>CM035836.1:261581140-263981140 GCA_020510985.1 Pholidichthys leucotaenia
GCGGGCCAAGGGATCTGGGTGAACTAACAATGTGGCGTTAGCTAGGGCACTTTTTACTTCCGCGAAGGCGCGTTCGCGCTCCGGGGTCCATTTGACCGCGTTGGAAGCCTTCTTTTTTCTGAGCGCGTCATATAGGGGCTGCATGAGCTGAGCTGCATGGGGGAGGAAGCGGTTGTAAAAATTAACCATCCCTAAAAATTCCTGTAGCGATTTGACCGTTTGTGGCAGTGGGAAACTTTCTATCGCGTGAACTTTGTCTGGAAGTGGAACTGCCCCCTTCGGAGAGACTTTGTGTCCTAAAAAATCAATTTGTGACACGCCGAATTTGCATTTGGCTGGATTGATTATTAGCCCGTGTTCTTCTAGCCTCTGAAAAACCGTAGTGAGGTGCTGTTCGTGTTCTACCTCAGACGAGCTGGCTACCAGCATGTCGTCGAGGTAGACGAAGACAAAAGGAAGGTCGCGTAGGACCGCGTCCATCATTCGTTGAAAAGTTTGAGCAGCGCCTTTGAGGCCAAAAGGCATTCGCAGGAATTCAAAAAGGCCGAAAGGGGTTATTACCGCTGTTTTAGGAATGTCTTCTGCTCGGACTGGGACTTGGTGATAACCGCGGACTAAGTCTATTTTTGAAAAAATGCGCGCACCCGCCAGATGTAGTGAAAAATCTTGAATGTGAGGGATTGGGTAACGGTCATGCGCCGTAGCGTTGTTTAATCTGTGGTAATCTCCGCACAGTCTCCAAGAACCGTCGGATTTCGGAACCATGTGAAGTGGTGAGGCCCAGGGGCTCTTCGAGCGTCTAACAATGCCCAATTTTTCAAGAGTTGTAAACTCGTCCCGTGCTATGTTGAGCTTGGCCGCGTCTAAGCGGCGAGCTTTGGCAAAAACGGGAAGTCCCGTTGTGGGAATGAAGTGTTCAACCCCGTGTTTAGCCACAGTGGCTGAGAATTTGGGAATTGTGAGTGCTGGAAATTGGGTGAGGAGTTGCTCAAACTTACCTCCTGCCGTGGTGACGCTGGCCTGCACAGGTGGTGGAGAAACTCGGGCTGAGCAGGGAATAGAAGCAAAGGACAGTGCATTAACCAGGCGCCTATTTGCTAGATCCACTAATAACCCATGTGCACACAAAAAATCTGCGCCTAATAAGTTAAAACTCACCGCCGCTACAACAAATGTCCATCTGTAGCTGCGGCCGTGGATGAGGAGGTGCAGGCTCTTTTCGCCGAACGTGTCGATGCTAGAGCCGTTGGCTGCCATGGCTCCGTTGCCCCGGGTGCCCGTGGCTCGATCTACGTGGGAGGGCATGACGAAACTCAGCTGGGCTCCTGTGTCGATGAGGAACTGCTTGCCTGTGTGTCCATCCGTCACGTACAACAGCTTATTCTTCTCGCCGAGAACCGCTGCCGTTAACGGCTCTCGGCTTTGGCGTTTTCCCGAAATTGCAAATTTGCAGGGGGGAATGCATTTGTGGGCCTTCTCGGCGAAGCGGTGGTGATAATAACAGGCGTCGCTCTGTCTGCTAAGTTTGGGCCGAGTCGCTGTCACCTTGGGCTGGGTCTGCTCAGTGGGTTGTGGCTCTCCGTGGCTCGGGGCGTCAGCTTTGAGGTCTGCGGATGCTGCTGTGGGTGTCAGCTCCTTGCAGGCGTTGACGAGCCGATGAGCTTTGTTGGCCAGTGCGCGGAAATCTTGGTGGTTGTTGCATTTCATGCTGGCGAGTGTCCCTCTCATGTGTGGCGGCAGCGTGCTGAGGAATATAAACTGGAAGAGGAAGTTGTCATTGTCCTCTTCTTTGAGCTGTAGCAAATTCTCCATGAGGGTCTTTGCACCCTCTGTGGCCGTAGACCGCCAGGATCTTCTCGGCTCTCTCTTCCGCTGATGGGACGTAGTTCGCCACGATGGTTGCTTTGAGCGTCTCATATTTGTCCTGGGCCGGTGGCCGCCAGATCATGCTCCGCACACACTTCGAAGTGGCGGCGTCGAGTTTGGAGACGATATAGTAAAATTTGGTATCGTCAGCCGTGATGCCCGCCAGTGTAAACTGGGCTTCAGCCTGCTGAAACCAAGAGGCAGGGTCTTCTTGCCAGAAGTCTGGCAGCTGGACAGCGACGGCATTCGTGCATACCATCACTGCTGTGCCCGCCGGGTGAGAGTGCCTTGCCTCGGCTCTCACAGCGGTGCTGGTGCTCGGTTGAGCCCTCTCAATCTCTTCTGCCGGGGGGAACAGTTGTCCATCTGTTCCCTCGTCTGCGTGGGTCGCCACGGATGAGTCGATTGCGGGGGTATGCCTCAGGACCATACTCGCGTCAGGGGTCACCAGTGTAGAAGAGCTTGGAAATGAAGAGGCGATTTGATTTATAAACCAAGTTTAATAATCAGCATAATCAGCTCTTCTAACAAGTCTCATCTGGTGCAGAGAGTGGCAGAAGGGAAAAAGAGACAGAATGTCTCCAGCTCACTGACTTTATACTGGCACACAATAAAAGACATGCATAACAAAGGCTGACATCCCTCATTATCTTAATCCCCCCATTGTCTTGGTATTTCCTCTCCTCGCCTTGCGGGGTGAGGGTGGCTCCTCCGGTCTCCTCCGCCGCGTCCAGGAACGTCTTTGTTCTTCACTCGGCGGGTGAGAGCCCTTTGTCCTTTCAGAGGTGTGAAGTCCTTTACATATGTAATTACCAAACATTTCCACATGCTTCAACATATGTAGGTTATGGAATATATGGTTAATATAGACCACACCCATAAACATACAACAGACTTGGCCAAACATGGATCCACAGCTCAATAAAATTCCCTTAAACTCTGGGAAATTCTGGATTTAACCAGTGAACTTTAAAGTACATTATTACAAACTCAATTCTAAACCTTCATTCTTTT
This sequence comes from Pholidichthys leucotaenia, assembly GCA_020510985.1. Classification (NCBI taxonomy): domain Eukaryota; kingdom Metazoa; phylum Chordata; class Actinopteri; order Cichliformes; family Pholidichthyidae; genus Pholidichthys; species Pholidichthys leucotaenia. The sequence continues at coordinate 261,584,021 of CM035836.1, forward strand.
CAGAACTATGAAAGGCAAATGGACTCTGATGTCTTTAATGTGGAAAATCAATAATATGTGTGAAATGCATTAATCTGTTATTTTATATACATATATGCATGTTAAAAATGTTTAAATGAATGTTTATTCCTGCATATTGATTTAGAAGCACTGCTTATAAGATACACTAAGGTTAGTTTAGTTATACATAAGTGTGTAAGAGTATATTCCAATGTATTTAAAATTGTGTGTATTCCTGATATCACATTTCACCAGTCTTCAGAGAGACCCCACCTTCTTCATCTCATTGGTCCCTTATAGACTGTTTGTTCATTGGATGGAAAGTTCATCGGGCCTCCCACAAAGGACTCTCATTGGCTGAGATTCCGATTGATCCCAGAAGCCCGCGAAGCTGAACAGCACTTATAAAAGGCGAAAGACTCTTCACCCCAGTCTCTCTTCCCCTTTGGCTCTCTTTCCGGATCGTCTTTTCGGCTGCTCTCTTTTCCTCTCTTTCCGGCTCCCCTTTTCACCGATTGTCTCTCTCTATTGTCTACACACAGCAAGGAAGAACAAAGGACCGTCTGAACAAAGACTTCGACCACGTGTCGTTTTTCTGAACACAGAGCAGATAACTCGTAATTTGTTATGTAACTTTGTATTTTAATGTCTTTTTCCTTTTCTCTTAAATGCCTAGGAATTCCTATTTCTTTGAGCTCAATTCTTAATCGGAGTTAAACTCCAATTTTTATTCATCACTTGTATCTTTGTTAAACTTTCTTTAAATTTACCGTTTGTTTAATTTTAATGTAAACTTTAATCTTGACTTTATTTTTATATTTTTTTTTCTTGACCAAGCACCCACCAGAAGCTACTATTTTTATCTAAAGTCTGAAGCTTTTAATTTGAGATCGGATTGGATATCCTTAATTATTATCGAAGACCTCTGGCTTGTCTACCAGGAAGAAAACGCAGCTCCCACATCACGCGCAGGCTCAGGAATCAACGCGCTGAAGAAGCGTCATCATCTGGCTCCAAACCCAGTTTCAACTGTGGGTCATACGGCCCAGAATCCAGCCCCTTCGACCGCTTGAATTTAAAGGTCGAAATGTGGACCCTGAAAATGTCTGCGGGCAGATATTAACATCCACGAAATCTTGGGCTGAGGACGACGCCGAACGAGGATCACGTGAGCTGCAAAACTTTCATTCATCTGCTGAATTAAACGTCTGAGGTTCGGTAATAATTTGTGTATCTAATCAGATGCAAATTAAGAAGCCCTTAACATAACTCTTCTTTTTATTAAAATTCTGTTTTTATTTCTTAAGATGAATCAAGGACTTTTTCATATAATTAGTAAACTTTCTCCATAAATTTGCATTGTTTCCATAATCTGTTAACACAAACTGATAGAAATTGGTTTCTCAGTTTAACCCTGGTTCCGAAAATATTGACATTGTTAATCAATCATTTACAAGATTGATTCTATGATTAATGAAATTACTGCAATGTCTGTTAATCATTTCGTTTAATAAATCTGTAAAAATGAGAAGTTGTTGAGAATTTATTTCATTCTGAGTCTGTTCAAGCACAGGTATCGAATTCACGGAAAAATTTTGAGACTGATTATTGATTAATTTATTGACTGATTAAACAGGTATAAAGTTAAATTAAAGATTAAATTGCTTCTTAAAGAAAGAAGCTGGTGCCCCTTACGAGTGTTATTAACTTTTCTGATGTATATGAAATGAGATTTGATCTCAGATTCCAATAAATCAGTATAAATTAAATAATTCATACCTGATCATATTTATTATTTATTAATATCCCATATATTTCCTCCTATATATTTTGTTGCCCCATGTGAGGCCTGGTTGAACTTGACACAACTCAGAATGAAAGAAATTAATAGATGAACTGTGTGTGATTTTGGTCAAATTTTAACTCACAAAAAAAGGTGGTTCATTTGCCTGCAGCAAGTCTATTGTCTCTGTGTCACAAGGGGGAGGAGGTGAATTCGCCCCCCTGATTACTGCTGTGTGTGTGTGTGTGCTGACCAAGAGAAGGAGGGGGTGAAGAGACCCCACTCTAGTCAGTTTTTAGTTTTTTTGTTGTTCAATGCATGCTTAAGAAGCGTGATTACATGCTGAATAATTAAAATTGGCCTGGGAACAAAATAGCAAAGAAATCCTATTTGTTTTCCCCATTATTTCAAAACCCCGCAGGCGAAGCAAACCCTTGGGGGATTTAATTGAATTAACCATTGTATAAACTTGTTGAATAAAGTTTAGGGAGACCAAAGTTTTCCCGCCTTTGGAAAGCAAGGCGTGGTTTTATGGACTGAAGCTTGAGCTGCATCCATGTGGCACGTGCACGCTCAGTCACACATGCGACCATCAAGCTGTGCATGAAAAAACTGCGCATGTGTAGATCGGCTCAGCGACGCCATCTTAAGTCTAGGTAGAGTTCCCTGTAGCCGCCATTTTGAGTAGAGATCCTTGACTCCTTGAGGGACGTCATTGGGTTTCCTCTTATGGAAGTGCAGACGAAAACTGCCTCCATCTTGTGGTGAAACATAGGGACTGCAATTTTTATTGAAACTTCTAATCTTTAAAGACGATTTATTACCAAATTAAGTCTTCAAAGTAACTTCAAAGCAATTCATATTATTCGGAATAAACTAAATTTAACACTAATCCAAACTTTTATGCCAAGAACAAAAGGAAAAGGACCTGTTGGCTTCTGAAATTTTTTTCTGTGGTGAAACCCCACTCACTATATAGATTCCTATAGCAGGAACATACATAAACACCCCTATTGTATTTAATCACTTATATAACCACATATTATAATCTTTTAAGCTAAAAGCAAACATATTTACACACTTTTAAGCAAAAAGTTGCAAACTTTGAAGCTATATGTGTGCTTATTTTGCTGTTTTTAAATGTGATATGGTGTAGGAGTCAAGAATTGAGGAGACTGGATAATTTTCCAGAATCTGCTTTAATTCTCATCCATCCTACGTCCTCTCTCGATCGGAGTGAAAAGAGACAGGACGCAGTCACACACATACATTTATACACTCATCTCTAACAATACATCACACAAAAGTCACAATACTCAGCTACATCCTTTCATCTGTAAAGGAACACCCAGAGTCCTTCTGTTCTCCTCTCTGACCCCCAAAGGCCAGGCCGGGTAATCTTCTCCTCTCTCCTGAGTCCCCAGGGGGTGCAGACACATCTTCCTCTTGAGGTGTGAAGTCAATACACATGGCTAGCTCAAAGTCTCTCTTGGCTGAATTCAGCCAGCCACATGTGAGTCACATAGGTTATAATTATGGGCTCCACATCACTCCCCCCTTCCACGCGAAAGACTGGGCACCCACATACAGTCATACAACAGTCATACAGCACGCCACCCCCCCAACAGAATCTCACAGCAACCTAAACAACCTGACCAAAAAAGACATCATTCTGCATGCAGCTTAGGTTTCAATCTTCTCCCGAATCTGCTGTATGCAGATCTCCTGCTCTGTGTTGGGCCATCCTGCTGTGCATCTGTGGAGTGAGGGGGAGAAGGGTTATTTGCCCCTCGTGGGGGGTCCCGGGGCTGCCCCTTCGGAGGCCTGCCGCGTCGAGGCGCGCCCGCCGGCCGTACAGACTCGTTATGCCACACAAAAGCAGGTTTTAATCTATCGATACTGATCGTCTCCCTCCTGCCCCCCAAATCTAGCACAAAATATTTCTCCCCAGTTTCCAGCACTTGAAATGGGCCGTCGTAAGGTGGGCGGAGGCTACGCCGCTGCGCATTGTGTCTGACAAAAACAAACTCTGCGTCTCGTAAAGCCTGGGGCACGAACACACGCGGGAAAGAGTGATGAGCGGGGCCCGGGAGCATTTCTGCTCCCGTGTTACTCAGAGACCCCCGGATCGGGAAGGGCCCTGGTGTCGTGTGGTCGGGTAAAAACTTGCCTGGCAGCCTGAGCGGTTGTGCAAAGACCAATTCTGCTGGTGAGGCATCTAGATCCTCTTTGGGTGCCGAACGCAACCCCAATAAAACCCATGGTAGTTTGTTCACCCAATCTGTGTCCGTCAGTGACGCTCTGAGGGCTGCCTTCAAAGACCTGTGAAAACGCTCGCATAAACTGTTGGCCTGGGGATGATAAGCGGTCGTGCGGTGTACCGCCGCTCCTAAGCCGCTGGCCACTGCTGACCACAGTTCCGACACAAATTGAGGTCCCCTATCAGACGTAATATCTGACGGGACCCCGAACCGCGCTACCCAGGCTGTTAAAAAAGCGCGTGCCACCTCTGTTGCTGTGGTCGATGTTAACGGGACCACTTCCGGCCAACGAGTGGTTCGGTCTACCATCGTCAAGAGGTGCGTGAACCCTTGTGATGTGGGTAGGGGGCCCACGATGTCCACGTGCACATGATCGAACCTTTTAGCCGGAATGTGAAACGGTTCTAAGGGCGTTTTAGTGTGCCTGTGAATTTTAGCCCGCTGGCAAGCCATGCAGGCCTTAGCCCACTCTTTCATGTGCTTGCGCAGGCTCGGCCAAACAAACTTCTCCACCACCATTTTCACCGAAGCGCGCAGATAAGCGGGGGGAAACCGGTTTGTAGATTTCTGCGTTCCAGCCTTAACCCTGTTGGTCCAGACAGGAGAGCGCGCACGTCCGCATCCTCGCTCTGCAATGCCGCCATGGCTGTATAATCTATTCCCACGTGGACCAGAGCCGCGCACGTGTCCGCGCTGTTACCGCTCTCTGGGTAAGCGGCCGCGCAATCCGTTTCCGCGCGGACGGGTGCTGTTACTGCGCGTGACAGACAGTCTGCCACCACATTGATTTTACCGGCTACGTGCTGAATATCGGTGGTAAATTCAAAAATTGCGGCCAGCTGTCTCTGCTGCCGCCCTGACCACGGTTCTGAAGTTTTGGACATCGCAAAAGTGAGCGGTTTGTGGTCGACAAACGCGGTGAAACGCCGCCCTTCCAGCCAGAACTGGAAATGTCGAATGGCTAAGTGGAGCGCCAGGAGTTCCCTGTCAAATGCGTTGTATTTCCGCTCGGGCTCGCGCAGAGACCTGCTGAAAAAGGCGAGAGGTTGCCAAACTCCGGCAACCTGCTGCTCTACCACGGCCCCTATCGCTACCTCTGACGCGTCTGTGGGTAGCGCTATGCGAGCTGCCGGGTCTGGGTGCGCCAGCAGTGCTGCGTCAGCGAGTGATTTTTTTACCGCCGTGAACGCGCGCTCCCGCTCCGGGAACCACTCGATCACATTGGCAGGCCTCTGTTTTTTAAGCGCGGTGTATAACGGCTGCATGAGTTGTGCTGCGCGGGGTATGAAACGGTTATAAAAATTCACCATTCCCAAAAATTCCTGCAACGCTTTCACTGTCTGTGGCTGGGGAAACTCAGCCACCGTGCGCACTTTTGCCGGCAGAGGAACTGCTCCCTCTGGTGAGACACGGTGCCCCAGAAAATCAATTTGCGCTGCACCAAACTGGCACTTGGACGGGTTGATTATCAACCCGTGTGCTTCCAACTTTTGAAAAACTGTAGTGAGGTGCTTCTCATGTTCCTCCTCTGAGGCACTGACTACTAAAATATCGTCCAAGTAGACAAAAACAAACGGAAGGTCGCGCAGCACTGTGTCCATCATCCGTTGAAAGGTTTGCGCGGCGCCTTTAAGGCCAAAAGGCATGCGTAAAAACTCAAAAAGTCCGAACGGGGTTATTACCGCTGTTTTGGGAATATCCTCTGGTCGAACCGGGACCTGATGATAACCGCGGACCAGATCTATTTTAGAAAAAATGCGCGCTTTTGCCAGGTGCACTGAGAAATCCTGGATATGCGGAATCGGGTAGCAATCCTGAGCTGTGGCATTGTTCAATCTGCAATAATCACCGCAAGGTCTCCACGAGCCATCAGCTTTAGGCACCATATGCAGGGGGGAAGCCCAAGCGGACTTCGAGCGGCGAATTATGCCCAACCTTTCCAGGTTGACGAACTCCTCCTGTGCCACGGAGAGCTTAGCTGCATCCAAGCGCCGAGCTTTAGCAAAAACTGGTGGGCCACTCGTGGTTATGAAGTGCTCCACCCCATGTTTTGCCACCTTAGCTGAAAAAATGGGAACTGTGAGTGCTGGGAACTGGTGTAGAAGGGTGTGGAACTTACCACCTGCTGCGGCGACGTTGGTCTGTACTGGCGGTGGGCACACCCGAGCTGCACAAGGGATAGAACAGAAAGAGAGTGCATTTACTAGGCGTTTGTTGGCCAGATCAACTAACAAACCATGTGAACACAGAAAATCAACACCTAACATATTGAAGCTCACTGCCGCTACGATGAAGGTCCACTCGTAAGCGCGGCCGTGGAAGGACAGAGACAAGGTTCTCTCTCCGTAAGTCTTGATGCTGGAGCCGTTGGCCGCTGTTGCTCCGTCTCCGCGGGGTCCAGCCACCCGATCTGCATAAGTTGCAGTGATGAAGCTCCTCTGGGCTCCGGTGTCCATGAGGAATTGCCGCCCGGAGCCCGCATCTGTCAAATAAAGCAGCTTGTTCCGTTCGCCGAGAGTGGAAGCTGCTAACGACTTCCGGCCCGGTCGTTTCCCCGCTTTTTGAAACTGCACGGCGGGATGCATCTGTGCACCTTCTCGGCGAAGCGACGGTGGTAATAGCAGGGGTTGTCATGCCCCCTGGCTCGGGATCTCATCGCTGCCGTTGTCGCTGGGGTGGGATCTGCTGCCTCTGGCTCCACACTGCCCCCGGCCGTCGTGCCGAGGTCTGCCGCTGCCACGGAGGTCTCTTGCTCGTCGCAGGCGTTGAGGAGCCGCTCCGCCTCCTGGGCCAGCTCGCGGAAGTCCTGCTGGTTCACACACCGTCTGCTGGGCAGGGAACCTCTCGTGTGCGCTGGGAGGGTTCTCAGGAAAATATGCTTGAAAAGGAACGCTTCGTTGTCCGTCCCGATCATCTGTAGCATGTCCTCCATGAGGACAGTCGGCCTGCGTCCACCTCTGTCGCGCAGGTCCAGTAGCTGCCTGGCTCTTGCCTCCGCCGACGGCATGAAGCTCCTGATGAGGGTGGCTTTCAGCGCGTCGTATTTGCCGGCAGCGGGTGGTTGCTGCACCAGGCTCCGCACACACCGGGCTGTGCGGCTGTCGAGCGTAGCGATGACATTATGGAATTTAATATCATCCGCTAAAACTCCCCCAAGCAGGAACCGTGACTCCACATGCTGGAACCACGAGTTCGGGTCGTTTTGCCAGAACTCGGGGAGCTTAATCAGTCTTGTGCCCCTGCTGGCATTCCCCGGTGAATCCGGGTCTGAGTGGCTGTCTCCCAGCTCTTCCATATCGATCACGAGGCTGTCCTCCAGCCTCGGCGTGCTCAGATTCACGCGTAGGTCACCAATTGTAGGAGTCAAGAAGTGAGGAGACTGGATAATTTTCCAGAATCTGCTTTAATTCTCATCCATCCTACGTCCTCTCTCGATCGGAGTGAAAAGAGACAGGACGCAGTCACACACATACATTTATACACTCATCTCTAACAATACATCACACAAAAGTCACAATACTCAGCTACATCCTTTCATCTGTAATGGAACACCCAGAGTCCTTCTGTTCTCCTCTCTGACCCCCAAAAGGTCAGGCCGGGTAATCTTCTCCTCTCTCCTGAGTCCCCAGGGGGTGCAGACACATCTTCCTCTTGAGGTGTGAAGTCAATACACATGGCTAGCTCAAAGTCTCTCTTGGCTGAATTCAGCCAGCCACATGTGAGTCACATAGGTTATAATTATGGGCTCCACATCGGTGTGATTCTCTTCCCACAGAAACCCAGTTTTAGCTTAAGGATTCTAATGCTGATGTTTACTCAAGAGTAACATTAAAGTAGGATTAAATCTGTGCATTTTGACAAATTTACAGACTTACTGAATATTTATAATTTTCCTCTTTCTCAAATTTAGGAAACCACATTAAGCAATTAACACTTAAGAGAAGCTCTAGGTGTTATTTAAATTCATTGCATCATTTCTGATTCATGCTTTCTCTACAGGAAAAGAAAAACATTTAACCAACCAGCATAATTTTCCAATTTTCCCAGGATTTAAAAGAAAAGTCAAAAAGGTGCAAACATTGATTTTTCTGTAAATAAGAAATTTATAGATAACAATCAAGACAGATCACTATTGGCTTCACTCCTAAGAAATCCTTGGACACCAAATATTCAAACAATTCACTTGTTTCTAATTTGTAAAGATTTTAAACATTTAATGCTTCAAATGAAAATAGGCTTTAACAAATAAAACCAAAGGAAAGCCTTAACTTTAAAAGAAAGTGGAAACTTATAATCTTAAATCTTTAAAGCATTTAGCCTCTTTTGTTTTTGTATTTCTTTTGTAAATAAAATCCTCACTTTCAAAGTGACATTCTGCAATATCCCAAAGCTAGTTATTGATGACAAATTCCAATACTAGACTTGAAAATCAAAGGAAAGAAGTCAGTCCACACAATTGAAATTCCTGCTTTGTTTTGTGAAACAAATCCAATCCAATTTCAATTCAACTTTATTTATCAACATAGTTTCAACGAACAAATTAATTGAAGCATCACTACATTTCTAAATAATTTCAAAATTCTATTTCCCATCCTGCAAGCCTACAAGTTGAAACCAATTCTAAAGGAACTTTCAACTATCACGGTTGTAAAATAAAACACTCAAGGTTAAACCTTGTCGAACAAATTTAAGAATAATCAACCAGTTGAATTTTTTTTTTTAAAAAAAAGCTAAATAACAACAACAGTTAAACATGATGAGTCATCAGACAACCGACCAATTTACCAAACTGGATTACCTTCAAACAACATTGGAAGCATGGACTTCTAATTTAATTTCTAGCTTCACAGCATGGGTCAAGGAAACACAGCCCGAAGAATGGAAGCAACTCACTGAAGAACTTTTGAATGAACACACTGAAAAACCACCAGAAGGCAAGGACCTCACCAGTGTGTTAGGTAAGTTTGCGCTAACATTAGTCGCAAGATTAAAGGTAGCCAAGAACGAGCTAGCAAATCAACAAACAACGATCTTATCTCTCCAAGAAGAGAATGAAACACTGAAAGAAAATCTGGAACAATCTCAAGAAGAGAATGACAAAACTCAAAATCAACTGGATGAAGCGTTACAAGATTTGGACCGTGCAGAGTCAGAAAAGGAATGGTTGATGCATAACAATGACGTGCTTCACCAAGACAACAATGAACTTGAAGATGCCCTTCAAGACACAAAGAAGGAACTCAGAAGAGTTGAAGGTCAACTTGAAAATGTGAAGAAAGACTATAAGGAATGTCAACTGCTCCTAAAGGAAAGACATGAACACCGGGACATCCACCGTGCTCCCTCACCCGATTCCCGTTTCGAATATGGACGGCCGCGTGGACAGCGTGCGTGTGCCCCTTCAGACCGCGACCTTGACAAGATCGCGCAAAATATCACCAAATTTGATCCAGGACCTACGGGTTCACCTGATGCCAAAGTCTATTTACAGGACATTGATTACTACCTGCGTAAGTATCCTGATGCTACGACTGACAATAGCATCTATCTGATTAAGCTAACATCTTACAGGTCAGTATCAAAATTCATAGACAGACAGCCGACAAACATCAAAGCAGACTACATGCTGCTCCACGAAGCCATCGAAAAGGAGTTCTCCGACGACTGCCTACAGGCAGGGCTAACCGCAGCCCTAGCCGTGAAGCAAGGACGCTCAGAGCCAACACAAGCCTACTACCAGAGACTCCTACTTGCATATTTTGGATCTCAAAATACACCAGGGATGGAAGAAGACCACAATTTCAAGACCCTCTTCATCCAAAACCTCCATCCCACTGTGAGTCATTACCTAGGAGTTACAGCTAACCCAAGGTCAAACTCAATAAGTCAGCTGAGAGAGTTTGCACACTATGCGTTCCAAAAACAGCAACAAAGTCGCAACAAGCACGCTGAGCCTGCTACAGTACTAGCTATTAGCGATGCATCTAACACCTTGGAGTCGGAAGGAACCCCTCGCTCTACTCCACCTCTTACACCACGAGTACATCAACAGCCGAAGCATTTTTCCAACCGACCTCATCAAGGTCAAAACCACACTAGGTCCTCTGGATATCACTTTGGACCAACTTTGCGAAAACCCGACTATCGTCGTAGACCACATCCATGGGATAGGTCATGAGAACGCGATACGGACTACCATGATGACAGATACCGATACGAAGACACGCGTAACTACTACAAATGGTCTCCATCTCATAACAGAAGCTCAGAAGCAGAGACCTATCACAAACCTTGGAAGGAAGAAGAAACTCCTACATTCAGTAGAGAAGATATTGAAATTGTCCAACACCTCCTAGCAGAGATTCAAAGCTACAAAAGCCACATTTCCACTATATAGTTCTGCGCTACTCTTTTCTTTTCTTTACTACTTGTTTCTCCCGCGGCTGCACCTCCATCACAACCGCGGAAAGCCGAGTATTGCTGGGGGTGGGCGGGATTGAGGCGGTCCCACACTCTGCTGATGTAGTAAAGGACGCGACCCAATACTCCACAACAAAGAAAAAAAAAATGGCTGATTACGAGCGTAGGATTTCCACGGTGGTCAATGTTCTTCTGTGGGTTTTTAATACAATGAATGTCTTTAACGAGACAAGAGAATTGTACAGGAGAAGACGACGTGGATTGAGACCACACACGTTGGAGCAGGAGAGGATAGTATCGTTTGCCCCGGAGGAATATGAAGCAGCTGCATATGAAGCTGAATATGAAGCAGATATCATTGTCTGGCACATGAGACACATGAGGCACATGAGGGAGCAGATGTTGGTAAGCTAATGATTTCTATTGTCATTATTTGGTCATGTCGTTGTTGTGTGCAGCATTTACACCTGCATGCAAAACAGCTGTCTGAATGTCTCCTTCACCTATATATTCAAACCAATTATTTTAAATATCTGATTGTTCTCTCGGGTAATTCTGTGGGTATGATTTCCGTTATGATTCAACAAAACAGATTGCTTTTAAATCAAAAAATGTAACCTGCAACGTTTTAAAGTTAAAATACATGATCAAGACATCAGTTTAGTAACAGAATTCAAATACCTTGGCATTGTACTAGATCCTCAACTCAAATTTAATCTTCCTATAAAGAAAATTTCAAAAACACTAAAAAACAATCTGAACTGCTTTAAATTAGATATTACATACCATACGAAGCAGCTGCACTGTATATGCATTCTATGGTTTTTTCTCATAGATCATACTGTTTGACAGTCTGGGCTCAAGCAGCCCCTTCTACAATAAGACATATAGGTTCAGTATATAATCAAACTGTAAAAATCTTGGACAAAAGCCCATTCTGTGGCATCACTGTAATATTTAAAAAAAAAAATGCAACCTATTGAGTTTTGAGAGTTTCATTGACCTTCTTTTTTTTTTTTTATCTTTTCCTTTCCTTTTTTCTTTCAAATTGTTTCTCCTTTCTAAAGCCCATCCAGGGACAAGACTCGCAAATTAGCTAATATCTATACACTCTTTGTGCAACACATCAGATTGATTGTCATTTGATTAATTGTCTGTGTTTATTGCACTGTCCTTGGCAAATAAACAAATACTCTAATCTAATTTTGATCTAATTTTGATGTCACCTGTTTATCAGTATTAATATGTATGCTGTGTCTGTCTTTCAGTTGGGTGAGTTCTTGCAAAATAAACGCTGCAGACCATCGGCCTGGGCAATTAACCGTAGCTCGCATTGGTGGGAGAATATTGTTCCTGGCTTCTCAAGCACGCAGTGGTTGCAGAACTTCCGGATGTCCGAGGACACTTTTACATACTTGTGCCACAAATTGCGTCCGTACATGGAGCATCAAGATACGAAATTCCGCCAGTGTGTGCCTCTGAGGAAGAGAGTGGCCATTGCACTGTGGAAGCTTGCTACCGGTTCAGAGTACCGCAGTATTGGTCATCTATTTGGGGTCAGCAACACAACGGTTTGCAGGTGTGTGCAGGACTTTTGTGTAGCAGCAGAGTCATTGCTGGTTCCAGAACAACTCCGTTTTCCTGATGAAGGGCGGTTCAGGGAAATGTCGGCCTACATCGAGAGTCGGTGGGGGCTACCAATGTGTGTGGGTGCCATTGATGGATCCCACATACCCATCATCGCACCAACACAATATCACACAGACTACTTTAATCGTAAAGGCTGGCACTCTGTGCTCCTTCAAGGTGTTGTTGATGGAAAGGGGTTGTTCTGGAATGTGTTTGCCGGGCTGCCTGGGAACATGCACGATGCTAGGGTGCTTAGACTGTCCACACTGTGGGATTTAGCCAGTTGGGAAAACCTCTTCCCACCTAAAGTCATGAACCTTGGTGCGGTACATGTGGGCTACTTCATCCTTGGAGACTCTGCTTATCCCCTGCAAAACTGGCTGTTGAAAACATTCCATGACACCGGACGACTGACTGAAGAACAACACATGTTCAACCAGACCATCAGTCGAGTACGCGTGGTTGTGGAGAATGCTTTCGGCAGGCTGAAGGGAAGGTGGCGCTGCCTTCTAAAAAGGAATGACTGTAACATCGCACTGGTTAAATCGATGGTGTTGACTTGTTGTGCACTGCATAATCTGTGTGAGAGTCATGGAGAGGCCTTTGACACCACATTGGATGATGCAGCAGATTAAGAAGTGGTGGTGGCAGCGTCACAGGGAGTAGAGGAGCAGGGTGGAGATATAAGAGATGCTGTGATGCAGCACTTGTGTAGCAATCAATAGACATTTCATTTGTTCAGTGTTCATGTGCATACATATGTAATTTTTTTTTTTTTGTAAATAAAATGTTGTGCACTTTTACTCTACGTCGCCTCTGTTGTTCGAAACAGTAAACTGTTAAGGTATGGGTAATTTAATGCTCAAACACGGGACTAATTTAAAATAATGCAGAAGCTTAATCCTAAACCCCGTTAACTTACAAAATAATTTATAATATTATAAAAATCAGCTAATTACACGCTAAAACAATGTAGAAAATGACTGCAAAGAAAATGCTGCAGCTACACTACTCACTGTTGGTTTGATGGAATTGCCAGTTAACCTAGAAATTTTTATTTTTTTGAAACTCAGTCTGGGAGTTGTACCATGGAGCTAATCTCCTACTTTTAATAGTTTTCTTATGTAATCAAGTGAGGCTGCAGTACTATCAACTAATACCACCTTACAAAATAATTAAAAATATTATAAAAAAGCCAATTCCAAATCGAGGCACATTTTTTGTATTGTGTATCATTTGAGTATCATGTACAAATCTATTGCTATTTATAATGGTTATCTGTTCGTCGATGTCTAATTACACGCTAAAAAAAAGAAAATGACTCCAAAAAAAAAAAATGCTGCAGCTAGACAACTCACTTTTGGTTTGATGGAATTGCCAATGAACCTAGAAATTTTTATTTTTTGGAAAATCACAGTCTGGGAGTTGTACCATGGAGCTAATCTCCTCCTTTTAATAGTTTTCTTATGTAATCAAGTGAGGCTGCAGTACTATCAACTAATACCACCTTACAAAATAATTAAAAATATTATAAAAAAGCCAATTCCAAATCTAGGCCCATTTTTTGTATTGTGTATCATTTGAGTATCATTTACAAATCTATTGTTATTTATAAGGGTTATCTGTTCTTCGATGTCTAATTACACACTAAAAAAAAGAAAATGACTCCAAAAAAAAAAGCTGCAGCTAGACAACTCACTTTTGGTTTGATGGAATTGCCAATGAACCTAGAAATTTTTATTTTTTGGAAAATCACAGTCTGGGAGTTGTACCATGGAGCTAATCTCCTCCTTTTAATAGTTTTCTTATGTAATCAAGTGAGGCTGCAGTACTATCAACTAATACCACCTTACAAAATAATTAAAAATATTATAAAAAAGCCAATTCCAAATCTAGGCCCATTTTTTGTATTGTGTATCATTTGAGTATCATTTACAAATCTATTGTTATTTATAAGGGTTATCTGTTCTTCGATGTCTAATTACACACTAAAAAAAAGAAAATGACTCCAAAAAAAAGCTGCAGCTAGACAACTCACTTTTGGTTTGATGGAATTGCCAATGAACCTAGAAACTTTATGATGAAACTTTTTTTAATCCTATTAAATACTGTGACATTGTCACACTGCCCAACGCCAAATTATAATTATCTTTTTCAAACCAAAGATCACTATGGATCTATTGAATCACAATAGCATAGGTTTATCATATTCACGTCAACGTTTACAACATCAAAAATATTATATTTGGGTTTACATGTATGGGTATTTTCGCTTTATATTATACTAGACTGCTTATAATGTATTTGAATTCTCAGAATTTGGAATGCCGATAGAACATTCAATTCACATGTACTTACCTTTACCTAATTGGACTTTTACCTTTATCAGTGTCTACTGCTGAATGTAAATTACACCTGTGCAACTGCTTACAATTTTACTTAAAAACTGTACCCACTGTAGAGCAATGGATACAGCAGTGTTAATATTTATTCAATTTAATAATAACAATTAAATTTCCATTAAAACATCTTTATGGCTGAACAGCGGCATTACGGTCAAATGAGGCAATGGAATATGTATGTAATTATTAGCCTTTATCATTCAGAGTTATAACAGACAAACCACACTTTTATCCAAAAAACTAACATTTTATTAGATTACAAATATTCCCAAAAAATGTTTACAAGTGGGGACCTTTCAGTGCTTCGACTAGACTTGAAAAATGGCTTAGGAAGGCTCCGTGGAACGAAGACCTCTCTGTCAGCTCATCCCTTCTTAATGCAGCCTCCTGATCCTGCAGCATTTGATGGTGTCTTTCGCGCTGTTCGTGCTGCAGTTCGAGCATCCTTTGGTGCTGTTCGTGCTGCAGTTCGAGCATCCTTTGGCGCTGTTCGTGCTGCCGTTCGAGCATCCTTTCACGCTGTTCGTGCATCCTTTCACGCTGTTCGAGCATCCTTTCTTGGATCCGCATTTCCTCTGCATGATTCTGGGCCATTACTAATGCAAGGTCTGCAATGTTGCTGGACCTTTTCCGTTTGCCTATATGAAAGACAGAAGTCATTGTATTTAAATAACACTGGATCAAAAAATGGGTTATTTTGACAAAAAAATTTGTTTGTACTGTGTCCTCATAAATCAGAATGGCTTAATAGTGTTAGCTGATGTGGAGAATTTCAATCGAGCATGTTGATTTGAAGTCGGTACATGTGCTCCTTTTTTAAAAAAAAAAAAAAATACAACAGTATTTCCACCACCAACACACCAATAAAACTGGGGCAGGGTGGCTATGAACACCCCTGAATCTAGTATTTTTATAAACGTACAAAGACATTTTAAATTCCTTGTGCGTCTATAGAAAATAACAATCACATATAAAAACAACCGGGTGGTAATTTTCAGTTTGTTGTGCCTTACCAGCACTTGATCGGGACATGCTGAATGGTGATGGACCTGCCGATGTGGCAGACAATGGTGTCGGCTCCGATTCGGGCACCCCCACGAGAGACGCCGGAGTTTCAGGCCGGTCCATTGACGCGCACCGCTGGGATATGAAAAATGAGTCTAGAAAGAAAAAACACACAATAAAGCTCACAAACAAAGTGCAACATGTACTGCAAACTAAAAACTTTTTAAGCAGATTACAGAAAGCTTACTTCAGCGTTTTTTTTCACGTGAATACTGAAATTAAAGTGTGATTCCGCAGCTTGATGCCAGGTAGCAGCAAGATAGCTAGCTGTTAGCGGGCTAGCCACCACCTCTAACAATTGCCCACAATCAAACAACTTTCTTTAGTGCTTAAATAAAGTGCGCTTTTGAGCGAAAGGCGAGAAGACGGACAATAACAAAACAACACTCACCGTCGCCGTTTTCCATTTGCGTGGCCGTGTCGAGCCCAAATTCTCTGCCATTGCTAGTAGGCCGATGTCCGTATATCGCGTCCATCCGCTCGTACCATTTCCACTCCTTCATACTCACACCACTGCGTCCGCTGTGGTCCTTTATGGTCTGATAATCGCTCTTCATTTTTTTTAGTTTTTCACGACACTGTTTGGCAGTCCGGGTGTAACCTTGTGCTGCCATTTGGTCGGAAACCTCCTGGTATATTTTTTCATTGCGAGTTGCACCGTCCAACTCGCTCTGGATGTGGTCGTCAGCTACCAAGAACAGAAAAGTCCGCACCTCCTCGTTTGTCCATGGAATAAACTTGCGCGTGGACGGCGTGGACATCGTTATAATATGAGAACACAATTGTGAAGCCAGTCTCCGCGGTTACAGTACTCGCTGAAATTACAAATGGCGGTCGTGTAACTTCAACAGAAAACAAAAAGGACGCGTTTTGTGACGTTACGCCCTGACCAATCAGCGGTTAGCAGTCGATTGACATCAAATCACACCTCGCTTTTCGCTCGGCTGTACCCTGCCTCTTAACAGGCACGAAAATCGTGACGGTTAGACCGTGAGCACTGAGGTGGAAATGGCGAAAAACAGAAACAAGTAAAAAAAAGTAAAGCCAAGGTGATACTGGTGGAAATGGGGCTTAAGAGAATAAAACTGCCAACATTCTAGCTATATCAGCTGTGCCAACTCAAAACAAGCATTCCAAACGGAGGAAACGCAAGAAGAAAATCCCTTATGCAAATGAGGAAGGACCGAAGGACTCAACACAGTCCAGTGCTGTTATGGCAACCAAACCACAGGTCACAGACCACTCCTCTAACATGTCGCAACTCTGTGTCGAACCACCGGTTCCACAATTCCTATGCGATTTAAACGAGAGGGGGGTGGCACGGAAATTCTACCTTTCACTGACCCTTGAAGACATGGTGTGTCAGGACGCTGTTTTAGACACCGCTGCTGACATCACTCTCATGTCACACACCCTTTTTGACAAACTACGTGTAGCTGCTAACCGCGCTAACAAATATTTGAAACTGGAACCCTGTTCATTAGCCGTGCGACCATATGCGCTCACTAAAACAACCCTGTTGGGCGTATCACTACTAAACATGTCCATTGGACCCATGACCTTGACACATCTGGTCTACGTGTCCAAACTTGACGCCATTCCATTACTTGTTGGCAAAGACCTACTGAACCGTTTTGAGCCACTGATTGATTTCAAGAACCTCAAACTATGGGCTCAAACGCAACACCCTCACCCATTTGACCCAACAAGAACAACTGGATCACAGTGCTTTGTTCTGAACACTTTGGACAACCCAAGTCTCACACAACTAGCACTGTTGGAACAACTGCAACCAATTGAAAGCGACCGCCAAGACCAAGGTGAGTACTGTCCTAAAGAAGTCAAAAGTCACCTTCAAATACAAGGTCACACCAAGGAATCAAATGACCTTGAAAACTCAATGGCCAAGCAGAAAACCCCAAACGGCCCCCTTGAAATCCTTGATACCCATGATTCAATGGTGGTGTCACATTTTGAAACCCACCCACCCACCCATGAGGCCTGCATGGTCACAAAAGCCACACCAACCGGCTCTCTAGACCAGGGGTGTCCAACCATGTGCCATGGAGAGCCAAGACCCTGCAAGTTTTACCTCCAACCAGTGTCTTCAACAGCAGATTTCTGTGAACTTCTTCCCACTGATTGCTGATAAGTGAAAACACCTGCTGAAGAGACTGGGTAGAAGAGAAAACCTGCAGGGTCTTGGCTCTCCATGGCACATGGTTGGACACCCCTGCTCTAGACCCTCTAAAACCTCAACTTTTCACGACAATGAACTCAACTTTTGCAAACGCAAGGCGCACAGTCACTCAACCTTGTAACCAAATGATTCATAAAACCGTCAAACACCGGTCAGATAAAACGGTACATGCACTGCCCGCGTCTAAACCCTATAACATACCAAAACTGAAACCACTTCATGCGACACAATCTTCTCTGCAGCTATGCAATGGCACTCCTGTTCATGCTTCCGATGAACCATCATCGCCACCGCTCAGAGTTCCTTGAAACCAGAGGGGGGTGATGACTGCCAATGCCTATAACATTCCAGCTGCAGAACACAAAAGCGTCAAAACGACATACAAAGCTCCCAAGGCTGTATTTCAAAAACATTTGGACCGATTCGCCAAACGACACAAAGTGTACAACGATCAAAAACTCTCTCATGACAAACTGCAAAGGGGGGACAAGATCTTCCACCCTACATTTGTACCGCAAACACCTGAAATCAATTTACAGGAAGAGAAAATCACTCCTAAATTCCTGCCCGAGTGGATGAATCCACACATTGTCAACAACAAACTTTGGCCACTCAAGTGCCAAACCCAGGACCCCATTTTCAAATGGGCTCACCAAAATCAGAGTAACCTTTACCAAAACCCCATGGGACTTGTCGGGTACAACACTGTCAAAGTAAGTCCATAAATAAGATTAAAATCAAACCTACGTCTGAGAAATAACTGTAGCTAACTACTAGCCTCAGGTACACTCAGTCAAATTTCTCCAATCAGTTAACGGCATCAAAACCTCCAGAAAGGAAAGGATATATTAAAACCAAATTAGCCCTTAAACTAAGTTCAAAGACCTCTGTAAAATCTAATAAACTTCAATCAACTTACTATTACCAAATAGTATACACAAGACATTCAACACCATTAGCTTGAGCTAATAATCTTAAAACTTCCATCAAAGGTGAAAAACAAACACAAGGTTTAGAGTTCAATCTCTTAATCTCTATTCTGCAATTTCCCAGTTTGGGATCAATAAAGTCCATCTATCTAAAATCATTCCACCCCTAAGAGGAATTTTCATTTGCCAACCAGGTATCTAAAGAAAGATCAACAAGAAGATTAAGATCCAAAACCACTCACTTTTACGTTTGCCAAGATGATGGCCCTCCTGTTTATCAGTTTAGCCATCTGCCTAGCAATCACACCCACTGTTACCCAGTCAGAATTGGGCCAAGCCAAAACGAAAGGTCAAAGATCCTCGGGTGGATTCTTAATAACAGCCTCATCGTTAGAGCCTCTAGTTAACCTTAACATGCCCACTGTTAACTCGGTCAACACCGCTAAACCGAAACGCCAGGTTGTCGAACCACAAATGGTTACCAAAATCTTACAAGACACTGTGTTGGTTTTGAATGCTTGCTCCGAAGCTTCAGTCAAACTCAACAAGGTCTTGAACTCTTTGCTCTTTGTGTTAAAGGTTGACTATGCTCACACACAGCCAATGTCTATGTTACTCTCAGAAGTAGCTAGAAACATTAGCTTTTCAGTTAACGCTTTAGCAATGAATATGCTCTCTCATCATATCCTTTTTTGCAGTAAAATCAAATTTACTTCTCATTGCCATCCAAAGAATGATAACGACATCCTATGCCCACTCAGTTTTTCCGAACAAAAGCCTCAAACACCCTATGATTTGGACATCTGTGGAACCATGGTTTAGTCTAACTAAACAAGTTCAATTTGAACCTCCTTGAGTCACCTCAATATTGATTCGTCTGAATCTACCTCAAATATGAAAGAATTTTATTTTTGCTTTTGACTAAGATTTTTGGATACATGCTTGTGTATATACAAATAATCCTTTATACTTTATTTAGATTTTATGCACATTTAAACTGTTTTTGAAATCTTGAATAGATATTTTTTCAGCAAACCCAAAACATTTATATCAAGTATGCCAAAACCCACATACTTCTAGTTCACTTTTTTTGTACCCAGAATTTTTAAGTCTTTACAGGCATATACAGAACTTTAGTATATCCTAGACAATTATACAATGTTTATATTTGGTCATGCCAAAATTATTTTTGAAATTTCCAGAAGTTTTTCAGAAAACCAAATTTAAGGACCTACACTCTGGGATAGATACTGTTTACAAGCTTAAGACTTATCGACATCAGAACTTTAGTTCAGCATTTGGATCAAACCTCACCAAATTGGGATTTGATGCCTAGGATTGCTATCAACGCTGAATCAGCGTCACCATTGATAGCAGAGGGGGGACTGTAGCATCATCTCACTTTGGCTCAGCAATAATTATTCTTCTGCTTAAAGACATTTTTGTTTCACCCAGGAGTAACACAAAGAAATGGATTTTCTCCCCTCAGGCCACAGCTGAAATCCCCTTTCTTTTGTTAAAACCAGCCTAAGGAATTTCCCCAATGTCCGGCTTCACTTTTATTGCCCCCATAAACATACAACAGACCTGGCCAAACATGGATCCACAGCTCAATAAAATTCCCTTAAACTCTGGGAAATGCTGGATTTAACCAGTGAACTTTAAAGTACACTACCGTTCAAAAGTTTGGGGTCACTTAGAAATTTCCTTATTTTTTAAAGAAAAGCACTTTTTTCAATGAAGATAACTTTAAACTAATCAGAAATACACTCTATACATTGCTAATGTGGTAAATGACTATTCTAGCTGCAAATGTCTGGTTTTTGGTGCAATATCTACATAGGTGTATAGAGGCCCATTTCCAGCAACTATCACTCCAGTGTTCTAATGGTACAATGTGTTTGCTCATTGCGTCAGAAGGCTAATGGATGATTAGAAAACCCTTGTGCAATCATGTTAGGTCTGCAATGCTGTAATTGCTGCAAATGGAGGATTCTTTGACGAAAGCAAAGTTTGAAGGAAAAAATTATTATTTCAAATACAAATCATTATTTCTAACCTTGTCAATGTCTTGACTATATTTTCTATTCATTTTACAACTCATGGTGGTAAATAAGTGTGACTTTTCATGGAAAACACAAAATAATTGTCTGGGTGACCCCAAACTTTTTAACGGTAGTGTACATTATTTCAAACTCAATTCTAAACCTTCATTCTTTTCAGAACTATGAAAGGCAAATGGACCCCGATGTCTTTAATGTGGAAAATCAATAATATGTTTGAAATGCATTAATCTGTGATTTTATATATATGCATGTTAAAAATGTTTAAATGAATGTTTATTCCTGCATGTTGATTTAGAAGCACTGCTTATAAGATACACTAAGGTTAGTTTAGTTATACATAAGTGTGTAAGAGTATATTCCAATGTATTTAAAATTGTGTGTATTCCTGATATCACATTTCACCAGTCTTCAGAGAGACCCCACCTTCTTCATCTCATTGGTCCCTTATAGACTGTTTGTTCATTGGATGGAAAGTTCATCGGGCCTCCCACAAAGGACTCTCATTGGCTGAGATTCCGATCAATCCCGGAAGCCCACGAAGCTGAACAGCACTTATAAAAGGCGAAAGACTCTTCGCCCCAGTCTCTCTTCCCCTTTGGCTCTCTTTCCGGATCGTCTTTTCGGCTGCTCTCTTTTCCTCTCTTTCCGGCTCCCCTTTTCACCGATCGTCTCTCTCTATTGTCTACACACAGCAAGGAAGAACAAAGGACCGTCTGAACAAAGACTTCGACCACGTGTCGTTTTTCTGAACACAGAGCAGATAACTCGTAATTTGTTATGTAACTTTGTATTTTAATGTCTTTTTCCTTTTCTCTTAAATGCCTAGGAATTCCTATTTCTTTGAGCTCAATTCTTATTCGGAGTTAAACTCCAATTTTTATTCATCACTTTTTTCTTTGTTAAATTTTCTTTAAATTTACCGTTTGTTTAATTTTAATGTAAACTTTAATCTTGACTTTATTTTTATATTTTTTTTTCTTGACCAAGCACCCACCAGAAGCTACTATTTTTATCTAAAGTCCGAAGCTTTTAATTTGAGATCGGATTGGATATCCTTAATTATTATTGAAGACCTCTGGCTTGTCTACCAGGAAGAAAACGCAGCTCCCACATCACGCGCAGGCTCAGGAATCAACGCGCTGAAGAAGCGTCATCATCTGGCTCCAAACCCAGTTTCAACTGTGGGTAATACGGCCCAGAATCCAGCCCCTTCGACTGCTTGAATTTAAAGGTCGAAATGTGGACCCTGAAAATGTCTGCGGGCAGATATTAACGTCCACGAAATCTTGGGCTGAGGACAACGCCGAACGAGGATCACGTGAGCTGCAAAACTTTCATTCATCTGCTGAATTAAACGTCTGAGGTTCGGTAATAATTTGTGTATCTAATCAGATGCAAATTAAGAAGCCCTTAACGTAACTCTTCTTTTTATTAAAAATCCGTTTTTATTTCTTAAGATGAATCAAGGACTTTTTCGTATAATTAGTAAACTTTCTCCATAAATTTGCATTGTTTCCATAATCTGTTAACACAAACTGATAGAAATTGGTTTCTCAGTTTAACCCTGGTTCCGAAAATATTGACATTGTTAATCCATCATTTACAAGATTGATTCTATGATTAATGAAATTACTGCAATGTCTGTTAATCATTTCGTTTAATAAATCTGTAAAAATGAGAAGTTGTTGAGAATTTATTTCATTCTGAGTCTGTTCAAGCACAGGTATCGAATTCACGGAAAAATTTTGAGACTGATTATTGATTAATTTATTGAGTGATTAAACAGGTATAAAGTGAAATTAAAGATTAAATTGCTTCTTAAAGATAGAAGCTGGTGCCCCTTACGAGTGTTATTAACTTTTCTGTTGTATATGAAATGAGATTTGATCTCAGATTCCAATAAATCAGTATAAATTAAATAATTCATACCTGATCATATTTATTATTTATTAATATCCCATATATTTCCTCCTATAAGATGTATAAACACACAGTGCGGAGCATTGTAGCTAGATGGAATGAATATATAGATATATAAATATAAACATAAACATAAACACACCCAGTGCGGAGCATTGTAGCTAGATGGAATAAATATGTAAATGTATTAACACACAAAGTGCAGAGCATTGTCGCTAGATGGAATGAAACAACACAACCATCTACTTAGTTATCCTACATGGTATGATTATTTGCTCATACATATTCTCACCCTCCATAGCTACCGATATTTTCCTAGTTGTATGCCAGAGGGGACCATTGTGTAAGTCTATTGCATCTTTTGCATTCAAAAGAACTATTAGGTTGTTATGTCTTTTTGCTATCTCTGCGAGCAGCCCTGCTTAGGTTGTACAGTCTGACAGCCGTTGGTAGGAAGGACCTGCGAAACCTCTTGGTTGTGCACCTGGGATGATGTAGTCTGCTGCTAAATGAGCTCCTCAGTGCATTCAGTATGTCCTGCATAGGGTGGAACTCGGACTCCAGCAGAGATGGCAGTTTAGCCACCATCCTTCCCTCTCCTATCTCCTCCACCGGATCAAGGCGCTGCCCCAGGATGGAGCTAGCTTCCTTGATCAGTTTGTTCAGTCTCTTCCTATCAGCTGCAGTAATGCCACTGCCCCAGCAGACCACTCAAAAAGTGATGGCTGATGCTACCACCGTGTCATAGAATGTCTTCAGCAGCGCCCCTTGTACACCAAAAGACCTGAGTCTCCTCAGTAGGAATAGCCTGCGCTGTCCCTTCTTGTAGAGTGCGTCAGTATTGTGTGACCAGTCTAGTTTATTGTTCAGATGAACACCCAGGTACTTGTAGGATGTCACCATCTCAATGTCTGTTCCCTGTATATTTACTGGTGCTGTGAGGGGTTGTCCATGCCTGCGGCAGTCCACCACCAGCTCCTTAGTTTTCCTCACGTTGATCTGGAGGCAGTTCCGATGGCACCAGTCCACGAAGTCCTGGATAAGCCCTCTGTACTCAGCTTCATCTCCATTGGAGATGAGGCCAACGATCGCAGAGTCATCAGAGAACTTCTGTAGATGGCAGTGTGTTGTGTTGTGTGAGAAGTCCGCAGTATAAAGAGTGAACAGGAAGGGAGCCAACACCGTTCCCTGGGGGGCCCCCGTGCTACCGATGATCGTGTCGGACACACAGTCCCGGGTTCTCACAAACTGAGGCCGGTTCGTGAGGTAGTCCAGGATCCATGATGACAGGTGCTGGTCCACTCCTGCGCGCAGCAGCTTGTCCTTCAGGATCATCGGTTGGATGGTGTTGAAAGCACTGGAGAAGTCAAAGAACATGATCCTCACCACATTCCCGGGCTTCTCCAGGTGGGACAGAGAACGGTGAAGGAGGAAGATCACCGCATCCTCCACCCCAATGCCATGCTGGTAGGCGAACTGGAAGTGGATCCATCGCTGGTTCCACCAGGGGGCGGAGGTGAGCAAGGAGCAGTCTCTCCAGGGTCTTCATCAAGTGGGACGTCAAGGCCACCGGTCTGTAACTGTTCAGGCCTTTGGGGTGGGAAGTTTTTGGTACAGGTACCACACAAGATGTTTTCCACAGCTGTGCTACCCTCCCCAGCTTCAGGCTCAGGTTGAAGATGTACGTCACAATCCCACACAGCTGGTCTGCACAGGACTTGAGGAGCTTTGCGCTGATGCCGTCCGGTCCCGACGCCTTCCTCGCCTTGATCTTCCTCAGCTCCATCCTCACCTGGGTCCTGGTCAGGATCAGGATGGGGGGCTGTGTGTTGGGAGTGGGGGGGTGTTGGTGGAGTGGGGAGTGGGCAGCAGGACTTGATGTCTTTAGAGGCAGCAGTGGTTGTTGTGCAGTCAGTGGGGGGGGGCGGTTTATCAAACCTATTGAAAAACAGATTCAGATTGTTCGCCCACTCCCTGCCCCCTGTGGCCTGGGGGGAGGTATTCTGGAGCCCAGAGATGGTTTTGAGGTTTCTCCAGACCCCGCTGATGTCGCTCTGTTGCAGCTTGTCCTCCATCTTCCTCCTGAAGCTGTCCTTGCCTTCTCTGATCTTTCTCCTCAGCTCCCTCTGTACGGACTTCAGCATCTCCCTATTCCCCGACCTGAAGATCTTCTTCTTCTCTCTCAGAAGTGTTTTAATCTCAGGGTTGATCCAGGGTTTGTTGTTTGAGCAACACCGTAGGGTCTTGGTGGGAATGGATTTGTCCACACAGAAGCTGAGGTAACCCGTGAAGGTGTAAGTAAGGCCATCGATGTCCTCACCATGTGGATCGCAGAGCTGCCTCCAGGCGGTGGCTTCAAAACAGCCCTTTAGAGTGTCCATTGCCTCCTCATACCATAACTTCACCGTGCGCATGGCTGGAGGTTGTCTGTGCACTAGCGGTTTGTACACCGGCCGGAGATGAACCAAGTTGTGAGCCGATCTCCCGAGTGGGGGGAGTTGTGATGAGGTGTACGCCTCCTTAGTGTTTGCGTAGAATAAGTCCAGTGTTTTATTGTCTCTAGTGTGGCATGTGACATACTGGGTAAACGTGGGTAGAGTGGGAGATAGTGAAACATGGTTGAAATCGCCTGAGATGAGGAGAAGAGCATCTGGGTGTTCTGTCTGCAGCCTGCTGGTTACTGAATGGATGACGTCACGCGCTGTCCCAGCGTTTGCCGTCGGATTTGCATAAACAACAATGCAGATCACGTGTGAGTGTTCTCTCGGGAGATATGTAGGCCGCATGCTAACAGCTAGCAACTCAATGTCTTTGCTGCAGTGCTTTTGTTAGCTCGAGATTAGATTATTGTAATTCTTTATTATCAGGCTGTCCTAAAATATCTTTAAAAAGTCTTCAGCTGATCCAAAATGCTGCAGCAAGATTCTTGCAGCTTCCTGTAATCACCAAGGAAGCTCTGCTTTTGTTCTGATCTAAAATGTGAGTCACAAAACAGGTTCACATATGTGTGTCCACCACACAGCAAGAGTTTTAACAGGTATGAATGAATGAATGAATTTTATTTATTTCGGATAGTACATTACAGGTTAAAAGAAACTGTATAATATAACAACAAGGTCAAATTAGACAAAGACTCCTTCTACTATACAATTCCACGTGAGTTATCCGAAATGGGTGATGGCTGAAGCCGCAGCTTATATTGCCCACCCATATTCCATCCAAGAATTCAAAGAAGAAAAAAGAGAAAACAAGACAAGAGCGATTACAATTTAAAACAAGGCTAAGACAAAATGTGACTGAGAGAAAAAGAAAACTGAGCTAGTCTAAGTTAAAAAAGGTACTAGAAAGAGAGATCATATCTCTCCGGTTCTGGCCTTCCTTCATTGGCTTCCCATAGAGTTTAGAATTAAGTTTAAAATCCTTCTTCTTACTTACAAAGCTCTAAACAATCAGGCTCCTTTTTATTTAAAAGATCTGATACTACCGTATTATCCTAACAAAGCACTACGCTCCCAAAATGCAGGATTACTTGTAATACCTAGAATCTCCAAAAGTACTGTGGGAGGCAGAGCTTTCAGTTATCAAGCTCCTCTCCTGTGGAACCAGCTGCCGATCTGGATTCGGGAGTCAGACTCGATCTCTGTTTTTAAGAATAGGGCTAAAACCTACCTTTTTGATTTAGCCTACAATTAGGGAGGGATCATGGGTTTCTGAACCCTCCCTTAGTTATGCTGCTAATAGGTTTAGTCAGCCTGGGGACCTCCAATAATGCACTGGGCCTCACTCCTTTCTTCACTCTCAATGAAATATTTTTTTTTGCTGGTCATTAACATCTGTTTGTTCTCTCCCATAGATTGAGTCCCCATCGTGCTGTTTGCTCTCTACATGTCTGTTCTTTTCATCTTCTCTATCCCCTCACCCCCCAGCCAGTCGCAGCAGATGACTGCCCCTGCCTGAGCCTGGTTCTGCTGGAGGTTTCTTCCAGTTAAAAGGGAGTTTTTCCTCTGCACCGTCGCCAAGTGCTTGCTCACAGGGGATCGCCTGATTGCTGGGGTCTTTCTGCAACTGTGGGGGTTCCCCCTACAGTTGATAGTGCTATGAGATGACTGTTGTTGTGAAATTGCGCTATATAAATAAAGTTGAATTGAATTGAATTGAATTGAATTGAATCCATGAATCTTCTCTGAAGTCTTCCTCTTCTCCTCCTGCCTGGCAGCTCCATCTTCAACATCCTTTGTCCAATAAAGTGCATCCAGAAAGTGTTCACAGCACTTCACTTTATCCACATTTTATTCTTACAGCCTTATTCCAAAATGGATTAAATTAATTTTTTCCTCAAAATTCTACACACAATGCCCCATAATGACAAGGTTTTTTTTTTTTGAGATTTCTGCAAAATTATTAAAAATAAAATGGTGCATGATGTTTCCAATGATTATCTTTGAGATGTTTCTACAGCTTTATTGGAGTCCACCTTTCATAAATTCAGTTGATTGGACATGATTTGCAAAGGCACACACCTGTCTATATAACAGTCTCTTCAGGATTTCGCGAGATGTTTTTATGATTGTTGCGGGCCAAAAAAGCCTGAATTCGCATGAGCTTTTTTTAAAAAGTTGCAATAAAAGTTGCATTGTTTTTAGAGTGTTTTCTGCACTAAAAATTGTGGGAAGAATTCCAAATTTTAAAGCAGATGCTTTTTTTTTCCAGTTTACTGCAGAAATTATCTATATAACAATTCAAGAAAAGCACAGGATTGTCAAAAATTTCCTATTATAGTGATTTGCAAATTAAGCAGAAACTTCTGTGATACAGAAAAACTCTTGTGCAACAGCAAATACAAACATTAACACAATATCCATTACAACAGTTAAATTGCATTGAATGCATGTTAAAGAGTATAGATTTGAAAATTATTGGCAGCACCTTCATTTGAAAACTCCCTACAGTTCCCAACCACTCGGTAAAAAAAATAAATTATTCTGTTGCAATGTATTGGCTATTGGAGTCTGTTTTTCTGAGAAAAAAAAAAAATACAGAGAATATTCTCAATCTACCTGTACAAATAAAGTAACCTGAACCTGAACCTGAACCTCTCTTTCCATGCCTACCTGTCTGTCTGCTGCATGTCCATCTTCACACACACACACACACACACACACACACACACACACACACACACACACACACACATCTTTCATTTACAGCGGGACAGTGAGGCGGGGGGTGGATGGGTGGGTGTGTTTGTCTGTCCAGAGGCCACACAGGAGATTGACAGTTTTAAAGCTCATTGACCAGATGTAGTAATGGTTTTACCTCTAAAGATGTATAAATGTTCAAACACTGGCTGTAGTGGAGTGTACTCTCCTCATGCGCGCTCCCGCGACTTGGTGCTTTTGGGGCAGGTGCATGTTTTTCAACACAAAGCCAGCGCTTCGTGCACGCAGTCAGGATGTAGACATAGCGAGGCGTCCACGGGCAGGCTGGGGGAGACGGAGGAAGTGACAGTGTTGAAAACTTTGCTGGTGAGTGTTTTTTTTTTTTTTTTAAACCACACACTCTGTTTGCTGATGTGTTCCATTACTCACTGTAAACTATAAACTCACTACTCACTATAAACACGGAAGTGAATGTGGTGCAGTGATGCATTTGATTGGTTTGATTGAGCATTTCAGTGCCAGTTAGAGACAAATTCGATTTGTGAAACTGGCAGAAGTTGACGAGGATTGGCCAAAATTGCAGGAAGGTTGTGGTGATTAGACAAAGTTGCAAAGTCATGCAATAGTTGCGCTGATTTGCTAATTTCACGTGAATTGGTGTGATTGCAACA
Source organism: Pholidichthys leucotaenia (assembly GCA_020510985.1). Lineage (NCBI taxonomy): Eukaryota > Metazoa > Chordata > Actinopteri > Cichliformes > Pholidichthyidae > Pholidichthys > Pholidichthys leucotaenia. The sequence goes on from CM035836.1 coordinate 261,612,526, forward strand.
TCGCAAAATCCTGGAGGGACCGATATAAGGTCCTACAGTTGACAGTGCATGTCAGAGCACAAACCAAGCATGAAATCAAAGGAATTGTTTGTAGATCTCCAAGAAAGGATTGTCTTGAGGCACAAATCTGGTGAAGGGTACAGAAAAATTTCTGCTGCTTTGAAGGTCCCAATGAGCACAGGGGCCTCCATCATCCTTAAATGGAAGAAGTTTGGAATCACCAGGACTCTTCCTAGAGCTGGCAAGCCGTTTAAACTGAGCGATCGAGGGAGAAGGGCCTTCGTCAGAAAGGTGACCAAGAACCCGATGGTCACTCTGCCAGAGCTCCAGCATTTCTCTGTGGAGAGAGAACCTTCCAGAAGGACAACCATCTCTGCAGCAATCCACCAATCAGGCTTGTATGGTAAAGTGGCCAGACAGAAGCCACTCCTTTGTACAAGGCACATGGCAGCCCACCTGGAGTTTGCCAAAAGGTACCTGAAAGACCATGAGAAACAAAGTTCTTTTGGTCTGATGAGACAAAGATTGAACTCTTTGGTGTGAATGCCGGGCATCATGTTTGGAGGAAACCAGGCACTGCTCATCACCAGGCCAATACTATCCCTACAGTGAAGCATGGTGGTGGCAGCATCATGCTGTGGGGATGTTTTTCAGTGCCAGGAAATGGGAGACTAGTCAGGATAGAGGGAAAGATGAAGGCTGCAATGTACAGAAACATCCTGGATGAAAACATGCTCCAGAGTGCTCTTGACCTCAGACTGGGGCGACGGTTCATCTTTTAGCAGGACAATGACCCTAAACACACAGGCAGAATATCAAAGGAGTGGCTTCAGGAAAACTCTGCTAATGTCCTTAAGTGGCCCAGCCAGAGCCCAGAATTGAATCCAATTGAACATATTTAAATAGATCTGAAAATGGCTGTGCACCAATGCTTTCCATCCAACCTGATGGAGACTGAAAGGTGCTGCTAAGAGGAATGGGCGAAACTGCCCAAGGATAGGTGTGCCAAGCTTGTGATATCATATTCAAAAAGACTTGAGGCTGCAATTGCTTCCAAAGGTGCATCAACAAAGAATTGAACAAAGGCTGTGAATACTTACATACATGTGATTTCTTAGTTGTTGTTTTTTTTATTAATACATTTGCAAATATCTCGGAAAAAACTTTTTTCATGTTGTCATTATGGGATATTGTGTGTAGAATTTACACTCTGCCACTTCCACCTCTCTCTTTGCCATCTGTCTAGCTTCCGAATACCCCTGTGTACTTTTTTCATCTCCCTGACTATTCCACTTTTTCTGTGCTAACCTCTTCCTTTGAATACTTTCCTGTACCTCATCATTCCACCATCAAGCCCCCTTGTCTTTCTTCCTCTGTCCACTGGATAGACCACATACCTTTCTATCCGTTTCCCTCAATACTTATGCTGTACTTTCCCAGTTATCTGGTAATTCTTCCTTACCACCCAGAGCCTGTATCAACTCCTTCCTGAACTCTGTGTGACCTTCTCCCTTCTGTAACTTCCCCACTTAATTTTTGGCTCTGCCTTCACTCTCTTCCTCTTCTTGCTTTCCAAAGTCATCCTACAGACTACCATCCAATGCTGTCTACCTAAATTATCCCCTGCCACCATCTTACAGTCTTCCATCTCTTTCAGATTTTTCCTTCTGCATAAGATGTAGTCCACCTGTGTGCACCTTCCTCCACTCTTGTAAGTCACCCTATGTTCCTCTCTCTTCTTAAAGTTGACATGGTTTTGATAACAGATCCAAAAGCAGGAGACAAACAGACCCAAATATACTTACTTACTTACTTAATCCTCACCTGGCCACTTAAGTGACCGTTGCAGCCAGTTGTCTAAAGGCAGGGTGCTCTTGGGCTAGAGTAATGAGGTCAGCCAGAGGTCTTATCATTGCAACCTGGGTTGTCCAGAACAGTCTGGGCTGACCTCAGGGGCGATGCCAACCCTGGGGAGGCCGGCAAGTACTGGCGGAGAGGGCCCGTTTGGCCGGTGTCCCGTCTTCCAACCTTGCCACATGGCTGAGGAGCCATAGCCTCCCTTTTCTGATGATGGAGGAGATGGGGATAGGGCAACCAGCCTCCTGTAGACCTCATCATTTGTGATGTGGTGGAACCATCGGATCATGAGGATGTTACGGAGCCAGATGGTGGGTGGTTGTGGTGGAGAGGGTCCATGTCTCAGACCCATAAAGGAGGATGGGTATCACACAGGTGTTAAAGATTCACACTTTTGTGGTCATGCGGATCTTCCTGCTCTGCCAGACTCTCTGGAGGCATCCGAAAGCACTGAGAGACAGCTGCAGGCAGTGAGTAATCTCTGAGTCTGACAAGCAGGAGCTGATGATCTTAGATCTGAGGTAGACAAAGTCATTCACAATCTCAACTGGCTTGTTGTAGATGGTCACGACTTGTGGTGGTGGTGGCAAGAAGTCTGACAGCAACTGGATCTTTGTCTTTGCCCAGCTGATGGTGAGGCCCAGGGGCGATGCTTCCACTGCAAGCAGCTCCAATGCCTCAGCGATGATGTCTATATGCGTGACGACAAGCATCACGTCGTCTGCATAGCACAGGTCTGTGAAGTGGGAGTGGAAGTCAACTCCAAGATTGGGGCAGCGTTCCATCACATTCTTAACCCAGTTGTCAACCACAACATTAAAGACATTTGGCGTGGCGATGCATCCTTGCCGGACTCCAGAGGTGGTGACAAAAGGGTTTGACATGTCACCCTCGGCATGTACCCTGCACGTGGTGTTGGAGTAGAGGTCCCGGATAATGTTGATGTACTTGGATGGGACTTCAATGCAATGGAGGAGTTGCCAGAAGGTGTTTCTGTCTAGGGAGTCGAGAGCAACTTTGAGGTCAGCGTAGGACACATAAAGAGGTTGGCAATACTCTCTCCGTTGCTCCGCCAGGACACTCAAGGCAAGGATGCAGTCCGCTGTGGATTGGTGAGGGGTGAAGCCAGCCTGCTGGGGGTGGTACTTCAATTCAACTTTATTTATATAGAGCCATTTCACAACAACAGTCATCTCATAGCACTTTCAACTGTAGGGGAAACCCCCACAATTGCAGAAAGACCCCAGCAATCAGGCGATACCCTGTGAGCAAGCGCTTGGCGACTGTGGAGAGGAAAATCTCCCTTTTAACAGGAAGAAACCTCCAGCAGAACCAGGCTCAGGGAGAGGTCTCCTAGCTTTCCAAGCTAAAGACATTAATTGTATTGTTTGTTTTTTGTGGCCACTGTGCACTGTGGTCTGCCTGTGGCATGTTATCGTGTTATGCCCTTTAGTGCACCCTGTTCCCTTTTTGTACGTCTTTATTTTTGAATTGTCTGTCCTTGTGTTCAATAAATGTGTTGTGGTGAACTCCTGCACGTAAATCCATTCTTCCTTCCCCTCCTCTGTGCGCTGTGTAACAGCGCATGAGAAGGATTGTGACAGAATGGTCCAGCCAGCGAAGATTTAGCGGGTTCACCCACACATCTGTTTTCCTTTTTGAACTGTTTTTTCTTTTTTTTCCCCACTCACCTGTGTTGGAGTTGGCTATGGAGGTGGCTTATGATACCTTTTACTTCTAGCTTCAAACTCATGATTCTGTTTGACTCCCTCTTTACCTCCTGAACACTCTTCACATACTCTTCCTTCAAGATTACTCCTACTCCATTTCTCTTCAGATCTACATCCTGGTAGAATAGTTTAAATCCACCTCCAGTCCTCCTAGCCTTGCTTCCCTTCCATCTGGCTTCTTGAAAATGCAGTATATCTGCCTTTCTTCTCGCCATCATATCCGCCAAGTCTCTGCTTTTACCAGTCATAGTCCCTAAATTTAACGTCCCTACTCTCACCTCCAAAACTTCTACCTTTCCTTTTCTCTCTCTCCCTTCTAACATGCCTTCCCTCTCTTCTCCTCCTCGATCGTTGACCAACAGTAGCCCAATTTCCAGCGGCACCCTGTCAGTTAACAGCACTGGTGGTCGTCGCTGTTAACCTGGACCTCGATTGAACCGGTACGAAAGTCTCATTCATCATGATCCGCATGTTTGATTTGACAAAGGTTTTATATCGCATGCCCTTCCTGACACAACCCTCCCCATTTACCCGGGCTCTAGGAGTACACTGGCTTGTGGACCCCCTGCGGCTGCAAAAGAACTAAAACACATGAAGCCTTGTGAGTTCTTATATTTGGTTGCAATAGAAAACACTAGGAAATGGTTGAGGAAAGATCACTGGTATGTGTTTTGGTCACTGATATAGTATGTATGAAGCAGTTTCTATTTATCATCAGCATATTAATTATTTTACAGCTGAACTCCTTTCCACATACAGGTACCCAGACAGCATGTCCATGTGGGCCCCAACAAAGGCTAAAACTGGGCTGTCTTATGGGTGCCACGTAGGTTTGTCCGTGGGTTCCATGTTGTCCCCATCTGTGTTTGCCCATATGGACTTTACCTGTGGTACAGGTGAGCAGGTAACCTGTTTACCCATTTAACCCCACCTGGGTCCCATGTGGGTGAGCAGGTTTCAGTAACACTTGTGCTGTATGCAAAATTGTGCAAAAAAAACCCTCACAAATTTATGAGAAAAAAAACCCTGAAAATTTATTTTAAAAAAAGTACCAAAGTTACAAAAAATAGTAGCAAATTTATGAGTAAAAAAAGTCACAAATTTACAAGAAAAAAGTCACAAATTTATGAGAAAAATGGAAAATTTGCGAGAAAAAGTGGCAAATTTACAAGAAAAAAAAAATATAAAATTACTTGAGGAGTTACAAACCTAAAAGAAAATGTTAGCATATTTACAAGAAAAAAAGTTAGAAATTTATGAGAAAAATTAGAGAAAGTTGCAAATTAACAAAAAAGTAGCAAATATATGAGTGAATAAATTGAAAATTCCTGAGAAAAAAGGTCCCAAATTTATGAGGGGAAAAAACTAAAAAATTATTTTAAAAAAGTACCAAAGTTACAAAAAATAGTAGCAAATTTATGAGTAAAAAGAGTCATAAATTTATGAGAAAAACTGAAAATTTAGAAGAAAAAGTGGCAAATTTACAAGAAAAAAAAACTGTAAAATTACTTGAAGAGTTACAAACCTAAAAGAAAATTTTAGCAAATTTTCAAGAAAAAAGTTACAAATTTATGAGAAAAAATCAGAAAAAGTTGCAAATTAACAAAAAAAAAGTAGCAAGTATATGAGTGAATAAACTGAAAATTCATGAGAAAAAAGGTCCCAAATTTATGAGGAAAAGCTGTAAGTCTGCATTTTAAAAAAAGTTGAAAATTTTAGGAAGTTCCAAATTTACAAGAAAAATGTCACAAATTTATGGGAAAACTCACAAATTTACACGAAAATAGCAAATTTGCAACGAAAATAGTAACACATTTATGAGAAAAAGTTGCAAGATTAGTGTAAAAAGTTGCAAATTTCTGAGAAATAAGTGAAAATTTAGGAGACAAAAATCACAAATTTACAAGAAAATAGCAAATTTATGAGAAAATAAGTTGAAAATAGGTAAACAGGTAAAGTCCATGTGAGCAAGCACAGATGGGGCAAACATGGATCCCACGGTGAAACCTACATGGGACCCATAAGGCAGCCCATTTTAACCTTTGGTGGGGCCCACATGGCCATGCTGGCTGGGACGTAGAGACAAAGGTAGTCAAACTATCTTTCATTTATCATCAGTGAGTTGTCTTTGAGGTTCTGAAGTAAGACAGATTTAGACCAGGTTCTTTACATGTTGATAGCGGTGGGTAAAGTAAAACCAGTTCTACCTTTTGATGGAATTATTCAAGTGTAGTGCAGTGGACTTTTTAACCAGATTGTTTAACACAATCTTGGAGAGTGAGAGGATGCCTGAGGAATGGAGAAGAAGAGTTTTGGTACCAATTTTCAAGAACAAAGGTGATGCTCAGAGCTGCAGTAACTACAGAGGCATAAAGTTGATCAGCCACACTATGAAGATATGGGAAAGAGTTGTTGAGGCCAGGTTAAGAGTTGAGGTGACAATCATAGTTTCATGCCTCGAAAGAGTCCTACCGATGCAATGTTTCCTCTAAGAGTGCTGATGGAGAAGTATAGAGAAGGTCAGAAGGAGTTGCACTGTGTCTTTGTGGATCTAGAGAAAGCAGATGATAGGGTGCCAAGAGAGGAAGTGTGGTACTGTATGAGAAAGTTAAGAGTAGCAGAAGAATGTGAGGGTGGTGCAGGACATGTATGATGACAGTGAGATGGTGGCGAGGTGTGCTGCAGGAGTGACAGATGGATTCAAGCTGGGGGTGGGGTTACATCAGGGATCAGCTCTGAGCCCCTTCTTGTTTCCCATGTTGATGGACAGGCTGACACACGAGGTCAGGCAGGAGTCTCCTTTGACCATGATGTTTGCAGATGACATTTTGATCTGTAGTGAGAGTGGGGAGCAGGGGGAAGAGAACCTGGAGAGGTGGCAGAATGCTCTGGAGAGAAGAGGAATGAAAGCAAGACAGAATACATTAGTGTGAATGAGAGGGATGCAGGTGTAACGGTGAAGATGGAAGGAGCAGAGGTAGTGAAAGCAGATTAATTTAAATACCTGGGGTCAACCACCCAAAGCAATGGAAAATGCACAAGAGGTGAAGAAGAGAGCACAGGCAGGGTGAAGTGGGCAGAGATGAGTGTTAGGGGTGATTTGTCACAGAAGGATAGCAGGTAGAGTAAAAGAGAAGATTTACAAGACAGTAGTGAGACCTTCTATGATGTATGGTTTGGAGACAGTGGTGCTGACAAAAAAGACAGGAGGCAGAGCTGGAGGTGGCAGGGTTGAAGATGCTAAAATTCTCATTGAGCGTGACTAAGATGGGCAGGATTAGAAATCAGTATATGAGCGGGACAGCTCAGGTTGAGCAGTTTGGAGACAAAGTGAGAGAGGCAAGGCTGAGATTGTTTGGACATGTGCAGAGGAGGGATAGTGGAGATATTGGACAAAGGATGTTGAAGATGGAGCTGCCAGGCAGGAGGAAAAGAGGAAGACCACAGGGAAGATTCATGGATGTAGTGAAGGAGGACATGGAGAGGGTTGGTGTTACAGAGGAAGATGAAGGGATAGGGTGAGATGGAGGCAGATGATCCACAGGAGTGGTAGCCTAGTGGTAGAGCATCCACCCCACAGCCAGGAGGTCATGGGTTCAAGCCCCAGCTAAGTCATACCAAAAACCACATAAAAATGGTACTTTCCGCCTTCTAGCCTGGTGCTCAACATAATAGAATGGGGGAAGGAAAAATTGTAACCCATGGACAACAGATAGAAATTAGCCACTGTCTACAGTCTGGCAAGTTTACATTGTTATCAGTGTTCATTAACCTGCACTGTGCTTAAAAAAGCTAGAAGAAAAAAATCTGTAAGTAGTTACTGTACATGCAACAAGTGTTTGTGATGCAAAACTTCCTTGAACATTTTCCTGTCTTCCATACATCCATTCCTCAGAAGGTGATGAACTTGTCTCTGTAGTCAGCTCTCTGCTTTGACATTTTTCCCATCAGCCTCACACAAAAATAGTCTTTTTCAAGGGTGGGAAGAGCAAGACTAGCAGACATAGCGAGACTGAGTGAGTTGACTGCTGCCACTGTGCAGTACCATGAGTGGGATATACTCAGGGGAGCTGAGAAAGGAGGCTGTATGAGTACGCTCCAGAGTGGAAAAGCAGGCTTTTGGAAGCCTGATTTCCTGTGGAAATGCTGATGTCATGATGGTCTCTCTTTCACTCGTTTGTATGCATGCACACTCACTGCCATTGTCTGAGTAAATCTTTATCTCCCCTCATGGTCACTCTGTTAATGTCATCAACATACTGTAGATGTTTTTACCAAATGAGCTGTACACAGTGTAGTTCTACGGTGGGATGTCAGACTCTATTGCAGTGGTGATGTGAGAAAATTTGCCAGCACAATTAATCGCAGCAGCAAACTCTCAATTATTTTGATGATTTTCTATGCCTGAAGGGGAGCAAGACTAAAGTCCTGTGTTTGTTTCAGCCATTCACTAACCCGGCTGATTGTGATAAGATGGTCATGTTCAGAGGCATAGTGTGATCGGGCAGTCTGAACTCAAATCAACCCTTTTCCCGAGGAAGAATTATTTAGACTCAAATACCAAGCAGAGATGTCTCCTCACCGGAACAAGCTGACCCTCAGCTAATAAATCTTATCCGATGAGAGCATAACAGTTTTACAGCTTTGTTTCGTCCAAAGGACAGTTAAAATGTAAATATACATTCCAACTTTCCACATGAGTCACAGACTTCTCATGACTCAACAGAAGAGGACTTTTGTGGATCCACATTGTCCTCTATGAGTAATGAACATAAGTGGAGTCTCTCGCTCTGACTGAAGTAAACTGCTTTACTTGTTTCAGGAAAATGCTGCAGGACTAATTTGTTTACCTCCTACAGATAACATCAGCATTCAAATGCATACTGTGAATATTAGGCTACCTATGCTTAGTCACCGATCGCCGTGAACGAGCCCTAGTGGCAGGGCAAGGTATAAAAAAAGCAACGTTCTCAATGTATTTCTATGGAAATGTTAACTAAATTTAAACAAAGAAAATGCCGAAATCAGGTTCAGGTTCAGGTTACTTTATTTGTACCTGTAGGTAGATTTGTTTTGCAGTCTGGTGGCATCCATATTTACAAACCACAATTACATTCAACATGAACACAAACACAGGCACACATGAAGCTGACTATAAACATGATAAAAGTACTCAAGGCTCCACCAATCAGGACATAGGACAAAGAGATAAGAGAAAAAAACAAGGAGATAAGAGAGAGGGGTCATATTAGAAAGTTAAAGACTAGTCAAAGAGGTTAAAGACACAAAAGTCTAAAACCCAATAAAAGATTTAGAACCCCCCCCAAAAAACCTACAAAAATAAGTAAATCTAAAATCAAATTAATAAATAGGTACCTAAATTATGTGCAATATATTGTTACATCTTGTTCAGCTCTTTGACAGCAGCAGGAACAAAGCTGTTTTTGTAGCGCTGGGTTTTACTTTTTGGGACAGCAAACCTCCATCTGGAGGGAAGAAGCTGAAAGAGGCAGTGCAAAGGGCAGGAGTCATCATTTAAAATGAAGGTAGCAATCCTCTGTACTTGTCTGGTGTACAGGGATGTCAGGCTCAGCTGTGACTCACCAAGCAAGCGACTGGACCATCTAACTACCTGATCCAAGGATTTCCTCTGTTTCAGTTTTGTCTGACTAAACCATGACACTAAAGAAAAGAATAAAACAGATTCAATAAAAGCCCGATAAAACATTGTCATTATGGTTCGGTCAATTTGGAAGCGTGCACGTTTCCTTAAACAATGCAAATGTTGCTGACCCTTTTTGCACACCCTTTCACAGTTCTCTTCAAAGTTCAAATTACTATCAATAATCGTCCCAAGATATTTGTAGGATTGTACACATTCAGTGGTCTGGCCTTTTAGTACGGTGACTTTGTGCCTGGGAGTTTTCCTCTTTAGTTTTTGTCTTATTCAGCTGCAAGTAGGAATCCTCACACCAGTGAACAAAATCATCAACTACTATGCCATGGCCACTCTCACCATCCTGGAGGAGACTGACAACAACTGAATCATCAGCATACTTTATAATGTGTCTGTTGTCATGTCTGCTCCGACACATGTTTGTGTACAGGATGAAGAGTAGTGGTGACAACACACAGCCCTGAGGAGAGCCAGTAGAAGAGCACTTTTGGTCAGACAATGTACCATTGACCCTTACTCTCTGTATCCTGTTGGTTAAAAAAATCCAGAATCCAACCCACCAGATTATTACTCAAATCAAATTGTTGCAGGAGCCTTTCAACTAAAATATGAGGTTGGATTGTATTAAAGGCGGAAGAAAAGTCCACAAATAAAAGCCTGGCATGTGTCCCATTAAAATCCAGATGTTTAAAAAGCATATTATTAAACAGAGTGACAGTGGCATCCTCCACTCCTCTGTGAGGCCTATAGGCAGACTGCAAAGGATCCAATGCATGCTCAGTCTGCTTTAGGACCTCAAATCTGACCAGTTTTTCAAAAATTTTCATTAAAATTGCAGTCAGAACAACTGGTCTAAAATCATTTACCGTTTTTGGACATCTGGATTTTGGAACAGGAACAACCAGATAGATAGATAGATAGATAGATAGATAGATAGATAGATAGATAGATAGATAGATAGATAGATAGATACTTTATTTCGAACAAAAAAGTATAACAAAAACAAAACAAATGACAAATGCAATAAAGTTACAGTATACAGTGTTCGAAAGGGAGAAGGAAGAAGTGAACACTTATTAATTCCATCTCCTCTTTTCCATAAATACACCCATGTGAATTATATACAAATTACCACATTTAGGACCCCAAGTAAACAATTAACTGTATTTTGTACATATAAACATTAACACCCATCCATCCTAACATACATTGATGTCCATACATCAAAATCAGCCTCAAACAACACAGATATACACAGTGCTGTCCCACCTACCATTCCATAGTGTCCCATAGTGTCCCAGAGTGAGCATAGTGAATCGTACATATAAATACTACCCTTCTAACATATATCCTTTCAGCAAATAATGTTTATACCTCTTTTTGAATTGAATTCTGTTTGTACATAGTTTCAGTTCCAGCTCCAGACTGTTCCACAAATCCACCCCACAGACAGATATGCACATACTTTTCTTGGTTGTTCGTATCTTGGGTTTTGTAAAGTTTAAGTCTCCTCTCAAATTATGATCATTGTCTCTTTTTTTAAATATTTTTTGTATATTAGTTGGGAGTTGATTATTAATTGCCCTGTACATTACTTGTGTTGTCTTAAATTTAACTAAATCGATGAACTTTATGACATGTGACCTTAAACCTAGTGACTTTGACCCTAGTCGCAAAGCCCCGGTACACCACCAACCTGTTCACATTTCTAATTGTTTTTCCCCGCTCAGCGACACACCCGCTGAGGAAAAAACTCTGATCATTGGCGACTCTGTAGTCAGAAACGTGAACCTAGAGACTCCAGCGGCCATAGTCAAATGCATTCCTGGGGCCAGAGCAGGCGACATCGAGTCAAATTTGAAAATGCTGGCTAAAAGTAACTGTAAATACTCCACAATTGTTATTCACGCTGGCATTAATGACATCCGTCTCCGGCAGTCGGAAGTCACGAAACTTAATGTAGAATCGGTGTGTGATTTTGCAAAAACCATGTCTGCCACTGTAGTATTCTCTGGGCCCCTCCCCAATCTGACCAGTGATGACATGTTTAGCCGCTCGTCATCCTTGAACCGCTGGCTGTCTGTGTGGTGTCCTGCAAACAACGTGGGCTACATTGACAATTGGAGCTCATTTTGGGGAAAACCTGGTCTTATGAGACGAGACAGCATTCATCCCACTTTGGATGGTACTTCTCATTTATCTAACAATCTGGCTTCTTTTTTATCCAAATTTCCAAAACATTGACTACTCAAGAGTTGGGACCAGGAAGCAGAGTCGCAGTCTTACACGCCTCTCTGCAGTTCCTCTTCATCCGCCACCCCTCAACTTAGCCCCTGTCTTCCCCGTCAGAGAGTCATTGTCTGCTCCCTCCAAAGTAAATAAAAATATAATATATAAGCATCCCAAAGTGATTAAGCAAAATATTGGTAAAACTCAAATTAAACATAAAGCCTCTAAATTGAATGATTTGGCCTCTGTTCCTCCTCATAATTTAAAAATTAAATGTGGTTTATTAAATATTAGGTCTCTAACTCCGAAGTCTCTGTTAGTCCATGATCTGTTAATTGATCAACAGATTGATTTAATATCTCTTACAGAGACTTGGTTAGGGCAAGAGGATTATGTTGGTTTAAATGAATCAACTCCCTCTGGTTATTTAAACTGTCAAAATCCCAGAAGTTCTGGTCGTGGAGGAGGAGTAGCAACAATTTACCATTCCAAATTACTAGTTAATGTAAAGCAAAAAACATGTTATAATTCCTTTGAGGGCCTGGTCCTCAGTATTGGGCACTTTAACAATTTTAGGTTAAACCCAATTTTATTTGCCATAGTTTATCGTCCCCCATCAACCTACTCAGAATTTTTATCCAAATTTGCTGATTTCTTAGCTGATTTAGTGCTGAAATCTGATAGAATAATTATAGTAGGGGACTTTAATATACATGTGGATGTAGATAGTGACTGCCTTCATGTGGCATTTAATTCAATATTAGCCTCGATTGGGTTTTCTCAGAAAGTAGGAAATACTACTCATTACCTCCACCATACATTGGACCTTGTTCTGACATATGGCATAGAAATAGAAAATCTTGTAGTGTCTCCTCATAACCCTGTGCTGTCAGACCATTGTCTGTTAACCTTTGATTTTACTATTCCTGACTATTTGGCTCCTAAAGAAAAATATTATTACAGTAGATGCCTCTCAGATGATGCTGTTACCAAATTTATGCAGATTGTTTCCTCTATGCCATGTGTCAACACAACGGAAATAAGCTATTTTTTTTTTTTGACTTATTTTGTACCCGTTTGTAGATTTGTTCTGCAGTCCGGTGACAAGCCACCAGCTGTCGGTCGCAGTGTGTGCAAGCGCCCCTTAACTCCCTAACATGCATGTTTTTGGCATGTGGGAGGAAACAGGAGAAATCCCGGAGTAAACCCACGCAAACACAGGAAGAACATGCAAACTCCACACAGATCACTGTTGGCCGGGGGCAGGGATCAAACCCACGATCTCATGATCCCCGCGATCCCCCGGCCGAGGGTAAACTGTGCTGCCGCAGTGCTAACCACTGCGCCACCGTGCAGCAATATAGCAGCTATAGACAGCTTGCTCCTTCTGTAATTGATAACATGGTGGATAGTGTTACAGCTTCTCTGCATCAGACTCTAGACTTGGTGGCCCCCTTAAAAAAGACAAAGTCTAATCAGAGATTTCTAACTCCTTGGTTCAACACAGAAACTCGTAGCTTAAAACAGAAGACTCGTCAATTAGAAAGAAAATGGTGCTCCACTAATTTAGATGAAATCTATTTAGCTTGGAGAAATCATCTTTTAATCTATAAAAAATCTCTTAGAAAAGCTAGAACGAGTTATTATTCTGCATTAATAGAAGAGAACAAGAATAATCCCAGGTTTCTTTTCAGCACTGTAGCCAGGTTGACAAAGAGTCAGGACTCTGTCAATCCTAGCTTTCCCTTAGAGCTTACTAGTCAGGACTTTATGAACTTTATCAATAATAAAATTTCATCCATCAGAGATAAAATCAATCAGATTCTTCCCACAGTTAATTGTGGGAAGAATACTGTAACTTAATACTGTAACTACTACAACTCCTTCAATTGACGTCTGTCTTGATGAGTTTACTCCAATCGACCTTTGTGAGTTAGACAAAATAGTTTCCTCATCCAAACTTTCAACTTGTCTTTTAGACCCTATTCCTACCAGGTTATTTAAAGAAGTCTTCCCACTTACTGGTAGCTTTATTCTTCATATAATCAATTCTTCATTAACTTTAGGCCGTGTACCGCAGGCTTTTAAAATGGCTGTAATTAACCCCTTGCACTCCGGTCAATTTCCCTAAAAACGCCAAAAAATAATGTGCCCAAATTAAATCCAAAGCTGTTTTTCAACCCTTTGCAGCATCTTCATGGTGTCGGTCTCATTTAAAAGAAAACACTTCGAATTTTTGGGCAAAACAGTCATAATCTCTCTAAGTGCTCCAGCCACTGAGTTACAGTCATCTAAACTTAAGGCCCTTTTCCACTAGCCTCACTTAGCCCTACACCGCACCACTCAGCCCGCTTTAGGCGCTTTTCCACTAGCCCCAGCACTGGTTAGCAGGTACTTTTTTCATACCTGATCCAGGGCAGGGTCTAACCGGGCTGAGTAGGGCTGAGTAGGGCTGTGATATGACTTTAAGAGACTGGTCGCCGCTGATTGGTCAGGTTGTAACGTCATGAAAGCGACTTTTTCTGCTGAATTTACTCCACGACCGCCATTTGTAATTGTCCAGCAGTGAACACAGTGTGCCCCTTTAATACGGTATATTATATTAATATACTGTATAATATACTTATATAATAATATACTCCTAATATTATATATTAGGAGGTGCACAATTTTCTTTCTATGTTAGGCGACGATCGCATCCAGCGCGAGTTGGACGGATCTACTCCAAATGCAGGTGTCCGAGCAGATGGCTTCCCAAGGGCACATCCGTACTGCCAAACAGTGTCGGGAGAAGCTGAAAAAGCTGAAAAGCGATTACCGAGCAGTGAAGGACCACAATGCTCGAAGTTCAGCGGATGGAAGGAGTGAAAGTGGTTCGCTGATAGACATTGGGCTCGACACGGTCACCATCACGGTCACTGTCACGGCCTTTGAAACCGTGGATGGTGAGTGTTTTTTTGATATTGCACATCTGTTCGCCACTTGATCCTTTCTGTGCCAAGCTTACTGTTTTTAAGAAATAGGAAGGTTGTTAGATTGTGGGTAATGGTTGTTACTGAGGCTTGTGTATTGTTTTGCAGCCAACTGCAGATTCACGCTTGCTTTGTGTTAAGTATTAGCGCAAACAAAACGCTGAATTACGCTTATTGTATTCCGGTTAAAAACTTGAGAGTGTTGTGTACATGTTGCACTTTGGTGTTAAGTTTTAAATTGCGTGCATTTTCTTTCTAGAATCGCATTTCATATCACAGGGGTCCACCTCAGTGGAGATGACTGACACAGCGGACTCTCCTGGCGCTGCGTCTGCGTGTGCGTCTGGCGGAGCGCTAGCTGGATCGACTACGATGTCAGCCACATCACCAGCTCCATCTGGATCACGTTCAAATGCCGGTAAGGCACAATAACCACGACTTTTTTTTTTTTGGTTGAAACAGGTCCAGCAGCGGAAACCAGGGTCGAAAATCCATCCATCCATCCATCCATCTTCTACCGCTTAATCCTTTACAGGCCGCGGGGGGGCTGGAGCCTAACAAGTTATGTACCAAAGTGATTAATGCAATTTCCTGTAGCTGCATATTAATTAATTGAAAATGTCTTTTTAAATGTACAAAAAGGTTATTCTTTGGTCTTCACTTATCGGTGTTCCACAACCATTTTTAGGTGTGGTGATTGGTGCTGTTGTAACTCCTGTTTTAGACAAACAAAGTGCATGAACTGCCGTTGAAATCAACATGCTTCATTGAAATGCTTCGCGTCAGCTGACTGTATTAACCCATTCAGATTTCTGCGGCCACACTACAAGCAACTAGTTTAAACATTACCCATCCATCCATCCATATTCTTAATCTTAATCCTTTTCAGTTTTGCAGGGGGGCTGCAGCCGAAGACAGCACCCTGCGTGTTGCAAAATCTGCTCTACTGAGGGGCAGCAACATGACAGTTCAGCTTATATACAGCAATGAAGCATAATATAATAGTGACATTCCACCACAGACTTTCACCTGTGTAATTCCATAATATATGTAGTGATCCAGCTTTAACGACCGTGCCTTTCTGTCTTTCCATCTAGGCAAGACGAAAACAGACAACTCCCATCGCTGACCTTACATTAGCGATGGTCAACATGCATGACGAAGAGATGCGGCTCTTGGAACGGCAACATGACCAGCGGCAAGAATCAGGAGTACATGCAGCATTTGCGACAGGTGGCCGCAGATGTGTGGGCAGATGCGCGTGAAGCCCTGGAGCAGGACGCTGCGTTACGAAGGGAAAAGCTCGCAGAGATGTCATCGCCCAGTCTGTTTTTTTGTTTGTAAATTTTGCTTCTGGAATAAAATTGTATTGTTTGCATCAAAAGTCTGGTTTATCTGTTATGACACCGTATGAGAAAAAGCAATAATTACATAAACATTCCATTCTCTGTTCACTCCACATGCTGCTGTTCATCAGGTCAGGTGTATAGCCTTCTAATGGTAATTTAATTTTTAACAACACACCGAAACGTAATGTCTTGGTAGGTTTTTTTTTTTTAATTTTAAACAAATTTGCAATGCGGAATCCATTTCTCTTGAACGGGTACATTTTTTAGGTTATAAGCAGTTGTACAGGTGTGCTTGAACTTGTAGACACTGATAAAGGTAAGTACATGTAAGTTGAATGTTGCATCACCAGTCAAAATTTAATAAATTAAGAAGGAATCTAGCAAAAATTTGGCACTAATAACAGTAGACAAATCGGACAAGGATACACAACTGTGTTTTTGTTGCACACAACTGTTGTTACCAATAAGTGCAAAATTTATATTCCCTTTTCCCAAAAATTAAAAATCAATTTGTAAGTAAAAGTGGGAGACCTTTACATGGGAAAATATGACATGTATCAGCACATGATTTATAGTTCAATTTGCATTTCCACCTAAGCAAAAGTGGCTTGTCGAGCTGGATTTTTGTGAAGATGGCCTATGCGGTGTTTCTGCATGTAATTACATACCTGTCAAGTGATACGGTTTCGCCGTATTTTAATACGGGGAAAATGCAATTTTAGCAAATATGGGCGTATTGCCATTTCTGTACTCCAAAGAGAAAAATATATGGGAAAAAAATTTGAGAGTGTGGGGAGGAACACGTCGTGTGTGACCCCCACAGCATACGGGGCTGTCAGAGCGCTCAGCGTGAGCAATTATCACAACAGAAGTGTGGACTCATCATTAAGCTGATGGCTTCGCACCTTCTTAACAGATAAGCGTTATGAACAAGAGGACAGGTAGATGGACCATGCACAACATTTTATTTACAAAAAACATTTTTGAAATATGTATGCACATAAATGTGGACAAAATAGACAAGTATTGCATCACAGCATCTCGTGTTATATTGTAACGTGCAGCTTGACATGGCAACGTCCCACCGGGAGGTTTGAACTCACGCGCCGGAGTCCCGCACTCTACCTGTGTCGCCAATAGGGTCAACCCACTTGTCAAGCCAAGTAGGGTGCTTATATTGAGTTTGCTACAATATCACCACCCTGCTCCTCTGCTCTCTGTGCTGCTGCCACCACTGGTTCATCTACTGCATCATCCAATGTAGTGTCAAACGTCTCTCCATGACTCTCACACAGATTGTGGAGAGCACAACAAGTCAGCACCATAGATTTAACCAGTTTCATGTCACAGTCATTCCTCTCTCCTTCCTCCTTCCTTCTCTCCTCATCATCAGCCATTTTGTTTGTTGTGGAGGATTCCGTCGCATGTTTCACGTCACGAGGGTGTGGCGCCGCCTGCTGTTCAACAAATCCCACCCACAGCAGGTGTGCCAGCAGGTGCGCCAGCAGTAGTTGAAAAGCAACTGAGGCTGAACCGAACCGAAGTGAGTAGAGCCGCGTTTTCAAATCGGGGCTGAGCGGGGCTAGTGGAAAAGCGCCTATAGTGAACTTGAAGAAAATAAACTTGGCCTGGGTGTTTTTTTGGATACAAATGCTTGCAAATAACACACAGCTTCAGATCTGGGCTGGAAGATGCAACAGAGATTTAGAACCAAGTGTTATCCAGCTGAGGTCCAAATTTTGTAACAATACCACAAAAAATGAATATATTACACAGCTTTATTCTCAGGTAGTTCCCAGGCATTTTGGAACTGTGCCAAATTGTGCCAAATGGCACAGTTTGGAAAAACGTCTGTAACTTTTGAATGCTTCAATGTAGAAGCTTAATTTTGGGCTCTAATGAAAGGTGACACTCAGGGCTGTGTCTGTGTGTGTGTGTGGGGGGGGGGGGGGGGTTGTCCCCCCCCTCGCTACAGAGGAAAGACATTGCCCATTGCGCCACGGTCCGTCATGCAGCGATGACGCACAGCTGTAATTTACCGATCGGTCAAAAGTCATTTTGATTACAATTTTCAGGGATAAAAGATAATTTAGCTTAGAACACCTTACCTCTTCACAGCAGAAGCGGAGCTGGCGAACTTCTTCCTCATTGTCAGACAAACGCGACGCTGGTCTCGCGACCCGATCAAAACATAATTCCATTATTGCGGTTTTGCGCTTCCATGATTGCGGTTTTTGGCGAACGATTTTTCAAAATAAATAACAGTAGTAATTAAAAATAGACTGGCAAACGCGTGTGTGTCACTCAACCTTCGTCTTCGGCCTCCGTCGGTCTATGATGACCATGGGAGGCAATCCTAAAGTCTATTCTGCTGGGACAAAAACAAAACAAAACAAGCACCGCCTGGCCGAACATGCCGTTGCGCGAATGTCAGTTGCTGTCACAGAGGTTGCACTTGTGGATGGTCTCCGTGCTGCTGGGTCTGTGGGGTTCTTCCTGCGGGTCCTTTTTTCTCTGCAGCAGCAGTCTGTCTTCACCCAGCCTTAAAAAAAACAGCTCACGGACTTCTCTGCTTCAATTGGCTCACTGCATTCACAGCTTTGATAGGCGGGTCCTTCTTGCTAGGTTTTCAGTCATTGGTTTTTCAAGGTTTCAGAAACCCAATTCAAGGCTCTTATTAGTCAAATGAGAGGTCAATCAGATGAACTAATCTGTTCGCGGCTGTGTCTGCAGCTTTTATTTTCAGTGCGCGCTTGGACGCCATACACCACCTACATCACAATCTCCATCATGCGTCCTAGAGCACACGAGGGCGCTCTCGTGCGCCCTTGTGCGCCCTCGTGCGCTCTAGGATGCAGAGACTTGCCCGTCCGCGATACAACGGAGTGCAAGAGGTTAAACCCTTACTCAAAAAGCCAACGCTAGATCCAGGAGCTTTAGCTAACTATAGACCAATCTCTAATCTCCCTTTCATTTCAAAAATCTTAGAAAGAGTTGTTGCTATGCAATTATTTGACCACCAGCAGGGAAATGGTTTACTTGAAGAGTTTCAATCTGGGTTTAGAATCCATCATAGTACTGAAACAGCCTTAGCGAAGGTCACTAACGACCTCCTCATCACATCTGATAATAGACTGGTTTCTGTACTTGTCCTTTTAGACCTTAGTGCAGCTTTTGATACTATCGATCATAATATTCTACTTGATAGATTAGAACACTATGTTGGACTTAATGGAACTTCGTTGCAGTGGTTTAGATCTGATTTATCTGATAGGTTCCAGTTTGTTCATGTAAATAATGAGTTTTCTTTCAACTGAAAGCTTAGTCATGGAGTTCCACAGGGATCTGTGCTAGGCCCTACTCTTTTTAGTTTATATATGCTTCCGTTAGGCAACATTATTAGAAAGCACTGTATACATTTTTATTGTTATGCAGATGACACACAATTATACCTGTCAATGAAGCCAGATGATAGTAATTAGCCAAGTTAGAAGCCTGTCTTAAGGAAATCAAAGCTTGGATGACTTGTAATTTCCTGCTATTAAATTCAGATAAGACTGAAGTCATTCTTGTTGGTCCAAAAAACCTTAGAAATACCTTTCCAAATCAAACTTTCAGTTTGGATGTGGTTACTCTTTCTCTTAACAGCTCTGTGAGGAACCTTGGAGTTATTTTTGATCAAGATCTGTCCTTCAATTCACATATTAAATTTGTTTCTAAGACTGCCTTCTATCATTTGCATAATATTGCCAAGATTAGGAGCATCTTGTCTCAGAGTGATGCTGAGAAACTGATCCACGCTTTTGTTAGCTCGAGATTAGATTATTGTAATTCTTTATTATCAGGCTGTCCTAAAACATCTTTAAAAAGTCTTCAGCTGATCCAAAATGCTGCAGCAAGAGTTTTAACAGGTACTAGAAAGAGAGATCATATCTCTCCGGTTCTGGCCTCCCTTCATTGGCTTCCCATAGAGTTTAGAATTAAGTTTAAAATCCTTCTTCTTACTTACAAAGCTCTAAACAATCAGGCTCCTTTTTATTTAAAAGATCTGATACTACCGTATTATTCTAACAGAGCGCTACGCTCCCAAAATGCAGGATTACTTGTAATACCTAGAATCTCCAAAAGTACAATGGGAGGCAGAGCCTTCAGTTATCAAGCTCCTCTCCTGTGGAACCAGCTGCCAATCTGGATTCGGGAGTCAGACTCGATCTCTGTTTTTAAGAATAGGGCTAAAACCTACCTTTTTGATTTAGCCTACAAATAGGGAGGGATCATGTGTTTCTGAACCCTCCCTTAGTTATGCTGCTAATAGGTTTAGTCAGCCGGGGGACCTCCAATAATGCACTGGGCCTCACTCCTTTCTTCACTCTCAATGATTTTTTTTTTTTTTTTTGCTGGTCATTAACATCTGTTTGTTCTCTCCCATAGATTGAGTCCCCATCGTGCTGTTTGCTCTCTACATGTCTGTTCTTTTCATCTTCTCTATCCCCTCACCCCCCAGCCAGTCGCAGCAGATGACTGCCCCTCCCTGAGCCTGGTTCTGCTGGAGGTTTCTTCCTGTTAAAAGGGAGTTTTTCCTCTCCACAGTCACCAAGTGCTTGCTCACAGGGGATCGCCTGATTGCTGGGGTTTTTCTGCAACTGTGGGGGTTCCCCCTGCAGTTGAAAGTGCTATGAGATGACTGTTGTTGTGAAATGGCACTATATAAATAAAGTTGAATTGAATTGAATTGAATTAAAAACAACGAATTGGTATGGTCTCTATATCCTACATTATTTATTATCCTTATAGCTCTTTTTTGTAATGTGCATATTGACTGTAGGTTGGTCTTGTAGGTGTTTCCCCAGACTTCTACACAGTAGTTAAGGTAGAAACAGTGAATTGTACAGTAAGAACAATGATTTATAGTCCAAGATGTGTCTTGTCTTCCCCAGTATGCCTATACATTTTGCTAACTTGGCCCGGATGTGACTGATGTGAGGTTTCCAGCAGATTTTATTGTCTAGCGTCACCCCCAGAAACTTATTTTCCTGTACTGTTTCTATTCTGGTATCATCTATTGTTACTATTATTTCTTGATTTATTTTATAATTTCCAAACAACATAATCTTTGGGGGTTTTTTTAGATTTAGAGATAATTTATTTTTCTTGAACCACTGCGTTAACTTTTTCATTTCAGTTGTGACCACCTCTAAAACCTGCTGCAAATTCTCACCAGTGCAAAGGATATTTGTGTCATCCGCAAACAAAATAAATTTCAGAATTTTTGATTCTTGGCATATGTCATTTATATACAAAATAAAGAGTTTGGGTCCCAAAACTGACCCCTGGGGCACACCACAAGTGATGTCTATGAAGGGTGATTTGTGCTCACCAATTTGTACAAATTGTTGTCTGTTACTTAAATAACTTTCCACCCAACTCAGTCCGACCCCTCTTATCCCATACCTTTCCAGTTTCCTTAGTAGTATTCTGTGGTCAATGGTGTCAAAAGCTTTCTTTAAATCTATAAATACTCCTACAGCAACTCCTAGATTTTTTTATCTATACAACTAGTAATTTCTTCTATAAGTTCGATCACTGCCAAAGATGTAGATTTATCTGCTCTAAAACCATTCTGGCTATCTGTAAGGAGGTTGTGTTTTTCAATGAAATCATCCAGTCTCTTAGTGAAGATATTTTCAAGTATTTTGGAGAATTGTGAGAGTAAAGAGACTGGCCTGTAATTTGTGAAACAATGACTGTCTCCTGTTTTGTATAGAGGTATTACTTTTGCTATTTTCATTTCGTTTGGAAATTTACCAGTTTGAAATGACAGGTTACAGATGTGGGTGAGTGGCTTAACATTTCCTTCAATTACTTTTTTCACTATTGTCATGTCAATTTCATTCCAGTCCATTGATTTTTTGTTCTTAAATTTACTCACAGTCTTGATAATTTCCTTTTCAGTAACTGCACCCAAAAAGATTGTGTTTGGATTTCTATCTTCTATTTCATTTACAGAACCACTGTTGTTTGTTTCTGGTGTCACTATTGATTTTGCTAATTCAGGACCAACGTTTACAAAAAATTTATTGAAACCACTGACCACATCCTCCATATTATTTATCAAATTGCCATTTTCAATAAAATATTCTGGATAATTAGCATTCTTAGGTCGATTACTAATAATCCCATTGAGTACTTGCCATATTCCTCTTAAGTTATTTTTATTATCCTCTAATATTCTGTTGTAATATTCTTTCTTACAGGTCCTCATTATATTAGTAAGCTTATTTTTATATCTTTTATATTTGATCTCAGCTTCCACAGTTCTGCACTTAATGAATTGTTTATATAATGTATTCTTCTTTTTACAAGCATTTATTAACCCCTTGGTGACCCAAGGAATATTTTGTTGTTGTTGTTGTTGTCTGTCACTGTATTGTTTTATAGGACAGTGTTTATTGTACAATGATTGAAATATTTGTAAAAATTTATCATATGCTTTATTTATATCATTTTCATCATAAACTATCTTCCAATCTTGTATTAATAATTCCTTTGTCAGTAAATACATAGATTCTTCGGTTCTTATTCTTTTATATTTAATATTTTTAGTATACTTTTTCTTCCTATTATCACATTGATAGACAACAAAAATCGGCAGGTGGTCACTGATATCATTCAATAAAAGCCCACTCCTGATATTATTTTCCATAATATTTGTGAATATGTTATCTATTAGTGTGGCACTGTGTGACGTGATTCTGCTAGGTCCGGTAATTGTTGGATGTAAGCCCATACTGTCCATTGTGTTGATAAATTCTTCTGTCAAACTATGTTGTTTTGAATTCATCAGATCTATATTGAAATCCCCACAGATGAACATAACTTTATGATTTAGTTTTGCATACATTTTTTCCATCCAGTCCTTAAATAAGTCAATGTTTGATCCAGGTGTTCTATATACACAGCTCACTACTATATTCTTCACATTGTCCAGACAGATTTCTATTGTAATGCATTCAAATAAATCATCCACAGTTCCTGACAGATTTTCAACAACCTTGTATTGCAAGCTCTTGTCAACATAAATTGCAATTCCTCCTCCTTTTTTCACGTTTCTATTTATATAATTTAATTCATAGCCATCCATGGTAAAATCCACTTCTTTCTCTTCACTGAGCCACGTCTCTGATATTGCCACAATATTGAATGGCTCTTTAAACTGATGTAAATAATCTTTAATGTTATTAAAGTTGGCATAGAGACTTCTGCTGTTGAAGTGGATCATAGAAATATTGAAATCAGATGTGACCATTGTGTTAAACTGTTCATCCGTGTAGTAACTACAGTTATTATTGATGGGGCGAAATAAATTATTTTCAGGGTCTCTGTTATATTCTTCGTCCTGTGGGTTGTGATCTGTTTATTCAAAAACTTTCAGTTCCTGTTGTTCCTGTTTGTTGATCTTTTGTTTCATGTTGTTAAATGTCTTGTAGCAGATAAGTATATCCCTTCAGTGTCCTACAATTGTCTCTTGTTGCTGTGACTCCAGTTCATAACGTTCATTGATATTTGTCCAGCTCGATAATATTACGGATGTTAATGAGCTTGCCTTCTTCAGGTGATCCGTTTAATTTGGTGTACAGTATATTTTACAGTTTGATGTCCAGGTGTTTTGAATCTTTTTCTGCTTTCTCAGGTATATTGCTTTTCTGGATATTTCTGCGTTTTCTTTTGTAAGGTGCTCGTTTATGTAAATGTTCGTTCCTTTCAGTTTCCTACCTTGTTTTAACAACGCAGTCTTGTGTTTTCTGTTGACAAACCTCATGATCACAGCCGGTTTGTCGCTGTTTTTCCTGGGCAGAGGGTGGCAGGCCTCTATGGTGTTACAGTCCAGTTGGATTCCTTCGGACTGCATGAAGGCCGCCACTTGTTGCTCCGTGGATTCATCTTCCAGCGCGTTGGGCCTCCCTTCGCTGTCTGCGGCCACCACTCGCGTGTACGATCAGGGTTTAATGTGGAGCCCCGTGATGATCACATCGTTCACCCGAGTGTTCTTCTCCAGTTCTGACACTCTGCTCTCCAGATATGCCAGCCTCTTGTCCTTCTCGGCGTTCTGGATCCGCAGTGCTTTCACCTCCTCGACCAGGTCCAGAATGTTTTTTTGCTGCAGCTTAACAGCAGAAATCTCTTCAGCCAAGAAGTCCAGCGCTCTTTTAATGTCGTCCACCTCCTCAGTCTGCTGAGTTTTCTTGGGACCCATGATCCCGGCCGATGTACATTGATTGTGATCGTAGGAAAAAAGAAAAAAAAAGCACTTGGGAGAAATTCCTTTGTTCTCCCGGAGTGTGAGGGGACTGATTGCTTCACCAGCCACTACAATATTAAGTTATGAGACTGGCAATTTCTCTTTTTTCGCACGAGCAGATTAATTCTCCAGCGGTAGTGACAAAAAAAAAACCAGCTCAAAACACTAGCTCTAAACTGAGTTTTAAGCAAGAAACGAACTGGGAGCCTTTACCTGTGCGTCCTCACCTTACATGCCACCGGTATTGGCTTACTATTACCAACCACAGCATCTTTCCAGATCTTAGGCACATGTTGTGTCTGTAAGGACTTATTAAAAATGTAGTGAAACACAGGACTCAGTTCATGTGCACAGGACTTTACTAAGCGCCCACATATATTATCAGGGCCCTGACTTTTGTTCACTTTTACAGCACAGAACACCTTTTTAACATCCTGCACCTCAATATTAAAGTGCTGATTGTCTTTAAGTTTCTGTTTCAAATCTTGGGTTTTTGTGCTAAAATCAGAGAAATCAAAACGACCATAAAAACAATTAAGAGCATTAGCCAGCTCTGTGTCTGAATTAAAACCATCTAAAACCACACGATTACTGTGCTTTGTGCTCTGAAGGCCTGCAATAGTTTTCATACTGGCCCAGGCTGAACCAAGCTTGTTTGTTGCCATCTTGCTTTCCAACTCTAATTTATAATTCTGTTTTGCTCTTAAAATTTTGGCCTTCAGCCCTTTTGTGGCAACCTGCAGCTCAGAAACAACCCTGTTTCAAGTCAAGTGCTTTCCTCTGTAAGCAGGATTTAACTGATTTTGTAACCCATGGCTTGTTGTTGGGATATATTTTGACACGTTTACGTGAAACGATCATGTCTCTGCAGAAAGCCATGTATGAGCATGTCACGTCCTCTAAAGAGTCCAAATCTTCTCCGCAGTCTAGCACGAACACCACCCAGTCTGTACAGTTAAAGCATTCCTGGAGGCAGTGCACTGAATCCTCTGTCCACACATCTATGCCTCTGGTCTTTGTCTTCTCTCTTTTGAGAGCAGTTTCATATGTGGGCAGCAAATGTACACAGTTTTGATCTGAGGATCCTAAAGGAGGAAGGAGAAGAGAGTTATAGGCCCTCTCTATGGATCCATAGCACAAGTCCAATGTCTTTTTTTGCCTGGTTGGGCAGGAGACATGCTGATAAAAGTTTTTTAAGTATCTTCTTGAGAGACACATGGTTAAAATCCCCAAGTATGAAATTTGGAGCCTCTGGGGAAATCGACTGCAACTACTGTACTACATCAAAGACAGTGCTGAAGGCGGAGGCAGCATCTGCCCTTGGGTGAATGTACACAGTCGTTATGAAAAGTTGGGGGAACTCACGGGGCAGATAAAAAGGGGGTATTGACATGGACAGCAGCTCCACATCTGGTGTACAGATGCGCTCTCTGACCGTGATGGATGTACAGTACTGTTTATTAATATATAAACATACGCCACCCTCCTGACGTTTCCCCGTTACCTCTTCCTGCCGATCCAAGCGAAGTGGGGCTCCAAAGCCGTCAATACACAGGTCCGGGTCCTGGTCATGTGCTGTAAGCCACGTCTCCATGTAAGCCATGACACAGCAGTTCCTGAAATCCTTCTGATATCGGACACTTCCTTGAATTTCATCCACTTTATTTCTCAAGGATTGTACATTCTCCATAATAATGGAAGGAAGAGGAATGCGGTTAAGCTGAGGTCTCCTCAGGCTTAATCTTACGCCTCCATGCTTTCTGCGTTTCCTCCTCTTGTCTCTGTTTTTATTGCTGTGTCCATGAAAATCTCTTAAAATAAAGTCCGGCAGTTGTGGCACAGACTCAAACACAGATGCTGCATTATCCATGTTTAAATGCAGTAACATTTCTCTGGAATACTGTATTCTTCCCGGCGAAATCGCAATCGCGCTTACCTCCAAGACAAAGAGTCGGTAGGAAAGAAATGACAGTGCAAAAACAAGAACGAAATCCATACTGATGGAACCAGGGAGCTCTTTGTTATATAGTCCACAAACATTCAAGGACAAAAACGGCACAGAGAATCACGTTAAAACACATTAAAGTGCATAAAAACAGAGACACAGACGTCAAACTTTTTTCACCCGCTGCTGGTCGCTGTGTGCGCATGCGCCCAACGAAATGATGTGCAATTGGCTTATGTAGCCATAACCATCTTCTGAAAGGTGGTGATAGCAATCAGAAATACAAGTTTTTTAGATTCTCATCAGCCAACAGAGATTACCAAAAGGGAATTTTGAGGGGTGCCATTTCATAATGGGATACAGTGCATTCAGAAAGTCTTCACAGTGCTTCACTTCTTCCATATTTTGTTATGTTACAGTCTTTTTCCAAAATGGATTAAATTCATTTTTTTCCTCAAAATTCTACACACAATACCCCATAATGACAATGTGAAAAATGTATTCTTTTTTTATATTTGTGCAAATTTATTAAAAATAAAAAAACTAAGAAATCACATGTACATAAGTATTCACAGGCCTTTGTTTAATACTTTGTTGATGCACCTGTGGCAGCAATTACAGCCTCAAGTCAAGAACACCTATATTTGGGCAGTTTGGCCCATTCCTCTTTGCAGCACCTCTCAAGCTCCATCAGGTTGGATGGAAAGCGTCGGTTAACAGCCATTTTCAGATCTCTCCAGAGAAGTTCAATTGGACTAAAGTCTTGTCTCTGGCTGGGCCACTCAAGGACATTCACAGAGTTGTCCTGAAGCCACTCCTTTGGTATCTTGGCTGTGTGCTTAGGGTCGTTGCTCTTCTGAAAGATGAACCATGGCTCCAGTCTGAGGTCAAGAGCACTCTGGAGCAGGTTTTCATCCAGGATGTCTCTGTACGTTGCTGCATTAATCTTTCCCTCTATCCTGACTAGTCTCCCAGTTCCTGCCACTGAAAAACATCCCCACAGAATGATACTGTGACCACCATGCTTCACTGTAGGGATGGTATTGGCCTGGTGATGAGCGGTGCCAGGTTTCCTCCAAATATGATGCCTGACATTCACACCAAAGAGTTCAATATTTGTCTCATCATACCAGGGAATTTTGTTTCTCATGGTCTGAGAGTTCTTCAGGTGCCTTTTGACAAACTCCAGGCATGCTGCCATGTACCTTTTACTAAGGAATGGCTTCCATCTGGCCACTCTAACATACAGGTCTGATTGGTGGATTGCTGCAGAGATGGTTGTCCTTCTGGAAGGTTCTCCTCTCTCCACAGAGAAACGCTGGAGCTTTGACAGAGTGACCATCAGGTTCTTGTTCACTTCCCTGACTAAGGCCCTTCTCCCACAGTCGCTCAGTTTACACTGCCAGCCAACTCTAGGAAGAGTCCTGGTGGTTCCGAACTTCTTCTATTTATGGATGATGGAGGCCACTGTGTTCACTGGGACCTTCAAAACAGCAGACATTTTTCTGTACTCTTCCCCAGATTTGTCCCTCAAGACAATCCTGTCTCGAAGGTCTACAGACAATTCTTCTGACTTCATGCTTGGTTTGTGCTCTGACATGCAGTGTCAACTGTGGGACTACAACATTTGGACCGACTTTTACTGACGTTTTGAAAAATCAGAGAAATCAGTCCAAATGTTGGTGAAATTATGTTTTGCGAGGACACACCAACTTTTTACAAACTTTTATGAACTTTTGCTAGCATTTGCCAGCGTTATATTCAGCGTTGTCAAACTTTTGCCATACGTATGTGTAGCAGTTCCCAACTTAGGTTAACTTAAGCAAACAAATACTCCGTGCAGTTCAGCTGATATCAGCGTCAGGCAACGCTCATATAAAGATCAGCGATGGCTTCCTGCCATCCTGGACCAGCTTTTTTGGGTGGATTCACACTACATTTGGACCAACTTTTTCTAACGTTTTGGCAAGCGTCTTAGCTCTGCTGGCAAAAGTTGATAAAAGTTAGTGTCTGTTGGCAAACACAGGCAAAAGTTTTATTCATTTAGAATTTTCAGCATGCTGAAAATTTGCTGACATTTGGAAATAAACGTTGGTGAAAGTGGTCTTCAATTTGTAATAGTTCTTGAGTGCCTTTTTTTTTAGTTTAGTTTATTTGAAAAGGGACAATGCAGTTTCATAAAACACATGATTACACATGCTTAAAAAAGCCAGAATTAGGCAAAAGGCTAGTTTTCATCTGTAGTCCCCTGGCCAAGATGTAAAAAAGGAGTAAAATGCATCTACAAGAAAAAAACATGGTTAGACATTTAAGAGGGCACTAATGTAACAAATATCATACAGTATACATAACAAACCGTACATTTAATCACAACATCAAACATCACAACAGACTTATCTTTTAGTGATGGCAGCTGTAGGTGTTTATAAGCCACATGTTCAATTTTTTTGTGAAGGCCTTGTATGTTGTAAGAGTGCTAAGTTATGCAGAGTTCACCTAAGTCAGCCTAAATTAAGCTCCACTGGCACCACCACCACCACCATAGCAGTCTGTCGTGGGCGACAATGACTGTGTCATTTAGGTCTGATCAGATTCCTCCACACAGCTCTGTCCTTAGCCTTCCGCTGCCAGGAACTCCTGTCTATGCCCAACTTCTTCAAGTTTCTTTTTACAGTGTCTTTAAATCTGAGCCTTGGTCTACCCTGATTGCGTGGCAAACGACTGAAATGCTGGTGAAAGCAGATGTTTTTAGATCAAAACTCAGTTCAGACATGCAGGAACTAAAGAGAAAAAGAGGGGGGGTAAAAAAAAAAAAAGAAACTCTATATGTAAGAGGACAATGTAGAGCATTTGTCTGGTGATAACATGGTGTGTATGCCGTTTTTTTTAAAAAATGTTTAATGTATGGGATGTGTGTGTGTGTGTGTGTGTGTGTGTGTGTGTGTGTGTGTGTAAAACGGACATTTGTGGGTTTGTTTGCAGGTGATGGGTGTGGTTTGGTGGGTGGGTTTGTGTCTTTGCAGTATTACTTTTCTACCACCAGGCTGTGCTGTTGCGTAAACGTGTCTTTTTCGGTACGGATTACTGGTTGCCTTCGAAACAACAGCTGTTAATTTTTTTGCTGTGTGAAAAACCATTTTCTTGGTCCATGGAATAAAGGTTTTTCGTGAAATTTTCAGTCACAGTGTGTCAACGCTCTGCCTGCTACATATATATATATATATATATATATATATATATATATATATATATATATATACACTACCGTTCAAAAGTTTGGGGTCACTTAGAAATTTCCTTATTTTTGAAAGAAAAGCATTTTTTTTCAATGAAGATAACTTTAAACTAATCAGAAATACACTCTATACATTGCTAATGTGGTAATTGACTATTCTAGCTGCAAATGTCTGGTTTTTGGTGCAATATCTACATAGGTGTACAGAGGCCCATTTCCAGCAACTATCACTCCAGTGTTCTAATGGTACAATGTGTTTGCTCATTGCGTCAAAAGGCTAATGGAGGATTAGAAAACCCTTGTGCAATCATGTTAGGTCTGCAATGCTGTAATTGCTGCAAATGGAGGATTCTTTGACAAAAGCAAAGTCTGAAGGAAAAAATTATTATTTCAAATACAAGTCATTATTTCTAACCTTGTCAATGTCTTGACTATATTTTCTATTCATTTTACAACTCATGGTGGTAAATAAGTGTGACTTTTCATGAAAAACACAAAATAAACAAAATAAATAATTGTCTGGGTGACCTCAAACTTTTGAACGGTAGTGTGTATATATACAGTATATATGTGTGTGTGTGTGTGTGTGTGTGTGTGTGTGTGCAGTATGTATATATTTACTATTCTTAATTTTCTGCTCCTTGCATAATCATTCTCCATGATTTATTGGTTCACTTTTATTGCGGGAATCAAACAGAGCTGACGTGGTGTCAAAAAGTAAATGGCTTTTAATGGGATTTTATGCTATTTTAATGGAAAGAGGTGTAAGAGTCAAAATATAATCACCCATCATTTTATTTATATGATGATTCATTAATAGTTTTTTTATTATTCCATAAACATTCACATTTTAATTGCGGCCTTAGTGTTGGAGTCTATAGAATTAATTTATTATTTTTTAGATGAATGAATGAATGAATGAATAGGGGAAAAGGGTATGCAGAAGCAACGACATAGGAATATAAAATGAAAATAAATACTGAAACGTATGCCCAAGGGAGATGTGTTCACTCCAGAAGCAGGTCCAGAATGGCAGGAAGCCTACACAAACACTGGTCGTTATATGAGCATCACCTGACACTGATATCGGCTGAACTACACTGAGTATTTCTCTGATCTTTCAAGATATCTGTAAAAGTCGGTCCAAACACTATAGAGTGAACCCAGCTTTTGTCACGCCGCGCCACTCATCAGCGGCGCCACCTGCTCACGCACCTGATCATCATCAGCGGCGAGGGATAAAGGCCGCCTCGCCCGGAGCTTCGGCCTGAAGCCGTCAGACTTCGTTCCTCACCGTTGTGAGTCATCTACAATCTTCAGCACAATTATTTGGGTAAGAAGCCTTACCTTCTCTCTCCAGTCTGCTCCCCTGTGCACAGGTGGATTTCCCGGCGGCGGACGTCTTCCCTTCAACGCCTACTCCTCGCTGCTGCACCGAGCTCTCCAGGTGGCTGTCTCCCGGGTTTCGCCCCTTGCTGTGCCAGCTGTCCTGTCATCCAAGGTTGCTCGGCTGTACGGTCACCTGCCTCTGTGCCTGAAGCAGACGCCGCCACCAACACATTTACATCCCTCAGACACGCACTCATTCACGTCTGTTGTTAATAAACTATTTGAACTACTCTGAGCCTGTGTGTGTGCGTCTCCTGAGCCGTGCGTTATGTCAGCTTTAACTTAGCCTGCTTTAAGTAAACTGCATATCTTAGCTCAGTGCTCAGGAACTTTTACAAAATGGGCACAGCTTTCCATCCACCCATCTTCTACCGCTTTTCCGGAGGTCCGGGTTGTGGAGGCAGCAGTTCAAGCAGAGAAGCCCAGATTTCCCTCTCCCCAGCCACCTGCTCCAGCTCTTCAGAGAGGATACCAAGGCGTTCCCAGACCAGCTGGGAGACATAGTCTCTCCAGCGAGTCCTGGGTCTGCCCCGGGGTCTCCTCCCAGTGGGACGTGCCTGAAACACCTCAAGTGGGAGGCGTCCAGAAGGCATCCTAATCAGATGCCCATACCACCTCAACTGGCTCCTTTCAATATGGAGGAGCAGCGGTTCTACTCTGAGCCCCTCCCGGATGACTGAGCTCCTCCCCCTGTCTCTGAGGGTGAGTCCAGCAATCCTACGGAGAAAGCTCATTTCAGCCGCTTGTATTCGCGATCTCGTTCTTTCGGTCATTACCCAAAGCTCGTGACCATAGGTGAGAGTAGGAATGTAGATTGACTGGTAAATCGACAGCTTTGCCTTAGAACTCAGCTCCCTCTTCACCACAATGGACCGGTACAACGTCCGCATCACTGCAGATGCTGCTCCGATCTGTCTGTCAAACTCTCGCTCCATTCTCCCCTCACTCGTGAATAAAACCCCAAGATGCTTAAACTCCTCCTCTTGGGGCAGGATCCTGTCCCCAACCCAGAGAGGACAATCCACCTTTTTCCGGCTGAGGACCAAGGACTCGGACTTGGAGGTGCTGATTCTCATCCCAGCTGCTTCACACTCAGAGGCAAACCGTCCCAGCAAGAGCTGTAGGTCATTGCTGGATGAAGCCAACATGCCAACATCATCTGCAAACAACAGAGATTAGATCCTGCGGTCACCAAGCATGACGCCCTCCATTCCCTGTCTTCGCCTTGAAATCCTGTCCATAAAAATTATGAACAGGATCGGTGACAAAGGGCAGCCCTGGCGGAGTCCAACTCTCACTGGGAATGAGTCCGACCAAGTGTTGGCAATATGAACCAAACTCTCACAATGGTTGTACAGAGACTAAATAGCTCGTAACAACAAGCCCAATACCCCATACTCCCGAAGCACCCCCCACAAAAAACCACCAGGGACACAGTCAAATGCCTTCTCCAAGTCCACAAAACGCATGTAAACTGGTTGGGCAAACTCCCACGAACCCTCGAGAATTCTCGAGAGGGTAAAGAGCTGGTCCAATGTGCCATGGCCAGGACGAAAACCACATTGCTCCTCCTGAATCCGAGATTCGACCAACGGCCAGACTCTCCTCTCCAGTACCTTGGCATAGACCTTCCCAGGGAGGCTGAGGAGTGTGATCCCTCTAAAGTTGGAGCACACCCTCCGGTCCCCTTTTTTGAAAAGAGGAACCACCAGCCCGGTTTGCCATGCCAAAGGCACTGTCCCCAACCTCCACGCAATGTTGCAGAGGCGTGTCAACCATGACAGCCCTACAACATCCAGGGCCTTGAGGTACTCAGGGCAAATCTCGTCCACCTCTGGGGCCCAGCCACCAAGGAGATTTTTAACCACCTTGGTGACCTCAGCCCCTGTGATAGGTGAGTCATCCCCCTCGTCCACAAGCCCTGCTTCCTCTGTGGAAGGCGCAACAGTGGGATTGAGGAGATCTCCTTGAGGAGATATTCCTTCCACCGCCCCACAATGTCCCCAGTCAAAGTCAACAGTGCCCCATCCACACCATACACAGTGTGGACAGGGAGCTGTTTCCCCCTCCTGAGCCGCCGGACAGTTTGCCAGAATCTCTTCAAGGCCGACCAAAAATCTTGTTCCATGGCCTCACCAAACTCCTCCCATACCCGGGTTTTTGCTTCAGCAACCACCCGAGCTGCACTCCACTTGGCCTGCCGGTACACCTCATCTGCTTCCGGAGTCCCAAAAGCCAACCAAGCATGATAGGACTCCTTCTTCAGCTTAATGGCCCCCCTCACCACTGGTGTTCACCACTTGGTCCGGGGTTGCCACCACGAGATGCACCGACCACTTTGCGGCTGCAGCTCTGGGCCGCTGCTTCAACAATAGAGGTGGAGAACATGGCCCATTCAGACTCCATGTCTCCAGACTCCCTCGGAATGTGGTTGAAGTTCTTCCGGAGGTGGGAGTTGAAGACCTCCCGGACAGGGGCCTCAGCCAGACATTCCAAGAACACCCTCACTATACGTTTGGGTCTACCAGGTCTGAACGCCATCCTCCCCTGCCATTGGATCCAACTCACCACCAGGTGGTGATCAGTTGACAGCTCTGCAACTCTCTTTACCCAAGTGTCCAAGACATAGGGTCGCAGGTCTGATGACACAATAACAAAATCGATCATCGACCTGCAACCTAGGGTGTCCTGGTGCCAGGTGCACATATGGACACCCTTATACTTGAACATGGTGTTTGTTATGGACAAACTGTGATTAGCACAGAAGTCCAATAACTGAACACCACTTGGGTTCAGATCAGGCAGGCCGTTCCTCCCAATCACCCCCCTCCAGGTTTCACTGTTGTTGCCCACGTCCGCATTGAAGTCCCCCAGTAGGACAATGGAGTCTCCAAGAGGAGCACCCTCCAGCACCCCAGTCAGAGGCTCCAAAAAGGGTGGGTACTCTGAAACATCATTTGGTGCATAGGCACAAATGATGGTCAGAACCTGTTTCCCAACCCGAAGGCGCAGGGAAGCAACCCTTTTGTCCACCGAGGAAAACTCCAATATAGAGGCAGCAAGGTGGGGAGATACAAGAATACCCACCCCTGCTTGTCGCCTCTCACCTGGGGCAACTCCAGAAAAGGCCAAGCTCCAGCCCCTCTCCAGGAGACTGGTTCCAGAACCGAAGCTGTGTGTTGAGGTGAGGCCGACTATATCTAGCAGGTATCTCTCAACCTTGTACACCAGCTCAGGCTCCTTCCCAACCAGAGAGGTGACATTCCATGTTCCAAAGCCCAGTTTAGAAAGCCTGGGATCAAACCGCCAATGTCTCCGCCTTTGACCGCCACCTAATCCACATAGCACCGGACCCCCATGATCCATCCTGCAAGTGGTGAGCCCACTGGAGGGCGGACCCATGTTACTCCTTCGGGCTGAGCGTGGTCAGGTCCCATGGGTGGAAACCCAGCCACCAAATGCTAGCCATCGAGCCCCTCCCCCAGGCCTGGCTCCAGGGTGGGGCCCCGGTAACCCCATACCGGGCAGGGTACACTGAATCCTTGATCTAGAATTTATCATGAGAGTCTGCTGGATCGTTCTTAGTCTGGCCCTTCACCCAGGACCAGTTTGTCTTGGGTGACCCTATCAGAGACAAATTGCCCCGGACAACATATGTAGCTCCTGGGATCACTGGGGCACGCAAACCCCCCACCACGATAAGGTGACGATCCATGAGGGGGAGCACAGCTTTCACCAATGTTTATATCCAAACGTCGGTAAGTTTTCAGCAGGCTGAAAATTTGCGAAGATCACAACTTTTGCCAGCGTTTACCAACAAACACCAGCAATCATTAACTTTTGCCAGCAGTGCCAGACATTTGCCAAAACATCAGAAAAAGCTGGTCCAAACATTGTAGTGTGACTCCACCTTTACGTAGGAAGGTGGGTGCCTTTCCAAATCATGTCCAGTCAAGTGAATTTACCAGAAGTGGACTCCAGTTAAGCTGTAGAAACATCTCAAGGATGATCAGTGCAAACAGGATGCACTTGAGCTCAATTCTGAGCTTCATGGCAAAGGCTGTGAATATTTATGTACATGTGATTTTTTTAGCTTTTTATTTTTTAATAAATTTGCAGAAATCCTGAAATAACTTTTTCTTGCTGTTGTTATTATGGGGTGTTGTGTGTAGAATTTTGAGGACAAGGAGGGGTAGCCCCCGTGAGATGACGATGCCGTGATCGCGAGACATCTCGAGATTGTTGTGCAATAATCCAAGATGGCAACTTGCGTCAACTGAGCATAGATAAACTTTTCCACAAGTTGCTTTTTCTTGTCATTAATCCATTAACTGACTGTCTGTTCTTCTCTTTCTTTTTTATATATCACTTCTGCCATTTACTCAATTGAGCTGGAGGAACTTGAGGACTATATCAATGAAATTGATCACTGCTGCTGTGATATGGCTAAACTTAGTGCCTCTACCGATGGGTCTCCTGTTCCTTCCTCCTCGGCTAAGTGACCAAGACCCGCAGATTCACCGATAATAACACCCGAGGAATCACAGAGCTGTTCACAGGTTAGTGACATCCTTTCCTCCATTGAAAGTCAACTTTCCAGCATGGATGCTAGAATTGCTTTGGTCAAGTTGTGGTGATCCGCTCTGTGTGCCTGCTGTTCTAATTGTCTCCACAGCTGCGCACACACCTGCTCCTTCTATTAGGAAGCCTTCTTAAGGAGCGCTGCCTATCATTCTGCATGGAGACGTCAACGCTCCATTTGGATGTAGAACTCTGTGCAAGAGTCTACTTCTCCTTCAACAAGGGAGTCTTGCCTACCTCAACTTCCCTGCTACGCATGTTCGTCTGGGAGTTTCGTCTCCCCAACACACGTAAGCTTTTTTCAAGAAATTATTCCTCCCCGCTCCTTCTCTCTATCTCCCCTGTGCACAGGCGGATTCCCCTGGGCGGACTTCCTCCTCCTGAGGGCGGACCGGGACCTTCATCTACACCCTGAGGATACATTGTTTTCCACGAATGAACTATTCTCCCCTGCAGCACCTGAATCATCTACACCACCACGAACACGCGACGGACCAAGGCACAGGCATACGGGGCAGTTTGGGTGTTCTTCGGCGTTTCAACTTCTCATCTGCACCAAAAGACTGAGTAACCACTTGTTTATGCAATCCATTCACAGAGAGCTCATACTCTTGTCCCTCCTCTCTCCTAGGGTTGCCAGACTGGTCCTCGCTCTGCTCGCGCTCCTGCACTCATTCACATTCACACTCACACTCACACTCACTCATGCATCAAATAAAGATAATTGTGTTTATTCTGACTCTGTGTCTACATCTGGGTTTGTCCAAACATGTCAGTACGTCTCCGTATGGGAAACCCAGCAGACAGTGCTCCTGCACAAAGGATTAACATCACTGAGACTAGTTTAGACCAATTGTCGAATCAGCAACAGGTCACTTTGACACAGCTGATGCAAATTAACACTTGCCTCAATCAGCTCACCCAGACACACCCTTTTCCACCTGCCTCCGGGGGGGGGGGGGGGGGGCAATTGGGCCAGCTAATTCCACCCCACTTCCCACCCAGTATTCTCGTTTAACCCCGGTTCCCACCCCCACCCGTTTTAGTGGCAAATTAGGGGAAGCACGGGGCTTTTTGTTGCAATGAAGTATTGAGTTTCAATGGGTGCCGGGGGATTTTCCCATGACTCACAGCCGAATTGGCTATGTAATTAATTTACTGGAGGGGCAGGCCTTAGCGTGGGCTTACGCCATCATGGCTTGGCCCGATTATTCTAATTACACCTATGATTGGTTTGTGGCAGAGTTCAATGAGGTATTCGACCACTCCGACCAGGATAGTGTGCTCACCACTCTATTACGTAATCTTGATCGATCCATCCATCCATCTTCTACCGCTTTTCCGGAGGTCCGGGTCATGGAGGCACCAGTTTACTCAGGGCGAATCTCGTCCACCCCCGGGGCCCGGCCACCAAGGAGATTTTTAACCACCTTGGCGACCTCAGCCCCTGTGATAGGTAAGTCATCCCCCTCTTCCACAAACCCTGCTTCCTCTGTGGAAGGCGTATCAGTGGGATTGAGGAGATCCTCGAAATATTCCTCCCACCGCCCAACGATATCCCCAGTCGAAGTCAACAGTGCCCCATCCGCACCATACACAGTGTGGACAGGGAGCTGCTTTCCCCTCCTGAGCCGCCGGACAGTTTGCCAGAATCTCTTCGAGGCCAACCGAAAGTCTTGTTCTATGGCCTCACCAAACTCCTCCCATACCCGGGTTTTTGCTTCAGCAACCACCCGAGCTGCACTCTGCTTGGCCTGCCGGTACACCTCAGCTACTTTGGGAGTCCCACAAGCCAACCAAGCTTGATAGGACTCCTTCTTCAGCTTAATGGCCTCCCTCACCACTTAATCTTGATCAAGGGACTAAATCTGTCGCTGATTATTCAATTGATTTCCAGGTGCTGGCAGCGGAGGTCGGGTGGGAGGATGCTTCCCTCTGCAGTATCTTTGCACATAGCCTTAGCCCTAGTCTGCGGGATGAATTGGCCTGGATCGGAAAGCCCTCTAAGTTGAATGAGCTAATCTCCCTTGCCATTAATATTGACAATCGGCTGAGGGAACGAGCGTCGACCTCCCAGTTGCGCTGGTGCTCAGTTTCGCTGCTCCCCCCAGTCTCCCTCTCTGGCCCTCCTTCCCTCTGATTCCCCTGAGGCTGAGGAACCCATGGTAGGGGGTCAATCTAAGTTGCCACCGGCTGAGAGACAACGCCGCCGTAACCTCGGCTTATGTTTATATTGTGCTAGCGAGGAACACGAACTTGCCTTCTGCCCCAAGCTGCCTAAAAGGGGGGGTCCATGCATCACAGTAGAGGGACTCGAGGGCATACCTAAAGACAAATCCCTTTCTAGGTTGATGCTTCCTACCTGCTTTCAACACAAGCACAATGAAATATCCACCCATGCTCTCACTGATTCTGGAGCCAAGCAGAGCTTTATTTCAGAGAGTTTGGCAACCCGGCTTGGGCTTCCGTGCTATCAGCTGAAGACCCCTTTTAAGTTGATTGCCCTGTCTAAAGTGCCTTTCACCATCATGGCTAACCAGACTGCCCCTGTCTCGATCCTGGTGTCAGGTAACCACCGGGAACAAATTAGTTTTTTTGTGCTTTCTGTATCTGTATGTTTTTTTGTGCTTTCTATCTGTATGACTGGCGCCTAGCGGCTGCCCCGGCCTTGGATGCGACATGGTTTGAGTGACCCACAGAACAGACACGACTCAAGACTGATACAATTAACCTTTATTGAATATAGTGGACGTGAGTAGGTGCGTATATGTGTGATTGAGTGTGTGTAGCGTGAGCAGGCGAGTCAGCTGGGGCGAGCAGAGCACCATACGACCTGGCAACCCTAGGAAGCGACAGAGGCAGTTCAAGCCAGATGAGCACCAGATAGTTGAATGCTTACTGTCAGAGGTGGTAGACTGTCGCCCAGGTTAGCACAGAAACTACTGCCAGGAGGATAGTGCCAGCAGGGCAGCCGGGGAGCTGAATGCCGGTGTGGGAAGCAAGTGAGTCCGCCGCCAGGGAGAAGGGGTCTGCCGCCACGGATTTCCGCTTGTGCACAGGGGCAACGGACAAGGTGAGAAGGTACGGTGAGAGATTACTTGATTGCTGAGAAGCCCAGGAGGCGCAGGCCCAGACAGGTATGGAGGAGGCTAGGAAGCCAACGTGGAAAGGTACAGCGAGGCTAGGAAGCTCGGGGATTTGGCATAGCAGGTTTCTGGAGAAGGAAATAGATGACTCCCCACAGAGCACTGGACCTGACGGTATAAATAGCCAGAGGAAGATGACAGGCAGGTGTGCGCACAGGTGTGACAAATTGGCAGCCATGATAGTATACCCCCCCCCCCCCACGACATGCCCCTCGGCGGTCATTCCAACCTTCCTGGGTGCATCCGATGGAAGTCCCTGATGAGCTGCTTGTCCAGCACGAAGGAGGGATGAACCCAGGATCTCCACTCCGGCCCGTAACCCTCCCAGTCCACCAGGTACTGCAGGCCATGACCCCGACGACGAACGTCCAAGATGGCAGTGACTGGCCATGCTGGGTCGCCGTCGATCACCATCGGTGGAGGTGGAGACCTGGGAGCAGGACACAAAGGGCTGGAGCAGAGGGGCTTGACCTGAGAAACATGAAAGGTCGGGCAGATGTGAAGGGGGGGGGGAGTTAGGCGCACAGAGACAGAGTTGATAATCCGGCTAATGGGAAAAGGTCCAATGAACCGTTGCACGTCTTCTTTCTTTCAGCCTTCAGTTTAATGTGTTTAGTGGACAACCGTACCTGTTTGCCCACCCGGTAGGTGGGAGCCAGGACCCTGCACCGGTTGGCCACCGAAGTGTTGCGCTCAGCCGTCCGCTGTAGTGCTGCTCTGGATGCCTTCCAGATCTGCCAGCAATGCTTCAAGTGAGCACGAACAGAGGAAACAGGGACAGAGATTTCCCCCTCCTCCTTAGGGAACAGTGGAGGATTATAACCCAGTGAGGCTTCAAAGGGGGACAGAGAAGTGGACAGAGAAGTATTATGAGCATATTCAATCCAGCTTAGGTGAGTGCTCCATGATGATGGATTCGTGGTCGCGGCGCACCGCGGCGCCTCCTCCAACTCCTGATTCGCTCGCTCACACTGCCTTTTGGATTGTGGATGGTAGCCGAATGACAGACTTGCAGTAGCCCCCAAAGCAGTGCAGAAAGACCTCCACACTCTGGAGACGAACTGGAGCCCTCGATCGGAGACGATTTCCCGGGGGATACCATGCAGCCTTACCACATGCTGGACAAGAAGGTCCGCCGTCTCCTTAGCCGTGGGTAGCCCCCGCAGAGGGATGAAATGGGAAGCCTTGGAGAATCTGTCAACCAGTGTGAGGATAGCCGTGAACAGATTGGCTGTAGGGAGTCTGGTGACAAAGTCCAAAGCCACGTGGGACCATGGTCTGCTAGGGATGGGGAGGGGGTGGAGCAGCCCGGAAGGTGGAGAAGAGGATGTCTTGCCAGCAGCGCACTGGGGACAGGCCCGGATGTAGTCTCCCACATCCTTCTGGAGGGAAGGCCACCAAAACGTCCTCTGCAGGAGACCCACCGTGCGCCAAGTGGCACCCGAACTTGGACGCATGACCCCACTGAATTACCTCCCCCCGAACGGCCGATGGGACAAACAACCTCCCTGCTGGCCCCCCACCCGGGTTGGCCTCGTCAACCTGTGCACTCAGGACCCTGTCCTTGATACCCCAAGAGAGGGTGCCTACGACACACGATGTGGGGAGAATAGGATGGTCGGTCATCTCCGCTTTCTCCGGGGCAAACTGACGGGACAGGGCATCCGGTTTCGTATTCTTCGACCCAGGGCGGTAGGTAATGGTGAAGTAAAAGCATCCAAAGAAAAGAGACCAGCGGGCCTGTCAAGCGTTCAGATGCTTGGCCATCCAGAGGTACTCCAGATTTTTGTGGTCGGTCCAAACGACTGTAACAATATATGAGTTAATAATTATGATCAGGTATAAAAATGTTTTAATTTGTATTAATGTATTGGAATCTGAGATGAATTCTCGGTTCACACACACACAGGAAGAATTAATATAACACTCTTGGGGCACCAGCTTCTATCTCTAAGCAATTTAACCTTTAATTTCACTTTATACCTGTTTAATCACTCAGTAAATTAATCAATAATCAGTCTCAACATTTTAGTGAATTCTATACTGGGGACTTAAACCAGACTCAGAATGAAATAACTTCTCAACAACTTCTCTCATTTTCACATATTTATTAAATGAAATGATGATTAAAAGACATTGCAGTGATTTCATTAACCATAAAATTAAACTTGTAAATGATAGATTAACACTGAACATTTGCAGAACCAGGGTTAACTGTGAAATGAATTTAGATCAGTTTGAAGTTAACAGATTATGGAAACATAACGCAAATTTATGGGGAAAATGAAATTAATTATATGGAAAATTCTGGATTACTCTTAAGAAAATAAAAATGGAATTTTAATTAAAAGAGGAGTTGTGTAAATGATTCCTTAATTTGCATCTGATTAGATATCAAATTATTATCAAACCTCAGAAGTTTAATTCAGCAGATGAATAAAATTGCAGCTCACGTGACTGGTGTTTGATGGTTGACTGAAGATCCTTCTGCATCTCTGACTGGAAGTTTTCAATGTGTGAAAAGTGCCAAAAGCCAGAATATTTGTCCAGCAAATATGCGGTGATATGGCAACTTTTCTAGTCAGTTATCACAAGATGAGGTTTCGTAGGTTTGATCACAATGGCTGGGGTATAGCCCAAGACGTCTCCTCCTCGTGACGTGGTGAGCTGCATCTTCTTTCTTCCTCATTGGCAAGAGGGTTTCCAGAGGAATTCAAGAATAATCAAAATTATCTAATCTGATGTCAAATCAAAAGCGTTTCGGACTTTAGATAAAAGAACTTCTGGTGTAGGGATAGTCAATAAAATTATAAAATTAAAGTCAAGATTAAAACTTAAATTAAAATTAAAACAGTTTTACAGAAAGTTTAACAGGTGAAAAATTAGAGAAATAGAGATGTCTGGGATTTAGAGTTTTAAATTCTTAATTAGAATTGAGCTCAAGGAAAAAGAATTAATTCCCAGACATTTAAGAGAAAAGAAAAAACATTAAAATTACAAAGAGGTTACAAACAAAACATGATACTTCAGGCTCTGTGATCGTAGAAAAGAAACATGTGGGCTAAGTCCCTTTGTTCTCCCGCAAAGTTCTCTGCTGTGACAGACGTGAAGACAATAGAAGTGAAAAGCCGAAAGAGAAGAAATGGCAAAAAGAAGATGAAAAAGGGCGTTGTTTCCTTTTTATCTGGGGAAACTTTCGCGGGCCTCGGTGATTGACAGGAGCCCTGACCAATAGGCTTCCTTCGTGGGTGGGCTTTATGAACTTTAGTCCAATGAACAAACAGTCTTTTGTCTGAACCTAGAGAGAAATGTTGTCAAGCAGAGATTGGCTGCTGGCAGTCACATGATTTGAGATACACTTTGCAAATCTAATACAGTGGGGCAAAAAAGTATTTAGTCAGCCACCAATTGTGCATGTTCTCCCACTTAAAAGATGAGAGAAGTCTCCAGTTTTCATCATAGGTATACCTCAACTATGAGAGACAAAATGAGGGGAAAAAAAATCCAGAAAATCACATTGTCTGATTTTTAAAGAATTTATTTGCAAATTATGGTGGAAAATAAATATTTGGTCACCTACAAACAAGCAAGATTTCTGGCTCTCACAGACCTGCAACTTCTTCTTTAAGAGGCTCCTCTGTCCTCCACTCATTACCTGTATTAATGGCACCTGTTTGAACTCGTTATCAGTATAAAAGACACCTGTCCACAACCTCAAACGGTCAGACTCCAAACTCCACTATGGCCAAGACCAAAGAGCTGTCAAAGGACACCAGAAACAAAATTGTAGACCTGCACCAGGCTGGGAAGACTCAATCTGCAATAGGTAAACAGCTTGGTGTGAAGAAATCAACTGTGGGAGCAATTATTAGAAAATGGAAGACATACAAGACCACTGATAATCTCCCTCGATCTGGGGCTCCACGCAAGATCTCATCCCGTGGGGTCAAAATGATCACGAGAACAGTGAGCAAAAATCCCAGAACCACCCAGTGAATGACCTGCAGAGAGCTGGGACCAAAGTAACAAAGGCTACCATCAGTAACACACTACGCCGCCAGGGACTCAAATCCTGCAGTGCCAGACTTGACCCCCTGCTTAAGCCAGTACATGTTCAGGCCCGTCTGAAGTTTGCTAGAGAGCATTTGGATGATCCAGAAGAGGATTGGGAGAATGTCATATGGTCAGATGAAACCAGAATAGAACTTTTTGGTAAAAACTCAACTTGTCGTGTTTGGAGGAGAAAGAATGCTGAGTTGCATCCAAAGAACACCATACCTACTGTGAAGCATGGGGGTGGAAACATTATGCTTTGGGGCTGTTTTTCTGCAAAGGGACCAGGACGACTGATCCGTGTAAAGGAAAGAATGAATGAGGCCATGTATCATGAGATTTTGAGTGAAAACCTCCTTCCATCAGCAAGGGCATTGAAGATGAAACGTGACTGGGTCTTTCAGCATGACAATGATCCCAAACACACCGCCCGGGCAATGAAGGAGTGTCTTCATAAGAAGCATTTCAAGGTCCTGGAGTGGCCTAGCCAGTCTCCAGATCTCAACCGCATAGAAAATCTTTGGAGGGAGTTGAAAGTCCGTGTTGCCCAGCGACAGCCCCAAAACATCATTGCTCTAGAGGAGATCTGCATGGAGGAATGGGCCAAAATACCAGCAACAGTGTGTGAAAACCTTGTGAAGACTTACAGAAAACGTTTGACCTCTGTCATTGCCAACAAAGGGTATATAACAAAGTGTTGATATGAACTTTTGTTCTTGACCAAATACTTATTTTCCACCATAATCTGCAAATAAATTCTTTAAAAATCATTCAATGTGATTTTCTGGATTTTTTTTTCTCATTTTGTCTCTCATAGTTGAGGCATACATATGATGAAAATTGGAGACCTCTCTCATCTATTAAGTGGGAGAACTTGCACAATTAGTGGCTGACTAAATATTTTTTTTACCCCACTGCACATGTCTTAATACTGGAATATCCCTCTATACATTTATGTATAAATCTAACCTATTTCAGTGTCCATGCAACTTATAATCAGTGCTTATAAATTAACATGCAAGAATAAGCATCCATTCAAACATTTTAACATGCAAATATCTGAATCAAGGATTAATATATTTCAAATCCATCATTGATTTTCACATTAAAACATAAGGGTCCATTTACTTTTCCTGGCATCCTGGAAAAGAAGAGAAATGTTTAGAACACAGATGTGATGAAAAGCTTCACTGGTTAGATCCAGCATTTCCAGAGTTGCCAGTAGAGGCAATATTGAGCTGTGGATCTTTGTGGGCCATTTGAGGGGCTCCAGGGGCCTGTCTCTTGTCCACCGTTTATGGGCCATAGAGTCAAAACAGGAAGTGCATTAGGATGAATTCCTTAGACTGGTTTTAACAAAAGAATGAGTTCAATTGCGGCCTGGGGGATGAAAGAGCAGTCTCTGGCTTTCCTTTTCCTGAGTGAAACAGTTTCTTTAAGCTGAAGAATAATTCTTATTGATGAGCCAAAGTGAGACGATGCTACACGACGAACGGCTGAGAAGCGCCCTCCAGCCAGTGATGCCACTCATCTAATGCGAGCTTGACCGCCAGCAGCTCCCTGTCGCCGATGTCATAGTTGCATTCAGCCGGGGATAGGCGACAGGAGAAGAACGCGCAGGGGTGTATCTTGCCGTCCGCCGGGCAGCGCTGGGACAAGATGGCCCGACCCCCGAATCCGATGCATCCACTACCACCAGACATTGGAGAGCGGGGTCCACCTGCGTTAATATAGGAGAGGAGGAAAACTTGCTCTTTAGGAAGGAAAAGGCCGCAGCCTCCTCCTCCGTCCACCGAAAAGGC
Source organism: Pholidichthys leucotaenia (assembly GCA_020510985.1). NCBI lineage: Eukaryota > Metazoa > Chordata > Actinopteri > Cichliformes > Pholidichthyidae > Pholidichthys > Pholidichthys leucotaenia. The sequence goes on from CM035836.1 coordinate 261,656,790, forward strand.
ACCTTGGAAGAGGTTAGATTGGTTAGTGGCAGAGCAATGCGACTGTAGCTCTGAATAAAGCGGTGGTAAAAGTTAGCGAACCCCAGGAATTGCAAAAGCTGCTTCCTGGATGAGGGAGTGGGCCACTCCACCACCGACTTTACCTTTGCTGGGTCGGGGATGATCTTGTTGTGGGCGATGATAAAGCCAAGGAAGGATGTACGGGGAACATGGAACTCACACTTTTCCGCCTTCACAAAGAGTTTGTTTTCCAGCAGCCGCTGCAGTACCCGCCTCACATGGACGCGATGTTCATTCATGGACTGGGAAAAGATGAGAATATCATCCAAATAAACAAATACAAATGTGACCAAATATTCTCTCAGAACATCATTAATCAATCGCTAGAAGATGGCCGGGGCATTGGTCAGCCCGAACAGCATGACTAGGTATTCAAAATGCCCACTAGGGGTCCGGAAGGCCATCTTCCACTCATCACCCTCCCGTATCCGCACCAGATGGTAGGCATTGAACAGGTCCAACTTTGTGAAGCAACAGGCCCCCTGGAGGGAGGAAATGGCAGAATTGATGAGAGGGAGAGTGTACTTGTCTTTGATGGTTATATTGTTAAGTTCACAAAAGTCAATACATGGCCTAAGAGAACCATCCTTTTTCCTGACAAAAAAAACCCTGCCCCCACCGCCGATGAAGATGGTCGTATTATGCCCGAACTCAAGGACTCCTTGATATAGGTGTCCATAGCCGCGCACTCCGGAACAGACAGGTTGTAAAGTCTACTAGATGGCAGCGGAGCACCGGCCCGAAGGTTAATTGCACAATCATACGGGCGGTAAGGGGGAAGGGAAAGGGCCTGAGATTTGCTGAAGACAGCCCCTAAGTTGTGATATTCAGATGGTACCTTGGACAGATCGGGAGGAGGAGAGGCAGGTGCACCCAGAGACACGGCAGGCGAGCACGCAGCGGACTGCAAACAGGCACTCAAACAGAATGAGCTCCAGGAAACAACACACCCAGAACGCCAGTCGATAGAGGGGTTGTACAGGCGAAGCCAGGGATAGCCGAGGATAACCAGGGTGGAGGACACTGGTAGAACATACAGCCTTAATTCTTCCCGATGGTTGCCAGATACAATAACTGATACTGGGGCGGTCTGATGATTGACTGTGGCCAAAGGAGCTTTAGACAAGGCAATGAGTCTCAGTGGGGTTTCTAATAGCTGAATGGGAAGCCCCAACTGGGTTTTCAGTTCCCCTGAGATAAAGCTCTGCTTGGCCCCTGAATCAATGAGTGCATGTGTGTTTGCCTCTCTATGACTATAATTGAAATGAATAGGAATCATGAAACGGGAGAGGGGATTATTGCGAGGTGAGTCCGTGAGTCCCCCTACTGCGACGCACGGACTCCCCCTTTTGGCCACTTGGGACATGACTCGACCTCATGCTCCTCGTTCCCACAATAAATGCACAACCCCAACTCCCGGAAGCGCTGTCTCTCCGCTGACGATAGTTTGAAACCACCCACTACCATAGGTTCCTGGTCTTCGGGGGAATCAGCAGATGGGAGAGCCAATGGGGGGGGGGGGGGGGTAGGGAGCAGTGAACCTGTACGCCCGAGCGACCGGAAGTTCTCCGTTCGGCCGCCCGCTCCCTTAGTCTGTTATCGATACTAATAGCCAAGGATATTAGCTCATGCAGAGTAGAGGGCTTATCCAAACGGGCTAGCTCATCCTGTAGGCTAGAACTCAGGCTTCTGACAAAAATACTACACAGAGAGGCATTCTCCCACCCAATCTCCATGGCCACGACCGAGAAGTCCACAGCGTAATCGGCAATGGCTCTAGCCCCCTGCCGAAGATTCAACAGCCAGGAGGTAAGCACATCCTCACAGTCAGAGTGACCAAACACCTCCTGAAATTCACTGACAAACTGGACGTATGTTAGTGAAACATAATTAGCCCTAGCCATTACAGCATACGGCCACGCCAAAGCCCATCCCTCTAACAAATTTATCACATAACCTATGCGGCTATGGTCAGTGAGAAAGTCCCCCGGCACCCATTGGAACACAATGTCACATTGCATGAGGAACCCTCTGGCCTCCCCCAATTTGCCACCAAAACGGGTGGGAGTCAGGACGGGAGTAAGCCGAAATGCAGGGCCTGGAGTAGGCTGACTAACGGAGGATCTAGCGGCAGAACTAGCGGGAGCAGAGGAGCTAACGGAGACTGAAGGGAAACTCTGTTGGTTAACCAGACGATCTAGCCTGTCAGTTACTTGAGCTAACTGTGTCAGCATAACCTGCTGTTGATAGGCTAACTGTCAACTCGAGCCTCTAAGTTGTTCATCCTGCGCGCTAGTGTTAGATGCAGTTCAAGCCAGATGAGCACCAGATAGTTGAGCGCTTACTGTCAGAGGTGGTAGAGTGTCGCCCAGGTTAGCACAGAAGCTACTGCCAGGAGGACAGTGCCCGCAGGGCAGCCGGGGAGCTGAACACCAGTGTGGGAAGCAGGTGAGTCCACCACCTGGGAGATGGGGTCCGTCGCCACGGATTTCCGCCTGTGCACAGGGGCAACGGACAAGGTGAGAAAGTATGATGGGAGCTTACTTGATTGCTGAGAAGTCCAGGAGACGCAGGCCTGGACAGATATGGAGGAGGCTAGGAAGCCGACGTGGAAAGGCACAGCGAGGCTAGGAAGCTCGGCGATTTGGCATAGCAGGTTTCTGGAGAAGGAAACAGACGACTCCACACAGAGCACTGGACCTGATGGTATAAATAGCCAGAGGAAGATGACAGGCAGGTGTGCGCACATGTGTGACAAATTGGCAGCCATGACGCTACCATGTTTCTGGGGTTTGTCATTTCCCATAAAAAGATCATAGCAGACCCAGAGAAAGTAAAGGCGGTGGTGGAGTGGCCAGTTCCATCCTCCCACAAACAGTTACAGCAGTTTTTGGGCTTTGCCAATTTCTATCGCCTTTTTGTCAAAAACTATAGCATTATTGTTCTACCTCTCACTCGCCTCACTTCTACCAAGGTGCCATTTTGTTGGACTGAGGAGGCGGAGGTGGCATTTGTTAGACTGAAATCGGTGTTTTCTTCTCCCCCTGTTTTGGCTCAGGTGGACCTGTCCCTGCAATACCTGGTGGAAGTGGACGCCTCGGATTTCGGAGTAGGAGCAGTGTTGTCCCAGCGCTCTCCCGCTGATGACAAGATCCGCCCCTGCACCCTCTTTTCCCGCCGTCTGTCACCTGTAGAGAGCAATTATGATATAGGGGACAGGGAGCTGCTGGCGGTTAAACTAGCCTTTGAGGAGTGGTGCCACTGGCTGGAGGGTGCCTATCAGCCCTTCGTCGTTTGGACTGATCACAAAAACCTGGAATATCTTAGGACGGCCAAACAACTTAATTCTAGGCAAGCCCGCTTGTCCTTGTTCTTTGGCAGAGTTAACTTTACCATCACCTACTGCCTGGGGTCGAAGAACACCATGCCTGATGCGCTCTCCAGGTAGTTTTCTCCTGAAGCAGCTGAGATGTCGCCGCATCCTATTATTCCACCTTCGTGCATCATTGGAGCCCTCTCTTGGGACATCAAGGAGAGGGTCAGGAGAGCGCAGGAAACTGAGGCCGACCCGAGCGGGGGGCCAGCGGGATGTATGTATGTGCCATATTCAGTTCAGAGTGAAGTCATCGATTGGATGCACTCCTCCAAGATGATGTGTCACCCTGGAGTAGCGCGTACTGTGGCCCAGTTACAGAGGATTTCTGGTGGCCTTCGTAGCGGAGGGACATCGGTGAGTTCATCCGAGCCTGTCCTCAGTGTGCAACCTGCAAGTTGTTCTCCTCTCCCCCTTCGGGCCTATTGCATCCTCTCTCCATCCCTAGCAGACCCTGGTCCCATGTGGCCCTGGACTTTGTGACCCCCCCCCCCCCCCGCCCCGTGCAGGTCACACTATCATCCTCACCATTGTGGATAGGTTTTCCAAAGCTGCTCACTTTATTCCCCTGCAGAAGCTCCCTGCGATCAAGGAGACGATGGACCTCCTCGCTCTGCATGTGGTGCGGCTTCATGGCATTCCAGTGGACATCCTGTTGGACCGTGGACTCCAGTTCATCTCTTAAGTTTGGAGGGCCTTCTGCAAGGCTATTGGGGCCACGGTGAGTCTGTCTTCTGGTTACCATCCACAAAGCAACGGCCAGTGTGAACGCACCAACCAGGAGTTGGAGGCGGCTCTGAGGTGTGTCATGACCTCCAATCCGGCGTCCTGGACTTCCTACTTACCTTGGGTTGAGTATGCGCACAATTCTGCTTTTTCCTCTGCTACTGGGCTCTCTCCTTTTGAAGCATCCCTAGGTTACAACCCCCCTTTGTTTCCGGAGGAGGAGGAGGGCATTGCCGTTCCATCAATCCAGTCCCACGTGAAGTGCTGTCGCCGGCTGTGGAGGGCTACCACGGCTGCTCTGCAACACACAGCAAGCCGCAATTCCAACATCGCCAACCGCTGCAGTACCCCAGCTCCACCTTACCGGGTTGGACAGCAGGTATGGTTGTCGACCAAGAATATCAACCTGAAGACAGAATCCAGGAAACTTTCACAGCACTTTATTGGTCCGTTTACTATCACTCACATTGTCAACCCAATGGGACAATCACTCACAGTGTGACAATGTGACAACCACTCACAGTGTCAACCCATGTCTCTCGGGTGATGCCTTTTGAATTCAGCCCTCTGTGCATCCCTCCCAAGACTCCGCCCCCTCCGATGATGGTTAATGGTGGCCCCGCATATCCCGTCAGCCGTATTCTGGACATGCGATGCAGGGGTCATGGCCTACAATATCTGGTGGACTGGGAGGGATATGGTCTGGAGTGGAGGTCCTGGGTGCATCCTCCCTTCGTGATGGATCTGCAGCTCATTAGGGAGTTCCACCGGATGCACCCGGATTTTTTTTTTGTTTTTTTTTTTTTTTATTTTTTTTCTCTCGGCGCCACACGAGTCGGCTGCCTTTTGCAACAGCGGCTCGATTCCGAGTCTTTTTCCCTTCCTCTCTCTTTTGATCCGTCTTTTTTTTTTTTTCACCCCACTTATATCACGGACACACAGATCGTCCTAAATGTCTCCTGAGCCGGTGGACGGAGCCACTGTCTATAGCAGGATACGATACAGCAGAGAACAGCTGCTAGCATTCAACCGCCACCCGGTCCCATTGGAAAAACTCGACATACCGAGTGAACTGAGGCGAAAACACCGCGGCTGCCGGGCTGGAGTAAGGCGGAGGACAAAAAATATAAGGTACAGACCCTCCCTTCCATCTGTTGTCATGGGAAATGTACGGTCGATACTGGGAAAGTTAGATGAGCTAGCGGCTATCTCCCGTTATGATAGCACATACCGGGAGTGCTCTCTCCTTTTGTTTACTGAGACGTGGCTAACTGAACTAGCAGCAGATGCTAACATTGAGCTGGAGGGTTTTCACATGATACGAGCTGACCGAACACCAGACAGTGGCAAGGCTAGGGGCGGTGGAGTGATCATGTATGTTAACAACAACTGGTGCAGACCGGGACATATCACTGTTAAACAACGACACTGCAGCAAAGACATTGAGTTGCTAGCTGTTAGCATGAGGCCTACATATCTCCCGAGAGAACACTCACACGTGATCTGCATTGTTGTTTATGCAAATCCGACGGCGAACGCTGGGACAGCACGTGACGTCATCCATTCAGTAACCAGCAGGCTGCAGACAGAACACCCAGATGCTCTTCTCCTCATCTCAGGCGATTTCAACCATGTTTCACTGTCTCCCATTCTACCCACGTTCACCCAGTATGTCACATGCCACACTAGAGACAATAAAACACTGGATTTATTCTACGCAAACACTAAGGAGGCGTACACCTCATCACAACTACCCCCACTCGGGAGATCGGATCACAACTTGGTTCATCTCCGGCCGGTGTACAAACCCCTAGTGCACAGACAACCTCCGGCCATGCACACTGTGGAGTTATGGTCTGAGGAGACAATGGACACCCTAAAGGGCTGTTTTGAAGCCACCGCCTGGAAGCAGCTCTGCGATCCACATGGTGAGGACATCGATGGCCTCATTCACACCTTCACGGGCTACCTCAGCTTCTGTGTGGACAAATCCGTTCCCACCAAGACCATACGGCGTCACTCAAACAACAAACCCTGGATCAACCCTGAGATAAAAACACTTCTGAGAGAGAAGAAGAGGATCTTCAGGTCGGGGAACAGGGAGATGCTGAAGTCCGTACAGAGGGAGCTGAGGAGAAAGATCAGAGAAGGCAAGGACAGCTTCAGGAAGAAGATGGAGGACAAGCTGCAACAGAGCGACATCAGCGGGGTCTGGAGAAACCTCAAAACCATCTCGGGGCTCCAGAATACCTCCCCCCAGGCCACAGGGGGCAGGGAGTGGGCGAACAACCTGAATCTGTTTTTCAATAGATTTGACCAACCGCCCTCCCCCCTGACTGCACAACAACCACTGCTGCCTCTAAAGAAATCAAGTCCTGCTGCCCACTCCCCACTCTACCAACACCCCCCCACTCCCAACACACAGCCCCCCATCCTGACCCTGACCAGGACCCAGGTGAGGACGGAGCTGAGGAAGATCAAGGCGAGGAAGGCGCCGGGACCGGACGGCATCAGCGCAAAGCTCCTCAAGTCCTGTGCAGACCAGCTGTGTGGGATTGTGACGTATATCTTCAACATGAGCCTGAAACTGGGGAGGGTACCACAGCTGTGGAAAACATCTTGTGTGGTACCTGTACCAAAAACTTCCCACCCCAAAGACCTGAACAGCTACAGACCGGTGGCCTTGACGTCCCACTTGATGAAGACCCTGGAGAGACTGCTCCTTGCTCACCTCCGCCCCCTGGTGGAACCAGCGATGGATCCACTCCAGTTCGCCTACCAGCATGGCATTGGGGTGGAGGATGCGGTGATCTTCCTCCTTCACCGTTCTCTGTCCCACCTGGAGAAGCCCGGGAATATGGTGAGGATCATGTTCTTTGACTTCTCCAGTGCTTTCAACACCATCCAACCGATGATCCTGAAGGACAAGCTGCTGCGCGCAGGGGTGGACCAGCACCTGTCATCATGGATCCTGGACTACCTCACGAACCGGCCTCAGTTTGTGAGAACCCGGGACTGTGTGTCCGACACGATCATCAGTAGCACGGGGGCCCCCCAGGGAACGGTGCTGGCTCCCTTCCTGTTCACTCTTTATACTGCGGACTTCTCACACAACACAACACACTGCCATCTACAGAAGTTCTCTGATGACTCTGCGATCGTTGGCCTCATCTCCAATGGAGATGAAGCTGAGTACAGAGGGCTTATCCAGGACTTCGTGGACTGGTGCCATCGGAACTGCCTCCAGATCAACGCGAGGAAAACTAAGGAGCTGGTGGTGGACTGCCGCAGGCATGGGCAGCCCCTCACAGTACCAGTAAATATACAGGGAACAGACATCGAGATGGTGACATCCTATAAGTACCTGGGTATTCATCTGAACAATAAACTAGACTGGTCACACAATACTGATGCACTCTACAAGAAGGGACAGCGCAGGCTGTTCCTGCTGAGGAGACTCAGGTCTTTTGGTGTACAAGGGGCGCTGCTGAAGTCATTCTATGACACGGTGGTGGCATCAGCCATCACTTTTGGAGTGGTCTGCTGGGGCAGTGGCATTACTGCAGCCGATAGGAAGAGACTGAACAAACTGATTAAGAAAGCTAGCTCTGTCCTGGGGCAGCGCCTTGATCCGATGGAGGAGATAGGAGAGAGAAGGACGGTGGCTAAACTGTCATCTCTGCTGGAGTCCGAGTTCCACCCTATGCAGGACATACTGAATGCACTGAGGAGCTCATTTAGCAGCAGACTACATCATCCCAGGTGCACAACCGAGAGGTTTCGTAGGTCCTTCCTACCAACGGCTGTCAGACTGTACAACCTAAGCAGGGCTGCTCGCAGAGATAGCAAAAAGACGTAACAAACTAATAGTTTTTTGAATGCAAAAGATGCAATAGACTTACACAATGGTCCTCTCCGGCATACAACTAGGAACATACCGGTCGCTATGGAGGGTGAGAATATGTATGGGCACATAATCATACCATGTAGGATAACTAAGTAGACGGTTATGCTGTTTCATTCCATCTAGCAACAATGCTCTGCACTGTGTGTGTTTATATATTTGCATATTTATTCCATCTAGCTACAATGCTCCGTACTGTGGGTGTTTATATATTTATATATCTACATATTATTCCATCTAGCTACATTGCTCCGCACTGTGTGTGTTTATATACTTGCATATTTATTCCACCTAGCTGCAATGCTCCGTACTGTGGGTGTTTATATATTTACATATTTATTCCATCTAGCTACAATGCTCTGCACTGTGTGTTCATATATTCATATATTTATTCCATCCAGCTACAATGCTCTGCACTGTGTGTCTGTGTGTGTGTGTATATATATATATTTTATAGTAATACGTACATATGTTTATTAGCTGCTCTTGCTTGCTTGTTTTTTTTTCTTGCCTTCTGATTGTTGCTCTGAGTGTTGCTATCCCTGTGCTGTTGCAATCCTGGAATTTCCCCGTTGTGGGACTAATAAAGGCTTATCTTATCTTATAAGTTGGATCGGCCGCCGAGAGGTGTCCCGTGGGGGGGGGGGGGTACTGTGGTGATCCGCTCTGTGTGCCTGCTGCTCTAATTGTCTCCACAGCTGCGCGCACACCTGCTCCTTCTATTAGGCAGCCTTCTTAAGGAGCGCTGCCTATCATTCTGCACTGAGACATCAATGCTCCATTTGGATGTAGAACTCTGCAAGAGTCTACTTTTCCTTCTACAAGGAAGTCTCACCTCCCTCACCTTCCCTGCTATGCTTGTTCATCTAGGAGTTTCGTCTCCCCAACGCACGTAAGCTTTTTCAAGAAATTATTCCTCTCCGCTTCTTCCATCTATCTCCCCTGTGCACAGGTGGATTCCCCTTGGTGGACTTCCTCCTCCTGGCCGCGAACCGGGACCTTCACCTACACCCTGAAGATACACTGTTTTCCACGAATGAACTATTCTCCCCTGCAGCACCTGAATCATCTACACCACCATGAACACACGACAGACCAAGGCACAGGCATACGGGGCAGCTTGGATGTTCTTCGGTACTTCAACTTCTCACCTGCACCGAAAGACTGAGTAACCACTTGTTTATGCAATCCATTCACAGAGAGCTCATACTCTTGTCCCTCCTCTCTCCTAGGGTTGCCAGACTGGTCCTCTCTCTGGTCATGCTCCTGCACTCATTCACATTCACACCCCCACTCACGCTGACTCACACATCAAATAAAGATAACTGTGTTTATTCTGAATCTGTGTCTGCATCTGGGTTTGTCCAAACATGTCACAAGTTGCTCCATAAAGAATTCCAGGACGTTCAAGAGAGTTGGGAATTCAGCCAGGTGCAGCTCGTCTCTTTCTTAGATGAAAACAACAGCTTGAAAAAATCAGTAAACACACTTACCATGCAACTGGACATTGTTGTAAAAGAGAACCAGAAAATGAAGGAAACCATTCTCGATCTGAAATCACGCAGCATGAGGGATAACCTGGTTTTCTCCAGATTTGTGGAAAAAAAACAATGAAAATCCAGAACAGCTGATCTCTGAATTCATGACTTTGCAGCTGAAAATGCCTTCCAACATTGTGAAATCAATCACTTTTCACCGAGTCCACTGCATTGGTCAAAAAAAAAAAAAAAATCCCCAAAACAAACCTTCCAGACACATTGTAGCCAAATTTGAACATTTCAAGCAAAAGGTTCTGGTACAGAGCCGGGACAGGCAGCTTAAAAACACCAATTATGGTGTAAATGATCAATTACGACAGGAAATTATGGAAAGAAGAAGAAAGCTTTTTCCCATTAGGAAACAAAAAATCCAAGAAGGTAAATGAGCAATTATCTCTGTAGACAGATCTCTTACACTGGTGAATAAAAATGCTACAAGGAAAAACAGGAACTGGAAATTTAATACATCACTATTCAAAGACAAAGACTTTATTAAATGCTTTAATAAGGAGGGGGAATCACATCTGGAATACAATGATGTGCCAGGAATATCACCGTGTGTTCTCTGGGAAGCAGCCAAAGTGGTTATGTGAGGTCAAATAATCTCTTATTGTTCATATAAGAATAAAAAAGAAAAAGCATTGGCACTGGAATTAGAACAGAAAAGTAAATCACTGGAGTTGACCTGTGCTGTTTCTCCACAGGAACAGACACTCAACAATCTGAGAAAATTAAAGCTGGAACTAAAATAAATTATGAACCAAAGGACACAGATTTAATACAAAGACTGCGTCTGGAGAAGTTTGAACATTGAAGAGATACCTTTCTAACCAGCTTTGAATAAAGAATTGAATTGAATTGAATAAAGAAAAAAACAACAACTATACTGTACATTCTATTAAGGATACAACTGGAAATTTCACCCATGAACCTGAAGAAATAAATAACTCCTTCTGAAAGTTTAATGAAAATCTCTATTCATCTCAGATTATTCGGTCTAACTAAGAGATAAATGAATTTGTGGACAATATTAATTTACCACAATTAAATAATAAACAGATTACAGCTCTGGACTCATTGTTTTATATAAAATATGGCACTTTAATGTGAAGTGCAGTGTGGTGACATGCACTTCCCATCATGTCACCGCACTGCCCGTATATAAGGGATGGGCACCATCATACGGCCTCTTTTTTCTGGATGCTCATGCTGGTGCATATCGTGTCACTGCTTGTGTACATAGTTCAATAAAGTTGTGTTCGCCAACCATCATCGTGCCTTATCCTTCACCCAGGTATTTCCATACATAACATTTGGCGATCGAGGATTAACTGCTAGAGGCGTGCATTACACCAGTTTGTCCCTTTCTTGAGCTCCCAGGTGAACCACTGGTTTTATGGCTGAATTGGCTGGAGGCCAATCAGATATATTATGGTGCTGGACCTCGGGTTTCTCGATGGGACAAGAGTGTGAGCGCTTCTCGTTCATAACCTGGGTATTGAGGGTCGGCGGGTCCTACGGACACTTCACATGGCAGACTCATACGAGGATGTTGTGGAGCTGCTAGCTAAACATTTCTCCACACCAAACAACGTGACTGTTTGGAGAATTAGTTTACGCCAGAGATGCCAGCGAGTAGGTAAGCCTATCCGCCAGTATGCCATTGACTTGTAGCAGCTAGCCAGTAAGTGTCATTTTGGACTGCTTGAAAATGAAATGGTACAGGACCAACTAGCAGAACACGCGTGTAATGCTAAGTTGCGTGCTAGGCTATTAGTGCCGCCTACTGACTTAACGATAGCTAAAGCATTGGAGCCAGCTCTCCGGTGGGAAGCTGTTGATAAGCTAGCTGTGGAGCTAAATTGGTGCTGGTCATAGAAGACGCTGGAGTCACTCGCCTCAGCTAATGTTGCAGACCCTGATAGCGAGGATAGTTCGGACAAAGATTTTTGGGAAATCAATACTGCCAGCAAAAGGTCTGCCCTGGGAAACTCCCATTGTACGTGCTGTAGTCCGCGATGCACCGCCATAAGGAGTGCCCGGCGAGAGGAAATCATAGCAGATGTGGGCACTTGAATCACTACACCAGGGTGTGCCGTTTGTCTTACCTGGAGAACTCAAGGGAGAAATCGCCCTGCTTGCCCCCGACGGACACTGGGAGCGAATGGTATGAAGCGCTAATGGACACCCTTGCTTTCAAGTTGACTAGTTCTTGCTCAGGGTTAGTACCCATGCTAGCCTCAGATGCTCCGGTCCTTGGCCACAGTTGGGCGGGGGGTCTGGAGCTACAACGGTGAACACTACAATGTTTAAAGAAGAGGATGGGGCCAGACCGACAAGCATGGAGTTACCGCATGCTCAGCAGCAGCACATTGGGCCGAGTAAAATCCCAGTCCAGGTTATGGACTTGGTTTGGGTTTGGGTTGAAGGATGTCCATGGCAAAAATGGGCCAAACGACAGCCAGCAAAACATCGGGAGTGTCTGCGCAAAGAGGCTGAGCTGGGCGCAGCATACTTCAGGTTGTCCTACGGCTCATCGAGGTATGCCAATCATCTTTGGTGTGTCCGGGAAGACGCTGCAGGTGGCGAGGCTGGATGGGAGTTGGTGATGGCGGTGTGGGATCCGGGCTCTGTCATCCAGATGATCGGCCATCAATCTGGGGGTCTGCCGTCTCCAGGGGCGCATCTGGTGAGGGGCTGCCCTGGACCACCCCATGCAAATTCTAACTTTGTCACCCTAATGACTGTGCGGGAGCACTTCATTTATAGTTCTTGGGTTTTGAGCATGCATGTTGTGTTATGGGGAACACGACTGTCAGTTTTACTTTAATAAAGGACTTTTAGTTTATTGGGTGGCAGAATAATCCACCCTGCCATGTGGGCCGTACGGTAGTCCACTCGTCAGCCCTATTCTAGGTTGTTTTGAGTGAGTGTGTTAAGCCAGTTGGGGGGGGGGGGGTCGATTGTATGTGTGGTTTTGGACTTTTCTAAATGGGGGAGAATTGTTATATATAAAATACGGCACTTTATTTTGAAGTGCAGTGCAGTGACGTGTACTTCACGTCATGTCATCCATAAAGAATTCTGTCCTGTGCTGGCACCTACTTTCTATAAAATGGTGAACCAAATTAAAGAAGATAATGTAATCCCTCCAAATATAAACTTAGCTAGCATTATCATGCTTCAGGGTCTAGTAGACCAGTTGAAGGTTGAAGTTTTATCTAACTAAAAGGTCAACGAGCGTAAACTCATCCAAACAGATATCAGTTGAAGGAGTTGTAGTAGTTACTGTATTGAAGTTAACGGTGGGAAGGATCTGACTGATTTTATCTCTGATAGATAAAATTTCATTTTTGAAGAAGGTCATAAAGTCCTCACTAGTAAGCTCTAAGGGACTGCTAGATTTACCAGAGTCCTGACTCTTTGTCAGCCTGGCTACAGAAAAAAATGATCAAAAATGAATTGATTGAGACTGAATCAATAATCAATAGGCGGTTTCCAAGTTCTGAACCATTTATTCTCTTTCTGATCAGAAAAAGGAGGCATCGGTCACAGCATAACGTGTCTCAGAGCCTGCTCACACCAACACCCTAACGTGCGTTCAAGGATGTTGCTCCTTATACCATGGGCATACAGACCCTGACCTTATCTAAACCTAAAGACAGCTGGAGCCATCTCCTCCCGAGACTGCTCTAATCTATGTACAACACTGAACATTCTGCTTTGATCTTTACATGACCTGGTCAAGCTAAGTCACCCTAACTTTGGGCATACAGAACAGAACAGCTTGGTATGATAAAATAATAAAACCTTCGTCATTATATACAGTCTTGCTGAGCCTAATCTTACACTGAGAAAGAAACATTCTTTTCAAGATCTGAGACAATGGAAAAACACAGAGAATCAGACATTGGCTCATTATATGCACCAGATACAATTATAATATAAAATAGAATAATACAGCATTAAAATCATATAGAATAATCAATGAAACCTGAAAATATCCTATCATTCCCCCCTTGATGCTTAAAAAAACATCAGAGATGAAACACTATGGCTTCTAAAACCTCATTGGGCAGCTTGCTAAGTTCTGGTACACGTTATGCGAAAGCATTTTATTGCAAAAGATCCTAACTCGCTTTTTAATCAGGAAAGTGGTGCAGTGCAGCACGGTGGTGCAGTGGTTAGCACTGTTGCCTTACAGCTAGAAGGTTCCTGGTTCTAATCCCCAGGCTGGCAGGGGTTGGAACCTTTCTGTGTGGAGTTTGCATGTTCTCCCTGTGCTGCTTGGGTTTACTCCGGGGGCTCCGGTTTCCTCCCACGATCCAAAGACGTGCATGTTAGGTTAACTGGCTGTTCTGAATTGTCCCTAGATATCTGTTTCCTATAGGCCCTTAGAATAGAGGGTTAGTACTAGTGAAAGCGCTTTGAGTGGTCTTTGTGACTAGAAAAGCGCTATATAAGTGTAGGTTAGTTAGTTAGAAAGTCCACCATCGGCCCCGCTGCTATTCCCGAACGCCACTGGAATGTTTCATTTCCTGGGGAGCATGTGAGGATAATACCTTTTATTTCAAAAAAGAAATCAATCATCTAATTAAGTCATAAAAGAGAAAAATCGATCCAGTGATGGTGACTAACCATAAATTGAGATGAAATAGTGTATGTATTTGTCGTTCTACACTACCGTTCAAAAGTTTGGCGTCACTTAGAAATTTCCTTATTTTTGAAAGAAAAGCACTGTTTTTTTCATTGAAGATAACTTTAAACTAATCAGAAATACACTCTATACATTGCTAATGTGGTAAATGACTATTCTAGCTGCAAATGTCTGGTTTTTGGTGCAATATCTACATAGGTGTATAGAGGCCCATTTCCAGCAACTATCACTCCAGTGTTCTAATGGTACAATGTGTTTGCTCATTGCGTCAGAAGGCTAATGGATGATTAGAAAACCCTTGTGCAATCATGTTAGAACAGCTGAAAACACTTTAGCTGGTTAGAGAAGCTATAAAACTGACCTTCCTTTGAGCAGGTTGAGCATCTGGAAAAAAATATTATTTCAAATACAAATCATTATTTCTAACCTTGTCAATGTCTTGACTATATTTTCTATTAATTTTAAAACTCATGGTGATAAATAAGTGTGACTTTTCATGGAAAACACAAAATAATTGTCTGGGTGACCCCAAACTTTTGAACAGTAGTGTATGTGTCAGTAAATTAGCAGTGATTTAATAAAAAGTTAATACTTTTATGTAAATGCAACCTCAATGAAGAAAAATAAAAATGACTAAAAACAGATTATATGTGTAAAAGACATATGTGTATGTTTGTATTAGAGATCTATGTGTGCCAGCATCCTAAACTATGTGTATTAGTGCCTTAATGTGAAAATGCAACAAGGTATCAACAATCAAACAACAATCAATACAGTAAAACTGTATACTGGCTAAATAGTGATTAGTACCATAGTGGTTTCAAATGCGACATATATTAAAACAGAACATAGACAGGATAAAGTGAAAAAATCTCAAGCAGGGATAACACAACTTCTCTGGACTTCAAGACATATTTGATTACTCTTGCAACTCAGTACATTTCAAATTCACATCATGAACATACATTTCAGTTTTCTGCAAGTCAGTCATACTTTTACTCTGTACTCATAAAACATTAAGCTAGTGTTGTTTCCCCATCATCTCCAGTGGTGGCCTCATGATATTACACTAAATTCACATGAACAAGTTTCAGCATCATATCACAGATGCAAGGAATGACACATGAAAAGACCAAAAGTATCACTACAATAATCGCCACCAAGGTTATGACAAGACTCCTCCATGAGGAAAACAACCAGTTTATCCAGTATGATGAGTCATTAACATTATCCTTAGCTCCAGCAGTCTGCAAAGCAGTCAGATTGCGTATGGCTGAAGCTATGACACCTCCATCTGTATCATGTGCAGGTATAAAGGTGCAACAGTACTGACCTACAATTGCACACACACCCCCACAGGCGGCAGTCAACTGGTCAAGTACCAGTCTATTCCGTGTTGCTACAAGTCTTATAGCAGTCATTTCCTCCCTTTCACCTTTCCAAGCAGCTAAGGAAAAATTCACAAAAGACTGTAGTCTATAATTAAGAGTCTCAACCCACAAGGTGTTCTTTGCCACTCCCACCCAAGGAAATAGTGACTGTACTACCTTTTGACCTGTTGTAAGTATCTTGAACTGCTCTGGCACGTCCATACCCCAGATGGAATCATATGGTGTTAAAATGGCATCCTGTGATAGGTCTCTCTTCCCTCTGCTCCCCTGACCCGCTGACATAATCAGGGTGTTGTTAGTCACAAAGACGGGGGCACAGGTTCCTGCCCAATTCATAGGCAGATGGGAATACGCCTTACAACCACACAGCCACCAACCACCCGTCACCATATGTGTGCCATACATAAGGAAGTTGCAGATAGCAGAACTGCAGAGCTCCAGCATGGTGATAGGTCCGTAATGACAACGGTTAGCCTGTGGACACCACTTGCCCATCCGATTGGTCAGGGTATTAGCATCACAGGTGCGGTGTATACTGTACACAGCCTCACACCGAGAAAGGGGTAGGTCGCCCAGAGGGTTGTTACCACTTCCCTTCAGACAAAAAGAAAAAGTCCCTGATGAAACAAACCTTGCTCTTACAGAGTAAGGGGTACCATAAGTTCTCTGATTGGTAGAGTGATGGAAGATTTCACAAGAGTGATTCAAAATAATCTTTTTTGTATAGTCCCTTTCCATAGCCTTCTGTAAAAAACAGAGAGCTTTTGCTGGTTCCATCATTTTAGCCACAACAGCAGTCTGTCCAGCTGACGTTGGCACTAAGGAGCAAACATAACAATTGGAATGATTAGCTTCCCTGGCCGTATAGTTAGCACACCTCCACCAGGTATTGGCAGCACATTCAAGATCATGATGCTCATATAGCTCTAGCCAATTATGCTGAATATGTGCAAGGTCCCTAGTACTACGATGTATGGTTTGTGGAGCAGCTAAAAGAAACCAAAGTAATAGTGTCACCCCTAGGATGATGATGCAAAGGAAACAACAACTACACCCTTTAATGATTGAACGTCTTTCTTGTGCTTCTTGTCTCTCCATGATGGTCAACCACTTGCTTTACTATCCCAAGCCGATACCGGACACCACACGGGGTGCTGTCAGTTGACACTTGTATAGGGAAACAATTAAAAAAAAAAGTCTCTTGCTGAAAGTCTTTAATGAAAAGAAGTTGAAGATATTTATTCAGTAGTCCGTAGCTGTGAGTTCTGAGTAGGGTAAAGTTTACAGTGTATTATATGCACCCAAGAGTCCCGTCCTTCAACTTTCACTGCTGTTGGCATTGACAAAACAACTTTATGTGGCCCTTGCCAGGGTGAATCAGTCCAATTTGTCATGACCCGAGCACTAGGTCTTGGTGCTCGGGTTATTCTTGTCAGGGTTTGATAGCGGCATTATTATTCTAGCTCTCCGAACTCTTATTGTGATAGTGCTCGGGGAGGCTTCCGCTCAGCTGTCAAACCCTGAACAGCTGCGCTGCATTTGTGGTCGTTAGTGCTAGGACTATTTCTACCCTCGCTGGCGATCACATCCTTGCAGCAGTGTCTGTTTACACTCCGTCACGCTATGGATGCACAATACTTATTCATACCACGTCTGCTTTTGGTTTGACCGTCGTTCTCCGGAACTAGTAAGTGTGCTGTATAGCCTTACCCCTCCCGGTGTGTATCGATCTCTGTGTGTCTCTGCCTTAGCAGCTGGTGTAATTATTATTTTCACCAGCCTTGCCTGCCTTGTGTATGACCGTCTCCTGCTATGAACCTGTAGAGCTGTTTGCCTTACGCCTCCAGTTGTATGAAGACTGTTATGTGTCATTGTCTCAGCAGCCTGTGTTGTCATTATTTTCACCGTAAATAAAACTATCACTAAACTCACTGGTGACTGTGTGGCATCTTATGGTGGCTCGCGAGAGCCACTCATGACAGTACACTGCTTCCAAAACGGCGTTTACGGTGACGCCAACCCGAGACGCAATTCACCAGTGAGTTTGAGTTTTTTGGACAGTTGCTGTTTCCGTCTGGATACTGAGTGTGTGGGAGGAATGCCGTCGCAGAGGGACCGCGCTGGGAGCCCGAGCCACGAGCTGACAGGCGTTCTGGAAGTCGTGGATGAGACACTCATCTCCGCTTCCCTGCTGGACTACCATCACAGTATACACTGGTACCTAGACGCTGCTGAAGACGGCCTTCGTCATCTCCCTTCCCGCTGGGCTGACCACCCGGAAGTCGACGCGAGGAGGGAAGATATCGCCGCACAACGCGAGATTTTCCTGATGCTGGAGGAGGAACGTGGCGCAAAGCAGGAGAAGAGGCACTCCTGCTCTTGGCCTACGGATCCTGATCCCATCCTTGATCCAGTCCTGGAGTTCGCACCATCTGGGGCCCGGCAGAGGCGTCGGCGCCGCGGCAGAGCACATCTTCAGCAAGCTCCTGCTCTGGATCCAGTTCCGGGCCGCCGGAATGACCCGCTCAATCAGTGACTGAGAGCGATCTGAGTCCTGCGCCGGTGAGCCCCGTCCATGGGTCCTGTGTTGCCATCCAGCGAGCGAGGGAAGAAGCAACGTCCTCTACAGCTGGCACCATCTTCCCTGCAGGAGACAGGCAAGTTCAATTTCACTTACCTATCCATCATAGTGATCTGTCTTGTCTGACTCTTGGGGGTGAAGCTCGGGGTTCGCAGCTCCCCGAGTTTCCTTCTCCAGCTGTAGCCTATAATACTGAACCTGCTGCCTCTGTGTTTCCTCCTGCTGAGTGGTCCTTGGCGTCAGTCCCACGCCGTCGGATGAGGGGGAGGCCTGCGGCTCTGGGAGATATCCCGGCCCTGCAGCTTTGTGTTGGACAGAGGAGGAGAACGGACTGCGGTGAGGAGCCAGAGCCGACGAGCAAGCGTCCCCAGGTTTCCTCAGTGATGCAGCCCGAGTCAGCAGGTCGAGGGTCCCCTGCCCCCACGCCACGCGGGTTATTGGTGTGGACGCCAGCGCGAGAGGATCCAGCTGCAGACACCATCAGGCCGGCTGTGGAACCCGACGCAGCCGAGTGGGAGCCCGACGACGAGCGTCTGTCTGAACCTGGATCGACGAAGTCCTGGACGGCTCCAGAGCCCGAGTGCAGGCAAGTGCGCTTCCTTGTTTTCCTTTATGGTGTGTTAGAGCATTTTTGCCTGCCTCATGGGGAGGCGAGCGAGGGGCAGCCGTCTGCTGCACCCGAGCTCGTCTCGCTGGGCTCTGGTGCTGCCGGTGGAATTGATCCCGGTCCTCTCTTGTTCTCTGAGCCTCTCCACAGCGTTACCAGTCTGGAATCTGTCAAGGTCACGGGACTGGAGGTCCCAGGTTCGGGGATGGAGGTCGTCGCCGGTGCAGTGCCGACCCAGTCGGGGTCCGACGTGTGGGCCGAGGTGACCCAGTCGGGGTCCGACGCGTGGGCCAAGGTGACCCAGTCGGGGTCCGACGCGTGGGCCGAGGTGACCCAGCCGAGGTCCGATGTGGGTGCAGCGGTGACCCAATTGGGGTCCGTCCTGACCCAGTTGGGGTCCGACTCGTGGGCCGAGGTGACCCAGTCGGGGTCCAGCGCGGGTGCGGCTGCGACCCAATCGGGGTCCGACGCGGGTGCAGCGGTGACCCAATCGGGGTCCGTCCTGACCCAGTTGGGGTCCGACTCGTGGGCCGAGGTGACCCAATCGGGGTCCGATGAGGTCCAATCGGGGTCCAGCGCAGGTGTGGCTGCGACCCAATCGGGGTTCGAGTTGACCCAATCGGGGTCCGACGCGGGTGCAGCTATGACCCAATCGGGGTCCGACGAGGTCCAGTGGGGGTCCAGCGCAGGTGCGGCTGTGACCCAATCAGGATTCAAGGAGGTCAAAGTTCTTGGTTGTTCCCCTTTCAGGAGCCACCAGCTGGGGGCCGTTGGAGGTTTTTGTCTGGCAGACTTGCGCTCTCATGTCTTGTCGTCATTAGGCGGGCGGCTGCATGCAATTCCTCCACGGTCCTGGTGGTTGTGGGATGCGGGTCGGCCACCCGAGGAGCTGCGTTGTGCGTTCGGCGTCTTGGGTTGGTCGCCCGATAAACTGTGGTTGCTACTGGGTGACCTGGTTCGGCCACCAGAGGACTTGTTTCTGGGGGCCTGGGACTGGGGCAGGCCGCCTGACCATGTACTGTTTTGTGGGACTATCCGTGGGCCAACGGAGGCAGGGAGGTCGCCGGAGCTCTGCCTGGGGGGCGTTGGATCTCCGCCGATCATGTTTTGTTTTGGCCATACGGTGTCTGGTTATGTCAAGTTATGCAAAGCAATTTAGATTGCCTCATGAGTTTTTGTATCCATAGTCTGGTTGGGTTATGTAAAGTTATTTTGTTTGCCTCATGTGGGGTTGTAGTCCTTAGTCTGGGTTTTGTTTTTTTTTTTCTTGTTTTGTCCTCCCCTCTTCCTTTGAGGGGCTATGGCCGTGTTTTGTTTTTTGTTTTGTTCCCCTCTTCTTCTTGAGGGGCCATAGTATGGTGTTCTCGTTCATAGTTTCCAGGTGTTTACATGTATTTCTGGTTTCGTGTGTGTTTGTTTTTTCCATAGTCACGGTGTGTCAGCACATATTTCTTGTGGGGTTTTTTTCTCTCATAGTTGCCATGTGTGCATTTATTTCTTGTTTTTCTTTCATAGTTACCATGTGTTAGTATGCATTTTTTTGCTTAGTCTTCATGTGTTTGTATTTACGTCTTGTTTTGTTCCCATAGTTACCATGTGTTTGTATTTATTTCTTGTTTCTGTATCCTTAGTTACCGTCATGTATTTTTTTTCCTTTTTTGCCATGGTTATGTGTTTGCATTTATTTCTTGTTTTGTTCCTATAGTTACTGTGTGTCGAGGGTTTATTTTTTGGGGGCCAGGTTATGTACACTGGGGTTAGACGGGTTGTCTGTGGCCTCGGTGGGAAGATTTTCAGGGTCAAATATTTTTTGCTTTGTATGATTGTGTTCTCCTTGTTTTGTAGTCAGGTCTTGTTTTGTTTTTTCTTCTTTCGTCATTGTTCTGGGGGGAAATAGGATGGATATGTCAAGTGATGTATTCGTTTCTTTTCCTGTTTAGGGTGTTAGGTTTTGTTGGCTCCCTCCTTGCCTGTTCCTCAATCCACTCGCCCTGTGGTTGGGGTGGGGGGGTGGGGGCAGGTGTTACTAGACGTTCAGAGCCCGTCAAGTGAGGGGGGGGGCTACTGTCATGACCCGAGCACTAGGTCTTGGTGCTCGGGTTATTCTTGTCAGGGTTTGATAGCGGCATTATTATTCTAGCTCTCCGAGCTCTTATTGTGATAGTGCTCGGGGAGGCTTCCGCTCAGCTGTCAAACCCTGAACAGCTGTGCTGCATTTGTGGTCGTTAGTGCTGGGACTATTTCTACCCTCGCTGGCGATCACATCCTTGCAGCAGTGTCTGTTTACACTCCGTCACGCTACGGATGCACAATACTTATTCATACCACGTCTGCTTTTGGTTTGACCGTTGTTCTCCGGAACTAGTAAGTGTGCTGCATAGCCTTACCCCTCCCGGTGTGTATCGATCTCTGTGTGTCTCTGCCTTAGCAGCTGGTGTAATTATTATTTTCACCAACCTTGCCTGCCTTGTGTATGACCGTCTCCTGCTATGGACCTGTAGAGCTGTTTGCCTTACGCCTCCAGCTGTATGAAGACTGTTATGTGTCATTGTCTCAGCAGCCTGTGTTGTCACTATTTTCACCGTAAATAAAACTATCACTAAACTCACTGGTGACTGTGTGGCGTCTTATGGTGGCTCGCGAGAGCCACCCATGACACAATTCTTCTTTTTGATGGCTTTGATGAGGACAAGGTCTCCTGGGTTAGCCAAGATCGGTGCAGTTTCCTCGTGAACCCTCCTGGGGAGAGAAGCAGCGATAACATCTCTGTTAGTCAACATCCTTCTCATGTAATCTGCTAAACACACTTTTACATCACCAGGATTGAACGGCCTCAAAGGTGGCAGCAAGTATGGTTTGCCATACATGATTTCAAATGGAGACAACCCCCCTTTGGTTGGGATTATCCTCATGTAAAACAAAACTAATGGGAGGCAATAAATCCAATTTTGCCCCGTTTCTGCCATTGTTTTTCTGAGTCTTCCTTTAATAGTTCTGTTTGGGCGTTCCACCAATCCTGCAGATTGTGGGTGATAAGCTGAATGATTCTTCAAACTGATGTCCAGTGCTGTGCCTAAATGTGAAATAACTTGATTTACAAAATGTGTACCATAATCTGAATAAATTTTCTCAGGTATTCCAAACCTGGGTACAATTTTGGCAAGCAATTTCTTTGCCACTGTGATTAAGATAAGATAAGATAAGCCTTTATTAGTCCCACAGTGGGGAAATTCCAGGACTGCAACAGCACAGGGATAGCAACACTCAGAGCAATAATTAAGAAGATACGGAAGATATAAATAAGAGCAGTGAATATACATACATACACATAAACATATAAATATATATACAAAGTGCGGAGCATTGTAGCAAGATGGAATAAACAGCATAACCGTCTACTTAGTTATCCTACATAGTATGAATATGTACCCATACATATTGTCACCCTCTGTAGCAACCGATATTGTCCTAGTTGTATATACTGGAGGGGACCATTGTGTAAGTCTATTGTGTCTTTTGCATTCAATACTATTAGGTCGTCACGTTTTTTTGCTATCTCTGCAAGCAGCCCTGCTTAGGTTATACAGTCTGACAGCCGTAGGTAGGAAGGACCTGCGAAACCTCTCGGTTGCGCATCTAGGATGATGTAGTCTGCTGCTAAATGAGCTCCTCAGTGCATTCAGTATGTCCTGCATAGGGTGGGACTCGGACTCCAGCAGAGATGACAGTTTAGCCACCATCCTTCTCCCTCCTATCTCCTCCACTAGGTCAGGGCGCTGCCCCAGGACAGAGCTAGCTTTCTTGATCAGTTTGTTCAGTCTCTTCCTATCGGCTGCTGTAATTCCACTGCCCCAGCAGACCACTCCAAAAGCGATGGCTGATGCCACCACCGTGTCGTAGAATGTCTTCAGCAGTGCCCCTTGTACACCAAAAGACCTGAGTCTCCTCAGTAGGAACAGCCTGTGCTGTCCCTTTATTGTTCAAATGAACACCCAGGTAGTTGTAGGATGTCACCATCTCAATGTCTGTTCCCTGTATGTTTACTGGTGCTGTGAGGGGTTGTCCTTGCCTGCGGCAGTCCACCACCAGCTCCTTAGTTTTCCTTGCGTTGATCTGGAGGCACTTCCGATGCCACCAGTCCATGAAGTCCTGGATAAGTCCTCTGTACTCAGCTTCATCTCCGCTGGAGATGAGGCCGACAATCGCAGAGTCGTCAGAGAACTTCTGTAGATGGCAGTGTGTTGTGCTGTGTGAGAAGTCCGCAGTATAAAGGGTGAACAGGAAGGGAGCCAAAACCGTTCCCTGGGGGGGGGGGGGGGCATACTGCCGATGATCGTGTCGGACACACATTCCCGAGTTCTCACAAACTGTGGCCGGTTAGTGAGGTAGTCCAGGATCCATGATGACAGGTGCTGGTCTACCCCTGCGCACAGCAGCTTGTCCTTCAGGATCATCGGTTGGATGGTGTTGAAAGTACTGGAGAAGTCAAAGAACATGATCCTCACCACATTCCCGGGCTTCTCCAGGTGGGACAGAGAACGGTGAAGGAGGAAGATCACTGCATCCTCCACCCCAATGCCATGCTGGTAGGCGAACTGGAGTGGATCCATCGCTGGTCCCACCAGGGGGCGGAGGTGAGCAAGGAGCAGTCTCTCCAGGGTCTTCATCATTTGGGACGTCAGGGCCACTGGTCTGTAGCCATTCAGGTCTTTGGGGCGGGAAGTCTTTGGTACAGGTACCACACAAGATGTTTTCCACAACTGTGGTGCCCTCCCCAGCTTCAGGCTCAGGTTTAAGATGAGCTCCACAATCCCACACAGCTGATCTGCACAGGACTTGAGGAGCTTTGCGCTGATGCTGTCTGGTCTCGACACCTTCCTCGCCTTGATCTTCCTCAGCTCCGTCCTCACCTGGGTCTTAGTGAGGGTCATGTTGGGGGGCTGTGTGTTGGGAGTGGGGGTGGGTGGGTGGAGTGGGGTGTGGACAGCAGGACTCGATGTCTTTAGAGGCAGCAGTGGTTGTTGTGCAGTCGGGGGGGAGGGCGGTTGGTCAAACCTATTAAAAAACAGGTTCAGATTGTTCGCCCACTCCCTGCCCCCAGTGGCCTGGGAGGAGGTATTCTGGAGCCCAGAGATGGTTTTAAGGTTTCTCCAGACCCCACCGATGTCGCTCTGTTGCAGCTTGTCCATCTTCTTCCTGAAGCTTTCCTTGCCTTCTCTGATCTTCCTCCTCAGCTCCCTCTGTACAGACTTCAGCATCTCCCTGTTCCCTGACCTGAAGATCCTCTTCTTCTCTCTCAGAAGTGTTTTTATATCAGGGTTGATCCAGAGTTTGTTGTTCGAGCAACACCGCATGGTCTTTGTGGGTACAGTGTTGTCCACACAGAAGCTGATGTAGTCCATGATGGTGTGAGTGAGGCCATCGATGTCCTCACCATGTGGATCGCAGAGCTGCTCCCAGGCAGTGGTTTCAAAGCAGTCCTTTAGAGCGTCCATTGCCTCCTCAGACCATAACTTCACCGTGCGCATGACCGGAGGCGCATGATTGCATTTGGATGTGTGCAAGGAAAAGCTTCTGTCCATTTTAAGATAAGATAAGATAAGATAAGCCTTTATTAGTCCCACAACGGGGAAATTCCAGGATTGCAACAGCACAGGGATAGCAACACTCAGAGCAACAATCAGAAGGCAAGAAAAAAAAAAAAAAAAAAAAAAAAACAAGCAAGCAAGAGCAGCTAATATACATATGTACATATTACTATAAAATATATATATATACACACACACACAGACACACAGTGCAGAGCATTGTAGCTGGATGGAATAAATATGTAAATATATAAACACCCACAGTACGGAGCATTGCAGCTAGGTGGAATAAATATGCAAGTATATAAACACACACAGTGCGGCGCAATGTAGCTAGATGGAATAATATGTAGATATATAAAAACACAGTGCGGAGCATTGTAGCTAGATGGAATAAATATATAGATATATAAATATAGATATAAACACACCCAGTGCTGAGCATTGTAGCTAGATGGAATAAATATGTAAATATATAAACACACACAGTGCAGAGCATTGTTGCTAGGTGGGATGAAACAGCATAACCGTCTATTTAGTTATCCTACATGGTATGATTATGTGCCCATACATATTCTCACCCTCCATAGCGACCGGTATGTTCCTAGTTGTATGCCGGAGAGGACCATTGTGTAAGTCTATTGCATCTTTTGCATTCAAAAAAAAAACTATTAGTTTGTTACGTCTTTTTGCTATCTCTGCGAGCAGCCCTGCTTAGGTTGTACAGTTGAAAACATATCACAAATGACCAAACAATATTTCTTGCCCTCAAACTTATTCAGTTCAATAAAATCCATGCAAATGTTCTGAAATGGATAAGTAGAGGTTGGAAAAGTGCCTCCCTCAGGTTTGAAATTTCCCTGTGCATTGTTCTTTGCACAGATCAGACATTTTTTACAAAACTGTGTGGTAAACTGGCTAAAACCATAGGTAGTAAAGGTTTTATTCAATGTAGATACTGTGGAGATGTGAAAATGACGAGGCAGAGTTCATCTCTTGAGTCAGTTTTATTCACATCTTCCAACATCACAAAGCAGAATAAAAAGAGAACGACAAAGGGAACTCTCGTCCTTAAATGCCAGGACTCTTACAGTTAACAGGTCACATGTCTCACAAAACCATGCATTTTTTTTCTCTTCTTGCCTTGAGAGAGAGCAGTTGCATTTTTCTTCCCACCTCTCGTCTGCCTTCCTGACCTATTCCCAGCTTTGCAATGTTGCGTTTTTGTCTGTGTTTAGTCGCTCTTCTTCTGCTGAATCTTAATCTAAACGGAAATTATGGATTTGGAAGCAGCTTAAATGTGCTATTGTCACTATTTTTCAACAAGAATCGGGCCAAGGGGGAGCCCAAGAATTGGAACCTGTGAGGAGACTCATGGACATTGGAATTCATGCGTCTGTGGAAACATTATTGGTTATGATCTCAGGACTTCTATTTTTGGCTGTGAAGTTCCCTGATGCATCACAAATTGAAGGAAGGTGAGAGAGCTGATCAAAGCGGACCCGGCAAGCTCCTTCATCAAATTCAACCAGTTGGGGAGGGCACGAGCAGCGGCAAACGGTGAACTGAATGACAGTGATTCAGTGGAGGAATACATCTGGAGCCCTGTGCTCTCCATGGAAAAAAGTTTAAGCCTGCACATATGAAAGCACAGAAGTGCACGGGTGAGGAAAAATTCTATTCTCTGAGTGCACTGTGCTGATTTGATTTGACCTTGTCTTTGGTGCCCCGTGTTTACATTCTTCCTGATGAAGATAAGCGGAAGGAGTGGTTCTGCTAACCCAAACAATCGACAATCAGTTGTTGTCGTATCAGCGGATTGGACCCTCAAGGACGGTGCCCATGTGCCTTCTGCAAGCAAGAGAGATAGACTCTGGACTTGTTTATAAGTCACATGATTATAACATCTATCCACTGCCGGGAGGCGCCCTCTGCTGCTTACTAACAACTGTCACACTTACACTACGCAATGCATACAACATTACATGACTGATACAAATATTGATTCATACAAATACACTGCCTCTCTCAACTTTTGTGTGTGATCTCCTGCTAAATGTCTGCTAAATGTGCATTGAGGGTTTTTTTTGCCTGCAATCAAAATTTCGCTCACTCACTGAGCGCCATTTTGATAAAACATGTTTTTTTTCTCTCGCCTACTGTGTCATATCCCTTCCCTTTTTTCTTTTTTTTTCCTTTCTTCTTTATGACTGGCGCCTAGCGGCTGCCCCGGCCTTGGATGCGCTCTGCAGAGCGTGCCCAAATGCCAAGTCACGTTTCGTTACCTTGTATTCATACATGTGTAATGACAATAAAGTTGAATCTCATCTCATCTCATAAAGACAGCAGCAATGCATCTTCTCTGCATGATATCACACCACTATCTACAATGCATCCCCTCATTAATCCTGTCTCACAAAACCATTGCATTTTAAAGACAGCAACAATGCATCCTCTCTGCATGATATCACACCACTATCTACAATGCATCCCCTCATTATATCCCACAGTCTCAAGCTTTGCATACCAAAGCTACTTCTCCTGCAGCTTCCTGTAATAACCACAGAAGCTCTGCCCTTGCTCTGGTCTAAAATGTGAGTCCAAAAGCAGGTCACGAATGTGTGTCCCCACACAAAGCCCCCCCAGCATCTTAGAACAACAAGGGAAAAACAACATGCATGCCGTGATAGTATCAATACACATTAGTCCACCAGCTGTCTGGGCTTCCGTCTCCTGCCGTATCTGCTGTAGCTGGGGTTGGACGTCTCCGCGGTGCTGTCACGCTGGGGGGTTGCCGTCTGGGGGTGGAAACCTTTTGTCAGCACCTGTGGGGGTTCTGGGGAAACATTACTCTGTGAAGCCCTCTGCGGGGGTCTGCCTCACCACGGGGCCCTCGCCAACAGCACTTGCTCATCTGCCACCACAAAAGCGGGTTTGAGTCTGTTTATGCCAACTTTCTCTTCACTACCCCCCAAATCTAGCAAAAACTGCTTGTCCCCTGTTTCCAGCACTCTGAATGGTCCGTCATAAGGCGGTCGCAGCGGGGTTCGGTGTGCATCGTGTCTGACAAAAACAAACTCTGCGTTCTTCAAAGTTTTAGGTACAAAAACGCGTGGAAAACTGTGGTGCGTGGGGCCGGGCAGCGTGCTTGATTCTATGTCACTCCGCAACAGCTGAGACGGGGAGGTGTCTGGCGCAGGGTTATCTGGGAGAAACTCCCCAGGGAGCCGGAGTGGCTGCGCAAACACGAGCTCTGCTGGGGAGGCTTCTAAGTCCTCTTTAGGCTCAGAACGTAACCCCAACAACACCCACGGTAACTTGTCTACCCAATTTGCACCCGTCAGTGACGCCCTGAGAGCTGCTTTCAATGACCTATGAAAACGTTCACATAACCAGTTAGCCTGTGGATTGTACGCGGTTGTGCGGTGAATTATGACACCCAGGCTGTGGGCCATTGTCGACCAAAGCTCGGAAACAAATTGAGGGCCTCTGTCAGACGTAACATCCGATGGAACGCCGAAGCGTGCCACCCAAGCTGTTAAAAACGCGCGCACAACCTCCTCGGCCGTGGTTGATGCCAGCGGGACCACTTCAGGCCAGCGCGTGGTGCGGTCTACCATTGTGAGAAGGTGTGTGCACCCTTGTGACAGCGGGAGGGGGCCCACGAGGTCCACATGAACGTGGTCGAACCTCTTGACCGGAATGTGAAACGGCTCCAAAGGAGCTCTCGTGTGCCTGTGTACTTTGGCTCGTTGACATGCCGTGCAGGCTGCTGCCCACTCTTTAACTTGTTTGCGGAGGCTCGGCCACACAAATTTTTCTCCTACCATTTTGACCGACGCGCGCACTCCCGGGTGCGCCAAAGAATGAATCGAGTCAAAAACGCGGCGGCGCCACGCAGCTGGTACTACTGGTCGCGGCCGACCCGTGGAGACATTGCAGATTGGGGGGGCATACCGTCTTGCAGCACCCTGTTCTCCAGCCTTAACCCTGTTGGTCCAGACTGGAGCGCGCGCACGTCCACGTCACAACCCTGCTCCGCGGCCATGGCTGCATAATCTATTCCCACGCTGACTGGGGCCGCTACGGCATGCGAGAGGCAGTCTGCAACTACATTGAGTTTGCCCGCCACATGCTGGATATCAGTGGTAAACTCTGATATCGCGGCCAGCTATCTCTGCTGCCGGCCTGACCACGGTTCGGAAACCTTGGCCATCGTGAATGTGAGCGGTTTGTGGTCAACGAACGCGGTGAAAGAGTGTCCCTCCAGCTAGAACTGAAAGTGGCGAATGGCCAAATGGAGAGCGAGCAGCTCCCTGTCGAACGCGCTGAATTTACATTCGCTATCGCGCAAGGTCCTGCTGAAAAACACGAGAGGCTGCCAAACCCCGGCTACATGTTGTTCCACGACCGCCCCTATGGCCACATCTGATGCGTCAGTGGTGAGCGCTATGCAGGCAGTTGGGTCTGGGTGTGCCAACAACACAGCCCTTGCCAAACCTGCTTTCACCTCCGAGAACGCTTGGTCCCGCTCCGGGGACCACTCGACCTTATCCACAGGTTTCTTTTTTTTGAGCGCGGCATACAGCGGCTGCATGAGTTGTGCCGCGCGGGGGAGAAAACGGTTATAAAAATTACCATTCCCAAAAACTCCTGCAACATCCTGACCGTCTGTGGCCGGGGAAAATCTGCCACCGCGCGCATTTTATCAGGAAGCGGAACTGTTCCTTCTGGGGAGATGCGGTACCCTAAAAAATCGATCTGCGCCACCCCGAACTGACACTTTGCTGGGTTGATTATTAACCCGTGGTCTCCCAACCTTCGGAAAACTGTGGCCAGGTGTTTTTCATGTTCATCTTCGGATGCACTGACTACTTAAATATTGTCCAAGTAGACGAACACGAAAGGGAGATCGCGAAGCACCTTGTCCATCATGCGTTGGAACATCTGAGCCGCCCCTTTAAGTCCGAATGGCATGCGTAAAAACTTGAAGAGGCCAAACGGAGTTATTACTGCTGTTTTGGGTATGTCCTCAGCGTGCACTGGGACTTGGTGGTAACCGCGGACCAAGTCTATTTTAGAAAAAATGCCCGCCCCTGCCAAATGAACGGAAAAATCTTGGATATGCGGGATTGGGTAGCGGTCATGAGCTGTAGCGTTGTTTAACCTGCGGAAATCCCCGCAAGGTCGCCATGATCCGTCGGCTTTCGGGACCATGTGCAGCGGGGAAGCCCACGGACTGTTTGAACGTCTGATAATGCCCAACCTCTTCAGGTTGGCGAATTCCTTGCGCGCTATGGCCAGTTTAGCTGCGTCCAAGCGCCGAGGTTTTGCAAAAATGGGCGGTCCGGTAGTGTTAATAAAATGCTCCATCCCGTGCTTAGCGACTGTTGCCGAAAAAGTGGGGACCGTGAGTGCTGGGAACTGAGTGAGCAGTGTGTGGAACTTACCACTTGCAGCTGTGACGTTGGCTTGTGCTGTAGGCGGGGCCACTCACGCTGTGCAGGGGATAGAATCAAAAGAAAGTGCATTAACCAAGCGCCTGTTAGCGAGATCAACCAACAAACCATGCAAGCACAGAAAATCAGCCCCTAACATATTGAAATTCACTGCTGCTACAACAAAAGTCCACTCAAATGTACGGCCGTGTAGAGACAGAAGCAGAGTCTTCTCACCGAAGGTCTTAATCTCAGAGCCGTTCGCTGCTGACACCCGGGGACCTCCGGAACCAGCTAGTCTGTCCACGTAGGAAGGCGTGATGAAACTCAACTGGGAGCCTGTGTCGACGAGGAACTGCCTCCCTGAGCGTGCGTCCGACAAGTATAGCAGCTTGTTCTCCTCCCCGAGGGCCACGGCTGCTACCGATCCCCGGTCTTGGCGTTTTCCCGAACGCCCGAACTGGCACGGTGGTACACATTTGCGTGCCCTCTCTGCGAAGCGGCGATGGTAGAAACAGAGGACGTCCGATCCGCATTCCCTGGCCCCTGCCGCCGCCGTCGATAAGTCTGGTACCGCTGCCTCTGGCCTCCTGTCGTCTCCGGTCGCCGCGCTGAGTTCTGCTGCAGCGGCCGCGGCTGCGCGCCGCTTGGTGGCGTTGACAATCTGCTGCGCTTCTCGGCCCAGCGCGCGGTAGTCCCGTTGGGCTAACAGTGGCGAACAGGCGAGGGTCGCTCTCGCTGCTGACGGTATAGTCCTGAAGAAGAGGTGGGTGAAAATGAAGTTATCGTCGTCAGAGTCTTTCAACCTCAACAACTTCTCCATCAGGTTCGCGGGCATGTCATTTTCCGACATTTTCCGACTCCGTCAGCCCCAGGAGCCTCTCTGCTCGCTCCTCCGCCGAGGGGGTGAATTGCTGGATGAGTGCAGCCTTCAACGTGCCGTATTTGTCATAGTCCGGCGGCTGGTCAATCAGGCTCTCCACATGCTGGACCGTGTTGTTGTCCAGCTTTGCGACTACGTGGTAGAATCTTGTGGCATCTACCGATATCCCCCGGAGGTTGAACTGCGCCTCAACCGCGTTGAACCAGGAGCGTGGATTGTTCTGCCAGAAGTCCGGTAGCTGGACTGTAGCGGCATTCTCTTGGCTGGGGGCTCCTGACAAGGCTGGCCCGGGGGAATTCTCCTCTTTCATGATACGTCTTAGGGTCACCAGTGTGGAGATGTGAAAATGATGAGGCAGAGTTCATCTCTTGAGTCAGTTTTATTCACATCTTCCAACATCATGAAGCAGAATAAAAAGAGAATGACAAAGGGAACTCTCGTCCTTAAATACCAGGACTCTTACAGTTAACAGGTCACATGTCTCACAAAACCATTGCATTATAAAAACAGCAACAATGCATCTTCTCTGCATGATATCACACCACTATCTACAATGCATCCCCTCATTAATCCTGTCTCACAAAACCACTGCATTATAAAGACAGCAACAATGCATCCTCTCTGCATGATATCACACCACTATCTACAATGCATCCCCTCATTGTATCCCACAGTCTCAAGCTTTGCATACCAAAGCTACTTCTCCTGCAGCTTCCTGTAATAACCACAGAAGCTCTGCCCTTGCTCTGGTCTAAAATGTGAGTCCAAAAGCAGGTCACGAATGTGTGTCCCCACAATACCCCCCCCCCCCGCTACATGCGAAATGCCATGCAGCAAGGTAGAGACTTGGTGAAACAGTTTGCGTGGTAGAATAAGCTTGTTTGCCTTACATTTGTAGAGCTTTGAAGTGTCATCAAAAATAGCTCCCTTCTTTATCCCATTGTAAATTTCAGCCTGTGGTGCTGCTTTTTGAGCCTCAACAAGAACATCATGTGATAGCTCTTCAGTCGTTGTCAGAATAGAATCAAATGTGCTTTGTCCAGGTTGCAAGCCTTGTGCAGCCGCCTTTGCAGTTTGATCCGCAAAATGATTAGCTTTAGAAACCAGATCATTGCCATTTGTATGAGCAGCAC
The DNA here is from genome assembly GCA_020510985.1 of Pholidichthys leucotaenia. Taxonomy (NCBI): domain Eukaryota; kingdom Metazoa; phylum Chordata; class Actinopteri; order Cichliformes; family Pholidichthyidae; genus Pholidichthys; species Pholidichthys leucotaenia. Next base: position 261,688,669 of record CM035836.1, read on the forward strand.
ATTTGCATATGGCCAGCTGTGATGGAAGTTTGACACTTTCAAGCAGCTCCAAAATGAGGTGTTTATGCTGAATAGTCTTCCTTGGTGATGTAATCACACCTCTGTTTTTCCACTGCTGTGTAAAGTGGTGAATAGTGGAAAATGCATACTGGCTATCAGTGTAAACTGTAAGTTTTGTATTTTGTCCCAATTTGCATGCTTCAGTTAGAGCAATCAACTCTGCAGCTTGAGCTGAAAAATGAGATGGAAGTTTTTGGGCCTTCAAAACAGTGTCATGAGTGACAACTGCATAGCCAGACAAATTTGATCCATCACAATCACGTTTTGATGATCCATCCACAGACATTGTGAGATCTGAATCATCCAGAGGAATGTCTTGTAAATCAGGACATGGCAGTACTTCATGTTCAATTTCTGCCAAACAGTTATGAGGTTCTCCTTCAGTGGAAATTGGCAAAAAAAAAAAAAAAAAACCTCGCTGGATTTAATACTGTGCAACGCTCAATCGTTAAATGCGCCTGGGACATTAATACTGTCATGCATGCGAGGTGTCTGGCTGGTGAAAGAACTGATATCTTACTCTGGGATAAAATGACAGACACTGCATGTGTGACCTTCAGGGTCAAGGGATGAAAGAGAACAATCCTTGCAGATGCTTGAACTGCCATGGATGCAGCTATTACAGCCTGCACACATGGAGGAAGGGAACTGGCAACCGCGTCTAGTCTTGTGGAATAATATGCCACTGGACGCATTTTTGTCCCAAATGGTTGAAGCAGCACTGATGTCATGCGCCCCTGTCTACAATCAGTCATTTAAATAAATGGCTTTTTATAGTCAGGGAGTGCCAAAACTGCAGTGCCGACCAAAAGCTTTTTCATCCTGACAAATGCTTCCTCTGTCCACTCAATCTTGTCCACCTGTGCCATTGTTTTTTTGTAAATGAGGTCAGATAATAGTTGCTCTTCAACTGAATAATTTGCAATCCAGGAGTGACAATAGTTTAATGTCCCCAAAAATGACATCATGTCTCTTTTTGTGATTGGTTTAGGCGCTGCCAAAATAGCCTCTTTGCGAACAGGATCAATATGTCTCCCTTCTGCTGACAAAATGTGGCCTAAGTATTACACTACTGGCTTCCACAACTGCAGCTTTGCTTTGTTGACCTTGTGACCCTCCTCAGCTAAAAATTTCAACAAGGCAATGGTGTCAGGGGATGCCAGCAAAATGTCATCAACATACAGGAGTAATTGACTCCCATGAGGTTCAGGTTCAGGTTCAGGTTACTTTATTTGTACCCGTAGGTAGATTTGTTTTGCAGTCTGGTGATATACATATTTACAAACCACAAATTACATTCAACAATATATTGTTACAGCTTGTTCAACTCTTTGACAGCAGCAGGAACAAAGCTGTTTTTGTAGCGCTGGGTTTTACTTTTTGGGACAGCAAACCTCTGTCTTGAGGGAAGAAGCTGAAAGTTGCAGTGCAAAGGGTGGGAGTCATCATTTAAAATGGAGGTAGCCATCCTCTGTACTTGTCTAGTGTACAGGGATGTCAGGCTCAGCTGTGACTCACCAAGCAAACGACTGGACCATCTAACTACCTGATCCAAGGATTTCCTCTGTTTCAGTTTTATCTGACCAAACCATGACACTAGAGAAAAGGATAAAACAGATTCAATAAAAGCCCGATAAAACATTGTCATTATTGTTCGGTCAATTTGGAAGCGTGCAAGTTTTCTCAAGCAATGCAAATGTTGCTGACTCTTTTTGCACACCCTTTCACAGTTCTCTTCAAAGTTTAAATTACTATCAATAATCGTCCCAAGATATTTGTAGGATTGTACACATTCGGTGGTCTTGTGGCGGTATTAAATAATAAGCGGCGAACTGAGAGTTTTTGAGGGAGTTTATTAATCATACCGCCATCACAGAACTCACCCCAGCACCGTGCTCGCCGGAGCGAGCTCTCAGGCTCTCAGGCAATCGTGTGGTCAGTTGAGCAGTCGTCAGAGAGAGAGAAAGAGTTACAGAGCGATGCAGTTTAAATACCCCACTACAGACAATGCATTCACAGCAGTAGGCATGGACATTTGCATTTGAGAGTCACCCACATCAATAGGAGGATTACTGACAGGAAGACATTTGCATTTGAGAGTCACCCATAACAATAGGAAGATTACTGGCAGGAAAAAGCTAGACAAAAGGAGGCTGCCTATTGATATCAATACACACATCTCATTGTTCTGCCAATTGCTCCAGCTGAGCGCTCTTCTTGACCCAGTCTGTTGTGGGGGTCACCCACAGTACTCCCCCCCAGAGGTCTCAGCGGGGAGCTGAGGCCTCGATAGTCCGGCTTTGGAAGCGAGCTGCGGGGAAGGCTCTGTGCCGAGGAGGTGGAGGAAGGGGGGTGGGGGTAACAAGTGCCGGCCCAGGACGGCAAAATTGTTTGGGCCACACAAAAATTGTCTGTGGATCCGCGATGTTGAGGGGCTGTCCCGTTGAACGTGGCAGAGGTCCACAGCGGCTGTGCGAAGAAAAATTTGACTCTGACTCCTCTTGCGGCTATGAAGAAAAACAGGAGCTGCAAGGCTGCGTAGCGGCTGTGAGAAAAAAGGAGCTGCAGCTGTGAGGGACTTGGCGTGTTGGCTTTAGGTGCGCGCGCGCAGCCCTAAGGCCCTCAGGGACAGCTGACGGCTGAATTCCCTTTGTGCACCGTGGCTGAGACCCGTACAAAATCCTGTGAGCGAGCTGCGTGCGTGCTTCAGGTGTGTGAGCAGCCCTGAAGGTTCTGTATGCAGCGGCGAAGGACGATGGCAGTCTGTGTGGAGCCGGTATTGTCCCGTACGGGGTGCGCTATCCTCATAACCCCCCAGTGTGCGTGCGGGGTTCGGTGCTTGGCAGGTCCGCTGTAGAGGCGAGTCAGGGTCAGGGAGCTTGCTGGAGATCAGCGTAATCGGTGCAGATAATAATAATAATAATAATAATACATTTTATTTGAGGCGCCTTTCAAGACACTCAAGGACGCCGTACAATAAAAATAAAGAATAAAACATTTAAAAACACATCACAAGTACAGAAAATCACAGAGAATAAGCCTTAGTAAACAAAAAAGTCTTGAGATGAGATTTGAAGGTAGAGAGTGAATTTAAATTCCTGAGGTCCGGTGGGAGGGAGTTCCAGAGGCGGGGGGCGGTGCAACTGAATGATCGAAGGCCCATGGTGGTCATACGTGCAGAAGGGACAATGAGATTGATGGTATTTGATGATCTAAGAGTTCTGGATGGTATATGAACGAAGAGGAGTGCAGCCAATTATGGGGGGGCGAGGTCATGGAGGGCTTTGTAAGTAAGAAGGATGATTTTATAGTCAATGCGGTGTTTGATGGGAAGCCAATGGAGGTGCTGCAGAACCGGGGTGATATGATGGGTGAATGGAGTTCTAGTAATGATCCGGGCGGCAGCGTTCTGAATCAGTTGAAGTTTTTTAAGCGTTTTGAGGGGGAGACCAGAAAGAAGAGAGTTACAATAATCCAGATGGTCATCCCTGTTCAGGTTGTTGCTGTAGTTCGGTCATGGTGTGTTCAGGTCCACGCGCTGCGTTGTCCGTCGGCCCTGGAGGTCGCCATCGTGGAGAAAGGACGAGGTGCGTGCGCTCTCATGTGGAGGAGCTGTGAGAGCGGCCGGTCCCAGCGTGGATGTGCAGATCTCAGGCATGCAGATCTCACCATGAAGCATTCTGCAGCTTTCCCGGTCGTGGGTGATCTCCAGAGAGTTTTGCCTGGTGGTGGCTCTGCATCGAGGTCTCCCTTTAGCCGAAGGGAGGGCAGATCATTTGCGTCAGGATGCTGCGTTCACTTGTCGTCGGAGAGTCACCGCCGGGGGCTGCCAGTGTGTTCTTTTCTTGGTTGCACAAAGCGTGTGCTTTCTCGGGGTCACCAGGGTGGCTGTCCAGACCAGAAGGTTGCGTTGCACAAAGCGTGTGCTTTCTCGGGGTCACCAGTGTGGCGGCATGAAATAATAAGGGGCGTACTGAGAGTTTAAAAGTGGGTTTTTATTAATCATGCCACCATCACAGAACTCACCCCAGCGTCGTGCAGGCGCGCCGGAGCGAGCTCTCGGGCTCTCAGGCAATTGTGTGGTCAGTTGAGCAGTCGTCAGAGAGAGAGAAAGAGTTACAGAGCGATGCAGTTTAAATACCTCACTACAGACAATGCATTCACAGCAATAGGCATGGACATTTGCATTTGAGAGTCACCCACATCAATAGGAGGATTACTGACAGGAAGACATTTGCATTTGAGAGTCACCCATAACAATAGGAAGATTACTGGCAGGAAAAAGCTAGACAAAAGGAGGCTGCCTATTGATATCAATACACACATCTCATTGTTCTGCTAATTGCTCCAGCTGAGCACTCTGCTTGTCCCAGTCTGTTGTGGGGGTCACCCACAGTCTGACCTTTTAGTACGGTGACTTTGTGCCTGGGAGTTTTCCTCCTAAAGTCAATAATCATGTCTTTAGTTTTTGTCGTATTCAGCTGCAGGTAGGAATCCTCACACCAGTGAACAAAATCATCAACTACTGGGCCGTGGCTACTCTCACCATCCTGGAGGAGACTGACAATAACTGAGTCATCAGCATACTTTATAATGTGTCTGTTGTCATGTCTGCTCCGACACATGTTTGTGTACAGGATGAAGAGTAGTGGTGACAACACACACCCCTGAGGAGAGCCAGTAGAAGAGCACTTTAGGTCAGACAATGTACCATTGACCCTTACCCTAGGTGGAACAAACTGGGCCAAATTTGCTGACATTGCCTGTGAAAAAATGGTTGGTGATTCACAATAGCCCAAGTGGCAGCCTCGTAAATGTGTCCCTCTTGCCTTCGAATGTGAATGCAAACCAAAATTGATGATCTGGGTGAATGGAAATGCTGAAAAAAGCATTACTGATGTCAATCACTGTGAAAAATTTCATTTGTGATTGTAGATCATTTAACAAAGTGTGGGGATCTGGGACTGTTACAGCCCTCGGAATAACAGCTTTATTCACTGCCTGAAGGTCTTGGTCCATTCTCCAGCCGGAGGATGGTGCAGCTTTCTTCACCGGAAACAAAGTATATTGCACGGTGATTTTGGACATAGTACTATAACTCCTGCATCTATCAATTCCTTTATAACAGGTTTAATGCCTTCTTGTGCTTCTGGGCATAGAGGATATTGTCTCTGATAAGGCCTAAAATGAAATTTTGCATTTATTGTTACCAATTCTGTATTTTTCATTAAGCCTATATCTGCCTTTCCTGTTGACCACAAGGAATTTGGAATTTCTGAGAGTTCATTTTCCTCTCCTTCTGTCAAAGGAAATAGTCATGCTTGTGATTCAGGGACGTCAATGCTGACGTCTTTTTGGACTTGTGCCACCCAGTTCAAAGGCAGTTTGTAGGTGTCAAGCTTCAAACAGTACTGAACTCTTGGATCAGGTGTAGTTTTCCAAAACTGATCACATTGTTCTGCTGTGTTCACAAACCTGCCTACATCTTTCCACTGCATGTGTTTAGGCTTAATCAGTGCAATGTGTGGTGACTCCCAGTGTTTGAAGTGGCTCTTATCTTCATCTGATAACCTCACAGATGCTCCTGCGTAGCCCTTTGGTGACCAATACAAATTTGCAATGACTATTCTGGAGGATGAGTTTGCAAAAAAAAAGTTTTCTCAAATTTGTCATCTAGGCCACTCAGATATCTGCCATATATATTGCAATGGTACTGACTAGTGGCCTGCGCAGTTGTAGGAACCTGTGTTTTGAAATATTGCATTATTTTGGCTTCCAAGCTCTGTCACCCCGGTTGGTCCGGCTGGTACCAAACGAAGCGAATATGAGTATCTTGGTACTGCAAAATCTTGCAAAACATGAATTTCTGATGCATGTGGGAAATGTGATGCCCTCATACCACCTTCTGTCGGAATTACGGCAATATTGAGAGTCGTGAGCAGATCCCTTCCCAATGAGTTAACTGGACACACTTGTGACAAAATGAATGAGCCTTCTGCACTGTCCCCTGTGACAGGATGTTTTACTGTTACAATTTCAGAAAGACATTCTTTTTTTTAGCTTCCTATTTGCTGATTTAATGGTCTGTGTGTTCTGATTTTTTGACCCCACCCCCACCCCCCCCCAGCATCTAGGCCTGAAATGACAGACCTGCAAGCCCCAGTATCACAAAGAAAATTCAAAGGAGCTCCCTGAACTTCTAGAGTAACATCTGGTAAACACTCTAGTGTCATGATTAGGTCAAAGTCAGGTAAATGAAATATGTCAACTGTGTCATTGTCAGTTTCAGTAGCTGTACTTAGCTTTGATTCGGTAAGTCACATGTTGGGATGTGATGAGTCCGGTTGTTGTTGTGGCTGCTGAGCAGGGCGTAGTCCCCTCCCCTCTCCCCAGCCCCCTGAACGTGCAGGGCAATGCTTTTTCCAGTGGCCCTGTTGCCCACAGGCATGACAATAGTCACAGCTCCACCGTTGGGGGTTTGCGGATCCAGCACCACGGCCCCTCCTCCCTCCTCCATGCCGGGGACCCTGGAAAAATACAGAAGTGGGGGAAGCAAAGGCCTCCCCCTGAGGGTCACCAATTACATAAACAAGAGTAGGCTTTTTTTAGCCTTCCTTTCTTCTCTGTCCACACGCTCCCCCTCCAACCATTCTGCATATGTCAACACATCAGCAAATGAACATGTACGATATGTTACAAGGTGTTTGCATACATACTGTGCTAAATTTGGATGCATGTTCTGTAGAAATACACTTTTCAAATGTTGACAATAGGGTTCTGAACCTGTATCTACGGTAGGATTTTCCAAACCAGAATGATTGTCAAAAACATCCTGCAATCTACACCTATAGGTTTCAACACTTTCTGTCTTATGTCGAGTGGCATTTTGAATGGTTGTCCAATCATGCTTTAATCTCCACTTGTTCCCATTGCATTCATTTAATTCCTTCACCCGCTGAGCTAATACTGCATCAGCTGGTGGTAAGGGTAGATTTGCATCATCTTTGGAGTTTCAACTGCCTGAGACTGTACACCACTCAGCTTTAAGGACCTTTCTGTATGCTCTCTCTGTTTCCTGGCCATTTAATTTGAAACTTTGAAGGAGGTTTGCCATCCCTTCAAAAAATTGAGTCAGCTTGTCTCGGGGGTGAGGGATTTCCGTCACCAACTCACTAAAATCTCCATCAGTCCATGGCCTATAGACTAGCGCAGTGGGAATATTTTGAATAGTAGCTTCACTGTCCTCAGCCGCTGGGCCAACATAAGCTGGATTAGATAATTCAATATATACTTCATATATACTTCCGGTTCAATATATATTCATATATACTTCCGGTTCATGTAAGGTGAGGACGCACAGGTAAAGGCTCCCAGTTCATTTCTTGCTTAAAACTCAGTTTAGCGCTAGCATTTTGAGTTTTGTTTTTTTTTTTACTACCGCTGGAGAATAAACCTGCTCGTGCGAAAAAAGAGAAATTGCCAGTCTCACAATTTAATATTGTGGTGGCTGGTGAAGCAATCAGGCCCCTCACGCTCAGGGAGAACAAAGGGATTTCTCCCACATGTTTTGTTTTTTGTTTTTTTTTTTGTTTCTTACGATCACAATCAACGATCATCGGCCGGGATCATGGGTCCCAAGAAAGCTCAGCAGACTGAGGAGGTGGACGAAATTAAAAGGGCGCTGGACTTCTTGGCTGAAGAGATTTCTGCTGTTAAGCTGCAGCAAAGAAACATCCTGGACCTGGTCGAGGAGGTGAAAGCGCTGTGGATCCAGAATGCTGAGAAGGAAAAGAGGCTGGCGTATCTGGAGAGCAGAGTGTCGGAACTGGAGCAGAACACCCGGGTGAATGACATGATCATCACGGGGCTCCATATTAAACCACGATCATATGCACGGGCGGTGGCCGCGGACAGCGGAGGGAGGCTCGACGAGCTGGAAGACGAATCCACGGAGCAACAAGTGGCGGCCTTCATGCAGTCCAAAGGAATTCAGCTGGACTGTAACACCATTGAGACCTGCCACCCTCTGCCCAGGAAAAACGGCGACAAACCAGCTGTGATCATGAGGTTTGTCAACAGAAAACACAAGACTGCACTGCTGAAACAAGGTAGGAAACTGAAAGGAACGGACATTTACATAAACCAGCACCTCACAAAAGAAAACGCAGAAATAGCCAGAAAAGCAAGATACATGAGAAAGCAGAAAAAGATTCAAAACACCTGGACATCAAACTGTAAAATATACATCAAATTAAACAGATCACTTGAAGAAGCCAAGGTCATTAACATCCGTAATATTATGGAACTGGACAAATATCAATGAACATTATGAACTGCAGTCACAGCAACAAAAGACAATTGTAGGACACTGAAGGGATATACTCATCTACTACAAGACATTTAACAACATGAAACAAAAGATCAACAAACAGGAACAACAGGAACTGAAAGTTTTTGAATATACAGATCACAACCCACAGGACGTAGAATATGACATAGACCCTGATAATAATTTATTTAGCTCCATCAATAATGACTGTAGTTACTACACGGATGAACAGTTTAACACAATGGTCACATCTGATTTCAATATTTATATGATCCACTTCAACAGCAGAAGTCTCTATGCCAACTTTAATAACATTAAAGATTATTTGCATTCAGTTCAATTCAATTCAATTCAACTTTATTTATATAGCGCCATTTCACAACAACAGTCATCTCAAAGCACTATCAACTGTAGAGGGAACCCCCACAGTTGCAGAAAGACCCCAGCAATCAGGCGATCCCCTGTGAGCAAGCACTTGGCAACGGTGGAGAGGAAAAACTCCCTTTTAACAGGAAGAAACCTCCAGCAGAACCAGGCTCAGGGAGGAGCAGTCATCTGCTGCGACTGGCTGGGGGGTGAGGGGATAGAGAAGATGAAAAGAACAGACATGTAGAGAGCAAACAGCACGATGGGGACTCAATCTATGGGAGAGAATAAACAAATGTTAATGACCAGCAAAAAAAATATTTCATTGAGAGTGAGGAAAGGAGTGAGGTCCAGTGCATTACTGGAGGTCCCCCGGCTGACTAAATCTATTAGCAGCATAACTAAGGGAGGGTTCAGAAACACATGATCCCTCCCTAATTGTAGGCTATGTCAAAAAGGTAGGTTTTAGCCCTATTCTTAAAAACAGAGATCAAGTCTGACTCCCGAATCCAGATTGGCAGCTGGTTCCACAAGAGAGGAGCTTGATAACTGAAGGCTCTGCCTCCCATTGTACTTTTGGAGATTCTAGGTATTACAAGTAATCCTGCATTTTGGGAGCGTAGTGCTCTGTTAGGATAATACGGTAGCATCAAATCTTTTAAGTAAAAAGGAGCCTGATTGTTTAGAGCTTTGTAAGTAAGAAGAAGGATTTTAAACTTAATTCTAAACTCTATGGGAAGCCAATGAAGGGAGGCCAGAACCAGAGAGATATGATCTCTCTTTCTAGTACCTGTTAAAACTCTTGCTGCAGCATTTTGGATCAGCTGAAGACTTTTTAAAGATGTTTTAGGACAGCCTGATAATAAAGAATTACAATAATCTAATCTCGAGCTAACAAAAGCGTGGATCAGTTTCTCAGCATCACTCTGAGACAAGATGCTCCTAATCTTGGCAATATTACGCAAATGATAGAAGGCAGTCTTAGAAACAAATTTAATATGTGAATTGAAGGACAGATCTTGATCAAAAATAATTCCAATGTTCCTCACAGAGCTATTAAGAGAAAGAGTAACCGCTGTGGCGGTTTGGATTTGAGAGGCATACATCACAATAGGCAGATTTGCTAGACTGTGCTCTAGGTGCAGAACAAAGGGGTTAACAGGCACATCTACATATTGATCTGAGTCTCTAGGTCACAGTAAGGACAGGACGCATGAACACAATACATGAAAGGTGACATTATCACAGTAGTGTAGCGGAAAAAACCAGGAGTAGCGAGTTGTCTGTCCTTAGTCTGTTGGTGGGGGTTTTCCCAAACCGCCACACCGCATCCAAACTGAAAGTTTGATTTGGAAAGGTATTTCTAAGGTTTTTTGGACCAACAAGAATGACTTCAGTCTTATCTGAATTTAATAGCAGGAAATTACAAGTCATCCAAGCTTTGATTTCCTTAAGACAGGCTTCTAACTTGGCTAATTGATTACTATCATCTGGCTTCATTGACAGGTATAATTGTGTGTCATCTGCATAACAGTGAAAATGTATACAGTGCTTTCTAATAATGTTGCCTAACGGAAGCATATATAAACTAAAAAGAGTAGGGCCTAGCACAGATCCCTGTGGAACTCCATGACTAAGCTTTGAGTTGAAAGAAAACTCATTATTTACATGAACAAACTGGAACCTATCAGATAAATAAGATCTTAACCACTGCAACGAAGTTCCATTAAGTCCAACATAGTGTTCTAATCTATCAAGTAGAATATTATGATCGATAGTATCAAAAGTTGCACTAAGGTCTAAAAGGACAAGTACAGAAACCAGTCCATTATCAGATGCGATGAGGAGGTCGTTAGTGACCTTCGCTAAGGCTGTTTCAGTACTATGATGGATTCTAAACCCAGATTGAAACTCTTCAAGTAAACCATTTCCCTGCAGGTGGTCAAATAATTACGTAGCAACAACTCTTTCTAAGATTTTTGAAATGAAAGGGAGATTAGAGATTGGTCTATAGTTAGCTAAAGCTCCTGGATCTAGCGTTGGCTTTATGAGTAAGGGTTTAAAGAGTTTAAAGAGTTTAAAGAGCCATTCAATATTGTGGCAATATCAGAGAGACGTGGCTCAGTGAAGAGAAAGGAGTGGATTTTACCATGGATGGCTATGAATTAAATTATATAAATAGAAAAGTGAAAAAAGGAGGAGGAGTTGCAATTTATGTTGACAACAACTTGAAATACAAGGTTGTTGAAAATCTGTCAGTAACTGTGGATGATTTATTTGAATGTATTACAATAGAAATCTGTCTGGACAATGTGAAGAATAGAGTGGTGAGCTGTGTATATAGAACACCTGGATCAAACATTGACTTATTTAAGGACTGGATGGAAAAAAATGTATGCAAAACTAACTCATAAAGTTATGTTCATCTGTGGAGATTTCAATATAGATCTGATGAACTCAAAACAACATAGTTTGACAGAAGAATTTATCAACACAATGGACAGTATGGGCTTACATCCAACAATTACCAGACCTAGCAGAATCACGTCACACAGTGCCACACTAAAAGATAACATATTCACAAACATTATGGAAAATAATATCAGGAGTGGGCTTTTATTGAATGATATCAGTGACCACCTGCCGATTTTTGTTGTCTATCAATGTGATTATAGGAAGAAAAAGTATACCAGAAATATTAAATATAAAAGAATAAGAACCGAAGAATCTATGTATTTACTGACAAAGGAATTATTAATACAAGATTGGAAGATAGTTTATGATGAAAATGACATAAATAAAGCATATGATAATTTTTTTACAAATATTTCAATCATTGTACAATAAAAACTGTCCTATAAAACAATACAGTGACAGACAACAAAAAAAAAATATTCCTTGGGTCACCAAGGGGTTAATAAATGCATGTAAAAAGAAGAATACATTATATAAACAATTTATTAAGTGCAGAACGGTGGAAGCTGAGATCAAATATAAAAGATATAAAAATAAGCTTACTAATATAATGAGGACCTGTAAGAAAGAATATTACAACAGAATATTAGAGGATAACAAAAATAACTTAAGAGGAATATGGCAAGTACTCAATGGGATTATTAGTAATTGACCTAAGAATGCTAATTATCCAGAATATTTTATTGAAAATGGCAATTTGATAAATAATATGGAGGATGTGGTCAGTGGTTTCAATAAATTTTTTGTAAACGTTGGTCCTGAATTAGCAAAATCAATAGTGACAACAGAAACAAACAACAGTTGTTCTGTAAATGAAATAGAAGATAGAAATCCAAACACAATCTTTTTGGGTGCAATTACTGAAAAGGAAATTATCGAGACTGTGAGTAAATTTAAGAACAAAAAATCAACGGACTGGAATGAAACTGACATGACAATAGTGAAAAAAGTAATTGAAGGAATTGTTAAGCCACTCACCCACATCTGTAACCTGTCATTTCAAACTGGTAAGTTTCCAGACAAAATTAAAATAGCAAAAGTAATACCTCTTTACAAAACAGGAGACAGTCATTATTTCACAAATTACAGGCCAGTCTCTTTACTCTCACAATTCTCCAAAATACTTGAAAAAATCTTCACTAAGAGACTGGATGATTTCATTGAAAAACACAACCTCCTTACAGATAGCCAGTATGGTTTTAGAGCAGATAAATCTACATCTTTGGCACTGATCGAACTTATAGAAGAAATTACTAGTTGTATAGATAAAAAAAAAAAAAATTGCTGTAGGAGTATTTATAGATTTAAAGAAAGCTTTTGACACCATTGACCACAGAATACTACTAAGGAAACTGGAAAGGTATGGGATAAGAGGGGTAGGACTGAGTTGGGTGGAAAGTTATTTAAGTAACAGACAATAATTTGTACAAATTGGTGAGCACAAATCACCCTTCATGGATATCACTTGTGGTGTGCCCCAGGGGTCAGTTTTGGGACCCACACTATTTATTTTGTATATAAATGACATATGCCAAGTATCAAAAATTCTGAAATTTATTTTGTTTGCGGATGACACAAATATCCTTTGCACTGGTGAGAATTTGCAGCAGGTTTTAGAGGTGGTCACAACTGAAATGGAAAAGTTAACGCAGTGGTTCAACAAAAATAAATTATCTCTAAATCTAAAAAAAACAAAGATTATGTTGTTTGGAAATTATAAAATAAATCAAGAAATAATGGTAACGATAGATGATACCAGAATAGACACAGTACAGGAAAATAAGTTTCTGGGGGTGATGCTAGACAATAAAATCTGCTGGAAACCTCACATCAGTCACATCCGGGCCAAGTTAGCAAAATGTATAGGCATACTGGGGAAGACAAGACACATCTTGGACTATAAATCATTGGTCTTACTGTACAATTCACTGTTTTTACCTTATCTTAACTACTGTGTAGAAGTCTGGGGAAACACCTACAAGACCAACCTACAGTCAATATGCACATTACAAAAAAGAGCTATAAGGATAATAAATAATGTAGGATATAGAGACCATACCAATTCGTTGTTTTTAAAGTCATATGTCATAAAGTTAATCGATTTATTTAAATTTAAGACAGCACAAGTAATGTACAGGGCAATTAATAATCAACTCCCAACAAATATACAAAAAAATATTTAAAAAAAGAGACAATGATCATAATTTGAGAGGAGACTTAAACTTTACAAAACCCAAGACACAAACAACCAAGAAAAGTATGTGCATATCTGTCTGTGGGGTGGATTTGTGGAACAGTCTGGAGCCGGAACTGAAACTATGTACAAACAGAAATCAATTCAAAAAGAGGTATAAACATTATTTGCTGAAAGGATATATATTAGAAGGGTAGTATTTATATGTACGATTCACTATGCTCACTCTGGGACATTATGGGACACTATGGAATGGTGGGTGAGACAGCACTGTGTATATCTGTGTTGTTTGAGGCTGGTTTTGATGTATGGACATCAATGTATGTTAGGATGGATGGGTGTTAATGTTGATATGTAAAAAATACAGTAAATTGTTTACTTGGGGTCTTAAATGTGGTAATTTGTATATAATTCACATGGGTGTATTTATGGAAAAGAGGAGATGGAATTAATGTGTTCACTTCTTCCTTCTCCCTTTCGAACACTGTATACTGTTACATTATTGCATTTGTCATTTGTTTTGTTTTTGTTATACTTTTTTGTTCGAAATAAAGTATCTATCTATCTATCTATCTATCTATCTATCTATCTATCTATCTATCTATCTATCTATCTATCATAGGAAATTGTCCTAATTCTGCTGCATGTTCCTCTTCCTTAATGTAAATACATCTCTTTTGCCAGACGAGAAGGTTGGGCTTTAGGCTTGATATCTGGCATGCATTGAAGGAAAGGAGGAGGAGGAGGGCGGGTGGGAGCCAGGTCTGCCGTTGGTGCTGTAGGGGCCGTCACCATCTCAAGGTCTGGATACTGGACCATGAGCAGAAATGGTCCAGAGAAATACTGGAGTGGTGGCTCAGTTGGTAGAGCATCCGCCCCACACCCGGGAGGCAGGGGTTCAAATCCCGGCCGGGTCATGCCGAAGACCATATAAAAGCAGAACTTCCTGCCGTCCAGCTTGGTGCTCAGCAATCATGGAATGGAGGAGGGAAATCTGTGGCGGCGCCTTGCATGGCAGCGGCTCTTCTGATTCTACACATGGGGTGTGTGTGATTGACACTGTAGATAGGATAAAGCACAATTTCGTTCTACTGTACATGATTGTTTGTATGGTTGAATGACAATAAAGGGTAATTTAATTTAAAATGGTCACAAAAGGCACAGATCTATCCCCGAAAATTTACTTCTCTGGGATCACGTGATTTTTTCCACTGGACGTCAAATGTCTGTGGTTAAAAGACCATGAATCTTCCCTTTTTCCTTTGCATGCACTTCCAGAGCTCCACTGCACTTAATTTGGGCCGATGAAAGCGACGGATTTCTCAGAATCACCCTGGGTCTTGCAATAACATTCACCGTTTGGACAGGAAAAACCTCGTTCCTCCCAAGGGATTATTACAAGATCGCTCACCGTGGATAAAAATAACTCAGCACTCAGGCCGCTAGTTTCGCCCCTTTCAGTATTAGCAGTGTACGATCGGCCTGGGGAATCTCACTGGCCATAAACAACTTTAATAATCAACAACAATAACTCTCTTCTATTAATGCAGAATAAGTTGTTCTAGCTTTCCTAAGAATTTTTTTAATGAATTAGAAGTTGATATCAATTTGATATCAACTATATCAGTTGATATCGTTGATATGAACTATCAACTTCCGGCGCCACACGAGAAGGCTGCCTTTTTGCAACAGCGGATCAATTCCTTCCTATTTCTATTTACTATCTCGCTTCTCTTGCTAATCTTTCTGATCCGGCGACACCTTATACATCGGACGGACACATGGATCACCCAAATGTCTCCTGAGCCGGCAGACGGATCCACTGTTTTTAGCATGATACATTAAAGCAGAGACCAGCTGTTAGCACTTAAGATGCTAGCGCAAGACTTTGACATACCGGGTGAAATAAGACAGAAACGACGTGGATGCCGTGCTGGAGCAAGACGGCGGGCGAGAAATATAAGGTACAGACCCGTCCTTCCATCTGTTATTATGGGGAATGGTCGATCGCTACTTAATAAGACAGATGAGCTAGCGGCTATGGCTCATTACCAGCGCGTCTT
Source organism: Pholidichthys leucotaenia (assembly GCA_020510985.1). Classification (NCBI taxonomy): domain Eukaryota; kingdom Metazoa; phylum Chordata; class Actinopteri; order Cichliformes; family Pholidichthyidae; genus Pholidichthys; species Pholidichthys leucotaenia. Next base: position 261,704,156 of record CM035836.1, read on the forward strand.
CAGAGAGATTAGCATGATGTTGTTTACTGAGATGTGGCTAACAGAACTAGCAACAGATGCTAACATCTAACTGGAGGGTTTCCATGCAAGGGGCGGAGGAGTGATAATGTATGTCGATTACAGCTGGTGCAGACTGGGACATATCATGGTTAAACAACATCACTGCAGCAAAGACATTGAGTTGCTAGCTGTTAGCATGCGGCCTACCTATCTCCCGAGGGAATACTCACACGTGATCTGCATTGTTATTTATGAAAATCCAACGGCGAACACAGGGACAGCACATGATGTCATTCACTCAGTAACTGGTAGGCTGCTGACAGAACACCCAGATGCTCTTCTCCTCATCTCCAGTGATTTCAACCATATTTCACTGTCCCCCATTCTGCCCACATTCACCAAGCATGTCACATGCCACACTAGAGACAATAAAACACTGGACTTATTCTATGCTAACACTAAGGAGGCGTACACCTCATCACCACTCCCCCCACTCGGGAGATCGGATCACAACTTGGTTCATCTCCTGCCAGTGTACAAACCCCTAGTACACAGACAACCTCCGGTCATGTGCACAGTGAAGATATGGTCGGAGGAGGCAATGGACGCTTTAAAGGAGTGTCTTGAAACCACTGCCTGGGAGCAGCTCTGTGATCCACATGGTGAGGACATCGATGGCCTCACTCACACCATCACGGACTACATCAACTTCTGTGTGGACAACACCGTACCCACCAAGACCATACGGTGTTGCTCGAACAACAAACCCTGGATCAACCCTGAGATAAAAACACTTCTGAGAGAGAAGAAGAGGATCTTCAGGTCAGGGAACAGGGAAATGCTGAAGTCCGTACAGAGGGAGCTGAGGAGGAAGATCAGAGAAGGCAAGGACAGCTTCAGGAAGAAGATGGAGGACAAGCTGCAACAGAGCGACGTCAGTGGGGTCTGGAGAAACCTTAAAACCATCTCTGGGCTCCAGAATACCTCCTCCCAGGCCACGGGGGGCAGGGAGTGGGCGAACAATCTGAACCTGTTTTTTAATAGGTTTGACCAACCGTCCTCCCCCCCCCTCGACTGCACACCAACCACTGCTGCCTCTAAAGTCATCGAGACCTGCTGTCCACACCCCACTCCACCAACACCCCCCCCCACACTCCCAGCACACAGCCCCCCAACCTGACCCTCACTAAGACCCAGGTGAGGATGGAGCTGAGGAAGATCAAGGCGAGGAAGGCCTCGGGACCGGACGGCATCAGCGCAAAGCTCCTCAAGTGCTGTGCAGACCAGCTGTGTGGGATTGTGGAGCACATCTTCAACCTGAGCCTGAAGCTGGGGAGGGTACCACAGTTGTGGGAAAACATCTTGTGTGGTACCTGTACCCAAAACTTCCCACCCCAAAGACCTGAACAGCTACAGACCAGTGGCTCTGACGTCCCACATGATGAAGACCCTGGAGAGACTGCCCCTTGCTCACCTCCGCCCCCTGGTGGGGATCCACTCCAGTTCGCCTACCAGCATGGCATTGGGGTGGAGGATGCAGTGATCTTCCTCCTTCACCGTTCCCTGTCCCACCTGGAGAAGCCTGGGAATGCGGTGAGGATCATGTTCTTTGACTTCTCCAGTGCTTTCAACACCATCCAACCAATGATCCTGAAGGACAAGCTGCTGTGCGCAGGGGTGGACTAGCACCTGTCATCATGGATCCTGGACTACCTCACTAACTGGCCACAGTTTGTGAGAACCCGGGAATGTGTGTCCAACACAATCATCGGCAGTATGGGCCCCCCCCAGGGAATGATTGTGGCTCCCTTCCTGTTCACCCTTTATACTGCGGACTTCTCACACAACACAACACACTGCCATCTACAGAAGTTCTCTGACGACTCTGCAATCGTTAGCCTCATCTCCAACGGAGATGAAGCTGAGTACAGAGGACTTATCCAGGACTTCATGGACTGGTGCCATCGGAACTGCCTCCAGATCAACGCGAGGAAAACTAAGGAGCTGGTGGTGGACTGCCGCAGGCAAGGACAGCCCCTCACAGCACCAGTGAACATCCAGGGAACAGACATTGAGATGGTGACATCCTACAAGTACCTGGGTGTTCATCTGAACAATAAACTAGACTGGTCACACAATACCGACGCACTCTACAAGAAGGGACAGCGCAGGCTGCTCCTACTGAGGAGGCTAAGGTCTTTTGGTGTAGAAGGGGTGCTCTTGAAGACATTCTACGACATGGTGGTGGCATCAGCCTTCACTTTTGGAGTGGTCTGCTGGGGCAACGGCATTACAGCAGCCGATAGGAAGAGACGGAAAAAACTAATCAAGAAAGCTAGATCTGTCCTGGGAAAACGCCTTGACCCAGTGGAGGAGATAGGAGAGAGAAGGATGGTGGCTAAACTGTCATCTCTGCTGGAGTCCGAGTCCCACCCTATGCAGAACATACTGAACGCACTGAGGAGCTCATTTAGCAGTAGACTACATCATCCTAGATGCGCGACCGAGAGGTTTCGCAGGTCCTTCCTACCTACGGCTGTCAGACTGTATAACCTAAGCAGGGCTGCTCGCAGGGATAGCAAAAAACGTGATGACCTAATAGTATTGAATGCAAAAGACGCAACAGACTTACACAAATGGTCCCCTCCAGTATACAACTAGGACAATATCAGTCACTATGGAGGGTGACAATATGTATGGGTACATATTTATACCATGTAGGATAACTAAGTAGACGGTTATGCTGTTTAGTCCATCTAGCTACAATGCGCCGCACTGTGCATATATATTTATGTGTACATACAGTATGTATATTCACTGCTGTTATTTTCTTATCTTCTAAATCATTGCTATGAGTGTTGATATCCCTGTGCTGTTGCAATCCTGGAATTTCCCCATTGTGGGACTAATAAAGGCTTATCTTATCTTATCTTATCTTATATCTCCAAGCTAGATGGATTTCATCTAATTTTGTGGAGCGCCATTTTCTTTCTAATTGACAAGTCTTCTGTTTTAAGCTACAAGTTTCTGTGTTGAACCAAGGAGTTTGAAATCTCTGATTAGACTTTTCTTTTTATAAAGTGGCCACCATGTCTAGAATCTGATGCAGAGAAGCTGTAACACTATCTACCATGCTATCAAATACAGAAGGAGTAAAATCTCCATAGCTTATCTCCGTTGTGTTGACACATGGCATTGAGGAAACAACCTGCTTAAATTTGGTAACAGCATCATCTGAGAGACATCTACTGTAGTAATATTTTTCTTTAGGAGCCAAATAGTCAGAAATAGTAAAATCAAAGGTTAACAGACAATGGTCTGACAGTACAGGGTTATGAGGAGACACTACCAGATTTTATATTTCTATGCTATATGTCAGCACAAGGTCCAATATGTGGTTGAGATAATGGGTAGAATTTCCTACTTTCTAAGAAAACCCCATCGAGTCTAAAATTGAATTAAATGCCATATTAAGGGAATCACTATTTACATCTACATATACAGTATCTCACAAAAGTGAGTACACCCATCACATTTTTGTAAATATTTTATTTTTTCTTTTCATGAGACAACACTGAAGATATGACTCCTTGATACAATGTAAAGTAGTCAGTGTACAGCTTGTATAACAATATAAATTTTCTGTCCCCTCAAAATAACTCAACACAGAGCCATTAATGTCTAAACTGCTGGCAACAAAAGTGAGTACACCCCTAGTGAAAATGTCAAAATTCTGCTCAAAATGTCAATATTTTGTGTGGCCACAATTATTTTCCAGCACTGCCTTAACTCTCTTGGGCATGGAATTCACTAGAGCTTCACAGGTTGCCTCTGGATTCCTCTTCCACTCCTCCATGACGACATCATGGTGTTAGAGACCTTGCACTACTCCACCTTCCGTTTGAGGATGCCTCATAGAGGCTCAATAGGGTTTAGGTCTGGAGACATGCTTGGCCAGTCCATCACCTTTACCCTCAGTTTACCCTCAGGAGGGTGATTGATGGGCTTGCGGTTGGCGGTCTGGGTGTCGCGTGGCATGTGGGGAGCCGTATGTGTCCAGACCATTATTGTTGTTGTTGTTGTTGTTGTTGTTGTTGTTGTTGTGCTTGTGCTTACAAGATGCGTGAGAGTAAGTGTGAGTGTGGCTGCCCCATCATGCCTGTGGTGCTGGTGAACTCCAGGGTGCGATGCTGGTGGGTCCTAGGCTGCTAAGCCTGGTGGCCCTCACCCTAGGATGAGATCTGGGGGCAGTGGGTGGCCTCCAGAGTCAGTTTGGGAGCTGGTTTCTGGGGGATGATGGGCTCTCTTCTGTACCACCTCCCTCCCAGTTTTATCCCCCCCCCCCGCCATCCCCCCAATTTGGGCTTGAACATACATAGGGGGCATAGGGGGTGTGCTAAACTGTGTCGGTGAAGACGATCCCTCTGTCTACTGCGCAGTGGGGCCACATTCACCTCAATTTTAATTGCACTGTAGACACGGAGGGCTTGGGGGGATGGAAGCCCCACTGCCCACTGCAGTGTCTAGCAGTGCACTAATACACTATCCCCCCAATTTTAACTGCACTTTGGTAGTTCACACCCCTGCACACAATAACAACACACGACTAACACTCACCCATCATGACTCGGGCATGGAGAATGGGAGGTCTTCCCCAACCCCTGCTGCCCTCCTTCTGCCAGGGGCCTGGGGGCCTGGCTGGTGACCTGGGGCCCATCATGTTGTCATCATCCCTGGGTACTGCAGAATGAATGGGTGCAAGCAAGTAAGCGAGTCAGTGAGAGAGTGAGTGAGCAAGTGAGTAAGTGAGAGCGAGGGAGTGATGAGTGGAGATGGTGATGGTGGGTCGAATTTGTGTGGTGTTTTGTGTGTCAGGTGGCGTTGCGGAGCGCTTGTGGTGGTCCACTGATCTGTCATTCTGGGTGGGCGTTAGTGGTGGTGGTCTGCTTCTGTGGCCCTAGCCGCTCTTGGGCAGGTTGGCGGGGTGTGGCTGCTGGTCCAGCAGCCAGCGGTGTGGAAATAACTGATTGGGGCATGTTTAAAGGAGCCACGCATGATCTGGATGAATACACGGACACTGAGTACACGGACACTGTGAACTCATATATCCACTTTTGTGAGGAGAGCAGTCTTCCATCGCGCACCAGGGTGAGGTACTCTAATGATAAGCCCTGGTTCACTGCTAAGCTCAGACAGATCAGGAAGGAGAAGGAAGCAGCGCTGAGAAGTGGAGACAGGGGCTGCTACAGGGAGGTTAAATATCGGTTTAACAGAGAGCTGAGGAGAGCTAAATCTGTGTATTCTGAGAGACTCCAGCAGCAGTTCACTGCTAATGACTCGGCTTCTGTGTGGAGAGGACTGAGGCAAATCACCAATTATCAGCCTCAGGCTCCTAAAGGTCAGGATGACAAAGCCCTTTGTCAAAGATTGTCCCAACACTATGCCCGTTTTGACACTCCGTCATCTGTGTCCAACTCCCCCCCTCCCTCCAGCTCCACAGCCTCCACGATCCCCACTTCATCAAAGGCGCCCCCCTCCTCCCCCCCTGCCCTTGTCATCAGTGAGCAGGACGTGCTCAAACAGTTCTCCAGACTGAACCCGCGCAAGGCCCCCGGTCCGGACGGCGTGTCTCCCTTCACCCTGAGACACTGTGCGAAAGAGCTGGCTCCTGTCTTCACAGACATTTTTAACACCTCCCTTAAGCTATGCCACGTGCCGTCCTGCCTCAAATCCTCCACCATCATCCCTGTCCCCAAGAAGCCACGGATCACTGGACTTAATGACTACAGACCTGTAGCGCTCACCTCTGTAGTCATGAAGTCCTTTGAGCGCCTGGTCCTGCCCCACCTCAAGTCCATCACCACCCCCCTCCTGGACCCGCTGCAGTTTGCCTACCGAGCCAACAGGTCTGTAGACGGCGCAGTCAACCTGGCCCTCCACTCCATCCTGCAGCACCTGGACTCCCCGGGAACCTACGCCAGGATCCTGTTTGTGGACTTCAGCTCCGCATTCAACACCATCCACCCCGATCTGCTCCGGGACAAGCTGTCCCTGCTCAACGTGCCTGACTCCCTCTGCAGGTGGATCACCGACTTCCTGACGGACCGGAGGCAGCATGTGCGGCTGGGAAAGACTGTCTCAGACTCTGCTAGCATCAGCACCGGATCACCCCAGGGCTGTGTACTTTCCCCCCTACTCTTCTCCCTTTATACCAACTCCTGCACCTCCAGCCACCAGTCTGTCAAGTTGATCAAGTTTGCGAACGACACCACCCTCATCGGGCTCATCTCCAACAGCGACGAGTCCGCCTACAGGTGAGAGGTGGCCCAGCTGGCGTCCTGGCGCAACAACAACAACCTGCGGCTGAACGCTCTGAAGACAGTGGAGATGATTGTGGACTTCAGGAAAGTCACAACCCCTCTGCCCCCCCTCACCCTCACAGGCTCTCCCATCACCACTGCTGATTCCTTCCGCTTCCTAGGCACCACCATCACCAGGGACCTCAAGTGGGAGCCGACCATCAGCTCCCTCATCAAAAAGGCCCAGCAGAGGATGTTCTTCCTGCGGCAGCTGAGGAAGCTCAAGCTACCCACCAAGATGTTAGTGCAGTTCTACACAGCCATCATCGAGTCCATCCTCACCACCTCCATAACCGTGTGGTACGCAGGAGCCACTGCCAGGAACAGACTAAGGCTGCAGCGCGTCGTGCGCACTGCTGAGAAGGTGATCGGCTGCAAGCTCCCATCTCTCCAGGATCTGTACATCTCCAGGACCTGGAGGCGTGCAGGCCGGATCATAGCCGATCCCTCACACCCTGGTCACGTACTGTTTGCCCCTCTCCCCTCAGGTAGAAGACATCGGTCCATCCAGACTAAAACCTCCCGTCACATGAACAGCTTCTTCCCCTCTGCCATCAGACTGCTGAACACTAAGTGACTTATTGACTCTCGTGCACTATGTACAGCAGCTCAACTGGACTCATGTCAATCATCACTGTTTTCTTCCTGCATTACCGACTGCACTATATGGTTCTCCACATTATCTGCTGCTCGCTAATATATTTAAACTGCTGACTAGTATTACTCACTCTTATTCTACACTTTATTGCATGTATAGTTTATTTCTTTTATTTTATCATGTTTAATGTTGCAGCATTGCACCGAGACAAATTCCTAGTTTGTGTACTACATGAACAATGGCAATAAATCTGATTCTGATTCTGATTCTGAGTTCTTTGGTTTTTTGGACATTCAGTTCCAGGTTGTTTGCTTGGCACCACAGCAGTAGAGTCTCTACCTCCGCCCTGTATGCCTTCTCATCGTCATCAGTGATGAGTCCAACCAAGGTGGTGTAATCCGCATATTTCACGATGACAGTAGTTGGGTAGGTTGGAATAAAGTCAAAGGTGTACAGGGAGTACAGTAGAGGGCTTAGCATGCAGCCTTGGGGGGAGCCGGTGCTGAGGGACAGTGTGGAGGAGTGGTAGGGGCCAAGTCTGACTGTGGGCGATTGGTGAGAAAGTTCTTTATCCAGAAGCAGGTGTGTGTGTGTGTGTGGGGGGGGGGATCTGGAGGGGGTGCAGCAGGATGTCCGGGATAATGGTGTTAAAAACTGAGCTGTAGTCCATGAAGAGCAGCCTCACGTAGCTCCATGGGTTGTCCAGGTGGCTCAGCACTCTGTGGAGAGTGGTGGTGATGGTGTTTTCCATAGACTGGTTCTCCCTGTAGATGAACTGATGGATCGTCACCTCCTGTGTTGCTGGCTGTCTGTGTGGTTTGCTCTCCTTGTTCTCTTGAGGATTTTTGCCTTTAATTGTATTTTAATCACTTTTTCCATCTACCGTTAGCTCTCACTTCTGTTTATCAAGCCTCTTGCACCTGTGTGTGCACTCAGTGTCATCTAATCACCCTCTTTAGCCTTCTGTTCACCTTTCATCGGTGTTTTTGTTAGCTTCGAGTTAGCCACTAGCTATGGCTACTAGCTCTCCTTCCTCTCCTCCTCTGGTGTGCTCTCTCTGTCAGGTGTTTAGCTACACCTCTGCCTCTTTTAGTGATAACGGTAAATGTAATAAATGTTGTCTTTTTGAGCCGCTCGGGGCGAGGTTGTCTGATTTGGAATCCCGGCTCTGCTGCATTTTTTTTTTTTTTTGTTACTTATTTGTACCCGTAGGTAGATTTGGTTTGCAGTCTGGTGACAAGCCACCAGCTGCTGGTCGCTGCGTGCGCGAGCGCCCTAAACCTACATGTTTTTGGTATGCGGGAGGAAACCGGAGAAATCCCGGAGTAAACCCACGCAACACGGGGAGAACATGCAAACTCCACACAGCTCACTGTTGGTCGGGGGCTGGGATCGAACCCACGACCTCATGATCCCCGCAATCCCCCGGCCAAGGGTAAAACTGTGCTGCCACAGTGCTAAACCACTGCGCCACCGTGCAGCCCGCATTGAAACACCGTCTGCGCCAGTTAATCATGATGGACGCTCCTTAGCTGCAGCGGAGCTCCCTAGCATAGGGTGGCCTGCTGGCAGTCCTTCGGTCCTCCTTAGCAGGGAGGAGATTGGGTGGGTGACAGTGAGAAGGAATCCTAGTCGCAAGGCCTTGATTCACCACCAACCTGTTCATGTTACTAATCGCTTTTCCCCACTGAAGCGACACACCTGCTGAGGAAAAAACTCTGATCATTGGCGACTGTAGTCACAAATGTGAACCTAGAGACTCCAGTGGCCATAGTTAAATGCATTCCTGGGGCCAGAGCAGGCGACATCGAGTCAAATTTGAAAATGCTGGCTAAAAGTAACTGTAAATACTCCACAATTGTTATTCATGCTGGCATTAATGACATCTGACTCCGTCAGTCGGAAGTCACAAAACTTAATGTAGAATCGGTGTGTGACTTTGCAAAAACAATGTCTGCTACTGTAATATTCTCTGGGCCCCTCCCCAATCTGACCAGTGATGACATGTTTATCCGCTTGTCATCCTTCAACCGCTGGCTGTCTGTGTGGTGTCCTGCAAACAATGTGGGCTACAAAGACAATTGGAACTCATTTTGGGGAAAGCCTGGTCTTATTAGATGAGACGGCGTCCATCCCACTTCGGATGGTGAGTCTCATTTATCTAACAATCTGGCATCATTTTTATCCAAATTTCCAAAACATTGACAACTCAGAGTTGGGACCAGGAAGCAGAGTCGCAGTCTTACACGCCTCTCTGCAGCTCCTCTTCATCCGCCACCCCTCAACTTAGCCCCTGTCTTCCCCTTCAGAGAATCATTGTCTGCTCCCTCCTAAGTAAATAAAAATATAATGTATAAGCATCCCAAAGTGATTAAACAAAAAGTTGGTAAAACTCAAATTAAACATGAAGCCTCTAAATTAAATGATCTTGCCTCTGTTCCTCCTCATAATTTAAAAATTAAATGTGGTTTATTAAATATTTGGTCTCTAACTCCCAAGTCTCTGCCAGTCCGTGATCTGTTAATTGATCATCAGATTGATTTAATATCCCTTACAGAGACTTGGTTAGGGCAAGAAGATTATGTTGGTTTGAATGAATCAACTCCCTTTGGTTATTTAAACTGTCAAAATCCCAGAAGTTCTGGTTGTGGAGGAGGAGTAGCAACAATTTACCATTCCAAATTACTAGTTAATGCAAAGCAAAAAACATGTTATAATTCCTTTGAGGGCCTGGTCCTCAGTATTGGGCACTTTAGCAATTTTAGGTTAAACCCAATTTTATTTGCCATAGTTTATCGTCCCCCATCAACCTACTCAGAATTTTTATCCAAATTTGCTGAATTCTTAGCTGATTTAGTGCTGAAATCAGATAGAATAATTTTAGTAGGGGACTTTAATATACATGTTGATGTAGATAGTGACTGCCTTAATGTGGCATTTAATTCAATATTACACTCGATGAGGTTTTCTCAGAAAGTAGGAAATTCTACTCATTATTTCCACCATACGTTGGACCTTGTTCTGACATATGGCATAGAAATAGAAAATCTGGTAGTGTCTCCTCATAACCCTGTACTGTCAGACCACTGTCTGTTAACCTTTGATTTTGCTATTTCTGACTATTTGGCTCCTAAAGAAAAATATTACTACAGTAGATACCTCTCAGAAGATGATGTTCCCAAATTTATGCAGATTGTTTCCTCTATGCCATGTGTCAACACAACGGAAATAAGCTATACACAGCTTGCTCCTTCTGTAATTGATAGTATGGTAGATAGTGTTACAGCTTCTCTGCATCAGACTCTGGATTTGGTGTCCCCCTTAAAAAAGAAAAAGTCTAATCAGAGATTTCTAACTCCTTGGTTCAACACAGAAACTTGTAGCTTAAAACAGAAGACTCATCAATTAGAAAGAAAATGGCGCTCCACTAATTTAGTTGAAATCTATTTAGCTTGGAGAAATTGTCTTTTAATTTATAAAAAATCTCTTAGAAAAGCTAGAACGAGTTATTATTCTGCATTAATAGAAGAGAAGAAGAATAATCCCAGGTTTCTTTTCAGCACTGTAGCCAGGTTGACAAAGAGTCAGGACTCTGTCAATCCTAGCATTACCTTAGAGCTTACTAGTCAGGTCTTTATGAACTTTTTCAATAATAAAATTTCATCCATCAGAGATAAAATCAATCAGATTCTTCCCACCGTTAACTTAAATACAGTAACTACTACAACTCCTTCAACTGATATCTGTCTTGATGAGTTTACTCCAACTGACCTTTTAGAGTTAGACAAACTAGTTTCCTCATCCAAGCCTTCAACTTGTCTTTTAGACCCTGTTTCTACCAGGTTATTTAAAGAAGTCTTCCCCCTTATTGGTAGCTTTATTCTTCATATAATCAGCTCTTCATTAACTTTACACCATGCACTGCAGGCTTTTAAAATGGCTGTAATTAAACCTTTACTCAAAAAGCCAACGCTGGATCCAGGAGCTTTAGCTAACTATAGATCAATCTCTAATCTCCCTTTCATTCAAAAAATCTTAGAGAGTTGTTGCTACACAATTATTTGACCACCTGCAGGGAAATGGTTTACTTGAAGAGTTTCCATCTGGGTTTAGAATCCATCATAGTACTGAAACAGCCTTAGCGAAGGTCACTAACGACCTCCTCATCGCATCTGATAATGGACTGGTTTCTGTACTTGTCCTTTTAGACCTTAGTGCAGCTTTTGATACTATCGATCATAATATTCTACTTGATAGATTAGAACACTATGTTGGACTTAATGGAACTTTGTTGCAGAGGTTTAGATCTTATTTATCTGATAGGTTCCAGTTTGTTCATGTCAATAATGAGTTTTCTTTCAACTCAAAGCTCAGTCATGGAGTTCCACAGGGATCTGTGCTAGGCCCTACTCTTTTTAGTTTATATATGCTTCCGTTAGGCAACATTATTAGAAAGTGCTGTATACATTTTCATTGTTATGCAGATGACACACAATTATACCTGTCAATGAAGCCAAATGAAAGTAATCAATTAGCCAAGTTGGAAGCCTGTCTTAAGGAAATCAAAGCTTGGATGACTTGTAATTTCCTGCTATTAAATTCAGATAAGACTGAAGTCATTCTTGTTGGTCCAAAAAACCTTAGAAATACCTTTCCAAATCAAACTTTCAGTTTGGATGCAGTTTGGATGCAGTTACTCTTTCTCTTAATAGCTCTGTGAGGAACCTTGGAATTATTTTTGATCAAGATCTGTCTTTCAATTCACATATTAAATTTGTTTCTAGACTGCCTTCTATCATTTGCATAATATTGCCAAGATTAGGAACATCTTGTCTCAGAGTGATGCTGAGAAACTGATCCACGCTTTTGTTAGCTTTAGATTATATTATTGTAATTCTTTATTATCAGGTTGTCCTAAAATATCTTTAAAAAGTCTTCATCTGATCCAAAATGCTGCAGCAAGAGTTTAAACAGGTACTAGAAAGAGAGATCATATCTCTCCGGTTCTGGCCTCCCTTCATTGGCTTCCCATAGAGTTCAGAATTAAGTTTAAAATCCTACTTCCTACTTACAAACCTCTAAACAATCAGGCCTCTTTTTATTTAAAAGATCTGATACTACCATATTATCCTAACAGAGCACTACGCTCCCAAAATGCAGGATTACTTGTAATACCTAGAATCTCCAAAAGTACAATGGGAGGCAGAGCCTTCAGTTATCAAGCTCCTCTCCTGTGGAACCAGCTGCCAATCCGGATTCGGGAGTCAGACTCGATCTGTTTTTTTTTTTTTTGTAACTTAGATTTTTATTCATTTTTCATCATATATATTGCATTCAGATCACAGTCTACATTTAAAAACAAAGGGGCTAGAGTAAGAAATCAAAAAAAAGGAAAAAAAGGGGGGGGGGACAAATGTTGGAGCATCAAGGTTTTAGTTTCCATCTCTTAATTCTTCTGGTTTTTCCAGCGTCTTTGGTTATTCTTTCAATTTCTGAAATTGAATTTTTCAGAATTTCCCCGTTGTGGGACTAATAAAGGCTTATCTTATCTTATCTTATCTTCTGTCTCGTTGTTGCACTTTGTAGTGTGTCCATTTCCGCCATTTTTTTTCCCATAGTCCTTCTTGCATTCTTTGTCGATATGTTAGTTTTTCCATCATACGTATGTCCTCAACAATGTCAGTCCATTGCTCTTGGTCAGGAAGAACTTCTGATCGCCATTTTTTTGTGATTGTTTTTTTTACATGCAATCAACAAGATTTTAACTAGATATCTGTCCTCAGCCTGTATTACATTGTCTCTTTTAAGATCACATAAGTACATCAGGTTACAGTTCATTGGTATATTATATCCTAATATCCTCTGTATTGTCACATGTATAGATTTCCAGAATGATGAGATTTTGCAGCATTTCCAAAACATATGTGAGTGGTCTGCATTTTGAGCCCCACATCCCCTCCAGCATAAAGATTGGGTATTTGTATATTTTCCTTGAATCTGTGGTGTAATGAAAAAGCGAATCAGGTTTTTCCATCCAAATTCCCTCCATATCCTTGAATTTGTTGATGTGTGTTGTGTTTTCCATATTTCCTGCCAGCTTTCTTCTGTTATGTTTAAATTTAGCTCTTTCTCCCATTTCTCCTTTATATAGTTGCTTGAATGTTTGTTTGCCATAAGTTTCTGATATAGCTTTGAAATAATTCTGATTTTATTTCCTGTATATGAGCTTAAAATGAATTGTATAATCTCGCTCACATCTGTTTGGAGGTTATGCCTAATCTTCTTCATATAATAGTCTCTCATCTGCAGATATCTGAAGAATTCCCATCTTTCTAGTTTAAATTTTCTTCTGATGTTTACAAAGCTCCCGAGATCTTTTTTTCCGATATTGCCCCATGCTGTGATTCCCTTGTTCACCAGATTTTTGTATCCCCTATCTTGCTTTGCCGGTTCAAACTGACTGTCAAATGCTACCCATTTCAATAGTTTTATGTCTTCCTTTATATTATATTTTTGTACTATTTTATACCACAGTTCCAAAGTAAATTTAGTGATTGGGTCTATTTGTTTGATTTGCTTATATGCATCTTTATCTCCTATTATGCTTTGTACTGGGAGTCCCTCAATTTCCTTTTCCATTTCTTTCCATTTTGCCTCATATCCTTCGTCGCACCAACATATGATATATCTTATTTGTGCTGAGTAGTAATATTCCTTTAGACTCGGTAGGCCCATGCCTCCTTTCTCTTTTGGTAACTGGAGAGTTTTATATTTCACTCTTGGCTTTTTACCTCCCCAAACAAATCTCGATATCATCCTGTCCCACTTAGAGAACTGGGCACCTGGAATCTCTGTTGGTAGAGCCTGGAAGAGGTAAAGTAATCTAGGTTGTATGCTGATTTTGACTGTCTCAATTTTTGAATTCAGATCCATATTTAAGATTGACCATCTATCAATATCTTTTTTATTTCTTGTTCCAACCTATCATAGTTTGCTTTATAGATTTTGCTTAGATCTTTAGGTATGTTCACTCCAAGGTATTTTATTTCTTTTTGTTTCCAGTTTAGTTTGATCTTATCAGTTATCTGGTTTAGAGGGTTATAGTGGAATGTCAGTATTTGTGTTTTTGTTATGTTTATCTTGTATCCTGATAGTTTTCCAAAATTTTCTATCAAGTTCATCATTTCCATTATTGATTCATCTGGTTGTTCAAGGTAAACTATAATATCGTCTGCAAATAGCCCAATCTTGTGTTCCACTCCCTTTATTGTTACACCTTTTAATTTCTTATTTTGTCGTATCGCTTGAGCCAGTGGCTCTATGAACAGAGCAAACAAAGGTGGGTGATAAGCAGCATCCCTGCCTAGTTGATCTTTGTATATTTACTTTGTCTGTTAAGCTACCGTTTATCTTGATTCTTGCCACAGGGTCTTGATACAGCGTCCTTATGCATTGTACTGATTTTTCGTTAAATCCAAAGCGTTCCAGCACACTATATAGGAATTTCCAGTTAACCCTGTCAAATGCTTTTTCTGCATCTAAACTCATTATTACTGCGCTTTTCTTTTCTTTATGTATTTGATTAATTATATGTATTGTTCTCCTGATATTGTCATGTGTTTGGCATCCCTCTATGAAACCAGTTTGATCATCTTCTATCAATTCCGTCAAAGAATGTCTTTATTCGTTTACATATAATTGTTGTATATATTTTATAATCCACATTTAATAAAGAGATTGGTCTATAGTTTCCGCATTGTTCTCTATCTTTCCCTGGCTTTAAAATAACCGAAATAATGGCTTCGTTCCATGATGGAGGTATTTTGTTGTTGTTCAACGTCCAATTAAATGACTTTAGGAGCTGTGGCGTGAGTTCTTCTATAAACAGTTTATAAAACTCAGACGGGTATCCATCACTACCTGGTGATTTACCATTTTTAAGTGACTTAATCACATCTCTAATATCTTGTGTTGTTATTTCTGCTGTTAGCTTTTCATTTTGTTGATTTCCTATTGATGGCAAGTCCAATGTGCATAGAAATTTTTTAATATCTTTAGTATTTGTTTCTTCAGGTTGCGAGTATAGTTCTTGATAGAAATTATGGAATATTTCTTTGATGTTTTCTGGGTTAACTGTGGTTTTATTTGTGATGGGGTCTTTAATCTTATATACATTATTCATTGTTTGTTGTTTTCTTAACCGTTTTGCCAGCAGTTTTGTGGCTTTTGGTCCCGTTTCATAATATTTTTGCTTTAGATATCTATTTTTCCTTTCAATTTCATCTATTTGTGTTTCTTTTATCTTTATTTTTTCTTCTTTAATTTCTTGATATATTTTTGGGTCATTTGTGCTTTGATGTTTACGTTCTAATTCCCTCAGTCTCTCACATCTTTGTTCATATGTTTCCAGTTTAGATTTATTTGCTTTTCCTGTTTCAACAATTAATTTACCTCTTAACACGGCTTTTAGTGCATCCCATAGTATTGTTGGGTCCACTTCTTCATTGTCATTCTCTTGGATATACTCGTTTATGTTTACTTTTATTCTTTCTTTCATTTTCTCATCATTTAACAGTCCTACATTAAGTTTCCATGTTGTTTGTCATTTTCTATTGTTTAAATATATTTCCATGTATATAGGATTATGATTTGATATTTCTGCCCCTCCAATCCGACAATTTCTCACCCTGTGTCTGTCACCTTCATTCATAAGGAAGTAATCTATTCTAGAGTGTACTTTATGGACTGCTGAATAATGTGTGTAGTCTTTTTCAAGTGGGTGCAGGTCCCTCCATATGTCTACCATACCCATTTCTGCCAGTGAGGTTCTTATGAACTTTGTTACATGTTTTTTTGTCTTCTTAACACTTGTTGTAGTATCAACTTCATGATCCATGACAGCATTTAAGTCTCCTCCACAAATTAGGACTCCTTCACTGTGTGTTGCTATGAGATCAAACAGATGTTGAAAAAAACCCTTGTCACTTTCTGGTGGGGCATAGATGTTCACTAATGTGATCTGCAAACCATCTATTCTTCCCTTTATTATTACATACCTGCCTTCTTTATCCTGGATTTCTTGTTCGCATTCAAATTGTATTTTATTTGAAATTAGTATCATAACCCCCCTTTTAGTTCCTCCCTTAAATGAACTGTAGTAGGAGTTCTTATAGCCAAATCTCTTTAGTTTCACATGTTCTGTCTTGCTCAAATGTGTCTCTTGCATAAATATAATTTCGGCTTTTTCCTTCTTGAATTTTCTTATTATTCTTTCCCTTTTAACAGGTGAGTTCAGACCATTCACGTTTAGTGTCATTATCTTAAGATTTTTACCCATATTCATGTTTTTCCATTTTTTTAACTTGTGCTCCTAGCCCCTTTAACAACAAAAATAACACATATTTATATAAAAACACATTAAAAAATCTCGACCTCCATACTTTGGGCCTTTCTTCTGCCCAATGGTCCCTGTTGGAGGGTGGAGGGAATGTCCTCACCAAGTGAGGGGCCCTCCCTAGACCTGTATTTACTATCCAAGTAATAGTCATTAGTCTAGAAATGTCCAACAAAAATCACTTAAACCTCTCCTAGCCTTTTGTTTCTCTTTTACCTTGTCTTCTTGGCCTTCATTTCGTCTGTGCCTTTCTTAATCTTTGTTATAATCTAGGCTTTCAGTTGAAAGCCTTGCAGTTTTTCCTGGGCCCGCTGCGCCACGTCTCCTCCCGTCTTCTGCCGCTCACTCGCCTCCACTCCGGCTGTCGTGATGCGTTCAGTGCCGCCGGTGCTCCAGCCGCTTCATCCGGCACGCTCACTACAAAGCCCCGCTCCATCATGTCCCGCGTTGCCTCTCTGGCTGTGTTGTATGTCTTCACGCCGTCCTCCCAATGAATTCTCATCTTCGTTAGCGGCGTTTGGAACCTAATTTTTTTCTCTTTCAGCGTTTTTTTAATGTTGGCATATTTCTTTCGCTGCTGCACAATTTCTGTCAGGTAGTCATGATCAAAGAATACCTGCTTGTCGCCGATTCGTATCTTTTTTTCCACGCTTGTGTCAGGATTCTTTCCTTTACATCATATTTCAGAAAGTTTACCACAACTGACCTGGGTGGAGAGTTTGGTTTCGGGTTCTGTGCCGAGGCTCTGTGCGCTCGTTGAATCTGCAGGTCCGCTTCACCGGGCAGCTCCAGCTCTTTTTTTAAGAACTGATCCATGAATTTCGTCATCGAGTTGCCTTCAATGCCCTCCAGGATCCCGAAGATGCGTATATTGCTCCGTCTGGACCTGCTCTCCGGGTCGGTTATTTTCTCCTGCATCCTCTGCATTTGCGCCGTCAGGGTCTGCAGCTGTTCGCTTGCCTCGCTCTTCCAATCTTCCAGCTCCGATATTCGGGCCTGTGCTTCTGTCATACACGCCCATTGAGAGCGCAGCTCCTCCATGTTTTCTGCTAGCTTGCGCTCCATTTCTCTTCGGAGGCCCATAATTTCCTCCTTAATCTCTTTTTTCAGCTCCTCCTTAAGAGCCGCTAAATCCTGTTGTAGTTGCCGCTTGAAGTCTTTCAACTCTTTACCCAAACTGGCGAAGCCAGTGTTCATGGTATCGAGCCTGGCGTCCTCCATTTTCTCTGCTACAGTCACCTCGTTTTTTTGGGCCTCGTGTTCAGCGATTTCTCCTGCGTTGTTGAAGAGGAATTCTTTAATTTTACCCTGCCTTTGTCCTTGTGCCCGGCTCCTTCATGTTTTCATCCCTTGGTTTATTGATCCGCTTATGTCGAGTTGGCCATTTACCGATGATTTTTAATCCGGCTAGGGAGAGCTCTCTGTTTAAGCGTCATGTCTCTCCGCCATCATCCCGGAAGTCGATTTCTGTTTTTAAGAATAAGATTAAAACCTTCCTTTTTGATATAGCCTACAATTAGGGAGGGATCATGTGTTTCTGAACCCTCCCTTAGTTATGCTGCTAATAGGTTTAGTCAGCCGGGGGACCTCCAATAATGCACTGGGCTTCACTCCTTTTTTCACTCTCAATGAAATATTTTTTGCTGGTCATTAACATCTGTTTGTTCTCTCCCATAGACTGAGTCCCCATCGTGCTGTTTGCTCTCTACATGTCTGTTCTTTTCACCTTCTCTGTCCCCTCACCCCCAAGCCAGTCGCAGCAGATGACTGCCCCTCCCCGAGCCTGGTTCTGCTGGAGGTTTCTTCCTGTTAAAAGGGAGTTTTTCCTCTCCACCGTCACCAAGCGCTTGCTCACAGGGGATCGCCTGATTGCTGGAGTCTTTCTGCAACTGTGGGGGTTTCCCCTACAGTTGAAAGTGCTATGAGATGACTGTCGTTGTAAAATGGTGCTATATAAATAAAGTTGAATTGAATTGAATATTTAACTCGTTTCTTAGACTGCCTTCTATCATTTGTGTAATATTGACAAGATTAGGATCATCTTGTCTCAGAGTGATGCTGAGAAACTGATCCACGCTTTTGTTAGCTCTCGCTTAGATTATTGTAATTCTTTATTATCAGGTTGTCCTAAAACATCTCTAAAAAGTCTTCAGTTGATCCAAAATGCTGCAGCAAGAGTTTTAACAGGTACTAGAAAGAGAGATCATATCTCTCCAGTTCTGGCCTCCTTTCATTGGCTTCCCAAAGAGTTTAGAATTAAGTTTAAAATCCTTCTTCTCACTTTCAAAGCTCTAAACAATCAGGCCCCTTTTTATTTAAAAGAGCTGATACTACCCTGTTATCCTAACAGAGCACTACACTCCCAAAATGCAGGATTACTTGTAATACCTAGAATCTCCAAAAGTACAATGGGGGGCAGAGCCTTCAGTTATCAAGCTCCTCTCCTGTGGAACCAGCTGCCAATCTGGATTTGGGAGTCAGACTCGATCTCTGTTTTTAAGAATAAGGTTAAAACCTTCCTTCTTGATATAGCTTACAATTAGGGAGGGATCATGTGTCTCTGAACCCTCCCTTAGTTATGCTGCTAATAGGTTTAGTCAGCCGGGGGACCTCCAATAATGCACTGGGCTTCACTCCTTTCTTCACTCTCAATGAAATATTTTTTTTGTTGGTCATTAACATCTGTTTGTTCTCTCCCATAGATTGAGTCCCCATCGTGCTGTTTGCGCTCTACATGTCTGTTCTTTTCATCTTCTCTATCCCCTCACCCCCCAGCCAGTCGCAGCAGATGACTGCCCCTCCCTGAGCCTGGTTCTGCTGGAGGTTTCTTCCTGTTAAAAGGGAGTTTTTCCTCTCCACCATCGCCAAGCGCTTGCTCACAGGGGATCGCCTGATTGTTGGGGTCTTTCTGCAATTGTGGGGGTTTCCCCTACAGTTGAAAGTGCTATGAGATGACTGTTGTTGTGAAATGGTGCTATATAAATAAAGTTGAATTGAATTGAATCAAAGGAGGGGGGAAGACAGTCCCTGATGTGCTGGGACACCAGTCGCTGAAAACATTTCATGACTATAGACCTGAGTGCTATGGGTCTGTAGTCATTCAGGCTGTCAATTGCGGCCTTTTGGAGGATGGGGATGATGGTGGAGGCCTTGAGGCAAGAGTGGATGGTGGCGTGCGTCAGGGAGAGGTTGAACAATTTGGTGAGGATCCCTGCCAGCTGGTCTGCACATGCTTTGGCCACCACTCCTGGGATGCCATCTGGACCAGCAGCTCCGCAGGGGGTTACTGATCGCAGTTGCCTCCTCACCTCATGCACCTGTAGAGAGAGGGGGGGGGGGGGAGGGAAGGGGGAGCGAGGAGGGAATGGAGGGGAGAGGGGATGGGGGTCTGGGGGGGAGGTGTGCTCACACCGAGCAAAGAAGCTGTTAAGCTCTTCTGCCAGAGTGAGGCTGCTGTCTTATGCTGGAGGGCCCTGACCCCTGTCATTGGTGAGGGCCTGGATGCCTCTCCACATCTGTCGGGGGTTGTTGTCTGTGAGGAAGCCCTCCACCTTCCTCCTATAGGCATTTTTAGTGAGTTTTTTGCCTCTCCTTAGGTCAGCTCTGGCAGTGCTGTACAGAGAGCTGTCCCTGTGTCTGAAGGCTGAGTTGCAGGCTCTGATCAGAGCCCGGACTTCATTGTTCATCCAGGGTTTGCGGTTTGGAAATACCTGGATGTGTTTGGTAGCTGTCACATTTTCCACACAGTATTTGATGTAGAAAAGGAGAGATTGTGGGACACATATGTGAGTTGCATAGGCTGCGTATGTATATTACTCTTGCTTCACGTCTCAGAATGAACAATAGGTCTGGGTCTCCTGGGGATAACAGGAGGATGCGAAGTGTGATCTTTAGAGATGGCCTTGAGGGATTTCCTGACCACCAGTGGTTTTAGGTGGAGGGGAGAAGACCTGGAGGATGATGTATTGTGTCTTGGGATTTAAAGACAATGTGACTCTGTACTTTGATGTCCTGGGTATAAAAAGGACAGATGTGGGAGGATGTGCCTTTTTTTCTGTTTGGAGGATGTTGGAGACAAGTGAATAAATCTGATTTGAGAAATAAACTCAGCCTCATCTTTTCACGCTCTCCACACTGGTGACCTTAAGACGTATCATGGACGAAAGAAATTCCCCCGAGCCGGACTCGCCAGGAACCAGCCAGGCGAACGCCGTCTCAGTCAAACTACCAGATTTCTGGCAAGATAACCCGTGCTCCTGGTTCCTCTTGGCCAAAGCTCAGTTCGCTCTCCGGGGAATAACGGCAGATGACACGAAATTCTACCATGTTATTGCCAAGCTCGACAACCGCATGGCTCATCATGTGCAGAGCCTGGTGCAGCGCCCACCGGCCGAAGACAAATACGGCGGGCTGAAGACAGCGCTCATCCAGCGCTTCACTCCCTCAGTCCAGGAAAGAGCGGAGAGACTCCTGGCCCTGAACGACTTGGGAGACAGCACACCCGTCGACCTGATGGAAGACATGCTGAGGCTGAGGGGCTCAGATGGCGACGACTTTCTCTTCACCCACATTTTCCTGAGAACCCTACCGTTGGCCATGAGAGCGACCCTGGCCGGTTCACCGTTGTTGGCCCAGCGGGACTTCCGCACGCTGGCCCAGGAGGCACAGCGGATTCTTAACGCCAGCAGACAGCGCGCGGCCACTGCAGCAGCGACAGGACTCGACGCGATGGCCGGAGATGGCAGGGGGCCAGAGGCGGCGGCAGCAGACCCACCGGCAACGGTGGCGGTGAAGGCCAAACATCGCGGAGGAGATGACCTCTGTTTCTACCATCGCTGCTTTGCAGAGAGGGCACGCAAGTGTATACCACCGTGTCAGTTCAAGAGCTCGGGAAACACCAGAGCCAGGGGTCGGTAGCAGCCGCGGCCCTCGGTGAACAGAACAAGCTGCTCTACTTGACGGATGCGCGTTCGGGGAAGCAACTCCTCGTGGACACAGGCTCCCAAGTGAGTTTCATCATGCCAACCTATGCTGACCGGCTGGCAGGCCCCGGGAGTCATGGAGCATTGGCAGCGAACGGCTCGAGCATTAAGACCTTCGGTGAGAAGACTCTGCTTCTGTCCCTGCAAGGCCGTACATTTGAGTGGACTTTTATTATAGCTGCGGTGAGCTTCAACATGTTAGGGGCTGATTTTCTGTGCTCACATGGGTTGTTGGTTGATCTTCCCAATAGACGCTTGGTTAATGCACTCTCTTTTTACTCTATTCCCTGTGCAGCCCGAGTGACCCCGCCCACAGCACAAGCCAATGTCGCTACAGCAAGCGGTAAGTTCCACACACTCCTCATTCCGTTTCCAGCACTCACGGTTCCCACATTTTCAGCAGCCGTCGCTAAACACGGAGTGGAACATTTTATTACTACCGCCGGTCCCCCCGTTTTTGCAAAAGCTCGGCGCTTGGATGCAGCTAAACTGACCATAGCACGCAAGGAGTTCGCCAACCTTGAAAAGTTGGGCATTATTCGGCGTTCGAACAGCCCATGGGCTTCCCCGCTTCACATGGTCCCTAAAGCTGATGGCTCGTGGTGACCTTGCGGTGATTTCCGCAGGTTGAACAATGCCACAGCGCACGACCGCTACCCAATCCCGCATATCCAAGATTTTTACGTTCATCTGGCGGGGGCGCACATTTTTTCTAAAATAGACTTAGTCCGCAGGTACCATCAAGTCCCAGTACGCGCTGAGGACATACCCAAAACAGCGGTAATAACTCCGTTTGGCCTTTTCGAGTTTTTGCACATGCCGTTCGGGCTTAAAGGCGCTGCGCAGACGTTCCAACGCATGATGGACGCGGTGTTGGGCGATGTCCCCTTTGTGTTCGTCTACCTGGATGACATTTTGGTAGCCAGCGCGTCCGAAGAGGAACATGAAAACCGCCTCACGGCAGTTTTCCAGAGGTTGGGAGAGCACGGGTTAATAATCAACTCAGCGAAGTGTCAGTTTGGGGTGACGCAGATTGATTTTTGGGGGCACCGCGTCTCTCCAGAAGGAGCGGTTCCGCTGCCGGACAAAGTGCGCGCAGTAACAAATTTCCCCCAGCCACAAACGGTCAAAGCATTACAGGAGTTTTTGGGAACTGTGAATTTTTATAACCGTTTCCTCCCCCGCGCAGCACAGCTCATGCAACCACTGTATGCCGCGCTTAAAAAAACAAAAACCCACAAATAAAATCGAATGGTCTCCGGAGCGGGAGCGTGCATTCTCGGAGGTTAAAACCGCCTTGGCAAACGCTGCGTTGTTAGCACACCCAGACCCAACGGCCCGCATAGCGCTTACTACTGACGCGTCAGATGTGGCCATAGGGGCGGTTGCGGAGCAGCGGGTGGCCGGGGCTTGGCAGCCGCTCGCTTTTTTCAGCAGGACCTTGCGCGATCCCGAGCAAAAATACAGCGCGTTCGACAGGGAGTTGTTAGCGCTCCACTTGGCCATTCGCCACTTCCAGTTCTGGCTTGAGGGACGCCGTTTCACTGCGTTCGTCGACCACAAGCCGCTGACTTTTGCGATGGCCAAGGTTTCAGAACCGTGGTCTGGCCGGCAGCAGAGGCAGCTGGCTGCAATCTCCAAGTTTACTACCGATATTCAACACATAGCGGGTAAACTAAATGTAGTGGCAGACTGTCTCTCGCGCGCCGTAACTACTCCAGTCCGTGTAGGGGTAGATTATACAGCCATGGCCGTGGAGCAGGCTAGAGGCGCGAACATGTGCGCGCTCCAGTCTGGACCAACAGGGTTAAGGCTGGAGAAAAGGGTGCTGCATGGTGGTATGCCCCCCCTAATCTGCTATGTCTCCACGGGATGACCGCGTCCGGTGGTGCCGGCCGCGTGGCGCCGCCGCCTTTTTGACTTGATTCATTCCCTGGCGCACCCAGGGGTGCGCGCGTCGGTCAAAATGGTAGGAGAGAAATTTGTATGGCCGAGCCTGCGCAAGCAAGTTAAGGAGTGGGCGGCAGCCTGCATGTCTTGCCAGGGAGCCAAAATACACAAACACACTAGAGCCCCCTTGGAGCCGTTTCACATCCCGGCTAAGAGGTTCGATCATGTGCATGTCGACCTCGTAGGCCCCCTCCCGCCGTCACAAGGGTGCACACATCTTTTGACAATGGTGGACCGCACCACGCGTTGGCCTGAAGTGGTCCCACTGGCATCAACCACAGCCGAGGAGGTGGCGCGCACGTTTTTAATGGCTTGGATAGCGCGTTTTGGAGTTCCGTCGGACATTACGTCCGACAGAGGTCTTCAATTTGTTTCCGAGCTTTGGTCAGCGATGGCTCGCAGCCCGGGGGTAACGATCCACCGCACTACCGCGTACAACCCGCAGGCTAACGGTTTACGCGAACGTTTCCATAGGTCATTGAAAGCAGCCCTCAGAGCGTCGTTTACGGATGCAAATTGGGTAGACAGGCTACCATGGGTTTTATTGGGGTTGCGTTCTGCACCTAAAGAGGATTTAAAAGCCTCCCCAGCTGAATTGTTTTTTGTGCAGCCACTCCGGCTGCCCGAGGAGTTTCTCCCAGATAATCCTGCGCCAGAGTGCCCCCCTGCTCAGCGGTTACTGAGCGACATGGGAGTGAGCATGCTTCCTGGCCCCGTTCATCACAGTTTTCCGCGCGTTTTTGTGCCTAAGGCTTTAAAAAATGTGGAGTTTGTTTTTGTCAGACACGATGCGCATCGCCCACCCTTGCGCCTGCCTTATGATGGCCCATTTAGAGTGCTGGAAGCAGGTGATAAGCACTTCTTGCTAGATTTGTGGGGCAGAAAGGAAATAATTGGCATTAACAGGCTCAAACCCGCTTTTGTGATGGCTGACGAAGCTGTGCAGTTGGCGAGGGCTCCTCGGCGCAGCAGACTCCCTAGGCAGCGTTCCCCAGAGCTCCCACAGGGATTGACTAACAGTTCTCATCCTCAGATAGCAGCTCCACAGCAGGATGGTGCCACGGGAGTGGTAAAGCCCGCTTTCAGCAAGTTCGGAAGAACATTGAAGCCCAAACAGCACGTGGACTGATGTCTGTGATTTTATCATGATATGCAGACTGTGTTGTATTGTTTCATCTTAGACGTTTGGGGGGGGGGGGGTCATGTGGGACACATATGTGAGTTGCATAGGCTGCGTATGTATATTACTCTTGCTTCACGTCTCAGAATGAACAA
Organism: Pholidichthys leucotaenia; assembly: GCA_020510985.1. Lineage (NCBI taxonomy): Eukaryota > Metazoa > Chordata > Actinopteri > Cichliformes > Pholidichthyidae > Pholidichthys > Pholidichthys leucotaenia. The sequence goes on from CM035836.1 coordinate 261,728,714, forward strand.
TAGGTCTGGGTCTCCTGGGGATAACAGGAGGATGCGAAATGTGATCTTTAGAGATGGCCTTGAGGGATTTCCTGACCACCAGTGGTTTTAGGTGGAGGGGAGAAGACCTGGAGGATGATGTATTGTGTCTTGGGATTTAAAGACAATGTGACTCTGTACTTTGATGTCCTGGGTATAAAAAGGACAGATGTGGGAGGATGTGCCTTTTTTTCTGTTTGGAGGATGTTGGAGACAAGTGAATAAATCTGATTTGAGAAATAAACTCAGCCTCATCTTTTCACACTCTCCACAAGATTTGGTGTAGGAGTCAAGGTCCTGCTGTTCAAAGATGCTCCAATCAGTGCAGGCAAAGCATTCTTGTAGCTGGAGGAGAGCATTTTCAGATCAGGTTTTCATTGTTTGTTTGGTAGAGGGGGAACTCTTCCTAAGGGGGGAGTATGCAGGAATCAGTAATAGAGAGAGATGGTCTGATTGTCCAAGGTGGGGGAGGGGGGTGACTCTGTAGGTGTGCTTAATGTTGTTATAAACATGATCCAGTGTCCGTTCCCCTCTTGTGAGACCTTAACATGTTGGTAGAAATTGGGGACTACAGTCTTTAAGCATGCTTTGTTTAAATCCCCTGCAGTAATGTGGACTGCATCGGGGTGATCTCTTTGCTGCCTGCTGACAATGTGCTGGAGGCGATTGAGTGCTAAGCTAATGACTGCATCAGGAGGAACGTAAAAGGCTGTTAAAATTACTGCCGTTAGCTTGCAAGGGAGATAAAAAGGCCTACACAGGAAAGACATGGCCTTTAAGTCCGGTGAACACTGGCTATGACTTATTCTGCTGTTTTTACACCAAGTCTGAAGCACATAAACACAGAGCCCTCCACCCCTTCCCTTGCCAGAATCAGCGTTGCAGTCGAGACGGTGTGTAGTTCAGCCAGGTAATTCCACAGTGGCATCCGGAAAACGCTCGTTCAGCCATGACCTGGTCACAATCAAAATACAATAGTCCCGGACGTAGTGATTATAGGCGATCTCCGTTCCCAGCTCGTCCATTTTGTTGGCGAAGGATCTGGCGTTGGTGAGAAAAATTGAAGGTAAGGGTGGTTTGGAGTGAAATCTGCGCAGCTGGGCGTGAAGGCCAGCCATGTAGCCTCCTTTCTGCTTCCTCTCCTATCGTTGTCTGCGCTTGCGGGGCATAATGAACCAGGGAGTGCCTGGAGGTCTGGCGATCTCCTCGGGGATATGGTGGAAGTCACTGGAATGGGCGCTGGAGATGATGGAGGTGAGTTGGCGTTTGATGACTTGTAGCTCCTGGCGACCGTAGGTAATTAGTTCAGAAGGAGCACGAAAAAAGGCAGAAAAGACACAAGAAGGGGTGCAGTAGACCGGAGCATCTAGCCGCTGCATGCAAATGCGCCGCCATCTTGATTAGAGATCTTAAAAATGTAAGACTAGCAGATTATAAAACCATGCAAGCTTTCACCTGCATTCTGAATTTAAACTTAATCTACTGGGTTCATATAATTTGTATATCTGACTCTGAAAGCATCAGTGCCTCATCAGCCATGAACCTCACCACACGTCACTGGGCCATAATTATTGGCACGCCATACCAACTTCGATCCTCCCCTGTCACCAGCATCTCACTTGCTGGTCAGACCATTCCACTTTCTTCATCTGTTACTAACCTTGGAGTCCGATTTGACCCCCATTTAACATTTGAACATCACATTCAACAACTCTCTAAAACTGAATTCTTTCATTTGAAAAACTCATAAGCGGCCCTCCGGGACAGAATGAAGGACTCATGTGCTGGGTGAGATTAAACATAATTTAAGATTAAGATTAAACATAATTTATTGAAGAAAATAACAATATTACTTACAAGGTTGCAGTGTGGAGGGTGCAGGACGTGATAAGAATCCTGTGTGGAGTGAGTGGCATGACACAAATATATAGTGGAAGGAATAATTAACAAGTGTGGCGCAGCTATGAATAATTACAACAACAGGGCCAATAAATGTCACGGTCTTTGCGCCGATGCCATCGGCGCAAAGACCATGCACCTCCTCAGCCCGGCTTTTATTATGATAGCGTCTCAGCGGGCTTCCAGCTGTCAAGCTCCACAGGACGGCTGGAGGCCAATTACCTCTCATCAGCTGAGGCGCTGTCAACCACTATAAAAGGGAGCGGTCCTGATTACTCAGCGCTGCGACCTCACGCATATTATCCATGCTCGTCTCTCAGTGTGGATAAGGCTGGAGTCTCTACGTCCGGCTCCAGCCCTCCTCTTGTCCCTCATCATCATTTGTAAGTGTACCTTTGTGTTGTTTGTGTTTTGCCCCACGAGGCTCTTTTCCTTTGTTCCTTCCCTTTTCCCTAATAAACGACGCAAACTCACCGGTTAACCCTTAGCTCTTATTTATGGCTCGTCAGAGCCATACGTAACAGTAGGTCACAGCCAGTGAGTTGCCGGCTGCCGTGAGTTTGCTTTAATTGGACTGTTGTTCCCATCTGTCTGGGTACCGTGCTGAAGACATGCCGTCGCGAAGGGCCCGCACTCGGAAGCAGAGCGACGATCTGGCAGACGCTCTTGAGTGCGTGGACCAAATCCTCATCACCGCCTCCCTCCTCAACTTCAACAGCGACGTGCACCGGTACCTGGACCAAGCTGAGGACATTCTCAATCATCTCCCCCGCTTTGCCAACCACCCTGGGGTAAGCGTGAGGAGAGCTGACATCGCTGCCCAGCGCGAGATACTCCGTGAGCTGGAGGGAAATCCCGGCAGGAAGCCGAAGAGGAGGAGACGTCGCCCCTGGCTTTGGGATCCCGCTCCTGCCTCCGTTCCGGCCCGGGAGTTCGCACCATCCAGAGGTCTTTCCCCATCGAGCGTCGTCACTCAGGATTCCCTCAGAGGAGCTGCAGCTGACAGCAATCAAGATCTGGGACCGGGTGGTTGTTGCTCGCTCCGCTGTGCATCTGTCTGTAATTATGAAGCATGTGGCGGCGGCAGTCAGACTGGCGGAGAGGAACCCCGGGCTAAGTAACTTTCTTGAGTTCGCCGACCTCCTCGCCTCTGTCTCCGCACAGGAGTGGCGATTCTCGGACCTCACCTTCGCCTTGCCCTCCGCCAGAAACCGTTGTCACCTCCACAACCCTCCTCAGCGTGAATCCCGTCCAGATCCACTTCCAGGTCGCCGCAAGGGCTCAATCCCCTGCACAGCTGCCACTCCTGCACCTCGTCAGAGGGGAATTCCTGCAGCCTCTCCCCCCTGGCCATCTTCTCCTGCTGTCCCATCAGCGCTCCGTGCCCAGCTCATCTCGGCTGTCGCCCCCTCCTCCTCATCGCCTATCCCGGCCGCTGTGTGTCTCTGGAGTCCTGTCCTGGCGAGCCCCGTCCCGGAACCATCTCCAGCGGCTCCCCCTCGTCCTCCCAGGGGGCCCGCTGTCGCCGGGAAAGGGAGGAGCAATGTTCGCCGCAGCAGGCACCATCCTGCCTCCAGGAGACAGGCAAGTCCAAACTCATCCATATTCTCATTATTGTGATTTGCCTTGTCAGACACCTGGGGGTGGAGTTTGGGGTTCGCAGTCCCCCGAGTTCCCACCACCTGCTGGGGCTTTAATGACTAATCCTGCATTCTCTGTGTCTTCCTCGGCTGAGCGGTCCTTGATGCCAGGCCAACGTCGCCGGATGAGGAGGGGGCCTGCGGTTCTGGAGAGCCTGGTTCCGGGCCCGCAGCCACGTCGTGGGTGGAGGAGGAGAGCGGACTGCAGCGTGGAACCTGCGCCGACGGGGAAGCGTCCCCGGGTCTCCACAGACGAGCGGTCCGGTCCAGCAGGTCGAGGGTCCCCTGCCACCACGCCATGCGGACCATCGGCGTGGGCATTGGTGCCGGTGGATCCTGAGGCTGCGGACACCATCATGCCAGCTGCGGAGCCCGACGTAGCTGAGTGGGAGCCTGATGACGACCTCCTGCCTTCTGAGCCCGGATCGTCGCAGTCCTGGACGGCGTCAGAACCCGAGATCAGGCAAGTGATCTGTATTGTCTTTCTCCTTTCCATCCTAGAGCATTTTTGCCTGTCTCTTGGGGAGACGAGCTGGGTGCAGCCGCCCGCTGTGTCCGAGCTTGTGTCGCCGGGTTCTGGTGCTGCCGGTGATCCTGATCCCAGTTCTTCTCTCTTTCTCAAGCCATCTCCCAGAGTCGCCGGCGAGGAGCTGCTTTCGCCCGCTGTGCCAGAAGTTCCAGGTTCGGGGTTGGAGGTCGGTTCTGGTGCGGCGCCGACCCAGTCGGGGTCCAACACGGGTGCAACCATGACCCAATCGGGGTCAGTCGCGGGACCAACCATGACCCAATCGGGGTCCGATGAGGGTGCAGCACCAGCGGTATCCAAGTTCGGTGAGGGAGCTGCAGATCCCCTGCCACCAGACACTGGACCGGCTCATCTTCTTCCCCATCGTCACCATCGTCCTCATCTTCACCATCATCCCCTTAAGCCTTCTCCACCAGGTGCCGTATGGACCTCTCACTGTTGGCCCGGCTCGCCCTTGCTATTCCCCTCCACAGGGAAGCCGTTGCCTTTCTCTCCCCTGCGGTCCTGGTGGCTGAGCGATGCGGGTCGGCCGCCAGAAGGACTACCGCGCCCATTTGGCTCTTTGGTCTGGCCACCCGACCCACTGGACTCTCTATTCGGCGGTCTGGTCTGGCTGCCCAAAGTACAGTTTTTTCTGGCCTGGGATTCGGGTAGGCCGCCTGAATGCTTCCCGTCACCCCTGTTGGCGGTTTGGACGCTGGGTGCGGGGAGACCCCCGGAACTGTATTATTTCTCCTGTCATTTCTGTGCCTTTGTGATTTTGTGAGTGTACAGGTATAATGATTTCTTGTAGCCCTATCGTGGTTAGCGTGTCTTTTTTTCCCCCCTCTCCTGTCGAGAGATGTTCTGTATTTGCTGGATTACGCCTTAGGAGCCTCTGTTTTCCTTTTAGGGCTCCTGTGGTTGTTTTTCTTTGTTGGGTCCTGCCTGCATATTGTGGCAATTTATGGAGTATTGTGTTTTGTTTTGTTTTTCTTCCTGTACTCTGTAATTGCTTCGTTTGTTCCCTGCCAATGTTGTGTTGTTTTTTCTCTCTCTCCTTTTTTTGATTCACGCCCGCCTGGCCTGCGCCCCATCCGCCCATCCTAGGTGGGGGGGGGGGCTTGGGTGTTACAAGCCGTTCGGAGCCCGGCCTTGAGCGGAGGTCCTGTCATGGTCTTTGTGCCGATGGCATCCGCGCTCAGGCCATGCACCTTCTCAGCCTGGCTTTTATTATGACAGCGTCTCAGCGGGCTTCCAGCTGTCAAGCTCCACAGGACGGCTGGAGGCCAATTACCTCTCATCAGCTGAGGCGCTGTCAACCACTATAAAAGGGAGCGGTCCTCATTACTCAGCGCTGCGACCTCACGCATATTATCCACGCTCGTCTCTCGGTGTGGATAAGGCTGGAGTCCCTACGTCCAGCTCCAGTCCTCCTCTCGTCCCTCATCATCATTTGTAAGTGTACCTTTGTATTGTTTGTGTTTTGCCCCACGAGGCTCTTTTCCTTTGTTCCTTCCCTTTTCCCTAATAAACAACGCAAACTCACCAGTTAGCCCTTGGCTCTTATTTATGGCTCATCAGAGTCATACGTAACAATAAACAGAAGCACAAAGAACAGAGACTGAACACAAAGCAACCAGGATTATGGTAAAAATAAGGAACAACATGACTAGGAGTGAATATATGTTAAAGTGGTACAATGGTGAAGATAATGATAAAAAGCAACATAAAGCATGGACAGGATAAGGGTAATAATGTACTGAAAACCGTAGCGAAAAGGTGAGGGCAGCATTACAATAATAATAATAATAACTGAGAGAGAAACTTAACTTAAAGAGTGGGACTTGTTTACACATGTCCCCCCATGATAAACATAAACAAACTTTACCCCTTCCTCTCCCTGCCAGATGCTGAGAAGCTGGTCCATGCCTTCTATTATGTATGGAAATACCTGGCTGAAGGATAAGGCACAACGATGGTTGGTGAACACAGCTTTATTGTCATGAATCACCCCTTAGGGCAGGCAGAAGACACCAAACACTGGAGCTGTGAGTTTGCACATTTAATGACACAAAATACAAAGCACATGAAACACTACACTTACACATAAGGCAGGATATGGGAGCAAAGGTGTGTGGCTCACGTTTGTGCGAAAAGACACGCTGAGAGGAAAAAACAAAAGAAAGCCGTGCGGAGCTCCTCTGTGGAGAGAAGAACTGACAGGGGATACCTGTCAGAGGATACAGTGTTCACACACTAGGAAACAGTTGTCCACTGCAACGAGACAGTTGCACAGGAAGTTAAATAGGCACGATTAAATAAACGGTTAAATAGGTATGATTACAGGAATCAATAACAGGTGCGGGTCACAAGAGCAAGGAGTGATTAAACTAACAGCTGACAGCTGAGATGAACCGCAAACTTGAGCTGACAACAGGAGTAAACAATGAGCACTGTCAAAGTAAGGCACAGCAGGATAAGACAAGAGGGAACCCACAACACATATGGAATGATATCAAAATAAGAAACACTAGGGATTATAAAAGGGAAAAATAAACATCAAAGCGAAGACAAAATAAATAGAAACCCCATGGATGCAAAAACTGGAAAACTAATATTGTGGAGTGTGTGAAATCACAGGCAGATTCATTTCAAATGATTTATTGCACACTCACATCTCACGAGCACAGAACAGAATGAACTTTTCACCAGAGGCTCTCCTCTTAAGTTTCATGGCTTACATCACACACAACAGGACATTTGCATCACACTGCATTCAACCCCCTACATCCTTGACTCCTTCCCGCTCTCTCACCAGGAGACTACTGCTCTTTTATCCCCCATGCTTATTCACTGTCTCTTGTCTGAGATGCTAGAAATCTGACTCTCCCAAGGTGCTACAAATACCCCCCCCCCCCAGCATCATAGATAGGACAATAGAATAACAGTCCACATATTGTGATAGAACAACAGAACATCAGTCCACATGCTGTTTGGGCTTCCGTCTCCTCCCGTATCTGCTGTAACTGGGTTTTACCGCCTCCGCGGCGCTGTTGTGCCGGTGGGAGGTTGCTGGGAGGGGGGCACTTCGGTCTGTCCGTGTGGCTGCTCTGGCGAATCGTTTCCCTGGGGAGCTCTCCGTGGGGGTCTTCCACACCGAGGGGCCCTAGCCAACAGCACTTGCTCGTCCGCCACAACGAAAGCGGGTTTGAGTCTTTCTATGCCATTTTTTTTCCTCCTACCCCCCAAGTCTAGCAAAAAATGCTTATCCCCTGTTTCCAACACTCTGAATGGTCCATCATAGGGTGGGCGCAATGGAGGGCGGTGGGCATCGTGTCTGACAAACACGAACTCCGCATTCTTCAAAGTTTTAGGCACAAAAACAAGCGGAAAACTGTGGTGGGCAGGGCCCGGCAGCATGCCTGTGTTTGCGCTACGCTGCAAAAGCTGAGACGAGGAGCTGCCCGGAGCGGGATTATCTGGTAGAAATTCCCCGGGCAGCCATAGGGGCTGCGTAAAAACGAGCTCTGTCGGGGAAGCTTCTAGATCCTCTTTCGGTGCGGAGCGCAACCCCAATAAAACCCACGGCAGCCTGTCTACCCAATTTGCATCCGTCAATGAGGCCCTGAGTGCTGCTTTCAATGATCTATGAAAACGCTCGCATAACCCATTGGCCTGTGGGTTGTACGCAGTTGTGTGGTGAATTGTAACACCCAGGCTGTGGGCCATCGCAGACCAGAGTTCGGAAACAAATTGGGGGCCCCTGTCGGACGTAATGTCCGACGGGACTCCAAAACGCGCCACCCATGCTGTTAAAAAAGCGCGCGCTACGTCTGCAGACGTGGTTGCCGCCAGCGGAACCGCTTCTGGCCAGCGCGTGGTGCGGTCCACCATTATCAGGAGGTGCGTGCACCCGTGTGATGGCGGGAGGGGGCCCACGAGGTCCACGTGAACATGGTCGAACCTTTTAGCCGGAATACGAAACAGCTCCAAGGGGGCCTTTGTGTGTCTGTGTACCTTGGCTCGTTGGCACGCCACGCAGGCTGCAGCCCACTCTTTAACTTGTTTAAGTAGACTCGGCCACACAAACTTCTCTCCCACCATTTTGACCGACGTGCACACTCCTGGGTGCGCCAGAGTGTGAACCGACTCAAACACGCGGCGGCGCCACGCGGCCGGGACCACGGGATGCGGGCAACCCGTGGAGACATCGCAGATTAGGGGGGGCATGCCGTCTTGCAGCACCCTGCTCTCCAGCCTTAACCCTGTTGGTCCAGACTGGAGCGCGCTCACATCTGCATCGCTAATCTGCTCCGCGGCCATGGCTGCGTAATCTATCCCCACGCAGACCGGGGCCACCACGGCGCGCGAGAGGCAGTCCGCCACTACATTCAGTTTACCCGACACATGCTGAATATCGGTAGTAAACTTTGAGATCGCGGCCAGATGTCTCTGCTGCCGGCCCGACCACGGTTCTGAAACCTTGGCCATCGCGAATGTTAGCGGCTTGTGGTCCACGAACGCGGTGAAACTGCACCCTTCCAGCCAGAACTGGAAGTGGCGAATGGCCAGGTGGAGAGCCAGCAACTCTCTGTCGAACGCGCTGTATTTACGTTCACTGTCGCGCAAAGTTCTGCTGAAAAAGGCGAGCGGCTGCCAAGCCCCGGCGACACACTGCTCCACGACAGCCCCTATGGCCACGTCTGAAGCGTCGGTGGTGAGCGCTATGCGGGCCGTCGGGTCTGGATGCGCCAGCAGTGCGGCGTTTGCCAGGGCTGCTTTAACTTCCGAGAACGCCTGCTCTCACTCCGGGGTCCATTCGACCCTATCCGCGGGTTTCTGTTTTTTGAGTGCGGCGTACAATGGTTGCATGAGCTGCGCCGCACGGGGAAGGAAACGGTTATAAAAGTTCACCATTCCCAAAAATTCTTGCAGCGCCCTGACCGTTTGAGGCCGGGGAAAATCCGCCACGGTGTGCACTTTGTCGGGCAATGGGATCCCTCCTTCTGGAGAGACGCAGTGCCCCAAAAAATCAATCTCCGTTACGCCGAACTGGCATTTCACCGGGTTGATTATTAACCCGTGCTCTTCCAACCTCCGGAAAACCGTCCTGAGGTGGGTTTCGTGTTCGTCTTCGGACGCGCTGGCTACCAGGATATTGTCCAGGTAGACGAACATGAACGGGAGATCGCGCAGCACTGCATCCATCATGCGCTGGAACGTCTGTGCCGCTCCTTTTAACCTGAATGGCATGCGCAGGAACTCGAATAGACCGAACGGAGTTATTACCACTGTTTTGGGTACGTCCTCAGCGCGCACTGGGACTTGGTGGTAACCGCGGACCAGGTCTATTTTGGAAAAAATGTGTGCCCCGGCGAGGTGAACGGAAAAAAATCCTGTATGTGGGGAATCGGGTAGCGGTCGTGCGCCGTGGCGTTGTTCAACCTGCAGAAATCACCGCACGAACGGCACGATCCCTCAGCCTTAGGGACCATGTGTAGCGGGGAAGCCCATGGGCTGTTCGAGCGCCTGATGATGCCAAACCTTTCCAGGTTGGCGAACTCCTCGCGCGCTATGGCCAGCTTAGCTGCGTCCAAGCGCCGAGGTCTTGCAAAAACGGGCGGCCTGGTGGTGGTGATAAAGTGCTCCACCCCATGTTTAGCGATGGCCGCGGAAAACGTCGGGACCGTGAGTGCTGGGAACTGAATGAGCAGTGTGTGGAACTTACCGCCTGTAGCTGTGACGTTGGCTTGTGTTGTTGGCCGGGTCACTCGAGCTATACAGGGGAGAGAATCGAAGGGCAGTGCATTAACCAGGCGCCTGTTAGCAACATCAACCAATAAACCATGTGCACACAGAAAATCAGCCCCCGGTATATGGTAATTCAGTGCTGCTATGACAAAAGTCCACTCATATGTACGGCCGTGTAGAGATAAGAGCAGAGTCCTCTCACCAAAGGTCTTAATATCCGAGCTGTTTGCTGCCAACATCCCGGGGCCGCTAGATCCTGCCAGCCGGTCAGCGTAGGTCGGCCGGATGAAGCTCTTCTGGGCTCCGGTGTCCACGAGGAAATGCCTCCCCGAGTGTGCGTCCGTTAGATAGAACAGCTTGTTCTCTTCACCAAGGGTCGCTGCTGCTACCGACCCCCGGCCTTGGCGTTTTCCCGAGCGCTGGAATTGGCACAGTGGCGCACAGTGGCGCACATCTGCGTGCGTTCTCTCTGAAGCGGCGGTGGTAGGAACAGAGCGTGTCTCTCTGGCACTCCTTGGTCCCCGCTGCTGCTACCATCGGTGGCTCCTCACCTCCTCTGGTCATCTCGCTGGGCTCCGCCGCTGCCGCGTTGACTGTGGCCGCCCTGGTTGTGATGATGATCCGGTCTGCCTCCTGGGCTAGCGCACGGTAGTCTCGCGCGGCCAGCCGCGGCGAATTGGCCAAAACCACTCTCGCTACTGTCGGAAGGTTCCAGAGGAAGAGGTGGGCAAACAGAAAGTGCTCGTCGTCCGTGCCCATTAACGCCAGCATCTTCTCCATCAGGTCTACGGCCGAACCCTCTCCTAGCTCGGTCCGCGTCAGGAGCCTCTCCGCTCTCTCACAGTCCGAGAGTGTGTAGCGCTGGATGAGCGCAGCTTTGAGCGCCTCGTATCTGTTGCTGGCTGGTGGCTGATCGAGCAGGCTCGCTACCTGTTGAGCTGTGCGGGCGTCGAGCTCTGCGACCACATGGTAGAATCTGGTGTCATCTGCCGTTACTCCCCGGAGGGCGAACTGGGCCTCGGTGAGGTGGAACCAAGAGCGCGGGTTGTGCTGCCAGAAATCCGGTAGCTTGACTGAAACCGCACACGCGTGGCTGGAGGTTCCAGTCCGGGCTGTCTGTGGGATGGCTGCCGCCTCGCTGTAGCTTCCTGACCGGGCCGGCTCCGGGAATCTTGCCTCGTGTTCCATAATACGTCTTGGGTCACCAGTGTGGAGTGTGTGAAATCACAGGCAGATTCATTTCAAATGATTTATTGCACACTCACATCTCACGAGCACAGAACAGAATGAATTTTTCACCAGAGGCTCTCCTCTTAAGTTTCATGGCTTACATCACATACAACAGGACATTTGCATCACACTGCATTCAACCCCCTACATCCTTGACTCCTTCCCGCTATCTCACCAGGAGCCTCCTGCTCTTTTATCCCCCATGCTTTTTCACTGTCTCTTGTCTGAGATGCTAGAAATCTGACTCTCCCAAGGTGCTACAACATCAATATTACAAAAGGTGGACTGGAGGAAAAGGTGAAGAGCTCATGTCAGACAGGCAGATAATGTTATATACAAATTAAATGCTAAACAGAAGTGAGGAAATACAGAAGAGTAATCAGGCTAAATCAGGAGTGTGAACACAGGTCCCCAACCATGCTCTACATCATGATATTTATTGAACTATGTACATAAGCAGTGACACAGTATGCACCAGCGGGATCATCCGGCAAAAAGGCCGTAAGATGACACTCCTGCCTTATACATATATGGGCAGTGCGATGACATGACGGGAAGTGCATGTCATCACACTGCACTTTACAATAAAGGTGCCAAATACATTTCTCACATCCCCCCCTTAAAGAAAAGTCCAAAACCATACACACGCTTGAAACCCCCCCACCCCCAAATATGGGACTCAAATCACGCACTAAAATAACGAAAAACCATCTACTAAATTGGCCTATCACATTCACACAAAACAACCTAGAACAGGGCTGACTGGTGGACTACAGAGCAGCCCGCATAGCAGGGTGGATTATTCTGCCACCCAATTAAACTAAAAGTTTTTATTTCAAGCTAAAAATATCAGCCGTGCTCCTAAACTAAAATGCAGACACATAAAATAACCCCATACCATAACATGCATGCAAAAAAACACAAGAACTATAAATAAAGTGCTACTACACAGTCATTTGGGTGAAAAAATTAGAACTTGCATGGGGGGGTTCAGGACAACAGCTCAGCAGACGCACCTGGAGACCGCAGAACCCTGGAGCGATGGCTGATCTGGATGACGGAGCCTGGATCCCACACAGGCATCACGACTCCTGTCCAGCCTCGTCACATGGAGCGTCTTCCTGGACATGCTGAAGCTGATTGGCATGCTTCGACGAGCCATCGGACAACCCGAAGCACCTGCGCCCAGCTTAGCCACTATGCGCAGACACCCCCGATGTCTTGCTGGCTGTCGTTTGGCCCATCTTCGTTGTGGATGTCCTTCACCCTGAATCAAGTCTATAACCTGAAGTGGAATTTTACTCAGCCCTATGTGCTGCTGCTGAGCATACAGTAACTCCATGCTCGTCGGTCTGGCTCTGTCCTCTTCTATAAATGTTGTAGTGTTCACTGTAGTAGCTGCAGACCCCCCACCCAACTGTGGCCAAGTACTGGAGGCATCTGGAGCTAGCATGATGTCACCCATCAGCATGGGTACTGACCTTGAGCGAGAGCTGGTCGACTTGAAAGCGAGATCATCCATTAGCTCTTCGTACCGTTCGCTCCCAGTGTCCATCGGGGGCGAGGGGGGTGATTTCTCCCTTGGGTTCCCCAGGTAAGACAAATGGCACACCCTGGCGTAGTGATTCAAATGTCCACATCTGCTATAACATCTTCCTCTAGCCGGGCATTTCTTAGCTTTATGGCGGTGTGTTGTGGACCCACAGCCCCTGCAACGGAAGTTTCCCGGGGCAGATGTTGTTTTGTATGTTATTTTAACTGTTTTTACTTTGTGGCACTTTGAGAACGGTCAAGCAAACCTCTAAAATACCAGACTCATGAAAGCTCCCTAAACAACGGAACTCCTCGCTTGGGTGATTCATCTCAGTAAGGAACAGTAGGCAGTAGTGTTTAAACAAGGTTTATTACCAATCACTGTCAGGCTACAGGAGTAGAGTTAAATTTACAATTGCTGGGTTTTTTTAAGTTATCCTTAAAAAAAAACACTAAAACAGCTCAACAAAACATGCAGCGATAATAACATGCAACAAATTAAATGGTAAAAAAACAAAAAGGAAAACTGCAAACTCAGTTAAAACCAACAGAATGCATAAAAAACCAAAGTACTAAAATAAAAGGGTTAAATACAGTATACTCTTAAATTAAAACAGCATAATAATAATAATAATAATAATAATAATAATAATCCATGTTTGTCATGTTTAAATGCACAGCACGAATCCAAGCTGCCTTGCCCAGCAGCTGCTTCGTACGGCAGCCTCCCTCACGTTGTCAGTATATGAACTAGCAACATGTACTGTAATACACTGGCTGATTCATACAGTTGTGGCACTAGTGTATATTTTAGTATGGTCTAGCTTCTTAGTTCTTACATCCCTCATGTCTGTTTCATTTTCATGGTTTCCCTTCCTGTCAGTAGTGGTGATTCACAATTTACTCCTTGTTATGTAACCTCGTTTAGTCTATACCAGCTGTTCCTGATTTCTCATTAGTTTGTGTATAAGTTTAGTCCCATGCCTATGTCCCATGCCGGTTTTGGCTCCCTTCCTGTTCACCCTTTATACTACGGACTTCTCACACAGCACAACACACTGCCATCTACAGAAGTTCTCTGACGACTCTGCGATCATCTGCCTCATCTCCAATGGAGATGAAGCTGAGTACAGAGGACTTATCCAGGACTTCGTGGACTGGTGCCATCGGAACTGCCTCCAGATCAACGGGAGGAAAACTAAGGAGCTGGTGGTGGACTGCCGCAGGCAAGGACAACCCCTCACAGCGCCAGTAAACATCCAGGGAACAGACAGTGAGATGGTGACATCCTACAAGTACCTGGATGTTCATCTGAACAATAAACTAGACTGGTCACACAATACCGACGCACTCTACAAGAAGGGACAGCGCAGGCTGTTCCTACTGAGGAGGCTCAGGTCTTTTGGTGTACAAGGGGCGCTGCTGAAGACATTCTATGACACAGTGGTGGCATCAGCCATCACTTTTGGAGTGGTCTGCTGGGGCAGTGGCATTACAGCAGCCGATAGGAAGAGACTGAACAAACTGATCAAGAAAGCTAGATCTGTCCTGGGGCAACGCCTTGATCCAGTGGAGGAGATAGGAGAGAGAAGGATGGTGGCTAAACTGTCATCTCTGCCGGACTCCGAGTCCCACCCTATGCAGGACATACTGAACACACTGAGGAGCTCATTTAGCAGCAGACTACATCATCCTAGGTGCGCAACCGAGAGGTTTCGCAGGTCCTTCCTACCTATGGCTGTCAGACTGTATAACCTAAGCAGGGCTGCTCGCAGAGATAGCAAAAAAAACGTGACAACCTAATAGTATTGAATGCAAAAGATGCAACAGACTTACACAACTGGTTCCCTCCAGTATACAACTAGGACAATATCACTCGCTACGGAGGGTGACAATATGTATGGGTACATATTCATACTATGTAGGATAACTAAGTAGACGGTTATGCTGTTTATTCCATCTTGCTACAATGCTCTGCACTGTGTATATATATTTATATATTTATGTGTGCGTATGTATATTCACTGCTATTATTTTCATTTTTCTTGTCTTCTTAATTATTGCTCTGAGTGTTGCTATCCCTGTGCTGTTGCAATCCTGGAATTTCCCCATTGTGGGACTAATAAAGGCTTATCTTATCTTATCTTATCTTATCTTATCTTATCTTATCTTATCTTATCTTATCTTATGTCCTTTGTTGTGTCATTATCGCTGTTGTGGGTGGTTTCTTGTTTCTCCTGTGATCTCCTGGTTTGTTTAGTTATTTCCATGTTTCCAGTTTTTTTTAGCTAATCTTATCCAGCCCCTGTGCTGCGCTTTTTGTTATAATAAACTTCTGTGTACTGGATTCCACCTGCATTTTGGCTCTTACTCCTAGCTATTCACCCCTGTTGTAACAGAATGACACAACCAAGACAAGACCCAGCAGGCAAGTGCTGTCTGGGTGACCTCGCGGAGCTCATTTCTGAACTCATAGAGTGGTACAAGATTTACCTGTCAGACAGCACTTGGCAGAGTATTGCCCTGGAGGAGGCTCGGAGAATCGTGATAGTGAGACCGAAGGTGCTACCCTTGATTCCCCATGGACTATTGGACTTTTTACTCTCCGCTGGGCTCCTCCCTGCCTCTGCTGCTTCACCATCTACCCCCGTATCTCCATGAGCTCCGTGATGCCTGGGAGATGGAGGAACACAAGCAAGTGACTCTTTCATTAATGGAACAGACTTTGGATTACAAACCCTGGCTCCTGCCTGAGTATGAGCCTATTTTCAGTGGGACTTGGCTGGCCTTGTGGGGCACTGCTGGGAAGCAAGGGCCGGGTAAATGGCGCTCCATTCAGCATCCAGGCTTGTCTCCTTCCACCTCTAGACCTTCAGTCTCCTCTGCTTCTACACCAGTGGGGTTCCCTCCTCCCTTGTGTGATATCGAGTCAAGTTCCTCGTCTGGTTCCTCATCAGCTACAGGGCAGGAAGGTTCTAGGCAAGTGACTTTTTCTCATTTGAAATCATGTTTGAATATTAAGTCCTGCCTTATTCCTGATATTGAGTCTCAGTCTCAGCCATCGGCTGTTTCTGAGTGCTCATCTCCTGCTACTGTGGTTGCATCTATTGGTTCCTGTATCCCTTCCTCTGTGGTTGTCATCCCTGGTTCAGCATAAATGATTTATCCTGGTCTCTCACAGAATTTGCCTTCAGCTGGTTTGTCAGCAGTCTCATCGGCTCCTCATCACAACCCAGCTCCAGTACCTGCACCACAATGTAATCCAGCTCCAGTTCCATCGCAATGTGGCAAC
This sequence comes from Pholidichthys leucotaenia, assembly GCA_020510985.1. NCBI lineage: Eukaryota > Metazoa > Chordata > Actinopteri > Cichliformes > Pholidichthyidae > Pholidichthys > Pholidichthys leucotaenia. The sequence goes on from CM035836.1 coordinate 261,744,585, forward strand.
CCAGCTCAAGTGCCTGCACCATGTCACCTCCCAGCTCCAGTACTTGCTCCATGATGCCTCTCAGCTCCCGTACCTGTTCCATGTTGTTCCCTAGCTCTAGTGCCTGCACCACATAGCTCCCTAGTTCCTGCTCTGCCTGAGGTGCATGTTCCTGTTCCTGATCAACCTGTCATCATTCCTGCCTTGTCTGCCATCATGCCTGTTGGTTGGACTGCAACTGCAGAGTCACCGGGGTCCTCATCAGCAGTGGAGCAAAAGCTCAGGCAAGTCCTCTTCTTTGTATTTTTAACATCAGTTTTAGAGAGATCTTGCCTTGCTCTTAGTGGGGGGTCCTGGTTGCAGCTACCATCTGCTTCAGGGCTTCCTCCACCAAGCTCCACTGCTACCTGTTGCAATGATCCAGGTGTTTTGTTTTCCTCCCTGTCTGGGGTGGTTGTTTGGGGGATGGATTCCTAGACATCTGTACTTGAGGATTTTCAGCCCTTATCGTTTGGCTTTGCTGAGAGTTGGCTCGCCTCTGTTGTCCCGGAGGCTGAGGATTCCCTGTTATGTGTTCCTGTGGCCGGAGAACCTCCATCATGTGTTCTTGAGGCTAGCGCTCACCTGTCATCTGCTGCTATGGTTGGCGTGCCTCAGTCATTAGTTTTGGAGCAAGAGGTTCTCATGCTACATTCACCAAAGCTTGAAGCTCCTGTGTCACCTCCTGAGATTAAAATGTCCATATTGTCACCTCTTGAGGCTGAGGTTTCCATGTTGTCACCTCCTGAGGTGCCCCTGCAGTTATCTCTAGACCCGCTCTGTGCTCTGATCTGGGGGTCCAGGCATTCTGGTAGACCCCCTGAACTATTTTACCCCATGATCTAGTGGCTCAGGGACTCTGGGAGACCACCAGACCCACCTTGTTTTCCAGTCTGTTGGTCCATGGACTGGGGTAGACCACCTGACCCGTTTTGTGTTGGACTTTGGTTGGCCATGAACTGCACTGTTTTTTTAGACTTGTGTGGGGGGTAGGACTTTGTTTCAGCCTGCCTGGCCTAAAGCCCCCACCACCCACCCTGGGAGGATCTTTTGGGGGGTTTTGTGTGTGGGTGTTACCCTGGGGTGTCTGCGTTCCACCCATTAAAGGGAGGGTACTGTCATGGGGTGCATGATTTGGATCATGCTCCACCCTTTGAGATTGTCTGTTTATTGTTATGGTTTAAGATAAGATAAGATAAGATAAGCCTTTATTAGTCCCACAGTGGGGAAATTCCAGATAGTTCCAGACAGTTTATTCTGTTTAGGCACTACTTTATATTTTAGTATGGTCTAGCTTCTCATTTCTTACATCCCTCATGCCTTGACTACCTTGTCTGTTTTGTTATCTTGTTTTATTTTTGACCTTGGGTCTTATTTTGAAGTATTTCCTATTTTAGTGTTGTCTAGTTTTATTTTCATAGTTTCCCTTCCTGTCAGTAGTGGTGATTCACAATTTACTCTTTGTTACAAAACCTGATTTATTCTGTCCCAGCTGTTCCTGATTTCTCATTAGTTTGTGTATAAGTTTAGTCCCATGCCTCTGTCCTTTGTTGTGTCATTATCGCTGTTGTGAATGGTTTCTCGTTTCTCCTGTGATCTCCTGGTTTGTTTAGTTACTTCCATGTTCCCAGTTTTTTCAGCTAATCTTATCCAGCCACTGTACTGCGCTTTTTGTTATAATAAACCTCTGTGTACTGGATTTCGCCTGCATTTTGGGTCTTACTCCTACCTATCCAGTCCCGTTGTGACACTACTGGTTCTTGTGTGTCTCATAAGGTGGTTTACTCTTCCTATATTCCAACTGTTATTAATGGTGCTGTTAGATTTTGCTCAACTGTTTTAACACTCTTAAGTTGACATATTTAAAACAGTTCATACACAATCAGAAACAGACAAGTGCCTGGATCTGAGCCACAGTCTGACTTTAGGCATGCTCTAAACTAGGAAGGGAGACTCACTCATTCAGGTATCCTGCCTCCCTGGAAGGGCTGGAAAATAGAGACATTCCCCATAAAAGTTCCATTGCCGTTTATGTAACTGTATCTGGAATGCACGGTGTCTGAGCTGGCTCATTTTTCACATCATAGTATTGAACCTAAGGTTGTAATTAGAATCAGCTGTTAGGGTTAAGATAAGATAAGATAAGATAAGCCTTTATTAGTCCCACAACGGGGAAATTCCAGGATTGCAACAGCACAGGGATAGCAACACTCAGAGCAACAATCAGAAGGCAAGAAAAAAAACAAGCAAGCAAGAGCAGCTAATAAACATATGTACGTATTACTATAAAATATATATATATACACACACACACAGACACACAGTGCAGAGCATTGTAGCTGGATGGAATAAATATATGAATATATGAACACACAGTGCAGAGCATTGTAGCTAGATGGAATAAATATGTAAATATATAAACACCCACAGTACGGAGCATTGCAGCTAGGTGGAATAAATATGCAAGTATATAAACACACACAGTGCGGAGCAATGTAGCTAGATGGAATAATATGTAGATATATAAATATATAAACACACCCAGTGCTGAGCATTGTAGCTAGATGGAATAAATATGCAAATATATAAACACACACAGTGCAGAGCATTGTTGCTAGATGGAATGAAACAGCATAACCGTCTACTTAGTTATCCTACATGGTATGATTATGTGCCCATACATATTCTCACCCTCCATAGCGACCGGTATGTTCCTAGTTGTATGCCGGAGGGGACCATTGTGTAAGTCTATTGCATCTTTTGCATTCAAAAAACTATTAGTTTGTTACGTCTTTTTGCTATCTCTGCGAGCAGCCCTGCTTAGGTTGTACAGTCTGACAGCCGTTGGTAGGAAGGACCTACGAAACCTCTCGGTTGTGCACCTGGGATGATGTAGTCTGCTGCTAAATGAGCTCCTCAGCTCATTAACTCATTAGCTCGTTAACCATTTATCCTTACTGTTAAAAGCTGATGAGTCACAGTGTCTTCTTCAGGTATGAAGAGGATAAGCAAAGCTTGGCTCATTTCTCTCTGCAGCATATTTTTTTGAATGTGGAGCAGAACATGTCAGCAGCATACAGACATGTCTCCTTTCACTTCTACATGCAGCCAGGGAAACTGGGAGACCAGAATACATGGTGACATCACATTCCAGTGTTCTGTAATCATAAAAACAACAGTGCAACTGATACCATAATACAATGAGTGAGGAAACAAATGAATAATGCTCAACACCCCCACTCCAACTTAGCTCATCGGATTACATGAAAACCATCCATCCATCCATCTTCTTCAACTTTTCCAGGGATCTGGGTCACAGAGGCATCTGTCCAAGCAGAAAAACCCAGACATCCCTCTCCCCAGCCACCTTCTCCAGCTCTTCAGAGAGGACACCAAGGCATTCCCAGGCCAGCTGGGAGGCAGCATCTATCCAGCATGTCCTTGGTTTGCCCTGGGGTCTACTTCCAGTGGGACATACCCAAAACACCTCACATGGGAGGCATCCAGGGTGCATCCTGATAGACTGCCCAAACAGCCTAGCTTGTAATTGACAGCTTTGCTTTAGAACTCATCTCCCTCTTCTCCACAACAGACCAGTACAATGTCTGCATCACTGCAGATGCTGCATCGATCCATCTGTCAATCTCCTGCTCCATTCTCCCCTCACCTGTGAATTAGACCCCAAGATACTTGAACTCCTCAACTTGGGGCAGGAGCTCATTCGACAAGTCACATTTTTCTAGCTGAGAACCATGGACTCAAACTTGGGAGTGCTGTTATGGGATGCTGGTGTTGGTCCACTGTGTCTTATCAATTCTAAAATCAGCACACTTGTCTACCAGAAAATTTTAGAGCACTTCATGCTTCCCTCTGCTGACAAGCTCCATGGAGATGCTGATTTCATTTTCTAGCAGGACTTGGCACCTCCCCAAACTGCCAAAAGTACCAAAACCTGTTTAATGGCCATGGTATCACTGTGCTTCACTGGCCAGCAAACTCTCCTGACCTAAACCCCATAGAGGATTTATGGAGCATTGTCAAGAGTTCACACTGAGGGCACATGCGCACTCAGCGACCAGCAATGGGTGAAAAGTTTGGCGTCTTAGTCTCTGTTTTTATGCACTTTAATGTGTTTTAATGTAATTCTCTGTGCCGTTTTTGTCCTTGAATGTTTGTGGACTATATAACGAAGAGGTCTTTGGTTCCATCAGTATGGACTTTCTTCTTGTTATTGCACTGTGGCTCCTTTCTTTCTGGCTTTTTGCCTGGGACATCAGCGCTGTCATGCCGGTAAGAATGCAGCATTCCAGAGACATGTTACTGCAGCTAAACATGGATAACCCAGCGTCTGTGACTGAGGTTGTGCCGCAACTGCCAGACTGTATTTTAAGAGACTTCCATGGACACAGCAATGAAAACGGAGACAAGAGGAAGAAACGCGGAAAGCGTGGAGGCGTAAGATTAAACCTGAGGAGACTTCAGGTTAACCGCATTCCTCTTCCTTCCATTATTATGAGGAATGTACAATCCCGGAGAAATAAAGTGGATGAAATTCAAGGAAATGTCTGATATCAGAAGGATTTCAAGAACTGCTGTGTTATGGCTTACACGGAGACATGGCTTACGGATCATGACCGGGACCCGGACCTGTGTATTGACGGCTTTGGAGCCCCACTTTGCTTGGATCGGCAGGAAGAGGTAACGGGGAAACATCAGGGAGGCGGCATATGTTTGGATGTTAATAAACAGTACTGTACATCTGTCACAGTCAGAGACTGTATCTGTACACCAGATGTGGAGCTTCTGTCCATATCGCTACGCCCCTTTTATCTGCCCCGCGAGTTCCCCCAACTTTTCATAACGACTGTGAAAATTCACCCGAGGGCAGATGCTGCCGCCGCCTCCAGCAACATCTTTGATGTGGTACAGCAGTTGCAGTTGATTTCGCCAGAGGCTCCAAATTTTATCCTTGGCGATTTTAACCATGTGTCTTTAAAGAAGACACTTAGAAACTTTTATCAGTACGTCTCCTGCCCAACCAGGCGAGAAAAGACATTGGACCTGTGCTACGGATCTATAGCGGGGGCGTATAAATCTCTTCCCCTTCCTCCTTTAGGCTCCTCAGATCACAACTATGTACATTTGCTGCCCACATATAAAACTGCTCCCAAAAGAGAGAAGACGAAGACCAGGGACATAAAGGTCTGGACAGATGATTCAGTGCTCTGCCTCCAGGAATGTTTTAACTGTACGGACCGGGAGGTCTTCACACTGTCCTGTGGGGATGATTTGGACTCTTTGGTGGACGTGACATGCTCTTACATGGCTTTTTGCAGGGATATGATCGTTCCACGTAAACGTGTCAAAATATAGCCCAACAATAAGCCATGGGTTACTAAATCAGTTAAATCCTGCTTACAGAGGAAAGCACTTGCCTTTAAACAGGGGTCTGTTTCTGAGCTGCAGGTTGCCACAAAAGAGCTGAAGTCCGAAATTTTAAGAGCGAAACAGAATTAAAAATCAGAATTGGGAAGCAAGATGGCAGCAAAGAAGCTTGGTTGAGCCTGGGCTAGTATGAAAACTATTGCAGGCCTTCAGAGCACAGAGCATAGTAATCATGTGTTTTTAGATGGTTTTAATTCAGACACAGAGCTAGCTAATGCTCTTAATTGTTTCTATGGTCGTTTTGATTCTTTTAATTTTAGCACAGAAACCCAAGATTTGAAACAGAAACTCAAAGACAATCAGCACTTTAATATTGAGGTGCAGGATGTTAAAAGGGCGTTCTGTGCTGTAAAAGTGAACAAAAGTCAGGACCCTGATAATATATGTGGGCACTTGGTAAAGTCCTGTGCACATGAACTGAGTCCTGTGTTTCACTACATTTTCAATAAGTCCTTACAGACACAACATGTGCCTAAGATCTGGAAAGATAAGATAAGATAAGATAAGATAAGCCTTTATTAGTCCCACAACGGGGAAATTCCAGGATTGCAACAGCACAGGGATAGCAACACTCAGAGCAACAATCAGAAGGCAAGAAAAAACAAGCAAGCAAGAGCAGCTAATATACATATGTACATATTACTATAAAATATATATATACACACACACACACACACAGACACACAGTGCAGAGCATTGTAGCTGGATGGAATAAATATATGAATATATGAACACACAGTGCAGAGCATTGTAGCTAGATGGAATAAATATGTAAATATATAAACACCCACAGTATGGAGCATTGCAGCTAGGTGGAATAAATATGCAAGTATATAAACACACACAGTGCGGAGCAATGTAGCTAGATGGAATAATATGTAGATATATAAAAACACAGTGCAGAGCATTGTAGCTAGATGGAATAAATATATAGATATATAAATATAAACACACCCAGTGCTGAGCATTGTAGCTAGATGGAATAAATATGTAAATATATAAACACACACAGTGCAGAGCATTGTTGCTAGGTGGGATGAAACAGCATAACCGTCTATTTAGTTATCCTACATGGTATGATTATGTGCCCATACATATTCACACCCTCCATAGCGACCGGTATGTTCCTAGTTGTATGCCGGAGAGGACCATTGTGTAAGTCTATTGCATCTTTTGCATTCAAAAAAAAAAAAAAAAAAAACTATTAGTTTGATGTTAGATGATTAGACAACCACAGATTAGATGCTGTGGTTGTCACCGTTCCAAAATCCAGATGTCCAAAAACGGTAAATGATTTTAGACCAGTTGCTTTGACTACAATTTTAATGAAAATTTTTGAAAAACTGGTCAGATTTGAGGTCCTAAAGCAGACTGAGCATGCACTGAATCCTTTGCAGTTTGCCTACAGGCCTCATAGAGGAGTGAAGGATGCCACTGTCACTCTGCTTAACATGCTTTTTAAACATCTGGATTTTAATGGGACACATGCCAGGCTTTAATTTGTGGACTTTTCTTCCGCTTTTAATACAATCCAACCTCATATTTTAGTTCAAAGGCTCCTGCAACAATTTGATTTCAGTAATAATCTGGTGGGTTGGATTCTGGATTTTTTAACCAACAGGACACAGAGAGTAAGGGTCAGCGGTACATTGTCTAACCAAAAGTGTTCTTCTACTGGCTCTCCTCGGGGGGGGGGGTGTTTTCACCACTACTCTTCATCCTGTACACAAACATGTGTCGGAGCAGACATGACAACAGACACATTATAAAGCATGCTGATGATTCAGTTGTTGTCAGTCTCCTCCAGGATGGTGAGAGTGGCCACGGCCCAGTAGTTGATGATTTTGTTCACTGGTGTGAGGATTCCTACCTGCAGCTGAATATGACAAAAACTAAAGATATGATTATTGACTTTAGGAGGAAAACTCCCAGGCACAAAGACGCTGTACTAAAAGGCCAGACCATTGAATATGTGCAATCTTACAAATATCTTGGGATGATTATTGATAGTAATTTAAAGTTTGAAGAGAACTGTAAAAGGGTGTGCAAAAAGGGTCAGCAACATTTGCATTGTTTAAGGAAACTCACACACTTCCAAATTGACCGAACCATAATGACAATGTTTTATCGGGCTTTTATTGAATCTGTTTTATCCTTTTCTTTATTGTCATGGTTTGGTCAGATAAAACTGAAACAGAGGAAATCCTTGGATCAGGTAGTTAGATGATCCAGTCATTTGCTTGGTGAGTCACAGCTGAGCCTGACATCCCTGTACACCAGACAAGTACAGAGGATGGCTACCTCCATTTTAAATGATGACTCCCACCCTTTGTACTGCAACTTTCAGCTTCTTCCCTCCAGACGGAGGTTTGTTGTCCCAAAATGTAAAACCCAGCGCTACAAAAACAGCTTTGTTCCTGCTGCTGTCAAAGAGTTGAACAAGATGTAACAATATATTGCACATAATTTTGCTATCTATTTATGAATTTTATTTTTTATTTATTTATTTTTGTAGGTTTTTTATTTGGGTTTTAAATCTTTTATTCGGTTTTCGACTTTTATTGAGTTTTTAATCTCTTTGACTTAGTTTTTAACTTTTTTAATATGACCCTTTTCTTTTATCTCTTTTCTTTTCTTCTTATGTCCTGATTGGTGGAGCCTTGAGAACTTTTATCGTGTTTATAGTCAGCTTCATGTGTGCCAGTGTTTGTGTTCATGTTGAATGTAATTGTGGTTTGTAAATATGTGTCTAAAAGGATGTCATCTGACTGCAAAACAAGTCTACCTGCTGGTACAAATAAAGTAACCTGAACTTGAACCTGAACCTGAACCTGAAGTGGAAGATGAGAGACACCAGATCCAAAAATGCAGATGAGCTGAAGGCCACCATCAAAGGAACCTGGGCCTCCATAACACCTCAGCAGAACCACAGGCTGATCATCTCCATGACATGCCGCATGTATGCACTAATTCATTCAAATGGAGCCCTAACCAAGTATTGAGTGTGTACATGAACATACTTTTCAGTTGGCCAACATTTCCTTTAAAAATCAATTTTTTTAAATTAATTTTTTATCCATCCATCCATCCATCTTCTTCCGCTTAATCCTTTCAGGTCACGGGGGGCTGGAGCCTATCCCAGCATCTTTGGGCAAGAGGCAGGGTACACCCTGGACAGATCGCCAGTCCATCGCAGAATTAATTTTATATAAAAATTAAAATGTTCTATAATATATATACTATATATACTGTATATATACAGTATGTGTGTGTGTGTGTGTGTGTGTGTGTGTGTGTGTGTGTGTGTGTGTGTGTGTGTGTGTGTGTGTAATTTAAATTTTTTGAGAAACTGAATTTAGGGTTTTCATGAGCTATAAGCCATGATCATCAAAATTAAAAAAAATAAACACTTGAAATATATCTGTGTGTAATGAATCTATATGCAAAACTATCGCTGTTCATGCCAACCAAAAGCCATGGGTGACAGCAGAGGTCCGCAGGCACCTGAGGGTTCGGGACACAGCCTTCAGGTCGGTGACACTGCAGGACTAACAACAGCTAGGGCCAACCTGTCTTTTGGCATCAAGGAGCCAAAACAACAGTAAAGCAAGGAAATATCCGGCCACTTCAGCAACACCAGAGATGCATGTTCCCTCTGGTGGGGCATACAGACCCTCACCAACTACAAACCTCCATCTCAGACCTGTGTGAGTGACATCATATTGCGTAACAAAATAAATGACTTCTTTGGCCGCTTTGAAGCACAAAACAGCACATCAGCACATAAGACCACTCCTCCTCCAGATGAACAGGCCATAAGTCTGGATCTGGCTAGCGTGAAGAGGACCCTCTGCAGGATCAACCCATGCAAGGCAACTGGACCAGACAACATACCAGGTCGTGTTCTGAAGGACTGTGCAGAGGAGCTCAAGAATGTCCTTGCTGACATCTTCAGCATCTCCCTGACTCAAGCTGTTGTCCCCACGTTTCAAAACTGCGACCATAATACCAGTCCCTAAGAAGCCCACCTCATTCAGCTACAACGATTACCGGCCCTTAGCACTGACCCCCATCATAATGAAGTGCGTCAACCGGCTGGTCATGCAGAACATCAAGTCCATCCTCCCCTTGTCCCACGATCCATCTCAGTTTGAATACAGGTCAAACAGATCCACAGAGGATGCCATTGCTGCTGCTTTCCACCCAGCCCTCACCCACCTGGACTCAAAGAACTCCTACGTGCTAATGCTGTTCTTGGACTTCAATTCAGCATTCAACACAATCATCCCCCAGCACCTAATACAAAAACTCAGACACTTGGGACTCAAAACCTCTCTCTGTAACTGGGTGCTGGACTTTCTCACAGGGAGGCCACAGAATGTGCGGGTTGGCAGCAACACATCCAAGACCATCACACTGAGCACGGGGGCCCCAGAAGGGTGCGTGTTCAGCCCGCTATTCTTCACTCTGCTGACCCATGACTATGTACCAGCCTACAATACCAACCACATCATCAAGTTTGCAGATGACACAACGGTGGTGGGCCTCATCACCAACAACAAGGAGGCCAACTACAGAAATGAAATGAGCCAACTGGTCCAGTGGTGTAAAGACAATAACCTCTTCCTGAACGTGGGAAAAACCAAGGAGATTGTGGTCGACTTCAGGAGGGGACACACACAGCATCCCCCTCTGATCATCCATGGAGCAGCTGTGGAGAGGGTGAGCAGCACCAAGTTTCTGGGGGTGCACATCTCTGAGGACCTCTCCTGGCCCAACAACACCACATCACTGGCCAAGAAGGCTCAAACTCGCCTCCATTTCCTCTACAAACTGAGGAGAGCATGAGTCCCACCCCCATCATTTGCTCATTCTACTGAGGCACCATTGAGAGCATCCTCACCAGCTGCATCACGGTGTGGTGTGGAAGCTGCACCACCCCCTGCCAGAAGACACTTCAACACACAGTGAAAGCAGCCAGCAAGATCATCGGTGCTCCCCTGTCCCCCCTCTTGGACATCTACCTCATCCACAGAGCCATCAACATTTCAGGCAACACCTCCCACCCCTCACACTCCCTCTTCAGCCCCCTGCCATTGTGGAAAAGGTACCGGAGCCTCCAGGCCTGCTCCACAACACTGCTAAACAGCTTTGTTCATTAGGCCATCAGGACCCTGAACTCTGTCCACCACCACCCCACCCCACCACCCCTGGACCGTAACACGCTCACCCACACAATAACTACCTCAGCTGTTGGCACAGAAAGATTGGCACACAAACAGTAATTACATCTGCTGCTATATGTTTCTGCACTTTACTGCAACCATTTGCACAAATGCCATACCTGTTGCTGTCTGTTAGTGCAATATTGATCATGTGCAGTCCTATCTGTCACTGTCTGCATCTACACTACCACAGTGAACTTGCAACTACGAGTATTACTGCTCTACCTTTTCTTTATATAGGATTGCTGAGTTTTATCGTTTATCTTTATTTGCAGTATGGGATGTCTGGGTTTTATCCTTTACCGTTATTTGCACTACAGCCTTATTCCTTTTTGTTTGTTTGTTTATGTTGCACACACCACTGAAGAGAGAGAAAGAGCATTTCAATTATCCTGTATGTCCTGTACATATAGTAGTATTGACAAATAAAATCTTTGAATCTTGAATCTTGAATACAACTGCCCACAAGCTCTAATGCAGTGGTGTCCAATCATGTACCATGGAGGACCAAGACCCTGCAGGCTTTATCTCCAACCAGTGTCTTCAACAGCAGATTCCACTTAATTTCTTTCCACTGTTTGCTGATAAGTGAAAACACCTGCTGAAGAGACTGGGTAGAAGAGAGAACCTGTAGGGTCTTGGCCCTCCATGGCACATGATTGGACACCCCTGCTCTAATGCCAAGAGAAGTTGTAGTGGAGAAGAAAACCAACCATATGCACAGAAGACTGATCTTGGTTTGAGTATTGTGAGTTATGGTCACCCATGTAAACAGTATGGTGATGCAATTGGTGTAAGTCACCGCATCATTGTAAAACAAGTGACACCTGAACAAAAGCCTTCAGTTAATCTCAAGAATGAAGTTCACTGTGTGTGCAAGACTCATGTTAAAGAAATGACTCCAGATATGATGCAAACATATGGGCTGCACGGTGGCGCAGTGGTTAGCACTGTGGCAGCACAGTTTACCCTCGGCCGGGGGATCGCGGGGATCATGAGATCGTGGGTTCGATCCCTGCCCCCGGCCAACAGTGATCTGTGTGGAGTTTGCATGTTCTCCCCGTGTTGCGTGGGTTTACTCCGGGATTTCTCCGGTTTCCTCCCACATGCCAAAAACATGCAGGTTAGGGATATGGGGCGCTTGCGCACGCAGGGACCGGCAGCTGGTGGCTTGTCACCGGACTGCAGGACAAATCTACCTACGGGTACAAAATAAGTCCAAAAAAAAAAAAAAAAAAAAAAACAGGACACAAACGATCAAGTCTATGACTGATCTCAAACAATGGCAATTTGTACCATGTGAGGAAAATCTTGCAGATCTTTCTTCACGAGGCCAAACTGTAAATCAGCTTGTTGCTTCAAACTGGTTCAAGGGCCCAGATTTTCTGTTTGAAAGACAGCTATCCATCACGGATGTTAAGGTGGGAGAAGTTACTGACAATGATCCAGAACTTTGGAAAACCAATGTACTCTACACAAAAATAAAGGAAAGCAGAACTTTGCTTGACCAGCTGGTTGTTTTCAGACTGGAAGAGAGCTGTTAAAGCTATTTCTTATCTCAAACACCATGCTAAGGAAATCAAGGACTTCAAACCTAAGACAAGTGAAGTGACACGTGTTTAGAACAGGCAAGAAGCTGAGATTTTCCTGATCAAAATGATGCAAGAGGAAGCATTCAAAAATGAAATCTAGAGTATAAGACAACGCAGTGAGATAAAAACACAAGGATAGGACAAACAAGCTGCACAAAATAAGTACATTCATCGATAAGTATGGCATACTCAGGGTTGGAGGAAGTTTGATAAAATCTGGTCTTCACCCATATGTTAAGCATCCGGCTATATTGGCAAAAGTAAGTCATGCGTCCTCTTTACTATTCAAGCATTATCATGAGAGCGTGCATCATCAAGGAAGAGGAATGACTTTAAATGAACTGAGATTTAATGGAATTTGAGTCATTGGATGCAGTAGTGCAGTTGCCTCACACATTTACAAATGCACAAAATGCAGGAAGTATAGAGGGAACACACAAGATCCAAAGATGGCTGATTTGCCTGAAGAAAGAATGGAAATAACACCGCCATTTACTTACTGTGGCATAGATTGCTTTGGGTCTTTCTATATAAAGATAAGATAAGATAAGAAAAGATAAGCCTTTATTAGTCCCACAATGGGGAAATTCCAGGATTGCAACAGCACAAGGACAGCAACACTCAGAGCAACAATCAAAAAGACAAGAAAAACAAGATCAGCGAATATACATATGTACACATAAATATATAAATATATATACACTCAGTGCAGAGCATTGTAGCTAGATGGAATAAACAGCATAACCGTCTACTTAGTTATCCTACATAGTATGAATATGTACCTATTCATATTGTCACCCTCCGTAGCGAGTGATATTGTCCTAGTTGTATACTGGAGGGGACCATTGTGTAAGTGTATTGCGTCTTTTGCATTCAATACTATTAGGTCGTCACGTTTTTTTGCTATCTCTGCGAGCAGCCCTGCTTAGGTTATACAGTCTGACAGCCGTAGGTAGGAAGGACCTGCGAAACCTCTCGGTCACGCATCTAGGATGATGTAGTCTACTGCTAAATGAGCTCCTCAGTGCGTCCAGTATGTCCTGCATAGGGTGGGACTCGGACTCCAGCAGAGATGACAGTTTAGCCACCATCCTTCTCTCTCCTATCTCCTCCACTGGATCAAGGCATTGCCCCAGGACAGATCTAGCTTTCTTGATCAGTTTGTTCAGTCTCTTCCTATCGGCTGCTGTAATGCCACTGCCCCAGCAGACCACTCCAAAAGTGATGGCTGATGCCACCACCGTGTCATAGAATGTCTTCAAAAGCACCCCTTGTATACCAAAAGACCTGAGTCTCCTCAGTAGGAACAGCCTGCGCTGTCCCTTCTTGTAGAGTGCGTCGGTATTGTGTGACCAGTCTAGTTTATTGTTCAGATGAACACCCAGGTACTTGTAGGATGTCACCATCCCAATGTCTGTTCCCTGGATGTTTACTGGTGCTGTGAGGGGTTGTCCTTGCCTGTGGCAGTCCACCACCAGCTTCTTAGTTTTCCTCGCGTTGATCTGGAGGCAGTTCCAATAGCACCAGTCCACGAAGTCCTGGATAAGTCCTCTGTACTCAGCTTCATCTCCGTTGGAGATGAGGCCGACGATCGCAGAGTCATCAGAGAACTTCTGTAGATGGCAGTGTGTTGTGTTGTGTGAGAAGTCCGCAGTATAAAGGGTGAACAGGAAGGGAGCCAAAACCGTTCCCCGGGGGGCCCCCTTGCTACCGATGATCGTGTCAGACACACAATCTCGGGTTCTCACAAACTGTGGCCGGTTAGTGAGGTAGTCCAGGATCCATGATGACAGGTGTTAGTCCACCCCTGCGCACAGCAGCTTGTCCTTCAGGATCATCGGTTGGATGGTGTTGAAAGCACTGGAGAAGTCAAAGAACATGATTCTCACCACATTCCCAGGCTTCTCCAGGTGGGACAGAGAACGGTGAAGGAGGAAGATCACTGCATCCTCCACCCCAATGCCATGCTGGTAGGCGAACTGGAGTGGATCCATCGCTGGTCCCACCAGGGGGCAGATGTGAGCAAGGAGCAGTCTCTCCAGGGTCTTCATCATGTGAGACGTCAGGGCCACTGGTCTGTAGCTGTTCAGATCTTTAGGGTGGGAAGTCTTTGGTACAGGTACCACACAAGATGTTTTCCACAACTGTGGTACCGTCCCCAGCTTCAGGCTCAGGTTGAAGATGTGCTCCACAATCCCACATAGCTGGTCTGCACAGGACTTGAGGAGCTTCGCGCTGATGCCGTCCGGTCCCGAGGCCTTCCTCGCCTTGATCTTCCTCAGCTCTGTCCTCACCTGGGTCTTAGTGAGGGTCATGTTGGGGGGCTGTGTGCTGGGAGTGGGGGGGGTGTTGGTGGAGTGGGGTGTGGACAGCAGGATTTGATGTCTTTAGAGGCAGCAGTGGTTGTTGTGCAGTCGGTGGGGAGGGTGGTTTGCCAAACCTATTAAAAAACAGGTTAAGATTGTTCGCCCACTCCCTGCCCCCCGTGGCCTGGGAGGAGGTATTCTGGAGCCCAGAGATGGTTTTAAGGTTTCTCCAGACCCCGCCGATGTCGCTCTGTTGCAGCTTGTCCTCCATCTTCTTCCTGAAGCTGTCCTTGCCTTCTCTGATCTTCCTCCTCAGCTCCCTCTGTACGGACTTCAGCATCTCCCTGTTCCCCGACCTGAAGATCCTCTTCTTCTCTCTCAGAAGCGTTTTTATCTCAGTGTTGATCCAGGGTTTGTTGTTCGAGCAACACCATATGGTCTTGGTGGGTACGGTGTTGTCCACACAGAAGCTGATGTAGTCCGTGATGGTGTGAGTGAGGCCATCGATGTCCTCACCATGTGGATCGCAGAGCTGCTCCCAGGCAGTGGTTTCAAAACAGTCCTTTAGAGCGTCCATTGCCTCCTCTGACCATAACTTCACTGTGAGCATGACCGGAGGTTATCTGTGTACTAGGGGTTTGTACACTAGTAGGAGATGAACCAAGTTGTGATCCGATCTCCCGAGTGGGGGGAGTGGTGATGAGGTGTACACCTCCTTAGTGTTTGCATAGAATAAGTCCAGTGTTTTATTGTCTCTAGTGTGGCATGTGACATAAGCCCCTTTTCCACTAGTCCCAGTCGTCCTAACTCGACTCGCCTCGCCTCGAATCACCACTACTCATTTCGGCCTCGGTTGTCTTTCCATTGCAGCCGGGTAAAGCGAGGACGGCGCTGTATGGCTCAAAAAAAGGGAGCTTACCACCAACAGGATAAATAAGCGAACAGATGCACATTATTACAAATCACTCACCATCGATGGTTCTCTCACGTTCGTCTTCAGCTTGTCCGAAGTCCGGTTCTATGCTGGACTGCATCTGTATCGGTGCGGGTCGCTCCTCTCACTGTGGATCTGCCACCAAGCAGAGAAAACGCCGCTCTTCTTCATTGGACCACGGTGTAGATTTCCGCAAAACCTACAACACTGACTGTATTAATATCGTATTTACTCCGTCACCGAGTTAGTCCGTGAAATATTGCAAATGGCGGTCATGTAAATTCCACTGAAGACGGATGCTTTCATGACGTTACGCACTGACCAATCAGTGGCTCGCAGTCTGTTGACGTCACATCTCGGCTCGACTCAGCACGGTTGTACCCTACCCTCGATCAGGCATGAAAATAGCGCCTGCTAACCGGTGCTGGGGCTAATGGAAAAGGCTACAAACACGGGCCGAGCCGTAACGTGCTGGGCCAAGCGGGGCTAGTGGAAAAGGCCTATACTGGGTGAACGTGGGTAGAATGGGGGACAGTGAAATATGGTTGAAATCACCTGAGATGAGGAGGAGAGCATCTGGGGGTTCTGTCTGCAGCCTGCCAGTTACTGAGTGGATGACGTCACGCGCTGTCCCAGCGTTCACCGTCGGTTTTGCATAAATAACAATGCAGATCATGTGTGAGTATTCCCTCTGGAGATATTTAGGCCGCATGCTAACAGCTAGCAACTCCATGTCTTTGTTGCAGTGTTGTTGTTTAACCGTGATATGTCCCAGTCTGCACCAGTTGTTACTGACATACATTATCACTCCTTCGCCCCTTGCTTTCCCACTGTCTGGTGTTCGGTCTGCCCGTATTGCGTGGAAACCCTCCAGTTCAATGTTAGCATCTGTTGCTAGTTCTGTTAGCCACGTCACCATAAACAGCATCAAACTACTCTCTCTGTACACGCTCTCGTAGCGGGAGATAGCTGCTTGCTCATCTGTTTTATTGAATAGCGATCGTACATTCCCCATAATAGCGGATGGGAGGGCGGGTCTGTACCTTATATTCCTCGCCCGCCGTCTTACTCCAGCTCGACATCCACGCCGTTTCTGTCTTATTTCTCGCGGTATGTCGAGTTTTTGCATTGGCATCATGGGCTGGTTAAGTGCTAACAGCTGGTCTCTATTATAAAGCCTCCTGCAAGAAACAGTGGCTCCGTCCGCTGGCTCAGGAGACATTTGGGCGATCTACGTGTCTGTGATGGATAAGGTGTTGCCGAATCAGAAAAATTTGCAAGAGAGCCTGATAGTAAATAGAAATAGGAAGAAACTGATCCGCTGTTGCAAAAAGGCAGCCTACTCGTGCGGCGCCGGAATGGTATGGTCTTCTTTTTACCTGTATGTGCTCTAGAGCCATACATATAGAGATGCTTGATGATCTCACAGCAGATGTCATCATCAATGCACTACATGCTTCCATTGCAATACGTGGGAATGTAAGACAGCTAAGGTGTGATCAAGGCACAGATTTCGTAGGTGCCAAAAGAGAGTTCATGAATGCAATGAAGGACCTGAATCATGAACAGCTGAAAGAACATGGTCGTGGGTTTGTAATGACTATCCCAGCATCATGCCACATTGGAGGGGTGTGGGAAGGGCAGATAAGAACTATCAGTAACATTCTTACCGCAATCCTCGATGAGTCAGCTAAACGCCTTGACAGTTCTTCACTCAGAACCTTTCTATACGAAGTGATGGCTATTGCCAATAGCAGACCACTGACAATAGAACACCTAAATGATCCAACAAGTCTTGAGCCTCTCACACCAAACCACATTCTCATGATGAAGTCTATCATAATATCACCACCCTCCCCAGACCTAAATTAGAGCTAAACCCTTAGGACAACATCCACCACTGGAGGAGCTCTCGCCACCACTATGGGTGCCCTCAATAAAGGGAGAGCAGGAGCTGGCCCTAGTAATCATCACCCTTTTGTCTCACCAGCAAAATGAACTTCCTTTGTCAAAAACTGTCCCAACATTATGCCCGTTTTGACACCTCGTCAGCTGTGTCCAACTCCCCCACTCCACCCAGCTCCACTGCCTCCTCGGCCCCTAATTCATCAAAAGCGCCCCCCTCCTCCTCCTTCCCCACTGCCCTTGTCATCAGTGAGCAGGACGTGCACAGACAGTTCTCCAGACTGAACCCGCGCAAGGCCCCCGGGCCGGACGGTGTGTCTCCCTCCACCCTGAAACACTGTGCGAAAGAGCTGGCTCCTGTCTTCACAGACATTTTTAACACCTCCCTTAAGCAATGCCACGTGCCGTCCTGCCTCAAATCCTCCACCATCATCCCTGTCCCCAAGAAGCCAAGGATTACTGGACTTAACGACTACAGACCTGTAGCGCTCACCTCTGTAGTCATGAAGTCCTTTGAGTGCCTGGTCCTGTCTCACCTCAAGTCCATCACCACTCCCCTCCTGGACCCGCTGCAGTTTGCCTACCGTGCCAACAGGTCTGTGGACGATGCAGTCAACCTGGCCCTCCACTCCATCCTGCAGCACCTGGACTCCCCGGGAACCTACGCCAGGATCCTGTTTGTGGACTTCAGCTCTGCATTCAACACCATCCGCCCCGCTCTGCTCCAGGACAAGCTGTCCCTGCTCGGCGTTCCTGACTCCCTCTGCAGGTGGATCACAGACTTCCTGATGGACCGGAGGCAGCATGTGCGGCTGGGGAAGTCTGTCTCGGACTCTGTTAGCATCAGCATCGGATCACCCCAGGGCTGTGTACTTTCCCCCCTACTCTTCTCCCTTTATACCAACTCCTGCACCTCCTCCCACCAGTCTGTTAAGCTGATCAAGTTTGCGGACAACACCACCCTAATCGGGCTCATCTCCAACGGCGACGAGTCCGTCTACAGGAAAGAGGTGGCCCAGCTGGTGTCCTGGTGCAGCCACAACAACCTGCAGCTGAACGCTCTGAAGACAGCGGAGATGATCGTGGACTTCAGGAAAGTCACAACCCCCCTGCCCCCCCTCACCATCACAGGCTCTCCCATCACCATTGTAGATTCCTTCCGCTTCTTGGGCAACACCATCACCCGGGACCTCAAATGGGAGCCAACCATCAGCTCCCTCATCAAAAAGGCCCAGCAGAGGACGTTCTTTCTGCGGCAGCTGAGGAAGCTCAAGCTACCCACCAAGATGTTAGTGCAGTTCTACACGGCCATCATCGAGTCCATCCTCACCTCCTCCATAACCGTGTGGTACGCAGGAGCCACTGCCAGGGACAGACTAAGGCTGCAGCGCGTCGTGCGCACTGCTGAGAAGGTGATCGGCTGCAAGCTCCCATCTCTCCAGGACCTGCACATCTCCAGGACCTGGAGGCGTGCAGGCCGGATCATAGCCGATCCTTCACACCCTGGTCACGTACTGTTTGCCCCCCTCCCCTCAGGTAGAAGACTTCGGTCCATTCAGACTAAAACCTCCCGGCACATGAACAGCTTTTTCCCCTCTGCCATCAGACTGCTGAACATTAAGTGACTTATTGACTCTCGTGCACTTCAAAGGAAAAAAAAAAAAAAAAAAAAGGATAAATAACTATATACAGCAGCTCAACCAGACTCATGTCATTCATCACTGTTTTTCTGTTGCATTATCGACTGCACTGTGGTACCCCATATTATCTGCTACTTGCTAATTTATTTAAAACTGCCTTGACTAGTATTACTCATTATTATTATTATTATTATTATTATTATTATTATTATTATTATTATTATTATTATTATTATTATTATTATTATTCTACACTTATTGCATGTTTTTAGTCTTTTAGTTTTTTAGTTTATCTCTTTATCTCATCATGTTTTTAATGTTGCAGCATGGCACCGAGACAAATTCCTAGTTTGTGTACTACATGAACAATGGCAATAAATCTGATTCTGATTCTGATTCTGATTCCTCCTCTCAGTTCTAGCTTTCCACCTAATCACCATCTCCAATACTAAAGCTAGCATTGAGAGCTCCCAAATCATTAATGTATCTCCAATTAACAACGTGCTCTGAGCCCCCCGAGTCACTTTCTCAACGACTCGACCAATTTTTCCGCTGTCTCTGGTCCATGCTTGGTACGGCGATGGCCCACCATCGCACTCAGATATCTGTTAACCTTAGCCTCAGCCTACTCCCATCTCAGGTGTGCTAAAACCTAGCAAATCAACCGCGTGACTGCGACGTGGTGCCAAGTGACCAACCTCTGACCAGATACCTACAAACTACAAGCCTACCCCTGAAATTGAAAGCCTCAAACTGGAGAGCCTCCAGTGACACTAACATCTGCAAAGCCACAGCTCACTTGAGTTAAACCAAACCAAGCTTGGCTCCTATAGGCAATAAATTTCCTCTAAACCATCTTAGGCTAATCACCTGCCCAGGTTGCTCAGCTCTCTGCCCTGAGTAAAGAGCTGTGCTCCCATCCAATTTTTTTCTTCTTCATTTCAGTTTTGCTCCCTTTTTTCCTCTTTCCTTTTGGATTTTTTTAAACGCTTATTTACCTTATCCCAGTTTTACCCAAAGCCAACATAAAACAGAGCCTCAATGATTATTTTTGTTTTTGTTTATTTTAAATAGGCAGTATAGACTTAGCCAAATTCTCCCATAGGATTAGATTCCATGCCCCTTTTTATGTTTTCCTTTTTTCAATAGTCTACTTCAACATTGCATGACCGTGTTAGTACTGAGGGATGACAAAGCCACTACCACAACGTTTGAGTCAAGTGCCTAACAAGTGCCTTGAGACCAAACCTGCTGCCAAGTGTGTGTTATAACGATGCCAATCACCATCCTTCTATCAAGTGGGGGATTGTAGCGGCCGGTACCAGGTAGACTGACTTGCTTCAGTGGTCCCCGCCCCACCAACCATGAGGCCAAAGGAACTTGGACTGTCTTTCTGCTCACCAGCCCCCAATTCATTCTTTACAGTCATTCAAACAATGAGGAACAAAGGCTCATTGTGTTTCTCCCCTGTTAACACCCACACACTGCCACAGGACAACTGGAGATAAGGACTCAAAGTCACACGAGCTGGGCCACTGACTGTCAGAACTCTAATCTTGATGCATCTGGACTTCTAATATACCCTACACATGTCTAATACACCCTACACGGAAAGGATTGACAGATCAGTCTCTGGTGGGGACAATGACCACAGCCACCGGATCGTCCAGCCTGCTGATTTTGGGCCGGACCGCCTGGAGACTCTTTATTATTATGTCTAATAATAAAAGGAATCAATAAAACATTTACTGCTGGATCATATTTGCAATTTTATCTATTTGGATTGAAAATGGTGAGTTTACATGCTTGCCAGAAGGTCACTTCCTTGATCTGTGTGACAATATCATAATACCTCCTGAACCCTCTTGTCTATGGTCTTTGGTCATCACTTTTCCCACCGCTTGGGTAAAAACGTCTGATTCAATGCAGCTGGTTGCTGTTTTAAGATGAGGTTTTGCAATGGTAAAACGCTTCTTCACCAGAGGGTCTACAAAAGGGAACAATCTTGAAAACAGTGAGCCGATACCGCGTCCGTATATGACGTGTGCTCCAAAAATTCCCAGTAAAGCACCCCTACTTGACTCTTATAATAATATACAAAACGATGGGGATCCCCCCTCAGACCTGCAAGAGCCATTTTTTTGTTGAGACACTGTAGCGTTGTAACTAAATGCACCTTATCACACGCCGATACCCACTGCGCAATGGTGGTTGTAGACTGAATGATGTGCGTGTGTGTGGACAGACGAGTAATATATGTTGTTTATTTAAGGTTTAGGTCTAAAGTGAAGCTGTCACGATCCTGAGTATGGGTGCTCAGTTTCCAGTTTGAGTTTAGTTTTTTCCTGTTTGTTTGCATCTTTGTTTATTATGGTCTGTGGTATTTGGTCTCTGTTACAGTATTTATGAGTTGTTTTTATTCTTAGATTTGTCCTTATTGTCCTGTCTATTTATTGTGTGTCATTCTGTATTTATGGTATTATTTACACTTGTTGGGGTTGTGTTATCGTATTCTTGTGTTATTATTTAGTTTCCGGTCTGTGCATTTATTTTGACAGTGCTATGCAGCATCTGGCTGTCAAATTCAGTTTCACTGTCACTTGTTGTTCTGATTATTTCCCCATTCATGTCATTCATCTATCATTTATCCATTTACCTATTTAAGGACACAACAATGTTTCCTCTTGCTGTGTCCTACTGTTAGCCTCCTCAGAGGTGTCTCCCAAAACCCTGAGTGAGCAAGTTTGTACGCCAAGGAGATCGGGTGAGCACCATCCAGGTAAAGTTCTCTTTTCCCCGCATTTTCCAGCCATGAGCCCCATGTCCTTTCCGGTGTGCTCCGGCTGGTTTAATTTCTTTTTTGCCCAGTGTTTCCACACGGCTTAGCCTGAGTTTTTTCCAGTTTTTTTCTGTTCTCCTGTAGACATCGAGCCCCGTTCTCTTCTTTGCGCCTTCATTTTCCCCATTATATGTAAGTGTAATGTTTTATGTTATGTTTGTCTTTCTGTTAATAAATGTGCAAAACTCACACCTAGCGTTTGGTGTCCTTCATAGCCCTTAAAAAGGGCAGTTCATGACAGAAGGACACAGCCAGGGTGTGAGCACCAGCCGCTGTAGGATTTTACATTTTTTCTCTTTTCCATAATTTTTTCCGCTTTTTTCTTTTACCTGCTGTATTTTCATTCGAGTGTTTAATATGCCATCTGCTCATCAGGGCTCTGCCAACCAAGGCAGGTCGGTAGTCAGGGGCCCCACTGTGGATGAACAATGGGTGGCGGAGTCCATTCAGAGTTTCATGGATGCTGCATTCGCCTCCCGTTCTTCCAAGGAGGTGCAGAGGCTGTTGGAGTCAGCAGT
Source organism: Pholidichthys leucotaenia (assembly GCA_020510985.1). NCBI lineage: Eukaryota > Metazoa > Chordata > Actinopteri > Cichliformes > Pholidichthyidae > Pholidichthys > Pholidichthys leucotaenia. Next base: position 261,767,007 of record CM035836.1, read on the forward strand.
TTCGATTGTGGAGGCACACCACGGTTTATGGACCTTCCCCAGGTATGCTGTCCTCCTGGACTCTGTCTCCATCCTCCTAAGAGACCTGCCATATGTGCCAAGGTCGGAGCCGACCAGGAACCCAGCTTCTCGTCAGTCTCGTCAAGAGCCTGCTCCTCCTCTTCCTCATCCATCGTCAGTTCCTGAACTGGCAAGAGAGCATCCCCAGGGACAGACGTGCCCAGCCTCCCCTTGCCATCCAGCTATGGCATGACAGAGGGACTTCCCCGCTGCAGCAGTTGTATTGGCCAGTGATGTGTCTGCAGGGCCGGTTCCTCCAGAGTTTCCATGGGGGCCCTCACCTTCTGCAGCCACAGAGAGGGAGGTAGCTGGGCTTTCAGCAGTAATTGCCATCAAGTCGCAGGAGATAAGGCAAGCGCACTTTCAATCTCAAACAATTTTTGATGATATGCCTTGCCTTATTCCCAGTGATGAGGCTCAGCAGCAGTTTGATTTAGCTGAGTCCTCACCGTTTGCTGCTGCAACGTTACCCTCACCTGCTACTCCTGTGTCCCCTCCTGTTTTTCCTGGGTTTCCCCCAGTCCCGAAAGAGAGCCACCAGATGACGGAGAGGTCTGCGGCCCTGGAGTTCTGCAGCTCTGCAGTCACGTCCCTGGTGCCCTGAAGACTGAGCCGACAAGAGAGTGTCCCCTGACTTCAGCAGCATGGGTCCCTGCACCAGCAGTGAGGCACCCTCCAGCACCAGTCACCATGCAGGGAAGTCCACCACTGTCGGTCGCCACATCCGGAGGCCATTCAGTGGCAGATGCCAACATGCCATGGGAACTAAGGCAAATGCCTTTTCATTCTATCATTTTTGAAGATGAAATGCCTTGCCTTATTCCCCTTGGAGAAGCTCAGATCCAGCATCCCATGTTAGCTGAGTCTTCACTGCCTGCTGCTGTCACCTGTTTCTCACCTGCCTTCCCCGTGTCTCCTCTTGTGTTCCCTAAGTGTTCGCCGGTCCTGGGATGGAGCCGCTGGATGACGGAGAGGTCTGGGACTCTGGAAGATGCCATTCCAGTCCCACAGCTACAGTCAGGATGGGAGGAGAACATTACCTGCGTCCTGAAACCTGAGCCGACAGGAGAGTATCCTCTGCTTTCAGCAGCACGAGAGCCGGCATCATCAGTGAGGCAACGTCCAGCTTCTGCAGCCACATCGGGAGTTCCACTTGCATCGATCGCCACGTCTGGAGGGTCTTGGCCTGCATCCACCATCATGCCTGCTGGGGTCATCATTGCAGAGTTGCCGGAGTCCTAGATGGCGGTGGAGCTCAAGCCATTATTAGCCTTAGAGAATTTTTGTCTTGCTGGTGGCAGGAAGAATCAGCTGCAGATGTCCTCTGCTCCTGAGTTCTCCTCGCCGGGCTCCACTGCTGCCAGTAATAGTGTTCCGGGGTCCATCTCCTCCTTTCCGTCCGAGGTGGCCATGCCAGGAGTAGATGTCCGGAGGTGCAGATTCAAGATGTCCCAACCTGTGTTGCCGGCAGTGTTGGGCAAGTTACTTAAAAATAATAACTAGTTACAGTTACTAGTTACTTCTTTTCAAAAGTAACTGAGTTACTTTTGAGTTACTGCATGATTAAAGTAACTAGTTACTTGGAAAGGTAACGTTCACGTTACTTTTAAATGCATACTTAAATCATCTTGCACACATAACAAGATCAAGGGCCCCTTGTTGTCATCAGAAAAAAGAAGAAAAAGAAAACTGATTAGAAAAAGTCTCATCTTACAGAGAAAAAAATGTCTCAGATTTACAACTGTTGTAATCAGTAGAAAGTCAGAAATTTACTAGAAATAAAGCTGTAAATACACAGAGAAAATTTTGGACCCCCAATAGGCCGTTTTTGGCCCACGAGCTATATGTTTGACACCCCTGGACCAGTACATTAAAAATGCATATTTACAGGATTTACTTTCATGAAATAGCTGTGTATCACAACAGCATGTAAATGAAGAAGATAAAATAAAACCGAAAGCACAGATAAATGAAAGTTCACCGCCTAGAAGAAGCTGTTCTTTACTGCAACAAATCACAGTCACTTTTTCTCTGTGCGTAACAAAACTCACTCAATTTTTTTACATAGCTTATATATTTAGACAACTGCGGACATTAAATGCGAGCTTCATGCTCAAAAAAAATACTCATGTTTAACCACAGAGGTAGGAGTTGTTGGGGGATACTCACAACTCAGACAACAGGCGATCAGGGCTCAATATGAGAAGTCGCCACCGCCACGGCATTTCTTCCTACTAGGCTACAGCGTGAACTGGGGCAGGACAGGAAACTGACCCGCGGAGGAGACTGACAGCTGCGCCAGCTATAGTAGGGTCAGTTTATTTGTGCTAAAAATATATATCCATATTAACAAAACGAGTAACGCATCTGATCAAATTTCAGTAACTGTAATGCACTACTGAATTTTTAAGCAGCAATTTAGTTACAAAGCACGTTACTGCAAAAGTAGCGGCATTATAGTAATGCATTACTGCCAACACTGTTCACCTGAGTCCTGGACAGCGTTGGAGCCCGAGTCCAGGCAAGTGCTGTGTTCTGTTTTAACACCTGCAGGTCTAGAGAAGTCTTGTCTGGCTCATGATGAGGAGAACCGGCTGCAGATGTCCTCTGCTCCTGAACTCTCCTTGCCGAGCTCCACCACTGCCGGTAACTATGTTCCGGTGTTTCTCTCTTCCTCCCTGTCTGAGGTGGCTGAGCCAGGGTGGAAGTGCCAAATGAATGGATTTGAGATGTCCCAGCCATAGCTGCCGGAGTCCTGGACAGCAGTGGAGCTCGAGCAAAGGCAAGTTCTCTCCTTTGTCTTCACATTATCAGTATTAGAGAGATCTTGCTTAGCTCTTGATGATGAGAACCAGTCGTAGCCATTGTCTGTTCCTGAATTCTCCCCACCGGGCTCCACTGCTGCCGGTGGTAGCAACCCGGTGCATGTGTCTTCTCCTCTGCTTGAGTCCTCGTCTAGCTCTGCTGATGGTTATCCTCTATCCTCACCTGAGGTCACTGCGGGTCCTCCACCTTCATTTGAGGTCTCCATGGGTCCTCTACCTTCGCCTGAGGTCTCCGTGGGTCCTCGCCCTCTGTCCGAGGTCTCTGTGGGTCCTCTGTCCGAGACTGCAGTGGATCCTCCGCCTCCGTCTGAGGCCACCGCACCGTGGGTGCTTCCCCTCCACCTCTGCCTGTGGTCGTTGAGGGTTCTCCGTCTCCGCCCAAGGTCACTGAGGGTTCCTCGTTTCCACCCGAGGTCGTTGACGGTTCCCCGTTTCTGCCCGAGGTCTTTGAGGGTTCTTCACTGTCGGCTGAAGACATTGTGAGTTCCCCATCTTCACCGGAGGTCCCCGTTGAGCTGTCACTCTCCTCATCTGGTCCTCTCACCGGGCAGCTATCCTGGTCAGTAGCCCTCTTTGCCGGGTTTCCCCGCAGGTCGACCGACACTTCGTCTGAGCTCTTCGCTGATCAGCCATCCTCCTCAGTTGGTGTCTACCCCTCAGTCCCTGTGGTCAGTAAGGGGCACGAGTCCCAGCTGCTGCCCCCAAAAGGGGGTGTGTCGTGCCCTGCAGCCTGTTGGCTCAGGGATGTGGGAAAACCACCCGACGAGCCTCGTCATCTGCTTGGGTGGATTTGGAACTCTGGAAGGCCACCTGATAAGATAAGATAAGATAAGATAAGCCTTTATTAGTCCCACAACGGGGAAATTCCAGGATTGCAACAGCACAGGGATAGCAACACTCAGAGCAACAATCAGAAGGCAAGAAAAAAAACAAGCAAGCAAGAGCAGCTAATAAACATATGTACGTATTACTATAAAATATATATATATACACACACACACAGACACACAGTGCAGAGCATTGTAGCTGGATGGAATAAATATATGAATATATGAACACACAGTGCAGAGCATTGTAGCTAGATGGAATAAATATGTAAATATATAAACACCCACAGTACGGAGCATTGCAGCTAGGTGGAATAAATATGCAAGTATATAAACACACACAGTGCGGAGCAATGTAGCTAGATGGAATAATATGTAGATATATAAATATATAAACACACCCAGTGCTGAGCATTGTAGCTAGATGGAATAAATATGCAAATATATAAACACACACAGTGCAGAGCATTGTTGCTAGATGGAATGAAACAGCATAACCGTCTACTTAGTTATCCTACATGGTATGATTATGTGCCCATACATATTCTCACCCTCCATAGCGACCGGTATGTTCCTAGTTGTATGCCGGAGGGGACCATTGTGTAAGTCTATTGCATCTTTTGCATTCAAAAAACTATTAGTTTGTTACGTCTTTTTGCTATCTCTGCGAGCAGCCCTGCTTAGGTTGTACAGTCTGACAGCCGTTGGTAGGAAGGACCTACGAAACCTCTCGGTTGTGCACCTGGGATGATGTAGTCTGCTGCTAAATGAGCTCCTCAGTGCATTCAGTATGTCCTGCATAGGGTGGAACTCGGACTCCAGCAGAGATGACAGTTTAGCAGTCCCTGATGGACTGCTCCTTCTGCTGAGGTGGTCCTGGAATATGTGGAGGCCACTTGACTTGCTTCAGCACATGCGCCGGTGGTCTTGGGACTCTAGGAGGCCAAACGATTTGTTCCACCATGGGACTAGGTGGTTCTGGGACTCTTATAAACCGCCTAACATCCCAGAGTTCTTTCCCCCTTATCTGTTGTTAGTGTTGTGGGTCATGAGTGTTTTGTTTTCTGGTTGGTTTTGGTCCCTCCATGCCTAGTTTCCCCCTCCTCCCGCCCGGGGTGGGTTGTTTTTCTTGTTGGGGGGGTCTCCTTTGTGGGTGGGTCCTCTTTTCCTTTTTGATGTTGCCCTGGGGTATCTGGGATCCACCCCTTGAGGCGTGGGCACTGTCATCTTCCTGAGCATTGGTGGGGCCCATGCTCAGTCTCCAGTTTGAGTTTAGTTTTTTTCCTGTTTGTTTGCTTCTTGTTTATTATGGTCTGTGGTATTTGGTCTCTGTTATTTTTGAGTTGTTTGTATTCTTAGTTGTGTCCTTATTGTTCTGTCTATTTATTGTGTGTCCTTCTGTATTTACGGTATTACTTACACCTGTTGGGGTTGTGTTATCTTATTCTTGTGTTATTATTTAGTTTCTGGTCTGTGCTTTTATTTTGACAGTGCTGTGCAGTATCCAACTGTCAAACTCTGTTTCACGGGCTGCACAGCTGTCACTTGTTGTTCTGATTATTTCCCCATTCATGTACCCACACCTGTTATTCATCTATCATTTATGCATTTACCTATTTTAGGACATGACAACATTTCCCCGTTGCCGTGTCCTGCTGTTAGTCTCCTTAGAGGTATCTGCCAAAACCCTGAGTGAGCAAGTTTGTGCACCGAGGAGATTGAGTGAGCTCCATCCAGATAAAGTTCTCTTTTCCCCACATTTTCCAGCCGTGAGCCCCGTGTCCTTTCGGGTGTGCTCCGGCTGGTTTAATTTCTTTTTTGCCCGGCATTCCCACACACCTTAGCCTGAGTTTTTTCCAGATTATTCTGTTCTCCTGTAGAAGTTGAGCCCTGTTATTCTCCTGTGCCTTCAGTTTCCTCATTATACGCAAGAGTAGTGTTTTATGTTGCATTTGTCTTTCTGTTAATATATGTGCAAAACTCACAGCGTGCATTAGCACTGTGGCAGCACAGTTTTACCCTCGGCCGGGGGATCGCGGGGATCATGAGATCGTGGGTTCGATCCCTGCCCCCAGCCAAAAGTGATCTGTGTGGAGTTTGCATGTTCTCCCCGTGTTGCGCGGGTTTACTCCGGGATTTCTCCGGTTTCCTCCCGCATACCAAAAACATGTAAGTTTAGGGCGCTCGCACACGCAGCGACCGGCAGCCGATGGCTTGTCACCAGACTGCAAACCAAATCTACCTATGGGTACAAATAAGTAACAAAAAAAAAAAAATAGCCCTTAAAAAGGGCGATTCATGACAGAAGCGTCACTATAGTCTTCCCGTAGGTAAATTCTACCGGTTTGTTTTGATCCATTTTTATCTCAACATGTATGGTTTCAATGTGCTGTTTTGCAACAGGTAAATGATAAGGTGGGTTGAAATGCTTTGTGATAAATTAACCATATGTTCCTTCAATATTGATCGTTCTCAAGAGTGATGCATAAGAGTCACCCACCAATTGTGGATGGATCGCATTGCTGTAACAATATATGAACCATTCTCACGGTTCAACACCCAGCATGTAAGCCGCTGGCGCATCAAAGCGTACGGGAGTTTGACCTCGGCTCTGGAAACCCATTCTTTTCTGAATGTGTCATAGAAGCATTTGCCCCTCCGGGGTAAAGAAGGAGCAGAGGACCCAATCGCCAGGTGGATCTGGTAAACCATGATTTATTAATAACTGAAAAGAGAAAATAAATGCTGCAAGTGGGTAGAACTGATAAGAAACAATAATCCAGATGTGTGGGGAAAAAAGCAACAATAATCCAAACAGCATGGTGAACAACCATCATGTTAACATAAAGACATAGCAAAGAACACAGACTGAAAAGGCGCATATATAGACAGGGGAGCAATCAGGACGAAACAGAACAGATGAGCCACCATCAAGGCCATGGGGCAGCACAGGACGGGCGGGGCTGTACAAACACAGAGTGAAAACATGATAAATGGGTAAAAAGAGAGCATAAAGTGTGGACAGGGCTGCAGTCCTGTCCAGAACACTACAGTACCCCCCCCCCCCCATCCCAGTTGACCCTGGGGTAACACCCACCAAAGAAAAAAAAGAAAACCCCAAAGGGGTTTTAAGGGGGGTGGGGGGAGACCAGGCAGGCAGAAACAAACTCCCTCCTCAAGCAAAGTCCAACACAAATGAATCAGGTTGTCTTCCAGAGTCCCGGGGCCACCGGAGCAAAGAGCCAGGCAGGTCAGGGGGCCTACCCAAGTCAATGGGTCCCCAAACTGGAGTACATGATAGGTCTGGTGGCCTTCCACAGTCCAATGGCCACAGGAAGGGTGAACACGGGGCGTCAGGCGGCCTCCGAAAGACCATGGGCCACCAGACAGGAGAAAACACATGAGCCTCATGCTCAGAAAACCTTTCACCCTGAAAATAACACACCAGCCCTTAACTGTGGGAAAAAAAAAACAATACAGGACTTCCTTGCTCAAAAGAAAGCAACATAGAGGTTATAAACTCAGAAGAAGACATGGAAATTTTGCATTTGGGAGATGATGACATGGAACCCTTCCACTCAGAAAATGACAATATTGAACTTTTAAACTCAGGAAGAGTCATTGTGGAGCCTTTAACCTCAGCAAGTAACATGGAACTTTTAAACTCAGATGATAATAACATAGAGGCTCTGAACCCAGGATCTAAAATGGCCCCCATATTTCAGCTCTGGGGGTAATAACATTAAAGTCTTTTGCTCAAAAACTGATGACTAAGGCACGCCAACCTCAGCAACCAACAATTTGTGTGCGCTGACCTCTGGATAGGATGACTGGGGAGCACTGACCTCTGGATGAGACAACTGGAGAGTGCTGACCTCAGGATGACATGGCTGGGAAGCACAGACCTCTGGATGAGACAGCTGGGGAGCGCTGACTTCAGGATGAGACGGCTGGGGAGCGCTGACTTCAGGATGAGACGGCTGAGGAGTGCTGGCCTCTGGATGAGACGGCTGGGGAGCACTTACCTCTGGATCAGATGACTGAAGCGCATCATCCTCATGTGCTGATGGTTTGAATGCACTGATTCCCGAATGAGATGGCTGGGGCGTGCTAACATCCGGCTGAGACGGCAGGGGCACATCCGTCCTAGATGCCCAGGAATCCTCCTTCGACGCCGCCACCACATACAAAGAGGAAGAGGTACAGGTTGAAGCAGACATCACACCAAAAAAGTCAGCAGAAGAGCTTGGCGGGGAGAGCCCAGAAGCAGATGGATGCTGCAACTTGGTCTCCTCACCAGGAATAAGACAAGACCTCTCTAATACAGACAGTCATTGGATTAAGAAAACAAAGAAGATTCAAGATTCAAAGGCTTTATTATCATGTGCACAGTTAAGAAATGCAACATTTCCATTTTAAGCATTGCAGTGAGCCCATCTGCACCTGGATGGTGGCGGAGACACCGTGAGAATCACGTTTTTTTGATTTCTTCAGTGCCTTTAACACCATCCAGCCACTGCTGCTGGGTGAGAAGCTGCGGGTGATGGGGGTCGACAGCTCTGTGATCTCCTGGATTACTGACTACCTGACAAGCAGACCACAGTTTGTCCGGCTGGGCAGTGTCTTGTCTGACGTGGTGGTTAGTGATATGAGAGCTCCACAGGGGCCTGTGCTTTGCCCTTTTTTCTCCACCTTATACACCACTGACTTTCAGTACAACACTGAGTCATGCTACCTGCAGGAATTCTCTGAGGACTCAGATGTTGTTGGATGTATAAGAGGGGGAGAGGAGGGGGAGTACAGGGCAGTGGTAGACCAATTTGTGGAGTGGACAGAATTGAATCACCTGAGGCTGAATGTCAGCAAGACCAGAGAGATAGTGATTGACTTCAGGAAGAAGAGGACACCTTCTCAGCCGTTGCAGATTAGGGGGGAGGATGTGGGGGTGGTCGAGGACTACAAACATCTGGGTGTCAGGATCAGCAACGGGCTGGACTGCAGATCGCACATGCTGCCATGTCAGCGAAAAAAAAAAAATACAGGTTTTAAAGAAAAAAACATTGGAGGGAAAAGAAAAAAAAGGCAAACTCACAGCTGCTGGTGCCCACACTGGCAGCACCCTTCTGTCATAAACTCCCTTCAGGGCGGGATAAGAGGCACCACATGCAAGATGTGAGTCTGCAAATTTATTAGAGAAACAACACAAAGCGCAAACAAAATCAAACAAAAACTAGTAGGAGAGGAAGATGCAGGAGAAGCAAAAAACAGCAAACGCTAAGGCGAAAGGAATAGCCGGCTTATTCTGGGATAATGATAGAGACAACATGCTAGAGACACACTAGAGACAATACAATGTGGCAAGTAAAAACACACTTTCATTTGGTAGACATGAGTAGAAAGTAGGGTGCTGCGCTGGACAAAAGTGTGCAGCCCCTTAAATAATGCAAAAAACAAATTATAACAAGTGGTAACTGGTGTGGGCAATCCAGGCAGGAGAAAACAAAAGATACAAGTCGGGCCAGCTGGGAATGATAAGAGAGAAAGGGGCAGTCGGAGCTGAAATCTGACAGGGCCACGCCCACGCAGAGCAAAACCCCAGAAGCCGCTGACAGCTGTCAACCCTTGAAGAGAGAACACAACAAAATATAAATATAAAAATATGGCAGAAACTAGATGTAGGTAAGCTCAGAAATACAATAAGCAAACTATAATAAACGTACACGGGAAAATAAATCATACTAAGAAACAATATGGAATAAATGTCAACTCAAAATGACAGCAGAGTACAAATATGGGGAAAAGGCAAACAAGCTGAGCCCAGTGGAATCCCCCCCCCCACACGCTCAGAATGTGACAGGTAATCCCTTTGTCTGTCATGCGTGTCTTTGTGTCATTTGGTTGTCTACTGTCATGCTGCTGTTACACTGCAATTTCCCAGTTTGGGATCAATAAAGTACATTGTTAGAATAATTGTGAGCTTAAATTATTCAAAGTCAAATAATCAGGCAGAAAGTTGAATTTATGTACATTTATTACAAAAATATAAGCAATCACCCCATTGGCCACCTTGGGGGAGAGGTTACAAGGCATGACATTCAGACACACCTAGAATCTCTAAAGGATCCATTCTTCTAAGTCTGATATATATAGGTAGGAGAAAGGAGAGGGAGGATGAGGATAAGGGAAGGGACAGAACGGGACAGTCCTGATAACTGAGCTTATCCAGGCGGAGTTCAGACACTCTGGAGACATGGGTCATGAAGACATGAGATCCATAAAACTAACAGGATGTCCATCTACCACTGATCTGTACAGGCTGAGGAGTCCCTGTGCTTTCCTGTGACCCAAAACAGGTTATGTCAAAGAGATTATAATAAATGGCTTAGATCATTCCTTATGCATGTACTGATCCTCAGTCTGAACGCTCTGAAATTGCTCACAGAAACAGGCCAAGAATATATAAACTTATCCTATATGGAATGCACATATAAACATTAAACATGGCATATGAAAGGTATGATACTTCTCAAATATAATAATACATTATTAATATCAATAATAGGATAGATAATATGGAATTTTTCTATCATACATCTATCTATCTATCTATCTATCTATTCTTACTCTGCTCTCTGAACGAATGCCAAGGCAATAAATAAGCATCAGTACTAATAAAGGTAATAAACACGCCTTAATACTAAATACTAATACTAATGAATACTAACAAATACACATTAAAAGCAGTTAGGACAGTTAAAGCAGTTAAAGCTAGAGGAAACAAGAAGAATGAAAATTCACTGGGTGACTATAACATGTCCCTGAGTAAATAAAAATTCACTGAATGAGTATGACTCACCTCTGGTAATACCCAATAGACTGTACAATGGTAACTTTAATATTAGAGATTATATGAACCCGAGATGGCATGAGACTATGTACAATGTGCAAATGAGCAATATACAAACTAGCACCCAGTGTGAGAATTCCTCTGTTTAAAGCCGTGTGCCCTGATAATACCCAGTAGGCTGTACAATGATAATTAGCAGCAGAGATGGTATGGACATGAGACAGGGTGAGACTATGTACAATGTGCAAATGAGCAATGTGCAAATTTAGCATCCAGTGTGTGAATTCCTATTTGCAAAGCTGTGTCCGGAGTTGTGCTATTTGTGCAGGAGTCTGATGGCAGTGGGAAAGAAGGAGATTTTTAGTCTGGCTGTCCTGCATTTCACACTTCTGTACCTCCGACCTGAGGGTAGAAGTATGAACATTCTGTGCTGGGGGTGGGTGGGGTCCTGGAGGATGGAGGCAGCTCTCCTTTGGACTCTGCGGTGGTAGCTGCTCTGCAGAGAGGGGAGTGGAGTCCTGATGATCTTCTCCGCTGTCTTCACCACTCTCTGCAGGCATTTGCGGTCCAAAGCAGTAGTGCTGTTGTAACACACAGTGATGCAGTTGATCAAGATGTTCTCAATGATGCAGCTGTAGAAATTGTTGAGGATCTTGGGGGACATGCCAAACTTCCTCAGCCTCCTCAGAAAGTACAGCTGCTTTTGAGCTCTCTTAACCAGCTTTGTGGTGTTCAGTGCCCACATACGGTCCTCGCTGATGTGGATGCCCAGGTATTTAAAGCTGCTCACCCTCTCCACCTCAAGCTTCAGGATGAACATTGACTGATGAGGTCTCCTCCCCTTCCTCATGTCCACTATCATCTCCTTTGTCTTGTCCGTGTTGAGGGTGAGGTTGTTGTCCCCACACCATGGCACCAAGCTGGCCACCTCCCTCCTGTAGGATGCTTCATTGCCACCAGTGATGCGTCCCATCATTACTGTGTCATGCCTTAACTCTTGCTCTTCTGCTGGCGAGGACATCGGTGCTATCAATGTTGGAATGAAGGCCTCAAGAAGAGCAGTCTCTGCAGGAGCGTGCACATGAGGCAGAGCAGTCTCTGCTGAAGTGTGCACATTTAGAATAGAATAGAATATAGGCTTTATTGTCATTGTACAGTTGTACAGCACAAGGCGAAACAGTCACTGCTCGAGCATGCACATAAGGCAAACCACTCTCTGATGAAGCATGCATGTGAGGCAGAACAATCACTGCTGGGGTGGGCATGTGACACGGAGCAATCATTGCTGGAGCATGCACATGAGGCGGAGCAGTCTCTGATGAAGTGTGCACATGAGGCAGAGCAATCATTGCTGGAGCATGCAAGTGAGGTGGGACAGTCACTGCTGGAGTGTGCATGTGGAGAGGAGCAATAGCAGCGCTTGGGCTCATCTCCTCCGTTATGGACCCAGCTGAGATGGAGATGACCTTGGGGAAACAAGGGGTTGAGGTGAGGGGTGGAATAAACAAGGGGGCGGCAGCAGAAAAAAATATTTGAGGGCTCAGCAGCAATAAGAGGCAGTAGCTGAGTCTCCTCACCAGAGACAAGACCTCTCACTATTAGAAGTTAAAAAATGAGAAAATGATACTTGCCTTGTCCCCAGCTCCATTGCCACTGAGGCTGTCGCTTCTATTAAGCCAACTGCTGGAGAACCAGATGAATCACTATGGTGGCTATGGTGGCTATGGTGACATTCTGGCAAGACGTTGTTGAGCAGTAGCGAGGAGCTGGAGTTGGACCGGAGGAGAGGTGTATGGAACTTGTGGGAGACATGGGCCGTAAGCAGTTCCCTCAAAATGTGGCTAGAAAATGATTTTCGTGGCACCCAACTGGGAACTACGGGATCTTTGATGATTTCTTTGTAAAAAAAAACCTGCTGAATCTGAAAATCGATGTTCCCACTGTCAAAGGTGTGGATAGCTATGTCAAATTTGCATAAATCCAAGATGGCTGCCACGACTAACCAAGAGAATGAATGGCCTAACATTTCAACCAGTCTACCTAGAAACACGTTTGAAGCCTCTTTTTCGGATAATGTTGAGCCAAGGAATCGATTTCTGAGGTTGACTGTGTGATTGAGGGTCAAAGAACCATGCTAATTTGCATAAATCCAAGATGGCTGCCATGGATGGACTAACTTTTTAGCCATTCTACCTAGAATCCCGTTGGAGACATCCTTTTCGGCTAATGTTAACCAGAGGAATTGATTTCCGAGGTCATTAGTGTGACTGAGGGTCAAAGAACCCCGCTAATTTGCATAAATCCAAGATGGCCACCATGGGTGTGGATGGACTATATTTTGAACCACTCTACCTATAATCACGTTTGAGACGTCTTTTTCGGATAATGTTGACCCGAGGAACCGATTTTTGAGGTCAGATATGTGATTGAGGGCTCCACTAATTTTCATAAATCCAAGATGGCTGCCATGAATGGCCTAACTTTTTTATCAGTACAACTAGAATCACGTTTGAGACATCATTTTCCCATAATGTTATGCCCAGGAATCGATTTCTGAGGTCACTTTTGTGATTGAGGCTCAAAGAACTCCACTCATTTGCATAAATCCAAGATGGCCGCCACAGGCATGGATAGTCCAACTTCTTAACCATTCTACCTAGAATCACGTTTGAGACGTCTTTTCCGCATAATGTTGACCCGAGGAATCGATTTCTGAGGTCAAATATGTGATTGAGGGTCAAAGAACTCCGCTTATTTGAATAAATCAAAAATGGCCGTCGTGGATGGATGAACTTTTTTAATCAGTCCACCTAGAATCACGTTTAAGACACCATTTTCAGATAATGTTATGCCCAGGAATCGATTTCTGAGGTCACTTGTGTGATTGAGGGTCAAAGAACTCCACTCATTTAAATAAATCCAAGATGGCCGTCATAGGCATGGATAGCCTACCTTTTACCAGCATCACATGTCTCAGCTTGCCTCAGTTTTACAGTGACACGATTTGTCCGTGGCCCTTCTCTGAGCGTTTCCTTCTTGCAGATGATGCAGATGTTTGGCAACGCATTGCTTGACCTTGCAGATGCTTGGCTGATGGTTGCTGCAGCATGGTGAGATCGCAGTCGCTTTTTAGGAGATGGTGTTGGAGGACTAAGTTCTGGTCCGCTTTATTCCTGAGGCTCAGGAATGTGGGCTTCGGCCAGTCGTTTTTTACGAGCTTCAGCACGTTCCACTCTTGTTTTGTCCGTAAAACAGCTATAGCACACACGGTGGTAGCCAAATGTTGGATCAAGGTTGTTTAGATCTGAAAACATATTATATGGACCAGAGGGTATTATAACATTAGGCCTACCTTGTACCCATATAGATATAAAACATATATAGATTGCAGATAATTTTCACATTAACAGTGAGCTTATAATAGAGACCTTGTGCAACCTAGTCACTGCTCAATGTAAACTTGCAAAATGGCAAGCACAGACCGTGTGCCCATATTTATTGAGAGCATAAAGTATACAGGCAATTGCTGCTGCCATGAGTTTAACCTTTCTTGGGTGACACATCACAAACATATGGGCTTTCCTTAACAGGCCATTTTCCATCCGCCTAAGGCTTGATAGTATGGGTGTGATTATGTGCACACTATAAATGTATGCCCAAACTTGTTCCTCCCTCACCTACTAGTACACTGCACCCCTTGGGCTTGGGCTGAGAAGTACATCCAACCCTCAGACTCAGAGTTAAGCTCATTGGGATTGCTACCCTTTTCCCATTTGAGCTACTATGTGGTAGTGGTATATTTTGACTATAATTCAGGCCCAGGGTGGGTTCTGGGGATAGATGCATCATCAGAGTGAGTTGATCTGCATCATCTAGATCTATACTAGGACTATGTTACCTGGCACCCAGAGTCCCTTGGTTATTAGCCTCCACACCCCCAGATCGGCCTACTCGGAGTCTTAGACCAGGACTAGGTCACCCTGTGAGCGGTTGACAAAGGTTTTAGACATCTAGGGTTCCATTTTAGTTCATATTTAGAGTTACAAATGATCAGAGCCAAACGACTCCAGGGCACACGCAGTACAACCATAAACACAACAACCACAACACAACAACAACTGACTGCACAACAACCACTGCTGCCTCTAAAGAAATCAAGTCCTGCTGCCCACTCCCCACTCTACCAACACCCCCCCACTCCCAACACACAGCCCCCCATCCTGACCCTGACCAGGACCCAGGTGAGGACGGAGCTGAGGAAGATCAAGGCGAGGAAGGCGCCGGGACCGGACGGCATCAGCGCAAAGCTCCTCAAGTCCTGTGCAGACCAGCTGTGTGGGATTGTGACGTATATCTTCAACATGAGCCTGAAACTGGGGAGGGTACCACAGCTGTGGAAAACATCTTGTGTGGTACCTGTACCAAAAACTTCCCACCCCAAAGACCTGAACAGCTACAGACCGGTGGCCTTGACGTCCCACTTGATGAAGACCCTGGAGAGACTGCTCCTTGCTCACCTCCGCCCCCTGGTGGAACCAGCGATGGATCCACTCCAGTTCGCCTACCAGCATGGCATTGGGGTGGAGGATGCGGTGATCTTCCTCCTTCACCGTTCTCTGTCCCACCTGGAGAAGCCCGGGAATATGGTGAGGATCATGTTCTTTGACTTCTCCAGTGCTTTCAACACCATCCAACCGATGATCCTGAAGGACAAGCTGCTGCGCGCAGGGGTGGACCAGCACCTGTCATCATGGATCCTGGACTACCTCACGAACCGGCCTCAGTTTGTGAGAACCCGGGACTGTGTGTCCGACACGATCATCAGTAGCACGGGGGCCCCCCAGGGAACGGTGCTGGCTCCCTTCCTGTTCACTCTTTATACTGCGGACTTCTCACACAACACAACACACTGCCATCTACAGAAGTTCTCTGATGACTCTGCGATCGTTGGCCTCATCTCCAATGGAGATGAAGCTGAGTACAGAGGGCTTATCCAGGACTTCGTGGACTGGTGCCATCGGAACTGCCTCCAGATCAACGCGAGGAAAACTAAGGAGCTGGTGGTGGACTGCCGCAGGCATGGGCAGCCCCTCACAGTACCAGTAAATATACAGGGAACAGACATCGAGATGGTGACATCCTATAAGTACCTGGGTATTCATCTGAACAATAAACTAGACTGGTCACACAATACTGATGCACTCTACAAGAAGGGACAGCGCAGGCTGTTCCTGCTGAGGAGACTCAGGTCTTTTGGTGTACAAGGGGCGCTGCTGAAGTCATTCTATGACACGGTGGTGGCATCAGCCATCACTTTTGGAGTGGTCTGCTGGGGCAGTGGCATTACTGCAGCCGATAGGAAGAGACTGAACAAACTGATTAAGAAAGCTAGCTCTGTCCTGGGGCAGCGCCTTGATCCGATGGAGGAGATAGGAGAGAGAAGGACGGTGGCTAAACTGTCATCTCTGCTGGAGTCCGAGTTCCACCCTATGCAGGACATACTGAATGCACTGAGGAGCTCATTTAGCAGCAGACTACATCATCCCAGGTGCACAACCGAGAGGTTTCGTAGGTCCTTCCTACCAACGGCTGTCAGACTGTACAACCTAAGCAGGGCTGCTCGCAGAGATAGCAAAAAAGACGTAACAAACTAATAGTTTTTTGAATGCAGAAGATGCAATAGACTTACACAGTGGTCCTCTCCGGCATACAACTAGGAGCATGCCGGTCGCTATGGAGGGTGAGAGTGTGTATGGGCACATAATCATACCATGCAGGATAGCTGGGTAGACGGTTATGCTGTTTCATTCCATCTAGCGGCAATGCTCTGCACTGTGTGTGTTTATATATTTGCATATTTGTTCCGTCTAGCTGCAATGCTCCGTACTGTGGGTGTTTATATATTTATATATCTACATGTTATTCCATCTAGCTACATTGCTCCGCACTGTGTGTGTTTATATACTTGCATATTTATTCCACCTAGCTGCAATGCTCCGTACTGTGGGTGTTTATATATTTACATATTTATTCCATCTAGCTACAATGCTCTGCACTGTGTGTTCATATATTCATATATTTATTCCATCCAGCTACAATGCTCTGCACTGTGTGTCTGTGTGTGTGTGTATATATATATATTTTATAGTAATACGTACATATGTTTATTAGCTGCTCTTGCTTGCTTGTTTTTTTTTTTTTTTTTTTTTTTTTTTCTTGCCTTCTGATTGTTGCTCTGAGTGTTGCTATCCCTGTGCTGTTGCAATCCTGGAATTTCCCCGTTGTGGGACTAATAAAGGCTTATCTTATCTTATCTTATCTTATCTTATCTTAACAATGGCTACCACTCACCTTTCTCGAACAAGTCGCAACGTTGTTCTGCTACTTTCTGTTGGGGTCCGTCAAGTACAAACCATTTTTGGGCACACTCACGTACTTTTGCCCACGATGCTTCAGTAAAATGAGTGATACTGCCCGAAAACTTATCGAAAATGTGAATAACACAGGAGAGGCTTTCAGCGCACGCTACCCCTGTGGGCACTGCCAATTTGTTGTCACATGACCAAAGGGACGACGCTGATTGGTTAAAACGTCCCGGACTGGGCCATGTTTAAGGTAGCCAGACAATTATTACCGACTGACTTCAATCGCATCGATATCGATATCAAAATATCGAACATCGATATTTTGTCTTACAATAATGTAATCTTAATTTAGAAACACTAAAATTTTAGTTCCCCGTTGGGTGCCACGAAACTGAACGAAAAGTGGCAGCTGCTCACGGCCTAACAGGGGATGTTTCTGCATCGGCACAAGCTCCAGTGCCCCACATGACTTCCTCACCAACCCGTGATATGTCCAGTAGAGGTTTGAAACAGTGCCCAATAGCCCTGCCAGCTCAGGGTATCTCTGCAGACCAGGGTGCGCCTCCACAATCCCAGCCGTGGAGTCTAGACACTCCAGGACCTCCTCCAGTGTGTGGGAGGCACGGGATTCTGAGACAAAGTCCTGGATGAACTAGGTTGTCAACTGCTCATCCACAGTGGGACCACCGGCTACCGACCTCCCTTTGCCCGCTAAGTCCTTTACTGGTAGAATCCAATTGTAATCCTCAGGCTTGGCAGGTGACAAAGAGGAGGGTGGCAGTGATGGTAGCGGAGGAAGGCAGAGATCCTGCACCCTGGGGTGAGAGCGCACGCTTGGTCTGGCTTCCAACAGATTAGTGACTCCAACCCAGCAAAACATTTCATCCTCTCTGGAAGAGCAGCTCCGAGCTGCGGCCACTAAATCCTCGATCATCCTGACAAACTGCTTCTCCTCCCTATTCCACCTCTTCCTCCTCTTACCTCACTCGTCCGCTGGGTCCATTATTGGCTGCGTCCTTCTGTCAGAGAAGCGTTTGCACCTCCGGGGTAAAGAAGGTGCAGAGTGTCATGGTCTGAGCGCCGATCTCGTCCGCACTCAGGTCATGCAGTATTTTCCTCCCATTCTGTATTATTCCTTATGGTCTCTCTGAGTTCTTATTCTGACAGCGTCTCTGCGGGGCTTCCGGCTGTCAGAGCTGAGCTCAGCAGTGACAGCTGGATTAAATTCAGCCGATGATGCCCTCATCAGCTGATTAATCCTTTTGCCCTATTTAAGGGAGCAGCTTCGGTCACTCGGGGCTGCGACCTTGCCTTTTCCAGACTGGTTTCCCTATGTCCGAAGCCAGTCCCTTTCAGTATTAGGTTCCGCCCTCACTATTCACATGTAAGTGTTGTATCCTTGTCTGCCGTCTTCCGAGTTCTCAGTATATCATAGTGTGTCTAAGTCTTAGCCTTTGTGTTTTTCCCCACGTGGCTCATTATTTTTCATTATTTTGTATTGTATGTCTTCCTTTAATAAATGTGCAAACTCTACAGTTGCCTAAAGCATCTCATTAGCGGTCCGTGAGGACCGCACCATGACACAGAGGACCCAATCGCCAGGTGGCTCTGGTAAACCATGATTTATTAATAACTGAAAACAGAAAATAAACACTGCACTTGGGCAGAACTGATAAGAAACAATAATCCAGACGCGTGGGGAAAAAAGAAACAATAATCCAAACAGCGTGGTGAACAACCTTGACGTTAACATAAGGACACAGCAAAGAACACAGACTGAAAAGGCACATATATAGACAGGGGAGCAATCAGGACAGAACAGAACAGGTGAGCACCATCAAGGCCATTGAGCAGCACAGGATGGGCGGGGCTGTACAAACACAGAGTGAAAACATGATAAATGGGTCAAAAGGGAACATAAAGTGTGGACAGGAGCTGCAGTCCTGTCCAGAACACTACAAAATGTTGCTATAGACCTTATAAATTAATTTTCCTAAAGAACCCCTCCAGCTCGGGTTCAGGTTCAGGTTACTTTATTTGTACCCATAGGTAGATTTGTTTTGCAGTCAATTACATTCAACATGAACGCAAACACAGGCACACATGAAGCTGACTATAAACACGATAAAAGTACTCAAAGGCTCCACCAATCAGGACATAGGACAAAGAGATAAGAGAAAAAAACAAAGAGATAAGAGAGAAGGTGACATAACGTTCGGCTCAGGAGACGCACACACACAGGCTCAGAGTAGTTCAAACTGTTTATTAACAACAGGGATGTTTGGGTGCGTGTCTGCGGAATGTTAATGTGTTGGTGGTGGCGTCTGCTTCGGACCCAGAGGCAGGAGACCGTTCAGCCGGCAACCCTATGGGAGAAATCAGACACAGGGTGATGAGCACACACCAACACGGGAGGAGAATAGGCGAGGGAGAGAAGCTTACTTGTTTGGGCAGATGACTGGCGCTTCAAGGATGGAAGCCCGGGAGACAGCCACCTGCAGGGCTCGGTGCAGCAGCGAGGAGAGACGAGGGACGGGATTGTCCGCCGCCGAGGAATCCACCTGTGCACAGGGGAGCAGACTGGAGAGATGAGGTAAGTGAACTTCTTACCGGAGATGAGGATGCTGAAGAGAATGTGGTAGAAGTCCATACAAAGGAAATGAAGTCTACGGCTTCAGGCCGATGCTCAGGGCGAGGCGGCTTTTATCCTTCGCCGCTGACGAGTAGCAGGTGCGTGAGCAGGTGGCGCCGCTGATGAATGGCGCGGCGTGACAGTACTCCCCCCTCTAGCAGCGCCTCCTGGCGATGGCTTATCCGGGTGCGCTCGGTGGAAGTCCGCGATGAGCGATGGGTCCAACACAAACGACGGGGGCACCCACTGTCGATGCTCGGGCCCATAGCCCTCCCAGTCCACCAAGTATTGCAACCCACGACCCCGGCGCCGGGAGTCCAGGATGGAGGAGGCGGACCAGGCCGGATGGCCACCAATCATCCGGGGCGCGGGTTGCGCTGCAGGAGGAGGGCAAAGGGGGTCAGTAACCGCCAGTTTCACCTTCGACACGTGGAAAGTAGGATGAATGCGGAGGGAGGGGGGAATAGCCACGCGCACAGCCACCGGGTTGATGATCCGGGTGATGGGGTAGGGACCCATGAAGCGCTGTGCCAGCTTTCTCCTCTCGCCTTTTAGAGTGACGTCCTGGGTGGAAATGTAAACAAGCTGCCCAACTCTGTACGCCGGGGCAGGTCTCCTACGCCGGTCCGCCACAGTCCTGTTGCGCTCCGCTGTGCGCAATAGCGCATGGCGCGCGGCAGCCCAGGTGGAGCGGAACTGCCTGAGATGGGCCCTAACTGACGGGACAGTTACTTCACTCTCCTGCTCCGGAAACAGCGGGGGGTCGTAACCCAGGGACGCTTTGAAGGGAGACATCCCTGTAGCAGAAGAGCGAGCGGTGTTGTGGGCATATTCAACCCAGGCAAGATGGTTGCTCCAGGACGCGGGTTTGGATCTGGACACACAGCGGAGCGCAGCCTCCAGCTCCTGGTTGGTCCTCTCACACTGCCCGTTGGATTGGGGGTGATGGCCAGAGGAGAGGCTCACCTTGGCTCCGATGGCGTTGCAGAAAGACCTCCAAACCTCAGATGAAAACTGGGGGCCCCGGTCCGAGACCACGTCCACCGGAATCCCATGCAGCCTGACCACGTGTTGGACGAGGAGGTCCGCCGTCTCCAGGGCAGTAGGGAGGCCTCGCAGGGGGACGAAGTGCACGGCCTTGGAGAAGCGGTCCACGATGGTCAGGATGGTGTCATAGGAGTTGGAGATGGGGAGTCCGGTGACGAAATCCAGAGCGATGTGCGACCAGGGCCTGCCAGGGACGGGCAGGGGCTGGAGCAGACCCGCTGGAGGGGCATTTCCCGACTTGCAGGTGGCACAGATTGGGCAAGCCCGGGCGTAGCGGGCTGCATCCCTCCGCAGGCCTGGCCACCAAAAGGACCGTTGGAGGAGATCTATCATCCGGGAGGTGCCAGGGTGACAGGTGAGCTTGGAGGTGTGGAGCCAGTGGATGACCTCTCCTCGGACCGCGGATGGCACGAACAGCCTCCCCTCCGGTCCGCCGCCAGGGTCAGGTTCCACCTCCTGTGCCTTCCGGATCTTGCTCTCAATGTCCCACGAGATGGCTCCCACGACGCACGACCTGGGCAGGATGGAGTGGGGCGCCTCCTCCGACTCCACGGGGGCGAACTGCCTGGAGAGGGCGTCAGGCAGGACGTTCTTAGAGCCAGGCCTGAAGGTGATGGAAAATTGGAACCTGGCGAAGAACAGGGACCAGCGCGCCTGGCGGGCGTTCAGGCGCTTGGCAGACCGTAAGTATTCCAGGTTCTTGTGGTCCGTGAGGACCACAAACGGCAGGCTTGCCCCCTCCAACCAGTGGCGCCACTCCTGCAGGGCGAGCTTGATGGCCAAGAGCTCTCTGTCCCCCACATCGTAGTTTCTCTCCGCCGGGGACAAGCGCCGGGAGAAGAAGGCGCACGGTCGCTTGGCGCCATCGTCCGGTGACCGCTGGGACAGCACTGCTCCCACTCCCGTGTCCGAGGCGTCTACCTCTACAATGCACTGCAGCGCGGGGTCGACCTGGCGAAGGACCCGGGAGGAGGAGAATTCCGCCTTCAGCGCCTCAAAGGCGGCAGCGACCTCTTCGGTCCACCGGAACGGGACCTTCGGGGACGTGAGGCGGGTCAGTGGTCCCACGATGGCACTGAAGTTGGGGACAAAGCGGCGGTAGAAATTGGCGAAGCCAACAAATTGCTGCACCTGTTTCCGAGATGCAGGTGTGGGCCATTCCACCACCGCCTTTACCTTCTCTGGGTCGGGGAGCACCTTATCGTGGGCGATGATGAACCCCAGGAAGGATGTACTCCTGGCGTAAAATTCACACTTTTCCGCCTTAACGTACAGACGATTCTCCAGCAGCCTTTGGAGGACCCGCCTCACGTGGACCTGGTGCTCATCCCTGGACTTGGAGAAGATGAGGATATCGTCCAGGTAGACGAACACGAAAAGGCCAATGAAGTCCCGGAGGACGTCATTAATGAGGCGCTGGAAGACTGCAGGAGCGTTGGTCAACCCGAACGGCATCACCAGATATTCAAAGTGGCCGTTCGGGGTACGGAAGGCCGTTTTCCACTCATCTCCCTCCCGGATCCGGACGAGGTGGTAAGCGCTGCGTAGGTCCGCATCTGCCCTCGGGTGAATAAACACAGTCGTTATGAAAAGTTGGGAGAACTCGCAGGGGCAGATAAAAGGGGTGTAGAGATGCAGCAGAAGCTCCACATCTGGTATATAGATGCACTCTCTGACCGTGACAGATGAACACGTGATAGCTCCACCCTGACCCAATTTATAGCGTTGTAATAACTGTCTGTAATCCTTTGAAAATGCACCTTAGTCTCTCTTTCTGCTTCTTGCGGTTTTGCCCTCCAATAAAAGTAGGTATCTTTTTGAGCTAGGTTATAAATGCTTTAATAATGGCTGTAAAATACCTCCACATTCTGCCTTTTAATGAATAATTAAACCTTTCAATCCACCGGAGTGGTGGCCTAGTTGATGGAGCATCCGCCCCACAACTGGGAGATTGGGGGTTCTAGTCCTGGCTGGGTCATTCCACAGACCATATAAAAATGGTACTTCCCACCTTATAGCTTCGTGGTCAGCATAATAGAATGGGGGGAGGAGAAGTTATTTGTGGTGGCACCTTGCATGGCAGTGACCCCTCTGATTCTGCATGTGATTAACATTGTAGAGAGGAAAAACATAATTTCGTTTCTACTGTACATGATTGGCTATATGGACTGAATAACAACAGAGATGGCTTCTTCAATCACAGAGGCCTTGAGATCGCTGGCTGTGGAAAAATGTGTTATACCATGTTTTTCCATTAAAGCTTCAAAACCTTTGTTGAAAAACTCTTTTCCTGCGTCAGTATGTAGTTTGATGGGTGTTTGGCTTTCTTCCAAAATGGATTCAAGGGCCCGTACCACCTCAGCGACTGTCTTTCTCTTCAGAGCCCATACATGTGTCTTCTTGGAAAATACATCTATAACCATTAATAAATAATTGTATCCGTCATTATCTTCAGCTAAAGCCTGCATATCACATAGATCGACTTGAAACTGGTTTAACGATCGTGGGCCAAAAACTCTGTTTCTAGGAAAATGTACTCTGGCTGGTTTGTATAAAGTGTATGAATCCCTTTCAGATAAATTTTTTGTTGACACTTTCACCACTCGACTTTCTTCCCCATTTCATCTCCCACAGCCCTGCAAAGTCGTTCTACACCTCCGAAGCTACCTGGGTGTGTGGGGTTGTAATACACTGTTTTCATGAAGCGTGTCTCTGACATGATGAAACCAGAATGAATAAAAAAGGCTGGACAGAGGTTCTTTATTCACATGTTTTAAACACCTGTATAGCAACATAGCAGCATTACAATGTAGCAATGGATCTGTGAAAAACCTAAAACTAACATTTTCCATCTACATACGATAAAATGTGTGAAAAGAAAATAAACAAAAAAATCTAAGTCATAACTCTAGCGCTACAAAATGTAACAGAAACTTAGCCCCAACCTTTTATAACACAGGGTTACAAAAATAATGTTTTTATAAGTTGTCTATGTTTTTTCAACTGACTTAAGACAATTTTGCACCGCTGAATCTGAAAATGACATCCATTTCTCTTGATCGGGTGCCAAGTAAAAACCTGTACTTACTTAGTACTTACTTCTCCTTTCTTGTGGAACCAGCTGCCAATCTGGATTCGGGAGTCAGACTCGATCTCTGTTTTTAAGAATAGGGTTAAAACCTTCCTTTTTGATATAGCCTACAATTAGGGAGGGATCATGTGTTTCTGAACCCTCCCTTAGTTATGCTGCTAATAGGTTTAGACAGCCGGGGGACCTCCAATAATGCACTGGGCTTCACTTCTTTCTTCACTCTCAATGAAATATTTTCTTTTTTTGCTTTTCTTTAACATCTGTTTGTTCTCTCCCATAGATTGAGTCCCCATCGTGCTGTTTGGTCTCTACATGTCTGTTCTTTTTTCAGTCAATCAATCAATCAATCAATCTTTATTTCGGATAGATTAAAAGTACAGATTAAAAGAAACTGAATAATATAACAAAGGGGGAAAGAAAATCTAACAAGGTCAAATTAGACAATAACTCCTCTGATTATACAGTTCAACATAAGTTATCCGAAATGGGTGATGGCTGAAGCCGCAGCTTATATTGCCCACCCATATTCCATCCAAGAATTCAAAAGAAAAACAAACAAGAGCGATTACAATTCAGAACAAAGCTAAGACAAAATGTGACAAAAAAAAAACTAAGCAACAACACAATGCAGACTGGATATGACAATCTCACATAACGTTCTGCTCAGGAGACGCACACACACAGGCTCAGAGTAGTTCAAACTGTTTATTAACAACAGGGATGTATAGGTGTGTGTCAGCGGAATGTAAATGTATTGGTGGTGGCGTCTGCTTCGGGCACAGAGGCAGGAGACCGTTCAGCCGGCAACCCTATGGGAAAGAACAGACACAGGGTGACGGGCACACACCAACACAAGAGGAGAATAGGCGAGGGAGAGAAGCTTACTTGTATGGGACCGATGACTGGCACATCAAGGACGGGACCCCGGGAGACAGTCACCTGCAGGACTCGGTGCAGCAGCGAGGAGGGACGAGGGACGGAGTTGTCCGCCGCCGAGGAATCCACCTGTGCACAGGGGAGCAGACTGGAAGAGGTGAGGTAAGTGATCTTCTTGCCGCTTAGCGTGGTGCTGAAGAAAGAGTAGTTGCTTCCCATGGAAGGGAGATGAAGTCTAACGGCTTCAGGCCGAAGCTCAGGGCGAGGCGGCTTATATTCCCCGCCGCTGATGGTTGACAGGTGTGTGAGCAGGTGGCGCCGCTGATGAGCGGCGCGGCGTGACAGTACTCCCCCCTCTAGCAGCGCCTCCTGGCGATGGCTTGTCTGGGTGCGCTCGGTGGAAGTCAGCGATGAGCGATGTGTCCAACAAGAATGACGGGGTCACCCACTGTCGATGCTCGGGCCCATAGCCCTCCCAGTCCACCAAGTATTGCAACCCACGACCCCGGCACCGAGAGTCCAGGATGGAGGAGACAGACCAGGCCGGATGGCCACCAATCATCCGGGGCGCGGGTTGCGCTGCAGGAGGGGGGCAAAGGGGGTCGGAGACTGCCAACTTCACCTTTGACACGTGGAAGGTGGGATGGATGCGGAGGGAGGGGGGAATAGCCACGCGCACAGCCACCGGGTTGATGATCCGGGTGATGGGATAGGGACCCATGAAACGCTGTGCCAGCTTTCTCCTCTCGCCTTTTAAAGTGACGTCCTGGGTGGAAACGTAGACGTGTTGCCCAACTCTGTACGCCGGGGCAGGTCTTCTACGCCGGTCCGCCACAGTCCTGTTGCGCTCCGCTGTGCGTAAGAGCGCATTGCGCGCGGCAGTCCAGGTGGAGCGGAACTGCCTGAGATGTGCCCTAACTGAGGGGACAGTTACCTCACTCTCCTGCTCCGGGAACAGCGGGGGGTCATAACCCAGGGATGCTTTGAAGGGAGACATCCCTGTAGCAGAAGAGCGGGCGGTATTGTGGGCATATTCAACCCAGGCAAGATGGTTGCTCCAGGATGTGGGTTTGGATCTGGTCACACAGCGGAGCGCAGCCTCCAGCTCCTGGTTGGTCCGCTCACACTGCCCATTGGATTGGGGGTGATGGCCGGAGGAGAGGCTCACCTTGGCTCCGATGGCGTTACAGAAAGATCTCCAAACCTCGGATGAAAATTGGGGGCCCCGGTCCGAGACCACGTCCACCGGAATCCCGTGCAGCCTGACCACGTGTTGGACGAGGAGGTCCGCCATCTCCAGGGCAGTAGGGAGGCCTCGCAGGGGGACGAAGTGCACGGCCTTGGAGAAGCGGTCCACGATGGTCAGGATGGTGTCATAGGAGTTGGAGACGGGGAGTCCGGTGACGAAATCCAACGCGATGTGCGACCAGGGCCTGCCAGGGACGGGCAGGGTCTGGAGCAGACCCGCTGGAGGGGCATTTCCCGACTTGCAGGTGGCACAGATTGGGCAAGCCCGGGCGTAGCGGGCTGCATCCCTCCGCAGGCCCGGCCACCAAAAGGACCGTTGGAGGAGGTCAATCATCCGGGAGGTGCCAGGGTGACAGGTGAGCTTGGAGGTGTGTAGCCAGTGGATGACCTCTCCTCGGACCGCGGATGGCACGAACAGCCTCCCCTCTGGTCCGCCGCCAGGGTCAGGTTCCACCTCCTGTGCCTTCCGGATCTTGCTCTCGATGTCCCACGAGATGGCTCCCACGACGCACGACCTGGGCAGGATGGAGTGGGGCGTCTCCTCCGACTCCACGGGAGTGAACTGCCTAGAGAGGGCGTCAGGCAGGCCGTTCTTAGAGCCAGGCCTGAAGATGATTGAAAATTGGAACCTGGTGAAGAACAGTGACCAACGCGCCTGGCGGGCATTCAGGCGCTTGGCAGATCGTAAATATTCTAAGTTCTTGTGGTCCGTGAGGACCACGAACAGCAGGTTCGCCCCCTCTAGCCAGTGGCGCCACTCCTGCAGGGCGAGTTTGATGGCCAAGAGCTCTCTGTCCCCCACATCGTAGTTCCTCTCCGCCGGGGACAAGCGCCGGGAGAAGAAGGCGCAGGGCCGTTTGGCGCCATCGTCCGGCGATCGCTGGGACAGCACTGCCCCCACTCCCGTGTCCGAGGCGTCTACCTCTACGATGCACTGCAGCGCGGGGTCGACCTGGCGAAGGACCCGGGAGGAGGAGAACTCCGCCTTCAGCGCCTTAAAGGCGGCAGCGACCTCTTCGGTCCACCGGAACGGGACCTTCGGGGACGTGAGGCGGGTCAGTGGTCCCATGATGGAGCTGAAGTTGGGGACAAAGCGGCGGTAGAAATTGGCGAAGCCAACGAACTGTTGCACCTGCTTCCGGGATGCAGGTGTAGGCCATTCCACCACCGCCTTCACCTTCTCTGGATCTGGGAGCACCTTGTCGTGGGCGATGATGAACCCCAGGAAGGACGTAGTCCTGGCGTAAAATTCACATTTTTCTGCCTTCACGTACAGACGATTCTCCAGCAGCCTTTGGAGGACCCGCCTCACGTGGACCTGGTGCTCGTCCCTGGACTTGGAGAAGATGAGAATATCGTCCAGGTAGACGAACACGAAAAGGCCAATGAAGTCCCGGAGGACGTCATTTATGAGGCGCTGAAAGACGGCAGGAGCGTTGGTCAACCCGAACGGCATTACCAGGTATTCAAAGTGGCCGTTTGGGGTACGGAAGGCTGTTTTCCACTCATCTCCCTCCCGGATCCGGACGAGGTGGTAAGCGCTGCGTAGATCCAGCTTGGTGAACCAGGTCGCCCCCTGGAGGGAGTGGAAGGCAGTGTCCATGAGGGACAGGGTGTAACGGTCCTTCTCCGTGATATCGTTGAGGGCCCGGTAGTCAATACAAGGGCGGAGGGACCCATCCTTTTTTCCCACGAAGAAGAACCCTGCCCCCACGGGTGACGATGATGGGCGGATTATCCCAGCACTTAATGACTCTTTCAGGTAGACGTTCATCGTCTCCTTCTCCGGCGCTGACAGGCTATAGAGCCGACCAGAAGGTAAGGGAGCCCCCTGGCGGAGGTTGATGGCACAGTCATAGGGCCGATGAGGGGGGAGAGACATAGCTTTCGTCTTGCTGAACACCATACCCAGGTCGTGAAATTCCGGAGGCACCAGAGACAGGTCCGGGGTGCAGCGTCCGTCGCAGGGGGAGGAGCGGACGGAGAGCAGGCAGCGGACTGAAGGCAGGTGCCCATGCAGAATGTACTCCATGCCGATATCCCAGCTGATTTCCAATCCAGGACCGGGTTGTGAAGGCGAAGCCAGGGATACCCCAGGATGATGGGCGACACAAGGACGGGACCCCGGGAGACAGTCACCTGCAGGACTCGGTGCAGCAGCGAGGAGGGACGAGGGACAGAGTTGTCCGCCGCCGAGGAATCCACCTGTGCACAGGGGAGCAGACTGGAAGAGGTGAGGTAAGTGATCTTCTTACCGCTTAGCGTGGTGCTGAAGAAAGAGTAGTTGCTTCCCATGGAAGGGAGATGAAGTCTAACGGCTTCAGGCCGAAGCTCAGGGCGAGGCGGCTTATATTCCCCGCCGCTGATGGTTGACAGGTGTGCGAGCAGGTGGCGCCGCTGATGAGCGGCGCGGCGTGACACAATCCTTATGTGATTTTACATGTCATCTTGTATATATGTTTGGAGTATTTCTTCCTTTAGTTTTTGTTTAAATTGTCCAAGCGTTGTACATGATTTTAATTCAGCTCCAAAATCGTTCCCTAATCTGACTCCTTGCACTGAAACATAGTGTTGCTTGGTGGTAGTTCTCACTGAAGGTTTTTGAAATATACATGTTCCTCTGAAATGATATTGTTTCTCCCTTATTTGGAACAACTTTTGGATATTTGCAGGCAGTGATAGATTCTTCACTTTAAACATTATTACTGCAGTTTAAAAGTCAACCAGATCTTTCAACTTGATAGCTTTTAATTTAAGAAAAAGTGGGTTTGTTGGTTCCCTGTAAGCATCTTTGTTTATTATTCTAATAGCTCTCTTCTGAAGCATAAAGACTGGATATATGAGATTGAGATTGAGATTGAGATTCAACTTTATTGTCATTACACATGTATGAATACAAGGTAACGAAGCGTGACTTGTATGACTTGGCATTGTATGACTTGGCATGACTTGGCATTTGGGCACGCTCTGCAGAGCGCATCCAAGGCCGGGGCAGCCGCTAGGCGCCAGTCAATATATGTTTGTTTTATATGTATTTCCCCATACTTCAGTACAATATTAGATTAGATTAGATTAGATTCAACTTTATTGTCATTACACATGTATGAATACAAGGTAACGAAACACAGTTTAGCATCCAATCAGAAGTGCAAAGGACAGCAGTGCAGTATATACAGTAATTGACAGTATGTGCAATTTAAGCAAATATATGCAAATATATGCAGCAGTGCAGAAAGTTAAGAGTACTGTTATGTGCAAATAATGTACAATGGACAGTTAGGTACAGGTGAGGATGGTAAGAGATGATGGTAAGAGAGTCAGCAGGGAACTAAGTTCAATAACGTGACAGCTATTGGAAAGAAACTGTTCCTAAACCTGCTGGTTCTAGTCCGAAGGCTTCTGAAACGCCTTCCGGAGGGGAGAAGCTGGAACAGTCTATGAGCAGGATGGTTGGAGTCCCTAAGAAGGCTGCGTGCCCGGCGCAGACATCTTTTCCTGTAGACGTCCTCTATAACTGGAAGTGGAGTCCCTGTGATGCGTTGGGCGGTTTTCACCACCCACTGCAGCACCTTACGGTCAGCGACAGAGCAGCTCCTATACCAGACTGTGACACAGTTGGTCAGGGTGCTCTCTATCACGCAGCGGTAGAAGTTGCCCAGGATGTCAGTTGGCAGATGGTTCCTCTTCAGTGTCCTCAAGAAGAAGAGGCGCTGATGGGCCTTCTTGATCAGGCTGGTGGTGTTAACTGACCAGGACAGGTCCTCCGAGATGTGGGTCCCCAGGAATTTGAAGCTGGGGACACATTCAACAGCTATGCCATTGATATGGATGGGGTCATGTGTCTCTCCCCTCTCCTTCCTGTAGTCCACTATGAGCTCCTTGGTTTTGCTGGTGTTAAGGGGCAGGTTATTGTCAGCGCACCAAGTAGCCAAGTGCTCAACCTCTGCCCTGTAATCTGACTCATCGTTGTCCCTGATGAGTCCGATCGCCATGGTGTCATCTGCGAACTTTATGATGGAATTGGATCCATACATAGGCCTGCAGTCATGGGTGAAGAGGGAGTAGAGGAATGGGCTGAGCACACAGCCCTGTGGTACACCAGTGTTGAGTGTGATGACGGAAGAACGGTTGGGGCCTGACCTAACATGCTGGGGTCTGTTGGTCAGAAAATCCATGATCCAGTTGCAGGTGGATGTACTGATTCCCAGGTCCCCAAGTTTAGTGATCAACTTGGAGGGGATAATTGTGTTGAATGCTGAGCTGAAGTCAACAAACAGCATTCTTGCGTAGGTGTTCTTGTCATCCAGGTGTGAGAGTACATAGTGCAGCGTTGTAGAAACCGCATCCTCTGTACTCCTGTTGCTCCGGTAGGTAAACTGGTGAGGGTCCAGTGTAGGGGGCAGGCATTTTTTGAGCTGTGCCAAGACCAGTCACTCAAAGCACTTCATGACTATGGGCATCAGTGCCACAGGGCGATAGTCATTTAGGCACAATGGTGTTGAATGTTTCGGCACTGGTACTATTGAAGTGGTCTTGAAGCGCGCTGGTACCACGGCCTGGGCCAGGGACAGGTTGAAGATGTCTGTGAAGACCCCTGCCAGCTGCTCAGCGCACACCCTCAGCACATGCCCAGGAATGCCGTCAGGGCCAGCAGCCTTACGTACGTTGACATGACTCAGTGCATTACAGACGTCGGTGTGGGTGAGTGTGAGGTGGTGGATGTCGTCAGAGGGTGGGGAATTGATGTTCTTTTCGTTATTGTCCTTGTCAAAATGAGCATAGAAGTCATTTAGCTCATTGAGAAAGGACACAGTCATGGCTATAGGTATGGAGTTGCTGGGCTTATAATCAGAGATAGCTTGAATGCCCTGCCACATGCGTCGGGGGTCAGAGTCCCCAAAATGTTCCTCCACCTTCATCTTGTAGCTGTGCTTGGCCTTCTTGATGCCCCTCTTCAGATCTGCCCTGAATGAACTGTAGGCCTGTGCGTCACCAGATCTAAAGGCATTGTTACGTGCCTTTAGCAGAAGCCGCACTTCTCTGTTCATCCACGGCTTCTGATTTGGGTACGTGGTGATCTGTCTTTCCGTGGTGACACTGTCAATAGTGGTGTTGATATGGTCCAGGACTGAGTGGGTGTAAGAGTCGATGTTTATGTGGGAGCCACAGGTAGCCTGAGAGGTGAACATACTCCAGTCTGTGTTCCTAAACTTTTCCTGGAGTACAGAGTTAACCCCCTCTGGCCACACTGTGATGGTCCTCACTGATGGCTTCACCCGGTTGATGAGCGGTACATACTTGGGGGTAAGGAACAAAGATAAGTGATCAGACTGACCTAGGTGGGGGAGGGGAGTTGCTGTGTAGGCTCCCACAATATTGGTGTAAACATGGTCCAATGTTTTGTCCCCTCTTGTGTGACAGGAGTCACATGTCATGTATAGGAGTATTAATGAATGATACAAGGTATATAGTGTGGGTTGATTCAGCAAATATTTCACTCTGTGTAGTATCGCAATTGATCTGGATATTTTACCTTTAATATAATTAATATGTGACTTCCAACACAGTTTATTATCAATTATTACACCAAGAAATTTAGTTTTGGATAACCTTTCAATCTCTACACCATTTACACTGAGTTTAGATTCTAAGTTGTTGTGATGGTTGTTAAAAACTATAAATTTTGTCTTACTTAAATTGAGCGTTAATTTGTTTGAATCAAACCACAGTTTAAGCTTTTCTAATTCCTTTCCGAGTGTATCCAAAAGTTGTTCCAAATTGCTTCCACTGCATAATAAATTAGTGTCATCAGCAAACAATATTAAATCCATTTTTTCTGAAACTTTACATATATCATTTATATACATATTGAATAACAATGGCCCCAAAACTGAATCCTGTGGGACTCCACAAGTAACCTTCAGTAACTGTGAGTTTTTGTTACCAACACATACATACTGATATCTGTTCTTTAAGTAACTACATAACCAGGACAGTGCTACTCCCCTAATACCACAATTTTGTAGTTTCTTTAATAATAAATTATGATCCACTGTATCAAATGCTTTTTTAAGATCCAGGAATACCCCAACTGAATACTCTTTATTTTCAACGGCAGTTGATATTTTTTCTATAAATTCCATTAGAGCAAATGCAGTTGTCCTCTTGTGTCTGAACCCATATTGCTGCTCACACAATAAATTATTCTTCAGTAAGAAGTTGTCAATTCTCTCATAGAATATTTTTTCAAGTATGTTGGAAAATTGCGGCAATAGTGAAATTGGTCTAAAGTTTGAAAGTTCCCCTCTGTCACCCGTCTTGTATATCGGAATTACTTTAGCTATTTTCACTGCATTGGGAAATATACCTGTTTGGAGAGACAGGTTACAGATATACGTCAGTGGTTTCACTAAGCATTCAATAATAGTTCTGACTAAGAGCATGTCAATACCATCACAGTCCGTAGATGTTTTACTTTTAAATGATTTAACAGCGCTGGATTTCTTGGCGGAAGAGATTTCTGCTGTTAAGCTGCAGCAAAGAAACATCCTGGACCTGATCGAGGAGGTGAAAGCGCTGCGGATCCAGAACACTGAGAAGGACAAGAGGCTGGCGTATCTGGAGAGCAGAGTGTCGGAACTGGAGCAGAACACCCAGGTGAACGACGTGATCATCACAGGGCTCCACATTAAACCCCGATCATACGCGCGAGCGGTGGCCGCGGACAGCGGAGGGAGGCTCGGTGAGCTGGAAGACGAATCCACGGAGCAACAAGTGGCGGCCTTCATGCAGTCCAAAGGAATTCAGCTGGACTTCAACACCATACAGACCTGCCACCCTCTGCCCAGGAAAAACGGCGACAATCCGGCTGTGATCATGAGGTCTGTCAACAGAAAACACAAGACCGCGCTGTTGAAACAAGGTAGGAAACTGAAAGGAATGAACATTTACATAAACAAGCACCTCACAAAAGAAAACGCAGAAATAGCCAGAAAAACAAGATACATGAGAAAGCAGAAAAAGATTCAAAACACCTGGACATCAAACTGTAAAATATACATCAAATTAAACGGATCACCTGAAGAAGCCAAGGTCATTAACATCCGTAATATTATGGAACTGGACAAATATCAATGAATATTATGAACTGGAGTCACAGCAACAAAAGACAATTGTAGGACACTGAAGGATTATACTCATCTGCTACAAGACATTTAACAACATGAAACAAAAGATCAACAAACAGGAACAACAGGAACTGAAAGTTTTTGAATATACAGATCACAACCCACAGGACGTAGAATATAACATAGACCCTGATAATAATTTATTTAGCTCCATCAATAATGACTGTAGTTACTACACAGATGATCAGTTTAACACAATGGTCACATCCGATTTCAATATTTCTATGATCCACTTCAACAGCAGAAGTCTCTCTGCCAACTTTAATAACATTAAAGATTATTTACATCAGTTTAAAGAGCCGTTCAATATTGTGGCAATATCAGAGACATGGCTCAGTGAAGAGAAAGGAGTGGATTTTACCATGGGTGGCTATGAATTAAATTATATAAATAGAAAAGTAAAAAAAGGAGGAGGAGTTGCAATTTATGTTGACAAGAGCTTGAAATACAAGGTTGTTGAAAATCTATCAGTAACTGTGGATGATTTATTTGAATGTATTACAACAGAAATCTGTCTAGACAATGTGAAGAATGTAGTAGTGAGCTGTGTATATAGAACACCTGGATCAAACATTGACTTATTTAAGGACTGGATGGAAAAAATGTATGCAAAACTAACTCATAAAGTTATGTTCATCTGTGGGGATTTCAATATAGATCTGATGAACTCAAAACAACATAGTTTGACAGAAGAATTTATCAACACAATGTACAGTATGGGCTTACATCCAACAATTACCGGACCTAGCAGAATCACGTCACAAAGTGCCACACTAAAAGATAACATATTCACAAACATTATGGAAAATAATATCAGGAGTGGGTTTTTATTGAATGATATCAGTGACCACCTGCCGATTTTTGTTGTCTATCAATGTGATTATAGGAAGAAAAAGTATACCAAAAATATTAAATATAAAAGAATAAGAACCGAAGAATCAATGTATTAACTGACAAAGGAATTATTAATACAAGATTGGAAGATAGTTTGTGATGAAAATGACATAAATAAAGCATATGATAATTTTTTACAAATATTTCAATCATTGTACAATAAAAACTGTCCTATAAAACAATACAGTAACAGACAACAAAAAAAAATATTCCTTGGGTCACCAAGGGGTTAATAAATGCATGTAAAAAGAAGAATACATTATATAAACAATTAATTAAATGCAGAATGGTGGAAGCTGTGATCAAATATAAAAGATATAAAAATAAGCTTACTAATATAATGAGGACCTGTAAGAAAGAATATTACAACAGAATATTAGAGGATAACAAAAATAACTTAAGAGGAATATGGCAAGTACTCAATGGGATTATTAGTAATCGACCTAAGAATGCTAATTATCCAGAATATTTTATTGAAAATAGCAATTTGATAAATAATATGGAGGATGTGGTCAGTGGTTTCAATAAATTTTTTGTAAACGTTGGTCCTGAATTAGCAAAATCAATAGTGACACCAGAAACAAACAACAGTGGTTCTATAAATGAAATAGAAGATAGAAATCCTAACACAATCTTTTTGGGTGCAGTTACTGAAAAGGAAATTATCGAGACTGTGAGTAAATTTAAGAACAAAAAATCAACAGACTGGAATGAAATTGACATGACAATAGTGAAAAAAGAGACTGACGAAGATAAAACAAAAAATCTAATTATAAGTTGTATATATAGAACGCCGGGAACTTGCATTGAGACATTCAGAGATAAATCAGTCAAGCTGTACAATAATATTACTAGTAAGAAAATGGTAGTAATTTGTGGAGATTTCAATATTGATTTACTAAATCTTTATATTTCTACTATCAAGGAACTGAAGCACCTGGTTTTCCAGGGAGACTGATCCACTCAGGGGAGCCTCCTCTCCTCTCAATCCTGCTGTAGCATGAGCAGATGATTGATATTTAATGTCTAGTCCACTTATAATTAAATCCTCCATACGAGAATATTCTTCAAGATCCTCGATGCGCCGCTCGAAGTCTGCAATTTTTTTTGTCTTTTTCCTTAATTGTTAATTTTAATTCTCGGATTTCTTCAGTTAGCTCTATTATTTTAGCCTGCTGACTAACCACTTTGGTCAGTTTTTCTGACAAGAAGTTCAGAGATTTTTTGATCTCTTCCATTTCCTGCTTCTTTGGTGGCATTTTTACTGACCTGTGGATAGTAAAACAATCTCTGCTGGTGTTGCCGGTATCCGATCCGACCGACCTCAAATCCAGCTGGGCCTCAGCTAGCCCCCTCCGCTGCTAGTCCCGCTGCGTACCGCCACCGCAACCAAGCTCCTGTCTAGCCGGGGTACCGGAAGCTCCTCCACTGAGTCCCACCGCCCACCGCCGCTGTAGCCGAGCTCCGATCCTGCTTCTGTCCAGCTGGGGTCCCGATAGATCCTCCACTGAGCCCTGCCACCTACCGCCGTCTTCCTCAGAAGTTCCTCCGCCGAGCCCCGCCACTGCAACTGGGCTCCGACTCCGGCTGGGGCCCCGGTGGTCCTCCACTGGTCCCCATCTCCCACCACCACTGCAGTTGAACTCCGATCCGGCTACTGTCCAACTGCTGCCTCAGCTTGTTCCTCTGGTGAGCCCCAATCACCGTGGACAGAGTCGCTTCTCCGTGTCGGTGCTAGGTGCTACGACTTTTCATCTTCTCTATCCCCTCACCCCCCAGCCAGTTGCAGCAGATGACTGCCCCTCCCTGAGCCTGGTTTTGCTGGAGGTTTCTTCCTGTTAAAAGGGAGTTTTTCCCTCTCCACCGTCGCCAAGCGCTTGCTCATAGGGGATCGCCTGATTGCTGGGGTCTTTCTGCATCTGTGGGGGTTTCCCCTACAGTTGAAAGT
This sequence comes from Pholidichthys leucotaenia, assembly GCA_020510985.1. Taxonomy (NCBI): domain Eukaryota; kingdom Metazoa; phylum Chordata; class Actinopteri; order Cichliformes; family Pholidichthyidae; genus Pholidichthys; species Pholidichthys leucotaenia. The sequence goes on from CM035836.1 coordinate 261,802,854, forward strand.
GCTATGAGATGACTGTTGTTGTGAAATGGCGTTATATAAATAAAGTTGAATTGAATTGAATTACTTAGTACTGTGCATGTACTTACCTTTATATAAAGGTAAGTACATGTACAGTACAGTACATGCAAGTAATTTACATGTACTTACCTTTATATAAAGGTAAGTTCATGTAAATTAAATGTTACGTCATCATTGTTCAAAATTCAGAGAATTTCAAGACATAAAAAAGAATTTTGGACCATATAAAGCGAAAATACCCGTACATGTAAACAAAACGTATAAAACAACATGTAGCCATAATTCAAAAAGTTGACCTGATTGAGCAAAACCAATGTGATTTTTGGATTCGGCACATCAAAACTGACCTAAATCAGCTAAAAAAAACTTAGACAATAAATTTGGTGTTGACCAGTGTAATAGATAAAGTTTGAGCTAGGATGGAATGATCTACAGTACTACGAATGACATGTATTTTCAGGAGTTTGCCAAAGACATTGATAGGGTGTCTGTCTTGTAAAAGTTCTGCAATAACATTACCAAACAAAGTGTAGGAAGCAAGTAGATGACTAGGTCTGAAAGGGTCATTTCCCATTCCTTTATTGATCTCTCTAAAACTGTGGGAGAAGTTGGAATTGCACTCAGTCACACAGACCCGTTCCAAACTTTTCCATGGTGTACTGACAAGTAGAGTCCATACTTTTTCTAGCAGGTTTTCCAGTCTCTGCTGCCCCTTACATCAGCTAAGTTTTTTTATTTGCTTTGTTATCAATAACATGATACAAGAGATTTACTAAGTAATGAGATTTAAGATGGCTTTCAAACTTGTTCCAAAGTTTCCCAATGAAACTCTCCATTCTCCACATTTTCTTTTAGATGTTCCAAAAGAGAGGATTCAGCTACAGTTCTGTCGCTTTCTGGAGATGTGCCGGCTTGATCTTATCTTCTCCAGCTAGTTTCTCGTACATATCATGGATGGGCTCGTGGATAACTCTTGTCAACTGTAGCTCCAGCAGAAGAATCTGGGCCGTAGTTTCTTGATTTGCTGGTCATCAGCCTGAATGCTGTGGAGTTGTAAGAGGTGTCAGATGGAAGGGATAAACCTTGATGGGTAGAGTCTCCCCATCAACCAGTAAAAGTTTTCCTGGTGGAAAGCCTCGGTGATCACATCCAAGCACTGATGCTCCCTCTGACTGGGGTGATTAATACGACACCCTACGCATTTCTCATGCTGGTACTCCTCCAGAGTTTTGCTGAGCAGATGGAACATGGCTGACTTTACAACTCTGAAGAACACGTCACTCATCCACCCATCAGGTTGGTCTTCTACAGATGTTATTGGCGGTGTTGGTGAAATGGGGTTCGATAATGTAGGTGAAGAGGGCTGGGTCAGACCCCCCCCCCCCCACACACACACACACAGTCACATTCAATGTCTGTCGAACTCGGCGCTTTAGGATGGTTGATATCATTAGTGTTCGTTTCCAGAGCCTGACAGAGAGCTATATCTGTGACGACCAGGTCTTGAGCTAGTGTGTTTGGAAGATCTATGGGTCATAGAGGGTATTGGCTCTCCAGGATCTCCACGAGAAGTGGGGGCTCTGGGGGCTCTGCGCATTGCATGGGTTGCATGGGTCTCTGGAGCCTCGAGATTCTGCTCGGACGGTAGGATCTCTGGGGTCCTCAAGAGTTGTTGGGATTGCTGGGCTGGAGTGACCCGCTTCTCTGCCGGTCCGATGTCCGAAGTTTTGATTTTGGAATAAGGAACCCAAAACTTTGAAGGATCCCAATCCGGCTTCACAGAGGTAAGCTTGATGCAGTATCTCACAAAAGTGAGTACACCCCTCACATTTTCATGGAACACTGAAGATATGATATTTTCATACAATGTAAAGTAGTCAGTGTACAGCTTTTATAACTGTAAATTTGCTGTCCCCTCAAAATAACTCCACACACAACCATTAATGTCTAAACCACTGGCAACAAAAGTGAGAACACCCCTAAGTAAAAATGTCCAAATTGTGCCCAGTTAGCAATTTTCCCTCCCCGGTGTCATGTGACTCATTAGTGTTATAAGGTCTCAGGTGTGAATGAGGAGCAGGTGTGTTAAATTTGGTGTTATAGCTCTCACACTCTCTCATACTGGTCACTGGAAGTTCAACATGGCACCTCATGGCAAAGAACTCTCTGAGTATCTGAAAAAAAGAATTGTTGCTCTACATAAAGATGGCCTAGGCTATAAGAAGATTGCCAACACCCTGAAACTGACCTGCAGCACAGTGGTCAAGACCATACAGCAGTTTAACAGGACAGGTTCCACTTAGAACAGGCCTTGCCATGGTTGACCAAAAAAGTTGAGTGCACATGCTCTGCGCCATATCCAGAGGTTGTCTTTTGAAAATAGATGTATGAGTGCTGCCAGCATTGCTGCAGAGGTTGAAGGGGTGGGGGGGTCAGACCATATGTCGCACACTGCATCAAACTGGTCTGCATGGCTGTCATCCCAGAAGGAAGCCCCTTTAAAAAATGATGATCAAGAAAGCACTCAAAAGGCCCTTTTCCACTAGCCCCGCTCAGCCCCGATTTGAAAACCCGGCTCTACTTACTTCAGTTCGGTTCAGCCTCAGCTGCTTTTTAACTACTGCTGGCGCACCTGCTGGCACACCTGCTGTGGGTGGGATTTGTTGAACAGCAGGCGGCGCCACACCCTCGTGACGTGAAACATGCGACCGAATCCTCCACAACAAACAAAATGGCTGATGATGAGGAGAGAAGGAAGGTGGAAGGAGAGAGGAATGACTGTGACATGAAACTGGTTAAATCTATGGTGCTGACTTGTTGTGCTCTGCACAATCTGTGTGAGAGTCATGGAGAGACGTTTGACACTACATTAGGTGATGCAGTAGATGAACCAGTGATGGCAGCGGCACAGAGAGCAGAGGAGCAGGGTGGTGCTATTGTAGCGAACTCAATATAAGCACCCTACTTGGCTTGACAAGTGGGTTGACCCTATTGGCGACACAGGTAGAGTGCGGGACTCCGGAGCACGAGGCGTGAGTTCAAACCTCCCGGTGGGACGTCGAGCTGCACATTACAATATAACACGAGATGCTGTGATGCAGTACTTGTCTATTTTGTCCACATTTATGTGCATACATATTTCAAAAATGTTTTTTGTAAATAAAATGTTGTGCATGGTCCATCTACCTGTCCTCTTGTTCATAACGCTTATCTGTTAAGAAGGTGCGAAGCCATCAGCCTAATGATGAGTCCACACTTCTGTTGTGATAATTGCTCACGCTGAGCGCTCTGACAGCCCCGTACGCTGTGGGGGTCACACACGACGTGTTCCTCCCCACACTCTCAATTTTTTTTCCCGTATATTTTTCTCTTTGGTGTACAGAAATGGCAATACGCCCATATTTGCTAAAATTGCATTTTCCCCATATTAAAATACGGCGAAACCGTATCACTTGACAGGTATGTAAAAAGGTATGTACCACACAGGCCATCTTCACAAAAATCCAGCTCGACAAGCCACTTTTGCTTAGGTGGAAATGCAAATTGAACTATAAATCATGTGCTGATACATGTCATATTTTCCCATGTAAAGGTCTCCCACTTTTACTTACAAATTGATTTTTAATTTTTGGGAAAAGGGAATATAAATTTTGCACTTGTTGGTACCAACAGTTGTGTGCAACAAAAACACAGTTGTGTATCCTTGTCCGATTTGTCTACTGTTATTAGTGCCAAATTTTTGCTAGATTCCTTCTTAATTTATTAAATTTTGACTGGCGATGCAACATTCAGCTTACACGTACTTACCTTTATCAGTGTCTACAAGTTCAAGCACACCTGTACAACTGCTTATAACCTAAAAAATGTACCCGTTCAAGAGAAATGGATTCCGCATTGCAAATTTGTTTAAAATAAAAAAAAAACCTACCAAGACATTACGTTTCGTTGTGTTGTTAAAAAATTAAATTACCATTAGAAGGCTATACACCTGACCTGATGAACAGCAGCATGTGGAGTGAAATACATGTGGAGTGAAATACATACACATTCCATGAGAATGGAATGTGTATGTAATTATTGGCTTTTCTCATACGGTGTCATAACAGATAAACCAGACTTTTGATGCAAACAATACAATTTTATTCCCGAAGCAAAATTTACAAACAAAAAAACAGACTGGGCGATGACATCTCCGCGAGCTCTTCCCTTCGTAACGCAGCGTCCTGCTCCAGGGCTTCACGCGTATCTGCCCGCACATCTGCGGCCACCTGTCGCAAATGCTGCATGTACTCCTGATTCTTGCCGCTGGTCATGTTGCCGTTCCAAGAGCCGCATCTCTTCGTCATGCATGTTGACCATTGCTAATGTAAGGTTAGCGGTGGGAGTTGTCTGTTTTTGTCTTGCCTAGATGGAAAGACAGAAAGGCATCGTCGTTAAAGCTGGATCACTACATATATTATGGAATTACACAGGTGAAAGTCTGTGGTGGAATGTCACTATTATATTATGCTTCATTGCTGTATATAAGCTGAACTGTCATGTTGCTGCCCCTCAGTAGAGCAGATTTTGCAACACGCAGTGTGCTGTCTTCGGCTGCAGCCCCCCTGCAAAACTAAAAAGGATTAAGATTAAGAATATGGATGGATGGATGGGTAATGTTTAAACTAGTTGCTTGTAGTGTGGCCGCAGAAATCTGAATGGGTTAATACAGTCAGCTGACGCGAAGCATTTCAATGAAGCATGTTGATTTCAACGGCAGTTCATGCACTTTGTTTGTCTAAAACAGGAGTTACAACAGCACCAATCACCACACCTAAAAATGGTTGTGGAACACCGATAAGTGAAGACCAAAGAATAACCTTTTTGTACATTTAAAAAGACATTTTCAATTAATTAATATGCAGCTACAGGAAATTGCATTAATCAATTTGGTACATAACTTGTCAGGCTCCAGCCCCCCCGCAACCTGTAAAGGATTAAGCAGTAGAAGTATGGATGGATGGATGGATGGATGGATTTTCGACCCTGGTTTCCGCTGCTGGACCTGTTTCAACCAAAAAAAAAAAATCATGGTTATTGTGCCTTACCGGCACTTGAACGTGATCCAGATGGAGCTGGTGATGTGGCTGACGTGGGAGTCGATCCAACTGGCGCTCAGCCAGACGCACACGCAGACGCAGCGCCAGGAGAGTCCGCTGTGTCTGTCCACTGAGGTGGACCCCTGTGATATGAACTGCGATTCTAGAAAGAAAATGCACGCAATTTAAAACTTAACACCAAAGTGCAACATGTACACAACACTCTCAAGTTTTTAACCGGAATACAATAAGCGTAATTCAGCATTTTGTTTGCGCTAATACTTAACACAAAGCAAGCGTGAATCTGCAGTTGGCTGCAAAACAATACGCAAGCCTCAGTAACAACCATTACCCACAATCTAACAACCTTCCTATTTCTTAAAAACAGTGAGCTTGGCACAGAAAGGATCAAGTGGCGAAAAGATGCGCAATACCAAAACAACACTCACCATCCACGGTTTCCAAGGGCCGTGACCGTGACTGTGACCATGACGGTGACCGTGTGGAGCCCAATGTCTCTCAGCGAACCACTTCCACTCCTTCCAGCCGCTGAACTTCGAGCATTGTGGTCCTTCACTGCTCGGTAATCGCTTTTCAGCTTTTTCAGCTTCTCCCGACACTGTTTGGTAGTACGGATGTGCCCTTGGGAAGCCATCTGCTCGGACACCTGCATTTCAAGTAGGTCCGTCCAACTCGCGCTGGATGCGATCGTCGCCTAATATAGAAAGAAAATTGTGCACCTCCTAATATATAATATTAGGAGTATATTATTATATAAGTACATTATACAGTATATTAATATAATATACCGTATTAAAGGGGCGCACTGTGTTCACTGCTGAGCAATTACAAATGGCGGTCGTGGAGTAAATTCAGCAGAAAAAGTCGCTTTCATGACGTTACAACCTGACCAATCAGCGGCGACCAGTCTCTTAAAGTCATATCACAGCCCTACTCAGCCCTACTCAGCCCAGTTAGACCCTGCCCTGGATCAGGTATGAAAAAAGTACCTGCTAACCGGTGCTGGGGCTAATGGAAAAGCGCCTAAAGCGGGCTGAGTGGTGCGGTGTAGGGTTAAGTGAGGCTAGTGGAAAAGGGCCTAAAGAGTTGAAGACAAGCAGACTAAGGACATGGATTACTGGAACCATGTCCTGTGGTCTGATGAGACCAAGAAAAACTTATTTGGATCAGATGGTGTCAAGCATGTGTGCCAGCAACCAGGTGAGGAGTACAAAGATAAGTGTGTCTTGCCTACAGTCAAGCATGGTGGTGGGAGTGTCATGGTTTGGGGCTGCATGAATGCTGCCGGCACTGGGGAGCTACAGTTCATTGAGGGAACCATGAATGCCGACATGTACTGTGACATTCTGAAGCAGAGCATGATCCCCTCCCTTCGGAAACTGGGCCCCAGGGCAGTATTCCAACATGATAAAGACCCCAAACACACCTCCAAGATGACCACTGCCTTGCTAAAGAAAATGAGAGTAAAGATGATGGACTGGCCAAGCATATCTCCAGACCTAAACCCTATTGGGCATCTGTAGGGCATCCTCAAACGGAAGCTATAGGAGCGCAAGGTCTCTATCATCCACCAGCTCCGTGATGTCATCATGGAGGAGTGGAAGAGGATTCCAGTGGCAACCTGTGAAGCTCTAGTGAACTCCATGCCCAAGAGAGTTAAGGCAATGCTGGAAAATAATGGTGGCCACACAAAATATTGACACTTTGGGTACAATTTGGACATTTTCACTTAGGGGTGTACACACTTTTGTTGCCAGTGGTTTAGACATTAATGGCTGTGTGTTATTTTGAAGGGACCGCAAATTTACACTGTTATACAAGCTGTACACTGACTACTTTACATTGTATCAAAGTGTCATATCTTCAGTGTTGTCCAATGAAAAGATATTAAAAAAAATTACAAAAATGTGAGGGATGTACTCACTTTTGTGAGATACTGTACGTCTGGCAGTGTAGTTTCTCTTTTGATTGCTCGTGATTTTACCAATTGTCTTATTTCAATGGTAGTTGATATCTGCCCCGGTGGATGTGCTTTTAAAGCATGTAGTGAGGAGGGAAAGGTACTCCTTGGTGTGTGTGCGTGTGTGTGTGGGGGGGGGGGGTGGAGGGGGGAGATGCTGATTCTTATGGTTTTTTATGACTTTTTCCAATATATATATATATATATATATATATATCAACATTCCATTCTCACGTTTCAACATTCCGTTCTCATGCTACCTCCTATAGAACAGGTCAGAGGTTACACGCCTTTCATCTCAATAAACAATGCGGCTTTTTACCCATATATATCAACATTCCGTTCTCATGCTCCCCCCTTAGGCCATGGGTCAAAGGTCATCACGGATCAAAGGTCATCACAGGTCAAAGGTTGTCATGGGTTTAAGGGGGAGAGGTCAAAGGTCACCATCCATCAAACCTTTTGACATAAAGTCATGTCCCTCTCAGTTTAGTAAGTTCTAAAAGTAGAATAAACAGGTCTTAAATTTTTTTCTTACTAACTAATGTTGCTGCTCCAGCATTAGTCACAGGATTTCTTAAGTATGTGAAGTAACTAATTATGTATGTAGAAATTTATGTCAGATTTTTGGCAATCCAAGTAATAAACCACAACATTTTTCACCCTCTGTAAGAATGTCCTCCATCATGAAGTGAATAAGCACAGATGGATGTTTGGATAATGCCATCATGATACAGCAGAGACCAGGTCCACCAACAGTGACTGGAGAGAGGGTCAGCAGCTTCTGATGTCCTCACTGATGTGATGGACCAGTGGGGGTTCAGGACAGAACATCAATATTTGACCTTTAGTTGAGTATGATGCAAAGTTTTAAATGGAAAAAGTAAAAAAAAAAAAAAAAAAGGACTATTAAAATGATTGTGTTCTCATAAATCAACATTTAAAAACACTGTGATGATGTCACATTAGCAGCAGACTACATCTGTCACGGCTGGCCCTCACGAGCCAGCATAAGACGCCACAGTCCAGTAAGCTGCAATTCAGTGTTTTATTATATTGTACAGGGCTTGGGTGTACAAGACAACTTGCCACGTAGGCTTCGTTACACAACAACAATATGAATTCACAAGAGGGATTAGCGGCTGAGACGAGGAGCTCTCGTTCGCCGCAAAGGCAAGGAATACTAAACGTGGTACAGGGGGAGAGTAATGGCTGGGGCGAGAAGCTCTCGTCCGCCGCAATTAGGAAGGAATGTCAGCGAGGAGAAGTACAATTCCAGTAATGATAGATAACTTACATGCAGCGGGATACGTCGGGGAACCCAGGAAGCATGTGGTAAGGAGACAGGGGAAAGTCATAAGACTCTTGACGAGACAGCCGCAGAGTCCAATTCGCTCGCACTGGTATTTAAGCCAGCTGCTTACGATTGACAATGCGGCGCAGCTGCTCAGACTCTGACAGCTGAGAGCCCCCGAGCGTCCGGCCAATCAGAGACCGGGAAGCCCGAGTGACGACACCTGCTGTCAAAAGCCTGACAGGGAGGAGGTATAACCCGAGCGTGGACAAAAGTGCTCGGGATATGACATAACCCGAGCGCGGACAAAAGCGCTCGGGATATGACAGGACACCTCCCCCTACGCGAACTCCTGGTCGCAAGTAACATCCAGACCCCCCACCCCGCCCCAGGGCGGGTGGAGGAGGATGCAGGCGGAGGGGGAGAAGGGTCAAACTCACAGGTGACAACACAAAGGGTAGGGGCAGAAAAAACAACCAGGGGACAAATACATCGGGGAAGGAAGGGAAAAGGCAAAAACTGTACATAACGGGGACATCAAGAAGAACAGTAGTAAAAAAAAAAAGGAAACTAAATGCTAAATGGGCATCTCCCACCCATAACATAAGACACAAACTACCAGCCCATGTAATTTCACAGATATCACCACAACGAAAGAAAACCATGATGAGGGTACATCGAACACCACAGTCAACAATACAAGGCAGAGTCAGGGAAATAAAAGGACAAAAAATACCTTCATCTCCAAAGTTAACGTTTACAGAAAATCTTCAACCCAAAAGACAACACAGATGCCAAAAAGGACAAAACCAGAGTAAGGGAGTAACAACGGAAAATCACACCCTATAAGAGAAAAACAATATTCATGATAACATGCTGCCAGAAGGAAAGAAAAATTCTGCTCTGAAGAGTCTCAAATCGGGAGTGCAAAGAACAAACCCAATCATCCCAGAAAATAACATGAAAAATGACTACGGCAAGAGAACATATGTCCATTAACGGAAAATAGACACTAAACACATGAAGTTCAATCCCCTGTGGGGTATTTCAGTCTGAGAGGGGAGAAAAAAAAACCACAGTCACAAGCCAGTGGTGGGGCGAGAGAAGGAAAGAAAATACATTGGGGAATAAAGTATATAATTCCGCTCAGGAGGCCTCTCAGCCCCCAACATCCAGGCCGCCAGCACAAGCAGCGGAACGTGCTCCAATGGCCCACCCAAACCCCGGGCCGAGGAAAACCATGTCTCCGGCGGCTGGACCAGAGCGTCAAATGTTTCATCCTGCTTGTCAGGAGGCCGGGCCCGGACGCCAAAAGGAAAGAGCCAGTCACCGGGTGGTCGGGCAGTATCGGCCTGCCAACAGAATGGCTGGGGGAAAGTCGGTGAACCAGGCCAACTGGAATTAACTCCCACAGTCTCAAATGCGGGGAAGGAGGGGCCATGGCGAGGATAGGGAATGGCCTGGAAAGCGTTCAGCGGTGGATCAGCTGCACAGTCTCCGGGACCCACCTGGGTCAGGACGACCCGGGACAGAACCACCATGACGCCGAGCTCCGATTGAGCGGGAGCAGCACCCGCATCGGACCCCGATTGGGCCGGGACCACCATGACGCCGAGCTCCGATTGGGCAGGAGCAGCACCCGCGTCGGACCCCGATTGGGCCGGGACCACCATGACGCCGAGCTCCGATTGAGCGGGAGCAGCACCCACGTCAGACCCTGATTGGGCCAGAACCACCATGACGCCGAGCTCCGACTGAGCTGACGCAGCACCCATATCGATCTCCCACTGAGAATTCGGGTCCTCCGGCTTAGCGGTAGGGATCTGCTCTGCGCCAGTGATCTGGAAAGAGGACTCCGAGGAGAGGGGAGAGAGAGAGACCGGGATCAGCGACACCGGTAGCGTCAGAACCCGGCGAGACGAGCTCAGATGCAGCTGACGACTGCATCCGGCTCGCCTCCCCAAGAGTCAGGCAGAAATGCTCAAAGAAAGAAAAGACAAACAGCACTGAGCACTCGCCTGATCTCATGTTCGGACGCCGTCCAGGACTCCGGCGATCCGGGCTCAAACGGGAGGAGGTCGTCATCCGGTTCCCACTCCGTCGTGACGTCACCCACCCCTGGAAGAGAGGCTCTTGCAGCTCGAGCACCCCCCGACGTCATCGTCCACGCTGGCGGTTCATGTGGCGTGGAGGTGGGGGGCTCCTGGCCCGCTGGACCGGACTGTTCATCCGTGGAGTCCCGGGGACGCTCCGTCGTCGGCACAGGCTCCAACCAGTCGTCCGATCTCCTCCTCTGTCCAGAAAAAGGCTGCGGGGCTGGGGTCTTCTGCCCGAGGGCCGTAGGCTCACTCCTCGTCTGGTGACGCTCCTCAGAAGTTGAAGCGTGCTCAGCGGGGGGAGACACAGAGGCAGCGGATTTAATTAACATATCAGCAGGGTGTGGAGGCTCGAGGAGCTGCAAACCCCGAACCTCACCCCCAGGAGTCAGACAGAACAAATCACTATTAGATGGAAAGAAGTGAACTTGTACTTGCCTGCCTCCCGTAGGGGCGGTGGAACCTGCTGCAGGGAACGTCATTTCTTCCTCCTCCCGCCGGGTGGTGGCCGAAGACTCTCTAGAAGGAGGAGAGGGGGCCACTCGGGATGGTGTAGCCGCGAAGTCTACTGGAACAAAACTCCTCAAACTTCCAGCCGCTGGAGAGAGCGTCGAGACGGAGGGGGCGACAGCCAAGTCGGGCCAGGCGTGACGTGCTGACAGCTCAGCGGGGGGAGTAGGCCCGGGGAGGAAGTCTGAAGGGATCTCGTCCTGGTGAGACGCTGGAGAGACGGCTGTGGGATGAATGGGGTCAGTCCAGTGAACCGGAGCGGGATCCGGAAGGGAGTCGCACTGAGAACGTCTCTGGCCGCGGCGCCGACGTCTTCGATGGGCCCCGGGTGGTGCGAACTCCAGGACTGGATCGGGGAAAGGATCCGGATTCCAGAGCGGGCAGCGGGAGCTCCGACTACTCCGCCATCGGCCTCGTTCCTCCTCGAACTCCTGGAACGCCTCGCGGTGGGCGGCTGTCTACTGTCACGGCTTGCCCTCACGAGCTAGCATAAGACGCCACAGTCCAGTAAGCTGTAATTCAGTGTTTTATTATATTGTACAGGGCTTGGGTGTACAAGACAACTTACCACGTAGGCTTCGTTACACAACAACAATATGAATTCACAAGAGGGATTAGCGGCTGAGACGAGGAGCTCTCGTTCGCCGCAAAGGCAAGGAATACTAAACGTGGTACAGGGGGAGAGTAATGGCTGGGGCGAGGAGCTCTCGTCCGCCGCAATTAGGAAGGAATGTCAGCGAGAGAGAAGTACAATTCCAATAATAATAGATAACTTACATGCAGCGGGATACGTCGGGGAACCCAGGAAGCATGTGGTAAGGAGACAGGGGAAAGTCATAAGACTCTTGACGAGACAGCCGCAGAGTCCAATTCGCTCGCACTGGTATTTAAGCCAGCTGCTTACGATTGACAATGCGGCGCAGCTGCTCAGACTCTGACAGCTGAGAGCCCCCGAGCGTCCGGCCAATCAGAGCCCGGGAAGCCCGAGTGACGACACCTGCTGTCAAAAGCCTGACAGGGAGGAGGTATAACCCGAGCGTGGACAAAAGCGCTCGGGATATGACATAACCCAAGCGCGGACAAAAGCGCTCGGGATATGACAACATCATCTTAGGTGCGCAACCGAGAGGTTTCGCAGGTCCTTCCTACCTACGGCTGTCAGACTGTACAACCTAAGCAGGGCTGCTCGCAGAGATAGCAAAAAAACGTGACGACCTAGTAGTATTGAATGCAAAAGACGCAATAGACTTACGCAATGGTCCCCTCCAGTATACAACTAGGACAGTATCGGTCGCTATGGAGGGTGACAATATGTATGGGTACATATTCATACTATGTAGGATAACTAAGTAGATGGTTATGCTGTTTTTTCCATCTCGCTACAATGCTCCGCACTTTGTATATATATTTATATATTGATGTGTATGTATGTATATCCACTGCTCTTATTTATATCTTCTGTATCTTCTTAATTGTTGCTCTGAGTGTTGCTATCCCTGTGCTGTTGCAATCCTGGAATTTCCCCATTGTGGGACTAATAAAGGCTTATCTTATCTTATCTTATCTTATGTCAGCAGAAGCTTCTCCTCCACCCCACCTGTGTATGAGGCCTGGACTCCATTAGCAGTTCAGGTCCTCAACCACGAACCACGGCCGGATTAACGAGATTGTGGGCCCCTAGGCTACAGCAATTTCCCCCCCCCCCTCCACATACTTATGGGAGTATGATATGCAAAGGAGTGGTGGCTCAGTTGGTAGAGCATCCGCCCCACACCCAGGAGGCAGGGGTTCAAATCCCGGCTGGGTCATGCCGAAGACCATATAAAAGTGGAACTTTCTGCCGTCCAGCTTGGTGCTCAGCAATAATGGAATGGAGGAGGGAAATTTGTGGCGGCGCCTTGCATGGCAGCGGCCCTCTGATTCTACACTTGGGGTGTGTGTGATTAACACAGTAGATAGGTAAAACACAATCTTGTTCTACTGTACATGATTGGTTGTACAGTTGAATGACAATAAAGGGTGATTTAATTTAAAAATAGCCATGTTTACATGCACGATAATAAACAGTTTATTATCGGATTTCTGGAGTTATCTGATTACTAAAGTAGTCATGTAAAAACAATAATCAGATAAAAGCAATTATTGTGTTATGAAAAAATACATTAACACACATAGTTTATTGTCCCATAATCCTATTTATTCAGTGCATGTAAACATGTCAAATCCAATTACTACCATTATCTGATTATTCCTAGTTATTGGATTATTGTGGCCACAAAGTGAGCATGCTTTTGGCAGCTTCTTCCAGCCCCTGACAGGTTGCAGTCGGAGAGCTTGCTAGTGGAAAATCGTAAACCTAGGTGCAGTATGGGTGGCCTCAGCCCAGCTGCCTGGGCGCGCGGCTGAGGCAGATGTATGGACACATCTCCTGTCTCTATGGGGAGTTACAATGAAAAGTAAAACACTGCACACTCCTTGTTCATTCATTTATTCCTCTAAAAATAAACACATTAATGCCTTATTAGTCCAGGATGAAAATTAAAATGTGGATGGAACAAAAATCTTCAGACTGACATGCCTACCCCCGTGCACAAACACAATTCCTGTTCATTCATTTATTCACCAAAAAAATCCTACAATAATGCCTAATCTGTAGACTCTAGTGGTACCAAAATTGGTACCAAAACACTTCTTCTCCACTCCCTGGGTATCCTCTCAATCTTAGAGAGTGAGAGGATACCTGAGGAGTGGAGAAGTGTTTTGGTACCAATTATCAAGAACAAAGGTGAAGCTCAGAGCTGTAGTAACTACAGAGGCATAAAGTTGATCAGCCACACTATGACAATATGGGAAAGAGTTGTTGAGGCCAGATTAAGAGGAGAGGTGACAATCAGTGAGCAGCAGTATGGTTTCATGCCAAGAAAGAGTACTACAGATGCAATGTTTGCTCTAAGAGTGCTGATGGAGAAGTATAGTGAAGGTCGGAAGGAGCTGCACTGTGTCTTTGTGGATCTAGAGAAAGCAGATGATAGAGTGCCAAGAGAGGAAGTGTGGTACTGTATGAGAAAGTTGGGAGTGGAAGAGAAGTCTGTGAGGGTGGTGCAGGACATGTATGAGGACAGTGAGATGGTGGTGAAGTAAGCTGTAGGAGTAGCGGTTGGATTCAAGTTGGGGGTGGGATGGATAGACAGATAGATAGATAGATAGATAGATAGATAGATAGATAGATAGATAGATAGATAGATAGATAGATAGATAGATAGATAGATAGATAGATAGATAGATAGATAGATACTTTATTTCGAACAAAAAAGTAAAACAAAAACAAAACAAATGACAAGTGCAATAAAGTAACAGTATACAGTGTTCGAAAGGGAGAAGGATGAAGTGAACACTTATTAATTCCAACTCCTCTTTTCCATAAATACAACCCATGTGAAATATATACAAATTACCACATTTAAGACCCCAAGTAAACAATTAACTATATTTTGTACATATCAACATTAACACCCATCCATCCCAACATACATACAGTCCATACATCAAAACCAGCCCCAAACAACACAGATATACACAGCACTGTCCCACCTACCATTCCATAGTGTCCCAGAGTGAGCATAGTGAATCGTACATATAAATACTACCCTTCTAACATATACTGTATTCTTTCAGCAAATAATGTTTATACCTATTTTTGAATTGATTTCTGTTTGTACATAGTTTCAGTTCCGGCTCCAGACTGTTCCACAAATCCACCCCACAGACAGATATACACATACTTTTCTTGGTTGTTCGTATCTTGGGTTTTGTAAAGTTTAAGTCTCCTCTCAAGTTATAATCATTGTCTCTTTTTTTGAATATTTTTTGTATATTAGTTGGGAGTTGATTATTAATTGCCCTGTACATTACTTGTGCCGTCTTAAATTTAACTAAATCGATGAACTTTATGACATGTGACTTTAAAAACAATGAATTGGTATGGTCTCTATATCCTACATTATTTATTATCCTTATGTGGAGATGTGTGGAAAGGATGAGGCTGAGTTATTTCTCAAGTTCCATTTTATTCTCAACACACTCTCCAACATTCAAATCAGAAAAGAGGCAGAACCCCCAACCTCTGCCAGTCTTATACCCCTGACATCAAAGCACAAAATCCCATTGTCTTTAAATCCCAAACACAATGCATCCCCCCTGCAGTTCCTATCTCTTCCACCCAAACCTCAGTGGTCATGAAATCCTTCATGTCCATCTCTTTGCATATCAAAAGGTCAACACTCACATCCTCCTCATCTCCCTAGGAGGTCCAGACCTTTTGTTCCTCTTCAGACGTGAAGCCAAAGTAAGCACACAGGAATATACATGAGAGCATATGAACAGTCATATACATGTGATCCCATAAAACTACATACGTGCACCACATATAACCCCCCCCCCCCCCAAAACGTCTAAGAGGGAACAAACAAACACAGATTGCATGTCATAATAAAATCACCACACATCAGTCCACATGCTGTCTTGGTCTCAACCGTCTGCCGTATCTGCTGCAGGAGGGCTTAACCTCTTCCGCGGCGCCCTCCTGCTGTGGAGCTGCTGTCTGGGGATTAAAACTGTTAGTCAATCTCTGTGGGTGTACTGGGGAATGCTCCCTAGGGGGTCTACCCCGTCGCGGGGCTCTCGCCAACAGCACAGTTTCGTCAGCCATCACAAAAGCAGGTTTGAGTCTGTCTATGCCAATCATCTCCTTTCTGCCCCCCAAATCTAGCAAAAAATGCTTATCACCTGTTTCCAGCACCCTGAATGGTCCATCGTATGGCGGTCGCAGAGCTGTGCGGTGGGCATCATGACTGACAAAAACAAACTCCGTATTTTTTAAAGCTTTAGGCACAAAAACACGCGGAAAACTGTGGTGAACGGGGCCGGGTAGGGCATTCGGGCCCATGCTATTCTGCAAACGCTGAGCCGAGGAGAACTCTGGCGCTGGGTTGTCAGGGAGAAATTCTCCGGGCAGCCGAAGTGGCTATGCAAACACTAGCTCCGCTGGGGAGGCGTCTAAATCCTCTTTAGGTGCAGAACGCAACCCCAATAAAACCCATGGCAGTGTGTCAACCCAATTTGCATCCGTAAGCGACGTTCTGAGAGCCGCCTTCAGCGACCTGTGAAAACGTTCGCATAACCCGTTAGCCTGCGGGTGATACGCGGTCGTGCGGTGGATCGTTGCCCCCAGGCTGCGGGCCATCGCTGACCAAAGTTCGGAAACAAATTGTGGGCCTCTGTCAGACGTAATATCCGACGGAACTCCAAAACGCGCTACCCATGCAGTTAAAAAAGCGCGCGCCACCTCCTCGGCTGTAGTTGACGACAGAGGAACCACTTTCGGGTGCGCCCCCGGGTGCGCCAGAGAATGAACCGAGTCAAAAACGCGGCGGCGCCACGAGGCCGGAACCACCGGATGGGGTCGCCTGGTGGAAACATCGCAGATTAGGGGGGGCATACCGTCTTGCAGCACCCTGTCCTCCAGCCTTAACCCTGTTGGTCCAGACTGGAGCGCGCGCACGTCCGCGTCGCCACCCTGCTCCACGGCCATGGCTGCGTAATCTATCCCTATGCGGACTGGGGCCGCGCGCGCTTCCGCGTCGCTACCCTGGTCCGCGGCAACAGTTGCAAAATCTACCTCTACGCGGGCTGGAGCAGCCACGGCACGCGAGAGGCAGTCTACCACCACATTAAGTTTGCCCGCTACATGCTGGATATCGGTAGTGAACTCCGAAATTGCGGCCAGCTGTCTCTGCTGCCGGCCCGACCAAGGTTCTGAAATCTTGGCCATCGCAAAAGTCAGCGGCTTGTGGTCAACGAACGCGGTGAAACAGCGCCCCTCCAGCCAAAACTGGAAGTGACGAACAGCCAGATGGAGGGCTAACAACGCCCTGTCGAATACGTTGTATTTCCGCTCACTATCGCGCAAAGACCTGCTGAAAAACGCAAGCGGCTGCCAGACTCCAGCCACATACTGTTCGACAACCGCCCCTATGACCACCTCTGATGCGTCAGTAGTGAGCGCTATGCGGGCCATTGGGACTGGGTGTGCTAACAACGCAGCGTTTGCCAAGGCTGTTTTGACTTCAGAGAATGTGCGCTCCCGCTCGAGGGACCATTCGATTTTATTTGCCGTTTTTGTTTTTTAAGCGCAGCGTACAATGGTTGCATGAGCTGCGCCGCGCGGGGAAGGAAACGGTTATAAAAATTCACCATTCCCAAAAACTCCTGTAACGCTTTGATCGTTTGTGGCTGGGGAAAATTTGCCACTGCGCGCACCTTGTCAGGCAGAGGAACTGCACCTTCGGGAGAGACGCGATGCCCCAAAAAATCAATCTGCGCCACCCCGAACTGACACTTCGCTGGGTTAATTATTAGCCCGTGCTCTGCCAACCTCGGGAAAACTGCCGTAAGGTGGTTTTTGTGTTCGTCTTCGGATGCACTGGCTACCAAAATGTCGTCCAGGTAGACGAACACGAAAGGAAGATCGTGCAATACCGCGTCCATCATGCGTTGGAAAGTCTGCGCTGCGCCTTTAAGCCCAAACGGCATGCGCAAAAACTCAAAAAGCCTGAAAGGAGTTATCACCGCTGTTTTGGGTATGTCCTCAGCGCGTACTGGGACCTGATGATAACCGCGCACCAAGTCTATCTTAGAAAAAATGCACGTCCCCGCCAAATGAACTGAAAAATCCTGGATATGTGGGATTGGGTAGCGGTCGTGTGCTGTAGCATTGTTCAGCCTGCGAAAATCACCGCACGGCAGCCATGAGCCATCAGTTTTAGGGACCATGTGAAGCGGTGAAGCCCAAGGGCTGTTTGAACGTCTGATGATGCCCAATATTTCTAGGTTGGCGAATTCCTCGCACGTTATGGCCAGTTTAGCTAAATCCAAGCACCGAGCTTTTACAACAACGGGCGGCCCGGTGGTAGTAATAAAATGCTCCACCCCGTGTTTAGCCACGTTCGCCGAAAACGTTGGCACCGTGAGTGCTAGAAACTGATTGAGGAGTATGTGAAACTTACCACCTGCAGCTGTGACGTTGGCTTGTGCTGTTGGCGGAGTCACTCGTGCTGTACAGGGAATAGAAGAAAAAGAGAGTGCATTAACCAGGCGTCTGTTAACAAGATCGACCAACAAACCATGTGAGCACAAAAAATCAGCACCTAACATGTTGAAATTGACTGCCGCTGTGACGAAAGTCCACTCAAATGTACGGCCGTGGAAAGAGCGAGACAGGGTCTTCTCCCCGAAGGTCTTAATCGCCGAGCCGTTCGCTGCTGATGCCACAGGGCCACTGGAAGGCGCCAGCCGGTCAGCGTAGGAAGGTGTGATGAAACACAGCTGGGAGCCTGTGTCCACGAGGAAGTGCCTCCCCGATCGCGCGTCCCTCAGGTAGAGCAGCTTGTTCTCTTCACCGAGAGCCGCAGCTGCTACCGACTCCTGGTCTTGGCATTTCCCGAGCGCTTGAACTGGCACGGTGGAATGCACTTGCGTGCCCTCTCGGCAAAACGGCGATGGTAAAAGCAAAGGACGTTGTCCGCTCCGCGTCTCCTGGCCTCCGCCGCTGCTGTCGTCGGTGAGTCTGGTGCTGCAGCCTCTGGCCCCCTGCCATCTCCGGATGTTGCGCCCAGCTCTGCTGCTGCGGTCGTGGCCGTGTGTCGTCTATGGGCGTCGACGAGTCGCTGCGCCTCCTGGCCCAGCTCGTGGTAGTCCTGGTGGGCCAGCAGCTGTGAACTGGCCAGGGTAACTCTCACCGCTGATGGTAGTGCCCTGAGGAAAAGGTGGGCGAAGATAAAACCATCATCTTCAGAGTCTCTCAAACTCAGCATCTTCTCCATCAGGTCTGCAGGTCTGTCGACCTCGCCTCAGTCAACGCCAGGAGCTTCTCTGCTCGCTCTCCCAGCGAGGGGGTGAAAAAACGGATGAGAGCAGCCTTCAATGTGCCATACTTGTCATCATCTGGCGGGTGGTTAATCAGGCTCTCTACTCGCTGGGCTGTGTGGCTGTCCAGCTTTGCAACCACATGGTAGAATTTCGTGGCGTCTGCTGAAACCCTCCGAAGATGGAACTGTGCCTCGACTGCGTTAAACCAGGAGCGCGGGCTATGCTGCCAGAAATCAAGTAGCTGGACTGTGGTAGCTGCATTAGCCTGGCTGGCTTCTGATGAGTCCGGTGCAGGAGAATCGTCACCGGCCATAATACGTCTTAAGGTCACCAGTGTGGAGATGTGTGGAAAGGATGAGGCTGAGTTATTTCTCAAGTTCCATTTTATTCTCAACACACTCTCCAACATTCAAATCAGAAAAGAGGCAGAACCCCCAGCCTCTGCCAGTCTTATACCCCTGACATCAAAGCACAAAATCCCATTGTCTTTAAATCCCAAACACAATGCATCCCCCCTGCAGTTCCTATCTCTTCCACCCAAACCTCGGTGGTCAGGAAATCCTTCATGTCCATCTCTTTGCATATCAAAAGGTCAACACTCACATCCTCCTCATCTCCCTAGGAGGTCCAGACCTTTTGTTCCTCTTCAGACGTGAAGCCAAAGTAAGCACACAGGAATATACATGAGAGCATATGAACAGTCATATACATGTGAGCCCATGAAACTACATATGTGCACCACACTTATAGCCTTTTTTTGTAATGTGCATATTGACTGTAGGTTGGTCTTGTAGGTGTTTCCCCAGACTTCTACACAGTAGTTAAGATAAGGTAGAAACAGTGAATTGTACAGTAAGAACAATGATTTATAGTCCAAGATGTGTCTTGTCTTCCCCAGTATGCCTATACATTTTGCCAACTTGGCCCGGATGTGACTGATGTGAGGTTTCCAGCAGATTTTATTGTCTAGCGTCACCCCCAGAAACTTATTTTCCTGTACTGTTTCTATTCTGGTATCATCTATCGTTACCATTATTTAATGATTTATTTTATAATTTCCAAACAACATAATCTTTGTTTTTTTCAAATTTAGAGATAATTTATTTTTGTTGAACCACTGTGTTAACTTTTTCATTTCAGTTGTGACCACCTCTAAAACCTGCTGCAAATTCTCACCAGTGCAAAGGATATTTGTGTCATCCACAAACAAAATAAATTTCAGAATTTTTTATACTTGGCATATGTCATTTATATACAAGATAAAGAGTTTGGGTGACCCTGGGGCACACCACAAGTGATGTCCAAGGGTGAAGGGGGATTTATGCTCACCAATTTGTACAAATTGTTGTCTGTTACTTAAATAACTTTCCTCCCAACTCAGTCCTACCCCTCTTATCCCATACCTTTCTGTGGTTAATGGTGTCAAAAGCTTTCTTTAAATCTATAAATACTCCTACAGCAAACTTTTTTTTTATCTATACAACTAGTAATTTCTTCTATAAGTTTGATCAGTGCCAAACATGTAGATTTATCTGCTCTAAAACCATACTGGCTATCTGTAAGGAGGTTGTGTTTTTCAATGAAATCATCCAGTCTCTTAGTAAAGATTTTTTCAAGTATTTTGGAGAATTGTGAGAGTAAAGAGACCGGCCTGTAATTTGTGAAATAATGACTGTCTCCTGTTTTATATAGTGGTGTTACTTTTGCTATTTTCATTTTGTCTGGAAATGTATCAGTTTGAAATGACAGGTTACAGATGTGGGTGAGTGGCTTAACAATTCCTTCAATTACTTTTTTCACTATTGTCATGTCAATTTCGTTCCAGTCCGTTGATTTTTTGTTCTTAAATTTACTCACAGTCTCGATAATTTCCTTTTCAGTAACTGCACCCAACAAGATTGTGTTTGGATTTCTATCTTCTATTTCATTTACAGAACCACTGTTGTTTGTTTCTGGTGTCACTATTGATTTTGCTAATTCAGGACCAACGTTTACAAAAAATTTATTGAAACCACTGACCACATCCTCCATATTATTTTTCAAATTGCCATTTTCAATAAAATATTCTGGATAATTAGCATTCTTAGGTCGATTACTAATAATCCCATTGAGTACTTGCCATATTCCTC
The DNA here is from genome assembly GCA_020510985.1 of Pholidichthys leucotaenia. Classification (NCBI taxonomy): domain Eukaryota; kingdom Metazoa; phylum Chordata; class Actinopteri; order Cichliformes; family Pholidichthyidae; genus Pholidichthys; species Pholidichthys leucotaenia. Next base: position 261,823,886 of record CM035836.1, read on the forward strand.
TTAAGTTATTTTTATTATCCTCTAATATTCTGTTGTAATATTCTTTCTTACAAGTCCTCATTATATTAGTAAGCTTATTTTTATATCTTTTATATTTGATCTCAGCCTCTACCGTTCTACACTTAATGATGTCATGATGGCTGCCAGGCCGTCATCAGCATCATCATCATCAGCTGCGCTCACTCCAGCAGGTGGCAATCAGCGGGCTTTAAAAGCCCGACGCACGGACTCCTCAGCACGGAGTCGTCTGTCTTCCTTGCCGAGCAATGTGCCAAGATCACGACCACGAGTCAAGAAGCCAACGTCAAGTCAAGCCCTGCCACGTAAGCAAACCCAGCACTCATCATCTGCAAGTTCTATCCCCTGTGCACAGGTGGACCTCCCAGGCGGCGGACAATCCTCCTCAGCTGACGAGGCACAGCCTCCACCTCCCTGGAGTTCCTCCTCACCCCCGCAACGCCGGACACCTTGAGCACTACGTCACACGGACACCAGGAGCCAGTCAAACTTACACTGTGGGACCTGCAAGTAAGCCCCTGCTGCATATGCGCCGCTATTGTTGTTTGTACAGCAGTAACCTTTGTGCTTGTGTGTTTCCAGGGTTGCCAGGTCGCTACAGGACGTGCTCAGCTCCCGTGACCAGATAGACACACATACACGCACTACACCTTCACTTTTACAATAAAAGATAATTGTTTGTATTCACTCGTGTCAGCGTCTGTCTCTTGGGTCGTAAATCATGTCAGTACGACTCCGTCAGGATGACCCAACAGACAGCGTGCTGTCGCGCCGCTTAAACACTCTCAGCGCACGAGTTGACATGATTTCCCATCAACAGACGGTTATCTTAAATCAATTGACACTAATTAACAGCCGGCTGGATCGCCTGGAAGGACACCAGGCGTTTCCCCCGGCCAGCGGGACGCCTTCTGCACCCGCAGCTACTGCTACTAGCCAAACAAACCCACCACCCGCACATCGCCTAACTCCCGTGCCAACCCCCGCTCGTTTGAGTGGAAAACTCGGGGAGGCACGAGGGTTTTTGCTGCAATGTGAGTCTGTGTTTCTCAGCGTCCCGGGGGACTTTGCCACTGATATGAATAAAATTGGATATATTATCAACTTGCTGGGAGGCAGAGCCTTAGATTGGGCTTATACCCTCATGGCCAAACCAAATTATCCACTTTTGACTTACCAGCAGTTCGTGGCAGAGTTCATGGAGGTGTTCGATCATGTTGACCGGGGCGCGGTGTTAACCGAACGGCTGCTCGGACTTCGGCAGGGCAGTAGGTCTGCCGCCGATTACTCCATTGACTTCCGGGTATTAGCTGCTGAGGTTGGGTGGGGGGAGCCAGCGCTCTGTGGAATCTTCCTCCGCAGCCTTAGCCCTGAGTTAAAGGACGAGCTAGCAGCACGGGATAAACCAGACAGGTTAGGGGAGCTAATCTCCCTCACCATCAGTCTAGATAGCAGGCTAAAGGAGCGAGCGGCCGAACGGCGAACAGCTTCCCATTCGAGCAAACCTCACCCCAGATCCGTTAGGCCCTCCCTCCTCGCTCTCCCTTCGTCTGAGGAACTTCCGGAGCAGGAGGATATGATTGTGGGACAATCGGGGATTACAGCGGCTGAAAGACAGCGCCGCAGGGAGCAGGGGTTGTGTTTCTATTGTGGTAGTGGGTCACATGGAGTAGTGGACTGCCCTATTAAAAGGGGAGGTCCGCGGATCAAAGTAGGGGGATTCGCGGGCAAAGATCAGGAAAAAACCCTCACTAGTTGCCATGTCCCCATTAGACTCCTTCACAATCACAAGGAACACACCACACACGCCTTAGTTGACTCAGGAGCTGAGCAAAATTTCATCTCCCGAGACCTGGCAACCCTGATGGGCCTCAGCTGTCAGCCCTTATGCCCCCCCATTCATCTTGTCACCCTATCTAAGGCATCACTGACATCAGTTTCCCACCAGACGGCCCCTGTGTCTATAATAGTTTCTGGGAATCACAGGGAGGAAATATGGTTTCTGGTCCTGCCCATCTCCTCTTCACCCGTCATCCTGGGGTACCCCTGGCTCTGGCTGCACAACCCCACTTTCGACTGGCAAGTTGGGAGAATCACGGCGTGGAGCTCGTTCTGCCTGTGCGCCTGTCTTCAGTCAGCAGCGTGCGCCCCCTCGGTCCCGATGCTTCCTCCCTCGACGCCTCCTCCGGACCTGTCCAAGGTGCCTGACATCTACCATGACCTGGGTCCGGTGTTTAGTAAGTCACGGGCACTGTCCCTTCCCCCCCATCGCCCATATGACTGCGCTATCAATCTTAAGGCTGGGGCCCCTCTCCCGGCGAGCCGCCTGTATAGCCTGTCAGCCCCGGAACGCGAGGCCATGGATACGTATATCAAGGGGTCCCTGGCTTCCGGTATCATCCGCCCCTCGTCCTCTGCCGTAGGCGCAGGGTTCTTCTTCGTGGGGAAGAAGGACGGCTCGCTGCGCCCCTGCATCGATTTCCGGGGTCTCAATGATATCACAATCAAAGACAAATATACTCTCCCCTGGATGAACACTGCCTTCGATTCCCTCCAGGGGGTGTCATGGTTCACCAAGTTAGATCTACAGAACGCCTATCACCTGGTGCGCATCCGAGAAGGTGACGAATGGAAGACGGCTTTCCGGACCCCAAGCGGTCACTTTGAATACTTAGTGATGCCGTTTGGGTTAACCAACGCTCCGGCGGTGTTCCAGCGCCTAATAAATGACGTCCTCCGGGACTTTCTGAACTCCTTGATCTTTGTGTACCTCGATGATATCCTCATCTTCTCGCGCACACTGGAGGAGCACCAGGTGCATGTACGGTGGGTCCTGCAGCACCTCCTGGAGAATCAGTTGTTCGTCAAGGCGGAGAAGTGTGAATTCCACAGGGATCGCACCTCCTTCCTGGGATTTATCATCGCCCGAAACCAGGTGCTTCCCGATCCGGACAAGGTCAAGGCGGTGGTGGACTGGCCCACACCTACATCTAGGAAACAGCTGCAGGGGTTTTTAGGTTTCGCCAATTTTTACTGGCGTTTTGTGCCTAACTTTGGCAACATCGCCAGACCCCTGACTGCGCTTACATCCCCGAAGGTCCCCTTTCACTGGAGTGAGGAGGCTGCTGTGGCATTTGAGAGACTGAAGGGAGAGTTCGCCTCGGCCCGTGTGTTGACCCAGGTGGATCCGGAGCTACAATGCCTGGTGGAGGTGGACGCCTCGGATTCGGGGGTGGGGGCCGTTCTCTCTCAGCGCTCCCCAACGGATGGGAAGATCCAACCCTGCGCTTACTTCTCTCATTGCCTAACACCTGCTGAGAGGAACTACAGCATTGGTGACAGGGAGCTGCTGGCCGTCAAACTCGCTCTGGATGAGTGGAGGCACTGGCTGGAGGGGGCTGCCCAGCCATTTGTCGTTTGGACTGACCATCGCAACCTTGAATACCTCAGGACTGCCAAGCGGTTGAACGCACGTCAGGCCCGCTGATCACTCTTCTTCGGTCACTTTAATTTTACAATCACCTACCGGCCGGGAAGCAACAATGGTAAGCCTGACGCCCTATCCAGGCAGTTTGATGCGCCATCCTGTGACGAACAGGAAGAGACTATCCTACCGTCTGCCTGTGTGGTGGGTGCATTGACCTGGGGCATCTGCGATAAGGTCAGAAGAGCACAGGAGGCGGAGCCCGATCCGGGTGGGGGGCCCCCGGGTCGTCTATTCGTTCCCCGTTCTGTCAGAGGCCAGGTAATAGAGTGGGGTCATGCATCCAAACTAGCGTGCCATCCGGGGGTGAGTCGGACCGTTGACCTCCTCCAGAGGACCTTTTGGTGGCCAGGGCTATGGAAGGATGTTAGCAACTATGTCCAGGCCTGCGCCCAGTGCACTACTGGGAAGACGTCATCATCGGCCCCGGCGGGCCTGCTGCACCCCTTGCCTGTCCCTTCCCGCCCCTGGTCCCATGTGGCTATGGACTTCGTGACCGGTTTGCCCCCCTCCGGCCACTTCACGACTGTTTTAACTATAGTGGATCATTTTTCTAAAGCTGCCCACTTTGTGCCTCTCCGGGGGTTGCCATCAGCCCGGGAGACGGCGGACCTTCTCGTCCTTCACATGGTCCGTTCTCATGGGATCCCCGCTGACATAGTTTCGGATCGAGGGCCACAGTTCGTGTCTCAAGTTTGGAAAGCGTTCTGCACGGTACTGGGGGCCACGGCCAGTCTCTCCTCTGGATACCACCCACAGAGTAATGGCCAGTGTGAGCGGGCCAATCAGGAGCTGGAGGCTGCGCTGCGCTGCGCTGCGCTGTGTCATCTCTTCCTGCTCCTCTTCTTGGAGCACGTATCTCCCGTGGATCGAGTACGCTCATAACACCACGGTGTCCTCGGCCACGGGGATGTCCCCCTTTAAGGCATCATTGGGGTACGATCCTCCTGTGTTCCCTGAGGAGGAGAGAGAGGTGGCGGTTTCATCTGTACAGGCTCACACCAGGCGTTGTCGGCGGATCAGAATCAGAATCAGAATCAGAATCAGAATCAGAATCAGATTTATTGCCATTGTTCATGTAGTACACAAACTAGGAATTTGTCTCGGTGCAATGCTGCAACATTAAACATGATAAAAATAAAAGATAGAAATAAAAAACTATACATGCAATAAAATGTAGAATAAGAATGAGTAATACTAGTCAAAGCAATTTTTAAATATATTAGCGAGCAGCATGGATGGATTTGGTCCATCACCCGCAGAGCCCTCCTGAGAACCACGGAACGCAACATTGAGGTGGCCAACCGTCACAGGAGGCCCGCCCCGGATTACAAGGTGGGTCAGAAGGTATGGTTGTCCACAAGAAACATCAGTGTGCCTGCCGAGAAGCGTAAGCTGACCAAGCGCTTCATCGGCCCTTTTGTTATTGCCCGCATTGTCAACCCTGTGTCTGTGCGTCTTGTTCTCCCCCCTCACATGCGCATCTGCCCCACTTTCCACGTCTCCCAGGTCAAGCCCTACATCACCGACCCGCTGTGCCCGCCTCCCGCGGCTCCTGTCCCCCCGAGGATGATCGATAGTCATCCGGCCTGGGGGGTGACAGCAATCCTGGACGTCCGCAGGAGGGGTTGGGGCCTCCAGTATTTGGTGGACTGGGAGGGGTTTGGCCCTGAGCATCGCTCCTGGATACGCCCTGCGTTGATCCTCGACAAGCAGTTGATCCGCGATTTCCATCGGGCGCATCCAGGTAGGATTGGGCAGGTGCCTGGAGGCACCTCTAGAGGGGGGAGTACTGTCATGATGGCCGCTAGGCCGTCATCAGCATCATCATCATCAGCTGCGCTCACTCCAGCAGGTGGCAGTCAGCGGGCTTTAAAAGCCCGACACACGGACTCCTCAGCACGGAGTTGTCTGTCTTCCTTGCCGAGCAATGTGCCAAGATCACGACCGCAAGTCAAGAAGCCAACGTCAAGTCAAGCCCTGCCACGTAAGCAAACCCAGCACTCATCATCTGCAAGTTCTATCCCCTGTGCACAGGTGGACCTCCCAGGCGGCGGACAATCCTCCTCAGCTGACGAGGCACAGCCTCCACCTCCCCGGAGTTCCTCCTCACCCCCGCAACGCCGGACACCTCGAGCACTACATCACACGGACACCAGGAGCCAGCCAAACTTACACTGTGGGACCTGCAAGTAAACCCCTGCTGCATATGCGCCGCTATTGTTGTTTGTACAGCAGTAACCTTTGTGCTTGTGTGTTTCCGGGGTTGCCAGGTCGCTGCAGGACGTGCTCAGCTCCCGTGACCAGATAGACACACATACACGCACTACACCTTCACTTTTACAATAAAAGATAATTGTTTGTATTCACTCGTGTCAGCGTCTGTCTCTTGGGTCATAAATCATGTCAAATGAATTGTTTATATAATGTATTCTTCTTTTTACATGCATTTAGCAATCCCTTGGTGACCCAAGGAATATTTTTGTTTTGTTGTCTGTCACTGTATTGTTTTTATAGGACAGTTTTTATTGTACAATGATTGAAATATTTGTAAAAAAAAAAATCATATGCTTTATTTATATCATTTTCATCACAAACTATCTTCCAGTCTTGTATTAATAATTCCTTTGTCAGTAAATACATAGATTCTTCAGTTCTTATTCTTTTATATTTAATATTTTTGGTATACTTTTTCTTCCTATAATCACATTGATAGACAACAAAAATTGGCAGGTGGTCACTGATATCATTCAATAAAAGCCCACTCCTGATATTATTTTCCATAATGTTTGTGAATATGTTATCTATTAGTGTGGCACTGTGTGACGTGATTCTGCTAGGTCCGGTAATTGTTGGATGTAAGCCCATACTGTACATTGTGTTGATAAATTCTTCTGTCAAACTATGTTGTTTTGAATTTATAAGATCTATACTGATATCCCCACAGATATCAGTATAGATATCAGTATATAACTTTATGAGTTAGTTTTGCATACATTTTTTCCATCCAGTCCTTAAATAAATCAATGTTTGATCCAGGTGTTCTATATACACAGCTCACTACTATATTCTTCACATTGTCCAGACAGATTTCTATTGCAACACATTCAAATAAATCATCCACAGTTACTGACAGATTTTCAACAACCTTGTATTGCAAGCTCTTGTCAACATAAATTGCAACTCCTCCTTTTTTCACTTTTCTATTTATATAATTTAATTCATAGCCATCCATGGTAAAATCCACTCCTTTCTCTTCACTGAGCCACGTCTCTGATATTGCCACAATATTGAATGGCTCTTTAAACTGATGTAAATAATCTTTAATGTTATTAAAGTTGGCATAGAGACTTCTGCTGTTGAAGTGGATCATAGAAATATTGAAATTAGATGTGACCATTGTGTTAAACTGTTCATCTGTGTAGTAACTACAGTCATTATTGATGGAGCTAAATAAATTATTATCAAGGTCTGTGTTATATTCCACGTCCTGTGGGTTGTGATCCGTATATTCGAAAACTTTCAGTTCCTGTTGTTCCTGTTTGTTGATCCCTGATCCCTGATTATATCAGGGATCAGCTCTGAGCCCCTTCTTGTTTACCATGGTGATGGACAGACTGGCAGATGAGGTCTGGCAGGACTCTCTGTGGACCATGATGTTTGTAGATGACATTGTGATCTGCAGTGAGAGTAAGGTGGAGGTATGCTCTTGAGAGAAGAGGAATGAAAGTCAGTAGAAGCAAGACAGAATACATGAGTGTGAATAAGAGGTAGGTAGGTGCAACGGTGGAGATGGAAGGAGTAGTGGTAGTGAAAGTAAATGAGTTTAAATACCTGGGGTCAACCATCCAAAGCAATGGAAAATGCAGAAGAAAGGTAAAGAAGAGAATGCAGGCAGGTCGGAGTGGGTGGAGGTGAGTGTCAGGGGTGATTTGTGACAAAAGGATAGCAGCAAGAGTGAAAGGGAAGATTTACAAGACGGTAGTGAGACCTGCTATGATGTATGGTTTGGAGACAGTGGCACTGACAAAAAGACAGGAGGTGGAGTTGAGGATGCTAAGATTTTCATTCGGAGTGACAAGGAGGGACAAGATTAGAAATGAGTATATCAGCGGGACAGCTCAGGTTGAGTGGTTTGGAGACAAAATAAGAGAGGCAAGGCTGCGATGGTTTGGACATGTGCAGAGGAGGGATAGTGGATATGCTGGACAAAGGTTGTTGAAGATGGAGCTGCCAGGCAGGGCAGGAGGAAAAGAGGAAAAAAAGGAAGACCACAGAGAAGTTTCATGGATGTAGTGAAGGCGGACATGGAGAAGGTTGGTGTTACAGAAGAAGATGAAAGGGATAGGGTGAGATGACAGACGATCCGCTGTGGAGACCCCTAAATGGAGCAGCCAAAAGAAAAGACCCCAATGGTAAGTCCGCAATTATAATGAGCATGTGGTAGGAATAAAATAAATAAATAAAAAAACTAATCCATGATAATCCAGGGTTTCCTCTGGTAACATTTTTCAGTGACAGGCCGCCTCGCCAGAAAATTTGCCGCCATGCCAAGGAGGAAATATGAATTTTAAAAAAATATATGAAGCAATGACTTTCCACAAGAACGCACACAAACAACGCACGTGACCGTCATCCGCACAGAGTTTAGAAGCACCCCGCCCACGCGAGCTTTCCAGTCAGTCAGCAGGCAGTGTCTCGCTAGCGGCAGCAGCATCTTTGTGGAAAAGGAGTAAAAACCGAGAAGTCAAACAGCAGAAATGGACTCTATTTGAAGAGAACCTTTGTGAAGAAGTCCGCCGTTTCTTTGTTGGTAAAAATCCTGGCGCGTCAGCACTTTGGCGCTACCTATCGGGTGGGAGTGAAACTACAAATGATGGTTGTGTGCATGCGTCAATCGCTTGGCCTGAGTAGATGAAAAAAGTGAGCATGTACAGCTCCGCGTGCGTGCCGGACTCGTCCAAAGCATACGCGGACCAAGGCAGACTATAATGGAAATGCAACATAATACGGCTAATAATACGGTTTTAACCCGCTGGAAACGGGAACAATAACGGAAGAGTCGCTTAGCTATGAGATGTGGTTAGAATTCAAATGCAGCCAGCTACATATGAAGGGAAAGGCAAGGGAGACTACTGAATTGCTGAGGATATATTTCACCAGCCACTACAATATTATGTTCTCAATTATGTACCTGGCAAGTTAAGATGACCGAAATTCACAAAGTCAGGGACTTTAATCCGTCAGCAGCCTTCAGACAAACTGAACGTGCCAGCATTTGGATTTCAAAATAAGGGAGGTTTTTCTTGATGGTGAAGAGATTTCTAAAAAAAAAAAATGTATAAAGATATAACGATATTATAACAGAAATCACGGCATCCTTGGTTATTTAAGTTAATTTAAATCATTAAATACGATTTTATTATTTTTTTTCTTTCCATAAGAGTTAAATTATTGTTCTGTTCTGACTGCAAAGATGTGGTCAAAAATATAAATTGTTATAATTCAATTCAATTCAATTCAACTTTATTTATATAGCGCCATTTCACAACAATAGCCATCTCATAGCACTTTAGGAAAAAGTAAGGAAAAAGTAAAAAAAAAAAAAAAAAAAACAGTCTGTTTCAGTTTGTTTTTGTTTTTTTTAAAAAGAGTAATTTTATTTTAAAAAACTGACAAAAATAAGCCATAAAATAATCCACAAATTTATAATAAAGTTTAAAATGTACAAGAAAAGTCAATTTTTCAAGAGGAAATTACAAATTTGAGGAAAATGGTTTCAAATTTAGATACATTTACAGAGAAAAGTAGAAAACTACAAGAAAATTGTTATAAATTTTGGAGAAAAACCTCAAACCTTTAAGACTGAAGTCATTACTCAAGTTTTAAGTGGCTGCTCTTTGTACCCTTAACTAGAAATTTTGGTTTGTCTCCTTTAATGTACATGACACTTGATATTTTCTAACCTGTTTGTATACCACCATAGACAGAGAGAGAAGCTGAATTAGACAGAGCTCAGAGAGGGAAAGATGAGACAGAAGAGAGGAGCCAAGGAGAGGAAAGTGTTCAGGCAGAGGGTCCAGGAGAGGTGAGAGCAGAGGGAGGAGAGAAGGATGACATCAGTAAAAAGTCTAAATACAGGACATCTGGGTGGGACCCCAAATGGCCCAATATTCCAACATTCAAGCCTTGGTTGTACAATACTTCAAATTGTAAGTTCCATATGCATGGCAGTGGCTCAGAAGGGAGAGCGGGTCATCCAATAACCGGATGGCTAGTGGTTCGAATCCCGCTCTCCCCAGATATCCTGCCATTGTGTCCCTTGGCAAGGCACTTTACCCACCTTGCCTCCAGTGTCCATAACACTGGGTATGAATGTGTATAAATGTTAGGTGGCAGCCAGACAGTCCGTTGGCCCGGATTGGCAGCCACGTTTCCTTCAGCCTGCCCCAGGGCAGCTGTGGCTATAGTAGTAACTTGCTACTACCATTGTCTGTCTGGAGTGAATGAATAATGTATCTGTAAAAAGCGTCTTTGAGTGTCTATGATAAAGTGTTATGATCTGATGCATTATTATATGCAAACTTACTGTGCAAAATTAAAAAATAAATAAATAAATAAATAGTATAAAATTAACATATTCATACATATGTGTTGTCTGGTCCCCCTGGAAAAATATGTTGCCACCATGCCAAGGTCTTTAAGCCAGAGGAAACACTGTCATCATATAATTAAAATAACGGCTGATTATATGATGACTATTACAACTCTCTCCATTTAAATAATAGAAAAACCCAGTGGATGCCGTTTCCTTAAGAGCTCTGGAGCTGTGCGATTTCAAAGCATGCCACTGAAATATCATTGAACAATGCCTTTCTGATGATAGACCTCCTTTTTCTTGATCAAAAGTAAATTCTAATGACATGGGCTATAATAGTAATGCACATTAGATTGCACGCCGCCACACCTCTTTGAAATGAGTCTCCGCCTCACAGTGCATAGCGAGCACACTGTCTACTGGTAATATGATGGTGTGAGTTAGTTAGTTGCTACTCCTGCAGCGTGAGGGTTGGGTGGTCATCACCATGCGTAGAGCCAATCAGGTTAACCAGTGTGTGCCAACATTGCCGTTTTTTTACCAGTTCCTCTGCGTCGTCAACAGAGACTCCGATCTGTCGCAGGTCTCTCTCCACTACGTTGAGCCATCTGGTGCATGGCTTGCCCTGAGGTCTTTTCCACCCCTGAGGCCCTGGGGTCGAACATGAGGATGGCTTTTATTTGGTGTTCTGGTGAGAAGCAGAGGACATGGCCAAACCAGACGATACATCTATGTGTAATAAGATGGGATGCTGTAGGCTGATGTGTGCGGGCTTGGAACGCGTCATTAGACTTGTGCTTGGGCCAACTGATGTTCTTGATGATTCTGAGGGCCCGAATATCAAACCCAGGCCAGAGTCTTATTCAATGGCCATGTCTCTGACCCATAGAGTAGAATGGAGAGGACTGATGCATTGTATATGTGGAGCTTTGTCTTTCAGGAGATTGAACGATGGGGCCATAGAGGTTTCCATAGTGCCTGCAGAGCTGATGTAGCATGGCCACATCTGTGGTTGATCTCTGATGTCACGTCCCCATTGTTGGTCACTGTGGAACAGAGATACACAAAGGAATTGACAAACTTAATGACATCGTTCCAGAGCTGTAACGGGGGTAGGTCCAGTCTATCACCAACAAGCATTAGCTTAGTCTTTGTCCAGCTCACCTCAAGGCCCAGCTTCGCTGCCTCTTCTTGGTAGACAACTAGAGCATCTCTCAGCTGACTATAAGATGAGCTGAACAGGATGGTATTGTCAGCATATTCAAGGTCAGCCAGATGGTAGTTGCCAAACTGCATGCCAGGGACCCAGTTGCAGACCTTGATCATCAGATAGTCTATGACACAATTGAAGAGATCAGAAGCAGCCACACAACCCTGTCGGACCCCACTTTTTGATGGGAAACCAGCCGGACTCCTTTCCGTTCATATGGACACAGCTCTCCAAGCTGCCGTAGAGCCCCTTAAACAGGGCTCCACTTTTGGGTGGTGCTCCGAGGGTCTGCAGGATACTCCAAAGACAAGCATGGTCCATGGTGTCGAAGGCAGCCTTAAAATCTACAAAGGCTATGTAGAGATGGTGGTCCTTGCAGAATTCATAGGCCTTCTCTTTTTATAGGCGAACAGCAGAGATGTGGTCTGAGGTCAAGCAGTTGGGCATGAAGCCTGTCTGCTGAGGGTGACGGCCACCTCTGATGGCTGGAAGGGCACAACTGAGGAGGACCCTGGTGAAGAGCAAAGGGTGATTCCTCTGTGATTGCTGCAGACGAGTTTATCGCCCTTTCCCTTCCAGAAGGGGAGGATGATGCCCCTGGTCCAGTCACTGGGGAGCTGCTCTGTCACCCAAACATGATTGATGATGAGGGTGAGCTACTGGATTGTGCAATTTCTGCCCATGTTCGGCATTTCGGCAGTTATAGCACAAATTCCAGGGGATTTCCTGTTGATGTCTCTGGACATCATCGACCGTCGCCGAGAGGCTCGCGTCCGAGACAATCTGATGGAGTACCGCAGATTAACCATCTATGCAATGTGACCATCAGAGAAGACAAAGAGAGTTACTGGTCGGAAGAAGCCGAGTGCCTGGAGTCAGCAGCCAGAAATAACAACATGAGCCACTTGTTTAGTATGCTCTGTCAAGCACGCAATGGCCCACAAACCAAGACAGCCCAGGTGAAGGACATCAATGGCAAACTCATTAACACTGAGACAGACTGCCTTGACCGCTGGAAAGAACACTTCAGTCATCTCCTGCATCATCCTCCCGTTCCCGCTGACCCCAGTCTCTTAGCCACTGCCAATGCCACTGCTTCCTGTGATTCCTGCAGGACTGATCTAGTCACCCCTGGAGAAGTCGTGGCTGCCGTGACTAAGAAAAACAACATGAAAGACGGTGTGAGGCAAAGCATAAAAAACAGACAATGTACTGACAGAAACTAACAAAAACACTGGCATATGGCGGAGAGTCTGATGGAAAGGTCCGCGGATGATCACCCTAATAGGGCCCATAGTCTCTCTAACGTGTCCTGGCTCTGCCCTGGGGTCTCCTTTCTCCTCCCTTCTTTCGCAGAACACACATAAAATTATGTACAGTGGGGAAAAAAGTATTTAGTCAGCCACCAATTGTGCAAGTTCTCCCACTTAAAAGATGAGAGAGGTCTCCAATTTTCATCATAGGTATACCTCAACTATGAGAGACAAAATGAGAAAAAAAAAATCCAGAAAATCACATTGAAGGATTTTTAATGAATTAATTGGTAAATTCCTCGGCAAAATAAGTATTTGGTCAATAACAAACGTTCATCTCAATACTTTGTTATATACCCTTTGTTGGCAATGACAGAGGTCAAACGTTTTCTGTAAGTCTTCACAAGGTTTTCACACACTGTTGCTGGTATTTTGGCCCATTCCTCCATGCAGATCTCCTCTAGAGCAGTGATGTTTTGGGGCTGTCGCTGGGCAACACGGACTTTCAACTCCCTCCAAAGATTTTCTATGGGGTTGAGATCTGGAGACTGGCTAGGCCATTCCAGGACCGTGAAATGCTTCTTATGAAGCCACTCCTTCGTTGCCCGGGTGGTGTATTTGGGATCATTGTCATGCTGAAAGACCCAGCCATGTTTCATCTTCAATGCCCTTGCTGATGGAAGGAGGTTTTCACTCAAAATCTCATGATACATTGCCCCATTCATTCTTTCCTTTACATGGATCGGTCGTCCTGGTCCCTTTGCAGAAAAACAGCCCCAAAGTATAATGTTTTCACCCCCATGCTTCACAGTAGGTATGGTGTTCTTTCTCCTCCAAACACGACAAGTTGAGCTTTTACCAAAAAGTTCTATTTTGGTTTCATCTGACCATATGACATTCTCCCAATCCTCTCCTGGATCATCCAAATGCTCTCTAGCAAACTTCAGACGGGCCTGGACATGTACTGGCTTAAGCAGGGGGACATGTCTGGCACTGCAGGATTTGAGTCCCTGGCGGCGTAGTGTGTTACTGATGTAGCCTTTGTTACTTTGGTCCCAGCTCTCTGCAGGTCATTCACTAGGTCCCCCCGTGTGGTTCTGGGATTTTTGCTCACCGTTCTTGTGATCATTTTGACCTCACGGGGTGAGATCTTGCGTGGAGCCCCAGATCGAGGGAGATTATCATTGGTCTTGTATGTCTTCCATTTTCTAATAATTGCTCCCACAGTTGATTTCTTCACACCAAGCTGCCTACCTATTGCAGATTCAGTCTTCCCAGCCTGGTGCAGGTCTGCAATTTTTTTTCTGGTGTCCTTTGACAGCTCTTTGGTCTTGGCCATAGTGGAGTTTGGAGTCTGACTGTTTGAGGTTGTGGACAGGTGTCTTTTATACTGATAATGAGTTCAAACAGGTGCCATTAATACAGGTAACGAGTGGAGGACAGAGGAGCCTCTTAAAGAAGAAGTTACAGGTTTGTGAGAGCCAGAAATCTTGCTTGTTTGTAGGTGACCAAATACTTATTTTACTGAGGAATTTACCAATTAATTCATTAAAAATCCTTCAATGTGATTTTCTGGATTTTTTTTTTCTCATTTTGTCTGTCATAGTTGAGGTATACCTATGATGAAAATTGGAGACCTCTCTCATCTTTTAAGTGGGAGAACTTGCACAACTGGTGGCTGACTAAATGCTTTTTTGCCCCACTGTAAATCCATTTCTGTACCGACTCTTTCCTTCATCTACAATATATTGTAATTCACATTTTGAAGACCAAGACTCCTAAAACTGTCTAGTCGTTCACATACTGTCATGTTTTCATGCTGTTAGTCTGTGATGACACTTTCTTAGAGACTGTCCGTTTTTACATCAACAGTTTGTACCTGACTATGCAGTAGTAACAGAGGTCCACACTGACTATTGGGACAACAAAGCCTTTCCTAATCCTGATTTAATTAATTTCTCTACTGCTCTCTCTGATATGCCCCATGGACCCTGTATTTGGACTGTTATTTTTAAGAAATATTTTCCCCAAAATAAATTCCTATTTGTTATATGTTGACTCACTTGATTTGAGGTCTATTTTCCTCTGCATTCTACTCATCCACCTCCAAAAGTTGAATATTGTGGTCAATTTATTTTTAGAAATAACTCAAATTTAAAAAGTAAAACTTTAGTATTTTACAATAATCCCACATAAATTTAGTTATTTTAAGATTTTGTTTTGATTGAAATTTGTTTGAATATGTCAGCTATTTGATATAGATCTGAATGGTGAAGTGCTAATTTATGAATATGCAGTACTGTTTTTACTCAATATTATTTGAAAAAAGATTATTTTTCCACCATAAATTATTTCCATCTAAACTAAGGATCATTAATTACAATGTTATGTAAATATCTAATACATACAGTGTGGAGTGTGTAAATGAAGAGGCAGCTTCATGTCAGACGATTTATTACACACTCACATCTCACAAGCACAGAACAGACTGACTGGTTACAGCAAGCACTCCTCTCTATATAACAAGTCACCTTCACAAGGTTCAAGGCACTTCCTCATACACAGCATGATATTTACACTACACTTCATTCAACCCACTCTCACCCACTTGGGCATTGTTCTCCCATGTGTATTCATTGTCTCTGTCTGAGGTGCGAAATAACCTGACTTCCATACCGCACCCCCCCCCCCAGCATCTTAGATAGAACAATAGAACATCAGTCCACATGCTGTTTCGGCTTCAGTCTCCTCCCATATCTGCTGTAACTGGTGTTAACCGCCTCCGTGGCACTGCTGTGCCGGTGGGGGGCTGCTGGGAGTGTGTCCGACTGCGGGTGAGCCGTGGTGGTGGTGGTGGTGATGGTGGGGTTTCGCTCTGTCCGTGTGGCTGCTCTGATGAATCGTTCCCCTGGGGAGTTCTCCGTGGGGGTCTTCCACGCCGAGGGGCCCTCACCAACAGCACTTGCTCATCCGCCACTACAAAGGCGGGTTTGAGTCTGTCTATGCCAATTGCCTCCCGCCGACCCCCCAAGTCTACCACAAAATGCTTATCCCCTGTTTCCAACACTCTGAACGGTCCATCATAGGGTGGGCGCAATGGAGGGCGGTGGGCGTCATGTCTGACGAACACGAACTCCGCATTCTTCAAAGTTTTAGGCACGAAAGCACGCGGAAAGCAGTGGTGGGCCGGGCCCTGCAGCGTGCCTGTGTTTGCGCTACGCTGCAAAAGCTGAGACAGGCAGCTGTCCAGCGCGGGATTATCTGGTAGAAATTCCTCGGGCAGCTGTAGGGGCTGCGCAAAAACCAGCTCTGCCGGGGAAGCTTCCAGATCCTCTTTTGGCGCGGAGCGCAACTCCAATAAAACCCACGGCAACCTGTCTACCCAATTAGCATCCGTCAGTGAAGCCCTGAGTGCTGCTTTCAGTGATCTATGAAAACGCTTGCATAACCCATTGGCCTGTGGGTTGTATGCAGTTGTGCGATGATTTGTAACACCCAGGCTGTGGGCCATCGCGGACCAGAGTTCGGAAACAAATTGCGGGCCCCTGTCAGACGTAATGTCTGACGGGACTCCAAAACGCGCCATCCATGCTGTTAAAAAAGCGCGTGCTACGTCTGCGGACATGGTTGCCGCCAGTGGGACTGCTTCTGGCCAGTGCGTGGTGCGGTCCATCACTATCAGGAGATGTGTAGAACCCCTGTGATAGCGGGAGGGGGCCCATGAGGTCCACGTGAACATGGTCGAACCTCTTAGCCGTTACCCGAAACGGCTCCAAGGGAGCCTTCATGTGTCTGTGTACCTTGGCTCGTTGGCACGCCACGTAGGCCGCAGCCCACTCTTTTACTTGTTTGCGTAGGCTCGGCCACAAAAACTTCTCTCCCACCATTTTGACCGACGCGCGCACTCCTGGGTGCGCCAGAGTGTGAACCGACTCATACACGCGGCGGCGCCACGCGACCGGGACCACCGGAATCGGGTGTCCCGTGGAGACATCGCAGATTAGGGGGGGCATGCCGTCTTGCAGCACCCTGCTCTCCAGCCTTAACCCTGTTGGTCCAGACTGGAGCGCGCACACGTCTGCATCGCTAATCTGCTCCGCGGCCATGGCGGCGTAATCTATCACCACATAGACCGGGGCCACCACGGCGCGCGAGAGGCAGTCCGCCACCACATTCAGTTTACCCGACACATGCTGAATATCGGTAGTAAACTCTGAGATCGCGGCCAGCTGTCTCCGCTGCCGGCCCGACCACGGCTCTGAAACCTTGGCCATCGCGAATGTTAGTGGCTTGTGATCCACGAATGCGGTGAAGCTGCGCCCTTCCAGCCAGAACTGGAAGTGACGTATGGCCAGGTGGAGAGCCAGCAACTCCCTGTCGAACGCGCTGTATTTACGTTCACTGTCGTGCAAAGTTCTGCTGAAAAAAGGGAGCGGCTGCCAAGCCCCGGCGACGCGCTGCTCTACGACAGCCCCTATGGCCACGTCTGAAGCATCGGTGGTGAGCGCTATCCGGGCCGCCGGGTCCGGATGCGCCAGCAGTGCGGCGTTTGCCAGGGCTGCTTTAACCTCCGAGAACACCCGCTCTCGCTCCGGGGTCCATTCGACCCTATCCGCAGGTTTCTGTCTCTTCGCAGCGTACAATGGTTGCATGAGCTGCGCCGCGTGGGGAAGGAAACGGTTATAAAAGTTCACCATCCCCAAAAATTCTTGCAGCGCCCTGACCGTCTGAGGCCGAGGAAAATCCGCCACGGCACGCACTTTGTCAGGCAGCAGGATCGCTCCTTCCGGAGAGACGCGGTGCCCCAAAAAATCAATCTCCATCACGCCGAACTGGCATTTCACCGGGTTGATTATTAACCCGTGCTCCTCCAACCTCCGGAAAACCGTCCTGAGGTGGGTTTCGTCTTCGTCTTCGGACGCACTGGCTACCAGGATATCGTCCAGGTAGACGAACACGAATGGAAGATCGCGCAGCACTGCATCCATCATGCGCTGGAACGTCTGTGCCGCGCCTTTTAACCCGAATGGCATGCACAGGAACTCGAATAAACCGAACGGAGTTATTACCGCTGTTTTGGGTACGTCCTCAGCGCGCACTGGGACCTGATGGTAACTGCGGACCAGGTCTATTTTGGAAAAAATGCGTGCTCCGGTGAGGTGGACAGAAAAGTCCTGTATGTGGGGAATCGGGTAGCGGTCATGTGCTGTGGCGTTGTTCAACCTGCGGAAATCACTGCACGGTCGCCATGATCCCTCAGCCTTAGGGACCATGTGTAGCGGGGATGCCCATGGGCTGTTCGAACGCCTGATGATGCCCAACCTTTCTAGGTTGGCAAACTCCTCAAGCGCTATGGCCAGTTTAGCTGCGTCCAAGCGCCGAGGTTGTGCGAAAACGGGCGGCCCGGTGGTGGTGATAAAGTGCTCCACCCCGTGTTTAGCGATGGCTGCCGAAAACGTCGGGACCGTGAGTGCTGGAAACTGAGTGAGCAGTGCATGGAACTTACCGCCTGGAGCTGTGATGTTGGCCTGTGCTGTTGGCTGGGTCACTCGAGCTATACAGGGGAGAGAGTCAAAGGACAGCGCATTAACCCCTTGCACTCTGGTCAATTTCCCTAAAAACGCCAAAAAATAACGTACCCAAAGTAAATCAAAAGCTGTTCTTCAACCCTTTGCAGCATCTTCATGGGGTTGTTCTCATTTAAAAGAAAACACTTTGAATTTTTTAGCAAAACAGTCATAATCTCTCTAAGTGCTCCTGCCACTGAGTAACAGTCATCTAAACATACTGAACTTGAAGAAAATAAATTTGGCCTGGGTGTTTTTTTGGATACAAATGCTTGCAAATAACACACAGCTTCAGATACTGGCTGGAAAATGTAACAGAAATGTAGAACCAAGTGTTTTCCAGCTGAGGTCAAAATTTTGTAACAATACCACAAAAAATGAATATATTACACAACTTTTTTCTCAGGTTGTTCCCAGGCGTTTTTGAACTGTGCCAAATTGTGCCAAATGACACAGTTTGGAAAAACGTCTGTAACTTTTGAATGATTCAATATAGAAGCTTCATCTTTGGCTCTAATGAAAGGTGACACTCAGGGCTGTGTGTGTGTGTGGGGGGGGGGTTGTTTATTCATTCATGAATGAATGAATGAACAAACAAGCCCCCACACACAAAGAAGCATGCCACGTAAAAAAATGTGTGGCTTTTTTTTTTTACAAGAAAAAGTAACCTACAGTGCACTAAAAATTATTCTAAAATATCTGTAATGTAGAAGATAACAACCCCCCCCCCTACAGAGAATGGACATCGCCCGGTGCACCGCGGTCTACTACGCACAGTTGGACTAAAATATCTGCAATATATCTGCAATCCACTACAGAAGAGTAGCGGGGGGGGGGGCATTCGCAACATGACCGTCATGTTGCGATAACGCACAGTTGTAATTTACCGATCGGTCAAAAGTCATTTGGATTACAATTTTCAGGGATAAAGAATAATTTAGCTTATAACACTTACCTGTCCACAACAGCAAAGTCGCTGGCGAACTTCTCTTCCTCATTGTCAGACGAACATGAAGCTGGTCCGCTTGTTACGGACTCGTGGTTCTGGTCACGCGACCCAGTCAAACCATAATTCCATTATTGCGGTTTTGCGCTTCCATGATTGCGGTTTTGGCGAACAATTTTTCAAAACAAATAAGAACAGTAATAAGAAAAAAGACTGGCGAACGCCTGTGTGTCACCCAGCCTTACACAAAACAGCTTTCGAACTTCTGTGCTTCAATTGGCTGGCTGTATTCGCAGCCGTTGGTAGGCGGGTCGTTCTTGCTAAGTTTTCAGTCATTGGTTCTTTAAGGTTTCAGAAACCCAATTCAAGGCTCTTATTCGTCAAATGAGAGGTCAATCACATCTAAACCAATCAAAACACTCCTTTGGCTTTCTGTTTGCGGCTGTGTCTGTAGTGGAAGAACGGAAATGCAGATTTTTTTTTCAGTGCGCTCTAGGACGCAGCACCCTCGTGCGCCCTCGTGCACCCTTGTGCGCTCTAGGACACAGAGACGTGTCCGCCCGCGGTACACTGGAGTGCAACAGGTTAACCAGGCGCCTGTTAGCAACATCAAGCAGTAAACCATGTGCACACAGAAAATCAGCCCCCAGGATATGGTAATTCAGTGCTGCTACGACAAAAGTCCACTCGTATGTACGGCCATGTAGAGATAAGATCAGTGTTCTCTCACCAAAGGTCTTAATTTCCGAGCCGTTTGCTGCCAACATCACGGGGCTGCTAGGTTCTGCCAGCCGGTCGGCGTAGGTCGGCAGGATGAAACTCTTCTGGGCTCCGGTGTCCACGAGGAAACGCCTCCCCGAGTGCGCATCCGTCAAGTAGAGCAGCTTGTTCTCTTCACCGAGGGTCGCAGCTGCTACCGACCGCCGGCCTCGGCGTTTTCCCAAGCGCTTGAATTGGCACAGTGGCGCACATCTGCATGCGTTCTCTCCGAAGCGGCGGTGGTAGAAATAGAGCATGTCTCTCTGGCGCTCCTTGGCCCCCGCTGCTGCTACCGTCGGTGACTCCTCACCTCCTCTGGTCGTCTCGCTGGGCTCCGCTGCTGCCGCGTTGACTGTGATCATCCTGGTGGTGAGGATGATCCGGTCCGCCTCCTGGGCTAGCGCACGGTAGTCACGTGCGGCCAGCGACGGCGAATTGACCAGAACCGCTCTCGCCACTGTTGGAAGGTTCCGGAGGAAAAGGTGGGCAAACAGAAAGTGCCCGTCGTCCGTGCCCATTAACGCCAGCATCTTGTCCATCAGGTCTACTGCCGACCCCTCTCCTAACTCCGTCCGTCTCAGGAGCCTCTCCGCTCTCTCACATTCCGAGAGCGTGTAGCACCGGGTGAGCACAGCCTTGAGCGCCTCATATTTGTTGCTGGCTGGTGGCTGATCGAGCAGGCTCGCTACCTGCTGGGCTGTGTGGGAGTCCAGCGCTGCTACCACATGGTAGAATCTGGTGTCGTCTGTTGTTACTCCCCGGAGGGCGAACTGAGCCTCGGTGTGGTGGAACCAAGAGCGCGGGTTGTGCTGCCAGAATTCCGGTAGCTTGACTGAAACTGCACACGCATTGCTGGGGGTTCCAGTCCTGGCTGTCTGTGGAATGGCTGCTGCGTCTCTGGGGCTTCCCGACTGGGCCGGCTCCGGGGTTCTCGCCTCGTGTTCCATAATACGTCTTGGGTCACCAGTGTGGAGTGTGTAAATGAAGAGGCAGCTTCATGTCAGACGATTTATTACACACTCACATCTCACAAGCACAGAACAGACTGACTGGTTACAGCAAGCACTCCTCTCTATATCACAAGTCACCTTCACAAGCTTCAAGGCACTTCCTCATACACAGCATGATATTAACACTACACGTCATTCAACCCCCTCTCACCCTCTTGGGCATTGTTCTCCCATGTGTATTCATTGTCTCTGTCTGAGGTGCGAAATAACCTGACTTCCATACCAGTATATTTTAAGTTCTTATTTATCACTACATTATACGAAGGTTGAAAATATTTAAGTTTTGCAAAGGTGAGGTAAAGCATTAGTTTGTGAATCTGTCACGCTGAATCAACAATAGATTTTATCTTTTACAGGTAACTGAAAGAGCGCAAATGAATTCAGACATCCAATGTTTCACAACATTTATTTATATATTTAAAAAAACATTAAAAATGAAAGCACCAAGGTGCTGTGCCTTGGTGCCTGTGGCATAGTAGCATGGGTGGCTGTAAAAAAGTGGCACTCCAACGTCTACTGGCCTGGAATAGTTATTACCATACCTTTTGTTGCTGCGGCATTGACAGAAATGGTGAGTTAAATTTGTGCTTATTTCAAAATTCTGGCAAATTAAAAGTCGAGAAAATATGGTGATACAATGATAGAAGCCTTTAGTGCCACTTAATTTTGACTGGGCGAGCTGAAACAGAGGGGTGGACAGACAGACAGACAGACAGATGGACAGGTACACTCAGCCACAAACAGATGAACAGACCAATTATTGTATGCTTCCGTTTCACTGAGGCATAACAAAACACATTTAAAACCTAAAATGAGCTGGAACTGACATGAATGACAGCTGGAGCTTAATAGCAACAGCTGTTTTGTTTTGTTTTAAAGCATAAGTAGCTAAAGTGAATGAACATAAACGGACCATAAAAGTGTGATTCACCATATTTACAGAAACCACACAACAACTAACAGCAGTTGAAGTCCTTACAATGATCTAAAGTGGTGTCATAATTATATCATCAAAACTAGAGCTTCAATCACTGCTGTGCTACATTAGCATTACTGTCAATAACACTATAGGATATCGTTATTTTTTTTTTTTAAAAATGTTTAACGGAGATGCACATCAGAGAGGATTATGTTAAATTCACGATTCTATCCCACAAGAGTCCTTGCTTGACATGCTGTGTCTTACACACATACTTATAGTAACCAAAGGTCTAAGATTTTAGCAGTCTGCAGTTATATTGATGTTAGCCTCCAGGAAGTGCTTTTTATCTCTCTACCTGGTAAACGGTATGAGATTATAGTGAGTCAACAGTGAGTGTGACCCCTACTTGCCAGGTGGGCAGAATCTTGTCTATATCACCTTTAGCTGAGGCGAAATAATCACCATTGTGAACAGTGGGCTCACATTTTTCAGTTGTATTTCGGACATGTATTCAAATGGAACTTATAAATGCAATAAAACACTCCAAAAAACTTTGGAGGAGAACTGAAATTACATGTTATTATTACCTCCGCCAAGGAGGTTATGTTTTCATCGGCGTTGGTTTGTCTGTCTGTCTGTTTGTTTGTTAGCAAGATAACTCAAAAAGTAATGGACGGATTTTCATGAAATTTTCACAGATTGTCAGAAATGGGGTATCCTACAGATGATTACATTTTGGTGGTGATCGGGATCACCGTCCAGAAGAAAAACGCCATTACGGAAAATGCCATTTTCGTCAATAACTACTGAACCACTAATCCTATCATTGTGAATCCAATTGCTAGTCATATGTTTTCATGGTTAAGGAATCTGAAAACGTACACACAAACACTGTATGGGTGGAACTGTGGCGCTTGGCGGAGGTCTGCGCTCTCCGAGTGCTTTTCTAGTATAAAACATTTAATTTTAATTTTATATACTTTATTGATCCCCAGAGGGGAAATTGAGGGCATCCACCTGGATGGATGAAGCAGCCATGGTATGGCGCTATCCCTTAACCATTCACACACACATTCACACCTAGGGCCACTTTAGAGTCTCCAATTAACCTAACTTGCATGTTTTTGGCCTGTGGGAGGAAACCGGAGAAATCCCGGAGTAAACCCACGCAGATACGGGGAGAACATGCAAACTCCACACAGATCACTGTTGGTCAGGGGCTGGGATTGAACCAGGGATCCCATGGCCAAGGGTGAGTTGCTGTGCTGGCGCAGTGCTAACCACTGCACCACCGCACCACCCAATACAATATTTAGCAACATGACACGAGAGGGAGTATGGTATCAATGAATATACAGTAGTAACTTCCGGCTGGGTGTACTTCCGGCGCCACACGAGTCGGCTGCCCTTTTTGCAACAGCGGCTCAATTCTGAGTTTTTCTTCCTATTTCTTATTTACTATCTAGCTTCTCTCGCTAAATTTTCTGATCCGGTGACACCTTATCCATCACAGACACATAGATCACGCCAAATGTCCCCTGAGCCGGCGGACAGAGCCAATGTTTATGGCAGGATACGGTACAACAGGGACCAGCTGTTAGCACTTAATCGGCCCACGGTGCTAACGCAAAAACTCGACATACCGGGAGAAATAAGATGGAAACGGCGTGGATATCGAGCTGGAGTAAGACGGCGGGCGAGGAATATAACATACAGACCCGTCCTCCCATCCGTTATTATGGGGAACATTCGATCGCTACTCAATAAGACGGATGAACTAGCAGCTATGGCACATTACCAGAGCGTCTTCAGGGAGATTAGCATGATGTTGTTTACTGAGACGTGGCTAACAGAACTAGCAACAGATGCTAACATTGAACTGGAGGGTTTCGATGCAATACGGGCAGACCGGACACCAGACAGTGGGAAGGCAAGGGGTGGAGGAGTGATAATGTATATCAGTAACAGCTGGTGCAAACTGGGACATATCACAATTAAAGAGCAATACTGCAGCAAAGACATTGAGTTGCTAGCTGTTAGCATGCGGCCTGCTTATCTTCCGAGGGAATACTCACACGTGATCTGCATTGTTATTTATGCAAATCCGATGGCGAACGCTGGGGCAGCGCATGATGCCATCCACTCAGTAACTGGTAGGCTGTTGACACAACACCCTGATGCTCTTCTCCTCATCTCTGGTGATTTTAACTATATTTCACTGTCCTCCATTCTGCCCATGTTCACCCAGGATGTCACATGCCACATCATTATCATCATAGCAGTCTGTCAGGGGCAACAATGGCTGTTTCATTTAGGTCTGATCAGATTCCTCCACGCAGCTCTGTCCTTCGCCTTCCGCTGCCAGGAACTCCTGACCTTGTTAACCCGGGCGACATCCGAGCCGGTATGAGTTGCTCTCTGACTGACCATTTCATGAAACTGCTTGCAAAGTATTTGAGTACTGCTAGCTTTTGCTTGACTAGCGGCACATTCTTGGCAGATAGAGGTATTATCAGTGGCTCTTCTTCCGGCTTTCAGAGAGAGCAGACGCTTTTCTCCTCCTCTCCTCTCCCTCCTACTTCCTTCTGATTCCAGCTTGCTGTGTCTTGTCTGTGTCGCTCTTCTTCTGGCTGAATCTTAATCCAAACGGAAATTATGGATCTGGAAAGCTGGGCTTTAAATGCGATTGACACCACTTTAAAAGAAGATCGGGCTAGGGGGAGCCCAAGTGGGGAGACTCATGGAAATTGGGAACTCATGTGTCTGTGGGATTCGACTGGAGATGCGGAAGACATCTATCTGTTTGGCTATGATCACAGGATTTCTACTTTGGCTTTGGAGTTTCCTGATGTATCACAAATTAAAGAAGTTGGGAGAGCTGATCAAAATGCGGACCCCGCAAAGCTCCTTCAACAAATTCGACCAGTTGGGGAGGGCACTGATAGCGGCAAATGGTGAACTGAATGGCAGCTGATTCAGTAGGTGGTATACATCTTGGAGTCGCTGGTGCTCTCCAGGGAATGTTTTTAAGCCTGTATATGGAAATTATGAAGCACAGAATCGCATGTGAGATGAAAATTCTATGCTCTGAGTGAACTGTGCCTATTAGACCTTGATTCGGCGCCCTGTAGATTACATTCCTCCTGGATGAAGATAAGGAAGAAGAGAGTTTTGCTTTTTGCTTCTCCCTAACATAAACATCTGGTGCGCAGTAATCTGATCTCTCAAGGACAGCGCTATGTGCCCAGCACGGAGTTTACCATAGGCCATGCACTGAGAGAATGAACTCTTACGGACATGCTATCTGTGTTTTGAGGACACTAAAGACATAACATCTAAACGTTGCCAGGGAGGATTTTTGCTGTCACCAGTAACTGATACATGCACTGCATACAACATCACATGACTGATACACATACACTGACACACACACATTCACACTGTCTCTCTCAACCGCTGCTTTGTTATTGTGAGATCTGTATTGTCTGCTAACTGTGCATTAGAGGGTTTTTTTCTATGTAATCACAATTTTGCTCATACGAGCTTTATTTTGATAAACTATGTTTTTTCTCTCTGCCCAATGTGTCATCTCCCCCCCATCCCCCTCTTTACCCTCCACTGTTGACAGGCGCCTTGCATGGCTGCCGCGTCATTGGGATGCGCTTATTGAGCGCGCCCAATGTCAAGTCAAATTCCTCGCATGCTTACAGCTGTAAACATGCTTGGCAATAAAGCTGATTCTGATTCTGAAGGACAGGCCAAGACAAACTGACCCCAGTATCTGTTGTTGTGACTGACCAGATGATAGGTTTGTTTATCTCTGGTCTTCGTGTAGTGCATGTCACGATGCACCGACCAGCAAAAATCCACCACAGACCTTGCGACAGATATGCTTTACTGCCAGGATGTCCAGTCTTACCCCATGTAACTGGGAGTGGTCCACCACAGACCTGTGACAGATATTGTTTTTAGTTCTGCCAGGATGCCCAGTTTCACCCTCCACACACTTGGAAGGGCGGGGTTGCCGATTGAGTCTCTGACAGCCCGAACCATGAGACAGGTAGTACTGGTTTTCATGGTTATCCAGTAGAAAGCAAACCAATGCCTGACCTGACAGTAATGCCTGACCTGACAGTGGCCTGGCGCTGGGTCACTAGTGTTTATTGATGATGTGACAGAATAGGGGTGGGAAAAAAGATTGATTCAGTGATGGATTGCGATACTTGGCACTGGTGACAATGCATTGACCCATAACATACCGGAGTGGTGGCTCAGTTGGTAGAGCATCCGCCCCACACCCAGGAGGCAGCGGTTCTAATCCCGGCCAGGTCATGCCGAAGACCATATAAAAGTGGAACTTCCTGCCGTCCAGCTTGGTGCTCAGCAAAAATGGAATGGAGGAGGGAAATTTGTGGCGGCGCCTTGCATGGCAGCGGCCCTCTGATTCTACACTTGGGGTGTGTGTGATTAATACTGTAGATAGGTAAAACACAATCTCGTTCTACTGTGCATGATTGGTTGTACAGTTGAATGACAATAAAGGGTGATTTAATTTAATTTAAACACATGGACTGATCTTTTATTTATTTTTTTTTAAAATGCACACATTTATATTTTGGAGTTATCAGTTAATCAATGGCGTTTTCAGTCCACTAGATGGAGTAAAGCAACTACATAATAGTGTGAGGTCATAGCTTGTCTCAGATTTGCAGCCAGCTTTTAAAGTTAGGAAGCAGTTTGCTCAAAGTTAGCTCAAATGTCAGGCCTTTTAGGATTTTATAACAAAGATGGAAGAAAAGACCTTGACATCACACACCACCCGCAAGAAGCGCTGCATGGAAAAAAGAAAAAACACTCAGCATATGGCAGGCCAGCACATGTCTTGAAGCAGCATTAGCAATGGCTAAGCTAAAGAGACACCGGCATGGAGCTCTTTCTCTGATCACCAAGTGAGCAAAGTTTATGAAGCGCTTTTTCCAGACAGAGTTACAGAGCGCTGTACAATAAAATGGAATACTTTAAAAATACAAAAACAAGTTACAACACAAGATTAAAATAATTTAAAAGCATCAGACTTTCCATTAAAAAGCAGCTGAAACTCAACGGAAATCCTTGTTAAACAAAAAAGTTTTCAGCTGCTTTTTAAAAGAGTCCACAGAGTCAGATGAACGCAGCTGGGAGTCTATTCCAAACACCGTCCACCATCCTCCCTGTGTGCAGAGACCATCTCCATGGAAAATGAATCCCCGAGAACACTTTATTATATAAAAGAGATGTCAACAGTATTACTTTGGGACATGATTTGAGGTTGAATAAGGTGAAAAAATTTGAAATCTATGAGATCGTGATACTCGATTATCGAGATATTGTGATTATCAGCATTGTGATAGGCTCGAATCATGACCCACGAATCACGATCCCAATCGAATCGTGAGGTCCCTTGTGATTCCCACCCCTATGACAGAAGCAGCCGGATGAGTTCTGAAGTGTATAGGGATATATTGTCTGCTCAGATTCAGCTAAAGACAGCAAAGTTGATTGGACGGTACTTCCCAGTACAGATGGGCAATGACCCAAAACATACTGTGAAAGCAACCCAGGATTTTTTTTTTTATGACAAAGAAGTGGAATATTCTGCAATGGTCGAGTCAATCACCAGATCTCAACCTGATCCAGCAGCATTTGGCTTGCTTTAAGACCAAACTTGAGGCAGAAAGACCCACAAACAAGCAACAACTGAAGACAGCTGCAGTACAGGCCTGGCAAAGCATCACAAAGGAGGAAACCCAGCATTTGGTGATGTCTGTGGGTTCCAGACTTCAGGCAGTCATTGCCTGCAAAGAATTCTCAATCAAGTATTCAAAATTAACATTTTTATTTATGATAATGTTAATGTGTCCAATTACTTTTGAGCCATGAAATGAGGAG
The DNA here is from genome assembly GCA_020510985.1 of Pholidichthys leucotaenia. NCBI lineage: Eukaryota > Metazoa > Chordata > Actinopteri > Cichliformes > Pholidichthyidae > Pholidichthys > Pholidichthys leucotaenia. Next base: position 261,851,581 of record CM035836.1, read on the forward strand.
ATTTTGTATAAATATGGTTGCAATTAATAATCCTTAACTCTAATTTGGATGTTAATACCTTCAAATTAAAAGCAGAGAGGCTACACTTTAAGCCCATTCGTCGGCCTCCGTCGGTCTATGATGACCATGGAAGAGAATCCTAAACGTCTACTCTGCTGGAACAGCACCGCCTGTGGCTGAACAGGCCGATGCGCACCGGTGCTCTACCTTCCAGCGTTGGGCATTGGTAGGATTCAAGCCTGGGCAGGAAGATATGGAGGACAAGATGTTACCCATGCAGCATGTCCCCCCTCTCCACGTCACTGATGAATCCAAAGGAACAGCAGGGCTGCTATAGTTTGGCACCAGCGCCATTGCAGGAGCTGCCAGAACGATGTTGAGCACAACAGAGAACTGCCTTAGGGGCTCCGACTCCGGATTTTTCCTCAGGGTTGACTCCCGAAGCCTTTCCCGTGACCGGGTGTGCCGCAAGGCAGCGGAGGTTTGAAATCAGGGTTTACCTTCCCCTAGATGGGCTACCTTCCCAGGTTGACGAGCCACCATCTACCCGAAGCATCTGGTTTTAAGGTGCCAGAGATCCGCCCTCGCCCCTTCTCCTATTAGTAAAAGCAGTTCCGCCGGGCTTAGAGACTAAACCACATGGGCAGGCTAGGAGTTGGACTTAGTTGTCAGAGGCTTTTCGAGACGCATGCCGTAAGGAGCGTTTTATGAGCACTGGGAGCTTAACCCCAGTGCCGCTCCTGGCTATGACAACCTTGGAACCTTTAAGCCCATATTGATTATATAACTGTATCTTGAATATGTTTTGGTGAACAGCTAAAATAACAAAACTTGTTACTTCACACTAACACTTCACAAGTGTTAGTTAATGAACAAGAATTCTAGTGGGGGTGAATAGAACTGACAGAAAATAGCGATCAAAACCAGCCAGATCGAGAGTTAAGCTAATGCCAGGCGGCCTACCCGTCAGCGTCTCCCTGCTGAGGCAAGCTCTAATGCGGTTAGACTGACCAACTCCAACCTCTTATCCAAGCAAATGCTACAGTAACACTCAACCAAAAATCAAGCTTTTTTCTTGTTAACATGTCTGTAGCATGTATTTTTACAACTAACGAGACATATCAAAAATGAAATCACTCAAAAGGCCTAAAAAATTGAAGTTGGGTTAACTGGAGACTCTAAATGGCCCTAGGTGTGAACTGGATTTCCCTCTGGGATTAATAAAGTATATAAAAAAATGTCTCATATCCGTTTTTGTGCTCTAAAGTTTCACTTAAGCCCCGCCCCCTGAAAAGGCAAGTTTTTGGTGATGTAACTATATATACACTGCTGGCACATCCGTAGTGTTGAGCCAATCAGGACTCTCTGGCCTAACTGAAGTTAGCCTCCAGGCCTGTTAGCATTTTTGCACAGCTGCTTTGAAAACTTGATCCAAATTAAGATGGGTTTTACCATTAAACTGCTTTTAAGGACCGATGCAGTTTCAGTCATTATTCTGGGCCACCGTGTACACAACTGGGCATGTCCTTCAACCAGTAAGTCTTTATATTATCACAGGATTTATTCTGTTTAATGTATCATGAGCCACTGTTAGCTTTGTTGGACATGGGTGGGAGCAATCACAGAACACGGCATTTGAAGAAGGAGAAGTGAAAAGATTTTGACACAAAACTGTAAGCCAATGAAAGGTTTTGTTTGTCGAAAAAGGGGCATAAGATACCATTTTAGACAATGCAGATTTGTTCTTATAAGGCATTTATATCCACTGGAGTGCATCTTTAACTGTTCAATGTACCATCATGGTAAATGGTGTTCACTTATATAGCGCTTTTTCTCATCTCTAGATGACCAAAGGGCTTTACAGATCCTGCTATCCACCCATCCACGCACACATTCACGCACTGATGGTGGTGGATAGTGAAAATATAACAAAATAAGCCAGAATGACACGAGACACATGATCAACTGTAAAAACAGGGATGTCTATTAGGGTAACTGAATTTAAAGAAAATAACAAATATAAACCCCACATGGCAAACTAACTCCCTACTAGCACTCTTAGCTCTGCAGTTAATGTCTTGCACTGAGAAACCCTGTGTGGGGACTAGATGATCACAGCCAACAACACTGATGGGTTGTAACTAGGGTTGCCAACTGTCCCGTTTTAGCCGGGATGTCCCGTTTATTGGGATAAATATGTTTGTCCCAAGCAGAACGTGGGTTGTCCCATTTTCAAGGTCGCCTTAATAAATGGGCTAGGCTGGGCTGAAACCCAGGGGCCTATGAAGATCAGGGCCTATCATGAGTCAATGAAAAAGATCACATTGTTGTTAACTGGTCAAATTCTATGTCCATCACTTGATATTCATGTGTGACTGCTGATTGGTCTAATTTACAAGTGGCTCACGTGGGTACCACGTAACAATAGCCTATCAGAGGAATTATTTTGACATGTGAGAGGTAAGAAGTAATTAGCTCGGTCAAGATGTCTGGAAAAAAGTTTCAAAGTGGCGCTCATAAAATTATTGAGAGGAAAAGAGTTTAGGGAATACCAATTGCTCAAAAATCCCAACGCGTAAAAGGATCTTTCTAAGATGAAGCACTGAGTGGAGGCGGAGCTGCTAATTACTGCACAAACACAGGTGGGCCGTTAAAACACTCACCTGGAGGAGAAGGGCGAAGGCAGACGAAAGGCCATGATTGCTTACATCAGACAGCTGTGCGTGGGACAGTGGACTCCGAACTTGGTAAAAAGTGGACTGGATCAACCATGCATCCATAGAGTATGAGAATATTTGTGTGCTGGACTTAAAGGACATAATGAAGGATTTTTCTTTAAGGCCAAAAGAAAGAACTTCTAAAAAAAGTAAGACATGCTGTATTTTGATTCAAGATAGCTGAAGTATTCACTTTGTTCCCAATAGATATGTTGATACCAACTGCAGCTTTCCTGGTGTCTTCTGTCAGGGTACCCGGTCAAGTCCCCCCCCATATCCAACTCCCCCCAGCCAGTTAAAGCCGGCCCACAACCAGCTCGCTCCATGGCCAACTCGCCCCACAATAAACTTGCCCTGGAAGCATATAAATGTAGGCTATGCATTACCTGAACTCTCATCATGGAAGACAACAACTGCTTGGCTTGTGCTAAGGTGGTGCTCAGACACACCCCTGAAAGGTCCCATTATATAGACAAGTGTGTGTGTGTGTGTGTGTGTGTGTGCGCGCGCGGCAGCAGTGGGTTTTTCCTGTGAACCAACGCTGTAAATATGACCCACAATAGCCGGTCACATGTTTTAATTTCAAAGAAATTAAAAATTTGGTTAAAATGGATGGGTTGAAAATATATATTTTTATTAAAACTGCAAAACTGCAACACTGAAAATTAAAAACAAAATCTCTCCTCCCTTGCAGAAAAAAAATTACGGTCAGATATTCAGAGATTTCAACAAACAAGAGAAAATGAGGCTGTGGAGTTAGGCTCTTTCACTGTGCCACACCACAGGCCATCACTTGATGGAGCGACCTTGAGGCGAGGTGGTTGTGCGGCAAGTTGGTTGTGGGGTGGCTGTAACTGGCTGGGGCGAGCCGGTCACGGCTCGGACTTGATGGTAAACCTCTGTCAGCAAGCTGACACATGGGCCTTTCAACAAAAATCTAAAATTTCGAGGTATAGAGTGTGGTATTTTTTTCCTTGTAGTATTAAACATGACATTGAATAGCAGTATTTTTTAAGGTATTATCAAGGTAAAAAAAAAAAATCTCAGTATTATGACAACACTAATATCCACAACATTGTGGCACCAAGCAATAGTTACAACCCATCCATCCATCCATCCATCTTCTACCGCTTTTTCGGAGGTCCGGGTCGCAGAGGCAGCAGTTCAAGCAGAGAAGCCCAGACTTCCCTCTCCCCAGCCACCTGCTCCAGCTCTCCAGAGAGGATACCAAGGCATTCCCAGACCAGCTGGGAGACATAGTCTCTCCACCGAGTCCTGGGTCTGCCCCGGGGTCTCCTCCCAGTGGGACATGCCCGAAACACCTCAAGTGGGAGGCGTCCAGGAGGCATCCTAATCAGATGCCCATACCTCAGCTGACTCCTTTTTCTTTTTTTTTAGAACTTCTATTTTATTAAAATTTTTGACAACAGAGTCATTACAGATATAATTACCATATGTAGTCAAAATTATTTACAACACAAATTCCACATCAATATAAGAGAAACAGCATCTGCCAAAAAATAAAACCAAGCACTTAATAGCCACCTTGAGCAACTACAATAAAGAGACTTCTACTGGGTGCCATCTTGATTTAAAAGTAGGTAATTGGAGTCTCAGTGCGTAAGTAATCTTCTCCATGTGATAAAGTTCTTGTACTTTTTGAAGCCATGCACTGAAGGAGGGTGGATCTGTTTTCATCCAAGAAGCAGTGACACATTTCAAGGCAGCTGCAAAAAGTATGTTTAGGAGGTATGTTGGTGTTCTCCCATGCACTTCCGGAGGGGTGATGCCAAGAACTGCTACTGTCAAGTCCCTTGGTATTGTAACTTGAAACATATGATTTATTGCCTTGTACACCTCATCCCAAAATGTTTGTATTTTAGGGCACGACCAGAAAATGTGTGTGTGATTAGGCACTTCTGTACCACAATTTCTCCAACACAGGCTTGGAACATTTGGTGTCATCTTAGCCACAATGTCTGGTGTTCTGAAATATCTACTAAATATCTTCCATTTAAATTCCCTCCATGTGTTTGAATTTGTGGTCTTATGCACCACTGTACATACCTCTTCCCACATTTTGTCAGAGAAAATTTGACCCGCCTCTGCCTCCCATCTTTGTTTTGCCAGAATAGGTTTATTTTGAGCCATTAAACCAAATATTTTGTATAACTTTGAAATCACTTTTTTATCCTCTTTGTGTTTTTGAGTTTGAATTAAAAAATGTTCAATGAGTGATGGGTCTAGCACTTTATCCCACTCTTTATGAGAAACCAAAAAAGATTGCATTTGCAGATATCTGAAGAAATCATTTTTTTGGAGTTGGAAGTGTCTTCTCAAATATTCAAACGATACAAAACCATCCTTATCGATTAACTGATGTATGTAAATAAGCCCATGATCAGCCCACTTGAGAAAGCTTGTATCCAGTCTGCTTGGTATAAAGGATTTTAGATGCCCAATACTAGATAAGGCAGATAGACTAGTTGGTAACTTAAAGGCAATTCCAACTCTCTTCCAAATATCAAGTGTGGTTTTAGTCCACCTTGATAAGCCCACAACTGGAATATTAGCAAATGGCAAAGCTTGTAGTGGTTTGGGGCTCAAGTTTTGTTCAGTGTCCACCCATCTCATATGAATGTCATTCTGCATCCATGAAATCAATGGTTTTAATTGTGAAGCCCAGAAATAATATTTCAAGTTTGGCAGGTTAAGCCCCCCTTCTTCCTTAAGTCTTTGAAGTGTTTTATATTTTATCTGAGGGCGCTTACCCTGCCATATAAATTTTGAGAATGTTTTGTCCATTTCTTCAAATGTTGACTTAGGTATTAGTATTGGTAACATTTGAAACAGATATAAAAGCCTAGGAAGAACATTCATACGAATGGATTCTATGCGACCTAGAAGAGACAAAGGCAGTGATGACCAACGGTTTAGGTCATTTTTTATAGTAATAATTATCCTACCATAATTTGCATCAAATATCTTGTCTAATGAAAGGGGAACATAGATACCCAAATACTTTATACCTTCTTTAGGCCAACGAAAGCCACTTTGTTGTTTAAACTCTGGTGAAATATTGTCCAAAACGTCCATTGCCTCAGTTTTATCAACATTAATTTTATATCATGAGAAATATCCATATGTTGATATAATTTTCATTAAACATGGAATTGTACAGGATGGCTCTGTCAGATACAGTAGGACATCATCCGCATACAGTGATATTTTATGTACTTCTTTGCCAATTAACACCCCTTTAATATTATTGTCATCTCTAATGAGTTGAGCCAATGGCTCTATACTTAAAGCAAAGAGCAAGGGTGACAAAGGACACCCTTGTCTGCAACCACGCTCCAAGTTAAACCTTGTAGATCGAAACCCATTAACTCTCACAGCTGCTTGGGGTGAAGAGTAGATGGTTTCAATCCAGTCGATAAATTTAGGGCCAAAATTAAATCTTTTTAATGTTTGAATAAGATATTTCCATGACACTCTATCAAAAGCCTTTTGGGCATCCAGTGATAATACAACTGTCTTGGTTTTGCTTTGTTTTTGATATGATAAGATATTAAACAAATGACGTAAATTATTTGCATAATGTCTCCCGACAATAAACCCAGTCTGGTCTGGATGAATAATAAGATAAGATAAGATAAGCCTTTATTAGTCCCACAACGGGGAAATTCCAGGATTGCAACAGCACAGGGATAGCAACACTCAGAGCAACAATCAGAAGGCAAGAAAAAAACAAGCAAGCAAGAGCAGCTAATATACATATGTACGTATGTACGTAATGTTAGTTATTATGTCATTTAGTCGCCGTGCTAATACACCCGTCAAAATACGAACATCTCCATTTAACATAAACAATGGCCTGTAAGAGCTGCAATCAGTGGGATCTTTACCTTCCTTCTGTAATACCACTATAGTAGCTTCTACCCATGACACAGCCATTGTTTTTGTTTCTAATGAATAGTGATAAGCATTTAAGAGGAGAGGAATAAGTTCTTCATGGAAACATTTATAAAATTCATTGATAAATCCATCTGGACCAGGACATTTATTATTTTTGAGAGATAAAATACATTGTTTTATTTCCCAGTCTTGGATTGGTTCATCCAAATCTGCAGCAATTTCACCAGATAACTGAGATATATTAATATCCTGTAAGAATTGAGCAATATTGGACTCATCAGGGCATGTGTCAGTATCTTGGTAGAGGGATTTATAAAATTCTGCAAATGTTTCAGCTATTTCCTTAGGCTTTACTATATATTTGTGTCCAGATTTTATTTTATGTACAATATTAGAAGATTGTTGTTTACGTAATTTGAAAGCCAGAAGCCTGCTCGCTCTATTTCCATGTTCATAATACTGATGCTTGGCAAAACGCAAAGTTCCCTCGATCTTTTCTGATAGTAACTCTTGTAGCTCTGTACGGGCTGCTTTGAGTTCAGTTAAGAGATTAGACGCCATCTCTCGTTTATGCTTATGTTCGAGCTCACTGATTTTATGCTCCAATTCTGTTTGTTTAGCCATTTTTTGCCTCCTTTTTGCAGTAGCATAAGAAATTATACAACCTCTTAAATAGGCTTTTGCACAGTCCCAAAGTACAAGAGGAGACATGCCAGGTGTATCATTTATATCAAGACAGTTCTTGAGCTCTGTTTTAATGAAAGTAATAAAATCTTTATCATTAAGAAGAGAGGCGGTCAATCTCCATTGCTTATAAGTTGGTGTCAATCCCATGTCCCACTGAAGAACCACTGGGGCATGATCAGAAATTGTAATGGGCATGATGGTTATGTCTTCAACTCTATGGAGTTCAGCTTTAGAAGTGAAAAAGTAATCAATCCTTGAATATGATGCATGTCTGTTAGAGTAAAATGTAAAATTTCTTTCTTTTGGAAATTTTGATCGCCATACATCAACTATTCCTGCTTCAGCAGTCAAATATTTAAGCATCTTGCCCATCTTGGATACGGATGCTTTAGATGGAGGTTGCCTGTCTTGTTGTGACATTACACAATTAAAGTCTCCCCCCATAAGTAAAAGACCAACACTATACTCCATGATTCTATTAAATAGTAATTTGATAAAGCCTGGTTGGTCCTCATTTGGGGCATACACATTAATTAGAGAGACAGGTATGCCATCAAGCAGCCCATTTACCAGAATAAATCTACCTTCTCCATCTGCATGTACAAGTGTATCAACAAAATTAACTTGTTTATGTATTAATATTGCTACTCCTCTTCTTTTACCTGAGCAGTGAGATGAGAAATACACTTTATCTGCCCAGGATTTCTTTAATTTCAGGTGTTCATCATCGGACAAATGGGTTTCTTGTAATAGTGCTACTTGACACTTCAGACGTTTAAGCTGTAATAATATTTTCTTCTTTTTGATGGGGCTATTTAGACCCTTCACATTATAACTTATAATTGTCAATGGACTCATAACTTAAGTACTTTGGTGCACAAAGTTACAATATAGGGCATCGTAAAAGTTGTTTTGAGGCAGAGGCGGGCCCGTGATCGAAAGTACAGCAGAAACAACATAGGGAATATTACTTCGCAAAGGGATGTTACATCGAAGTGGAAAGACTTTATGACTGGGAGAATATGATTCCAGCAAGTAACAAATAATAACTCTGTTGCTCTTTTAAATAATATGTGATCCCCGGGGAACAAGAGGATCAGAACGCAAAAAACACAATAACAAAGTGTATATCGAACAAGCGAAATGCAAAAGGATGGGATTAAGTCCCTAGCCACTGTGTATTAGCAGCTAAATACACAATCTATTGTGGTAGGCTGTGTCCACAGCTAAAAAGAGGAGCAAAAATTAAAACGGCAAAACAAATTTACTAAAGGAGCTCAGACCCCTGCAGACTAAGTTACGATAAGGAACAACATTAAGTGAGAATTTTCAAAATACTCAACACATTACACTGTAACAATACAGGATAGAAATAAATAATGTATTATTCTCGACACCGTAAACAATATGTTTTTAACAGGTTACGCATCCAATGCGATCATAAACTGCGGATTCACGCTATATAATCCAAACATGGTACCTCAAGGATCATCAGCTTCAGACAAGATATTGTTCTTTATAAAGTCCATGGCCTTTGTAGGATCGTGAAAGTCCAGGCTCTCATTCCCGAAAGTGATCCGGAATCTTGCAGGGTAAAAAAGACCAAAGCGCACGTCACGTCGACCTCTTAGCGCCTTCCGTGCATCTGAAAAGGCAGCCCGGGCTTTAGCAACACCTGTTGTATAGTCAGGAAAGATACTGATCCTGTTGCCATTATACATCAAAGGTGCCTTTTCCCTGGCTCTTCTCAAAATATCCGCTGCATCGCCATCATAGTGCATCTTGGCGACTATCACTCGGGGTCTGTCTTCTCCCACTTTCCGTGGTGCTAGTGTGCGATGAGATCGATCAACTTTCACTTCTCGGTCCATGTGTAAAACTTGTTTAATAATTTTAGCCACCTCGTTTGGATTGCAGGGATTTTGCTCATCGACACCGACAATGCGGATATTTCCACGTCTCATTCTCCCCTCCAAATCCTCACATTTGCTCCGCAGTGACTTCACTTCACTTTGGAGCTCTTTCACCGAGCTCTGAAGCCCAGTTATGTCATCTGACCAAGTAGACATGTCATCTTTCACGTCTTGAATGTCAGCTTCAATTGTGCCAAATCGTGCGCTAACAGAGGTAGCATTGCAGGCTATTTCCGAACGTACAGCCTGAACTTCCGCTTTGAGAGAGGCAAAATCGTTAGCTAATGCATTCTTAAATTCTTCCCATATAATTTGTGTGATGTCTTCTCTTAAAGATGCCAAAATCTGAGTTTTGAAGCCTTCGTCCGTGGTCAGCGTTGGCACTGCACTCTGTGGTTCGTCATTCTTTTCCAGCTCGGCTTGCAACCTCGTGTTAGTCCTCTTGGGTTTGTCGGTAGCGTCGAATTTAAACTTTTGAAGTTTATCCGTCATGACAATAAAAGTGGGCAAGAAAGTCCGATGATGATAGGTGACAAGTTTGTATTGAGCTTTACCAGGGAAATTTCGTTTTTAAAAATAAAATGTCCAAAGGTCTGCAGGAGCACTGAAAAACATGTCTTTACTCCAACATGGCTCGAGCTGACTCCTTTCAATGTGGAGGAGCAGTGGTTCTACTCTGAGCCTCTCCAGGATGACTGAGCTCCTCACCCTATCTCTGAGGGTGAGTCCAGCAATCCTACGGAGAAAGCTAGTTAAAACCCTCTGTCCCTTATTTGGCTGTGAGAAAGTTGGCAACTCTAGTTGTAACCGGTGGATCAGTTGGTAGAGCATCCGCCCCACACCCGGGAGGCAGGGGTTCAAATCCCGGCCGGGTCATGCCAAAGACCATAAAAGTGGAACTTCCTGCCGTCCATCTTGGTGCTCAGCAATAACGGAATGGAGGAGGGAAATCTGTGGCGGCGCCTTGCATGGCAGCGGCCTTCTGATTCTGCACTGGGGTGTGTGTGATTTGACACTGTAGACAGGTAAAACACAATCTCGTTCTACTGTACATGATTGGTTGTACGGTTGAATGACAATAAGGGTGATTTAATTTAATTTGTCAGTGAGGCAGGAAAAAAATATCCCGAGAGCAACACTGGCTTCTGTCCACTGCTGAAATGTTATGATATCACTATTTTTAAGAGAGATTTTAACATTTTACGATAGTCATATGACCCAAGAAAGCATTTTAGAAGGTTAAAACCCACAAACACACAATATTTGAGTGAATGGAACCTTTAAGGCAGCTCATTTCCTCTCATATCAGAAAATAAGTTGGCTTGGCGAAGGTTTGCCCTCTCTGAGTTCTTCTATGCTGTTTCTCTGACTGCATCACAGACCTGACGCTGTCATTGTCCCGGGCCACATGGATGCTCTCGGTGTGTGGTAAGTAGCAGTCTTCTATGAACAGGTTGAGGACGCTGCCTCGGCTGAACTCAAACCTCTCCCTGATCACGCTCTCCAGGTCCGACACCACGCGGCACCGGTTCAGGTCCACGAGCAGCCAGCACATCCGGCAACCGACCACAGCCGGCGGAGGGTAGTCAAAGAACAGCCGGAGTCTGATGGAGTTATTACTGAAAACTGCCATAACTGCTGTCACATGCCACACCAGAGACAATAAAACACTGGATTTATTCTATGCAAACACTAAGGAGACATACACCTCATCACCACTCCCCCTACTTGGGAGATCGGATCACAACTTGGTTCATCTCCTGCCAGTGTACAAAACCCTAGTACACAGACAACCTCCAGTCATGCGAACGGTGAAGATATGGTCTGAGGAGGCAATGGACACTCTAAAGGGCTGTTTTGAAACCACTGCCTGGGAGCAGCTCTGCGATCCACATGGTGAGGACATCGATGGCCTCACTCACACATCACTGACTACATCAACTTCTGTGTGGACAACACCGTACCCACCAAGACCGTACGGTGTTGCTCAAACAACAAACCCTGGATCAACCCTGAGATAAAATCACTACTGAGGGAGAAGAAGAGGATCTTCAGGTCAGGGAACAGGGAGATGCTGAAGTTTGTACAGAGGGAGCTAAGGAGGAAGATCAGAGAAGGCAAGGACAGCTTCAGGAAGAAGATGGAGGACAAGCTGCAACAGAACGACATCGGCGGGGTTTGGAGAAACCTCAAAACCATCTCTGGGCTCCAGAATACCTCCCCCCAGGCCACGGGGGACAGGGAGTGGGTGAACAACCTGAACCTGTTCTTTAATATGTTTGACCAACCGCCCTCCCCCCACCTGCACACCAACCACTGCTGCTTCTACCGTCATCAAAACTTGCTGTCCACCCCCCCTCCACCAACACCCCCCCACTCCCAGCACACAGCCCCCCAACATGACCCTCACTAAGACCCAGGTGAGGGCGGAGCTGAGGAAGATCAAGGCGAGGAAGGTCTCGAGACCAGACGGCATCAGTGTGAAGCTCCTCAATTCCTGCGCAGACCAGCTGTGTGGGATTGTGGAGTACATCTTCAACCTGAGCCTGAAGCTGGGGAGGGTACCACAGTTGTGGAAAACATCTTGTGTGGTACGCGTACCAAAGACTTCCCACCCCAGAAACCTGAACAGCTACAGACCAGTGGCCCTGACATCTCACCTGATGAAGACCCTGGAGAGACTGCTTCTTGCTCACCTCCGCCCCCTGGTGGGACCAGCGATGGATGCACTCCAGTTCGCCTACCAGCATGGCATCGGGGTGGAGGATGCAGTGATCTTCCTCCTTCACTGTTCCCTCCCCCACCTGGAGAAGCCTGGGAACGCGGTGAGGATCATGTTCTTTAATTTGTCATCATGGATCCTGGACTACCTCACTAACCGGACACAGTTTGTGAGAACCTGGGATTGTGTGTCCGACACGATCATCGGCAGCATGGGGGCCCCCCAGGGAACGGTTTTGGCTCCCACCCTGTTCACCCTTTATACTGTGGACTTCTCACACAACACAACACACTGCCATCTACAGAAGTTCTCTGATGACTCTGCGATCGTCGGCCCCATCTCCAACGGAGATGAAGCTTAGTACAGAGGATTTATCCAGGACTTCATGAACTGGTGCCATCGGAACTGCCTCCAGATCAACGTGGGGAAAACTAAGGAGCTGGTGTTGGATTGCCGCTGGCAAGGGCAACCCCTCACAGTACCATTAAACATCCAGGGAACAGACATTGAGATGGTGACTTCCTACAAGTACCTGGGTGTTCATCTGAACAATAAATTAGACTGGTCACACAATACCAACACACTTTACAAGAAGGGACAGCACAGGCTGTTCCTACTGAGGAGGCTCAGGTCTTTTGGTGTACAAGGGGCGCTGCTGAAGACATTCTACAATTCGGTGGTGGCATCAGTCATCACTTTTGGAGTGGTCTGCTGGGGCAACAGCATCAGAGCAGCGGACAGGAAGAGACTGAACAAACTGATCAAGAAAGCTAAATCTGTCCTGGGGCAGCGCCTTGATCCAGTGGAGGAGATAGGAGAGAGAAGGATGGTGGCTAAATTGTCATATCTGCTGGAGTCCGAGTCCCACCCTATGCAGGACATACTGAAAGCACTGAGGAGCTCATTTAGCAGTAGACTACATCATCCTAGATGCGTGACCGGGAGGTTTCGCAGGTCCTTCCTACCTACGGCTGTCAGACTGTATAACCTAAGCAGGGCTGCTCGCAGAGATAACAAAAAATGTGACGACCTAATGGTATTGAATGCAAAAGACACAATAGGCCGTGGGACGAGGTCTGAAAAGATGAACTTTCGTTTGACGACTCACCGAACCAAGTTCTGTTAGTTGCATCTTAAAGATGACATATACTGTAATATTAAAACACATTTTTCTGGAAAAATAAGTTGCACATTAAATTATAGAATTAATTTAAAAGCTTATCTTTACAGCGACCCAAAACTGACTCCTGCCTAGTTTAGCACTTTCTCACTAGATGGCCTATGTGCAGTTAGCTAACCATTCAAATTGCTTGTCTCATTCCCAGCCAATCAGAGATGTTTTTACAGTCTGATATTTTCCAAGATGGCAGCCTCCATGGAATGTTGTGTACACGTTGTCGCCGACGATAATACTGAGGTTATAAAGCTAACTGTGGCTAAATATAAGAAGATATGTCAAAGTATTGAGCAGTGGAAGGATATAGATAGCAGAGAAGGGGAAATTGCACTGGAATTGTGTGAAATAGAGGGAAAATGCCCCAACCATGTGACTCTGTTCTCAGGCAAGGATTCCTGCACAGAATGTACCATATGTTTACCAATGTTACTATCCAACTTTGGCAGTCACAAACGATGTTATGCTAAGTTTACTGATGTCACCAGAATCAGAGATGCGAGAAAGAGGATCGAAAGGCGGAAAAGTGATCCAGAACCAAGTACTTCCAGGAAGCATCAATCTGAACATTTCCTTCAATCAGCCCTTGACAATCCACCAAAAAAAGTAAGGCGTACAAAATCAGCGGATTTTGAGGAGAACAGGAAGCGACTGGATCTGTTCCCGGCTGAGTGCTGCATCTGTAAAAGGAATAAATATGAGAAGGACTCTCACAGGAAAGTACGGAAATTAGCACCGCTAACCCAATGCCTGACATATCAAGCAGCTGATGCACTGAAGGAAGCCGCAAAAGAAAAGAACGATGAGGAACTGCTTTTGAAAATAATGCAAGTAGACATAGTTGCAAAGGAAGCAAAGTATCATAAATCTTGCTACAGGGAATATACAAGAACAACATCTTGCAGCAAAGAAAGAGCAAGTGTCAGTGATACAAATAAGTTTGACAATCAATTTGCAAAATTTTGCACTGACATCATTGAACGACGAATCATTGAAAGTGGGGAAGTCATTAGGATGAACAAACTGACTCATATCTTTGTAGAATACCTGAAAAAAGAAGCTGGTGGTGAGCCATTTAAAGACATATTTAGGAATTGTCAACTGAAAAGGCGACTCATGAGCAGATATCCTGGCTTAATCTTTGTCAAAAACAAAACTAGGAATTTATGTGAACTAGTTCTTAGTGAAGTAAACAATGTTTCCAAGGTGATAGCTCAGGATTTTGGAAGCACAACTGAGACTGAAACTGAAGAGACAGAGTCTGAAAGTAAGGATAGTGGTGGCAATGCTGAAAATGCACATGTTTATCTAGAAGAACAACGTCACTTGTACACAACATCGCTCTTCCTTCGAAACAAGATCAGTGAACTCCCAGATCAACAAGGACCATGGCCACCTACAGGCAAATATTTGGATGAAAATGCAGTGAAGGCATTTGTACCCCATGAACTTTTTAACTTTCTTGCGTGGTGTATTGGTGAAACAGACGTTATTAACTTTGAGGATTACCTCAGTGTCAACGCTGAAGCAGAACGCAAGATTCTTTCTGTTGCCCAAGATATAGTGTATCTAGCATCTTGTGGGAAAAAGTGCACACCCAAACATTTGGTTCTTGGCATGACTGTCCGCCACTTGACTGGATCATCTAAGCTTGTAGGAATTTTGAATGGCCTTGGCCATACGGTGTCACATTCCAAACTTCTGGAGTATGACACAGCTCTAGCTGAACGTCAAGCTGCTTTAAATGATGCTCTACCCCCAGGTTTGAGTAAGAACATTCCCACCACATTGGCATGGGACAACAATGATGTCGGTGAAGACACTCAAACAGGTGCTGGCACAACCCACAATACAAACGGTATTGCCATTCAGCGGAACATGCAGGTGGACAAAAATCCCAATGATTTTCATCCACTTACAAAGAAATCACGCAAAAGAACCCTTGCGACGCCGGAGAAGAATCTGGCCCATTTTTATGGTGGGAAGAAGGTTGGACCCCCACATTCACTTGAAAATCAGGGCATCCACATAGATAAACTGGAAGAAAACAAAGCTGAGCATGTTGACTTGGCCTATGTTGTGACCAAGATGGCGGACACAGAGGATCCTCTCCCTGGTTGGACTGGTTTTAATACTCTACTACAAAGGGACATTCCTTCCATGAGCACTGTAGCATACTTACCAGTTATTAATGCTAGCCCAACAGACATGTCCACTGTGAACACTGTTATACAAAGAAGTCTACTTATTGCTGAGAAGCTGCAGTTGGAATGTATCGTGTTGGTCTTTGATCAGGCAATATACCATAAAGCCCAACAGATCAGATGGCAAAGTGAAGACTTGCAGAGAAAGCTAGTAATCAGACTTGGCCAGTTTCACACAGCTAAAGCTTACCTTGCAGTGATGGGCAAACGCTTCAGTGGTTCTGGTCTTGAAGACATCTTTGTGGAATCAGGGATTGTGGCTCAAGGTTCAGTAAATGCAGTCCTCACAGGTAACCATTACAATTGGAGTGTCCGTGCACACAAAACCATGTACGAAGCCCTTATGAGGCTATGCTGGATGGAATTTCTTAAAAGTCTTCCAGAAGAAAGATGCTGTCAAGTTCAGGAAATCAGCAAAGAACTTTCATCAGCTTTTCCAACCGCTGTTTTTCAGGATGTAGCTGAATCAGAGGAGTTCAGTGCACTTAGTAGTACTTTCAACAAGTTTGTGAGTGACAAATGTAATGAGAGCCAAACCTTTTCATTCTGGTGGTCATACATCAAAATGTTTGGATATTTCTTGATGTTTGTCAGGGCCTCCAGACAAGGCAACTGGGATCTTCACCTGTCTTCACTGGCAAGATTAATTCCTGGCTTCTTCGCCTACGATCGCACCAATTATGCCAGGTATGCCCCAATTTATCTCCATGAAATGATGAATCTTGCAACAATGCATCCAGAAATCCATGCAGACATGAAAAGTGGAGGTTTTGTGGTTCAAAGGCAGCAACTCTACGGTTTCAGTCAAGTTCCAGTTGATCAGACCATTGAGCAGACCATGAACCGGGACTCCAAAACAAAAGGTGGATTGACCGGGATCACATTGAAAAAGGGAGCTGTGCACAGGTGGATCCTTTCTTACCCAGCTAGAGCTGAACTTTGTGCAAGATGCGAAGAAATGGCTGGCAAAACTGATCAGACCAGAGCACAGAAGGATCTCGACAAATCCAGAATATCTTCTGATGAGCAGGCTGTACAAAATATGATGACAACAGTCAATGCCATGTGCAATCCTTTTGCAGTGGATGAGGGCAGACTGATGAATATTGCTACAGGCAGAATAGCTCCAGCAGAGGTTGAGAATGACTTAAAGAGAGCTGAGGAAGTGGGGCAGTTGGCCTTCCAGAATTATGTTGAGGAGAGACTCGTTGAAGAAAATAAAGACATATATTCGCCGATCAAACGCATGAAGTTAAAGACATTTTCTGATGTATCAGGTAGTGTGCCAACTAAGGAGAAGTCCCAAAGTGTAGCCATTAAGGCCAGTACAGACCTGCTAGGGAGAATTATTGTTATAGGCAGAATAAGGAATGTTGACATGAAAGAGGCTCTGAAGTACAGCCTGCACCCGTTTCCTCCATCTATCGCGACGCTTGAGGGAACGCTGGCAAAAACTGACAAGTCAAAGCTACGGAAGCATCTGATGAGCCTAGCACCAACTGATTTTCCTGAAAGTCATCAGATTCAAGAGTCAACAGCATGCATTATGGATGGCATGGCTCTAATTCAAGAAATGACTGACGTTCCAGCCACTTTTGGGAAGCTGGCCAAGCAAGTTCTTGAAAGGTTGGTTTCAGTTGCATTTCGACATGGTGCCAAACAAATAGACTTCGTTCCAGACCGATATCCAGTACACAGCATCAAAGGGGGCGAGAGGGATAGGCGTGCATCTCATGGCACAGAAAGAATGAAAATTACAGGTGCTGACCAGAAAACCCTGCGACAGTTCAGAAAGTTTCTACTCTGTGGAGAAAAACAAGGAAAATCTGATTGAGTTCTTCTTCCATCAATGGAAAAATGCACAGCCCTGATCCTACCGAGTGGGGTCCCAATTGACCCCACACATATGTTCTTATGCACAACATGGACATATTATCAATCACAGCTATCATACTTTCTGACTTTGTCATCATCTGTGAATCACAAAAAACAAATCTGATTTAAAATACAGTTTTCTTCTGTACTGTCAGTTCAGATTTTTCATTGGGGTCGGATCGGACCCCAGGGAAAAATATGATGTTAATGATATTAAATGTATGAATTTTGTGTTATATTTCAGTGAATAATGGCTCAACGAGGTAGACTTTGCCATGCAAATATGCAAATACTTTGCCATTGTAGCAAAGTAGCATTGTATACTAGCATGTAGCATGCTACATGCTACATGTAGCATGTAGCATGTACTACATGCTACATACATGTAGTACATGCTAGCATGTAGCATTGTATTCTGTAGGACCTACAGAACACATGCACAACAATGGCAAAGTATTTGCATTTCTTGTACCAATTAAGAAGTGAAATTAGATAATTTCCCACAAAAACCTGAACGCACCAGGGCACACTGGTTGAAAAACACATTACAACCGGGCTACTCGTGCTGAAAGGCAGGCAACCGACAAACTAGCCCCATTCTGGGATTTTTGGATCATGTTTCAAGCACAGCTTTTTGTTTTAACCAAATAAAACATTTTAAGTGAAAAAAAATACTTTGGTATTGCTTAATAATCCAATTAACAGTTAAATTTTGTGTGGGGTCCAAACGGACCCCAGTTGGTACTATTTGTATGTAAAATATGTTGGTAGGATGAGGGTTAAGGACATTCATGTTGTAGTGGGTCATGGACCAGAGTGCCACCAGCTTTATGTTCAAAATGGGTGTGTCACAACATCAGCTGTTGAGGATCTCTGCTGTGACCACGAGGAGGCTGACACACGAATGCTGCTCCATGCGCAACATGCTACTAACCAGGGTGGTTTCAAAAATGTCGTCATTCGTAGTCAAGACACAGATGTATTTGTGGTAGCTGTGGCCTTTTCGGAGGACATAGCCGGCCAAAACCTGTTCCTACATCTAGGCCCATGGAGTGAATTCCAGCTGGTTGCCGTCAACCCACTTAGTAGACAACTAGGGGAATCCATCTACAAAGCCCTCATTGGTCTTCACTGCTTCACCGGATGTGATAGCACCAGTGCCTTCAAGGGGCAGGGAAAGGTCAAAGCATTCAATATCATGATGAAAAACAGCGCCTATCAGACCTTATTCCAGGCCCTCGGTGCTGAATGGGACCTTCCTGAAGCGTACATGGACGATGTGGAAAAATTTGTCTGTGAACTGTATGGCAAGAGTGACATAGATTTGGTTGATGAAGCCAGGAATTGTATTTTTAGATACAAGTTCAAAATTGATACTGCCTTGTCCCCCAACAGAGATACTCTCTTGAACCACACAAAAAGGGTCAACTACCAAGCAGCAATTCATCGCCGGTGTCTGAAGCAGCGCGTGGAATGCCCCAGTCCAGTTGGCTTTGGATGGCACATTGCCGACAACTGTTTGCTGCCAGTCTGGAATACACTACCATGTGCCCCTGATTCTATTTTGAAACATATTAAGTGTGCTTGCAAGAAAACAGGCTGCGCAAAAGGAAAATGTTCTTGCCAGGAGCATGGATTGAGCTGCACAGAGCTCTGTCAGTGTATCGGCTGCAAAAACATAGATGAAGACAATGCTGATGTGACTGTGGAGGCAGATTCAGATCCTGATGACAGTGACGAGGAAAGCATACTTTAAAAGTGAACGCAGGTAAGAATCTATAATTAAAATTTTGTCCCTAAAGGCTTTTTAAATCTGTTAAGTATTGTTGGTATTGAGGTCGGTGAGATGGGATGACTTGAAAGGTAGAGAGTTCAGTGAACAGGAAAGAATTTCTTAGCAAACCAATTTGCATTTAATTCTTATTCAGATATATTCCAGTATGGATTTTAATGACAGGGTAGGAATGTTTCTTTTAATCTAGTACAGCTCTAAAATATTTCTGTACTGTTATGTATTGGTCTTTCTCAATATCTGCAGACTCGTGTCGGACTCGTCATTTTCCATAATTTGATCAAAATATAATATCTGGGTCAGTCAGGTGACTAAAATCAAACATTTTTGGGGTCTTTTTTGCATCTGTGACACAAAATAGTTAGTTTCCTAGAAAAATAATATAAACTTTCAGTATGTAAGATACTTAAGAATAGTTTGGTGGACAGCTAGCATTTTTCCCTGTTCATTAGTAGCTAATTATGTTTTGATTAATAGCTAATTAACGTGCAAATTTACAATCCAGAAAACTTTATTTTTGGAAAGAGCACCCTCAAATTACCCTAAAACAAGTGTTCTTTTTTGGTTCGCTCACCCGTCAAACGAAACTTCATTTCCAGCCACAATTTCTGGTCTCGTCCCACGGCCTAAACAGACTTACACAAATGGTCCCCTCCAGTATACAACTAGGACAATATCAGTCGCTATGGAGGGTGACAATATGTATGGGTACATATTCATACTATGTAGGGTAACTAAATAGACGGTTATGCTATTTGTTCCATCTAGCTACAATGCTCCGCACTGTTTATATATTTATATATTTATGTGTACATATGTATATTCACTGCTCTTATTTTCTTATCTTCTTAATTATTGCTCTGAGTGTTGCTATCCCTGTGCTGTTGCAATCCTGGAATTTCCCCATTGTGGGACTAATAAAGGCTTATCTTAATCTTAACTACGGATGTGATATGTCACATGTCTCACGCATAGCAGAGGGAATTAGATGTATCACACCCATAGTTTCTATATTCATTGATACTGCACTCCCTCTCCTGTAATATTGCTTTTATACAACAGTTCCACAAGCACATTTTATTAAATGACAATAATACTGGACAAAATATTGTGATTTCTTTGTTTAACAAGTTACTGTATTTTGTGCAGCTGAGAAAAAAAATAGTCTCTTTTAAATGTAGCCAGTAACTGTTGCTTAACATCTCAATCAGCATGAAGACGTCTATTGTCATTTCACACACGTAAACAAATTATTGTCACGTGCAAAAGTAATAAGTGTTTATAAAACATACCGGTCACCTGTTGAGTCGGTACCACAGAAGGGCTGAAATTGAAAAGTGGCCAATGTTAGTGGCTAGTTAGCATACTAGCAATTTGGCTTTGGCACACTTTGTTTGCTTTTTCTTAGCATTTTCAGATGAAACAGAATCCATTACCACAAAGGTATTGTGGTTTGTTAATTGA
This sequence comes from Pholidichthys leucotaenia, assembly GCA_020510985.1. Taxonomy (NCBI): domain Eukaryota; kingdom Metazoa; phylum Chordata; class Actinopteri; order Cichliformes; family Pholidichthyidae; genus Pholidichthys; species Pholidichthys leucotaenia. Next base: position 261,872,047 of record CM035836.1, read on the forward strand.
GACAATAAATCCAACTGTACCACTGCCTTTTTTTTTTTAAAGAGACATGAAATAGCTTCACAATGTTTATACAAGGGCAGACTTTGTAAACGGAATAAACTGATTTTTTTTTTTTCAAAATGGTGGGACTTCTGGGTCATGAAGGTAAGTTTTCTTTTCCAGCATCGCCTCACTGTGGAAATTAAGGTATCCAACACAGTATTACAGTTCTCACTAAGAGTTGACAGTAAATTACAGTTAGTAATTAACAGTTACTAGAACACCTTTGAAGCGGAGTGATACAAATCCAGTGAAATGTGTGAGTGCAATTATTGTGGAATATAGGAACTCCTGGAATCCCAATTGTCCAATCAAATTGTCAGTTGGAACTAAGAACTCGTTGTATACAATAAATTCAAATATCAAATACAAAAAAAAAAATCTGTGTTTTACAACTGCTTAAAAAACTTTCATTACAGAAAAGGAAGGCTCTACACACAGAAAAATGAAGGCACCCACTGGGGACCCAAAGGTTTCTCAGAGTGATGCAATGGAAGAATGATTTTGAGTTTCATAAAGAAACTTTACGCAAGAGGTTCTTTCAATAACCTTTTTCAGAAATTCCTAATTTTCTGCCTCTCTACAACTTCAGGAGAGAAAACAATTCACCATGGTTGCAAAGAACCATCCTCTAAATAAAGAGGTTCTCCAGTAAGTCATGGCTATGCAAAGAACCATTCAAGAACTGTAGGTCACATTGTTCTCTGCATGAAGAGGGTCTCTCCACCCAGCTACATATTAGCAACAATGTAAAAGCAAAGCAAAAAAAGATGCATAACAGTTGCAACTCTAATATCGCAGCATCCACACCTTGGACATATATACAACTGTACCACAAGTAAGACTTGTAGTCTCACCAAGGAGATCTCTCTTATTTTTCAACATTTACCATGTCCCAGCAAAGAAATGGGAAGTCTATTTTCTTCTTGTTACCAGACTGATGCACTAGGGGGCCTTAAAGTGCCCCTTTTGTGGTTGAGCACCTGCTCCCCAAAATGTCTGCACATCAAATGTACAATATTTACAAACCCCCAACTAAGCAGGATGGGTAGATGGGCAGAGGCCATCTGCCGCCACCACATGCTCCAGTGCCAGATGTCACCAAGATCACTGACTGACTGACAAGATTCCATTCCAGTGACCGGAAGGGGGGGTGGGGGGGGGGGTGGGGGGGCACTCAAGACAGAAGTTTAACTGACAAGTTTTCTGGAAAAGAGGATGATCCCCTGAATAATTTCAAAAACCCACACACCATTTTTTTTTTCTCTGTGCAATGAAAAACTGTCTGCTGTGTCTTCAAATAGTTCATATTTAAGGCTCTGAGTGTGACTGTCGCCAAATTGCGATATAACCCCTAGTGGTCAAGAGTGGTAAATATTTTTTGTCAATAAAATAGTTCAGATTTCCAAGGCTATAACTTGAAAGTGGTAAGAGATAATGGCTTACTGTCAATCAGAAAGATGTAAAATATGATCCAAAGTTTCAGATAGGAGTTATTTTACGCATCTAATTTGCATAATGTCATGGCAGCTATATTGAATTACATAACTCAATTAAAAGTGGAGTTTGGACATATTTACACAAAAAATGGTTCAGCCTTTTGACACCGTTTTTGTACAGGGGTACATTATGTTCTTATCTTCAAAGTATATGAACAAGAAATCAGTACAATGTAAAAACAAAACAAAGAAATTCGTCACTTACCGGTGGCTAAGGGGACTCGCTTGCTGCCGTGGTCGGTGCATTTTTGTCCATCGTGGTTGTTATTTTGCGTTCTGTTGGTCATTTATGCTCTCTACCCTATCTACAAAGTCATGATTATCCCACGTAAATTTTGCTTGTAACCCGCGGCTATTTTCCGTGTACGAAGCCGTCTAAGTGATGGTGCACAACGATGGATGGCGGCCATTTTAGCTTTCTGAGCTAGAAGAAGGGAATACAGGAAAAGGAAATAAGGAGTTCTTCTTTGGTGGATAACATGTCAGCCATTCAATTCAATTCAATTCAACTTTATTTATATAGCGCCATTTCACAACAACAGTCATCTCATAGCACTATCAACTGTAGGGGGGAACCCCCACAGTTGCAGAAAGACCCCAGCAATCAGGCGATCCCCTGTGAGCAAGCACTTGGCGACGGTGGAGAGGAAAAACTCCCTTTTAACAGGAAGAAACCTCCAGCAGAACCAGGCTCAGGGAGGGGCAGTCATCTGCTGCGACTGGCTGGGGGGTGAGGGGATAGAGAAGAAGAAAAGAACAGACATGTAGAGAGCAAACAGCACGATGGGGACTCAATCTATGCGAGAGAACAAACAGATGTTAATGACCAGCAAAAAAAATATTTCATAGAGAGTGAGGAAAGGAGTGAGGCCCAGTGCATTACTGGAGGTCCCCCGGCTGACTAAACCTATTAGCAGCATAACTAAGGGAGGGTTCAGAAACACATGATCCCTCCCTAATTGTAGGCTATATCAAAAAGGTAGGTTTTAGCCCTATTCTTAAAAACAGAGATCGAGTCTGACTCCCGAATCCAGATTGGCAGCTGATTCCACAGGAGAGGAGCTTGATAACTGAAGGCTCTGCCTCCCATTGTACTTTTGGAGATTCTAGGTATTACAAGTAATCCTGCATTTTGGGAGCGTAGTGCTCTGTTAGGATAATACAGTAGTATCAGATCTTTTAAATAAAAAGGAGCCTGATTGTTTAGAGCTTTGTAAGTAAGAAGAAGGATTTTAAACTTAATTCTAAACTCTATGGGAAGCCAATGAAGGGAGGCCAGAACCAGAGAGATATGATCTCTCTTTCTAGTACCTGTTAAAACTCTTGCTGCAGCATTTTGGATCAGCTGAAGACTTTTTAAAGATGTTTTAGGACAGCCTGATAATAAAGAATTACAATAATCTAATCTCGAGCTAACAAAAGCGTGGATCAGTTTCTCAGCATCACTCTGAGACAAGATGCTCCTAATCTTGGCAATATTACGCAAATGATAGAAGGCAGTCTTAGAAACAAATTTAATATGTGAATTGAAGGACAAATCCTGATCAAAAATAACTCCAAGGTTCCTCACAGAGCTATTAAGAGAAAGAGTAAACGCATCCAAACTGAAAGTTTGATTTGGAAAGGAATTTCTAAGGTTTTTTGGACCAACAAGAATGACTTCAGTTTTATCTGAATTTAATAGCAGGAAATTACAAGTCATCCAAGCTTTGATTTCCTTAAGACAGGCTTCTAACTTGGCTAATTGATTACTATCATCTGGCTTCATTGACAGGTTTAATTGTGTGTCATCTGCATAACAATGAAAATGTATACAGTGCTTTCTAATAATGTTGCCTAACGGAAGCATATATCTAACTAACTAACTAACTAACTAACCTGCACTTATATAGCGCTTTTCTAGTCACAAAGACCACTCAAAGCGCTTTCATTAATACTAACCCTCTATTCTAAGGGCCTATAGGAAACAGATATCTAGGGACAATTCAGAACAGCCAATTAACCTAACATGCATGTTTTTGGCATGTGGGAGGAAACCGGAGAAATCCCGGAGTAAATATATATAAACTAAAAAGAGTAGGGCCTAGCACAGATCCCTGTGGAACTCCATGACTAAGCTTTGAGTTGAAAGAAAACTCATTATTTACATGAATAAACTGGAACCTATCAGATAAATAAGATCTAAACCATTGCAACGAAGTTCCATTAAGTCCAACATAGTGTTCTAATCTATCAAGTAGAATATTATGATCGATAGTATCAAAAGCTGCACTAAGGTCTAAAAGGACAAGTACAGAAACTAGTCCATTATCAGATGCAATGAGGAGGTCGTTAGTGACCTTCGCTAAGGCTGTTTCAGTACTATGATGGATTCTAAACCCAGATTGAAACTCTTCAAGTAAACCATTTCCCTGCAGGTGGTCAAATAATTGCGTAGCAACAACTCTTTCTAAGATTTTTGAAATGAAAGGGAGATTAGAGATTGGTCTATAGTTAGCTAAAGCTCCTGGATCTAGCGTTGGCTTTTTGAGTAAGGGTTTAATTACAGCCGTTTTAAAAGCCTGCGGTACATGGCCTAAAGTTAATGAAGAATTGATTATATGAAGAATAAAGCTACCAATAAGTGGGAAGACTTCTTTAAATAACCTGGTAGGAATAGGGTCTAAAAGACAAGTTGAAGGTTTGGATGAGGAAACTATTTTGTCTAACTCACAAAGGTCGATTGGAGTAAACTCATCAAGACAGACATCAATAGAAGGAGTTGTAGTAGTTACAGTATTTAAGTTAACTGTGGGAAGAATCTGATTGATTTTATCTCTGATGGATGAAATTTTATTATTGAAAAAGTTCATAAAGTCCTGACTAGTAAGCTCTAAGGGAATGCTAGGATTGACAGAGTCCTGACTCTTTGTCAACCTGGCTACAGTACTGAAAAGAAACCTGGGATTATTCTTGTTCTCTTCTATTAATGCAGAGTAATAACTCGTTCTAGCTTTTCTAAGAGATTTTTTATAAATTAGAAGATGATTTCTCCAAGCTAAATAGATTTCATCTAAATTAGTAGAGCGCCATTTTCTTTCTAATTGACGAGTCTTCTGTTTTAAGCTATGAGTTTCTGTGTTGAACCAAGGAGTTAGAAATCTCTGATTAGACTTTTTCTTTTTTAAGGGGGCCACCAAGTCTAGAGTCTGATGCAGAGAAGCTGAAACACCATCCACCATGTTCTCAATTACAGAAGGAGCAAGCTGTCTATAGCTTATTTCCGTTGTGTTGACACATGGCATAGAGGAAACAATCTGCATAAATTTGGAAACAGCATCATCTGAGAGGCATCTACTGTAATAATATTTTTCTTTAGGAGCAAAATAGTCAGAAATAGTAAAATCAAAGGTTAACAGACAATGGTCTGACAGTACAGGGTTATGAGGAAACACTACAAGATTTTCTATTTCTATGCCATATGTCAAAACAAGGTCCAATGTATGGTGGAGGTAATGAGTAGAATCTCCTACTTTCTGAGAAAACCCAATCAAATCTAATATTGAATTGAATGCCACATTAAGGCAGTCACTATCTACATCCACATGTATATTAAAGTCCCCTACTATAATTATTCTATCAGATTTCAGCACTAAATCAGCTAAGAAATCAGCAAATTCGGATAAAAATTCTGAGTAGGTTGATGGGGGACGATAAACTATGGCAAATAAAATTGGGTTTAACCTAAAATTGCTAAAGTGCCCAATACTGAGGACCAGGCCCTCAAAGGAATTATGTTTTTTGCTTTACATTAACTAGTAATTTGGAATGGTAAATTGTTGCTACTCCTCCTCCACGACCAGAACTTCTGGGATTTTGACAGTTTAAATACCCAGAGGGAGTTGATTCATTTAAACCAACATAATCCTCTTGTCCTAACCAAGTCTCTGTGAGGGAAATTAAATCAATCTGATGATCAATTAACAAATCGTGGACTAACAGAGACTTGGGAGTTAGAGACCTAATATTTAATAAACCACATTTAATTTTTAAATTATGAGGAGGAACAGAGGCCAAATCATTCAATTTAGAGGCTTTATGTTTAATTTGAGTTTTACCAATATTTTGCTTTATCACTTTGGGATGCTTATACATTATATTTTTATTTACTTTGGAGGGAGCAGACAACGATTATCTGATGGGTAAGTCAGGGGCTAAGCTGAGGGGTGGCGGATGAAGAGGAGCTGCAGAGAGGCGTGTAAGACTGTGACTCTGCTTCCTGGTCCCAACTCTGAGTAGTCATGGTTTTGGAAATTTGGATAAAAAAGATGCCAGATTGTTAGATAAATAAGAAGCACCATCCAAAGTGGGATGAATGCTGTCTCGTCTCATAAGACCAGGTTTTCCCCCAAAAAGAGCTCCAATTGTCAATGTAGCCCACGTCATTTTTAGGACACCACACAGACAGCCAGCGGTTCAAGGATGACGAGCGGCTAAACATGTCATCACTGGTCAGATTGGGGAGGGGCCCAGAGAATACTACAGTGGCTGACATCGTTTTGGCAAAGTCACACACCGATTCTATATTAAGTTTCGTGACTTCCGACTGCCGGAGACGGATGTCATTAATGCCGGCGTGAATAACAATTGTGGAATATTTACAGTTACTTTTAGCCAGCATTTTCAAATTTGACTCGATGTCGCCTGCTCTGGCCCCAGGAATGCATTGGACTATGACCGCTGGAGTCTCTAGGTTCACGTTTCTGACTACAGAGTCGCCAATGATCAGAGTTTTTTCCTCAGCGGGTGTGTCGCTGAGCGGGGAAAAACGATTAGAAACGTGAACAGGTTGGTGGTGTACCGGGGCTTTGCGACTAGGCTTCCTTCTCACCGTCACCCACCCAGTCTCCTCGCTGCTGAGGAGAGCCGAGGGACCGCTGACAGTGGGACCTAAGCTAGCTAGCTCCGCTGCAGCTAATGGGCGTCCGTCAAGATTAACTGGCGCAGACGGTGTTTCAATGCAGCGAAGCCGGGATTCCAAATCAGACAACCTCGCCTCGAGCGCCTCAAAAAGACAACATTTATTACATTTACCGTTATCGCTAAAAGAGGCAGAGGTGTAGCTAAACATCTGACAGAGAGAGCACACCAGAGGAGGGGAGGAAAGAGAGCTAGTAGCCATAGCTGGTGGCTACAGAGCAAAAGATTCAGCCATGATTCCTCTAACACGTGTCTGCCACCTTCTGAACTGCCACGATCAGTATAAGTCACCAGTATAGCTGGGGAGTACAGGGATGTCAGAATTAGTTGATAGGCACAGCGCTGAGTTCTGCCACTAGGGGCACACAAACTCTCACACTCAGAGGGTTAACTCTCCTCATTTAACAGAAGACAGCAGCTGAGTGGATGTTTTTCATCAACAGGGACAGGACACGCTCACACAAATGGACATGAAATATACGTATGTTGCAATATGATGACAGACATCATAGATAAGTATGTGGACAGAATACTTTGTCACAGAAAAGAGGTTTGTAGCTTATAATCTTTAGAATCCCATCACTCTTCATCCACTCACCACATCCACGCATTCCTTGTTCATTCATTCATTCATTCATTCATTTATTCTCCTAAAAGAATAACTATATCAAAGGTGCACTCTGGAGGCTCTAAAACCACCTCATGACATGTTTAGGGGTTAGTGAGATTCAGACATAGGCACAGAACCACCACAGAAACATAAAACACATTTAAGGATATTTATTGTACAAGTATGAATAAATGAAGATGTCAGTGTGTTGGCAGTCCTGAGGAGAGGACAAAGCAAAGACAATAATAGTTCTTAAAGGGTACCTGTAGTGAATTTTAATCAATAGCTATTTCAGGATCAAATATGATACTAGTGGTTCCGTCTCGTAATTTTGGTCACGATCCCTTCTCAAATACTCATGAGTTTCAAGTCCCTGCTCAGGGACATCTTGTAAAGGACATTTTGTCTCCTCCATGAGCTGTTTCAGCACGGTAGTGACACGCAGTCATTGCTTTGTGTGATTGACTGGGTTGCAGTATAGCAGTCAACAAAGTTTAACATCAGAATTTTATGTAATTTTTTTGCAACCATGTACAAGGAAATCTACCCACATATAATTTAATGAAATAAAATTCTAGAACACCAAGATTTATTCATCGTGTTCTGAAGTTACTTGACTGGGAACTTGCTTGTCCGTCAGGTCCCCTTCAGCTGCTCATTCCCGGAGGTACTTACAGATCATGCCGTCAATGAAGGCCATTTCCAAGGACGGTTTGTACAGTATATATCCGTGCAAATTTTGCACTGTTTTCAACTCGGATCTTGACCCACTGAGCATCTGTTGAACACGTTTACTCATCCATGGTAAACACATTTACTCGTCCGCGGTAAAGCCGGAATTAACGAGTGTACATCACTTCCAGTCGGAAATGGCTGCTCCCCATTGGCTTTGACCGAGCAGTTTTCATGGGATATAGTTATTCAATATACTGACTCTAGGGGGTTATTTTTACTGAATAAATGCATTTTTGGTTTATAAGTAATACTTAAAGCACGATTAATGTCGTTATAATGACCAGTACAAGTTTCCTTTAATGCTGATGGAATATACAGTACTAGGCTGGAATAATTTGTTCAATTACTCGGGTAACAGCGTTGGCAGATGGTGGTGAGGCTGCACACCAACACAGGATGACTGGAGTAGGTGATGGGTTCATCCCGACAAGCTAGCTCATCCTGAAGGACAGAATTTAGGCTACAGGTGAAGACATTCTGGAGCGCAGCGTCATTCCAGTCGGTCTCCGCCACAACAACCCGGAAACGGACGGAGAATTTGGTCTCCGACTGGGTGCCCTGACGTAAGTTCAATAAATGGTTGTTTACGCTGCCTTCAGATTTGAAGTGGTCAAATACTTATTGGAATTCATGAATGAAGTGAGACAGTGAATTGGAACTGGACTCCAAACCATCCATTACTGCTTGAGCCCAGGAGAGGGCTTTGCCGTCTAACAGGCCAGCAATGTAGCTAATGCAGCTAAGATCAGTGGGAAAATCCTCCAGAATCTGCTGGAACACTAGCTTGCATTTAAATAAAAAACCCTTGCACGCCCCTAACTGCCCATTATACTGGGCTGGAGTGGAGATAGTGAGGGATTGGGAAGGAGGGATGGTGAGGTGGTGGATCTCGGAGTTTACGACTGACATTCGACATGTGGCCAGTAAACTCAACGTGGTGGCTGACTGCCTCTCGCGCACATTAGTGGCCCCAGTCTACGTGGGGATAGATTACACAGCCATGGCCTCTGCGCAGATCGGCGATGCGCACGTTTGCGCACTCCAGTCTGGACCAACATGGTTAAGGCTGGAGAGCAGAGTACTGCAACACGGTGGTCCCCCCAGTCTGTGACATCTCTACAGGCCGCCCACGACCGGTGGTCCCACGCGCTTGGCGCCACCGTGTTTTTGAGTCGGTTCACTCCCTGGTGCACCCAGGATTGCACATGTCAGTCAAAATGGTGGGCGCAAAGTTCGTCTGGCCGAGCCTGCACAAACAGGTGAAAGAGTGGGCCGCAGCCTGCATAGCATGCCAATGAGCCAAGGTGCACGGGCACACGAAGGCACCTTTGGAGCCATTCCATATCCCGACTAAGAGGTTTGACCACGTTCGCGTGGACCTCGTGGGCCCCCTCCCACCATCGCAGGGGTTCATGCACTTCCTGACAGTGGTGGACCGGACCACGCGCTGGCCCGAAACAGTCCCGCTAGCTTCCACCACATCCGCAGATGTGGCACGCGCTTTTTTGACAACATGGGTGGCACGTTTCGGTGCTCCTTCGGACATCACGTCCGATCGGGGCCCGCAGTTTGTTTCCAACCTCTGGTCCACCATGGCCCGGAGCCTGGGCATCTCAATTCATCACACGACCGTGTACAACCCACAGGCCAATGGGTTATGCGAGCATTTCCATAGGTCACTTAAAGCAGCGCTCAGAGCTTCGCTTACGGATGCAAATTGGGTGGACCGGTTGCCGTGGGTTCTATTAGGGTTGCGTTCCGCACCGAAGGAGGATTTGGCAGCCTCCCCAGCAGAGCTGTTTTTTTTCCCAGCCGCTGCAGCTCCCTGGGGAATTTTTGCCCGATAACCCCACGCCGAACACCGATCCTTCCCCACGTTCAAGACATAGCACAGAGGCAGGGATGCTACCCAGCCCGGCCCACCACTGTTTTCCATGCGCTTTTGTGCCAAAAACCTTGAAGGACGCATCGTTTGTATTTGTCAGGCACGATGCCCACCGGACCCCATTGCACCCGCCTTATGATGGCCCGTTCAGAGTGCTGGAACCCGGGGACAAACATTTTGTGTTAGACTTGGGGGGTCGCTGGGAGAGAATCTGTATAGACATGCTTAAGCCCGCCTTTGTTTTAGCAGACGAGCAGGTGTTGTTGGCCCGAGCTCCTCGGCAAGGAAGACCTCCACGGAGAACTCCCCAGGTAAATGAATCGTCGGATCAGTCACATGAGCATGCTGAAGGTGTTTCCCCCCTCCCCATTGTCCCCCCACAGACGGACACACCCCCAGGAACCCCCCACAGGCACAGCAGCGCCTCGGAGCTGAAGACCCTCCGTTACAGCAGCTATGGACGGAGGCTGAAGCCCAAAGGACATGGGGGGACTCAAGCTGAGACTCTGGGGGGGGGGGGGCGATGTAGGGAACCCACTCAGTTGCTACTCAGTAGTTTTCCCTCAGACTGAAGTGGCAGATCAAAGGTGGGGAGTGTGGGGAGTGATATGTTAATGCAGCACCCCGGGTAGCAGAGAAGTGTTAGTGCTGTGATATAAAAGAGAGTGCCTGCAACCTGGTGGTGAAGTTTTCTGATTCTGGTGAATGTGAGAAAGAGTGGAATAAAGTTTCATCTGCTCAGAAAAGTTCGGCCTGGTTATTCTCTCCACACAAGTATGAATAAATGAAGATGTCGGTGTGCTGACAGTCCTGAGGAGAGAACAAAGAAAAGACAATGACTAATAGTTCTTAATGCTGAAGGAATATACTAGGCTGGAAAAATTTGTTCTCTTACTCAGGTAACAGTGTTGCAGATGGTGGTGAGGGTGAGAAGGCCACTGCACACCAATACAGGATGACTGGAATAGGTAAGTGAAGGGTGATTGGCGGGAAAATCTTCAATCCGAACCAGATTTGTGAGATGGGTTAGCTGATAGATGATGAGGGCTTACTTGTAAATGTCCGTATTTGTGTTCCAGGGAGAATCTGCCAGAGAAGGAGTCCACATCCACTACAAGGAGTCTAACAGCGGAGACCTGTGCACAGGTAGGGAAGGAGAGGTCAGCAGTGTGTGTTTGTTTCCTTACATGAGTCCAGGGTTTGGCAGGGGGTAGGGTAAGAGGCAAACAGGAGCAAGGCAGGCTGGAGCAAGCCTTCTTGGCAAACTAGAGCAAACCAAGGGGAGCTAGGCAGGAACAAAGTATGGGTGGTGGCAATAACAGCATGAAGTCGTGTGACAATCTCACACTCTGTAAGGATTCCTGTCTGATTTGCCCGCCTGCCTCTCTTTCTCCCTGCTGATTGAGCACCTCTCCCGGCAGTTGCATCACCACCTGTGGCCAATCAGTGGGGCAGTATAAGTGGGACATGCTCCCACTACTCTGTCTGGTCACATCAGAGCAACACCCCATCTGTGTCCTGCCTGTGCCTAATCTGAATTAACCTTGTGTATTATTCTGCTGTGTTCTGACTTTTTCCTGTCCCTTGACCCTGTGCCTGCTTGTTGTTTGGATTTGTCTGCCACTTCTAACCTAGCCTGCCGTGCTCTGACTCGTGTCTGCCCTTGGACTCTGGAAACTGCCTCATGGACTAAACTTGGATTTTCTAAGACTGTGCACAGCTTCATCTTCCCACTCAAGTCGACTTACCAATGTTTATCATTATAATCACCATCCCCCTTTTCCCAGCACTAAGGCCCGGGCAGCCTTTCCCCTTTGTCCGCTCATCTGAACTGAAGGACTCCTTCCCGGACTTCCACTATCATCAGGATCTGTTGTGTATCCCTGCTGTGCCCACCAGAGGAAACCTGTAAGCATATGAACAATATTAATCTCACTGCCATTTTTCCATGTACTCACCATTGTCTCTGCTCTCTTCCCTGCAGGGTTGCCAAGATCCTTATCACCATTTGCAATATTAACATGACTGTCAAGAAAGATTATTGTTCACCAACCTTAAAACATCTTCCGTGTCTGCTCCTGGGTCTAAATGTTACACCATGTCACGCTCAGGGTTGCCTTTCCAACTGTTAAGTAGGCAGCCTCTAGATGAGCTGCAGGTGTTACACAATGGGCAGCTGCACCTAATTAGGGGAGAAAGCTGCAGGTAGAGTGAGAGAGCAGAGCCAACCCCAGTTCATGACACCTCAAAAACAAATAGGATCTGTGCATAGGCGGCAGACCATGCTCACGCTATAAGTTCATTCTTGTTATTTTCTGTGTTTATCATTATCATTGTTTTCCTGGGTTGTCATTATTATCATTACTATTGGCCATTAGGTGGATTATGGTTATCATGGGTTTTGGTGGTATTGTCCTTGATTCATTTCATTAGGTCTCATGTGTTTTCCCTGCTTGACTCTCAGTTAATTATGATTATTATCATTATGATTGTCTTGGTCTTGTCTCCCTTTTTCCTCTACTCAGGTCTCTGTGCGTTTCCTGTCAGTGATTGCATGTGTTGCCCCGCCTTTCCTGTTTTCCCATATCTGTCATCGCTGTTCTCCCTATGTGTCAGTTGTTAAATCTTGATTAGCATCTTCACCTGTTTGGTATTGATTGATGACTCAATGCCTTATTTATACCCGTGTCAGCCTTCATTCTGTCTGGTGTCCTTGATTGTCATTTTGCGTGAGTACACATTTCATGTCTTGTTCCAGTCTTATCTAGCCTGTATCCTGCCAAGCTTAATATTATTTGGATTTTTGTAAAGTCTTGTTTTTGAGCCCTCGAGCTGTGTCAGGTTTGACCAGCTCAAAATAAAACTTTCCGTCTAGTGTTTGGGCCTGGAATTCTGGCCCGGAGGGGCACTTAGCATTGACAAATACTATTGTCCCAAGTATTTTAGACATTAAGTAATGGATGGCAGCAAACTTTCTTCAGCTCAGCCAGGACGAAGTGAAGTGAAGTTTTAGTCATTGGTCCTGAAGCTCAGAGAGAGAAATTTTTACCAAAATTACATAGTCTCTCCTTTACCCCATCCCAGCATGTTAAGAATTTGGGTGTCATTTTAGACTCTGAGCTTGGTTTTACTCCACAAATTAAAAATGTAACAAGAACAGAATTCTACCATCTAAAGACTACAGCCAGAGTCCGCCCACTTCTCTCTCGAGCAAACACGGAGATACTGATGCATGCTTTTATCACCTGTCGTATTGATTACTGTAATGCCCTGCTCTCTGGTCTTCCCAAAAAGACAATTTAAAATATGCAGTTATTACATAATTCAGCTACACGTGCTCTGACAAGGACCAAACAGCAGGCTCACATCACGCCGGTTTTAAAATCACTGCATTGGCTCCCCGTGTCCTTCAGGATCGATTTAAGGTTCTTTTATTGGTTTATAAATGTCTGTATGGTCTCGGGCCTTATTATTTATCAAAATTGCTTTTGGCATATGAGTCACCGCGGTCCCTGAGGTCCTCTGGCACTGGCCTTTAAACTATTCCTACTGTCAGAACACACACCCACGGTGAGGCTGCTTTTAGTTACTATGGCCCATGTCTGTGGAACAGCCTGCCGGAGAACATCAGGACTGCTGAGAATGTCCATGTTTTTAAAAGCAGGCTCAAGATCTACTATTTTAACTTTGCTTTTGATTAGTTTCCTATTTTAATTCTCTTAATTTCTGATTTTAAATCTATTTTATGGCACAATCACTTAGCTTACTGTGAATTATTAATATTTATGATTATATTTTTGATTTTTTTTTTTTTGATTTTGCATACTTTATTGATCCCCAGAGGGGAAATTGAGGGCATCCACCTGGATGGATGAAGCAGCCATGGTATGGCGCTATCCCTTTACCATTCACACACACATTCACACCTAGGGCCACTTTAAAGTCTCCAGTTAACCTAACCTGCATGTTTTTGGCCTGTGGGAGGAAACCAGAGAAATCCCGGAGTAAACTCAAGCAGATATGGGGAGAACATGCAAACTCCACACAGATCACTGTTGGTCAGGGGCTGGGATCGAACCAGGGATCCCATGGCCAAGGGTGAGTTGCTGTGCTGCCGTAGTGCTAACCACTGCTCCACCACACCGCCCACATGTCTGTTTGACTGTATTTAGGTGTTGTTTTATTTTTCTAGTCATCTTAACTGCCTAGTCTTTTTATCAGCAAACTACAGTATCTTATTATTTATCAGTGACTTTTTATCACCTTGCCCAAGCTCTAGCATTTCCTCATGGGGGGCCCTCCCGTGGGGGCTGTGCCTGTTTTCTGGCTGTGGGGTGCTGGCCTGTGATTGTCCTTGTCTACCCGGCTGAGGGGGTCGTGCACTGCGGTTCCGTGCTTGCGGTGTTGACCCCTTGGGTTGGACTTGGACGGTCACAGAGGTGGTGTTCCTGTAGCTGTGGACTTGGCACTTTCCCTGCTGGTGATAGCTCCCTACTGATGGTGTTTCCACATTTGGCTACTCGATGCCCACCATAAGCATTAAGCAATAAGTTTTACACTGATGAAAGTTTCTTTGTGTGTGTGTGTTTGTATCTATGTGTGTGTGTGTGTGTGTGTGTGTGTGTGTGTGTGTGTGTGTGTGTGTGTGTTTGGAGGGGAGGGTAATTTGTGTTTTATTTTAATGTGTGAAGCACTTTGCGTTGCATCTTTTTGTTTGAAAAGTGCTATATAAATAAAGTTTTGATTGATTGATTGACTGAAATACTATTGCCCCAAATAGTATATTGTGGCTTTTTACCCACAAAAATCTTTCATTGCCTTAGAATTCCTTGGAAAGAGCTTTTACATCTTCCACCTACTTAAGTATATGCAGATCTATGAATATTCTAATTAGCTCCACCCATACCCTCGTCCACCAGTAGTTTGTGCTGCAAGGCCAGAACACTGCTTCGCTATGCAAAATGGACACCTTCATCCCCCCTAAAGCTACGTGTCCACCTAGGTGCTTCCCATTCACTGTGTATGTAGCACATTCTGTCATGCGGTGGCCCTCGCGAGCCACCATAAGACGCCACACCATCACCAGAGAGTTGTGTTAGTGTCTTTATTAACGGTGAAATCACAATAATACAAGCCGCTGAGGCTATGACACAAACAAGTCTGCACACAGGGAGGCTTAAGGCTAACAAGCTCACTCACGGGTCCACAGGATAAGACGGTCACACTACAGACGGGCAATGTAGTATAATCCAAATAGCACGATCGCTCCGACAATCAGAGACGGACACTGCTGCAAGGATGCAGCCGCTGGCGTCGGCTTAAGAAGCCGGCCGCTAACGACCGCAAATGCAGAACAGCTGTTCAGGTCTTGACAGCTGAGCGGAAGCCTCCCCGAGCGCTGTCACAATAAGAGCTCGAAGAGCCAGAATAATAACGCCGCTGTCAAGACCTGACAGGAATAGCCCGAGCGCAAATAACATTAGCGCTCGGGTCATAACAGTACCCCTCCCTCAAAGGCGGTCTCCAAACGCCCTGTAACACCTAGCTCCAACCCCACCCCCACCCACAGGGTGAGTGAATGGAGGAACAGACAAGGAGGGAGCGAAACAAACACCAACAAGGCCCCAGAAAAAAAAGAAAAAAAAAACACATCCCCTTACATACCCATCACATCCCCACAGAAAACAACGAAACAAATAGGGCAAGAGTTACAATACACAGGGCACAAACCATACAGAGCATAATTTACCAGACACAGAAGGTTTTCCCACAGTGACCACAGACAAAGTGTTTAACCCCAGTATACAGTGGGGCAAAAAAGTATTTAGTCAGCCATCAATTGTGCAAGTTCTCCCACTTAAAAGATGAGAGAGGTCTCCAATTTTCATCATAGGTATACCTCAACTATGAGAGACAAAACTGTAGACCTGCACCAGGCTGGGAAGACTGAATCTGCAATAGGTAAGCAGCTTGGTGTGAAGAAATCAACTGTGGGAGCAATTATTAGAAAATGGAAGACATACAAGACCACTGATAATCTCCCTCCATCTGGGGCTCCACGCAAGATCTCACCCCGAGGGGTCAAAATGACCATGAGAACGGTGAGCAAAAATCCCAGAACAGCACGGGGGGACCTAGTGAATGACCTGCAGAGAGCTGGGACCAAAGTAACAAAGGCTACCATCAGTAACACACTACACCGCCAGGGACTCAAATCCTGCAGTGCCAGACGTGTCACCTTGCTTAAGCCAGTACATGTCCAGGCCCGTCTGAAGTTTGCTAGAGAGCATTTGGATGATCCAGAAGAGGATTGGGAGAATGCCATATGGTCAGATGAAACCAAAATAGAACTTTTTGGTAAAAACTCAACTTGTCGTGTTTGGAGGAGAAAGAACACCATACCTACCTACCTACATACCTACTGTGAAGCATGGGAGTGGAAACATCATACTTTGGGACTGTATTTTTCTGCAAAGGGACCAGGACGACTGATCCTTGTAAAGGAAAGAATGAATGGGGCCATGTATCGTGAGATTTTGAGTGAAAACCTTCCACCAGCAAGGGCATTGAAGATGAAACGTGGCTGGGTCTTTCAGCATGACAATGATCCCAAACACACCGCCCGGGCAACGAAGGAGTGGCTTCGTAAGAAGCATTTCAAGGTCCTGGAGTAGCCTAGCCAGTCTCCAGATCTCAACCCCATAGAAAATCTTTGGAGGGAGTTGAAAGTCCGTGTTGCCCAGCGACAGCCCCAAAACATCACTGCTCTAGAGGAGATCTGCATGGAGGAATGGGCCAAAATACCAGCAACAGTGTGTGAAAACCTTGTGAAAACTTACAGAAAACGTTTGACCACTGTCACGGCTGGCCCTCACGAGCCAGCATAAGACGCCTCAGTTCAGTAGATTGCAGTTCAGTTCTTTTATTTATAAAGCACAGGACTTAGGTGTACAACATAACTTTGCCACGCAGGCTTCGTTACACAACACAACATAAATTCACAATAGAGAGTTGAGGCAGTGACGAGGAGCTCTCGTCTGCCGTACATAGGAAGGAACGTCAGCGAGGGAGAAGACAGTTCCAAATAAATCACTTACATGCCGCGGGATACGTCGAGGAACCCAGGGAGCATGTGGTAAGGAGACAGGGGAAAGTCATAGGACTTCTGACGAGACAGCCGCGCCGTCCAGTTCACTCGCACTGACATTTAAAGCCAGCTGCTCATGATTGGAAACTCGGCACAGCTGCCCAGGTTCTGACAGCTGAGAGCTCCCGAGCGTCTGGCCAATCAGAGCCCGGGAAACCCGTGTGACGACACCAGCTGTCAAAAGCTGACAGGGATGAGGAATAACCCGAGCGCGGACAAAGCGCTCGGGATATGACAGGGCCCCTCCCTCTACGCGAACTCCTGGTCGCGCGCAACATCCAGACCCCCCCACCCCACCCCAGGGAGGGTGGAGGGGGAAGCAGGTGGAGGGAGAGCAGGGCCAACTCACAACAAGGGAACAAAAACATCGGGGAAGGGAGGGAGAGAGAAAAAAAAAGGCAGAAACCGTACATAAACGGGGACAGAGATGAATAAAAATTAAAGTCAACGCTAGATTGACATCACTCACATAACCACAAAAAAGAAAGCCAAGATGAGGGTACAAGGAACACCAGTCAATACCACAAGGCAGGATCAAGGAAATAAAAGGACAAATAATACCCTCTTCTCCAAGTTAATGTGAACAGAAAACCGTCAAAACCAAAAGACAACACAGGTGCCAAAAAAAGAGAACTAGACCCGAGTAAGGGAGTAACATAGGAAATAAACAACCACACCCTAAGGAAACATGCAATACCCATGATAGCCACGGCAAGAGAACATATGTCCATCCACGGAAAACAGTCACCTAAAACATGAAGTCCAATCCCCAGTGGGGTATTTCAGTCACAAGTCAGTGGTGGGGCAAGAGAAGGAGAGAAAAAAAAAAAAAAAAAAAACATTGGGGAATAGAGTAAAACAACTCCGCTCAGGAGGCCTTCCAGCACCCAGCATCCAGGCCGCCAGCAAAAGCAGCGGAACGTGCCCTAACGGCCCAGCCAAACACCGGGCTGAGGGAAACCATGTCTCCGGCGGGCGGACCAGGGCGCCAAAAGAACCATCCAGCTTGTCAGGAGGCCGGACCCGGACGCCAAAAGGAAAGAGCCGGTCACCGGGTGGTCGAGCAGTATCGGCCTGCCAACAGAATGGCTGGGGGAAGGTCGGCGAACCGGGCCAGCCGGAATTTACCCCCGCAGTCTCAAAGGTGAGGAAAAAGGGGCCACGGCGAGGACGGGGCATGGCCTGGAAAACGCTCAGCGGCGTGTCAGCTACACAGTCTCCAGAACCCACCTGGGTCAAAACGACCATGGTGCCGAGCTCCGATTGAGCGAGAGCGGCACCCGCGTCGGACCCCGATTGGGCCGGAACCCCCATGACGTCAAGCTCCGATCGAGCGAGAGCGGCACCCGCGTCGGACCCCGATTGGGCCGGAACCCCCATGACGTCAAGCTCCGATCGGGCGAGAGCAGCACCCGCGTCGGACCCCGATTGGGCCGGAACCTCCATGACGTCAAGCTCCGCTTGAACCGGCGGAGCACTCCCGGTGGACCCCATGCCGAGAGCCGGACCCTCCAAGGTGGCACCAAGAGCAGGTTCGCCTCCAGTGACCCTGGGGAGAGGCTCAGAGGGACAAAAGGAACCGGGATCAGGATCACCGGCAGCGGCAGGGCCCGGCGAGACAGGCTCGAGCGCAGCAGATGGCTGCACCCGGCTCGCCCCCCCGAGAGACAGGCAATAATGCTCCAGAAAGAAGAGGAGGGATAGAAAATAGAGCACTTGCCTGATCTCGGGTTCTGCCGCCATCCAGGACTTCGATGCTCCGGGTTCAAACGGGAGGAGGTCGTCGTCCGGTTCCCACTCCGTCGCGACGTCATCCGCCCCTGGAAGAGGGGCTCTTGCAGCTCGAGGACCCCCCGACGTCATCGTCCACGCTGGCAGTTCATGCGGCGTGGAGGTGAGGGGCTCTCGGCCCGCTGGATCGGACTGTTCATCTGCGGAGTCCCGGGGACGCTCCGTCGTCGGCACAGGCTCCAACCAATCGTCCGACCTCCTCTGCCCAGAAAATGGCTGCGGGGCTGGGGTCTTCTGCCCGAGAGCCGCAGGCTCACTCCTCGTCTGGTGACGCTCCTCAGAGGTCGAAGCGTGCTCAGCAGGGGGAGACACAGAGGCAGCGGGTTTAATTAACATATCAGCAGGGAGTTGAGGCTCGGGGGGCTGCAAACCCCGAGCCTCACCCCCAGGAGTCAGACAGAACAAATCACTATTAGATGGAAAAAAGTGAACTTGAACTTGCCTGGCTCCCGGAGGAGCGGTGGAACCTGCCGTTGGGAACGTCATTCCATCCTCCTCCCACCGGGTGGTGGCCGGAGACTCTCTTGGAGGGGAGGGGGCCACTCGGGATGGTGCAGCCGCGCTGTCCACTGGAGCACAACTTCTCAAACTCCCAGCCGCTGGAGAAGGCGTCGAAGCGGAGGGGGCAACAGCCAAGTCAGGCCGGGCGTGACGCGCTGACAGCTCAGCGGGGAAAGCAGGCCCGGGGGGAAAGGCTGCTGGGGTCTCCTCCAGGTGAGACGCTGAAGAGACAGCAGTGGGATGAATGGGGTCAGCCCAGTGAACCGGAGCGGATTCCGGAGGGGAGTCACGCTGAGAACGTCTCTGGCCACGGTGTCGACGTCTACGACGGGCCCCGGATGGTGCGAACTCCAGGACTGGATCGAGGGAAGGATCCGGATTCCAGAGCGGGCAGCGGGAGCTCCGGTTACTCCGCCTTTGGCCTCGTTCCTCCTCGATCTCCTGGAGCGCCTCGCGGTGGACGGCGATCTCTTGTCTCCTCGCTTGGACGTCCAAGTGGTCGGTGTAGCGGGAAGACAACCGGTCGAGCGTTCTCTCAGCGCAGTCCAGGTAGTAGTGCGCTTCGGATGAGTCGTCAAGGCTGGCGGAAGCGCTGATGAAGTCATCCACCTCCTCCAGCGCCTCAGGCAGCTGGAGCCAGAGATCACTCCACCTTGCAGCCTCCTCCTCTTCGTACATCAGAATTGTCTGGCGTTGGGCAGCGATGTCGAGTCTCCTCGCGTCGACCTCGGGGTGACCGTTGTAGCGGGAAGGCAGACGGTCAAGCACCTCCTCAGCCCGGTCTAAATACCACTGTTCATTGGGCTGATAACCGAGGAGAGGAGGGGCGAGGGAGGTGTCTGGATACCCATCGAGGTCGGAGGCGATAATGAGGATTTCATCTACCTCCTCCAACGCCTTGGTCAGCAGGACGTGGGAACCCCGAGAATGACTCCGCTGGGATGGCATATTTCCAACGCCGCGTACCTGGACAGGAAGGACAAAGTTCCCAGAACGCAACTTACTGAGAACGGCGTCTCCTTCTGGCGGCTGTCTACTGTCACGGCTGGCCCTCACGAGCCAGCATAAGACGCCTCAGTTCAGTAGATTGCAGTTCAGTTCTTTTATTTATAAAGCACAGGACTTAGGTGTACAACATAACTTTGCCACGCAGGCTTCGTTACACAACACAACATAAATTCACAATAGAGAGTTGAGGCAGTGACGAGGAGCTCTCGTCTGCCGTACATAGGAAGGAACGTCAGCGAGGGAGAAGACAGTTCCAAATAAATCACTTACATGCCGCGGGATACGTCGAGGAACCCAGGGAGCATGTGGTAAGGAGACAGAGGAAAGTCATAGGACTTCTGACGAGACAGCCGCGCCGTCCAGTTCACTCGCACTGACATTTAAAGCCAGCTGCTCATGATTGGAAACTCGGCACAGCTGCCCAGGTTCTGACAGCTGAGAGCTCCCGAGCGTCTGGCCAATCAGAGCCCGGGAAACCCGTGTGACGACACCAGCTGTCAAAAGCTGACAGGGATGAGGAATAACCCGAGCGCGGACAAAGCGCTCGGGATATGACAACCTCTGTCATTGCCAGTGAAGGGTATATAACAAAGTACTGAGATGAACTTTTGTTATTGACCAAATACTTATTTTACCGAGGAATTTACCAATTAATTCATTAAAAATCCTTCAATGTGATTTTCTGGATTTTTTTTTTCTCATTTTGTCTCTCATAGTTGAGGTATACCTTTGATGAAAATTGGAGACCTCTCTCATCTTAAAAGTGGGAGAACTTGCACAATTGGGGGCTGACTAAATACTTTTTTTTCCACATGACTTCATGTGGTCTTAAGGAACTCATCTGAGAGAAGGTCCTTCCATGCGGTTCACACACAAATTCCTAAATGCCACAATGGATCAGTTTATGCTTTTAAGTACCCAAGTGCATAAAACCTCTGCCACATTCTTCACAAACTTGCCGTTTAACCCCCCCCCCCAACAAAAAAAACCCCATCATCCTCGAACACCAGAGTGCCTATGAAAAACCACAAAGTAACATGCAACAACCCCTCCGATAGGAAAAAAAACAAACAAACATACTGTTGAGCCCATAGTTATAACCTATGTAACTCACATGTGGCTGGCTGAATCCAGCCAAGAGAGACTTTGAGCTAGCCATGTGTATTGACTTCACACCTCAAGACGAAGACGTGTCTGCACCCCCTGGGGACTCAGGAGAGAGGAGAAGATTACCCGGCCTGACCTTTGGGGGTCGGAAAGGAGAACAGAAGGACTCTGGGTGTTCTATTACAGATGAAAGGATGTAGCTGAGTATTGTGACTTTTGTGTGTGATGTATTGTTAGAGATGAATGTATAAATGTATGTGTGTGACTGCGTCCTGTCTCTTTTCACTCCGATCGAGAGAGGATGTAGGATGAATGGGGAATTAAAGCAGTTACTGGAAAAATCATCCAGTCTCCTCAATTCTTGACTCCTACAATTGGTGACCTACGCATGAATCTGAGCACGCCGAGGCTGGAGGACAGCCTCGTGATCGATATGGAAGAGCTGGGAGACAGCCGCTCAGACCCGGATTCACCGGGGAATGCCAGCAGGGGCACAAGACTGATTAAGCTCCCCGAGTTCTGGCAAAGCGACCCGCACTCGTGGTTCCAGCATGTGGAGTCGCGGTTCCTGCTCGGGGGAGTTTCAGCGGATGACATTAAATTCCATAATGTCATCGCGACGCTCGACAGCCGCACAGCTCGGTGTGTGCGGAGCCTGGTGCAGCAACCACCCGCTGTCGGCAAATACGACGCGCTGAAAGCCACCCTCATCAGGAGCTTCATGCCGTCGTCTGAGGCAAGAGCCAGGCAGCTGCTGGACCTGCGCGACAGAGGCGGACGCAGGCCGACTGTCCTCATGGAGGACATGCTGTAAATGATCGGGACGGACAACGACGCGTTCCTTTTCAAACATATTTTCCTGAGAACCCTCCCAGCGCACACGAGAGGTTCCCTGTCCAGCAGGAGATGTGTGACCCAGCAGGACTTCCGCGACCTGGCCCAAGAGGCGGAGCGGCTCCTCAACGCCTGCGAGGAACAAGAGGCTTCCGTGGCAGCGGCAGACCTCGGCGCGGCGGCCGGGGGCAGTGTGGAGCCAGAGACGACAGTGACCACCCCAGCGGCGACAGCGGCGACAGCAGCGGCGAGATTCCGTGGCAGGGGAGATGACGGCCTCTGTTTTTACCATCGACATTTCGCTGGGAAGGCGCACAAATGCATCCCACCCTGCAAGTTCAAAAAAGCAGGGAAACGACCGGGCCGGGAGCCGTTAGCAGCTTCCACTCTCGGCGAACGGAACAAGCTGCTTTACCTTACAGACGCGGGCTCCGGGCGGCAATTCCTAGTGGACACCGGAGCCCAGAGGAGCTTCATCACTGCCACCTATGCTGATCGGGTCGCGGGACCCCACAGAGACGGAGCGACAGCGGCCAAGACGTCAAGACGTACGGAGAGAGAACCTTGTCTCTGTCCTTCCACGGCCGCGCCTATGAGTGGAATTTCATCGTGGCGGCAGTGAGCTTCAATATGTTAGGTGCTGATTTTCTGTGTTCACATGGTTTGTTAGTTGATCTGGCCAACAAACGACTAGTAAATGCACTCTCTTTCTGTTCTATCCCTTGTGCAGCTCGGGTGTGCCCGCCGCCAGTTCAGACCAACGTCGCCACAGCAGGTGGTAAGTTTCACAGCCTTCTACACCAGTTCCCAGCACTCACAGTTCCTACTTTTTCAGCTAAGGTGGCGAAGTACGGGGTGGAGCACTTTATTACCATGAGTGGCCCACCCGTTTTTGCGAAGGCTCGGCGCTTGGATGCAGCTAAGCTCTCCATTGCGCGCGAGGAGTTCGCCAACCTGGAAAGGTTGGGCATAATTCGCCGCTCGAAGTCCGCTTGGGCTTCCCCCCTCCACATGGTACCTAAAGCTGACGGCTCATGGAGACCTTGTGGCGATTACCGCAGGTTGAACAATGCCACAGCGCAGGACCGGTACCCGATTCTGCATATCCAGGACTTTTCGGTTCATTTGGCGAAGGCGCGCATTTTTTCTAAAATAGACCTGGTCCGCGGTTATCACAAAGTCCCGGTCCAACCAGAGGACATCCCCAAAACAGCCGTAATAACCCCATTCGGGCTTTTTGAGTTTTTACAAATGCCTTTTGGCCTTAAAGGCGCCGCACAAAGCTTCCAACGGATGATGGATGCAGTGTTGCGCGACCTTTCTTTCGTTTTTGGCTATTTAGACGACATTTTGGTAGCCAGCACCTCCAAGGAGGAGCACGCAAAACACCTCACAACAGTTTTTCAGAGGTTAGGAGAGCATGGGTTGATAATCAACCCAGCCAAGTGCCATTTTGGCGTGGCACAAATCGACTTTTTAGGGCACCGCGTTTCCTCGGAGGGAGCAGTTCCTCTGCCGGCCAAAGTATGCGCAGTGGCAGATTTTCCCCAGCCTCGAACGGTAAAAGCGTTGCAAGAATTTTGGGGGATGGTAAATTTTTATAACCGTTTCATACCCCACGCAGCGCAGCTTATGCAGCCCTTGTACACCGCGCTCAAAAAGCAGAAGCCCTCCCATGTGATTGAATGGTCCCCGGAGCGGGAGCGCGCATTCACAGAGGTTAAACGGGCACTGGCAAACGCGGCACTGTTGGCCCACCCAGACCCGGCAGCCCGCATAGCGCTAACCACGGACGCATCAGATGTGGCCATAGGGGCCGTAGTGGAACAGCAGGTTGCCGGGGTTTGGCAACCACTCGCATTCTTCAGCAGATCCCTACGCGAGGCTGAGCGAAAATACAGCACGTTTGACAGGGAGCTGCTGGCGCTCCACTTGGCTATTCGCCATTTCCAGTTCTGGTTGGAAGGGCGGCGTTTCACCGCGTTTGTCGACCACAAACCGCTCATTTTTGCGATGTCCAAAACTTCAGAACCATGGTCAGGGCGACAACAGAGACAGCTGGCCACAATTTCTGAATTTACCACCGATATTCAGCACGTAGCCGGTAAAATCAATGTGGTGGCAGACTGTCTGTCACGCGCGGTAACAGCACCCATCCGCGCGGAAACGGATTGCGCGGCCGCTTACCCAGAGCGCAGTAACAGCGCGGACACGCGTGCGGCTCCGGTCCACGTGGGAATAGATTATGCAGCCATGGCAGCGGAGCAGAGCGAGGACGCAGATGTGCGCGCGCTCCTGTCTGGACCAACAGGGTTAAGGCTGGAATGCAGAAATCTTCAAACCGGTTTCCCCCCGCTTATTTGCGATGTATCCACGGGGCGACCGCACCCAGTGGTGCCAGCCGCGTGGCGCCGTCGCGTTTTTGACGCCATGCACTCCCTAGCGCACCCAGGGGTACGCGCTTCGGTGAAAATGGTGGCGGAGAAGTTTGTTTGGCCGAGCCTGTGCAAGCACGTGAAGGAGTGGGCTACAACCTGCATGGCTTGCCAGCGCGCTAAGATTCACAGGCACACTAAGGCGCCCTTAGAACCGTTCCACATTCCGGCTAAAAGGTTCGATCATGTGCACGTGGACCTCGTGGGCCCCCTGCCCACTTCACAAGAGTTCACGCATCTCTTGTCAATGGTAGACCGAACCACTCGTTGGCCGGAAGTGGTCCCGTTAACATCGACCACAGCGGCAGAGGTGGCACACGCTTTTTTAACAGCCTGGGTAGCGCGGTTTGGGGTCCCGTCAGATATTGTGTCTGATAGGAGACCTCAGTTTGCGTCGGAACTGTGGTCAGCAGTGGCCAGCGGCTTAGGAGCGGCGGTACATCGCACGACCGCTTACCATCCCCAGGCCAATGGTTTATGCGAGCGTTTTCACAGGTCTTTGAAGGCAGCCCTCAGAGCGTCACTGACGGACACAGATTGGGTAAACAAACTACCATGGGTTTTATTGGGGTTGCGTTCGGCACCCAAAGAGGATCTAGATGCCTCACCAGCAGAACTGGTCTTCGCACAACCGCTCAGGCTGCCAGGCGAGTTTTTACCCGACCACACGGCACCAGAGCCCCCCCCCGATCCGGGGGTCTCTGAGTAACACGGGAGCAGAAATGCTCCCGGGCCCCGCTCATCACTCTTTCCCGCGTGTGTTCGTGCCCCAGGCTTTACGAGAAGCAGAGTTTGTTTTTGTCAGGCACGATGCTCAGCTGCATAGTCTCCGCCCACCTTACGACGGTCCATTTCGAGTGCTGGAAACCGGGGAGAAATATTTTGTGCTAGATTTGGGGGGCAGGAGGGAGACGATCAGTATCGATAGATTAAAGCCTGCTTTTGTGTTGCATAACGAGTCTGTACGGCCGGTGGGCGCGCCACGATGCGGCAGGCCTCCGAAGGGGCGGCCCCGGGACCCCCCACGGGGGGCAAATAACCCTTCTCCCCCTCACTCCACAGATGCACAACAGGACGGCCCAACACAGAGCAGGAGACCTGCATACAGCAGGTTCGGGAGAAGATTGAAACCTAAGCTGCATGCAGAATGATGTGTTTTGGGGTTTTTTTGTTTTGTTTTTTTTGGTCAGGTTGTTTGGGTTGCTGTGAGATTCTGTTGGGGGGGTGACGTGCTGTATGACTGTGTATGACTGTATGTGGGTGCCCAGTCTTTCGCGTGGAAGGGGGGAGTGATGTGGAGCCCATAGTTATAACCTATGTAACTCACATGTGGCTGGCTGAATCCAGCCAAGAGAGACTTTGAGCTAGCCATGTGTATTGACTTCACACCTCAAGAGGAAGACGTGTCTGCACCCCCTGGGGACTCAGGAGAGAGGAGAAGATTACCCGGCCTGACCTTTGGGGGTCGGAAAGGAGAACAGAAGGACTCTGGGTGTTCTATTACAGATGAAAGGATGTAGCTGAGTATTGTGACTTTTGTGTGTGATGTATTGTTAGAGATGAATGTATAAATGTATGTGTGTGACTGCGTCCTGTCTCTTTTCACTCCGATCGAGAGAGGATGTAGGATGAATGGGGAATTAAAGCAGTTACTGGAAAAATCATCCAGTCTCCTCAATTCTTGACTCCTACAATTCCCTTTGACCGTACCAACTGCTGTGAATCCGCTTTGATGTATTGTCTGAGTTGGGTATAAATACTGCACAGGTTCTGTAACTCGCCCTCTCAATTCCACATACTACATTAACATATACATGCGGAAATCTTATTGTTCCAATTGACCCTCAAATCATACAGTCCAAACAGACGATGGCAGGCAGAGACCAAACGCCCCAGGCATAATTCCGGCGTTCTCCCTGCGTCCGATGGCCAACGGGTGGTCACGGGAAACAGTACATGGTCGGGCGGCCTGACCCAGTCCCAGGCCCCGAGAGTCAAGTCCTCTGGCGGCCGTACCAGGCCACTCAGTAACAAACACAGTTCATCGGGTGGCCGGCCCAAGGCACCGAACAGGCAAAACAGCTCCTCGGGTGGCCGACCCGCATCCCTCAGCCACCAGAACCATGGAGAAACAGCATGCGGCGGACTCCCCGATGAAGAAACTACATGGGAGCACCAGACTGCCAAAAGAAAACCTCCAATGGCCCCCAGCGCCGACGACCCCAGCTGGTGGCTCCTGAGAGGGGAATAATCGTGATGATGAGCTCACATCACATCAGGCAGCGAAGGGTCTGCGGCTCCTCCACCGATCTCGATCCACACTGAAGCAACCATTGAAACTCCACCTGCATCGGGTCCCGATTGGGTCACAGCTGCACCCGTGTCGGACCCCGATTGGGTCACAGCAGCACCTGCGTCGGACCCCCACTGGACCTCGTTGGACCCCGATTGGGTCACAGCTGCACCTGCATCGGACCCCCGCTGGGTCTCGTCAGACCCCGGTTGGGTCACCGCTGCACCCACGTCGGACCCCGATTGGGTCACAGCAGCACCCGCGTCGGACCCCGATTGGGTCACAGCTGCACCCACGTCGGATCCCGATTGGGTCACAGCAGCACCTGCATCAGACCCTGATTGGACCTCGTCAGACCTCGATTGGGTCACAGCTGCACCTGCGTCAGACCCCGATTGGACCTCGTCGGACCCCGATTGGGTCACACCAGCACCCGCGTTGGACCTCCACTGAGTCACAGCAGCACCTGCGTCGGACCCCCACTGGACCTCGTCGGACCCCGATTGGGTCACAGCTGCACCCATGTCAGACCCCGATTGGGTCACAGTAGCACCTGCGTCAGACCCCAATTGGACCTCGTCGGACCCCCACTGGGTCACAGCTGCCCCCGCGTTGGACCCCGACTGGTCCTCGTCGGACCCCGACTGGGTCGGCGCTGCATTGGCGACGACCTCCACCCCTGGACTTGGGACATCCTGCACCGCGACCTCGACAGATTCCAAGCTGGCGACACTGTGAAGAGGCTCAGAGGAACAGAGAGGACCGGGATCAGTATCCCCGGCAGCGCCAGAGCCCAGCGAGATGAGTTTGGGTGCAGCAGACGGCTGCCCCTCGCTTGCCTCCCGGCGAGGCAGGCAAAAATGCTCTAACACACCACAAAGGAAAACAAAGAAGAGCACTTGCCTGCACTCGGGCTCTGGAGCCGTCCAGGACTCTGTCGATCCAGGTTCGGGTAGAAGCTCGTCGTCGGGCTCCCACTCAGCTGCGTCGGGCTCCGCAGCCGGCATGATGGTCTCTGCAGCCGGATCCTCTCGCGCTGATGTCCACACCGATAACCCACACGGCATGGCAGCAGGGGACCCTCGTCCCGCTGGCTCGGGCTGCTCCTCCGTGGAGACCCGGGGACGCTTCCTCGTCAGCTCAGGCTCCACACCACAGTCCGCTCTTCCCCTCTGTCGAAAACGTGGCTGCGGGGCCGGGATTATTCCCTGAGCCGCAGACCTCCTCCTCATTCGACGACGTAGACCTAACACCGAGGACCGCTCAGCGGAGGAAAACACAGAGGCAGCAGGTTCAGTAAAGATGACTACAGCTGGTGGTGGGAGCTCGGGGGGCTGCAAACCCCGAACTCCACCCCCAGGAGTCAGACAAGACAGATCACTATTATCAGTAGGGGAGTGAACTTGAACTTGCCTGTCTCCTGGAGGGAGGATGGTGCCAGCTGTAGGGGGCATTGCTCCTTCCTTCGCCCGCTGGATGGTAACAGAGGGCCCCCGGGAGGACCAAGGAGAGCCGCTCTCAAGAACCCATGGACGGGGCTTGCCGAAGCAGGACTCTTGTCACACACAGCAGCTGGCTGGTTGATTGGGTCACTCCGGCGGCCCGGAACTGGATCCAGAACAGGAGCTTGCTGGGGCTGCCCTTGGCTGCGGCGCCGACGTCTACAATGACCCCTGGATGGCGCGAACTCCTAGAGTGGATCGGGGACAGGAACGGGATCCCAAAGCGAGGAGCATGAACACCTCCTCCTCTGCTTCTTGCCGTATTCCTCTTCCACCATACCGAGTATCTCGCGTTGCGCGGCGATGTCATCCCTCCTCGCGGCGACTTCTGGGTGGTCGACGTAGCGGGGAGAAAGATGATTGAGCGAGTCCTCAGCACAGTCCAGGTACCAGAGTACGCTGTGGTCGTAGTCAAGGAGGGAAGCAGAGATGAGCGTCTCATCCACATATTCCAGGACATCCGCCAGCTCGTGGCTCGGACTCCGAGCGCAGCCCCTCCGCGACAGCATTCCTCCAGCACACCGTACCCAGACAAGAAAAGAGCAATGGCCAATTAACACAACCTCACTGGCGAAAGGCGTCTCGGGTTGGTGTCACCGTAAAAACGCCGTTTTTGTCAGCAGTGTACTGTCATGTGGTGGCCCTCGCGAGCCACCATAAGATGCCACACCGTCACCAGAGAGTTGTGTTAGTGTCTTTATTCACGGTGAAATCACAATAATACAAGCCGCTGAGGCTATGATACAAACAAGTCTGAACACACAGGGAGGCGTAAGGCTAACAAGCTCACTCATGGGTCCACAGGATAAGACGGTCACACCACAGACGGGCAATGTAGTATAATCCATATAGCATGATCGCTCCGACGATCAGAGACGGACACTGCTGCAAGGATGCAGCCACTGGCATTGGCTTAAGAAGCAAACGCAGAACAGCTGTTCAGGTCTTGACAGCTGAGCGGAAGCCTCCCCGAGCGCTGTCACAATAAGAGCTCGGAGAGCCGGAATAATAACGCCGCTGTCAAGACCTGACAGGAATTGCCTGAGCGCAAATAACATTAGCGCTCGGGTCATAACACATCCCGCATGAACTCTGGTAGCGTGGCATCAAGAAACCTGCACCATCACTTGAAGGTACTCGCTCCTGCACCTCAAGAATTCCTACTCAAGCTACACCTCCATGTCCATCTAAGCATCTGTTATTGGAAGACTGAAGCTTATATCTTCAAAAGTCCGAGCGTAAATAACATTAGCGCTCGGGTCATAACACATCCCGCATGAACTCTGGTAGCGTGGCATCAAGAAACCTGCGCCATCACTTGAAGGTACTCGCTCCTGCACCTCAAGAATTCCTACTCAAGCTACACGTCCATGTCCATCTAAGCATCTGTTGATGGAAGACTGAAGCCTAATACTCTGTATTTTCCTAATACGCAGTATTTTCAGCTACAAAAATGCAGTTTGATGAGCTTTTTCTGTCTACCCCAACCCACTCTGCTATCCCCAACCTGCAGAGCTTGCACGTGATTGGTCGCCGTAAGTCCTGGCACATGATTGGTCGCCGTGATTCCTGGTGGGTGGGCTGCTCTAGTCTGTTCACAATGCTTCTAGATGTTAAAGTTTTGCCTATATCTTCAAAAGTCCGAGCGCAAATAACATTAGCGCTCGGGTCATAACACATCCCGCATGAACTCTGGTAGTGTGGCATCAAGAAACCTGTGCCATCACTTGAAGGTACTCGCTCCTGCACCTCAAGAATTCCTACTCAAGCTACACGTCCATGTCCATCTAAGCATCTGTTGATGGAAGACTGAAGCTTCCCGCATCTCCTTCACCTCGGGATCTGCCAGGAGCATGGAGGAGGCGTAAGCAGGCGAGAGCCACAATTAGGCTTGTGACTTAGTATTAAGAGTATTAGGCCACAAGCCTAATTGTGGCAATGATAGTATCATTGTCTGGTCAGAGAACTTTGGCCGGTTTTCAAGCAGTATTTTCAGCTACAAAAATGCAGTTTGATGAGCTTTTTCTGTCTACCCCAACCCACTCTGCTATCCCCAACCTGCAGAGCTTGCACGTGATTGGTCACCGTAAGTCCTGGCACATGATTGGTCGCCGTGATTCCTGGTGGGTGGGCTGCTCTAGTCTGTTCACAATGCTTCTAGATGTTAAAGTTTTGCCTATATCTTCAAAAGTAAAAAACGAAACATTTTTCTGAAAATCGTCGAGGCAAGAAATAAATGTGCAGTTGCCAAATATGTGTTTACTTTTTACTAACAACCATTTTAAAAGTTCCAGTGACTTGGTACAGACAGTCACATGCCAGCGTCCTGGTACCAGTGTTAGCTCAGGGGCTAATAGCTCTGTCATGAACGCCCCTCCAGGAAAAAAACAAACTCATAACAGTCCAAAAATAACTGTAGACAGATACAAAAGGCAACAGAAAAAACACACAGATGAGCATCTCCAGGGCCAGAAAATCCCTGGAGAAATGGAGGGGGAGACTGTCCAGGGAACAGGTGAACAGTCCAAACACAATCATGGCTGCTGTCCTGAAGGAGAGCACAGCAGCTTAATAAATAGTGGGGGAAACTAACGAGCAACAGGTACAAAGGGCAGGAGAACTAATTTCCAACTGATTGCAGCTGAGAGGACCTGAGGCACAGCAATCAGCTAGAAGGTGTGTCTGGGAAATGAGAGAAGAGCTTTGCCATAAAACAGAAAAGTAAACCAATGACCATGATACATAAAGTGACCAAAACCAGACTAACAGATAAATAATAATGGAAATAAAATGAAGATCTGAGCTCAAAGAAAACCTGAGAAACAACTCAGTAAAACACATGCACCTGTACCCAGACATACACTACCGTTCAAAAGTTTGGGGTCACCCAGACAATTATTTTGTGTTTTCCATGAAAAGTCACACTTATTTACCACCATGAGTTGTAAAATGAATAGAAAATATAGTCAGGACATTGACAAAGTTAGAAATAATGATTTGTATTTGAAATAATAATTTTTTCCTTCAAACTTTGCTTTCATCAAAGAATCCTCCATTTGCAGCAATTACAGCATTGCAGACCTAACATGATTGCACAAGGGTTTTCTAATCATCCATTAGCCTTCTGACGCATTGAGCAAACACATTGTACCATTAGAACACTGGAGTGATAGTTGCTAGAAATGGGCCTCTATACACCTATGTAGATATTGCACCAAAAACCAGACATTTGCAGCTAGAATAGTCATTTACCACATTAGCAATGTATAGAGTGTATTTCTGATTAGTTTAAAGTTATCTTCATTGAAAAAAAGTGTTTTTCTTTCAAAAATAAGGAAATTTCTAAGTGACCCCAAACTTTTGAACAGTAGTGTACCTCAAGGCCCCCACAGTCCCAGGTCACCAGGGTTCGGGTGGCCGGCTGAAGTCCTAGACCAGCCAGACGGCCTAAAGAAAGAGTCAGGCAGCATGCCGGAGAAAAAGGTCCACCCAACTCATAGACTCAGTCCATAAGGTGGCCAGCCTGTGTTTTTTAGCCACCAGGGCAGCAGGGATGACCCAGGAGGCAGTTGCCCAACAGGAAGGCTAAAGGATGGGAAGCAGAGCTGGGAAGGGGGGGGGGGGCACGATGGTGTCTGGCTGAGGAGGAAGGGGAACCATGATGCCCTCGGTGGTCTTCGGAAAGGTTGCACCCACGGGGGTCTCAGACTGGGACAAGGCAGCACCCGCGGCGGCTTTGGACTGGAGCACTGCAGCACCCTCAGTGGACCCTGGCTGGGCCAACACTGCACACTCGGTGGAACCCGAGCTGGAGCGTAGCACCCATAATGGGCCCATGCAGGAGCGCAGCACCTATGTCGGGCTGATACTGGGGCACAGCATCCACAAGGGTCTCTAACCTGGACGCAGCACCCACGGAGGCTCAACCCGAGGAGGGACCCACACAACGGCCTTGGGCAGGGGGGAAGCTGCACCCTGGACGACCTCGAGAGGCAAACCAGGACCTTGGGAGACATCAGGTGGAGCTGGATCATCTCTGGTAACCCTAAGAGAAGGCTCAGAGACAACAGAGAGAGAAAGGGGGTCAGGGTCACCGGCAGTGGCGGAGCCCGGCTAAGCGAGCTCGGATGCAGTGGGCGGCTGCACCTGGCTCTCCTCCCCAAGAGACAGGCAAGATTGCTCTAAGACAGAAAATAGAAAGACAAAAGAGAGCACTTGCCTGATCTCGAGCTCCACTACCTTCCAGGACTCCGATGATCCAGGTAGTGATGGCGATTCGGGCTCGGTCCTCGGGAGGTCCATCTTGGGTTCCCACTAGGCTGCAGTGGCCTCTGCAGCTGGCATGATGGTCATTGCAGTCTTAATTGTCCCAGCTGTCGTTGCCCATGCAGATGGCTCCTCTGGCGCGGAAGCTGAAGGTAGGATCCGTGTAGGCTCCAGAGTCGGGTCCTCCAGGGCCACCAGCTCCTCCACCGTCCAACGGCTTAGTTTTGGAGCTGACAGACACTGAGACATAGGTGGAGAAGATACGGACAGGATAGGAGAAGGTTTAGAAATAGCAGCAGGAAGAGAGAGCTCAGAGAACTGCTTAATCTGAGACTTTTCCCCGGGAGGCAGACAAGGCTTATCGATACAAGGTGAAACAGAATGAAAAAACACTTGTCTTACCTCCTGGATGTTTATGTTCGCAGCTGCTGGAGACAGACAGTTATCCCTCTCCGTGTCAACGGCGATCCTGACTCTCTCTGTGGATTGTAGAGGAGCCGGTTCAGACAACATGGAAGTGGGCGTTGTTGGGGAACAAATGGGAGACCTCTCAGCAGCAGGACAGCGCACCGGAGGGAAGCAAGGAGAGGCCAGTACAGTGCGGAAAGAAGCTGACGAAACAGCCGAGGAAAAAAGGACCGAAGGCTGTACCGGAATGGGAGACTTCTGCTTAGGTGCCGGAAGAAAGGCTGCTGAAGAGGTGGGAGTAGTCCTCCGACGATGTGAGGTGGGATGACTCTGTCTGCATAGAGCTGGAGCCGGTGGCGAGCGCACAGGAGTTGACGTAAGCATCAGATTCACCTCCCTCAGCCTCACCTCTGTGCATGGAAAGGAAAAAATGGAAGACAGGACATCCATTGCCCTCGGGTGATTCCATAAGTTGGGAAACGCCTGCATAACTCACGCTGCGTCTTCTCAGTTCTCATAGACCATCCTGGGAGAACGGGAGGTTTGGGTCCAGGACCAAATGCGCTCCAGAAGGCACACCGCCTGCCGCTTCACTTCGTCCATGATGAGCTCCAAAAACAGGTTGGTAGAAAAAAACACACAAATGGTGAAAAAATGCCCCACTGCAGAAGCTGAGTTTTAACTGGCGGCAGCCAACTGTCATGAACGCCAATCCAGAAAAAACAAACTCAAGCGCTTGACTGCAGTGAGGACATTTATTAACAGAAAAACATAACAGTCCAAAAATAACTGTAGACAGATACAAAAGGCAACAGAAAAAAACTTACACAGATGAGCATTTCCAGGGCCGGAAAATCCCTGGAGAAATAGAGGGGGAGACTGTCCAGGGAACAGGTGAACAGTCCAAACACAACTGTGGCTGCCGCCCTGAAGGAGAGCGCAGCAGTCTAATAAATAGTGGGGGAAACTAATGAGCAACAGGTGCAAGTGGCAGGAGACCTAATTACCAACTGATTGCAGCTAAGAGGACCTGAGGCTCAGCAAACTGCTGGAGGGTGTGTCTGGGAAATGAGAGAAGAGCTCTGCCATAAAACAAAAAAGTAAACCAATGACCATGATACATAAAGTGACCAAAACCAGACTAACAGATAAATAATAATGGAAATAAAGTGAAGATCTGAGCTCAGAGAAAACCTGAGCTCAGAAACATGACAAGGTCAGGGGCTAATCGTCTACCTTTAGCCACCACTTTGATCTACATGATGGACAGCTAGGCGGGCCAATAATAGAGCAGTGGGTGGGTCTTTAGGACAGCAGTGGGTGTGCTTTTTTAAGGCTTGACATAGAAAAGTTACCGGGAAGAGACCAAAAATATTTGGGGGAGTTTCTCTGGGAGAAAAATGAGATAAAGACTGTTTTTTTCAGATTGTTGACTGTTTGGAAAATTTTTTGCTAATTATTTGACCAGTTAACACTTTTGAGACAGTTAAAACCTACAAACACCATTTTTCAATTAATGACCCCTTTCAAGTAACTGAAAGTCTCAGAGCATGCTGTGTTTCCTCATGCGCTCCTGTGAGTAGGATCTGAAATAGCATTAAACAATGCGCTTCTAACAACAGACCACCTTTTTCCAGCTCAAAAGTGCATTGTCATAAAATGCACTAAAATGCAAATATGCAGAGACAGCACTGCTGACACATCTCTTTTTAATGAGCCTCCACCTTGCAGAACAAAGTGGGTGCACTGTCTACTGGTAATTGGATGGTGTAACGCGAAGTTGGGCTGGGCGATATGGCTTTTAACATGCATCGTGATAGATTTAGTGTTTTACCGTGATAGACGTGTATATCACGATATCTTGAGTTCTCCTTCAAACCACTGTATAAATGTAAATGTAAAACCTTTGCATAAAATGACACCGGCATAATGGAAACAAACCCATGTATTGCATTTTTGATTGAGCCAGTCAGACAGCCCACTCATAAATTTGCAACAAATCAGAGTAAACAATGGTAGGCCTTCTATCACGATCTGAGCACCGGGGGGATTCCGCCGATCTCAGTCTTTTTGCCTTTTATTCATATTTGTATAGTGTTGTAGTTTTGAGTTGCAATTGCTGTTATTTTATCCTTGGCTGATTTTTCGTTTTTCCTGTATTGTTTCTTAGTATTAATTATTTTCCTGTTTGCGTTCATTGTAGTGTTGTTGTTTAAATGTTGGGTTTATTTGTCTTTGCTATCTCATTGTATTTATATTCTGTTGTATCTGTTCTCTTCCCGGGACTGCAGCTGTTAGGGGCACTTCTGGGTTTTTGCTCCATTGTGGGCTGTGCTCCTGTCATCTGCCAGTCCCAGCTCTCCCTCTCATTGCTCCCAGCTGATCCCAGTTGCAATCATTGTTACCTTCTGCCCGCTCATGTGACCCATACCTGTTATCACTTGTATCATTTGTTTCTGACCCTGTTTAAGGGCTGATATTTTCATTTCTGTTTGCTGGAGTCTTAAGTACACTTCCCTCATCTCCACCAGAACCCAGCCCTTGTTCTGGTGTGTCTAATCTGTAAGTTTGCTTTGCTTGTCTGTTTGGATTTTGTGTTGGAGCACTGTTTTGGACTTTGTGTTTTGTTTTCTTAATAAATTTCACAAACTGGCAGTCCAGCACGTGGGTCTTTCCTCTCTGCCCCAAGGGGCAATTTATGACACCTTCCTGTTATGGCCTGTAATAAAGCCATTAAAAAAAAAAAGGACTCAACAAAATAAAAAGAACATTAAGCAAGAATTCTAGAAAAAGCCCACTTTTTCTGTTTGATCATGTTTTTAACAATAAGGGCCATGTCTTTGGCAGTACAATTAGTGACCACAGTTGTGATCTTTTTCCATTTTGTACTAACACTAACAATAACATTGTGCAGGGAGGCGGGGCAGGTGGGGAGAAGCGCCTGAGTGCAGCTGTGTGAGAAAGGAGAGGAGAGAGAAGCTGCCAGGAAAATGCTCGAGTTCAGCAATAAATACAATGTACACTATCGTTCAAAAGTTTGGGGTCACCCAGACAATTATTTTGTGTTTTCCATGAAAAGTCACACTTATTTACCACCATGAGTTGTAAAATGAATAGAAAATATAGTCAAGACATTGACAAGGTAAGAAATAATGATTTGTATTTGAAATAATAATTTTTTCCAGATACTCAACCTGCTCAAAGGAAGGTCAGTTTTATAGCTTCTCTAACCAGCTAAACTGTTTTCAGCTGTGCTAACATGATTGCACAAGGGTTTTCTAATCATCCATTAGCCTTCTGACGCAATGAGCAAACACATTGTACCATTAGAACACTGGAGTGATAGTTGCTGGAAATGGGCCTCTATACACCTATGTAGATATTGCACCAAAAACCAGATATTTGCAGCTAGAATAGTCATCTACCACATTAGCAATGTATATTAGATATTAGAGTGTATTTCTGATTAGTTTAAAGTTATCTTCATTGAAAAAAACAGTGCTTTTCTTTCAAAAATAAGGAAATTTCTAAGTGACCCCAAACTTTTGAACGGTAGTGTATATATATATATATTGTAACGTTGGGGCCATGTTAAGTGAATTTCCCAGCATGCTTTGCCAGATGAAAACGTTATGTGTGTGTAACCGTGATGTAAACAGAGGTCTGGGAGAATGACCTCCCCTCCTGCCTGTGCCAGAGTGTGTGTGAAAAATAAATCAGGTTGATCATAGCCATCTGCTCCATTGTCTTTGTGTGAACCTTGCAAACGTCACACTGGTGTCAGAAGTGGGATCTCCTGTCCAAAGCAGTAATGGGGCGCTGACATCGGGACGATGTCAAGAACCAGAGGGGAGTAGTGTAGCGAACTCAATATGAGCACCCTACTTGGCTTGCCAAGTGGGTTGACCCTATTGGCGACACAGGTAGAGTGCGGGACTCCGGAGCGGGAGGCGTGAGTTCGAATTTCCTGGTGGGACGTCGCCATGTCGAGCAGCACGTCACACTGGTGTCAGAAGTGGGATATGGAGCAAGATGAGGATCCAGGCGGAGGTACAGCGGCCGGAGCGATTCATCGCTCAGCCGGCAACGGAGTGTAGAGCTGAGACGCCGGCCCCTGGAGAGCTTCGCCGCGATGGACGGAGCAGAGCAAACCAGCCCCGTTTCCCGCCCTTTTCAGGGCAGGACGGGCTGGCGATTCCAGAGCAATTAGGAGCGGCAATCCACCGGGAGATGACCGTCCCATCCATCCAGCAGCGGGCCAAGATTCCCCGCTACAACGGCGAGAACCTGTTGGATGACCGCCTGGCCCAGGTCGAGTTGGCTGCCGCGCTGATCATCAGAGGAAACCACCATGCTGAGTGCGAGTGGAGGAGGAGCTACGGCAGATCACAGCAGCGCGTGCACGAAGGAAACAGCCGTGGCGAAGCGAGGAAGGACGGCTTCCGCTGCACAGAGCCAGGGTACATGGCATGGTACTGCCCCACACACAGCGCACGACAAACTGGCCCCTCGCCGACGTTAAATTAGAGCGAGGTGGCATGGACGGGGAAAAAGCCGCCTCCTGCAGATGCTTCCCCCGGCAGATGACGTCACAGAGGCCATTGGAGTGCAGCAGCAGTGGAGCGAGCAGGACAGATCCGGTCTTTTCTCGGGATCGGCAGGGGCTGGACGCCTGGACGCGGGCCAGCGGCCGACTGGGAGGTCCTGGCAGCGGTAGGAGTCATGGGACTCCCACTGCCAGAGGAGGAACTGTGCGTGTCCTATCGCCACCCGATGCTTTTCTTTTCGGTGACGTCACGGAGGCCCTCGGCGCAGGAGCGACGCAGCGGAGCGACGCAGCGGAGCGACGTAGCGGAGCGACGCAGCGGAGCGAGCAGGACGAAGATGCGGCCATTTTCCAGGTGCGGCAAGGGCCGGACGCATGGACGCGGGCCAGCGGCCGCCTGGGAGAACTGGCAGCGGTGGGAGTTGGCCGGAGCGGGCCTGGGACTCCCGCTGCCAGGGAAGGGACTGTGCGTGGTCCTACAGAGGCTGTCAGATGTGTCCATCCGCCCGCTTGTGGCCAAACCGGAACCCTACCCCAACCAGATACTCTGACCGAGACTCAGATGGCCCGTGCATGCCGCCCTGGCACCGGGCTGACTCGCGTTGGATTTCTGAAAGTGGACTTTGAATTTTCTGGGGACAGAAACC
Source organism: Pholidichthys leucotaenia (assembly GCA_020510985.1). Lineage (NCBI taxonomy): Eukaryota > Metazoa > Chordata > Actinopteri > Cichliformes > Pholidichthyidae > Pholidichthys > Pholidichthys leucotaenia. The sequence goes on from CM035836.1 coordinate 261,910,259, forward strand.
AGTCCAGGGGGGGGCAGTGTAACGTCGGGGCCATTTTAAGGAGGCCAGGGATTTCCCAGCATGCTTTGCCAGTTTGAAAGAACGTCTCCACACGGTGCACGAGCTGGCTCGAGAGGCCCTGGCGGCAGCAGGGGGTCGGCAGAAGCGAGCGTACGACTCCCGCTGTCAGGGGAGGGACTTTGCACCGGGAGATCGAGTCTGGGTTTTCTGCCCTGAGAGGAAGAGAGGACAATCACCGAAGCTGGCGAGCCAGTGGTCGGGGCCATGCATGGTCCTGGAGAGACTGTCAGATGTGGTGTACAGGGTGAGGCTTAGAAAAAGGGACCGGGTTGTGGTCCTTCATCATGACCGTCTCGCCCCGTATCGGCCATCTGCACCGCTGGTGGACGAACCGGAGCTTCCATCCCGGCCCGATACCCCGACCGAGACCCAGATGGACACTAGGGGGCCTGTACGTGTTGGCCGCCGGCTCCGAAGACCGCCCCGACACCTGGATGAGTTTGTATTGGACTTTTAAATTGGACTTTAATTTTTCTGGGGACAGAAACCAGTCCGGGGGGGGGGGGGCAGTGTAACGTTGGGGCCATGTTAAGTGAATTTCCCAGTATGCTTTGCCAGATGAAAACGTTATGTGTGTGTAACCGTGATCAGAATCAGAATCAGAATCAGAATCAGCTTTATTGGCCAAGTATGCACAACACATACAAGGAATTTGACTTTGGCTAAAAACTTGCTCTCGTTGTTCAGGTGAAGGATTTAAATAAGGATTCAATGACAACCACAGTATGTACAGTAAATTACAGTCTGTCCACGTTTCTATAAAAGGATGCAAATATATACAGGAATATATGCAGTTATTTACTCGGACTAACCACACTTTGCAGAAATATATGAAAAAAATATACAATCACACAGTATTTCAATGTGGACTCAGATTCAGTGATATAATGTGAATGAAGTAAAAAGCAGTGTGAGAGTTATGTGCAATGTAATAATGGATGAAAAGTCATGAGTACAGCAACAGGTAGGACTAGGTGAATGTTAGGAGTTCATCAGAGTGATGGCTTGAGGAAAGAAACTGTTCCTGTGACGGGTGGTTTTGACCTTCAGTGATCTGTAACGACGACCAGAAGATAGAAGTTCAAACAGTTTGTGGCCGGGGTGTGATGGGTCAGCACAGATGTTTCCCGCCCGTTTCCTGGTTATGGACCGATATAAGTTCTCAATGGAGGGTAGGTCGGTACCAATGATCCTCTCCGCAGACTTAATGATCCGCTGCAGTCTGGTCTTGTCCTGTTTAGTGGCAGATCCAAACCAGACAGTGATGGAAAAGCAGAGGACAGATTGGATGATGGCGGTGTAGAAGACAACCAGCAGCTCCTGAGGCAAATCAAACTTCTTGAGCTGACGCAGAAAAAATAACCTCTGCTGGGCCTTTTTCCGGACAGTGTCAATATGGGAGGACCACTTCAGGTTCCGGGAGATTGTGGTACCCAGAAACTTGAAGGAGTCCACAGTGGACACTGTGCTGTTGAGGATGGTGAGTGGGGGGAATGAAGGGGGGTGTCGCCTGAAATCCACAGTCATCTCCACCGTTTTGGCTGGGTTAAGTTCAAGATGGTTCTGGCCGCACCAGAGGATCAGCTGCTCCACCTCCCGCCTGTATGCAGACTCATCACCATCCCGGATCAAACCGATGACTGTGGTGTCGTCCGCAAACTTCAGGAGCTCCACCGAAGGGTCCTCTGAGGTGCAGTCGTTGGAGTAGAGGGAGAAGAGCAGTGGGGAAAGGACACATCCTTGGGGGGCGCCAGCACTAATTTTTCGGGAGCTGGATGTAAATCTCCCTAGCTTCACCTGTTGCCACCTGTCAGTCAGAAAGCTGGAGATCCACTGGCAGGTGGAGGGGGGCACCTTGAGCTGGAGGAGTTTCTGATGAAGAATGCCTGGGATGATGGTGTTGAACGCTGAGCTGAAGTCGACAAACAGGATCCTGGCGTACGTCCCTGGGGAGTCGAGGTGTTGCAGGATGTAATGTAGTCCCATATTCACTGCATCATCCACTGACCTGTTTGACCGGTAGGCAAACTGCAGTGGGTCCATCAGGGGGCCTGTGATGACCTTCAGGTGGTTCAGCACCAATCTCTCCAAGGATTTCATGACCACAGAGGTCAGGGCAACAGGTCTGTAGTCGTTTAATCCTGTAATAGAGGGTTTCTTGGGAACTGGAATGATGATGGAGCGTTTGAAGCAGGAAGGCACTTCACGCAGCTCCAGTGATCTGTTAAAGATCCGGGTGAAGATGGGGGCCAACTCGTTGGAGCAGACTCTCAGGCAGGACGGAGACACACCATCAGGTCCTGCAGCCTTCTTGATCTTTTGTCTCTGAAAGACCCAGCGCACCTCCTCTTCACAGATCATTAGTGCTGGTGGGAGGTCAGAGTGGAGGAGGGAAGGAGTTCCTGGGGCTGCAGATAATCCTTTTGTGTGGGTGGGAGGTGAGAACTGTAGGTTCTTTTCAAACCTGCAGTAAAAGCTGTTTAGGTCATTAGCCAGCTGGAGGTTTTCCGCAGGGTGGGGGGATGGTCTCCTGTAGTTGGTGATATTCCGTAGGCCTCTCCAGACAGAAGCAGAGTTGTTAGCTGAGAAGTTTTTTTGTAACTTCACACTGTAGCTCCTCTTAGCAAGCCTGGTCTCCTTCGTCAGCATGTTTCTGGCCCGCTTGTACAGAGTCCAGTCACCAGTCCTGTAGGCCTCCTCCTTGGTCTGACGTAGCTGCTTCAGTTTAGGAATGAACCAGGGTTTATTGTTGTTGTATATGCAGAAGGTCTTGGTCTGCACACACATGTCCTCGCAGAAACAGGTGTATGATGTCACAGTGTCAGTGAGTTCATTTAAGTTAATGGCTGCAGCTTCAAAAACACTCCAATCTGTGCAGTCAAAGCAGGCTTGTAACTTCAGCTTTGATTCCTCAGTCCATTTCTTCACAGTCCTTACAACAGGCTTGGAAGTTTTTAGTTTCTGTCTGTATGTTGGAATAAGATGGAGCAGGCAGTGGTCAGAAAAACCCAGAGCTGCACGGGGGACGGCATGATAGGCATTTCTTAAAACTGTGTAACAGTGGTCAAGTGTATTTGTGTCCCTGGTGGGACATTTAATATGCTGTCTGTATTTAGGAAGCTCATTTGTGAGATTAGCTCTATTGAAATCACCCAGAATGATAAGCAGAGAGTCTGGATGTTTTTCCTCCACGTCTGCTATCTGGTCAGCGAGGAGCTGCAGTGCCTCCGTTGTACAAGCAGCAGGCGGGATATAAATTCCGACCAGAATAAATGAGGAGAACTCTCGCGGTGAATAAAAGGGTTTACAGTTTATGAACAGTGACTCTAGGTTAGGGCTACAAAACTTCTTCAACACTGTGACATCAGTACACCAACCTTCGTTTATGTAGAAGCAGATTCCACCACCCTTAGTCTTTCCAGAAAATTCTCGGCTGCGATCAGCGCGAAACAGTTGAAATCCGTCCAGACGGACCGCGCTGTCCGGGATGTGTTCACTCAGCCAGGACTCCGTGAAACAAAGGGCGCCAGATCTGCTAAAATCCCTGATGTAAACAGAGGTCTGGGAGAATGACCTCCCCTCCTGCCTGTGCCAGAGTGTGTGTGAAAAATAAATCAGGTTGATCACAGCCATCTGCTCCATTGTCTTTGTGTGAACCTTGCAAACGTCACAATATATATATATATATATATATATATATATATATATATACATATGTATATTCACTGCTCTTATTTTCTTATCTTCTAAATTGTTGCTCTGAGTGTTGTTATCCCTGTGCTGTTGCAGTCCTGGAAATTCCCCATTTTGGGACTAATAAAGGCTTATCTTATCTTATCTTATCTTATCTTATTTGTGTATGCCTTACGAATGCTGCAATAAGGGTGCAGAAACTTTTGTCTCAAAGTTTCAATTAAGATACGTTAGACCTCCTTTTTTACATAAAAGGGGCGATGCACCTAAAAATATGGCAGTGCTACAAGTTTGCTAGGAATTCGCACATTTCTAGGATATTCTTGCAACATGAAAAGATTGAGGGTTTTTTGTCCTTATGACAGTCCTGCGACAGCCGTCTAATACTGGCATGACAGATATCTGTACCAATTGTGCAATCGGGAGCTTGTAATGCCTCTGTCCCTAGAAACCACAACCAACATTCGAATGAGGACGTTTTCAGTGCTTGCCCACTGCAGCATTTTTCCCACTGGAATATTGCGCAGAAGCACACACTTAAAATGACTTCAGCACCATACAATTCCATGTATAAGGTTACACATGCCTGACAAACACTAGAAACAAAAGCAAAATCACAATTTCACTGCTTGCCCACTCCAGGCCCTGTACAGACGGGACAATATATATTTTATATTATAAACTTTATAATATAAATATATTATTTATACTATTAACTAAAATTATGCTATAAGAATTTACTATTTCTTTTCACCAGTTGGCAGGGGACTGTGCCTCTCCTTTCAGTCCTTATTGTCATTATGTTATCAGGCAATGATACACTGTGGCAACCTGAAAGGGGGCAGTTGAAAGGAAAAACAAAAAAGTCCTGCATGTTTTGCTTGCAGTGCTTGATAGTGCGTCCAGTATGTCCTGCATAGGGTGGGACTCGGACTCCAGCAGAGATGACAGTTTAGCCACCGTCCTTCTCTCTCCTATCTCCTCCACTGGGTCAAGGCGTTGCCCCAGGACAGATCTAGCTTTCTTGATTAGTTTGTTCAGTCTCTTCCTATCGGCTGCTGTGATGCCACTGCACCAGCAGACCACTCCAAAAGTGATGGCTGATGCCACCACCGTGTCGTAGAATGTCTTCAGGAGTGCCCCTTGTACACCAAAAGACCTGAGTCTCCTCAGTAGGAACAGCCTGCACTGTCCCTTCTTGTAGAGTGCGTCAGTATTGTGTGACCAGTCTAGTTTATTGTTCAGATGAACACCCAGGTACTTGTAGAATGTCACCATCTCAATGTCTGTTCCCTGGATGTTTACTGGTGCTGTGAGGGGTTGTCCTTGCCTGCGGCAGTCCACCACCAGCTCCTTAGTTTTCCTCGCGTTGATCTGGAGGCAGTTCCGATGGCACCAGTCCACAAAGTCCTGGATAAGCCCTCTGTACTCAGCTTCATCTCCGTTGGAGATGAGGCCGACGATCGCAGAGTCGTCAGAGGACTTCTGTAGATGGCAGTGTGTTGTGTTGTGTGAAAAGTCCGCAGTATAAAGGGTGAACAGGAAGGGAGCCAAAACCGTTCCCTGGGGAGCCCCCGTGCTGCCGATGATCGTGTTGGACACACAATCCCGGGTTCTCACAAACTGTGGCCGGTTAGTGAGGTAGTCCAGGATCCATGATGACAGATGTTAGTCCACCCCTGTGCACAGCAGCTTGTCCTTCAGGATCATCAGTTGGATGGTGTTGAAAGCACTGGAGAAATTAAAGAACATGATCCTCACCTCATTCCCGGGCTTCTCCAGGTGGGACAGAGAACGGTGAAGGAGGAAGATCACTGCATCCTCCACCCCAATGCCATGCTGGTAGGCGAACTGGAGTGGATCCATCACTGGTCCCACCAGGGGGCGGAGGTGAGCAAGGAGCAGTCTCTCGAGGGTCTTCATCATGTGGGACGTCAGGGCCACTGGCCTGTAGTTGTTCAGGTTTCTGGGGTGGGAAGTCTTTGGTACAGGTACCACACAAGATGTTTTCCACAACTGTGGTACCCTCCCCAGCTTCAGGCTCAGGTTGAAGATGTGCTCCACAATCCCACACAGCTGGTCTGCACAGGACTTGAGGAGCTTTGCGCTGATGCCGTCTGGTCCCGACGCCTTCCTCGCCTTGATCTTCCTCAGCTCCATCCTCACCTGGGTCTTAGTGAGGGTCAGGTTGGGGGGCTGTGTGCTGGGAGTGGGGGGGTGTTGGTGGAGTGGGGTGTGGACAGCAGATCTCGATGACTGTAGAGGCAGCAGTGGTTGTTGTGCAGTTGGGGGGGAGGGCGGTTGGTCAAACCTATTAAAAAACAGGTTCAGATTGTTCGCCCACTCCCTGTCCTCCGTGGCCTGGGAGGAGGTATTCTGGAGCCCAGAGATGGTTTTAAGGTTTCTTCAGACCCCGCTGATGTTGCTCTGTTGCAGCTTGTCCTCCATCTTCTTCCTGAAGCTGTCCTTGCCTTCTCTGATCTTTCTCCTCAGCTCCCTCTGTACAGACTTCAGCATCTCCCTGTTCCCCGACCTGAAGATCCTCTTCTTCTCTCTCAGAAGTGTTTTTATCTCAGGGTTGATCCAGGGTTTGTTGTTCGAGCAACACCGTATGGTCTTGGTGGGTACGGTGTTGTCCACACAGAAGTTGATGTAGTCCGTGATGGTGTGAGTGAGGCCATCGATGTCCTCACCATGTGGATCGCAGAGCTGCTCCCAGGCAGTGGTTTCAAGACAGTCCTTTAAAGCGTCCATTGCCTCCTCAGACCATATCTTCACCGTGCGCATGACCGGAGGTTGTCTGTGTACTAGGGGTTTGTACACCAGCAGGAAATGAACCAAGTTGTGATCCGATCTCCCGAGTGGGGGGAGAGTGGTGATGAGGTGTACGTCTCCTTAGTGTTAGCATCGAATAAGTCCAGTGTTTTATTGTCTCTAGTGTGGCATGTGACATACTGGGTGAACGTGGGTAGAATGGGGGACAGTGAAATGTGGTTGAAATCGCCTGAGATGAGGAGAAGAGCATCTGGGTGTTCTATCAGCAGCCTGCCAGTTACTGAGTGGATGGCGTCACGCGCTGTCCCAGCGTTCGCCGTCGGATTTGCATAAATAACAATGCAGATCACGTGTGAGTATTCCCTCAGGAGATATGCTAACTGCTAGCAACTCAATGTCTTTGCTGCAGTGATGTTGTTTAACTGTGATATGTCCCAGTCTGCACCAGCTGTTATTGACATACATTATCACTATTCCGCCCCTTGCCTTCCCACTGTCTGGTGTCCGGTCTGCCCGTATTGCGTGGAAACCCTCCAGTTTGATGTTAGCATATGTTGCTAGTTCTGTTAGCCAAGTCTCAGTAAACAACATCAAGCTAATCTCTCTAAAGACGCTCTCGTAGCGGGAGATAGCTGCTAGCTCGTCAGTCTTATTGAGTAGCGATCGTACATTCCCCATAATAACGGATGGAAGGATGAGTCTGTACATTGTATTTCTCGCCCGCCGTCTTGTTCCAGCACGGCATCCATGTCGTTTCTGTCTTATTTCACCTGGTATGTCGAGGTCTTGCGCTAGCATCTTGGTCCGGTTAAGTGCTAACAGCTGGTCTCTGCTGTAACGTATCCTGCTATAAACTGTGGCTCCATCTGCCAGCTCAGGAGACATTTGGGCGATCCGTGTGTCCATCTGATGTATAAGGTATCGCCGGATCAGAAAGAATTACCAAGAGAAGCCAGATAGTAAATAAAAATAGGAAGAAATTGATCTGCTGTTGCAAAAAGGCAGCCTACTCGTGTGGCGCCGGAAGTAGGTTTTTTTTGTGTGTGTGTCTTAAGTGCCAATTCAGTGTGATTCCAAGTAAAAATTGTTGCAAATTTGCATATTTGTCATTTGTTTTTAACCCCTCAGCCTCTAAAACACTGAAGGGATACTCTGCACTACAAAGCCAAAGTGCAGTATCTGCAAAATGCCAAACTGAACAAAACTGCTTTTGATGTTTTTTTATTTTCAAACATAAGCATTAAATTATAATTAACTAACAAGTGTATGATTTATTAGATTTAAGTGAAGTGAATTTCAAGCATATTGTATATTGACATCAGACTAAATTTGGCAGTTTTACAGGCTATACATTTTGCCTTTTTTACTGCAGTATAATTACATGGCAATTGATTACAGTATAATTGCATGGCAACACTGCAGTAAGCACAGCAAGTAAGCCGTTTCACTCATTTTTTCATAGTAATTGGGAGGACACATATTTTCAATCAAGACACCTAGTCCCTATAATATCATGGCAAAACCCAGTCTTCTATAAAATATGTACATTTACATGAAAAAAAACTGACAAGAACTCATTGGGTACTCCCAATGAATGAATGTCAGTTCCCTGACAATCATTACTGCACTAGCATTGCAGAATACACATTAAAACCAAACTGTCCTTTGCAATGAAGTACAAAACCCTTGCACACTGCTGCTTAATGCAAACCTTGCTACTACACTACAGTTTATTACCTATTACTACCCTATGTGATATGTATTATGTAAGCCTTGTATACTATGTATACTCTTGATTACTTGTTTGCCAAATTGCCCCCTACACTACAACCACTATTTAACTTTTAACTGTATTTTAAGTTTGACTGGGGATAGGCCTACACATGTAATTGTGTAACAGTTTCAGTTTACAAATCCACGGCATCCTCAACAGCGGTAATTTTACAGCAAGAGTGACGATGAACTACAGTAGTTTTGATCAATTTACCATTATTTTAAAACTAAAAACAGTCTGTGTAATGCAGGATTTCTTCCGTACTCCCCCACCTTCGCTCCCAGAGATCTTTGCCTCAGCACCTTCACCTGAGTGGTCTCCTCTGCATCAGTACAGCCAGGTTTGGAGTTTGCCCCCCCCCCCCCCCCCCCCCACACACGTTGTGTTCTCCCGTCCCATGGACTCTGGGCGGCCAGTCGACATGATGTCTCTCACTGTCAGGTGGGACTTGGACTCTGGTCCGCCACCTGACAGACTTCTTTTTTTTCTCCTCTGCTCGGTTTTGATCTGGCTTAGATTCTGACCTCTGACTATGGGTTAGAGTCAAAAGGGGAAAGGTCAACGTTAATGTTTCCTTTGCACTATTCTGACAGAAGAAGTAAAACTAGAGTCACCACACTCTGTACACAGGTTTACCCTGAGACCCTGACCTCTGACTATGGGTTTGGGATTACAAAGTCAAAGGTCAAGGTCAAATTGCCATTTAAACTATATCTAAACTACAACGAAACCTACAGTCAGCAACCTTGGTACACAGGTTTAACTTGGAACCTCGACCTGCAACTATGGATTTAGGGTCAAAAGGTCAAAGGTCATGGTCAAAATGCCCTATAAACTATATATCAACAACATTGAAGCCTAGGGTTACCAAACTTAACATCCCCACCTCAAACTATGGGATTAGAGTTAAAAGGTCAAAGGTCAGGTTAGCATTTCTTTTACCTATTACTATAAAACAAGTGCACCTAGGATCATCAAACTTTGTACAAAGGTTCACCCTGTGACCTTCAAGTGTGATTATGGTTTTATGATTGTAAGGTCAAAGGTCAAGGTAAAAATGCCATATAAGCTACATCTCAACATTGAAACCTAGGGTCACCAAACCTTGTACACATCCTCTCACATCCTGTGACCCTAAACTATCACTATGCTTTTGAGATTGCAAGGTCAAAATGCCATTTTTTTTTTTTTTATTTTAACCCCTTGCACTCTGGTCAATTTCCCTAAAAACGCCTAAAAATAACGTACCCAAAGTAAATCAAAAGCTGTTCTTCAACCCTTTGCAGCATCTTCATGGGGTTGGTCTCATTTAAAAGAACACCCTTTGAATTTTTTGGCAAAACAGTCATAATCTCTCTAAGTGCCTGCCACTGAGTAACAGTCATCTAAACATACTGAACTTGAAGAAAATAAAGTTCGCCTGGGTGTTTTTTTGGATACAAATGCTTGCAAATAACACACAGCTGTCAGACGCACAAGAGTCTGACAGCTGTGGAGCTTGGTTCTACTTGGTTCACAAGTAGAACCAAGTGTTATCCAGCTGAGGTCAAAATTTTGTAACAATACCACAAAAAATGAATATATTACACAGCTTTTTTGTCAGGTTGTTCCCAGGCGTTTTTGAACTGTGCCAAATTGTGCCAAATGGCACAGTTTGGAAAAACGTCTGTAACTTTTGAATGATTCAATATAGAAACTTCATCTTGGGCTCTAATGAAAGGTGACACTCAGGGCTGTGTGTGTGTGTGTGGGGGGGGGTGTTCATTCATTCATGAATGAATGAATGAACAAACAAGCCCCCCACACACAAAGAAGCATGCCACGTAAAAAATGTGTGGCTGTTTTTTACAAGAAAAAATAACCTACAGTGCACTAAAAATTATACTAAAATATCTAATGTAGAGGATAGCAATTCTCCCCCCCCCCCCGCTACAGAAGACGGACATCGTCCATCGCTACATGACGGACAGCGGGGACAGTGCGCTGCGGTCTGCTACGCACAGTTGTACTAAAATATCTGCAATATATCTGCAATCCGCTACAGAAGAGTAGCGGGGGGAGGGGGGCGTTCACGGTCCGGACGCGGAGCACGGACCGGTCCGTCATGTGGCGATGACGCACAGTTGTAATTTACCGATCGGTCAAAAGTCATTTTGATTACAATTTTCAGGGATAAAGAATAATTTAGCTTACAACACTTACCTGTCCACAACAGCAGTGTGGCTGGCGAACTTCTCTTCCTCATTGTCAGACGAACATGACGCTGGTCCGCTTGTTATGACTCGTGGTTCTGGTCACGCGACCCGGTCAAACCATGATTCCATTATTGCGGTTTTGCGCTTCAATGATTGCGGTTTTAGCGAACGATTTTTCAAAACAAATAAGAACAGTAGTAAGAAAAAAAGACTGGCGAACGCGTGTGTGTCACCCAGCGGCTTACACAAAACAGATTTTATGCACAGGACGCACGCTTTCAATTGTTGAACTTCTCTGCTTCAATTGGCTCGCTGTATTCGCAGCCGTTGGTAGGCGGATCCTTCTTGCTAGGTTTTCAGTCATTGGTTCTTCAAGGTTTCAGAAACCCAATTCAAGGCTCTTATTAGTCGAATGAGAGGTCAATCACATCTAAACCAATCAAAGCACTCCTTTGGCTTTCTGTTCGCGGCTGTGTCTGCAGTGGAAGAACAGAAATGCAGCTTTTTTTTTTCAGTTCGCTCTAGGACACTAGGACACTGTAGGACACTGTGCGTCCTACAGCGCACGAGGGCGCGCTAGGACGCAGAGACGTGACCGCCCGCGGTATCCCGGAAGGCAAGAGGTTAACCTTTATTTAAAATGGCAGGATAGATTAAGAACATATTCTTGTTTACAAGTGTGGCCTGGGGGGAAGGGGCATGGGGAAACTCACATTCATACCTCCCCAGTTGATGCCAATTAACCTAACCTGCATGTTTTTGGCCCCTGTGGTAAGAAAAACCAGAGAAATCCTTGGGTAAACCCACGTAGACAAGGGGAGGACATGCAAACTCCGCACAGAAAGATCACCATTTGTCAGGGAGTGGGATCAAACCCGAGATCCCATGGCCAAGGGTGAGTTGCTGTGCTGCCACAGTGCTAACTACCGCACCACTGTGTTGCCCACTACACTATAAACTACATCTCAACAACAAAGAGGCTGAGGGGTACCACTGGCACCTACCGGTATTTTCTTTTATCTCCTACTAGTCCCTAGCTGTCGCAGCTCAGTGAGATATTACCCTACATCATTGTGTGAATTCTACTTGCTATTATTTTATAACATTTACTTGAAAACTATTTTTTTGCAAATTGTTACCTTAATATTTTCCAGTAAATCTTGTGTGTTATTTCCATTAGTATTGCTTTAATATATATTTTTTTCATTTTTAGCAGACAGTTAGTGTCACTGTTTCAGTTTCAATTCCACTTCATTCCTTTCTTGTTTTGGTGTGTTATTGGCGTGTAGGCTAAACCGATATGCGGCCTTGACGCTCTGTGTGTGTGTGTGTGTGTTTGTGTGTGTGTGTGTGTATGTGTGTGTGTGTTCATGTGGTACAGACTATGATTGTTCACTCTGGGTGTTAGCTTACAAAGCAGGAAGTGCACATTTGGGTTGGGGGGAGATCTAGGCACGTTTAGTCTTAACCACATCTGTTCAAATACCAGAGACCCTCGGCACACAGGAAGAGTGTGTGAGTACACATATGTGTGCGTGCATGCTACAGAAGCCTCTCTTTGTGAGCACAGCTTATAAAAATGTTTGACCTTTGGTTGCATAACATGCTCCCACAATGAGGAACTGAGGGAAATTCACTATGTACCTGCTATAATGTTCCTCCTACCAGGAACAGACGCTAAATGATCACATCAGTTTCAAGACCTGCTTTAGAAGCATCTGTGGACACCTTCAGAGGTTTACCTTGGTCATAAAACTTCAGGATTGGCTCCTTTATTGAGCAGTTCTTCAACCACTCCCACTCTTTTATGTGTTCTGACTGCCATTGCCACATAGTATCTGATTCCAACAGGCTTCCTAAAGTTCTCGTGTTGGCTGATAGGTTTGGAACAAATTTCCCCAGGTAATTAATCAACCCCAGGGTGTTATGTCCACACACCTGGGCATGATGACGGACAAGAAGGCTGTCCTTGAACTCGAACTTTATTACATAAATGTCAAACATACAGAGCACGTCAAAGAGCGCTCACCTCCTGACTATCCCTGAGTGACAGTGCTGGCAGAAGACACATAACATGGCCGGCTCCTCCCTTATGTATGTTGGTGTGATGACGGAACCAGCCATCTATGTCATCACGCCCCTCTCTGTTGTAAACCCCTTTACAACATTCACCCTCCCCCTTGGAAAAACACAGAACACTTTAATAATTCAAACCTTCCCCAATTTAGCATATACATTGAACCTCTGAACTAGGGTCAGTGGGTGGACCGCCGCTGGACCTGACGTGGCTAAGTGAATTATTCTGCCACTTATTTAGCCGCACTCCTACTTAAACAGTCACTTTTTTTTTTTTTTTTACAGTCCTCCATGGGGAAGGCAATTCTGCTGGAGGGGCCTTGTAGCAGGCCTGCAGTGGGCGCGCCCCTAGAGATGCTGGGTCCCCCAGACCGTAACCAATCTTCTTAATGCTGCGACCCGGGTGCCGCGCTGCACCAACTGACTCCTGCGAAGCCTCGCTGTCTGGAGTAGCCATTCAAATGTGCCAGAGATTTTTTGCGTGCCGTAACAAACCATCCGTCAATCTGAAGCACGCTGGTCCCAGCTGTGCCACAATCCTCAAGGGCATCCACAGTCTAGTAGAAGGTAACTTAACTGGACGCAGATCCGGTCAATCATCCGTGCATACTTGCACCCAGTCCATCACCTGAAGAGACACTTTGCTTGGTCTCACATGCCCTTGACATTGCGGTGATGCTACATCTGCCTCCGCCGTTATCATGTTGGTCATGGACTCTTCACCCAATGCCCCCGCAGCAGTCTCTGGAGGCCAAAGCTGGTCATGGGTACTGAAGATGTCCGGCATCTCTCCTGTGTCGCTTACCATAATGAACCCTTCACCCGTTGGCTCAGCTGTGGCTCCCGTAGACTTGTGCTGAGGGAGGATACTGAAGCAATCTGGTTCCTTTTCTCCCTTGCCTGATGTGCTTTGTTGTTGTTGCTCCGTGTCATGGATAACGTCCATAACCGGTTGTTGTGCCCCGAGGTTCTCTGCGTGCATGGGCTCCCTCTCCTGCAACTCTGCAGCGGCTTCCATAGTCTCCTGCTGGGTGAGGATTTGAGGCCAGTCCGGCTACTGCCCCCCCACCCCCCCAGGCAGCTCTCCTCCTGTGCTCTCAGGACGGTTTGTTTGGTGTCGGTGTTGCCCTTTGTAAACTTGTCCCACACTACATCATCATCATCAATGTCCGTTGTGTCCCAATTACCATAGCCAGACAAAGTGAAACTGCTGTTCTCATGGATGGTGAAATTCAATCGGTAGAACAGGTCACATCTCATAATGTTTTTGCCATGCATAGTCACTTGAAACTCAAAGTCATAAACAATCCTTGACTTGTAGTAGGCCGTTAGCATAATGGTACCCATGTTGCTAACTCTGTGACCACTGTATCCATACAACTTCGCTGGGTTCTTTCCAATTGGGTAGTTAGGGAAAAATTTCTTCACCGTGGCCCAGTTTAGCATCGACCTAACTGCCACAGTGTCGAGGAGCAATGGTACAGCCATGCCATCCAATTCAACCATGCCACATACGTAGGAATCAATTTCGGGGCTTACCGCATGGATGGTGGTGGCTGGCGGGAGGTTTTAGATAGATAGATAGATAGATAGATAGATAGATTTCCCAAACCGGGAAATTACAGTGTAAAAAGCAGCATGACAGTAGACAGCCAAATGACAGAAACACACACAGCATAATAGACAAAGGGATTACCCATGGAAAGTAAAACTGTGAAAAAAAAAGCTTATATACATCGTAAATGAATAGATGGTGACCCGTATAGATACATGAATCATACCCGCTGTACAATGCAGGACTATCTGGTGCAGCGTGAGATGTGAGATACTAATTAGACTGTAAGGTGCAGTATGGCAGCATAGTTATGACCAGAATTCAACATCAGAGTGAGTTATTGTACAGTGAAATGGCATGCGGCAGGAAAGATTTCCTTTACCTAACCGTTTGGCAGCAAAGCTGTAGCAGTCTGCCGGAGAAAGTGCTCTGCTGTCTGTCCAGTGTGTGGTGGAGGGGGTGATCAGGATTGTCCATGATGGAGAACAGTTCATTTAGTGTCCTCCTCTCCACCACAGTCTGAAAGGTCTCCAGCCTGAGACCAATTACAGAGCCAGCCCTCTTAATAATCTTGTCAGTTCTGTTGGTGTCGCTGGCTCTGACACTGCTACCCAACAGACAGCAGCAAAGAAGATGGCGCTGGCAACAATGGTCTGGAAGAAAAGCTCCAGCATCCTGCTGCACACGTTGAAGGATCTCAGCTTCCGCAGGAAGTAGAGTCTGCTCATCCCCTTCTTGTGTGGAACATTGGTGTAGGATCTCCAGTCTAGCCCGTTGCTGATGATGACATCCAGGTTTTTGTAATCCTCAACCACCTCCACATCCTCCCCCCTAATCTGCAATGGCTGAGAAGGTGTCCTCTTCTTCCTAAAGCCAATCACCGTCTCTTTGGTCTTGATGACTGTTCAGTCTCATGTGATTCTGCTCTGTCCACTCTACAAATCAATCTACCAGTGCCCTGAACTCCTTCTCCTCTCCCCTTCTTATATACCCAACAACAACTGAGTCATCAGTGAATTTCTACAGGTGGCATGACTCGGTGTTGTACTCCAGCTGTTTCTTAACCTGGTCTGTAGTCACAGTGATGGGAGGGGGGTGTCCCCAGTGGAGGGGGGTGGGGGGGGTGGAGAGAGGTGCTGCACAGGATGGTGGGGGGGGTGGAGGTCTGGCTGTGTTGTGGGGGTCACAAGAGGGTGGGGAAGGGGTGTGTGGGGGCCTGGCTGTGTTGTGGGGGTGACAGACGGTGAGGTGAACCAATTCAAAAACAGATTCAGCTCATCAGCTCTCTCAAGGCTCCCAGATGTCTGTCTGTCCTTACACCCAGTTATTTGTTTCATTACCATCCACACATCTTTAGTATTGTTTTGCCTGAGATTATTCTCCAACTTCCTCCTGTAATTGTCTTTACATCTCCTCAGCATCTCTCTCAGTTTGTGCTGCTCTCTCCTCAGTTTCTCCTTGTCTCCAGACCTAAAGCTCTCTTCTTCTTGTTCAGAAGTGCTTTCAGGTCACTGTTGACCCATGGTTTGTTGTTGGGGAAACAGTGTACGATCTGAGCTGGCATGGTTGCGTCTTTACAGAATCTGATGTATTCTTTGATGTAGTCGGTCATATTGTCTATGTCCACCCCATGTGGTTCACAGAGTACACTCCCAGTCCGTCATCTTGAAGCAGTCCTGTATGCATCTCTTGCATTGGCATACAGTAGATCCAGTCTTTTATTTTCTCTGGTGGGACAGTCAATAAACTGGTGAAAGTTTGGTAGTGTTTTCCCAGTGAGACATGATTAAAATCACCCGTGATGGCCATAAGTGCATCAGGGTGCTTCTCCAGTAATGTGGCAGTAGTGGAGCTAATGATGTCACTGGCCACTGCTGCGTCAGCTGACGGAGGCACGTACACAATAATTACTAGGGAGCACGCAAATTCTCGAGGCATATAATAGCGTCTCATACTTACAGCCAGCAGTTGAATGTCTGGGCTGCAGCTCTATTCCTTCACATAAATGCGTCCAGGATTACACCACCTTTCATTGACAAGAAGTGCCAATCGTCCTCCCCCTTTTTTCCCACAACATATAATGTCCCTGTCCCACCTGATAATCTCAAAGCCAGGTATCGCTACATTGATATCCGGGATGTGTGAGTGTAACCACATCTCTGTAAAACACATGATACTACACTCACGATATTCCTTTTGCATCCTTACCAGCGCTGTGAGCTCATCTGCTTCATTTCCCAGCAACCTCACGTTCAAGGTGATGAACATCAGTACGGACGGTTTATGCTTTCATCCTAGTCGTCCTTACTTTAGTTCCAGCCCTTCTTCTGCAGCGTTTCCTCCAGAGTTCATGCAAGAAGAGGGGCTTCGCTTCAGGCAGCAGCGCTGGCCTCCTCATCGCAATCAATTGGTCACGTGTGTAAACAACGCATTCGCCCCCACCTCTGTTGTTCTCCATTGCCCCGAGGAAGAAAAAAATAAGGGAAAGACTGGGGATAAAATAGAAAAAAATTGGTCCAGTCTTTCTACCGAGCCCTTGTGAAAAGAGACACACTATATACAAGAATAAGCAGATAAAAACATAAAGACATGAGAGAGCTGCTGCTGATATGGTCGCCTCTACTCATGGCACCTTAAAAAAAAAGCAAGCTGTTTTGCTTGCTTGGTGGGCCCCACGGCATCAGCGACCGGCACACTTTGGCGAAATGATTGTACCTTCCACACTTGTTACACTATTGCCCTATTGCCGGACAAAAATGTGCTTTCTCATGGTGTGTTGGGGAACCATAGTTACCACATGTGTGGCCTCTCGGAGCGGTCCTCCAGTTCACAGCATTCATCTCATACTCCACTGCCATATCTTCACGTTCCTCCATGCCCACCACACTGGCTAACGTCGTCTGTCCTGGCTGTCTCTGTTGTTGACACACACCTAGCTCCAATGTTAACCGGTCCGCTGACTCCAGCTGGAATGCTAGCTCGATGGTGTTAGCTAGCGTCATGTTGTTTGGTGCCGTTAGCGTCTTAGCCCTTCGTCTTGGGTTGTTTGTGTGCTCGGCCAATTGGTCCCGCACCATCTCATCCTCTAACAGTCCAAACTGGCACATGCTAGCCAGATGTCTCAAATCAACAACAAATTGTTGGGTGGACTCACCAACTCCCTGTCGCCTCTGGCGGAATCTTATATGGTGTGCTTGCATGTTGTCTGACATAGCAAAGTAGCTTTTTTTTGTTTGTTTTTTAAATGGTGCCGGAGGCAGGGTGGCCGTACCAGCAGCAACTCTCTTGTGTCTTTGTGTTTCTTTGTGTTTATTCCTGTACATAGTGTGTCTCTTATTAACCAGGGCTCTGTAGGAATACTCGGACTAAGAATGGACCAACTTTTTATCTATGTTAGCCCGGTCTTTCCCTAGTTTTCTTTCCTTTTCTCTTCCTTGGGCAATGGAGATCAACAGAGGTGAGGGCAGATGCATTGTTTACACACACGAACAGCTGATTGCGCTGAGGAGGCCAGCACCTGGAGCACTGCAGCCGGCAGTGAAGCCCCTCATCCTGGATGAACCGAAGAGGAGACGCCATGGGCGAAGGGCTGGAGCAAAGGTAAGTTGGCTGTACCGATGGTCATTACCGGGAATGTGCGATCGCTAGGAGATAAAACAGATGAGCTTACAGCGCTGGTCAGGACGCAAAAGGAGTATCGTGAGTGTAGTATCATGTGTCTTACAGAGACGTGGTTACACTCACAGATCCCGGATGTAAACGTAGCAATACCTGGCTTCAAGACTATACGAGGGAACAGAGACGTGAAAAGCAGCAGGAAAAAGAGAGGAGGAGGAGTGGCACTTCTTGTTAATGAACGGTGGTGTCATCCTTGACACATTTATGTGAAGGAAAAGTGCTGCAGCCCGGACATTGAATTGCTGGCTGTTAGGATGAGACCTTATTATATGCCGTGGGAAATGAAGTGCACTTTAATTGTTATCGTCTACGTCCCTCCGTCAGCTGACGCCTGTGACGTCATCAGCTCCACTGTGGCCACATTACTGGAGAAGCACCCGAATGCATTCATGACCATCACAGGTGATTTTAACCATGTCTCAGAGGGAAAAACACTACCAAACTTTCACCAGTTTGTTGACTGTCCCACCAGAGAGAACAAAACACTGGATTTACTGTATGCCAATGTCAGTGACGCATATAGTGCCACAGCTCTACCCCCCACTGGTAAATCAGATCACTGCATGGTCATGTTAACACCCAAATACGTCCCCCTTGTGCAAAGGCAGCCTGCTTATACACAGACTGTGAGGAGGTGGACAAAGGAGGCTGCTGATGCACTTCAGGACTGCTTCGAGACAACAGACTGGAGCATACTCTGTGAACCACATGGGGTGGCCATAGACAATATGACCAATTGCATCACAGAATACATCAGATTCTGTGAAGACATGATCATGCCAGCTCAGACTGTACACTGCTTCTCCAACAACAGACCATGGGTCACCAGTGACCTGAAAGCACTTCTGAAGAAAAAGAAGAGAGCTTTTAGGGCTGGAGACAAGGAGAAGCTGAGGGGAGTGCAGCATGAGCTGAGAGAGATGCTGAGGAGGTGCAAGGACAATTATAGGAGGAAGTTGGAAGATAAACTCAAGCAAAACAACTCTAAAGATGTGTGGGAGGGAATGAAACAAATAACTGGGTGCAAGGGGAGAGTCAGACAGACATCTGGGAGCCAGGAGAGAGCTGAGGAACTGAATCTGTTTTGTAATAGGTTCAACTCACACTCACCCGAGCAACACAACCAGACCCCCACGCACCCCTCCCCACCCACCCTCCCGTGTAGAACCTCTCTCAATCTCCTCCCTCCTCCTCCTCAGGGGGCACCAGGAACCTCCCTCACTTCACGGTGACTACAGATCAGGTGGAGAAACAGCTGAAGAGACTCCATCAGCGGAAGGCAGCAGGCCCTGATGGCATCTCCGTAAGGACCCTGAGGACCTGTGCCAACCAGCTAGCTCCAGTACTGAAACACCTGTACAACCTGAGCCTGAGTCTGGAGAGAGTACCAGTGCTGTGGAAGACATCCTGCCTGGTTTCTGTCCCCAAGAAGTCATCTCCATTGGATCTGAATGACTACCGACCAGTTGCCCTCACATTTCATGTGATGAAGGTCCTGGAGAGACTGGTCTTAGCCCACCTGAGGCCGCAGGTGAAGATGTGGCTGGACCCTCTGCAGTTTGCATATTAGCCCCATTTAGGAGTTGAAGATACTGTCATCTACCTGCTGCAACGAGCCCATCCGCACCTGGATGGTGGAGGAGATACTGTAAGAATCACTTTTTTTGATTTTTCCAGTGCCTTTAACACCATCCAGCCACTGCTGCTGGGTGAGAAGCTGCGGGTGATGGGGGTTGACAGCTCTGTGATCTCCTGGATTACTGACTACCTGACAGGCAGACCACAGTTTGTCCGGCTGGGCAATGTCTTGTCTGGAGTGGTGGCTAGTGATACGGGAGCTCCACAGGGGACTGTGCTCTCTCCTTTTCTTTTTAGCTTATACACCACTGACTTTCAGTACAACACTGAGTCATGTCACCTGCAGAAATTCTCTGATGACTCAGCTGTTGTGGGGTGTTTAAGAGGAGGAGTACAGGGCACTGGTAGACAGATTTGTGGAGTGGACGGAGCAGAATCACCTGAGGTTGAATATCAGCAAGACCAGAGAGATGGTGATTGACTTCAAGAAGAGGAAGACGCCTTCTCAACCACTGCAGATTAGGGGGGAAGATGTGTGAGTGGTTGAGGACTACAAATATCTGGGTGTCAGGATCAGCAGAGGGTTGGACTGGAGATCCAACACCGATGCTGCGCACAAGAAAGGGATGAGCAGACTCTACTTCCTGAGAAAGCTGAGATCCTTCAACGTGTGCAGCAGGATGCTGGAGCTTTTCTACCACGGCCCAGTAGTTGATGATTTTGTTCACTGGTGTGACGATTCCTACCTGCAGCTGAATATGACAAAAACTAAAGACATGATTATTGACTTTAGGAGGAAAACTCCCAGGCACAAAGTCACTGTACTAAAAGGCCAGACTGTGGAGTGTGTGAATAAAGAGGCAGGTTTATGGACAGACGGATTTATTACACACTCACATCTCTCAAGCACAGAAAAGACTGAATCACTTCCACAAGATCTCTCCTTTTCACCCAACTCCCTCTTCACACATTTACATGGCATTTTCTCATCACACAGCATGGCATTTACATTACACTGCCTTCAACCCCCTATGTCCCTGACTCCTTCCTGCTATATCTCCAGGAACTCCCTAGGCATTGTTCTCCCATGCTTATTCACTGTCTCTGTCTGAGAAGCTAAATAATCTGACTCCCCCAAGGTCCCACACTGCCCCCCACCAGCATCTTAGATAGAACATCAGTCCACACGCTCTTTTGGCTTCAGTCTCCTCCCATAACTGCTGTAACTGGGGTTTACCACCTCCGTGGCGCTGCTGTGCCGGTGGGGGGGTGCTGGGAGTGTGTCTGACTGCGAGTGGGCCGTGGCGAGGTGGGGGGGGGAACTTCGGTCTGTCCGTGTGGCTACCCTGGTGAATCGTTTCCCTGGGGAGCTCTCCGTGGGGGTCTTCCACGCCGAGGGGCCCTAGCCAACAGCACTTGCTCATCCACTGCTACAAAGGTGGGTTTGAGTCTGTCTATGCAAATTTTCTCCCGCCGACCCCCCAAGTCTAGCAAAAAATGCTTATCCCCTGTTTCCAGCACTCTGAACGGTCCATCATAGGGTGGGCGCAATGGAGGGTGGTGGGCGTTGTGTCTGACGAACACGAACTCCGCATTCTTCAAAGTTTGAGGCACGAAAGCACTCGGAAAACAGTGGTGGGCCAGGCCCGGCAGCGTGCCTGTGTTTGCGCTATGCTGCAAAAGCTGAGACGGGCAGCTGTCCGGCGCGGGATTATCTGGCAGAAATTCCCCTGGCAGCCATAGGGGCTGCGCAAAAACAAGCTCTGCCGGGGAAGCTACCAGATCCTCTTTTGGCGCGGAGCGCAACCCCAGTAAAACCCACGGCAACCTGTCCACCCAATTTGCATCCGTCAGTGAAGCCCTGAGTGCAGCTTTCAATGATCTATGAAAACGCTCACATAACCCATTGGCCTGTGGGTTTTACGCGGTTGTGCAATGAATTGCAACACCCAGGCTGCGGGCCATCGCGGACCAGAGTTCAGAAACAAATTGAGGGCCCCTGTCGGACGTAATGTCCGACGGGACTCCAAAACACACCACCCATGCTGTTAAAAAAGCGCGTGCCACCAGCAGGACTGCTTCTGGCCAGCGCGTGGTGTGGTCTACCACTGTCAGGAGGTGCGTGCACCCCTGTGATGGCAGGAGGGGGCCCACGAGGTCCACGTGAACATGGTCGGCCCTCTTAGCCGGTACCCGAAATGGCTCCAAGGGAGCCTTCGTGTGTCTGTGTACCTTGGCTTGTTGGCACGCCACGCAGGCCGCAGCCCACTCTTTTACTTGTTTGCGTAGGCTCGGCCACACGAACTTCTCTCCCACCATTTTGACTGACGCACGCACTCCTAGGTGCGCCAGAGTGTGAACCGACTCAAACACACGGCGGTGCCATGCGACCGGGACCACCGGACGCAGCCATCCCGTGGAGACATTGCAGATTAGGGGGGACATGCCGTCTTGCAGCACCCTGCTCTCCAGCCTTAACCCTGTTGGTCCAGACTGGAGCGCACGCACGTCTGCATCGCTAATCTGCTCCGCGGCCATGGCTGCATAATCTATCCCCACGTAGACCGGGGCCACCACAGTGCGCGAGAGGCAGTTCGCCACCACATTCAGTTTACCCGACACATGCTGAATATCAGTAGTAAACTCTGAGATTGCGGCCAGCTATCTCTGCTGCTGGCCCGACCACGGTTCTGAAACCTTGGCCATCGCGAACGTTAGTGGCTTGTGGTCCACGAACACGGTGAAGCTGCGCCCTTCCAGCCAGAACTGGAAGTAGCGTATGGCCAGGTGGAGAGCAAGCAACTCTCTGTCGAACGCGCTGTATTTACGTTCACTGTCGCGCAAAGTTCTGCTGAAAAAGACAAGCGGCTGCCAAGCCCCGGTGAGGCGCTGCTCCACGACAGCCCCTATGGCCATGTCTGAAGCGTCAGTGGTGAGCGCTATCCGGGCCGCCGGGTCCGGATGTGCCAGCAGTGCGGCATTTGCCAGGGCTGCTTTAACCTCCGAGAACGCCCGCTCTCGCTCCGGGGTCCATTCGACCCCATCCGCGGGTTTCTGTCTCTTGAGCGTGGCGTACAATGGTTGCATGAGCTGCGCAGCACGGGAAAGGAAACGGTTATAAAAGTTAACCATCCCCCAAAATTCTTGCAGCGCCCTGACCGTCTGAGGCCGGCGAAAATTCGCCACGTCGCGCACTTTGTCGGGCAATGGGATCGCTCCTTCCGGAGAGACGCGGTGCCCCAAAAAATCAATCTCCGTCACACCAAACTGGCATTTCGCCGGGTTGATTATTAACCCGTGCTCCTCCAACCTCCGGAAAACCGTCCTGAGGTGGGTTACGTGTTCATCTTCGGATGCACTGGCTACCAGGATATCGTCCAGGTAGACGAACACGAACGGGAGATCGCGCAGCACTGCATCTTTCATGCACTAGAACGTCTGTGCCACTCCTTTTAACCCAAATGGCATGCGCAGAAACTCGAATAAGCCGAATGGAGTTATTACCGCTGTTTTGGGTACGTCCTCCGCGCGCACTGGGACCTGGTGGTAACTGCGGACCAGGTCTATTTTGGAAAAAATGTGTGCTCCGGCGAGGTGAATGGAAAAATCCTGCATGTGGGGAATCGGGTAGCGGTCGTGTGCTGTGGCGTTGTTCAACCTGTGGAAATCACAGCATGGTCGCCATGACCCCTCAGCCTTAGGGACCATGTTTAGCAGGGATGCCCATGGGCTGTTTGATTGCCTGATGATGCCCAACCTTTCCAGGTTGGCGAACTCTTTGCGCGCTATGGAGAGTTTAGCTGCGTCCAAGCACCGAGGTCTTGCAAAAACGGGCGGCCCGGTGGTGGTGATAAAGTGCTCCACCCCGTGTTTACTAACTAACTAACTAAGTGATGGCCGCTGAAAATGTCTGGACCATGAGTGCTGGGAAATGAGTGAGCAGTGCGTGGAACTTACCGCCTGGAGCTGTGACGTTGGCTTGTGCTGTTGGCCGGGTCCCTCGCGCTATACGGGGGAGAGAATCAAAGGACAGTGCATTAACCAGGTGCCTGTTAGCAACATCCACAAGTAAACCATGTGCACACAGAAAATCAGCTCTCAGGATTGGGAAACTCAGTGCTGCTATGACAAAAGTCCACTCGTACGAGCAGCCGTGTAGAGATAAGGCCAGTGTTCTCTCACCGAACGACTTAATCTCCGAGCCGTTTACTGCCACAAGTCCGGAGCTGCTAGGTCCTGCCAGCCGGTCAGCGTAGGACGGCAGGATGCTCTTCTGGGCTCAGGTGTCAACGAGGAAGCGTCTCCCCGAGCGCGAGTCCGTCACATAGAGCAGCTTGTTCTCTTCACCGGCGGTCGCAGCTGCTACCGACTGCCAGCCTTGGCATTTCCCGAGCGCTTGAACTGGCATGGTGGCGCACATCTGCGCGCGTTCTCTCCAAAGCAGCGGTGGTAGAAGCAGAGCGCGTCTCTCTGGCGCTCCTTGGCCCCCGCTGCCGCTACCGTCGGTGGCTCCTCTCGTCCTCTGGTCGTCTCGCTGGGCTCCGCCGCCGCCACGTTGACTGTGATCGCCCTGGTGGTGAGGATGATCCGGTCTGCCTCCTGGGCTAGCGCACGGTAGTCACGCGCGGCCAGCAACAGTGAATTGGCCAGGACCACTCTCGTCTCTGTTGGAAGGTTCCAGAGGAACAGGTGGGCAAACAGAAAGTGCCCGTCGTCCGTGCCCATTAACGCCAGCATCTTCTCCATCAGGTCGACGGCCGAACCATCTCCTAACTCGGTCCGCCTCAGGAGCCTCTCCGCTCTCTCACATTCCGAGAGCATGTAGCACCGGGTCAGTGCAGCCTTGAGCGCCTCGTATTTGTTGCGGGCTGGAGGCTGATCGAGCAGGCTCTCTACCTGCTGGACTGTGCAAGCGTCCAGCGCTGCTACCACATGGTAGAACTTGGTGTCGTCTGCCGTTACTCCCCGGAGGGCGAACTGGGCCTCGGTGTGGAGGAACCAAGGGCGTGGGTTGTGCTGCCAAAAGTCCGGTAGCTTGACTGAAACCGCGCACGCGTTGCTGGGGGTTCTAGTCCGGGCTGACTGTGGGATGGCTGATGCGTCGCTGGGGCTTCCCGACCGGGCCGGCTCCGGGGTTCTTGCCTCGTGTTCCATAATTCGTCTGGGGTCACCAGTGTGGAGTGTGTGAATAAAGAGGCAGGTTTATGGACAGACGGATTTATTACACACTCACATCTCTCAAGCACAGAAAAGACTGAATCATTTCCACAAGATCTCTCCTTTTCACCCAACTCCCTCTTCACACGTTTACATGGCATTTTCTCATCACACAGCATGGCATTTACATTACACTGCCTTCAACCCCCTATGTCCCTGACTCCTTCCTGCTGTATCCCCAGGAACTCCCTGGGCATTGTTCTCCCCTGCTTATTCACTGTCTCTGTCTGAGATGCTAAATAATCTGACTCCCCCAAGGTCCCACAAGACCACTGAATGTGTGCAATCCTACAAATATCTTGGGACGATTATTGATAGTAATTTAAACTTTGAAGAGAACTGTGAAAGGGTGTGCAAAAAGGGTCAGCAACATTTGCATTGTTTGAGGAAACTTGCACGCTTCCAAACTGACCGAACCATAATGACAATGTTTTATTGGGCTTTTATTGAATCTGTTTTATCCTTTTGAGATGAGATGAGATGAGATTCAACTTTATTGTCATTACACATGTATGAATACAAGGTAACGAAACGTGACTTGGCATTTGGGCACGCTCTGCAGAGCGCATTCAAGGCCGGGGCAGCCGCTAGGCACCAGTCATAAAGAAGAAAGGAAAAAAAAAGAAAAGAGAGGATATGACACAATAGGCGAGAGAAAAAAACATGTTTTATCAAATTGACGCTTAATGAGTAAGCGAAATTTTGATTGCAGGCAAAAAAAAACCTCAATGCATATTTAGCAGACATTTAGTAGACAAATCACACGCAGAAGGAGAGCAGTGTGTGTATATCATATGCATGTAGTGTTGTATGCATTGTATAGTGTAAATGTAACAGTTGTTAGTGAGCAGCAGAGGGCGCCTCCTGGCAGTGGATAGATGTTATAATCATGTGACTTATAAACAAGTCCAGAGTCCAGAGTCTCTCTCTCTCTCTCTCTCTCTTGCTTGCAGAAGGCACATGGGCATTGTCCTCGGGGGTCCAATCCGCTGACGACAAACAACTGATTGTTGATTGTTTGGGTAGACATGAGCCGATCCTTCCACCTATCTCAGTCAGGAGGAATGTAAACACGGGGCAAACAAGGTCAAATCAAATCAAATCAGCACAGTGCACTCGGAGAATAGAATTTGTCCTCATCCGTGTAGTTCTGTGCTTTCATTATATATGCAGTCTTAAACTGTTTTTCCATAGAGAGCACAGGGCTTCAGATGTATTCCTTCACTGAATCACTGTCATTCAGTTCACCATTGCCACTACTCGTGCCCTCCCCAACTGGTCGAATTTGATGAAGGAGCTTGCTGGGTCCGCTTGAACAGCTCTCTCACTTTCCTTCAATTTCTGATGCATCAGGGAACTCCACAGCCAAAAATAGAAGTCCTGAGATCATAACCAATAATGTTTCCATAGACGCATGAATTCCAATGTCCATGAGTCTCCTCGTAGGTTCCAATTCTTGGGCTCCCCCTTGGCCCAATTCTTGTCGAAAAAAATAGTGACAATAGCACATTTAAGCCGCTTCCAAATCCATAATTTCCCCCCTGGAATTTCCCCGTTGTGGGACTAATAAAGGCTTATCTTATCTTATCTTATCTTATCTTATAATTTCCGTTTAGATTAAGATTCAGCAGAAGAAGAGCGACTAAACACAGACAAAAACACAACATTGCAAAGCTGGGAATAGATCAGGAAGGCAGGGGAGGAGGGAAGAAAAATGCGACTGCTCTCTCTCAAGGCAAGAGTGTCATGGGTCAGATAAAACTGAAACAGAGGAAATCCTTGGATCATGTAGTTAGATGGTCCAGTTGTTTGCTTGGTGAGTCACAGCTGAGCCTGACATCCCTGTGCACCAGACAAGTACAGAGGATGGCTACCTCCATTTTAAATGATGACTCCCACCCTTTGCACTGCCACTTTCAGCTTCTTCCCTTCAGACGGAGGTTCGCTGTCCCAAAAAGTAAAACCCAGCGCTACAAAAACAGCTTTGTTCCTGCTGCTGTCAAAGAGTTGAACAAGATGTAACAATATATTGCACATAATTTAGTTACCTATTTATTAATTTCATTTTATATTTACTTATTTTTGTAGGTTTTTTTATTTGGGTTCTAAATCTTTTATTGGGTTTTAGACTTTTGAGTTTTTAACCTCTTTGACTAGTCTTTAACTTTTTAATATGACCCTTTTTTTTTTCACTTCCGGCGCCACACGAGTCGGCTGCCTTTTTGCAACAGTGGCTCAATTCTGAGTTTTTCTTCCTCTAACTTTCTGATCCGGTGACAACTTTTTGATCCGGCGACACCTTACACACCTTATACATCACGGATACACAGATCTCCCCAAATGTCTCCTGAGCCGGTGGACGTAGCCACTCTTTATAGCAGGAGACAGTACAACAGGGACCAGCTGTTAGCACTTAACCGCCACTCGGTGCTAACGAAAAAACTCGACATACCGGGAGAGATAATACGAAAACGACGTGGGTGTCGTGCTGGTGTAAGACGGCGGGCAAGGAATATGAGGTACAGACCCACCCTCCCATCCGTTGTTATGGGGAATGTACGATCAATACTAGGAAAGACAGATGAGCTAGTGGCTATCTCCCACTACGATACCATATAACGGGAGTGCTGCCTTATGCTATTCACTGAGATGTGGCTATCAGAACTAGCAGCAGATGCTAACATTGAACTGGAGGGTTTCCACGCAATACGGGCAGACCGAACACCAGATAGCGGGAAGGCAAGGGGCGGTGGAGTGATAATGTATGTTAATAAC
The DNA here is from genome assembly GCA_020510985.1 of Pholidichthys leucotaenia. Classification (NCBI taxonomy): domain Eukaryota; kingdom Metazoa; phylum Chordata; class Actinopteri; order Cichliformes; family Pholidichthyidae; genus Pholidichthys; species Pholidichthys leucotaenia. The sequence continues at coordinate 261,937,635 of CM035836.1, forward strand.
AACTGGTGCAGACTGGGACATATCACGGTTAAACAACAACAGTGCAACAAGGACATGGAGTTGCTAGCTGTTAGCATCCGGCCTACATATCTCCCAAGGGAATACTCACACGTGATCTGCATTGTTATTTATGCAAATCCGACAGCGAACGCTGGGACAGCGCGTGACATCATCCACTCAGTAACTGGCAGGCTGCAGACAGAACACCCAGATGCTCTTCTCCTCATCTCAGGTGACTTCAACCATGTTTCACTGTCTCCCATTCTACCCACGTTCACCCAGTATGTCACATGCCACACTAAAGACAATAAAACACTGGACTTATTCTACGCAAACACTAAGGAGGCGTACACCTCATCACCACTCCCCCCACTCGGGAGATCGGATCACAACTTGGTTCATCTCCGGCCGGTGTACAAACCCCTATTGCACAGACAACCTCCGGTCATGCGAACAGTGAAGTTATGGTCTGAGGAGGCAATGGACGCTCTAAAGGACTGTTTTGAAACCACCGCCTGGGAGCAGCTCTGCGAGCCACATGGTGGGCAAATCAATGGCCTCACTCACGCCATCACAGACTACATCAGCTTCTGTGTGGACAACACCGTACCCACCAAGACCATACAGTGTTGCTTGAACAACAAACCCTGGATCAACCCTGAGATAAAAACACTTCTGAGAGAGAAGAAGAGGATTTTCACATCGGGGAACAGGGAGATGCTGAAGTCCGTACAGAGGGAGCTGAGGAGAAAGATCAGAGAAGGCAAGGACAGCTTCAGGAAGAAGATGGAGGACAAGCTGCAACAGAGCGACATCGGTAGGGTCTGGAGAAACCTTAAAACCATCTCTGGGCTCCAGAATACCTCCCCCCAGGCCACGGGGGGCAGGGAGTGGACGAACAATCTGAACCTGTTTTTAATAGGTTTGACCAACCGCCCTCCCCCCCGACTGCACAACAACCACTGCTGCCTCTGAAGACATCGAGTCCTGCTGCTCACACCCCACTCCACCATCACCCCCCCCACTCCCAAAACACAGCCCCCCAACATGACCCTCACTAAGACCCAGGTGAGGACGAAGCTGAGGAAGATCAAGGCGAGGAAGGCGTCGGGACTGGACAGCATCAGCGCAAAGCTCCTCAAGTCCTGCGCAGACCAGCTGTGTGGGACTGTGGAGCACATCTTCAACCTGAGCCTGAAGCTGGGGAGGGTACCACAGTTGTGGAAAACATCTTGTGTGGTACCTGTACCAAAGACTTCCCACCCCAAAGATCTGAACAGCTACAGACCAGTGGCCCTGACGTCTCACATGATAAAGACCCTGGAGAGACTGCTCTTTGCCCACCTCCGCCCCCTGGTGGGACCAGTGATGGATCCACTCCAGTTCGCCTGCCAGCATGGCATTGGGGTGGAGGATGCAGTGATCTTCCTCCTTCACTGTTCTCTGTCCCACCTGGAGAAGCCCGGGAATGCAGTGAAGATCATATTTTTTTACTTCTCCAGTGCTTTCAACGCCATCCAACCGATGATCCTGAAGGACAAGCTGCTGTGCGCAGGAGTGGACCAGCATCTGTCATCATGGATCCTGGACTACCTCACTATCCGGCCTCAGTTTGTGAGAACCCGGGACTATGTGTCCGACACGATCATCAGTAGCACGGGGGCCCCCCAGGGAACGGTTTTGGCTCCCTTCCTGTTCACCCTTTATACTGCGGACTTCTCACACAGCACAACACACTGCCATCTACAGAAGTTCTCTGACGACTCTGCGATCGTTGGCCTCATCTCCAACGGAGATGAAACTGAGTACAGAGGACTTATCCAGGACTTCGTGGACTGGTGCCATCGGAACTGCCTCCAGATCAACGCAAGGAAAACTAAGGAGCTGGTGGTGGACTGCCACAGGCAAGGACAACCCCTCACAGCACCAGTAAATATACAGGGAACAGACATCGAGATGGTGGCATCCTACAAGTACCTGGGTGTTCATCTGAACAATAAACTAGACTGGTCACACAATACTGACGCACCCTACAAGAAGGGACAGCGCAGGCTGTTCCTACTGAGGAGACTCAGGTCTTTTGGTGTACAAGGGGCGCTGCTGAAGACATTCTATGACACGGTGGTGGCATCAGCCATCACTTTTGGAGTGGTCTGCTGGGGCAGTGGCATTACAGCAGCCGATAGGAAGAGACTGAACAAACTGATCAAGAAAGCTAGCTCTGTCCTGGGGCAGCGCCTTGACCCAGTGGAGGAGATGGGAGAGAGAAGGATGGTGGCTAAACTGTCATCTCTGGGGCTGCACGGTGGCGCAGTGGTTAGCACCGCGGCAGCACAGTTTACCCTCGGCCGGGGGATCGCGGGGATCATGAGATCGTGGGTTCGATCCCTGCCCCGGGCCAACAGTGATCTGTGTGGAGTTTGCATGTTCTCCACGTGTTTGCGTGGGTTTACTCCGGGATTTCTCCGGTTTCCTCCCACATGCTTAAAACATGCAGGTTAGGGAGTTAAGGGGCGCTTGCGCACGCAGCGACCGGCAGCTGGTGGCTTGTCACCGGACTGCAGAACAAATCTACCTACGGGTACAAAATAAGTCAAAAAAAAAAAAAAAATCTCTGCTGGAGTCCGAGTCCCACCCTATGCAGGACATACTGAATGCACTGAGGAGCTCATTTAGCAGCAGACTACATCATCCCAGGTGCACAACCGAGAGGTTTCACAGGTCCTTCCTACCTACGGCTGTCAGACTGTATAACCTAAGCAGGGCTGCTCGCAGAGAAAGCAAAAAAAACGTGACAACCTAATAGCAGTGAATGCAAAAAACGCAATAGACTTACACAATGGTCCCCTCCGGTATACAACTAGGAAAATACCGGTCGCTACGGAGGGTGTCAATATGTATGGGCACATAATCATACCATGTAGGATAACTAGGTAGACGGTTATGCTGTTCATTCCATCTAACTACAATGCGCCGCACTGTGTGTGTTTATATATTTATATATTTATTCCATCTAGCTATAATGCTCCGCACTGTGTGTTTATATATTTATATATTTATATGTAGATCAGTCCGCCAAGGTCTCCACCTTTGACCGCCACCTAATCCACATAGCACCGGACCCCCATGATCCCTCCTGCAGGTGGTGAACCCACTGGAGGGCGGACCCATGTAACTCCTTCGGGCTGAGCCCGGCCGGGTCCCATGGGTGGAAACCCGGCCACCAGACGCTAGCCTTCGAGCCCCTACCCCAGGCCTGGCTCCAGGGTGGGGCCCCGGTAACCCCATACCGGGCGGGGTACACTGAATCCTTGATATACAATTTATCATGAGAGTCTGTTGGATCGTTCTTAGTCTGGCCCTTCACCCAGGACCAGTTTGTCTTGGGAGACCCTATCAGAGGCAAATTGCCCCGGACAACATAGCTCCTGGGATCACTGGGGCACGCAAACCCCCCACCACGATAAGGTGACGATCCATGAAGGGAATCAATGATCCATGAAGGGATCCATGAAGGGAGTCAATCTACGTTCCTACTCTCACCTATGGTCACGAGCTTTGGGTAATGACCGAAAGAACGAGATCGCGGATACAAGCGGCTGAAATGAGCTTTCTCCGTAGGATTGCTGGACTCACCCTCAGAGATAGGGTGAGGAGCTCAGTCATCCGGGAGAGGCTCAGAGTAGAACCGCTGCTCCTCCACATTGAAAGGAGTCAGTTGAGGTGGTATGGGCATCTGATTAGGATGCCTCCTGGACGCCTCCCGCTTGAGGTGTTTCAGGCACGTCCCACTGGGAGGAGACCCCGGGGCAGACCCAGGACTCGGTGGAGAGACTATGTCTCCCAGCTGGTCTGGGAACACCTTGGTATCCTCTCTGAAGAGCTGGAGCAGGTGGCTGGGGAGAGGGAAGTCTGGGCTTCTCTGCTTGAACTGCTGCCTCCGCGACCCGGACCTCCGGAATAGCGGTAGAAGATGAATGGATGGATGGATATTTATATGTACATATGTATAATAGCTGCTCTTGTTTTTTGTTTTTTTCTTGCCTTCTGATTGTTGCTCTGAGTGTTGCTATCCCTGCACTGTTGCAATCCTGGAATTTCCCCATTGTGGGACTAATAAAGGTTGATCTTATCTTATCTTATCTTATCTTATCTTATCTTATCTTATCTTATCTCTCTTATCTCTCTGTTTTTTCTCTTATCTCTTTGTCCTATGTCCTGATTGATGGAGCTTTGAGTACTTTTATCTTGTTTATATTCAGCTTCATATGTGCCTGGGTTTGTGTTTATGTTGAATGTAATTGTGGTTTGTAAATATGGATGTCACCAGACTGCAAAACAAATCTACCTACGGGTACAAATAAAGTAACCTGAACCTGAACCTGAAAAGGGCTGGCACTGTAATTGGTCTCAGACCAGAGACCTTTGAGACAGTAATGGAGAGGAAAACACTAAATAAACTGTGATCCATCATGGACAATCCTGATCACCCCCTCCACCACACACTAGATAGACAGCGAAGCCCTTTCTCCAGTAGACTACCACAGCTTCGCTGTCGAACGGCCAGGTACAGGAAATCTTTCCTGCCACATACAATTTCACTGTACAATAACTCACTATGATGTTGTATTCTGGTCATAGCTATGCTGCCACACTGCACCTTACAGACTAACTGGTACCTTACATCTCACTCTGCTCCTGATAGTCCTTCTTTGTGCAATGGGATGATTCATGTGTTTATATGGGTCATCATACGTATATTAAGCTATGATGTATATAGGTTTTTATAGTTGTGTTAGTTTTTACTTTCCATGGGTAATCCCTTTGTCTGTCATGTGTGTGTTTCTGTTTGGTTGTCAACTGTCATGCTGCTGTTACACTGTAATTTCCCAGTTTGGGATCAATAAAATCAATCTATCTATCTACAGTATCTATCTATCTATCTATCTATCTATCTAGTAGTTCAACAGCATCTCCATACGAGTCCGTCAAACCAAGCATGTGAAAAATCCTCTGACCTTCCATGGCCAGGCTGTGGACAAGCAGTGCCCGCTTCTTTCCTTTATTCAGCTTTCCCAGGTCTAAAGCTGCAACGTAGATCCTGAATGCATCCAGCCAACGTGGCCACGGGACAAGCGGTTCTCCTGGGAGCACAAGGAAATGGCTCAGCGGTCTTAGGCACGCTTCCATGGTTTGCTAATTCTCGTTGCCAAATGTTATGTCCACACACCTTGGAATGATGACGGACGACAGGGCTGTCCTGGAACTTGAACTTTATTACATAAATGTCAACGATACAGAGCATGTTAATGAGCACTTGGTTTCTGACTATCCTCGAGTGAGAGTTCCGGCAGAAGGCTCATAACATGGCCGACAACTCCCTGATGTATGTCAGTGTGATGACAGCACCAGCCGGTTACGTCATCACACTGCTCTCTGTCGTAAACCCCTTTACAACACAGAGCTCTCTGCAGGTGTTTCTTATCGTCTGGTACAGGCATCTCTACAATAGCCCGCACTTTCTCTGGATCCTGCTGTACTCCCTCAGCTAAGTTTTTCTCCCAGGTAAGTAATGTCGCTGACCCCAAACTGATTTTTATTTCAATTCAGGCCTAACTCCTGCACTCTGTTTAAAACTATACGCAGTCTTTGATCATGTTCATCTTTTGTCATTCCCCAGACTACCACATCATCATGAAAACACCCACATCCTCTATTCTGTCAAACAACTACTGTATTGTTCTATGGAAAACTTCAGGGGGTGAGCTGATATCAAAGGGAAGCCTTAAGAACCAATGTCTTCCAAATTGCATGTTGAATGTAAATACAGTAGTTTTGCACTTTCCTCGTCCAGCACTATCTGGTAAAATCCTGATGAAGCATCTAATTTAGAGAAGTAACAAGCTCCACTCATTGCACTTGTAATGTCTGATTTTTTTTTTTTTTTTGATTTTGTATACTTTATTGATCCCCAGAGGGGAAATTGAGGGCATCCACCTGGATGGATGAAGCAGCCACGGTACGGCGCTATCCCTTAACCATTCACACACACACACCTTGGGCCACTTTAGAGTCTCCAGTTAACCTAACCTGCATGTTTTTGGCCTGTGGGAGGAAACCGGAGGAATCCCGGAGTAAACCCACGCAGATACGGGGAGAACATGCAAACTCCACACAGATCACTGTTGGGCAGGGGCTGGGATCACACCAGGGATCCCATGGCCAAGGGTGAATTGCTGTGCTGGTGCAGTGCTAACCACTGTTCCACCGCACCGTTTGGCAGTTTGTAGTGTTCGTGCTGTATGGCCCTATTTAGGTCTTTAGGATCTAATGCGCAACCTCACTGTCTTTGTCCACTTTTTCTAGAATCACTAGGGGCTTTACCCATTCAGTAGGCTCTTCTGTTTTCCTAATAATTTCTCCTTGTATTAGTGTGTCCAATTTTTCCCTCAGCCTCTTTTGTAATGACACTGGTACTTTTCTGGCTGGGTGAATGACTGGCACTCCATCTTCTTTAAGTCTTATTTTATGTACACCAGGCAAGTGCCCTATTCCTTTAAGAACATCACTAAATTCCTTGACCCAGTCACTGTGTTTTGCTTCTTTTTTCTGCTGTGTATTATAGAGACTTAGACTTAGACTTAATTTTATTAATGCCTTTGGGATAACTCCCTCTGGGAAATTTAAAATTTCCAGCAGCACATAAAAGGAGCATACAGATCAGAAAAGCAAAAAAGAAAAAAATAAACACTTAACATAATATACACAATATAAATACAAGGCTAAATATGGCTTGTACAAGTATGCCACATTAGTATGCCACATAAGTATATGCCACATTCTCTTTATTTATGACATTAACTCTCTTGATGACATCCAGTTTTAAGCATGTTTTCAGCCCTAAAATAGGCTTCCACCAAAACAAAAAGAGCATTGACAGATTTATTGCTCCCTGTCACTGCTACTCTAAACACTCTCTTATGAGGTTAAGGTGTGTTATCACAGGTGTCATGATCCTGAGCATGTTGGGAGCCGTGTTCAGCCTCAAGGTTTATTATCGTGTTTACATTTATCCTTGTCCTAGATCTCCTTGTGTAGTCTTAGCACTTATTAGTTGCATTATTAGCTTACCTCAGTTTTTCTCCTTAAATGTATTTGTTATTCCTACCCAGTCTGTGTTTAGGGTATTATGGTTCATATATTTGGTTCCTCATTTTCCTTCATCATGGCTTGTGCTTTTATTTTGACAGTGTCTGTTTACTTCCTGCTGTCAAACTGTGTTCAGGAGCTTTCAGAATCAGAATCAGAATCAGATTTATTGCCATTGTTCATGTAGTACACAAACTAGGAATTTGTCTCGGTGCAATGCTACAACATTCAACATGAAGTAGCACTAAAGATAAAAATAAAAAAAAAAACTATGCATGCAATAAAATGTAGAATATGAACGAGTAATACTAATCTATGCAATTTTAAATATATTAACAAGCAGTAGATATTGTGGAGTTCCACAGTGCAGTCGGTAGTGCAAAAGAAAACAGTGATAATTATCATGAGTCCGGTTGAGCTGCTGTACGTAGTGCACGAGAGTCTAATAAGTCACTTAGTGTTCAGCAGTCTAATGGCAGAGGGGAAGAAGCTATTCATGTAGCGGGAGGTTTTAGTCTGAATGGACCGAAGTCTTCTGCCTGAGGGGAGGGGGGCAAACAGTGCGTGTCCAGGGTGTGAAGGGTCGACTATGATCTGCCCTGCACGCCTCCGGGTCCTGGAGATGTACAGGTCCTGGAGGGATGGGAGCTTGCAGCCGATCACCTTCTCAGCAGCGCGCACAACGCGCTGCAGTCTTAGTCTGTCCCTGGCGGTGGCTCCTGCGTACCACACGGTGATGGAGGTGGTGAGGATGGACTCGATGATGGCCGTGTAGAACTGCACCAACATCTTGTTGGGTAGCTTGAGCTTCCTCAGCTGCCGCAGGAAGAACATCCTCTGCTGGGCCTTTTTGATCAGGGAGCTGATGGTCGGCTCCCACTTGAGGTCCCGGGTGATGGTGGTGCCCAGGAAGCGGAAGGAGTCCACAGTGGTGATGGGAGAGTCTGTGAGGGTAAGGGGGGGCAGAGGGGCTGTGACTTTTCTGAAGTCCACGATCATCTCCACTGTCTTCAGAGCGTTCAGCTGCAGGTTGTTGTGGCTGCACCAGGATGCCAGCTGGGCCACCTCTCTCCTGTAGACGGACTTGTCACCGTTGGAGATGAGCCCGATGAGGGTGGTGTCATCCGCAAACTTGATCAGCTAGACAGACTGGTGGCTGGAGGTGCAGGAGTTGGTGTACAGGGAAAAGAGCAGGGGGGAAAGTACACAGCCCTGGGGTGATCCGGTGCTGATGCTAACAGAGTCTGAGACAGTCTTTCCCAGCCGCACATGCTGCCTCCGGTCTGTCAGGAAGTCAGTGATCCACCTGCAGAGGGAGTCAGGCACGTTGAGCAGGGACAGCTTGTCCTGGAGCAGAGCGGGGCGGATGGTATTGAATGCAGAGCTGAAGTCCACAAACAGGATCCTGGCGTAGGTTCCCGGGGAGTCCAGGTGCTGCAGGATGGAGTGGAGGGCCAGGTTGACTGCATCGTCCACAGACCTGTTGGCTCTGTAGGCAAACTGCAGCGGGTCCAGAAGGGGAGTGGTGATGGTCTTGAGGTGGGGCAGGACCAGGCGCTCAAAGGACTTCATGACTACAGAGGTGAGCACTACAGGTCTGTAGTCATTAAGTCCAGTGATCCGTGGCTTCTTGGGGACAGGGACGATGGTAGAGGTTTTGAGGCAGGCCGGCACGTGGCATGACTTCAGGGAGGTGTTAAAAATGTCTGTGAAGACAGGAGTCAGCTCCTCCGCACAGTGTCTCAGGGTGGAGGGAGACACACTGTCAGGACCAGGGGCCTTGCGCGGGTTCAGTCTGGAGAACTGTCTGTGCATGTCCTGCTCACTGATGGCAAGGGCAGGGGGGGAGGAGGGGGGGCCGCCTTTGATGAATTAGGGACCATTGAGGCAGTGGCGCTGGGGGGAGGGGGGGAGTTGGACACATCTGACGAGGTGTCAAAACGGGCATAGTGTTGGGACAGTCTTTGACAAAGGGCTTTGTCATCCTGTCCCTTAGAAGCCTGAGGCCAATAGTTGGTGATTTGCCTCAATCCTCTCCACACAGAAGCAGAGTCGTTAGCGGTGAACTGTTGCTGGAGTCTCTCAGAATACACAGATTTAGCTCTCCTCAGCTCTCTGCTAAACCGGTATTTGACCTCCCTGTAGCAGTCCCTGTCTCCACTTTTCAACGCTGCTTCCTTCTCCTTCCTGATCTGTCTGAGCTTAGCTGTAAACCAGGGCTTGTCGTTGGAGTAACTCACCCTGGTGCGCGATGGAAGAATGCTCTCCTCAAAAAAGTGGATATATGAGGTCACAGTGTCCGTGTACTCATCCAGATCATGCGTGGCTCCTTTAAACATGCCCCAGTCAGTTGTTTCCAAGCACATGCTCAGCTCCTCCCCAGCTTCACTGGTCCATCTCCTCGTAGTGCTCACAACAGGTTTTGTGAGCTTCAGTCTCTGTCTGTATGTGGGAATCAGGTGGACCATCACGTGATCAGATAGTCCGAGCGCAGCGCGGGGAACAGCGCGATACGCATCCTTAACTGTAGTGTAACAGTGATCCAGCGTGTTCTCTCCTCTGGTGGGGCATTTAATAAACTGTTTGTATCGGGGGAGTTCGTGGCTCAGGTTGCTCTGGTTAAAGTTGCCAACCACAATAACCAGAGAGTCTGGAAAAGTCCGCTCCGCTTGTTGAATGTGATCCGCGAGCGCGTGCTCAGCCTCGCGCACGTCCGCGTCGGGCGGGACGTAAACAGCGGCCAGGATGAATGAAGCGAACTCACGCGGGGAATAAAATGGCTTGCAGTTGATGAATAAATATTCCAGAGCAGGAGAACAGTGTTGGGAGATCACAGTTACATCGGAGCACCAGCTGCTGTTGATGTAGAAGCAGACTCCTCCGCCTGTGGTCTTGCCAGAGAGCCCCGAGTCTCAATCAGCACGAAACAGCTGAAATCCCTCGAGGAGGAGCGTGCTGTCCGGTGTCTTTTGCTAGAGCCAGGTCTCAGTAAAGCAGAGGGCACACGAGGTGGAGAGGTCTTAAATCGCATCAGCAGTCTCAGTTCATCTACCTTGTTATAAAGAGAATTGACATTGGACAGAAATATTCCAGGCAAAGCCGTGCGCGTGCCTCTCCTGCAAAGCCGCACGAGAGCGCCCGCTCGTCTTCCTCTCTTTCGCCGTCTCACTTTTTGGGCTAAAAAGTGAACCAGATCGGCGGCAGGAGCCAAAAAAACTGGGAGTAGGTCCGTGGGAGTGAAAGTCCTGATATTTAGTAGGTCTTCACGGGTGTAAGAGCAGGCAGACACACAATTGACGAACAAAAACAAACAAAAAAAAGCACAGCGAAGCACCATGGTGACCTCTGTGGGTGCCATCTTAGATCTTCACCAGTTAAGCTAATGATTTCCTCACTCTTGTACCCACACCTGTTCCCATTTGCCTGTCCTACTTAAGAGTAGCTGCTAGGCTTACCCCTTCGCAGCGGTCTACTGGTTCAGACGTTTATTCTGTGTCCTTCCTCATTTCCAGACCAAGTACCCATCTGTAGTATTTTCCGGGTGTTCCCTGTTTCTCTACTTGTCCATAAGTGTTCGTATTTGTTATTTTGTGTGTCCTTTAATAAATGTGCAAAAACTCACTGTCTACGTTTGGCGTCTTCAGTTCGCCCTTGAAAAGAGCGATTCATGACAGAAGACCGCTGCCAGTTAGATGCCAGCAGACTGTGAGCTGCCCTTTGTCCCCTCTCATTTTTTCCCATTTACTTTTCATGCCATTTTTTCCGCTGAGTCTGTGTTGGCAAAATGATACTGTCGGGCACAGACTGGAGTTGCTATGGCCTGGGTGAGGCCCTGTGTTGGGCTGCGGGAATGGTGGAGGATTTAGTCTCGGATACACGTTTTGCCCACACTCCCAAGGAAGCTGTGAAGTTTCTGGAGAGCGCGGCGAAGATTATCGAGCTATACCCCAGCCTGCGGAGCTATCTTGGACTCACGGGTCTCCTCATTTCTGTGCCTAATTTACAACATATGCTTTGCGGATTGGTAAAAATCCATCATCAGCACCAAGGTCTGAACCGACAAGGAAGCATCCCTGGACCCCAGCAACTTGCCGGGCTCACCAAGGGCCAACCCTCCTCCTCCTCATCCACAGTCCATTCCTGAGCCGATGAAAGAGCATCCCTGGGCACAGACACTCCAGCTCCTGGCTGCGTCTCATCAGAGGGACTACTCCACCATAGCTGGGAATCCTCCTATCATCATGCCTGCAGCGCCGGCTCCTCCTGCTTCCCCATTGGTGCCTATGCCCACTGCAGCCACTGAGAGGGCATTGCCTGGGTCTTCTGCAGCAGCCACCACCGCACCACAGGAATTCAGGCAGGTACATTCTCATTTTTTAACACCTTTTGATGAAATGTCTTGACTAACCGGGTGGGGGGGCTCAGAAGCAGCCACACATTTTGGCTGAGGTCACACCACCAGCTGCTGCAGATGATCATGTGTCCTCATTTGCTTCCTCCATGTCTTCTCCTGTTTTCCCTCAATGTCCTCCGGTCCTGAGAGAGAGCCGCCTGAAGATGGAGGGGCCCGCGGCCCTGGAAGATCCCGTTCCTGCCCCGCAGCCACGTCCTGGATGGGAGAAGACCCCCCCCCCCCCACTCCCCCACCCTTGCCCTGATATCTGAGCCGACAAGAGAGTGTCCCCTGACTCCAGCTGCACGGGTCTCTGCACCAGCGGTGAGGCAGCTTCCAGCATCAGCCGTCAAACTGGGAATTCCACCAGCATTGGTCACCACATCTGGAGATCATTCAGCAGCAGATACCATCACGCCCCAGGAGATAAGGCAAGGGTGTTTTAATTCTCCTGAACATACAGTAGAGCTGAAATGTTTTGCCTTATTCCCGGTGGTGAGGCTCAGTATCAGCAGTCCACTGTAGCTGAGTCCTCACTGCCTGCTGCTGCCATTTCATCCTCACCTGTTCCATCCGTGTCCCTCTCCTTTCTTCCTGAGTGTCCACCAGTCCTTGTCTTGCCTTATTCCCGGTGGTGAGGCTCAGCATCAGCAGCCTACGTTAGTTGAGTCCTCACCGCTTGCTGCTGCCACCTGTTCCTAACCTGCCTCTCCCATGTCTCCTCCTGTATCCCCTGAAGCTCCGCTGGTCCTGGGATGGGTCTGCCGGACGACGGAGGAGCCAACGGCCCTGGATGATTCCATTCCAGCTCCACAGGCACATCCCGGCTGGGAGGAGAGTGCTACCTGTGCCATGAAGCTTGAGCCGACAGGAGAGTTTATTTACCTTTTGTTCTTATTAAAGACAAAAATAGAAAAGAGATGTTTTTACCTTCTTTACATGTTTCGACTGTTCACTGCAGCCTTCGTCAGAAGTGTCAGCTGATTGCTGCGTGGTGTCATTTTATCAGCTGACTTTCGTAGGCGGGGCCAGTCCAGCAGACCTGTCAGATCCACCGAGCCAGCCCCGCTTTCCGCTGTCCGACGGTCTCTGGAGAATGTAGTCCCAGGTGTGGGAAAGAATAAAGGCCCCCTCATCCCAGTTCATGCCATCTTTTCCCCGCTTCCTGACTTCTATGGCCTCGTTGATCCAGAATTTGTGTCTGTTGCTCTCCGATCCAATAATTTTTGCATTGTCCCAGTCCATGATGTGATTATTTCTTTTACAGTGATCTGATGTTGCTGATTTTAATGTTTCTTGTTCTGTCTTTTCTTTTTGTGATCTTGTGAGTCGTCCTTGTGTTTCCTTCTCACATTCCTTCTGGTGTTCTATTTTTCTTGTGGTGAATGATCTTCCGATTTCTCCAATGTAGGTTTTGTTGCATGATCTGCATGATATTTCATATATTACATTGCATTTTTTTGTCTTGTTCTATTTTGTCCTTGGGGTGTACTGTCTTAATTTTTTGAGTGATTTTACTGCTGTGTTCATTTTGTATTTTTTCATGATCCTTTGAATTGGTTTTTTATCCCTCGGATGTGTTGTATAGTTATGGTGTCCTTGTTTTTGATTTTGGCTTTTGTTCTGTGTCTTGTTTCCTGTTTGTTTCCTTTGTTTTTGACTTGCTGTTTCCCTTTGTTTATGGCCCATACTGGATATCGGCAGTGTATGAGTTCATGTTTTATGTGGTTTTCCTCCTCCTGTCTGTCTTCTTGGTCTGTGATGATGGTGGCCTGTTCATATAACATCCTGACAACTGAAAGTTTGTGTGCTGTGGGGTGTTCTGATGTCCATAGTAGGTATTGATCTGTGTGGGTTGGTTTCCTGTACACTGTGATTTTTATACTGCCATCATCGTTGTGGTGGATTTTCATGTCCAGAAAGGCTATGGTGCCATTTTCTTCCTCTTTGTGTGTGAATTTTATATTCCTAGTGCTGTCCATGCTGTTCAGATGGTCAGTGAGTTCTTGTGTGTGTCCTTTCCTTATTTTCTCCAAAATGTCATCCACGTATCTCTTCCAGAGGGTGGGTTTACACTGTGTGGGTGCTGTGTTGATGGCTTTGTTTTCCAGATCCTCCATGAAAAGCGGGGGCTGGCTCGGTGGATCTGACAGGTCTGTTGGGCTGGCCCCACCTACAAAAGTCAACTGATAAAATGACACCACGCAGCAATCAGCTGACACTTCTGATGAAGGCTGCAGTGAACAGTCGAAACATGTAAAGAAGGTAAAAACATCTCCTTTCCATTTTTGTCTTTAATAAGAACAAAAGGTAAATAATTAAAAGAAGACAAAATGAACCTACTTGAGCTATGACAGGAAAGTGTCCTCTGGTTTCAGCAGTATGGGAGCCAGCATCATTGGTGAGGCAATCTCCAGCGTCCGCTGCCATGCCGAGAGTTCCACCAGCATCGGCCACCCCACCTAGGAGTTCTTCAGCTGCAGTCACCATTGTGTCTGCTGCAAGAGTTGCCGCAGCTGAGTCGCCGGAGTCCTGGACGGCGGTGGAGCTTGAGTCTTGGCAAGGTTCAGGTTCAGGTTCAGGTTACTTTATTTGTACCCGTAGGTAGATTTGTTTTGCAGTCTGGTGACATCCATTTTTTCAAACCACAATTACATTCAACATAAACACAAACGCAGGCACACATGAAGCTGACTATAAACATGATAAAAATACTCAAGGCTCCATCAATCAGGATATAAGACAAAGAGATGAGAGAAAAAACAGAGAGATAAGAGAGAAGGGTCATATTAAAAAGTTAAAGACTAGTCAAAGAGGTTAAAAACTCAAAAGTCTAAAACCCAATAAAAGATTTAGAACCCAAATAAAAACCTACAAAAATAAGTAAATGTAAAATGGAGTTAATAAATAGGTAACTAAATTATGTGCAATATATTGTTACAACTTGTTCAACTCTTTGACAGCAGCAGGAACAAAGCTGTTTTTGTAGCGCTGGGTTTTACTTTTTGGGCCAGCAAACTTCCATCTGGAGGGAAGAAGCTGAAAGTGGAAGTGCAAAGGGTGGGAGTCATCATTTAAAATGGAAGTAGCCATCCTCTGTACCTGTCTGGTGTACAGGGATGTCAGGCTCAGCTGTGACTCACCAAGCAAACGACTGGACCATCTAACTACCTGATCCAAGGATTTCCTCTGTTTCAGTTTTATCTGACTGTCACGCCTCGCCGCTCATCTGCGGCGCCAGCTGCACGCACACCTGCACCTCATCAGTGGCGAGGGATTTAAGCCGCCTCGCCCTGGGCTTCGGCCTGAAGCCGTCAGTCTTCACTCGCTACGATTGCTGTAAGGAATCTCTACCACTCAGCAAACATTCTGGTAAGAAGCTCTTACCTCATTCTTCTCCCAGTCTGCTCCCCTGTGCACAGGTGGATTCCCCGGCGGCGGACCACTCCTCTCCGCCTCCATTCCCTCGCTGCTGCACCGGGCGCTCCAGGTCGCTGTCTACCGGGCCTCATCCTTGCTGTGCCAGCCACCTGCTAATTCCAAGTAAGCCAGTCACCATTTTCATATCTCCTGTGTTGGTGTGGTGCCCGTCACCCTTCTCCCTTTGCTTCTCCCATAGGGTTGTCCGGCTGTACGGTCTCCTGCCTCCATGCCCGACGCAGACGCCACCACCAATACATTCACACCTTACAGACACACATTCATACACTCTTGTTGTTAATAAAGCTATTAGATCTACCCTGAGCCTGCGTGTGTGTCTCCTGAGCCGTGCATTATGTCAGTACGGCTTCAGCAGAGCGGCTCAGCAGACGGCGGGCTCACACGCCGACTTTCCACCCTCGAGGCTCGGGTGGACCTAATAGCCCACCAGCAACAGGTGATTCTTAATCAATTAACCATCATTACTAACCGATTGGACCGCTTGGACCCCCAACAGCCGTTCCCCCCGGCTCGTCAGGGCGGCGCGGCTCCTGCTGCTCCAGCGGCCGTCCAGCCTGCTCCGGTAGCACCGGTTCGGCTCACACCCATTCCGACCCCCGCCCGTTTTAGCGGTAAGCTCGGCGGAGCACGGGGGTTTATAATGCAGTGTGAGTCCGTGTTCCACCGTGTGCCCGGAGATTTTCCCTCAGACCATAGCCGAATTGGCTACATAGGGAATCTCCTGGAGGGGCGAGCGCTAACTTGGGCTTATGCCGTAATGGCGAGGCCCAGTTACGCCACCCTCACCTATGGCCAATTCGTGAGACAATTCCTGGAAGTCTTTGATCATTCTCGTACTGAGAGCGTTCAGGTCGATCGGCTTCTCAGCCTCCAGCAGGGAAGCCGGTCGGCAGCTGACTACGCGATCGACTTCCGGGTAGCGGCGGAGGAGTTAGGCTGGGATGAACGTTCATTCTGCGGCCTCTTCCTCCACAGTCTCAATGATGGTCTGAGGGACGAACTGGCTGGGCGGGACATCCCGGAGACTTTAGCGGAGCTAACATCCCTAGCCATCAGCCTGGATAACAGGCTGCGCGAGCGCACCTCGGAGCAGAAGTCGTCTTCTTCTCGCTCTCGTGGTGCCTTGTCGCGCCTGTCCCAAGCTCGCCCCCTGGCGTCGCCGCCACCATCGCACTCCGAGGAGTCGGAGCCGATGGTGACGGGCTGGACAAAGCTCCCTCCTGCGGAGAGACAACGCCGCCGTGAGTTGGGTCTCTGCATGTATTGCGGAGACAGCCAACACACGGTGGAGCTTTGCCCACAGAAGCCAAACGGCGGGGTCCGCGAGTCACTGTAGGGGGCCTCGCGGACATCAATCAGTTAAATCCCCTCTCCCAATTGAAGCTGCCCGTCCGATTTTGTCACAACTCCACTGGGCACCTCACTCACGCACTGGTGGATTCGGGCACGGAGGGCAGCTTTATTTCACAAAGCCTGGCAACCCGATTGGGCATCCGTTGCCAAGTCCTCAGATCTCCTCTCGCCCTGGTCAACCTCTCCCATGTCTTCCTGGGGAGAGTAACACATCAGACCGTCCCTGTTCCTGTGATCATCTCTGGGAACCACCGGGAGGAAATCACCTTCTACGTCCTCCCCAACTCTGTGTCGCCCGTCATCCTGGGGTACCCCTGGCTTCGCCTCCATAACCCCGTCCTGGATTGGAAGTCCGCCAGGGTATCGGCATGGAGTACCTTCTGCATGAGCACCTGCTTGCAATCCACTTCCTGCTCTCCGTCCTCTTCTCCAACTCCTATGGACGCTGCGCCCCCGGATCTCTCCCTGGTGCCATCAGAATTTCACGACCTGGGTATGGTTTTCAGCAAGTCCAAAGCGATGTCTCTTCCTCCACACAGGCCCTACGACTGTGCTATAAACATCCGCCAGGGGGCACCCTTACCCTCTGGGCGACTCTACAGCCTGTCGGCGCCGGAGAAGGAGACCATGAATTCCTACTTCAAGGAATCGCTGAGTGCTGGAATTATCCGTCCTTCGTCATCTCCATTAGGCGCAGGGTTCTTCTTCGTGGACAAGAAGGACGGTTCCCTCCGTCCTTGTATCGACTACCGCGCCCTGAATGATATTACGGAGAAGGATCGCTACACCCTGCCACTTATGGACACATGAAGGCGGTGGTGGAATGGCCCACACCTACATCGAGAAAACAGGTGCAACAATTCATTGGGTTTGCAAATTTCTACCGCCGCTTCGTCCCAAATTTTGGCACCGTCGTCGGCCCTCTGACCCGCCTCACGTCCCCTAAGGTCCCGTTCCGGTGGACCGAAGAGGCCGCGGCTGCTTTCCAGGCGCTGAAGGCGGAGTTCTCCTCCTCCCGGGTCCTTAGCCAAGTTGATCCGTCGCTGCAATGCATCGTGGAAGTGGATGCTTCGGACACGGGAGTGGGGGCAGTTCTATCTCAGCGGTCGCCAGATGACGGAGTCAAACGGCCCTGCGCCTTCTTCTCTCGGCGCTTGTCCCCGGCGGAACGGAACTACGACATGGGGGACAGAGAGCTCCTTGCCATCAAGCTCGCGCTGCAGGAGTGGCGTCACTGGCTAGAGGGGGCGGACCTGCCGTTCGTGGTCCTGACTGACCACAAGAACTTGGAATACTTGAGATCTGCCAAGCGCCTGAACGCCCGCCAGGCGCGCTGGTCCTTGTTCTTTGCCAGGTTCCGCTTTAACATCACCTTCAGGCCTGGCTCCAAGAACGGCCTGCCCGATGCCCTCTCTAGGCAATTTGCCCCTGAGGCTTCTGAGGACACGGTCCACGCCATCCTGCCCAGGTCGTGCATCGTGGGAGCCGTCACTTGGGACATTGAAAGCAAGATCCGGAAGGCGCAGGAAGTGGAACCTGACCCTGGCGGCGGACCGGAGGGGAGGCTTTTCGTGCCATCCACGGTTCGGGGGGAGGTCATCCACTGGCTACATACGTCTAAGCTCACCTGCCACCCTGGTTCCTCCCGGATGATCGACCTCCTTCAACGGTCCTTCTGGTGGCCGGGCCTGCGGAAGGACACTGCCCGCTACGTCCGGGCCTGCCCTGTATGTGCCACCAGTAAGTCAGGTAATGCCCCTCCAGCGGGTTTGCTCCAGCCTCTGCCCGTCCCTGGCAGGCCCTGGTCGCATATCGCCCTGGATTTCGTCACCGGACTCCCAGTCTCTAACACCTTCGACACCGTCCTGACCATCGTAGACCGTTTCTCCAAGGCGGCACACTTCATCCCGCTACGAGGTCTTCCATCTGCCCTGGAGACGGCGGCCCTCCTAGTCCAACACGTGGTCAGGCTGCACGGGATTCTAGTGGACGTGGTCTCGGACCGGGGGCCCCAATTTTCCTCAGAGGTTTGGAGGTCATTTTGCAATGCCATGGGAGCCAAAGTAAGCCTCTCCTCCGGCCATCACCCCCAAACCAACGGGCAGTGTGAGCGGACCAACCAGGAGCTGGAGGCTGCGCTCCGCTGCATCACTGCGTCCAAGCCTGCATCCTGGAGTAACCATCTCGCCTGGGTTGAGTACGCCCACAACTCCACCCGCTCTTCTGCCACAGGGATGTCTCCCTATAAGGCGTCCCTGGGCTATGACCCCCCTCTTTTCCTAGCGCAGGAGAGTGAGGTAACTGTTCCCTCAGTTCGGGCGCACCTCAGGCAGTTCCGCTCCATCTGGGCGTCAGCGCGCAATGCGCTCTTACGCACGGCGGAGCGCAACAGAATCACGGCGGACCGGCACAGAAGACCGGCCCCAGCGTACCAAGTGGGCCAGCGTGTCTATGTGTCAACCCAGGACGTCATTTTAAAGGGTGAGAGGAGGAAGCTGGCACAGCGTTTTATGGGCCCATACCCCATCACCAGGATTATCAACCCGGTGGCTGTGCGTGTAGCTATTCCCCCCTCCCTCCGCATCCATCCCCCCTTCCACGTATCCAAGGTGAAGCTGGCAGTCTCCGACCCCCTTTGCCCTCCTCCTGCTGCACAGCCCGCGCCCCGGATGATTGATGGTCATCCGGCCTGGCCTGTCTCTTCTATCCTGGACTCCCGGCGCCGGGGTCGCGGGTTGCAGTACTTGGTGGACTGGGAGGGATATGGGCCTGAACATCGGCAATGGGAACCCTCGTCATTTGTGTTGGACCCGTCCCTCATAACTGAGTTCCACCGAGCGCACCCGGAGAAACCATCGCCAGGAGGCGCTGCTAGAGGGGGGAGTACTGTCACGCCTCGCCGCTCATCTGCGGCGCCAGCTGTACGCACACCTGCACCTCATCAGCGGCGAGGGATTTAAGCCGCCTCGCCCTGGGCTTCGGCCTGAAGCCGTCAGTCTTCACTCGCTACGATTGCTGTAAGGAATCTCTACCACTCAGCAAACATTCTGGTAAGAAGCTCTTACCTCATTCTTCTCCCAGTCTGCTCCCCTGTGCACAGGTGGATTCCCCGGCAGCGGACCACTCCTCTCCGCCTCCATTCCCTCGCTGCTGCACCGGGCGCTCCAGGTTGCTGTCTACCGGGCCTCATCCTTGCTGTGCCAGCCACCTGCTAATTCCAAGTAAGCCAGTCACCATTTTCATATCTCCTGTGTTGGTGTGGTGCCCATCACCCTTCTCCTTTTGCTTCTCCCATAGGGTTGTCCGGCTGTACGGTCTCCTGCCTCCGTGCCCGACGCAGACGCCACCACCAATACATTCACACCTCGCAGACACTCATTCATACACTCTTGTTGTTAATAAAGCTATTAGATCTACTCTGAGCCTGCGTGTGTGTCTCCTGAGCCGTGCATTATGTCACTGACCAAACCATGACACTGAAGAAAAGGATAAAACAGATTCAATAAAATCCTGATAAAACATTATCATTATGGTTCGGTCAATTTGGAAGCGTGCAAGTTTCCTTAAACAATGCAAATGTTGCTGACCCTTTTTGCACACCCTTTCACAGTTCTCTTCAAAGATTAAATTACTATCAATAATCGTCCCAAGATATTTGTAGGATTGCACACATTCAGTGGTCTGACCTTTTAGTACAGTGACTTCGTGCCTGGGAGTTTTTCTCCTAAAGTCAATAATCATATCTTTAGTTTTTGTCATATTCAGCTGCAGGTAGGAATCCTCACACCAGTGAACAAAATCATCAGCTACTAGGGTGTGGCCACTCTCACCATCCTGGAGGAGACTGACAACAACTGAATCGTCGGCATACTTTATAATGTGTCTGTTGTCATGTCTGCTCCGACACATGTTTGTGTACAGGATGAAGAGTAGTGGTGACAACACACACCCCTGAGGAGAGCCAGTAGAAGAGCACTTTTGGTCAGACAGTGTACCATTGACCCTTACTCTCTGTGTCCTGTTGGTTAAAAAATCCAGAATCCAACCCACCAGATTATTGCTCAAATCAAATTGTTGCAGGAGCCTTTCAACTAAAATATGAGGTTGGATTGTATTAAAGGTGGAAGAAAAGTCCACAAATAAAAGCCTGGCATGTGTCCCATTAAAATCCAGATGTTTAAAAAGCATGTTAAACAGAGTGACAGTGGCATCCTCCATTCCTCTGTGAGGCCTATAGGCAAACTGTAGGGGATCCAATGCATGCTCAGTCTGCTTTAGGACCTCAAATCTGACCAGTTTTTTCAAAAATTTTCATTAAAATTGAAGTCAAAGCAACTGGTCTAAAGTCGTTTACCGTTTTAGGACAGCTGGATTTTGGAACGGGGACAACCACAGCATCTTTCCAAATGTGTCTGTAAGGACTTATTGAAAATGTAGTGAAATACAGGACTCAATTCATGTGCACAGGACTTTACCAATCGCCCACATATCTTATCAGGGCCCTGACTTTTGTTCACTTTTACAGCACAGAATTTAATATCCTGCACCTCAATATTAAAGTGCTGATTGTCTTTGAGTTTCTGTTTCAAATCTTGGGTTTCTGTGCTAAAATCAAAGGAATCAAAAAGACCATAAAAACAATTAAGACCATTAGCCAGCTCTGTGTCTGAATTAAAACCATCTAAAAACACACAATTACTGCACTCTGTGCTCTGAAGGCCTGCAATAGTTTTCATACTGGCCCAGGCTGAACCAAGTTTCTTTGTTGCCATTTTGCTTTCCAACTCTGATTTATAATTCTGTTTTGCTCTTAAAATTTCAGACTTCAGCTCTTTTGTGGCAACCTGTAGCTCAGAAACAATCCCCTGTTTAAAGGCAAGTGCTTTCCTCTGTAAGCAGGATTTAACTGATTTTGTAACTCATGGCTTGTTGTTGGGATATATTTTTACACGTTTACGTGGAACGATCATATCTCTGCAGAAAGTCATGTATGAGCATGTGACGTCCACCAAAGAGTCCAAATCATCTCCGCAGGACAGTATGAACACCTCCCAGTCCGTACAGTTAAAGCATTCCTGGAGGCAGTGCACTGAATCCTCTGTCCACACGTTTATGTTTCTGGTCTTCGCCTTGCCTCTTCTGAGAGCAGTTTTATATATGGGCAGCAAAATGTACACAGTTGTGATCTGAGGATCCTAAAGGAGGAAGGGGGAATAGATTTATTGGCCCTCTCTATGGATCCATAGCACGGGTCCAATGTCATTTTTCACCTGGTTGGGCAGGAGACATACTGATAAAAGTTTTTAAGTGTCTTCTTTAAAGAAACATGGTTAAAATCCCCAAGAATAAAGTTTGGAGCCTCTGGGGAAATCGACTGCAACCGCTGTACCACATCAAAGATGGTGCTGGAGGCGGAGGCAGCATCTGCCCTCGGGTGAATGTACACAGTCATTATAAAAAGTTGGGGGAACTCGCAGGGCAGATAAAAGGGGCGTAGTGACAAGGACAGAAGCTCCACATTGGGTGTACAGATGCGCTCTCTAACCGTGACAGATGTGCAGTACTGTTTATTAATGTATAAACATGCGCCGCCCCCCTGGCGTTTCCCCGTTACCTCTTCTTGCCGATCCAAGTGAAGTGGGGCTCCAAAGCCGTCAATACACAGGTCCGCATCCCGGTCTCCGTGTAAGCCATGACACAGCAAGTGCCATGGCAAGTACTCTGTTCTAACGTCTGCAGATTTAGAGAAACCTTGTCTAGCTTATGGTGGGGAGACACAGACGCAGACATCCTCTGCTCCTGAGCTCTCCTCGCCGGACTCCACTGTTGCCGGTAATTTTCCGGTGTTTTTCTCTTCCTCCCTGTATGAGGTGGCCAAGCTGGAGTTTGAGATTCAGATGACTGGATTCAAGACGGCTCAGCCCAAGTCGCCAGAGTCCTGGATGGTGATGGAGCCAGAATCTAGGCAAGTACTCTGTTCTGTTTTAACACCTGCAGATTTAGAGAAATCTTGTCTTGCTCGGGATGGGGAGAGTTGGTGGCTGATGTCCTCTGCTCTTAAGCTCTCCTCACCGGAATCCACTGCTGCTAGTAACATTCCGGTGTTTTTCCTTCTTTCTCTTATCTGAGGTGACCACGTCAGGAATAGACACCCGGGTGAATGGATTGGAGACTTCCCAGCCTGAATCATCAGAGTCCTGGATGGCGGTGGAGCTCAAGCCAAAGCAAGTACTGTGTTCTGTTTCTACGCTATCAGTTCTAGAAAAACCTTGTCTTGCTCATGGTGAGGAAAATCAGCTGCAGACGCCCTCTGCCTCTGAGGTCTCCTCACAGGGCTCCACTGCTGCCGGTGATGCTGATCTGGTGTCTGTTTCTGCCCTTTTGTCCGAGCCATCACCTGAAGTCCCTGAGGATCGTCTACCTTCGCCTGAGGTCTTCCATCTCTGTCTGAGATCACCATGGACCCCTCATCTTTTTCCGAGGTCACCATGGGTCCTCTTTCTCCGCCCGAGGTCACCGTGGGTCCTCTTTTTCCACCTGAGGTCACCGTGGGTTCTCCGCCTTTGTCTGAGGTCACCGTAGTCACTTCTTCTTTGCCTGAGGTCAGCGTAGTTCCCCCTTCCTCACTTCACCCCATTGGTTATCATCAGCTTCCTTCACCTGATTCCCTTGCTGGTCAGCCACCCTGGTCAGTCATCCTGTCATTTGGGGTTGTCATTGGTCAGCCAGCCTTCCCATCGGGTGTCAGCTTCCTACTACCACTGATTCACTCCATCCACACCGTGGCCTCTGCGGCCCGTGGGAGGCATGGATTCCAACTGCCGCCTCCCGGAGGGGGCATGTCATGCCCCACAGCCTGTTGGCCCAGAATGCTGGGAGACCACCCAATGGACTGTAATGTCTGTTTAGGTGGCTCAAGGACTCTGGGAGACCAACTGAACTGTATTAATTTTCCACTTTGTATCATTGGTATCCGATTGCCACCTGGTGTTCAGTGTTGTGGGTCACAAATTTTTTCTTGTTGTTCTGATTTGTGTCCATCCGTCCATGGCTGGTTTCCCCGTCATCCTGCCCAGGGTGGGTTGTTTTTTTCTTGTTGGGGGGGGGGGGGTCTTCCTTGTGGGTGGGTCCATTTTTCAGAACCAGAATCAGAATCAGAATCAGCTTTATTGGCCAAGTATGCAACACATACAAGGAATTTGACTTTGGCTAAACTAAACTTGCTCTCGTTTGTTCAGGCGTGAGATCTAAATAAGACTTCAGCGCAGTGTAAGAATGAAAGAAAAAGTCATAAGTACAGCAGCAGGCAGGTCTAGGTGACTGTTAAGAGTTCAACAGAGTAATGGCTTGGGGAAAGAAACTGTTCCTATGACGGGCGGTTTTGACCTTCAGTGATCTGTAACGTCGACCAGAAGGTAGAAGTTCAAACAGACTGTGGCCGGGGTGTGACGGGTCTAGCAGAGATGTTTCCCGGCCGTTTTCTGGTACTGGACCGATATAGGTTCTCAATGGAGGGTAGGTCGGTACCAATGATCCTCTCCGCAAACTTGATGATCCGCTGCAGTCTGGTCTTGTCCTGTTTAGTGGCAGATCCAAACCAGACAGTGATGGAAAAGCAGAGGACAGATTGGATGATGGTGGTGTAGAAGACAACCAGCAGCTCCTGGGGCAAATCAAACTTCTTGAGCTGATGCAGAAAAAACAACCTCTGCTGGGCTTTTTTCCAGACAGTGTCTATGTGAGAGAACCACTTCAGGTTCCGGGAGATTGTGGTACCCAGGAACTTGAAGGAGTCCACAGTGGACACTGTACTGTTGAGAATGGTGAGTGGGGGGAATGAATGAGGGTGTCGCCTGAAATCCACAATCATCTCCACCGTTTCGGCTGGGTTAAGTTGCAGATGGTTCCGGCCGCACCAGAGGATCAGCTGCTCCACCTCCCGCCTGTATGCAGACTCATCACCATCCCAGATCAAACCGATGACTGTGGTGTTGTCCGCAAACTTCAGGAGCTTCACCGAAGGGTCCTCTGAGGTGTAATCGTTGGAGTAAAGGGAGAAGAGCAGTGGGGAAAGGACACACCCCTGGGGGGCGCCAGTACTAATTGTTCGGGAGCTGGATGTAATACTCCCTTGCTTCACCTGTTGCCACCTGTCAGTCAGAAAGCTGGAGATCCACTGGCAGGTGGGAGGGGGCACCCTGAGCTGGAGAAGTTTCTCCAGTTTTCAAAAGAAGTTTTCTTTTTTGATGTTCCTTCAGGGTGCCTGGTGTACACCCTTGGGAGGGGGCACTGTCACGATCCTTAGCACAAGTGGGAGCCGTGCTCAGCCTCCAAGTTGATTATCGTGTTTATATTTGTCCTTGTCCTAGATCTCCTCGTGTAGTCTTAGCACTTATTAGTTGCATTATTAGCTTACCTCCGTTTTTCTCCTTTAATGTATTTGTTATTCCTACCCAGTCTGTGCTTTGGGTATTATGGTTCAAATAGTTGGTTCCTCATTTTCCTTCATCATGGCTTGTGTTTTTATTTTGACAATGTCTGTTTACTTCCTGCTGTCAAACTGTGTTTGCGGGCTTTGACAGTTGTCATGGGTTAAGCTAATGATTTCCTCACTCTTGTGCCCACACCTGCTTCCATTTGCCTGTCCTATTTAAGAATGGCTGCGAGGCTTACCCCCTCGCAGCGGTCTACTGGTTCAGACATTTATTCTACGTCCTCCCCCATTTCCAGATGGAGTCCCTGTCTGTAGTATTTTCCAGGTGTTCCCTGTTTCTCTACTTGTCCATAAGTGTTTGTATTTGTTATTTTGTGTGTCCTTTAACCTGTTGAACTCCGGGATTCCACGGGCGGTCACGTCTCTGCGTCATAGGGCGTCTCAGTGCGCACTGAAAAAAAAAAAGCTGCATTTCCGTTCTTCCAGTACAGACACAGCCACGAACAGAAAGCCAAAGGAGTGTTTGATTGGTTTAGATTTGATTGACCTCTCATTTGACTAATAAGAGCCTTGAATTGGGTTTCTGAAACCTTGAAGAACCAATGACTGAAAACCTAGCAAGAAGGACCTGCCTACCAATGACCGCGAATACAACGAGCCAATTGAAGCAGAGAAGCTTGACGATTGAAACGCGTGCGTCGCCGTGCGTAAAATCTTTTTTGCCTAAGCCGCTGGGTGACTCACATTGAGACCTGTGTGTAACGGTAACATTAGCCACTCTCAGCCATTAGCCAGTCTTTTTTTATTACTACTGTTCTTATTTGTTTTGAAAAATGGTTTGCAAAAACCGCAATCATGGAAGCGGAGATGGTTTGACAGGGTCGGGTGACCAGAACCCCGACTCCATAACAACCGGACCAGCTTCATGTTCGTCTGACAATGAGGAACAGATGTTCACCAACGACACTGCTGTTGTGGACAGGTAAGTGTTATAAGCTAAATTATTCTTTATCAATAAAAATAGTAATAAAAATGACTTTTGACCAATCGGTAATTACAATGGTCCGTCATGGCCACAAGGTTTTTTGTGCGCCAAGCTCCTCTGTAGCGGGGGGGGGGGGGGGGGGAGTTGTTATCCTCCACATTGCAGATATTTTAGTATAATTTTTATTGCACTGTAGGTTATTTTTTCTTGTAAAAAAAGGCCACACATTTTTTATGTGGCATGTTTCTTTGTGTGTGGGGGGCTTGTTTGTTCATTCATTCATTCATGAATGAACAAACAACCCCAGCCCTTCGTGTCACCTTTCATTAGAGTCCAAGATGAAGCTTCTATGTTGAAGCATTCAAAAGTTATAGACATTTTTCCAAACTGTGCCATTTGGCACAGTTTGGCACAGTTCAAATATGCCTGGGAACAACCTGAGAAAAAAGCTGTGTAATATATTCATTTTTTGTGGTATTGTTACAAAATTTTAACCTCAGCTTGATAACACTTGGTTCGACATTTCTGTTGCATTTTTCAGCCAGTATCTGACAGCTGTGTGTTATTTGCAAGCATTTGTATCTAAAAAAAAAAAAACCAGGAGAACTTTATTTTCTTCAAATTCAGTTTGTTTAGATGACTGTTACTCAGTGGTAGGAGCACTTAGAGAGATTATGACTGTTTTGCCAAAAAATTCAGAGTGTTTTCTTTTAAATGAGACCAACCCCATGAAGATGCTGCAAAGGGTTGAAGAACAGCTTTTGATTTACTTTGGGTATGTTATTTTTAGGCATTTTTAGGGAAATTGACCAGAGTTCAACAGGTTAAAAAATGTGACCCGTGCTGGCAAAATGAGTTGGATTGCGCACCACATCGTTATGAGCTAGAGGCAAGACAAGTCGTAAATCATGACTCTTTCTTTCTTTGCTACAGGCAAATCCCAGGAAAAACCCCATGAGTGCCTGGTATCATTGTAAAGCTTAGAAATCGTACTTTCTAAAAATACATATGTTTTGGTGGAAGATGTAATTACCAACTGATCAAATGTGAGTTTTAAACCTAACCAAAACAGAAACAAATCAGCTTTTTTCAGGTTTGTTTTGGCGCACTTCCTACAAATTAAATGTCATTTTGAAGGTCTTTCAATACAAAATATGGAAAAAAAGTTACCTCAAATTTGATAATTTCGTCAAAGTGACTCATTTTACTAGTATGGGTCACAAATGTGCAAAAACTCACAGTCTGCGTTTGGCGTCTTCAGTCCGCCCTTGAAAAGGGTGATTCATTTCAACAGGCTCTCAGGTTCACACCTTTTTAAATTTTACTTTCAGCTTTGTTTTCATTCTTTTGAAGTCTTTCATGGGCAGAATATTGGCCTGTGCCCCAGTGTCCAGTTTCAGCTTCACATCAGTCCCACACAAATCCAGCTGTGCGATCCATTCATCTTCGGTGTTGCTGATGTCAACTTTTACAGTCCCCACGAAAACTGGTGACTTGTCGCCCTCGCTGTCACTCTGCTTCTCCATGAGCTGTACTTTTTTCTTTGAAAAGCAGCATTTGGCGACATGTTTTTTTCCACTGCATTTCCTGCAGTCTTTTCCATACACTGGACACTGTTTGGGTGCATGTTTGCCACCACACCGCTCACAGCCTTTAGTATCTTTCTTCTGCCTCGTATCCTTTCCTTTTGCTGAGGATCTTTTTTTGGCCCTTTGCACTACATCTGTGTCTGCACACAGACTGGGAGGTTTTCAAAATAGCAGCCTCCCAGGAAGACAAGATAGATGTGGAGGAGTATGCTGAAACCGTCACCAGCTACATCGCGAAGTGCACAGAGGATGTCACTATAGTGAAGACTATCACTGCACTGTTCAACCATAAGCCCTGGATGACTGCAGAGGTGCGCTCGCTGCTCACAGCCAGAGATGCAGCCTTCAGAGCGAAGGACAGGATCGCCCTCCGCTCAGCCAGGTCTGCGCTCTCAAAGGGAATTAAGACGGCGAAGCGCGCCTATGCGGAGAAAATCCAAGGACACCTCTGTGACACTAGGAACACCAAGAGGATGTGGCAGGGAGTTCGGGCACTGACGGACTATAAGTCTAGGCAGGGGGTTGATGATGATGACGCTTCGCTTCCAGACAGGCTCAACAACTTCTTTACACGTTTTGAAGCATCAAACCCGACAATCAGAGGGAGGGCTGGCCCATCTCCACCATCGGTTGGGCCAGCTATCACCATCAACACAGCGGACACACGGAGGACCCTAACCAAGGTCAACCCACGTATAGCTGCAGGTCCGGACAACATCCCGGAACGTGTGCTCCGAGACTGCGCAAGCAAGTTGGCAGATGTCCTGACTGACATTTATAACATCTCCCTGAGTCAGGCCATCGTTCCCAGATGCTTTAAGACCTCTACCATAGTACCGGTGGCAAAGAAACCAGTTGTGTCTGACATAAGTTCGGACCCAGTGAACACGCACACAGGCTCGAGCAAGATTCAATGATTTTATTAAACAATAATTAGTGTATGAGTGCATGTGAGCAGGGTGTAAGTGTATTGCTGGAGGACGGGAAACGCTGAGGGTGAAGCAGTGCGCCGTGCAGCCAGGCAACCCTAAGGGCAGAGCAAACACAAGGGTTAATTGCCGGTGTACACCCAGTGGAATTTACACTCAGACTGGTGCTTACTTCCAGGTGGTTTGGTGGCTGGCTTCGGCTTAGCCGTAGGTCTCCTGCCTGGAAGACAGCGCTCCAGTGAGCGCTCGGCGCGGTGCGAGAGGTGATGGTGATGAGGAGGGAGAAATCCGCTGCCAGGGAATCCACCTGTGCACAGGGGAGAGAGACTGGAGAAGAGGTGAGAATGATGATGGCTTACTTGATTGGCGAGGAAGGACTCAGGGATGCGTAGGCTGGAAGGAATAGATGAGTGCTGGAATGCACGACCATTGGTGAGCAGACAGCTCCAGACTGAGGCTCCAGACAGAGCGGGCTAAATAGCCCAAGCTTGATGAGGCGCAGGTGTGCGCATAGCTGGAGCGGGAGACAGGCGAGAGCGAGTTGTGACAGTGTCCTGTCTGAATGACTATTGTCCTGTTGCACTGACACCAATTGTGATGAAGTGTTTTGAACGGCTTGTCAAACCACACATCACAGCCTGCCTCCCTGCATCACATGACCCGCTCCAGTTTGCATATCGTTCAAACCGCTCCACGGACGATGCTATAGTCACCACCCTGCACTCTGTCATCACCCACCTGGACCAGAAAGACACCTACGCCAGACTCCTGTACATTGATTTCAGTTCAGCATTTTTATTATTATTTAGCGAATGCAAAGTCCTCAAGCCAAGCAGTTGCCTCCTGGTTTGCTGTATGGAGGGTGTGTAATCCTCCTTCCAGTCTTTGGAGCGGGCAAGCCTCTATGATGTGTTCCATTGTTTGCTCCTCTCCACAGACAGGCTACTGCCCCATCTGTGAAGGCTGGCCAAGCAGGGACCATGTCCAGTCCTGAAGCGATTAAGTGTAGACCACTGTCTCCTTGGGAGGTTGGTGCCCGGGACCTGTTGGTTGGGGCTTGTCACCAGGTGTTTGTTTGGGACCTCCTTGGTCTCCCATTCCTCTTGCCAAGCTGTCTGGATGGTGAAGTCAACTGGGGGAGGGTTTTTCCAAATCGGCCGTCTGGATGGAAGTCGGGCAGTGGGTGGGGTGTAGATATCTGCATAGATTGGTAAGTGAGGAGAATCTTTGGCTTTTTGAAGCATCCTTTGAGTTAGTGCTGCTCGCCGGATGTGTGGGGGGGCTATGTTTGACAGTACAGGGAGCCAGGGGAGTGGTCTTGAGTGGATTGTCCCAGTTATGGTTCTCATGGTTGTGTTGAGCTGGGTGTCTACGTGGTGTGTGCAGGATGACCTGGACCAGACAGGGGCACAATATTCTGCTACAGAGTATGAAAGGGCCAGTGCTGAGGTGCGCAGGGTGGAGGCTGCCGCCCCCCATTTTGCACCAGCGAGCTTGCAGAGCAGGTTGTTTCGTGCCTTCACCTTAGCAGCCGTCCCCTTTAAATGTTCCTTGAAGGATAGGGTCCTGTCAAGGGTCACTCCAAGGTAGGTTGAATTCGAGGCATGCTTAAGCTTAAGTCCGCTCAGGTGGATGTTTAGTTCTCTGGCAGCTTTTACATTGTGGAGATGGAATACACTGGAGACGGTTTTTGCTGGGCTTGGTTTTAGGTGCCAGGTTTTGCAGAACTGGTCCAGTTTGGCAAGATCTTCCGTGAGCACCCGTTCCAGTGGCTCAAAGTCTGGTGCTTGGACTGCCAAACAGATGTCGTCTGCATAGATGAATTTGCGGGATTTTGTAGTGGGCAGGTCGTTTATATAGAGGTTGAACAGGGTTGGAGCTAGAACTGAGCCTTGTGGGAGTCCGTTTTTCTGCGTTCTCCATGCGCTTGTGTTCTGACCGAGGTGGACTCTGAACCTTCAGTTGGTCAGCAGGGTTTTTATAATTGCTGATGCCCAGGCAGGGATCGCCTTTGTAAGTTTCAGGAGGAGGCCTTTGTGCCAGATCGTATCATAGGCGGCTGTAAGATCGAGAAACACAGCCCCTGTCTTCAGTCTGCTCTCAAAACCATTTTCGATGAAGGTGGTTAGGGCCAGTACTTGCTCTCCTGTGCTGCGGTCCTTGTGGAAACCTGCTTGATCCACATTTAGAATTTCCTCTATTCCTGGGAAAATACGTTGCAGTATTAGGTGCTCCATGATTTTATAAGGAACGCTGAATAGGGAGATTGGGCGGTAGCTTGCTGGTAGTTTGTGGTCTTTGCCAGGTTTTGGTATAGCAATGACCTTTGCTGTCCGCCATTTCTTTGGGATCGAGTTTGTTTGTATGATCCTTGTGTAGAGTTGTGTCAACCAGGTTAGGTCTCTGGGGCCAAGATTTTTCATGAATTCTGGGAAGATGTTGTCATATCCTGCTGCCTTTCCACATTTCAGGCCCTGTAGGACTTTCTCCAGTTCAGCAGCCTCGAAGGGTTCAGGGTTCGTTTCCTCTACGGGCATTTTTTGGTGTTTTTTTTTAGCTCAGTTGTAACTGCTCTCCTGGTGTCTTTGTCTTGGGGTGCTTTGGCAATGGTCAGTAGGTGGGATGCAACTTGGTTGGGTGTGACAGATAATCGGCTTTGGCTAGGGGGCTTCTGTGCAGCTCCTAGGCGATGGATGAGGCTCCAACATTTCCTGCTAGAGTGGGTAAAGCTCCAGTGTCTCCTCCCATTTCTTTCGCCGGGCTGTACTTAGCGATTCAATGAGATGGTCTGCTATCTCTGGGTCCCCTGATGTTTGATAGGATTGTAGGAGGGCAGCGCTTTCTCCGTCCAGGCATGGGACATAGAGGGGTCGGTAGCCTCGTGGGATTGCAGTGTGAGCAGCCTTGAAGACTGCGCTGCAGAAGCGGTTGTATGCTTCATCTACAGTGATGGTGTGGAGTGGGATGGTAACAGCACTCCGATCCAGAGTTTCACTGAATTTCTTCCAGTTGGCTTTGCGGAAGTTCCAGCGCATCTTCCTTGGGCTGTTTATGACTGGAAGTTGTAGGCCAATGTGTACAAGCAGGGGCCGGTGTTGGCTGTGTGGAAAATCGTCAAGAATGAGGATCTGTGTAGGATATGGCATCCCATTCAAAGAGCTGACCCAGCACAGGTCAGGAGAATAGTCCTTCTTCCACCTAGCAGAGTGGAAGGTTCCTCTTTGTTTGGGGTTGTGTATCAGAGCGAGATCATTTTTGGATGCCCATTCTGAAAGTACCTCCCCGTCACTATCCACTGCTGGGTACCCCCAGTCAGGGTGATGGCTGTTAAAGTCCCCCACATAGATGGCAGGGTGGGGTAGGGTGGATAAGACCTGCAGATCCCAGTTGGCACTAGGGGGCTTGTACACATTGACAATATGGAAGCCACCAATGGTTATGGTGTCTGAGAAATGTGTTGTTGTCAGGTGGTTTACTTCAGCTATGTCAGAACGCACATAGGTGGCACGTCCATGTTTGGCATGTGGAACATAGCACAGGAGGTCAAAGCCATTGATGTTGTAGCGGCCAGCTTCCTCTGTGCCAATATGAGTCTCTTGGAGGCAGATTACATCAATCGAGTGTTGGAAGGCGAGGACTTCGATAAGGCTTCGCTTGGCTGCAGATAGGCCTTCAACGTTTAGTTGTAGTATGCGAAGGGCAGGTCCTACTGCAAGGTGCTCTCGGGGCTGTTTGCTTTCGGCTTTGGGACTGTGACTAGGATTCTTCTTTGACTTGGCACTGAGGCGTCGTCTCTTCGAATTTAGTCTGCTGGTAGGATCATTAGCTTCCCCGGGCAAGCCCGGGTACAGGCAGAGGGCGCGACGAGAACGCTGATCCATTGCCCTCAGTTCAGCATTCAACACCATTATTCCCCAGAGACTGATGGAGAAATTACTTCTTCTTGGTCTGAACACTGCCACATGTCTCTGGATCATGGATTTCCTGACCGAGAGACCTCAGTTTGTCCGGGTTGAAAATAACATCTCCAACTCTATCACGCTGAGCACCAGATCCCATCAAGGCTGCTTACTCAGTCCACTGTTGTTTACACTTCTAACACATGACTGTGTATCCAGACATGAGAGGAACCAGATTATTAAGTTTGCAGACGACACCACGGTGGTGGGACTTATTCAGAGAGATTAGGAATCAATGTACAGGGAAGAAGTGAGAGACCTGCAGGGCTGGTGCAGGGAGAACAATCTGGTGCTCAACGTGGACAAAATGAAGGAGATGATTATCGACTTCCGGCGGTCACAGCCTGAACACCTCCCTCTCAGCATCGGCGGCCGTTTAGCGGAAAGAGTGGAGAACATCAAGTTCCTCGGCGTGCAGATCTTGCAGGACCTGACCTGGAGCAAGAATTCCTTGGGGATCAGGAAGCGGGCCCAGCAGAGACTGCACTTCTTGAGGAAACTCAAACAGGCCTCTCTCCCCATCTGCATCTTCAGGCCCTTCTACAGAGGTGTGGTGGAGAGTGTTTTGACGTACTGCATTGCAACATGGTACTCCAGCTGCAGTATGTCAGACAAAAAAAGCCCTGCAGAGGATAGTTAAGGGAGCTGAGAGGGTAATTGGAGTTTCCCTCCCCTCTGTCCAAGAACTTTTTCAGAACCGTTGTAGGAGCAGGGCACTGAACATTGTCAAGGACCATTCTCACCCTCTGCATAAACACTTTGAACTTCTGCCATCTGGCAATCGATTCCGGAGCATCAGAGGCAGAACCACCAGACTGATTAACAGCTTCCTTCCACAAGCTGTTAGGATGCTGAACAGTTGATCCGGAATCTCTCATACATACTACTGCACCTATGGACATTATGTATATCATTTGTATGTTATAGTTCTGGTCAGTTTTCAAGTATGTCTCAGGGAAGTGTGAATGGCTGTGTTGGGGTGAGGGGTGAGGGTGTATGTGAGTGTGTCTTAAATTATGTTCTTTTTACTTATATGGATGCAGAGGGAAACGCAATTTCATCTTGCCTGCACTACAGTTGTATGTACAGCAGCATGACAATAAAGGCTGATTTGATTTGATTTGATTTGATTTGATTTGATTTGATGATCTGGTGAGCATGCTCCCCCTCCCCTCCTGTTCCTGTCGTCTCAGATCCAGGGGATCAGACACACCTACGTGATTACACACCTGCTGCGTCCTGATGGCCCAGTGTATTTAAGAGCCAACATATGAAGTACCCATCGCTGGATCATTAGGTTTGCTACCGTGAAACGTTCAAGCACTCAAACATAATTATTTCTGGTTGGTCTGTGTTTTGACTCCCATGTCCTTCTGTCTCCCAGGTTTGCTGCCTCTCATAGGTGTGTGCTCAGTGAATAGATACATCCATGGATGCGCTGGGACACATCATCAGTGATGTTTCCTGATATCATCGGGTGTTTCGGGTCTCACAACATCAGACACCTTCAATCAGGCGACCCAGTCAGGGTTGATCAGACCCTCACTTGTGTCCCAGCAGCAATGGCCCATGATTCAGACCTCTTAATCCATAGCCACCGAAAGGCTGTTTCTGCAGCCTCAGTGGCAGATTTAATGGCCTTCCTTTTAACGGCTCCTTTGATGCCAAGGAGAGTGTAAATTTTGCACAGGGAGCGGGCAGCAAAGCCTCGACATCCCACCTCTATGGGCTCACAGTATGCTCTCCAACCATTCCTGTGGCTCTCTTCTACCAGTTCTTGGTATTTGGGCCATTTGCATTCATTGGCCTCTTCCATGCGCTCCTCCCAGGGAACTGTGAGCTCCATTAACAGGACCTGCCTGGGAGAGGAAGATTGGAAGTACCACATCTGGCCTACGAGATGTTGGTGTTACATAGTCAGGGAGCTTAAGCTGCTTGCCCAAGTCAGTTCCGAGGTCCCAGACTGAAGCTGAAGAGAGCAGGCTGGCTGATGGTCTAAGGTGTGGTTGGGGCCTCTCTCCAGCTTAAACAAAGGTGTTTTTCCTTTGACTACCATCCTGCTTATTGTTGGCCATGGCGCTGGAGATGGTCTCCACTACACACTTTAGCACTTGGTCATGGCGCCAGTGATATCAGCCCTCACCAAGAGCTGTTGGGCAGCTGCTTAGGATGTGTTCAAGCATGCCCTTTCCTTGGCAAAGAGGACATGTTGGCTGCTCATTCTTGCCCCAGGTATGCAGGTTTGCCGGACTGGGTAGCACATCATATACTGCTCGGAGCATAAATTGGATGCACTGAGGTTCTGCATACCAGATGTCATTCCAGGTCAGCTTCTTATCCACTGCTCCCTCCCATTTTGTCCATGCCCCCTGCTGCCGCATGCCTACAATCCTGCTAGTCCTCGCTTCTTCAACACCTGCTCTCACCTCCTGCAGGATTAACTGGCATTTGTTCTTTCCCTGGACTTTATCATAGCGTGGATGTGGGATGGAGCCCACCCCTGCACGTCTTATTGCCACTGTGCCTACCAGAGCTTTGTGTCTCAACCGAGATTCTACAAGCTCCAACCCCTCTTGAGCTCTCCACTTCCAACCTGTCCTCACCACAATGCCTGCTGCTGCCACTCTCGAGTCTCTAGAGTCACGATAGGCTAGTACCTCTCTTGTGTGGGAGACCTTTAGCTCCTCTTCCAGACTGCTGATAGGAAGCTGGAGTTTGTTGCTCCTGCCATAAAGCGCCGCACTACTAAAGCTATGTGGTAAGCCCAGCCATCTTTGAAGGTAGGAGCTGATCTTCCTTTCCAGGGTCTCCACTGTAGACAGAGGCACCTCATACACCAGCAAAGGCCAGAGGATACGGGGCAGAATGCCACATTGGTACACCCAAGTCTTGAACCTGCCAGGAATGCCAGACGTATCCACAGTCGACAGCCATGCTTCCAGTTTCCTGATGGTAGTTTGGATAGATGCTGTGTCCCTAAGACTGCAGTCAAAGACCTTCCCTAGGCTTGCAACTGGTTTCTCTGTGATAGATGGTATCACAATGGCATCCAGGCGGAAACAGAACTTGTCCACCACTTTCCCTCTTTTCAGGACCATGGATCTAGACTTTGAAGGCTTGAAGTTAATTCTTGCCCAGGAAGTAAGTTTTTCCAGGCCTTGGAGAATCCACCTACTCCCAGGCACTGATGTAGTAGTAACTGTCAGGTCATCCATGAAAGCTCTAATGGGAGGCTGCCAAATTCCTGACCTTGACAGGGGTCCTCTACACTCTACCTCCGCTGCCTTAACCAGCATGTTCATGGACAGGGTAAAAAGGATAATAGAGATGGTTCAACCTGGTATAATCCCTTTCTCCAACTGGTGCCAATCTGAGGTCAAGCTGCCAGAGGTGACTCTGAGTCTGAATTGACCATAATAGTTCAGAATGAGATCCTTGATCTTACTGGGTATGTTGTGTTGGTCCAGTGTGATATCGACCAGCTTATGGGGGATTGACCCATAAGCATTGGCAAGGTCCAGCCAAAGCACCTCTAGATCTCCATTTCCCTCCCATGCCTCTCTGATCAACTGAGTGACCACAACAGTGTGTTCCAAAAACCCTGGTACACCTGGGATTCCACCCTTCTGTATTGATGTATCAATGTAATTGTTCTTCAGAAGGAAGTGGGTCATTCTCCTAGACAGGACACTGAAGAATATCTTGCCTTCCACGCTGAGGAGTAAGATAGACCTGAACTGCTCCAGTTTAGATGACCTCTCTTCCTTGGAAATCCACACTCCCTCTGCCCATCTCCACTGCTCTGCTACAGTTCCTCTTTGCCAGATCACTCTCAGTATCTTCCATAGGATTCTCAGGAGCTCTGGGCAGCACTTGTATACTTTATAAGGTACTCCACTGGGGTCTGGAGCAGAGCTGGCTCTCGCCGCTTCCACTACTTCCTGAACTTCCTTCCAGGTGGGTTATGAGGTGTTGAACTCCACCAGAAGGGCTGGAATGTCCAAAAGAGTTCTCTGAGGTCCCAGATCATACTCTCCAAAGGGACCACTTGAGGTGTTGTGCAAGAAATGGTCAACTTCCCCCTTAGAGCACTCCAGTCCCTCACTGCACTTCTGCCCTAGTATCGTCCTCATGAAGCCAAATGGATCTGCCGAGAATGCAGTTTGTCTCCTGGCTCTCTCGATCCTCCTCCTCGGGTGCCATTCAGCTCTACGCAGGGTCATAAGCTTCTCCCTGATGGCATGTCAAAATTAAGCAAGTGGTGGCTTCTCCTCTTCTACAGCTGCTTTAAACTGTCTTGTTAGTATCCTCAGCTCTTTCTGCAGCTGATGAATCCTGCCAGCCCTACAGTAGACCAGCCCTAGGTAGACTTGCCAGTTCTGTGCTCCATAATGCTAAACCTCTCTACGCCAAAGCTCGTAATGATGATCGTCATGATTCGGAGTTGACCATCCACATCTCCCTTTGCTGTTGTTGTGATGATCTCCACTGTATCTTCATCAAACTGTTGCCACAATCGGTGCTGCTTTGCTGCAGGCCACTTGATCTGGTGTTGCTTCACTACTGTGCTTGGAACTGGGGCACTAGACACTTGGAGGTTCTGGGCACTGTGGGGTGACTCCTGGTTGGGCTCCTCCTGCGTCTCACCAGGTGCAATTCCTGTGCGTTGTGCCACAGCCCCCTTAACCAAGCATTTCATCCGGGCCTGATGGATTTTGAGGCCTCGTTCCTTTTTACAGACTTTGCCACAGGTGCATCTACTTGCCGTAGATTGTTGCTCCAGAGCTGATCACGCTCACCTGACCAAGAAGACGCCGGATGTCCACCCAGGTCACAATCTTCCCCTGTTTGCTGTTCCACTCAAGAGTTCCCTGTTGGACTCCTCTGCTCACAGAGTAAGTTTCAAGATTCAAGATTCAAAGGCTTTATTCCCATGTGCACAGTTAAGAAATGCTCTCCAAACAAATGCCAAGGTAATAGATACACATCTACTAATAGGGTAATAACACACCTTAATGCTAAATACTAATACTAATAAATACTAACAACACACATTAGGCATTTAGGACACCTTAAACACACCTTAATACTAAATACTATTACTAATGAATACTAATAACACACATTAGACAATTAGGACAGTTAAAGTTGTAAAAGCAGTTAAACTAGAGGAAACAAGAAGAATGAAAATTGAAAATTCACTGGATGACTATAATGGACAATGGTATATTAATATCAAGGATGATATGAACCTGTGATGGCATAAGCCTATATACAATGTGCAACTAAACAATGTACAAATTTGCACCCAGTGTGAGAATTTCTTTGTAATGATAACACCCAGTAGACTGTACAATGATAATTTAGCAGCAGAGATGATATGGACATGAGACGGGGTGAGACTATGTACACTGTGCAAGTGAGCAATGTGCAAATTTAACAACCAGTGTGTGAATTCCTATTTGCAAAGCTGTGCTTGGAGTTTGTTATTTATTCAGGAGTCTGATGGCAGTGGGAAAGGAGTTTTTTTAGTCTGGATATCCTGCATTTCACACTTCTGTACATCTGGCCTGAGGGTAGAAGTGTGAACATTCTGTGCTGGGGGTAGGTGGGGTCCTGGAGGATTGCAGCAGCTCTTCTTTGGACTCTGTGGTGGTAGATGCTCTGCAGAGAGGGGAGTGGAGTCCTGATGATCTTCTCCACTGTCTTCAACACTCTCTGCAGGCGTTTGTGGTCCAGGGCAGTAGTGTTGCCATACCACACAGTGATGCAGTTGGTCAAGATGCTCTCGATGATGCAGCTGTAGAAATTGTTGAGGATCTTGGGGGACATGCCAAACTTCTTCAGAAAGTACAGCCTCCTCAGAAAGTACAGCTGCTGTTGAGCTTTCTTAACCAGCTCTGTGGTGTTGAGTGCCCACGTAAGGTCCTCGCTGATGTGGATGCCCAGGTATTTAAAGCTGCTCACCCTCTCCACCTCAAGCTCCCAGATGAATAGAGGCCGATGAGGTCTCCTCCTCCCCTTCCTCATGTCCACTATCATCTCCTTTGTCTGGCCGTGTTGAGGGTGAGGTTGTTGTCCTCACACCATGACACCAGGCTGGCCACCTCCCTCCTGTAGGATGCTTCATCGCCACCAGTGATGCGTCCTATCACTGCTGTGTCATCCGCAAACTTTAAGATGATATTGTCCTTGTGGGAGGCAACATAGTCATGGGTGAGGAGGCTGTAGAGGATGGAACTGAGAACACACCCCTGTGGAACACTCGTGTTCTTGATGATCCTGGCTGAGGTCCTGTTACCCATCCTGACAGACTGAGGCCTGCCAGTCAGAATGTCCAGTAGGCAGTGACAGACGGTGGGGTGCAGGCCAAGTGAAGACAGTTTGTCGGTGAGTTTGTGGGGGATTACCATGTTGAAGGAGGAACTGTAGTCGACAAAGACCATCCTGATGTAGGAGTCTTTATCTTCCAGGTGGGAGAGAGAATAATGGAGTCCAGCAGCAATGGCATCTGAGATGGACCTGTTGGGCTGGTAGGCATACTACAGGGGGTCCAGGGTATCCGGTATGCTGTCATGAATGGGCAGCAGCACCACTCTCTCAAAGCACTTCATGATGATTGGAGTGAATGCTTCCGGCCTGTAATCATTCAGACAGGTCAGTGGGCTCTTTTTGGGGAGGGGGACAATGGTTGTTGTTTTGAAGCAAGAGGGGAGTATGTTCTGGTTGAGGGAGAGGTTGAAGATGGATGTGAGAACATCAGTCAGCTCAGCAGCACATGCTCCGAGAGCCCGCCCAGGGATGTTGTCTGGTCCTGCTGCCTTGCAGGGGTTGATATTCCTCAATGCTTTGTTTACCTAGCCTGATGAGACTTTTAGTGGAGGGGGAAGGTGCGTGTGTGTGTGTGTGTGTCTCCTCTCTGCACTGTAGCTGGTGGTCTCAAAGCAGGTGTAAAAGATGTTGAGATCATCCGGCAGGCTGTCTGTGGAGCTAGTGGTGTTGCTTTTGGTCCTCTTTTAGTCCATGATGTGCTGCAGGCCTTACCACATGCACCCCGGGTCAGGAATGGAGAAGAGGCTGTCCAGCTTTTCTCTGTACTGCCTCTTGGCTGTTGTTATAGCCTTCCTCAGTCCATACTTTGCAGCTTTGTACTCGACCTCATAGTCTAATTTAAATACAAGAGAGTGAGCGCGCAGCATCTGATGTACCTGACTGTTGATCCAGGGCTTCTGGTTGGGGAACTTCCTGACTTGTATTGTAGGTACGATGGTATCAACGCATGTGCTGATGTACCCAGTCACATACTTAGCATAGTCCTGTATGTTTACAGAAGAGTCCTCCCGGGTGGCTGCAGCTTTAAACACATCCCAGTCTGTACGGGCAAAACAGTCTTGCAGGTTGCTCTCAGCCTCTGGAGTCCAGCATTTAATTTGTTTAATAACCGGGTTTGTTTGTTTCAGTTTTTGTGTGTAGGCCGGGTACATATACAGGGGTCATCTAACTGTCCGAAGTGGGGCCCGGGTTCCGCTCTGTATGCACTACATATGTTTGTGTAAACATGATCCAGTGTGTTCTTATCACGGGTGGGAATGTCCACATGCAGGTAATATTTGGGAAGTACAGTCCATAAATTGCACTGGTTAAAGTCACCAGCAACAATAAAAACAGCATTGGGATGAGACGTCTCTAATGCACTGATGACGTCATGGGGCTTGCGTTGCGCTGCTGTGCAGTAGCTTCAAGGGCAAATGTAAACAGCGGCCAAAAACACAGCAGTGAATTCCCTCAGTAGATAATAGGGGCAGCGTTTCAGCAGTAAAAACGCCACATCAGGTGAACAGTGATTGTAAACAGTCTGTACATCTCCACACCACAAGTTGTTTATAAACACCCCCCCCCCTCAGCTTACCCGTGGCTGATGTCCGGTCTGCCCAATGTTCTGTGTGAGTCTGCAGTTGAATGGGTCAGGGACTTTTTGTCTGAGAGCCAGGTCTTGCAGAGAATTAGAGGGCAGCACTCTCTTATCTCCCACTGGTCTTCAATCCTTGCTCTTAGTTCGTCCATCTTGTTTTCCAGAGACCGTACATTGGCTAGCATGAGGCTAGGTAGTGGTGGGCGGCTAGCACGAGCTTCTAGCCTAGCATGTAGCCCCCTTCTCTTGCCTTGCTTGCGGCACCGCTTCCAACGCGTTCTCTTGGGGTCAGCATGCTCACGCCGGCTCGGTGCTTCGGGGCCTTCCCCCGGGGTTGGTGATGCTCGCTGCTGGGACAGACGAAGCATTGTAGCTTGGGTGGTATAAAGCCAGTAAATTCCATATGATTGCTTGTCTTGGCAGTGTCCAGGAATGTCTGTTGGTCATATGTTAGCAGTGTGTGACATTTATGCACTGCAGAAAGAGCAGCAAACATGCAAAGAAGAATGAAAAGTCGGCATTCGAGAGCGGTGCGAGCAAATACGTCTGCCTCAGTGGGCGCCATGTTGCCAAAAAAGAGTGCTCTCCCCTTATTATTCTCCCTTTCAGGAGATTCTGTCCCTAATAATTTCTATCTGCTTTTTTCTCGTAGGCTACATGCGCTCCAGCGGGCACTGGTTTTGTCTCATTCAAGTGTGCATTTTTGTGTTATGCTTTTCTTCAGTTGTGCACCTTTATTTAGAGTTGTGTGTTAGTTTTATTTTTACAATAAACTGGTGAACTTGTTACAATTGAGTCTGAGTGTTCGTTCTGGCAGCTCTGTGTTTAAGTCTCACCCGCACTGAATCATTACAACATCCACCTCTGCGGTCTCTTTATTGTTAGAAAAAGTCTTTTTCTCTGCTTTGGCACTCTCCAAGTCTTGGCATATTTTAACTGCCTCTTCAAGCATAAGCTCAGATTCCTTTAGCAGGTGCATTCTCACTCTGCTGTCTTGAACTCCAATGACTACTTGGTCTTGTATCATAGTCACACAAAGTTCCGAAATTGCACGACTGACTTTTTAGTCTTAAATCTCTGACATACTGTTCAATTGTTTCTGACTCTTTCTGCATTCTATTTCTGAAGACGTACCTCTCATAGGTCTCATTTTTCTTCGGTGTGCAGTACTGTTCAAACTTTGCTATAACAGCATCATACTTGTCCTTTTCATCTTCTGTGAAGACAAACGTGTTGTACACATCCAGCACACTTCGGCCCGCTACTATTAGCAACAATGCTATCTTCCTTTTCCCTCCGTCATCCAGACTGATAGCAAGGGTATAAAGTTAAAAACTTTGTTTGAAAACTCTCCAGTTTTCATCAACATTACCGGATAACTTCAATTCTTCCAGAGGACGGATACTATCCATCATTT
The DNA here is from genome assembly GCA_020510985.1 of Pholidichthys leucotaenia. Lineage (NCBI taxonomy): Eukaryota > Metazoa > Chordata > Actinopteri > Cichliformes > Pholidichthyidae > Pholidichthys > Pholidichthys leucotaenia. The sequence goes on from CM035836.1 coordinate 261,979,196, forward strand.
CTCAAGTTTTTCTCCTGGTACCATATATTGTTCTGAACGTACCACACCAAGTCACGTTGTCAGAACGTTTATTTCTGGTATTAATAGTACATACATCACTTATCAATACAGACACCATTACCAATGTCTGTCCCAGACACAGTGATCAGCATTTTTTTTCTTGTGTGTTGGGTGAAATGCTTTGTTCCATTACCAAAACAGGTTTCAGATGATACGTGTATTGATTTGTGGTTTTTGTTTGTTTTTGTTTATGAAATAGCAGCAGACAAGAGCAGATTGTAATGGAATTGGAACTAAAAAATGTTAAGAAAAAGTAACGTTTAATGCAATCGTTGCACAGAGAAAAAGAGAAGTCGGAGAAAATGGTGCTTGCAACCACCACCGCTGCCGTTTTGACAATCTGTGTAATTACTGGAGTTATGACAAGTCACAAAATGTTCTAAATGTGCTTACTAGCTCAATATGCGTGCATTTATCAGATAGAATCAATGCATTTACTGACAAAGGAATTATTAATACAAGATTGGAAGATAGTTTATGATGAAAATGACATAAATAGAGCATATGATAAATTTTTTACAAATATTTCAATCATTGTACAATAAATACTGTCCTATAAAACAATACAGTGACAGACAACAACAAAAAAATATTCCTTGGGTCACCAAGGGGTTAATAAATGCATGTAAAAAGAAGAATACATTATATAAACAATTCATTAAATGCAGAATGGTGGAAGCTGAGATCAAATATAAAAGATACAAAAATAAGCTTACTACTATAATGAGGACCTGTAAGAAAGAATATTACAACAGAATACTAGAGGATAACAAAAATAACATAAAAGGAATATGGCAAGTACTCAATGGGATTATTAGTAATCGTCCTAAGAATGCAAATTATCCAGAATATTTTATCGAAAATGGCAATTTGATAAATAATATGGAAGATGTGGTCAGTGGTTTCAATAAATTTTTTGTAAACGTTGGTCCTGAATTAGCAAAATCAATAGTGACACCAGAAACAAACTACAGTGGTTCTGTGAATGAAATAGAAGATAGAAATCCAAACACAATCTTTTTGGGTGCAGTTACTGAAAAGGAAATTATCAAGACTGTGAGTAAATTTAAGAACAAAAAATCAACGGACTGGAATGAAATTGACATGACAATAGTGAAAAAAGTAATTGAGGTAATTGTTAAGCCACTCACCCACATCTGTAACCTGTCATTTCAAACTGGTACATTTCCAGACAAAATGAAAATAGCAAAAGTAATACCTCTATACAAAACAGGAGACAGTCATCGCTTCACAAATTACAGGCCAGTCTCTTTACTCTCACAATTCTCCAAAATACTTGAAAAAATCTTCACTAAGAGACTGGATGATTTCACTGAAAAACACAACCTCCTTACAGATAGCCAGTATGGTTTTAGAGCAGATAAATCTACATCTTTGGCACTGATCGAACTTATAGAAGAAATTACTAGCTGTATAGATAAAAAAAATGTTGCTGTAGGAGTATTCATAGATTTAAAGAAAGCTTTTGACACCATTGACCACAGAATACTACTAAGGAAACTGGAAAGGTATGGGATAAGAGGGGTTGGACTGAGTTGGGTGGAAAGTTATTTAAGTAACAGACAACAATTTGTACAAATTGGAGAGCACAAATCACCCTTCATGGACATCACTTGTGGTGTGCCCCAGGGGTCAGTTTTGGGACCCAAACTCTTTATTTTATATATAAATGACATATGCCAAGTATCAAAAATTCTGAAATTTATTTTGTTTGCGGATGACACAAATATCCTCTGCACTGGTGAGAATTTGCAGCAGGTTTTAGAGGTGGTCACAACTGAAATGAAAAAATTAACGCAGTGGTTCAACAAAAATAAATTATCTCTAAATCTAAAAAAAACAAAGATTATGTTGTTTGGAAATTATAAAATAAATCATGAAATAATGGTAACGACAGATGATACCAGAATAGAAACAGTACAGGAAAATAAGTTCCTGGGGGTGACGCTTGACAATAAAATCTGCTGGAAACCTCACATCAGTCACATCCGGGCCAAATTAGCAAAATGTATAGGCATACTGGGGAAGACAAGACACTTCTTGGACTATAAATCATTGGTCTTATTGTACAATTCACTGTTTTTACCTTATCTTAACTACTGTGTAGAAGTCTGGGGAAACACCTACAAAACCAACCTACAGTCAATATGCACATTACAAAAAAGAGCTATAAGGATAATAAACAATGCAGGATATAGAGACCATACCAATTCGTTGTTCTTAAAGTCACATGTCATAAAGTTCATCGATTTAGTTAAATTTAAGACAGCACAAGTAATGTACAGGGCAATTAATAATCAACTACCAACTAATATACAAAAAATATTTAAAAAAAGAGACAATGATCATAATTTGAGGGGAGACTTAAACTTTACAAAACCCAAGATACATACTACCAAGAAAAGTATGTGCATATCTGTCTGTGGGGTGGATTTGTGGAACAGTCTAGAGCCGGAACTGAAACTATGTACAAAAAGAAATCAATTCAAAAAGAGGTATAAGCATCATTTGCTGAAAGGGTATATGTTAGAAGGGTAGTAGTTATATGTACGATTCATTATGTTCACTCTGGGATATTATGGGACACTATGGAATGGTGGGTAGGACAGCACTGTGTATGTCTGTGTTGTTTGAGGCTGGTTTTGTTGTATGGACATCATTGTATGTTAGAATGGATGGGTGTTAATGTTGATTTGTAAAAAATACAGTAAATTGTTTACTTGGGGTCTTAAAGGTGGTAATTTGTATAAAATTCACATGGGTGTATCTATGGAAAAGAGGAGATGGAATTAATAAGTGTTCACTTCTTCCTTCTCCCTTTCGAACAGTGTATAATGTTACTTTATTGCATTTGCCATTTGCTTGTATGTGTTATATTTTTGTGTTCGAAATAAACTATCTATCTATCTATCTATATTCTTTTCAATTTGGACCGCTGTTTAACCAACTCGCGTTGGAAGTTGTGCTGCCATGAACAGGCAGAGCGAAGTGGCGGCAAGAACCAGGAGATGTGAAGGAGGAGATAAAGCAGACAATCTGTATAATTACTGGGGTTATGACAAGCCACAAAATGCTCAGTATGTGCTTTACTTCCTCACTATTCTTTTGAATTTGGACCACTGTTTAACTGACTCACCTTGGAAGTTGTGCTGTCATGAACAGGCAGAGTGAAGCAGCGGCGAGAACCAGGAAATGTGAAGGAGGAGACAAAGCGGACCAATCACACCTCTTACAGCCTGTGTTGCTGACGTGTACCTCTCCTTCTCTGTAGAGGTGCACGTTGGGCAATGCAATAAGAACGCATGTCACTGCTGTGTCAACACCATCACAGCTGGGTCATGTCAATGCAATTGCATAACTTGCCTTAAGGAGTTAACAACTTAAGGATCAGTGGCTTGACATGATGTGAAGTGCTTCTTTTTCTTTAAAATGTTACAAAAGTGGGGAAAAAAAATCTCACATTCTACTTATGCAAAAGTTCACAATTTATGTGAACAGATCCAAATAAGAAAGTAACAGCTGCTCCAAGAACTATGAGTCTGAATGAGTGTATTAAAGATCTTTGTCTCTTTAAAACGGAGTCCTCTATCAACCCCTTCAAAATGGGAGAAAACAGGCCATTGTCTCATTTACAAACAGCAGAATCCACATTACCTCCGCTGCAACAAAGTTCAGACTCCTCAGCCTCACAGCAACCCCATTTTAATGACCAAGCACCTCCCACTGGACATATCATTCATGGAAAAAAACAGTTCAATAAATATTTCTATAAAAACAGTTTACAAATCACCATCTTCCAATATACAATATCTCACAAAAGTGAGTACACCCCTCACATTTTTTTATAAATATTTTATTATATCTTTTCATGGGACAACACTGAAGATATGACACTTTAATATAATGTAAAGTAGTCAGTGTACAGCTTGTATAACAGTGTAAATTTGTTGTCCTCTCAAAATTACTCAACACACAGCCATTAATGTCTAACCTGCTGGCAACAAAAGTGAGTACACCACTAAGTGACAATGTCCAGATTGTGCTCAAAGTCTCAATATGTTGTGTGGCCACCATTATTTTTATGCACCATGTTAACTCTTCTTGGCATTCAGTTCACGGGAAAGAACTGTCAAACATTTCAGTGCACAAACCCCCCAAGAAAACATTGATAACATTAACAAACATTGCACATCCACCATTGTGCTTGTTTTAAAAAATCACGTGTAAGTAGGAACCTCTTTTTATAACTACACATTCCAATACACACACATATCAAACAAAAATTTCTAGGAGAGATAAGGATGCAAAAAGCATCGACTTAAAAGCTGGAGTAATGACTTCAGTCTTGAAGGCTGTTCTCCAAAATTTATAACAATTTTCTTATAATTTTCTACTTTTCTCTGTCAATTTATCTACATTTGAAACCATTTTCCTCAAATTTGTCATTTCTTCTTGTAAAATTAACTTTTCTTGTACATTTGAGACTATTATAAATTTGTGGATTATTTTATGACTAATTTTTGTCTATATTTTAATAAAATTACTGTTTTAATATAAATTTGAAACAGATTGTGTAAAGGAAAAAGTCAAAATATTATCACAATTTACACTTTTGACCATAATTTTGCAGAGCAACAACAGAACAATAACTCCGACTGGAATGGTCACGCTGCTTCTGCACTTGGTTTTGAACTCTGCAACTGCAGCATTGACAACCACTGTGTTCTGGTCCACCTCAACACGCTTGAAACCAGTTGACATGGTCTCTCCTGTACTGAAGCGACAAAGAATTTTTTTTGTATAGGGCCACCATCTGCAGTGGGTTTTGAGCTGCAATTCAGAGGAAACAATTAGTTTTAGGATTCTAATAAGCATTTTAACTCATCCATTGTTTCAATCTACAATATGATACATTCCACAAACTTCAGTTTACAAAGATAACGCATCATTCACCCAGCCGCGGTCTACGAGGCTGCAACGCCTGAATTGAGACAAAGCAATTGTGTCAACACGCCCAGTCACGTGCCCATAGCAAGCAACACCTCTTTATGTTGGTCATATCGTGACTTCTCCGATGGAAAAAGCGCATCCAGGAATCACAGGATTGACGTGGAGAGGGGATGGAGGGAGAGGAGGTGCCTGTATAAAAAAAAAACACAAAGTACATATTTAATCAAAACATTAAAATATTATTTCAATTATTCATAACAAATTTTTACTGACCTGCAGTTTAACCAACTCCCCCATGGAGCCACACTGGGACCCCTTTGGTATATAAAGCTGCCTCTTCTGTAATGGCAACAAACATTTAATTTAATCAAATGTTCTTTACATTCTGTAAGACTTAAATTTTTATGTTACTGATTTTAAAATTGTAACGGGGTAGGCACTATATACAGTAAGCACTAGCTTCGGCCTACACCCTTTCAGTTGTTCTTTTGTGTGTTCTTATTTGTATTGTATGTGTTTATTATTATTATTACCAAATAAATTCATTCATTCATTCATTCTTTACATTCTTGCTAAAAGTATGAAAACCTGGTTTAATGACCATGGCATCACTGTGTTTGATTGGCCAGCAAACTGTCCTGACCTAAACCCCATAGAGAATCTATGGAGGATTGTCAAGAGGAAGACGAGAGACACCAGACCCAACAATGCAGATGAGCTGAAGGTCACTATCAAAGCAACCTGGACCTTCATCACACCTCAGCAGTGCCACAGGCTGATCACCTCCATGCCACATTGATACAGTAATTAATCCAAAATTTGCCCAGACCAAGTATTGAGTGTGTACATGGGCATACTTTTCAGTCAGCCAACATTTCTATTAAAAAACTATTTTTTAAGTAATTTTATGCAATATTCTAATATTTTTGAGAAACTTCTAATTTGGGGTTTTCATGGCCTGTAAGCCATAATCATCAACATTAAAATAAACGCTTGAAATATATCACTCTCTGTGTAATATGCACAACTGTATGTTTGTCACAGTTTACAAGTTACAGATAATGCAACATACCTTTGATGCTTTATATTCAATAATTGAAAAAAATACACAATAACACACAAAGTATATAAACTAGATTCCATTCAAGTGAATGTAATAACTCATTCTGATTGCTGAGACCACAGCAAAAACAAATGATTTTGAATGTAACCCAGTCTTGTAAAATCTGCTTTACTGAAGCGCAGTGAAAATTGTGGTTAAATACAACAAACAAAGTAGTTTAGCTTAGCACTGCAAACATAGCCTAAAAGCTATGAGCAAGCAAGTTTTAACCACTCAGCAACAACAACAGACTTATATGCTGTAAATCATAACGTACTTTTATAAAAAATGCTCTGAACACACCACCATCGATACAGGAGTGTGGTTGAAAGTTATATTGGCTCTTTTCATGGCTGTTTTCTCACATTGCAGATGTGGCCCGTGACTTCTGCATATCAACACAGGCTATATTCGGAAGCCAGCCCACGTGACAAACACGCAATGCATTCTGGGAGGTGAAGTCCGACTGGCGCTTCTAAAATGAACGAGAAAAAAAAATCACAAAATGGACCGTTCAAAGGAAAGTTTAATGGGACAGTACTATGCCAAACTCAACATGACTGCAAAGGCACACTAATGGCCCTTTTCCACTAGTACCCACTCGGCCCTACTCGGCTACACTCGGCCCAGTTTGTAGCCTTTTCCATTAGTATCTGGTACCTAGTACCAGGTACTTAGTACCAACTCAAGGGCAGTTTACAGCTGTGCTGAGTCGAGCCAAGAATGTGACGTCAACAGACTGCAGGCCACTGATTGGTCAGGGCGTAACATCATGAAAGCATCTGTCTTCTGAAGAATCACCAAACCGCCATTTGCAAAAGTTCACGGAGTAAACTTGGTCACTGGGTAAATGTTGGAGGTGTTGGAGGTTTCGCAGAAATCTACACCGTGGTCCAACGAAGAGGAGCGGAGTTTTCTGTGCTTGGTGGCAGATAGTATCAAGAGCGACATGGAGCGACCCCACAATGAAACAGATGGCAGCCTAGCATAGAACCGGACTACAGACAAGCTGAAGATGAAAGTGAGAGAACCATCGATGGTGAGTGATTTGTGATATTGAGCATCTTTTTGCTTATTTATCCTTTTGGTGGTAAGCGCACTTTTTGAGCAATACAACCGCCGTCCTGTGCTGGCTAATGAGTGTTAGCTAGTAGCTAGCTAGTTAGTAGCCAACTGCCGATTCGTGCTTGCTTTGTCCAAAGTATTAGCTTGTGAGAGCAAAACAATGAAATATGCTAATCCTGGTTAAAGTCCTGGTTTGTGTACGTGTTGCACTTTGGTGCTGTGCATTAGGTTGTGTGTAATTTCTTTCTAGAATCTGTTTCCACATGCCAGGAGTTAGCCTTCCTCAGCATGTTGTGTTTATATTGCGGATACAGGTCAAGTGGACACCAGGATCCAAAATCTCAACATATTCAAGTGTATTGTCAAACCAGTGATTTATAAAGTGATTCATATAACTTTCTAAAATGTCAGAATAGACCCACACACCTATTCTGTGGATTTTCCAAAAAAGGTGTTGGAACAGTGTTTTTGTGCTGTTTGTGTTGTACCATAAATCCCTGGATTGAAAATGTACTTGTACATGTACAGAGTGGATCCTGGGGTTCTCACTGGTCAGGGAAACGAAGCATTTTTGTCACATCCCAACACTGACTTTCACAAGTGTATTTCCCTAATACAGGTACATCTCCAAAAATTAGAATATCATGAAAAAGTTCAATATTTTTTGTCACTCATTTCGGAAAGTGAAACCCATATATTATATAGATTCATTACACAGACAGTGATATATTTCAAGTGTTTATTTACTTTAATTTTGATGATTATGGCTTATAGCCCCTGAAAACCCCAAATTCAGTTTTGCAAAAAATTAGAATATTACATAAAATTAATTTTAAAAATAGTTTTTAAATAGAAATGTTGGCCACTGAAATGTTGGTTAACATGGGCTGTAGCCATAATCTTCAAAATTAAAATAAACACTTGCAATATATCACTGTTCGTGTAATGAATCTATATATGGGTTTTACTTTCTGAAATGAGTAACAAAAATATGGCACTTTTTCATGATCTTCTAATTTTTTGAGATGTACCTGTATATGTGTTGAACTTGCTTGAACTAACCACCACCCATTTCTGTCTTTGTTCTAGGTAAGAGGAAAGGAAAAGGAGGCATGACACAACGGACCTTGCCACTGTGGAAAGTACTGAAATCCTTTGCTTTTATAGGTAGTGTCAAAACCAAAGTAGCACAATTTCCACTTAATATAAAAGGGACTGAACTGAGATTTATTTGATTGTGTGAATATTAATTACAGAATAATTGAAAAAGTTTGATTTGGAAAGGTATTTCTAAGGTTTTTTGGACCAACAAGAATGACTTCAGTCTTATCTGAATTTAATAGCAGGAATTTTCAAGTCATCCAAGCTTTGATTTCCTTAAGACAGGCTTCTAACTTGGCTAATTGATTACTATCATCTGGCTTCATTGACAGGTATAATTGTGTGTCATCTGCATAACAATGAAAATGTATACAGTGCTTTCTAATAATGTTGCCTAACGGAAGCATTGTTAAAAAAGGTTCAATAAAAATATTGTGGAAAAAAAAAAGAGTAGGGCCTAGCGCAGATCCCTGTGGAACTCCATGACTGAGCTTTGAGTTGAACGAAAACTCATTATTGACATGAACAAACTGGAACATATCAGATAAATAAGATCTAAACCACTGCAATGAAGTTCCATTAAGTCCAACTGTCATGATTGCTGAGCGGTCAAGGCACACCAGAGAAGGGCGAGACTTCCAAAAGTTTGCAACAAGCAATTTTCCATTTATTCCAAATAATTTGCAGGCAACAACTTACATGAATATCCGACACCCAACCCAAAACCAAATGAACAACACCAGTTAATATACTTAGTGAGATAATTATACTAATTGGAACATATCAAAATCCCAGGTAAGACAATACATATTCCATATTCCCACATATACCCAATAGTATCTAAAAGAGTCATAAATACATAAATAATTTCCCACCATATTTACAGAATAAATAAACAACATAAATAATACAATAAATTGTTTAAACCCTTATTTACATATTAAATCCCCCTCTACTCAACCATCATATACTTCCTCCCCCTGGCATCCTTTAAAGGGCACTCAAACCCGTGGGGAATCTTTTGCCCGGACACCACCAGGAAGCATGCTGGCAAAGGTATGTGGTCTTAAGCTTATTCAATTGCCTCACCCAATTAACATTAACATTTATCTCACAAATGGAATTCAATTCACTCAAAACAAATCTCAAATTATATGTGCATTTTATCCAATACAATCCATGTTAACATTTGCAAATTATAAATCCTTTTACACATACAATATAATATTCAATTACAGAGGACCATAACAGTGGCAACACTCTGTCGTCACACCAACATAGTGATCTAATCTATCAAGTAGAATATTATGATCGATAGTATCAAAAGCTGCACTAAGGTCTAAAAGGACAAGTACAGAAACCAGTCCATTATCAGATGTGATCAGAAGGTCATTAGTGACCTTCATTAAGGCTGTTTCAGTACTATGATGGATTCTAAACCCAGATTGAAACTCTTCAAATAAACCATTTCCCTGCAAGTGCTCAAATAATTATGTAGCAACAACTCTTTCTAAGATTTTTGAAATGAAAGGGAGATTAGAAATTGGTCTATAGTTAGCTAAAACTCCTGGATCGAGCGTTGGCTTTTTGAGTAAGGGTTTAATTACAGCCGTTTTAAAAGCCTGCGGTACATGGCCTAAAGTTAATAAAGAATTGATTATTTGAAGAATAAAGCTACCAATAAATGGGAAGACTTCTTTAAATAACCTGGTAGGATTAGGGTCTAAAAGACAAGTTGAAGGCTTGGATGAGGAAATTATTTTGTCTAACTCTAAAAGGTCAGTTGGAGTAAACTGACCCAAACAGATGTCAATTGAAGGAGTTGTAGTAGTTACTATATTTAAGTTAATGGTGGGAAGAATCTGATCGATTTTATCTTTGATAGATGAAATTTTATTATTGAAAAAGTTCATAAAGTCCTGACAAGAAAGCTCTAAGGGAATGCTGGGATTGACAGAGTCCTGACTCTTTGTCAGCCTGGCTACAGTGCTGAAAAGAAACCTGGGATTATTCTTGTTCTCTTCTATTAATGCAGAACAATAACTCATTCTAGCTTTTCTAAGAGATTTTTTTTATAGATTAAAAGATGATTTCTCCAAGCTAAATAGATTTCATCTAAATTAGTGGAGCACCATTTTCTTTCTAATTGACAAGTCTTCTGTTTTAAGCTACGAGTTTCTGTGTTGAACCAAGGAGTTAGAAATCTCTGATTAGACTTTTTCTTTTTTAAGGGGGCCACCATGTCTAGAGTATGATGCAGAGAAACTGTAACACTATCTACCATGCTATCAATTACAGGAGTCAAGCTCTCCATAGCTTATTTCCGTTGTGTTGACACATGGCATAGAGGAAACAATCTGCATAAATTTGGTAACAGCATCATCTGAGAGGCATCTACTGTAGTAATATTTTTCCTTAGGAGCCAAATAGTCAGAAATAGTAAAATCAGAATCAGAATCAGAATCAGAATAAGATTTATTGCCATTGTTCATGTAATACACAAACTAGGAATTTGTCCCGGTGCAATGCTGCAACATTAGACATAAATTAACACAAGAGATAAAAAAAAATAGAAAACTATACATGCAATAAAAATAGAATAAAAATAAGTAGTGCTATTCTATCAAAGAATAACAGAAATCAAAGGTAAACAGACAATGGTCTGGCAGTACAGGGTTATGAGGAGACACTACCAGATTTTCTATTTCTATGCCATATGTCAGAACAAGGTCCAACGTATGGTGGAGATAATGGGTAGAATTTCCTACTTTCTGAAAAAACCCCATCGAGCCTAATATTGAATTAAATGCCAAATAAAGGCAATCACTATCTACATCTAAATGTATATTAAAGTCCCCTACTAATTAATCTGATTTCAGCACTAAATCAGCTAAGAATTCAGCAAATTCGGATAAAAATTCTGAGTAGGTTGACAGAGGACGATAAACTCTGGCAAATAAAATTGGGTTTAGCCTAAAATTACTAAAATGCCCAATACTGAGGACCATGCCTTCAACGGAATTATAACTTGTTTTTTGCTTTACATTAACTAGTAATTTGGAATGGTAAATTGTTGCTACTCCTCCTCCACGACCAGAACTTCTGGGATTTTGACAGTTTAAATAACCAGAGACAGTTGATTCATTTAAACCAACATAATCTTCTAGTCCTAACCAAGTCTTTGTAAGGAGTATTAAATCAATCTGTTGATCAATTAACAGACCATGGACTGGCAGAGACTTGGGAGTAAGAGACCTAATATTTAACAAACCACATTTAATTTTTAAATTATGAGGAGGAACAGATGCCAAATCATTCAATTTAGAGGCTTCATGTTTAATCTGAGTTTTACCAACTTTTTGTTTAATCACTTTGGGATGCTTATATATTTTATTTTTATTTACCTTGGAGGGAGCAGACAGTGATTCTCTGATGGGAAAGACAGGGGCTAAGTTGAGGGGTAGCGGATGAAGAAGAGCTGCAGAGAGACGTGTAAGACTGCGACTCTGCTTCCTGGTCCCAACTCTGAGTTGTCAACTTTCAGACTTTGCTCTCCACCAGAATCCTGCCCTTGTTCTGGTTTGTTGTATCCGTAAGTTAACTTTGTATGTCAGTTTGTTTTTTGTGTTGGAGCATGGCTTGGACTTTGTTTTGTTTTCTCAATAAATTTCACAAATGAGCAGTCCAGCACGTGGGTCTCTCCTCTCTGAGCTGAGGGGCAGTTCATGAAAATACAAATACAGTTAGGCCCAGAAATATTTGAACAGTGACACAATCTTCATGATTTGGGCTCTGCATGCCACCACATTGGATTTCAAATGAAACAACTACAACGGAATTGAAGTGCAGACTTTAAGGTTTAATTCAAGGGGTTGAACAAAAATATATGATTAAACATGTAGGAATTGTAGCTATTTTTATACAAACGCTCCTCATTTCAGGGGCTCAAAAGTAATTGGACAAATAAACATAACCCTAAGTAAAATGTCACTTTTCAATATTTTGTTGAGAATCCTTTGCAGGCAATGACTGCCTGAAGTCTGGAACCCATGGACATCACCAAACGCTGGGTTTCCTCCTTTGTGATGCTTTGCCAGGCCTTTACTGTAGCTGTCTTCAGTTGTTGCTTGTTTGTGAGTCTTTCTGCCTTAAGTTTTGTCTTGAGCAAGTGAAATGCATGCTCGATTGGGTTGAGATCTGGTGATTGACTCGGCCATTGAAGAATATTCTACTTCTTTGCTTTAAAAAACTCCTGGGTTGCTTTTGCAGTATGTTTTGGATCATTGGTGAAGCGCCGTCCAATCAACTTTGCTGCATTTGGCTGAATCTGAGCAGAAAGTATATCCCTATACACTTCAGAATTCATCCGGCTGCTTCTGTCTTTTGTCACATCATCAATAAACACAAGTGACCCAGTGCCATTGGAAACTATGCATGCCCATGCCATCACACTGCCTCCACCATGTTTTACAGAAGATGTAGTGCTTTGGATCATGAGCTGTTCCAATTCTTCTCCAAACTTTCTTCTTCCCATCATTCTGGTACAGGTTGATCTTAGTCTCATCTGTCCAAAGAATGCTGTTCCAGAACTGGGCTGGCTTTTTCAGGTGTTTTTTGGCAAAGTCAATTCTGGCCTTTCTATTTTTGAGGCTGATTCATGGTTTGCACCTTGTGGAGAATCCTTTGTATTTACTCTCATGAAGTCTTCTCTTTATGGTAGACTTAGATACTGATACACCTACTTCCTGGAGAGTGTTCTTCACTTGAGTGGATGTTGTGAAGGGGTTGTGAAAGGATTCTGCGATATCCACCACTGTTGTCTTTCGTGGACGTCCAGGCCTTTTTGAGTTCCCAAGCTCACCAGTGCACTCTTTTTTTTCTCAGAATGTACCAAACTGTTGATTTGGCCACTCCTAACATTTCTGCTATCTCTCTGATGGATTTCTTCTTTTTTTTCAGCCTCAGGATGGTCTGTTTCACCTCCATTAAGAGCTCCTTTGACCGCATGTTGTGTGTTCACAGCAACAGCTTCCAAATGCAAACGCCACACCTGGAATCAACTCCAGACCTTTTAACTGCTTAATTGATGACAGGTTAATGAGGGAAGAGCCCATGCAGCCTTGTTATTTTTTTTTTTACAGCCTTCTGAGTCAATTGTCCAATTACTTTTGGTCTCTTGAAAAAGAGGTGGCTACGTATTAAAGAGCTGTAATTCCTAAACCCTTGCTCCAATTTGGATGTGAATACTCTCAAATTACAGCTGAGAGTCTGCACTTTAAGCCCACATTGATTATATAATTGTATCCCGAATATGTTTTCATAAACAGCTAAAATAACAAAACTTGTGTCACTGTCCAAATATTTTTGGGCCTAACTGTATATACATATACTGTACGTGTGTGTGTGTGTGTGTGTGTACATATACAATATCTCACAAAAGGGAGTACACCCCTCACATTTTTGCAAATATTTTATTATATCTTTTCATGGGACAACACTGAAGATATGACACTTTGATACAATGTAAAGTAGTCAGTGTACAGCTTGCATGACAGTGTAAATTTGCTGTCCCCTCAAAATTACTCTACTCACAGCCATTTATGTCTAAACCACTGGCAACAAACGTGAGTACACCCCTAAGTGAAAATGTCCAAATTGTGCCCAAATAGCCATTTTCCCTCCCTGGTGTCATTTGACTTGTTAGTGTTACAAGGTGTCTGGCTATGTGTTGAGTTATTTTGAGGGGACAGCAATTTTACACTGTTATACAAGCTGTACACTGACTCCTTTACATTGTATCAAAGTGTCATATTTTCAGTGTTGTCCCATGAAAAGATATAATAAAATATTTACAAAAATGTGAGGGGTGTACTCACTTTTGTGAGATACTGTATACATACATGCATACATACATACATACATACATACATACAAACATACATACAAACATACAGTACATACATACACACGTGGACAAAATTGTTGGTACCCCTCTGTTAATGAAAGAAAAACCCACAATGGTCACAGAATGGTCACAGAACCGGGGTGGTGGCTCAGCACCTGAGTGGTGGCGCAGTACCAGAGTGGTGGCTCAGTTGGTAGAGCATCCGCCTCACACCCGGGAGGCAGGGGTTCAAATCCCGGCCAGGTCATGCCAAAGACCTTATAAAAGTGGAACTTCCTGCCATCCAGCTTGGTGCTCAGCAATAAATGGAATGGAGGAGGGAACTCTGTGGCGGCGCCTTGCATGGCAGCGGCCCTCTGATTCTGCACTTGGGGTGTGTGTGATTAACACAGTAGATAGGTAAAGCACAATCTCGTTCTGCTGTACATGATTGGTTGTACGGTTGAATGACAATAAGGGTGATTTGATTTGAGAAATAACTTGAATCTGACAAAAGTGGTAATAAATAAAAATTCTATGAAAATTAACCAATGAAAATCAGACAATGCTTTTGAATTGTGGTTCAACAAAATTATTTTAAAAAACAAACTCATGAAACAGGCCTGGACAAAAATGATGGTACCCCTAGAAAAGATTGAAAATAATGTGACCATAGGGACATGTTCAACCAAGATGTGTCCTCTAATTAACATCACAGATGTCTACAAACTTGTAATCAGTCAGTTGGCCTATTTAAAGGGTGACAAGTAGTCACTGTGCTGTTTGGTGACATGGTGTGTACCACACTAAACATGGACCAGAGGAAGCAAAGGAGGGAGTTGTTTCAGGAAATTAGAAAGAAAATTATAGACAAGCATGTTAAAGGTAAAGGCTATAAGACCATCTCCAAGCAGCTTGTGACTACAGTTGCACATATTATTCAGAAATTTAAGATCCACGGGACTGTAGCCAACCTTCCTGGATGTGGCCGCAGGAGGAGATGGATAATACGAATGGTAACAAAAGAGCCCAGAACAACCTCTAAACACATTCATGGTGAACTCCAAGGTCAAGGTACATCAGTGTCAGATCGCACCATCCGTCGTTGTTTGAGTCAAAGTGGACTTCATGGGAGACGACCAAGGAGGACACCACTGTTGAAAACAAATCATAAAAAAGCCAGACTGGAATTTGCCAAACTGCATGTTGACAAGCCACAAAGCTTCTGGGAGAATGTCCTATGGACAGACGAGACAAAACTGCAACTTTTTGGCAAGGCACATCAGCTCTATGTTCACAGACGCAACAATGAAGCATACCAAGAAAAGAACACTGTCCCTACTGTGAAACATGGAGGAGGTCCTGTTATGTTCTGGGGCTGCTTTGCTGCATCTGGCACAGGGTGTCTTGAATCTGTGCAGGGTACAATGAAATTTCAAGACTATCAAGGTATTCTAGAGAGAAATGTGCTGCCCAGTGTCAGACAGCTTGGTCTCAGTCGCAGGTCATGGGTCTTGCAACAGGATAATGACCCAAAACACACAGCAAAAAAAAAAAACACACCCAAGAATGGCTAAGAGCCAAACATTGGACTATTCTAAAGTGGCCTTCTATGAGCCCTGATCTAAATTCTATTGAACATCTGTGGAAGGAGCTGAAACATGCCGTCTGGAGAAGGCACCCTTCAAACCTGAGACAACTGGAGCAGTTTGCTCATGAGGAGTGGGCCAAAATACCTGCTGAGAGGTGTAGAAGTCTCATTGACAGTTACAGAAATCTTTTGATTGCAGTGATTGCCTCAAAAGGTTGTGCAACAATATATATATATATATATATATATATATATATATATAATGTACCGTTCAAAAGTTTGGGGTCACTTAGAAATTTCCTTATTTTTGAAAGAAAAGCACTCTTTTTTTCAATGAAGATAACTTTAAAGTAATCAGAAATACACTCTAATATCTAATATACATTGCTAATGTGGTAAATGACTATTCTAGCTGCAAATGTCTGGTTTTTGGTGCAATATCTACATAGGTGTATAGAGGCCCATTTCCAGCAACTATCACTCCAGTGTTCTAATGGTACAATGTGTTTGCTCATTGCGTCAGAAGGCTAATTTTTTTTTTTTTATTACTTATTTTGTACCCGGAGGTAGATTTGTTTTGCAGTCTGGTGACAAGCCACCAGCTGCCGATTGTTGCGTGCGCAAGCGCCCCTTATCCCTAACCTGCATGTTTTTGGCATGTGGGAGGAAACCAGAGAAATCCCGGAGTAAACCCATGCAACACGGGGAGAACATGCAAACTCGACACAGATCACTGTTGGCCGGGGGCAGGGATCGAACCCACGATCTCATGATCCCCGCGATCCTCCGGCCGAGGGTAAACTGTGCTGCCACAGTGCTAACCACTGCACCACCGTGCAGCCCAATGGATGATTAGAAAACCCTTGTGCAATCATGTTAGCACAGCTGAAAACAGTTTAGCTGGTTAGAGAAGCTATAAAACTGACCTTCCTTTGAGCAGGTTGAGTATCTGGAAAAAATTCATTCATTCATTCATCTTCTTCTGATTAATCCTTTTCGGGTCGCAGGGGGACTGGAGCCTATCCCAGCATCTTCAGGCGAGAGGCACGGTACACCCTGGACAGATCGCCAGTCCATCGCAGGGCCAACACAGAGAGACAAACAACCATTCACTCTCACAGTCATACCTAAGGACAATTTAGAATCCCCAGTTTGATGCCGATTAACCTAACTGGAAAAAATTATTATTTCAAATACAAATCATTATTTCTAACCATGTCAATGTCTTGACTATATTTTCTATTCATTTTACAACTCATGGTGGTAAGTAAGTGTGACTTTTCATGGAAAGCACAAAATAATTGTCTGGGTGACCCCAAACTTTTGAACGGTAGTGTGTGTGTATATATATATATATATATATATATATATATATATATACAGTATATATATATATATATATATATATATATTTGTATGTGTGTGTGTGTGTGTGTGTGTGTGTGTGTGTGTATTTGTTCTTCTGTGAAAGCTGGCTAGCTGGCTAGTAGCTACATCCTAGGTTGTAGCTTACCTCCAGCAAACAACATGGACAGAAATTTGTCAGTTTTCATCCTCATAGGTTTGGGTCCAACTGTTGGTGAGTACCAGTCCAAAAAAGTCTCCAGCTGTAATGTCCATTCACTCCCCTACCGTTTTTGCAGCATGGTGGGGTGTCATCACGGGTGAGATAGTTGTTTGTTTATGTTTGCAATTTTTGGACTAAAAGGGAAATCGTGTCTGTTATGACAACCGACACAAAACATTGTTTCGTGTTGATCTGCTTAAAAGTTGTGGATGCTTGCTATGGGAGAAAGAACAAGCTCCATTTGTGGCTGCTGGCTGGTTGGATGCTAAGTTGCGTTGCAGTGATGTTAATGAGCCCTGGCATTCTGTTGTTTGCACATGCAGTGTACTTTTGAGAATTTTCTGGAGAATACTCTGGATAGTTTTTTGTCATTTTGGATATGTTGAGAGCTTTAATAAACCTGCAAGTGAAGACAGCAAGCATATTTATCCACTCCCATGCTCATAACAGTATAAGAAACTTGAAAAATTACCAACTTAAGGTACACTGTATCTGTATGGGGAAAAAAAACATGATTAATGTGTTATTAATCACGATTAGCTCAACATTCCAAAAGATTAATCACGATTAAACATTTTAATCATCCAAAACCAGTAATATATACACTACCGTTCAAAAGTTTGGGGTCACCCAGACAATTATTTTGTGTTTTCCAATGAAAAGTCACACTTATTTACCACCATGAGTTGTAAAATGAATAGAAAATATAGTCAAGACATTGACAAGGTTAGAAATAATGATTTGTATTTGAAATAATAATTTTTTCCTTCAAGCTTTGCTTCAAAGAATCCTCCATTTGCAGCAATTACAGCATTGCAGACCTAACATGATTGCTCAAGGGTTTTCTAATCATCCATTAACCTTCTGACACAATGAGCAAACACATTGTACCATTAGAACACTGGAGTGATAGTTGCATATTCAAAACAGATTCATGCGTTGAGTTGTTAATTTCTGTTTCCACCATTTCGAGAATCTCTACATCAGACACTAACTGTGCGAACTTAATATCATCTTTTGGGAGTTGTCTCTTCGCCTTTTCTATGTCTCGTTTTGCATGGCTTAAGCACAGCAGGTGATACTTCATGTCCTCTGCAACTGCTGTTAAAAGATCTGATGATGCAACAACATTGCTCAGTCTGACTTTCAACTGTTCATTTGTTGTCTGTTGGCCAATTGCCTTGAGCTGAGCTCCCATGTTTTCAGTTGAGACATCATGCAAGTTGTCTGCTCTCTCTTCTTGGCAAATGACACACATCTCCTTGTCAAAAGTCTGACGTCTGGTACATATAGGTAGTGACGTAGAAGTATAGGTAGAAGTGGATTTTGATGGTCGTCCTTTTTTCTTCTGTTTTACGTCACTGACACTGCCTTTTGCTTGTCCCTTCTCATATCTCCTTTTTGCTTGTTCAATGTGTGTTTTGTTTGTGAGATCCTTGTAACATGTCTTGTGGTAGGAAACACTTTTCTGTAGCAGTTCATCGGCAGACGAACCACTTATGCGATCCTTTAATGCAGAGAACTCTGTTTCCCCGTATGAACATCGAACATCAGTTGATGCAATTAGTTTCTCTACTGAAAGCAAAGAAGGGTGAAGCACATAGTTTGTATAATCTGTTTGTTTGCTCCTCAGCTGACAAATGAAGCAAAGTTCAAAGTCCACAGTTTTTGACTTCTTGTTAGATGAAGACTCTGCCATGTTGGTTAATATATGGACTCTAAGCTACGTTATGGTTGCTGTGGGTAATTGTTTCCTGCAAATACAAAGAAAATACATCTTTGTATACACATATACACCAAATGTTCAAACCTTAAGCTAATGCGGAAAAACTGCGTCCAGCGACTGCATTCAAACATCAATTATGGGGCCGCCGTGTTTAATTCAAGATGGCAGTCTGTCTGAAACACAAAATAAAAAGATTAGTAATCACAGGGAAGTTGTTATATATGTGGAAATCTCTATTTAAAGTTAGTTTTATAAGTAATAGATGCTGAAAAAAATATTGGAACCAGATTTATATCAATCGTAATGTCTAATTTATGCCGTTTTTGTATCATGGCAGCCATCTTGGATTTCAGGGCATTAGAGCGCGAAAAAAAAATGGCACCCTATTTTTTTCTTATGTTTATATCATATTCTAACAGAATCAGGCGAGTTTTTGCTTTTACCAAAAAAAATACACGAATTTTTATTTCATGACAAATGAGCCTACACTATATCCAACATCGATGTTGTACACAGTATTTGAATAAAAGTGTAAAAACTGGACAGAGCTTCATCATAAGACTGGCTGAAGACATAATGAGTTTTGAATAGCCTGTCAAAAGCAGCCACCAGGGGATTGCTTTCTGGTCCACAACAATGAAGAACCTTTGGATTTTTTTCTTCTGCTCACCTATGCAGAGGAGGAAGGGCTGTCTTGTGTCAACCTTTTCCAGGAATGTAGTGAGGCTGGCTGGGTGATGGCTGAAGCCGCAGCTTATATTGCCCACCCATATTCCATCCAAGAATTCAAAAGAAAAACAAACAAGCACGATTACAATTTAGAACAAAGCTAAGACAAAATGTGACAAAAAAAAATAAGCAACAACACAACGCAGATTGGATATGACAATCCTTATGTGATTTTACATGTCATCTTGTATATATGTTTGGAGTATTTCTTCCTTTAGTTTTTGTTTAAATTGTCCAAGCGTTGTACATTATTTTAATTCAGCTCCAAAATCGTTCCATAATCTGACTCCTTGCACTGAAACACAGTGTTGCTTGGTGGTGGTTCTCACTGAAGGTTTTTGAAATATACATGTTCCTCTGAAATGATATTGTTTCTCCCTTATTTGGAACAGCTTTTGGCTATTTGCAGGCAGTGATAGATTCTTCACTTTAAACATTATCACTGCAGTTTTAAAGTCAACCAGATCTTTCAACTTGAGAGCTTTTAATTTAAGAAAAAGTGGGTTTGTTGGTTCCCTGTAAGCAGCTTTGTTTATTATTCTAATAGCTCTCTTCTGAAGCATAAAGACTGGATATATGTTTGTTTTATATGTATTTCCCCATACTTCAGTACAATATGTCATGTATGGGAGTATTAATGAATGATACAAGGTATATAGTGTGGGTTGATTCAGCAAATATTTCACTCTGTGTAGTATTGCAATTGATTTGGATATTTTACCTTTAATATAATTAATATGTGACTTCCAACACAGTTTATTGTCAATTATTACACCAAGAAATTTAGTTTCGGATACCCTTTCAATCTCTACACCATTTACACTGAGTTTAGATAGTTGTTGTGACGGTTGTTAAAAACTATAAATTTTGTCTTACTTAAATTGAGCGTTAATTAGTTTGAATCAAACCACAGTTTAAGCTTTCCTAATTCCTTTCCAAGTGTATCCAAAAGTTGTTCCAAATTGCTTCCACTGCATAATAAATTAGTGTCATCAGCAAACAATATTAAATCAATTTTTTCTGAAACTTTACATATATCATTTATATACATATTGAATAACAATGGCCCCAAAACTGAACCCTGTGGGACTCCACAAGTAACCTTCAGTAACCGTGAGTTTTTGTTACCAACACATGCATACTGATATCTATTCTTTAAGTAACTACATAACCAGGACAGTGCTACTCCCCTAATACCACAATTTTGTAGTTTCTTTAATAATAAATTATGATCCACTGTATCAAATGCTTTTTTAAGATCCAGGAATACCCCAACTGAATACTCTTTATTTTCAACGGCAGTTGATATTTTTTCTATAAATTCCATTAGAGCAAATGCAGTTGTCCTCTTGTTTCTGAACCCATATTGCTGCTCACACAATAAATTATTCTTCAGTATGAAGTTGTCAGTTCTCTCATAGAATATTTTTTCAAGTATGTTGGAAAATTGCGGCAATAGTGAAATTGGTCTATAGTTTGAAAGTTCCCCTCTGTCACACGTCTTGTATATCGGAATTACTTTAGCTATTTTCACTGCATTGGGAAATATACCTGTTTGGAGAGACAGGTTACAGATATATGTCAGTGGTTTCACTAAGCATTCAATAATAGTTCTGACTAAGATCATGTCAATACCATCACAGTCCATAGATGTTTTACTTTTAAATGATTTAAATGAACAATTTCAATGACCTCTCTCTCGTCTGTGTTCTTTATGAAAATGAGTCTTTTATTTTTTTTTTGTTACTTATTTGTACCCGTAGGTAGACTTGGTTTGCAGTTTGGTGACAAGCCACCGGCTGCTGGTCGCTGCGTGCGCGAGCGCCCTAAACCTACATGTTTTTGGTGTGCGGGAGGAAACCGGAGAAATCCCGGAGTAAACCCGCGCAACACGGGGAGAATATGCAAACTCCACACAGCTCACTGTTGGTCGGGGGCTGGGATCGAACCCACGATCTCATGATCCCCGCGATCCCCCGGCCGAGGGTAAAACTGTGCTGCCACAGTGCTAAACCACTGCGCCACCGTGCAGCCACACGGTTTTATAGCAGCCACTATATAAAAGCCACTGCTTTTATAGCAGTGTTTTTGCTTATTGTATCACCTGTGGGTGCCGTAATGGGTATTTCTCGAGCCAAATTAGGACCAATGCTAACAAAAAAGTTATTAAATTCATCTGCAGGTGAAGCTGCATTCACACTCTGAGTCGTTTTATTATTTTTTGAAAAATTGGTTGGGTAGCTTGTATATCTGTTTTTATTTCCAAGAATATTGTTAAGTATTGTCCAAGTATTTTTAATATTGTCTCTGTTTTTCTCCAGTTCTTTACTGTAATAGTCTCTTTTACTACATCTTATTATATAGAAACTTAAGTGTTTCAGCATCATCAACATCAGCTGCGCTCACTTCAGCAGGTGGCAATCAGCGGGCCATAAAAGCCCAACGCGCGGACGCCTCAGCACGGAGTCGTCTGTCAATCTCACTGAGCAACGTGCCAAGATCTCGACCTCTCGTGAAGAACTCTACGCTTCGCCAAACCAGGCCACGTAAGCCATCTCTTCACAATTCCTCTGCTAGCCTTTTCCCCTGTGCACAGGTGGACCTCCCTGGCGGCGGACCTCCCTCCTCTGCTGACGAGGCACCGTCTCCCGCTCCACAGAGCTCCTCCTCACCTCCACAGCACCGGACACCACGAACACGACGTCGCACGGACACCAGGAGTCAGTCAGTCAGCCTCTCATTGTGGCACCCGCAAGTAAGCCCCTGCAGCATACCCGCCGAACATTGCTACTGAACAACAGTAACCTTGTGCTTGTGTTTTCCATGGTTGCCGGGTTACCACAAGACGGGCTCAGCTCCAGTGGCCAGACGAACATTCACACATTCACTCACACTTCACTCACAAATCCACAATAAAGATTATTGTCAGTATCTCTCGTGTCAGCGTCTGTCTCTTGGGTCGTAAATCATGTCAGTATGACTCCGTCAGGATGACCCATCAGACAGTGCGTTGTCGTGCCGCTTTAACACACTCAGCGCACGAGTAGATATGATTTCCCACCAGCAGACAGTAATCTTAAACCAAGTAACTCAGATTAACAGCCAGCTGGATCACCTGGAAGGTCTCCAGGCATTCCCCCCGGCTAGCGGGGCGCCTTCTGCCCCCGCAGTTGCGGCTACTAGCCAAACCAGCCCATCTTCCACACATCGCCTAACTCCTGTACCAACCCCTGCACACTTTATTGGTAAACTGGGGGAGGCTCTGGGGTTTTTGCTACAGTGTGAGTCAGTTTTTCTCCGCGTCCCGGGGGACTTTGCCACTGATATGAATAAGATTGGGTACATCATCAACCTGCTGGGAGGCAGGGCTCTTGATTGGGCTTATACCATCATGGCCAAACCAAATTATTCATTGTTAACTTACCAGCTGTTCGTGGCAGAGTTCATGGAAGTGTTTGATCATGCTGACCGGGGCGCGGTGTTAACTGAACGGCTGCTTGGACTTCGGCAGGGCAGTAGATCTGCCGCCGATTATTACGTGGACTTCCGGGTATTAGCCGGTGGGGGGAGCCAGCACTCTGTGGAATTTTCCTCCGCAGCCTTAACTCAGAGTTAAAAGATGAGCTAGCGGCAAAGGAGAAACCAGACAGACTTGGGGAATTAATCTCCCTCACCATCAGCCTAGATAGCAGACTGAGGGAGCGAGCTGCAGAACGGCGGACAGCTATCCGTGCGAATAAGTCTCGCCCTCGCTCCGCTAGGTCCCCCCTCCTTGCTCTGCCCGCATCTGAAGAACTTCCGGAGCAGGAGGATATGGTTGTGGGGCAATCGGGTCTTACAGCGGCTGAGAGACAGCGCCGCAGGGAGCAGGGGTTATGCTTCTACTGTGGGAATGGGGCACATGGAGTAGTCGACTGCCCGTTAAAAAGGGGAGGTCCGCGGATCACGGTAGGGGGATTCGCGGACAAAAATCAGACAAAGCCCCTCACTAGTTGCCACATTCCCATTAGGCTCATTCATAAACACAAGGAACACACCACACTTGCCTTTGTCACGGCTGGCCCTCACGAGCCAGCATAAGACGCCTCAGTTCAGTAAATTGCAGTTCAGTTCCTTTATTTATAAAGCACAGGACTTAGGTGTACAACATAACTTTGCCACGCAGGCTTCGTTACACAACACAACATAAATTCACAAAAGAGAGTTATGGCAGTGACGAGGAGCTCTCGTCTGCCGTAATTAGGAAGGAACGTCAGCGAGGGAGAAGACAGTTCCAAATAAATCACTTACATGCAGCGGGATACGTCGAGGAACCCAGGGAGCATGTGGTAAGGAGACAGGGGAAAGTCATAGGACTTCTGACGAGACAGCCGCGCCGTCCAGTTCACTCGCACTGACATTTAAAGCCAGCTGCTCATGATTGGAAACTCGGCACAGCTGCCCAGGTTCTGACAGCTGAGAGCTCCCGAGCGTCTGGCCAATCAGAGCCCGGGAAACCCGTGTGACGACACCAGCTGTCAAAAGCTGACAGGGATGAGGAATAACCCGAGCGCGGACAAAGCGCTCGGGATATGACAGGGCCCCTCCCTCTACGCGAACTCCTGGTCGCGCGCAACATCCAGACCCCCCCCACCCCACCCCAGGGAAGGTGGAGGGGGAAGCAGGTGGAGGGAGAGCAGGGCCAACTCACAACAAGGGGGCAAAAACATCGGGGAAGGGGGGGAGAGAGAAAAAAAAAGGCAGAAACCGTACATAAACGGGGACAAAGATGAATAAAAAGAAAAGCCAACGCTAGATTGACATCACTCACATAACCACAAAAAAGAAAGCCAAGATGAGGGTACAAGGAACACCAGTCAATACCACAAGGCAGGATCAAGGAAATAAAAGGACAAATAATACCTTCTTCTCCAAGTTAATGTGTACAGAAAACCGTCAAAACCAAAAGACAACACAGGTGCCAAAAAAAGAGAACTAGACCCGAGTAAGGGAGTAACATAGGAAATAAACAACCACACCCTAAAGAAACATGCAATACTCATGATAGCCATGGCAAGAGAACATATGTCCATCCACGGAAAACAGTCACCTTAAACATGAAGTCCAATCCCCAGTGGGGTATTTCAGTCACAAGTCAGTGGTGGGGCAAGAGAAGGAGAGGAAAAAAAAAAAAAAACCCATTGGGGAATAGAGTAAAACAACTCCGCTCAGGAGGCCTCCCAGCACCCAGCATCCAGGCCGCCAGCAAAAGCAGCGGAACGTGCCCTAACGGCCCAGCCAAACCCCGGGCCGAGGGAAACCATGTCTCCGGCGGGCGGACCAGGGCGCCAAAAGAACCATCCAGCTTGTCAGGAGGCCGGACCCGGACACCAAAAGGAAAGAGCCGGTCACCGGGTGGTCGAGCAGTATCGGCCTGCCAACAGAATGGCTGGGGGAAGGTCGGCGAACCGGGCCAGCCGGAATTTACCCCCGCAGTCTCAAAGGCGGGGAAAAAGGGGCCACGGCGAGGACGGGGCATGGCCTGGAAAGCGCTCAGCGGCGTGTCAGCTACACAGTCTCCAGAACCCACCTGGGTCAAAACGACCATGGTGCTGAGCTCCGATTGAGCGAGAGCGGCACCTGCGTCGGACCCCGATTGGGCCGGAAC
The DNA here is from genome assembly GCA_020510985.1 of Pholidichthys leucotaenia. Classification (NCBI taxonomy): domain Eukaryota; kingdom Metazoa; phylum Chordata; class Actinopteri; order Cichliformes; family Pholidichthyidae; genus Pholidichthys; species Pholidichthys leucotaenia. Next base: position 262,004,639 of record CM035836.1, read on the forward strand.
CCCCATGACGTCAAGCTCCGATCGAGCGAGAGCAGCACCCGCGTCGGACCCCGATTGGGCCGGAACCCCCATGACGTCAAGCTCCGATTGGGCGAGAGCAGCACCCGCGTCGGACCCCGATTGGGCCGGAACCCCCATGACGTCAAGCTCCGATCGGGCGAGAGCAGCACCCGCGTCGGACCCCGATTGGGCCGGAACCTCCATGACGTCAAGCTCCGATCGGGCGAGAGCAGCACCCGCGTCGGACCCCGATTGGGCCGGAACCTCCATGACGTCAAGCTCCGCTTGAACCGGCGGAGCACTCCTGGTGGACCCCATGCCGAGAGCCGGACCCTCCAAGGTGGCACCAAGAGCAGGTTCGCCTCCAGTGACCCTGGGGAGAGGCTCAGAGGGACAAAAGGAACCGGGATCAGGATCACCGGCAGCGGCAGGGCCCGGCGAGACAGGCTCGAGCGCAGCAGACGGCTGCACCCGGCTCGCCCCCCCGAGAGACAGGCAATAATGCTCCAGAAAGAAGAGGAGGGATAGAAAATAGAGCACTTGCCTGATCTCGGGTTCTGCCGCCATCCAGGACTTCGATGCTCCGGGTTCAAACGGGAGGAGGTCGTCGTCCGGTTCCCACTCCGTCGCGACGTCATCCGCCCCAGGAAGAGGGGCTCTTGCAGCTCGAGGACCCCCCGACGTCATCGTCCACGCTGGCAGTTCATGCGGCGTGGAGGTGAGGGGCTCTCGGCCCGCTGGATCGGACTGTTCATCTGCGGAGTCCCGGGGACGCTCCGTCGTCGGCACAGGCTCCAACCAATCGTCCGACCTCCTCTGCCCAGAAAATGGCTGCGGGGCTGGGGTCTTCTGCCCGAGGGCCGCAGGCTCACTCCTCGTCTGGTGACGCTCCTCAGAGGTCGAAGCGTGCTCAGCAGGGGGAGACACAGAGGCAGTGGGTTTAATTAACATATCAGCAGGGAGTTGAGGCTCGGGGGGCTGCAAACCCCGAGCCTCACCCCCAGGAGTCAGACAGAACAAATCACTATTAGATGGAAAAAAGTGAACTTGAACTTGCCTGGCTCCCGGAGGAGTGGTGGAACCTGCCGTTGGGAACGTCATTCCATCCTCCTCCCACCGGGTGGTGGCCGGAAACTCTCTTGGAGGGGAGGGGGCCACTCGGGATGGTGTAGCCGCGCTGTCCACTGGAGCAAAACTTCTCAAACTCCCAGCCGCTGGAGAAGGCGTCGAAGCGGAGGGGGCAACAGCCAAGTCAGGCCGGGCGTGACGCGCTGACAGCTCAGCGGGGAAAGCAGGCCCGGGGGGAAAGGCTGCTGGGGTCTCCTCCAGGTGAGACGCCGAAGAGACAGCAGTGGGATGAATGGGGTCAGCCCAGTGAACCGGAGCGGATTCCGGAGGGGAGTCACGCTGAGAACGTCTCTGGCCACGGTGTCGACGTCTACGACGGGCCCCGGATGGTGCGAACTCCAGGACTGGATCGAAGGAAGGATCCGGATTCCAGAGCGGGCAGCGGGAGCTCCGATCACTCCGCCTTTGGCCTCGTTCCTCCTCGATCTCCTGGAGCACCTCGCGGTGGACGGCGATCTCTTGTCTCCTCGCTTGGACGTCCAAGTGGTCGGTGTAGCGGGAAGACAACCGGTCGAGCGTTCTCTCAGCGCAGTCCAGGTAGTAGTGCGCTTCGGATGAGTCGTCAAGGCTGGCGGAAGCGCTGATGAAGTCATCCACCTCCTCCAGCGCCTCAGGCAGCTGGAGCCAGAGATCACTCCACCTTGCAGCCTCCTCCTCTTCGTACATCAGAATTGTCTGGCGTTGGGCAGCGATGTCGAGTCTCCTCGCGTCGACCTCGGGGTGACCGTTGTAGCGGGAAGGCAGACGGTCAAGCACCTCCTCAGCCCGGTCTAATTACCACTGTTCATCGGGCTGATAACCGAGGAGAGGAGGGGCGAGGGAGGTGTCTGGATACCCATCGAGGTCGGAGGCGATAATGAGGATTTCATCTACCTCCTCCAGCGCCTTGGTCAGCAGGACGTGGGAACCCCGAGAATGACTCCGCTGAGATGGCATATTACCAACGCTGCGTACCTGGACAGGAAGGACAAAGTTCCCAGAACGCAACTTACTGAGAACGGCGTCTCCTTCTGGCGGCTGTCTACTGTCACGGCTGGCCCTCACGAGCCAGCATAAGACGCCTCAGTTCAGTAAATTGCAGTTCAGTTCCTTTATTTATAAAGCACAGGACTTAGGTGTACAACATAACTTTGCCACGCAGGCTTCGTTACACAACACAACATAAATTCACAAAAGAGAGTTATGGCAGTAACGAGGAGCTCTCGTCTGCCGTAGTTAGGAAGGAACGTCAGCGAGGGAGAAGACAGTTCCAAATAAATCACTTACATGCAGCGGGATACGTCGAGGAACCCAGGGAGCATGTGGTAAGGAGACAGGGGAAAGTCATAGGACTTCTGACGAGACAGCCGCGCCGTCCAGTTCACTCGCACTGACATTTAAAGCCAGCTGCTCATGATTGGAAACTCGGCACAGCTGCCCAGGTTCTGACAGCTGAGAGCTCCCGAGCGTCTGGCCAATCAGAGCCCGGGAAACCCGTGTGACGACACCAGCTGTCAAAAGCTGACAGGGATGAGGAATAACCCGAGCGCGGACAAAGCGCTCGGGATATGACAGCCTTAGTTGACTCTGGGGTTGAGCAAAACTTTATCTCCAGAGACCTGGCAACCCTGATGGGCCTCAGCTGTCAACCTTTACGCCCCCCCATCCATCTGGTCACCCTGTCAAAAGCATCTCTGACGTCAGTTTCCCACCTGACGGCACCTGTGTTAACGATAGTTTCTGGTAACCACAGGGAGGAAATACGGTTCCTGGTCTTGCCCTTCTCTTCCTCACCCGTCATCTTGGGGTACCCATGGCTCCGGTTGCATAACCCCACGTTCGACTGGCAAGTTGGGAGAATAACGGCTTGGAGCCCATTCTGCCTGAGCGCCTGTCTTCAGTCCGCTGCATGCGCTCCCTCAGTGCCGATGGCGCCTCCCTCAACACCTCCTCCGGACCTGTCAAAGGTGCCTGACGTCTACCATGATTTGGGCCAGGTGTTTAGTAAGTCACGGGCGTTGTCCCTTCCCCCCCATCGCCCGTACGACTGCGCGATTAATCTCAAGGCTGGGGCCCCTCTCCCGGCGAGCCGCCTGTGCAGCCTGTCAGCTCCGGAACGTGAGGCCATGGATACGTACATCAAGGAGTCGCTGGCCTCCAGTATCATCCGTCCATCCTCCTCGGCCGTTGGGGCAGGGTTTTTCTTCGTTGTGAAGAAGGACGGGTCGCTGCGCCCCTGCATCGATTTCCGGGGTCTCAACGACATTACTATTAAAGAAGGTGCGCATTCGGGAAGGAGATGAGTGGAAGACTGCTTTTCGGACCCCGAGCGGCCACTTTGAATATTTGGTGATGCCATTTGGGTTAACCAACGCTCCGGCAGTGTTCCAGCGCTTAATAAATGACGTTCTCCGGGACTTTCTGAATTCCTTCGTCTTTGTTTACCTTGATGATATCCTCATCTTCTCGCGCACACTGGAGGAGCATCAGGTGCATGTATGACGGGTCCTACAGCGCCTCCTGGAGAATCAGTTGTTCATCAAGGCGGAGAAGTGTGAGTTCCACGCGGATCGCACCTCCTTTCTGGGGTTTATAATCGCCCGTAACCAGGTGCTTCCCGACCCGGACAAGGTCAAGGCGGTGGTGGACTGGCCTACGCCCACTTCCAGGAAACAGCTACAGGTTTTTTTGGGGTTCGCCAATTTTTACTGGCGCTTCGTGCCAAATTTTGGGAACATCGCCAGACCCCTGACTGCACTCACATCCCCGAAGGTCCCTTTCCATTGGAGTGAGGAGGCTGCCGTGGCATTTGACAGGCTGAAGGGAGAGTTTGCTTCGGCCCGTGTGTTGACCCAGGTGGACCCGGAGCTTCAATGCCTGGTGAAAGTGGACGCATCGGATTCGGGGGTAGAGGCGGTACTCTCTCAGCGCTCCCCAACAGACGGGAAGATCCGCCCCTGCGCTTACTTCTCTCATCGTTTGACACCTGCTGAGAGGAATTACAGCATCGGCGACAGGGAGCTATTGGCTGTCAAACTTGCGCTGGAGGAGTGGAGACACTGGTTGGAGGGGGCTTCCCAGCCGTTTGTCGTCTGGACTGACCACCGCAATCTTGAATACCTTAGGACTGCCAAGCGGTTGAATGCACGTCAGGCCCGCTGGTCTCTCTTCTTCGGCCGTTTTAATTTTACGATCACCTACCGGCCAGGGAGTAAGAATGGCAAGCCTGACGCCCTTTCCAGGCAGTTTGACGTGCCCTCCACTGACGACCGGGAGGAGCCTATTCTGCCACCTGCGTGCGTGGTTGGTGCATTGACCTGGGGCATCCGCGATAAGGTCAGAAGAGCACAGGAGGTGGAGCCCGATCCGGGTGGGGGGCCCCCGGGTCGCTTGTTCGTCCCTCATCCTGTCAGGAGCCAAGTAATTGAGTGGAGTCACGCGTCCAAGCTGGCGTGCCATCCGGGTGTGAGTCGGACCGTTGATCTCCTCCAGAGAACCTTTTGGTGGCCAGGGCTGCGAAGGGACGTTAACAACTACGTCAGGGCCTGCGCTCAGTGCGCCAAGGGGAAGACATCATCATCAGCCCCGGCAGGTCTGCTTCATCCTTTTCCCGTTCCCTCCCGCCCCTGGTCCCATGTAGCCATGGACTTTGTGACCGGTTTGCCCCCCTCCGGCCACTTCACGACCGTTTTAACCATCGTGGACCGTTTTTCTAAAGCTGCCCATTTTGTGCCTCTCCAGGGGTTGCCTTCAGCGCGGGAGACGGTGGACCTCCTCGTTCTCCATGTGGTTCGCCCTCACGGAATCCCCGCTGACATTGTTTCAGATCGAGGGCCACAGTTCATCTCGCAGGTTTGGAAGGTGTTCTGTACGGCGCTTGGGGCCACGGCCAGTCTCTCGTCTGGATACCATCCTCAGAGTAACGGCCAGTGCGAGCGAGCCAATCAGGAGCTGGAGGCTGCGCTGCGCTGCGTCATCTCCTCTTGCTCTTCTTCATGGAGCATGTACCTCCCGTGGATCAAGTACGCTCATAACACAACGGTGTCCTCGTCCACAGGGATGTCCCCTTTCAAGGCATCACTGGGGTACGATCCACCCTTGTTCCCGGAGGAGGAGGGGGAGGTAGCAGTCCCATCCATTCAGGCTCATGCCAGACGCTGTCGGCATGTTTGGTCCATTGCCCGCAGAGCCCTTCTGAGGACCACGGAACGGAACATTGAGGTGGCCAACCGCCATAGGAGGCCTGCCCCGGATTACAAGGTGGGTGACAAGGTATGGTTGTCCACAAAGAATGTCAGTGTGCCTGCCGAGAAGCATAAGCTAACCAAGCGCTTCATCGGTCCCTTTGTTATCTCCCGCATTGTCAACCCTGTATCTGTGCATCTTGCTCTCCCCTCTCACATGCGCATCTGCCCCACTTTCCACGTCTCCCAGGTCAAGCCCTACATCGCCGACCCGCTGTGCCCGCCCCTGGCGGCTCCCGTTCCCCCGAGGATGATCGATGGCCATCCGGCCTGGGGGGGTAACGGCAATCCTGGATGTCCGCAGGAGGGGTCGGGGCCTTCAGTATTTGGTGGACTGGGAGGGGTTTGGCCCTGAGCACCGCTCCTGGATACGCCCTACGTTGATCCTTGACAAGCAGTTGATCCGCGATTTCCATCGGGCGCATCCAGGTAGGATTGGGCAGGTGCCTGGAGGCACCTCTAGAGGGGGGAGTACTGTCATGATGGCTGCTAGGCCATCATCAGCATCATCAACATCAGCTGCGCTCACTTCAGCAGGTGGCAATCAGCGGGCCATAAAAGCCCAACGCGCGGACACCTCAGCACGGAGTCGTCTGTCAATCTCACTGAGCAATGTGCCAAGATCTCGACCTCTCGTGAAGAACTCTACGCTTCGCCAAACCAGGCCACGTAAGCCATCTCTTCACAATTCCTCTGCTAGCCTTTTCCCCTGTGCACAGGTGGACCTCCCTGGTGGCGGACCTCCCTCCTCTGCTGACGAGGCACCGTCTCCCGCTCCGTGGAGCTCCTCCTCACCTCCACAGCACCGGACACCACGAACACGACGTCGCACGGACACCAGGAGTCAGTCAGCCTCTCATTGTGGCACCCGCAAGTAAGCCCCTGCAGCATACCCGCCGAACATTGCTACTGAACAACAGTAAACTTGTGCTTGTGTTTTCCATGGTTGCCGGGTTACCACAAGACGGGCTCAGCTCCAGTGGCCAGACGAACATTCACACATTCACTCACACTTCACTCACAAATCCACAATAAAGATTATTGTCAGTATCTCTCGTGTCAGCGTCTGTCTCTTGGGTCGTAAATCATGTCATTAAGTATCAACAAATAGTGAGTAATTGTGTTGGCCAGTTTGTTAAAATTAGTTGGACTAATCTTCATAATAAGCTATCACTTGTTCTGATTCCGGACGCAGGTCAGGGAAAATAGCCTCTATATGGAGTTAAACTGTAAATAAAGCGGCAGGTACATAATAACTCTGTAAATATTGTGCATGTTGATGTTGTACAGGTATAAATGTGTGCATGGTTAACCTCTTATATCCCAATTTAAGACAAGAAGAGTAGCGTAGGGTGAAAGGGACTAGCCCTGATCCCGAATTCACATTTCTGGTTGTCTGGAATAACAGGAAGTGCATTTTGAGGGTTGGAAATAAAGGTGAAAGCCCTCCGGGAAATGTGTTTTGTTTTTTTTTTGTTGTTTTTTTTTTTTTTGGCCTACCACAAACAAAGAATTTAAAATTTCCACTGGCATTGCAGGCCATATGCTGCCCTGCCTGTCTCATTAGGATTCAGGTAGAAGCTTGGAGAGGCTGCAATTTCAAGAAATTAGTTGAAATTCGGAGTTTGGACCGCAGGGCTGTAAATATTTACTAACTCTTTTTCCCATAGTATATATATGTTTTGGTGATTTAACTAAGACAGAGCACATCTTGCCATGTGGAGAACAAAGGCCAGTCTGTGTGTCTTTTCACAAAGGGGAAGGGTTGGTTCACCCGTTCTCTAAAGTTGAGCTGAAAGGTTGTGTTTAAAGCATGATTAAAAGTTACTGAGTAGAGATTGTTTGAGATAACAGCATTGAATTGAGCACTACGTTAAAGTTGTAAGATTATTCTTTCATGTTTAGAGTTAAATTTAAGAAGACTGTCCTCCAGTTTCTTTGAAAAAACCAAGGCGTGGTTTATGGACAATAGCCTTCGCAGCCACGTTGCGCGTTCACATTTGCGCATGACTGAAGTGGCCACGTTGCATTCAGTGCGCATGTGTGTGTAAATGCCATCTTGAAATGCCTCCAAGTGACGTTACTGTGTCTCCCCCTCCTTGAGTGCAGAGGGAACTTCCTCCATCTTATGGTAAACTACAAGAATTGCATTCTTTCATAAATTTACCCCAGAATTAAACAAAGTCCTAATCTATTAACATAATTTAAAACTAAATCGAGCTTCCAAGTTAACTTCAAAGGAAATTCTGTGGTCATGGCAGCGGGAAGGTCAGCATTTACTGTTGATGAAACAGTAGATAGAACACAGAAAGTTATTGAGAAACAGACAGTTGAGAAAGATAGAAAGGAGGAGGTAAGAAAGTTTAAAAAATGGGTGGCTGAGTTACAGGATCTAGGATATTTGCCAGGGTCATCAAAACTGATACCCTCACCAGCTAAACTGGCAGAGATCCTGCAAATAATTATACAAAGTTATAATACTGCTAAGGAAAATTATGACACAAGAGGAAATCCCAGGTGGGAATTGATACATAAAAAACTGAAAAATTCAGAGAAGAGGAAGATTAGGGCCATGTGTTATGTTCCTAAAGTTGTGGCTGTGTTGCGCAGAGGACAATTGGTAGTCTGTGATAATGGAAGGGTCATATTACAAACACAGGAACAAGTAGTATCAGAGTCGCCAGCCCAATTTGACAATGTGGCCCTGCCTCCATCAGCTCCACCTCCGCCAGCCCCTTCAGCCCCCGCCCTGACATAGACAGGACCATGCACAGAGTGTGTAAACATGCTCTATAAACAAATGCCTCTTACTAGTTTTGTTGAAGGGAACAAAGATACAATGCAGGCAGTAGCAGGAGTTTTACACATTATAATAAATAAATAGTGAAAATTAGTTAATTAGATATTCACGAAGTGCAAACACATATCTGTTAGACCCACACATTCAGTATTCACACATAAACACTAGTTGCTTGCACACACACACACACACACACACACACACACATGCACACACACAATAGCTTCACAGGAAAAGTCTCTGTTCTTGTTTCCATATATGGACATGTGTAAGGCTGAAGCTGAAGAGAGGAAAGCAGACATCTGGACTGGAGGAAGTCATAAGGCCATAAAGACAGGAACAATAGGGGAGCCAAGTGGACAGTTTGAAACAATGGACATGTATTGTGGGAAAGCAATGCCCACTAATGGCGAGCCTTTATATAGCTGTGACTTCCTGTGCTTGGGGTCCTCCCCAGGAAACAGAGCTGGGGGGGGGGGGGGAGAGACTGTGGGGGAGACTGTGGCCACGTGACTTCTTGTGTGTTCCAATAAAGTTAAGCTGAGAAACAGTATTTCTTCTGTGATTATTTGGTTGGTTCACTGAAAAGATTCTGTTAACTGTCCAGAAAAGTAATTTTTACACACATGAGGCCAATGTTATCCAAAAATGATAGTAAGACAGCTGGAGATAAGATGCACCAAATTATCAATCAATACACTCCTATAGAACCTATGAGTCAGGCTGAACAGGAATATGACAGACAGGAGGAGAAAAACACAAGGATACCTGCTGCTTCCACCCCTACAACAAACCAAAAAGTAGATGAAGATCCTGTTGATGCCTATCTGCATGAGTTTAATGAACACTTGATCCAGACTTTAACTAGGCTAGGAAACATATCAGGTACTGGTGAGGGAGCCACCACTAAGAAAGTAGCTGATTATACAGATAAAAAAGCATCTACAGGTACACGAAAACAGTGGGAAATTGGTGATTATGGATCCACAATAGAATATCTGACCAAAAAGGCACCTCAGCGCATACGTTTATAAACAGAAGCCATACCTAAAGTAAACCATACACAAATGCCCATGATAGCTACTGAAACTGAGGCAGCACAATATGTAGAATGGTCATTTAAGGACCTGAAAGGCATTTGTGACACATTGTCCCTGCTGACCTCAGGTGCATCTCCGTGGATCAGAGCCATGCACAAGGCCACAGTTGGTTGCTGTTTGTGCTTGGTAGATATTAGAAGGATAGTGGCCACTCATACTTCAGCCTCTATGCTAAAGAACATAGAGGAAGTGGCTGGCACCACTGATGAGCCTGATGAGGCTCTATTCAGAGAACACAGTGATGAGATTTTTGCAGTAATGACAAAGATGTTCCCTGTAGATCTAATTAGTGCAGAGTTAACAGACATACCAATGAAAAAAGGAGAGGAAGCAGGAGCCTATGTGGATAGGTGTTTGGCACATGGACATGACTGGGAAAAACCCACTTAGCAATGCTACCACATCAGCGGTATTTCATAATGTGATACAGACATCAGTACCACCGCCTGTGAAAGCTGCACTAGAGGGGGTAGTGGGATTAAATACCAGTCCCTTAGCAGAATGGTTGTCTCATGTGCATCATTATGTGAAACTATACAAAAAAAAAACAAAATGAAAAAGAGACAGAAAGCAGATTTGTCAAACCAGCTGGTAAAAGCCCAGCTTAAAGCAGCTAGGACAGGCTCCAGCCCTTACAGTGGCAATCCCTCAGGCCATTATTGGTCCAGTCCCTACTGAACCCTTTGTGTTAGCACCCCAACAACAATGGTATCCCCGCCCACCGCAACCAGGGCGTGGGAGAGGTGTATACAGAGGAATTAGAAGACCACTTGGCCTGTCACAGGACATATGCCTTAGGTGTGGCAGACAAGGCCATTGGGCTCATAACTGCAGTACTCCCTAGTAGAGGGCTTGCCTGGATGGCCTATACACCTGTTCCACCCCCAGCACCAGGGGTGTGGCCTGACCAGTCCTCTGCACCACAGCAACCACAACAATCACACATGACTCCCAACCAAAGCATGATGCCCAGCCAACAACAATGGAGCCCTGAGAGCCACACTGAAGAGGGAGCACTTCCGGATGCTGTCCCTCAAGGTGGGAGACAAAACTTATGAATTTATGGTGGACACAGGGGCTCATTTCTTGTCAATATCAACTACTCTACCCCTGTCCACTAACTATACATCAGTTATTGGCATCTCTGGGACTCCGAAATGTCTCCCTTTCTCAGTACCACTGAACTGTTCATTGGCTGGACTGGATTTTGTCCACTCTTTTCTGTAGTCACCAGACTGTCCAGTAAATCTGTTGGGATGAGATGTGCTTTTGAAAGTGAGAGCACACATCTACTTTGCTTCTACTGGAACTGTAGACACACCACATAGACACCCAGCTTAACACAACCATGAGAACCATAACTGGGACAATCCGCTCAACACCACTCCCCTGGCTCCCTGTACTATCAAACATAGCTCCCCCACACATCCGGCGAGCAGCATTAACTCAAAGGATGCTTCAAAAAGCCAAAGACTCTCCTCACTTACCAATCCATGCAGATATCTACACCCCACCCACTGCCCGACTTCCATCCAGACGGCCGATTTGGAAAAACCCTCCCCAGCTGACTTCACTATCCAGACAGCTTGGCAAGAGGAATGGGAGATCAAGGAGGTCCCAAACAAACACCTGGTGGCAAACCCCAACCAACAGGTCCCGGGCACCAACCTCCCAAGGAGACAGTGGTCTACACTCAATCGCTTCAGGACTGGACATGGCCCCTGCTTGGCTAGCCTTCACAGATGGGGCAGCAGCCCTAGCCCACTGTGTGCATGTGGAGAGGAGCAAACAATGGAACACATCATAGAGGCTTGCCCGCTCCAAAGACTGGAAGGAGGATTACACACCCTCCATACAGCAAACCAGGAGGCAACTGCTTGGCTTGTGGACTTTGCATTCGCTAAATAAATACTGGAACTGTTGTGTCTGCCAGATGGGACCATACTCCTGTGCACATCAGATTTGTCTACTTCCTTAAATGCTCCTCAGTTGCAAGCACAGGAAACAGACACAGAGGAATATCAAACCTCTTCTGCAACTGTGTGGTGGCTACAGCTGAATGATGTAAGCCCTGACAAAAAAATCAACTGGTAGACAAATATATTTCCTGGGCCCCATGGATAGACTCTGTTCCACCATATGACATCCTGCATGATCCACTCCACTGCACAATGAACTGTTCACATGATGATCAAGAACTGTATGATGATCAGTGGGAGACTTTGGTGGGGGTGCAGGACTTGGTGGGCAAAGACATTTATGTGGGTCCACAAGGAGTTGCTGCTGCAGTTTATTTGGAAAAGGACTTATTGCCTCTGTATGCCCTCTCAAACACTGCTGCACCTCATGTGACACTGGGGGTGTCCTCAGGGGAGGAGGCAAGGGCACTGGGACCAATGGTGAAAAACTGTCTTAAGTTGACTGACTGGGTTGTCATTCAGTGTAGGGATCTACATTACTCACCATCTGCTGACTGTTATCGCATTTCATGCAATATAACAATACAGACCACTCCACAAACATTGCACCTTGAAAGAACACACGGCAGAGAAAACACTGACCATCCAAATTCTGGTGCACTGTTGGATGCTTTGCCCCCATCTCTATGGTCAGACGGCTCTGCGGATGTCGGTCTGATTACCTGTACACCAGTAAAAGTCTCACTCAAGACAAATACTCAGCCAATAAATATGGGGGTAGCTGTGGCGCAGGTGTAGTGTGACTGACTACTGATCGGAGGGTCATGGGTTCATTTCCCCTTTGTCTGCAGTCTGCATGTCGAAGTATCCTTGAGCAAGACACTGAACCCCCAGCTGCTCCTGGTGGCCAGGCTAGTGCCTGTATATGTATGGCAGCTCTGCCACCATCAGTGTGTGAATGTGTGCTTGAATGGGTGGATAGCAGGATCTGTAAAGCGCTTTGGTCATCCAGAGATGAGAAAAAGTGGGATTGTGCCATTTACCAATATGGCGAGATAAGTATCCTCTCACAATTGAGAAGGAAATAGGCATAGCAGGAACAATACAGGGTCTTCTCCAGGCAGGGGTTATAGTGCCAACACAGTCCCCATGGAACACTCCTGTTTTTCCTGCAGAGAAGCCTGGAACAAAGGACTACAGGATGGTCTATGACTTGAGACCAATCAATTCTGTGGTATTTTCTGCAAATTACACTGTTCCAAATCCTTACCTGCTGCTGAACAACATTACCCCACAAGTTTTGTTTTTTTTTTGTTTCTTTGTTGTTGTTGTTGTTGTTGTTGTTTTGTTTTTTGTTTTTGTTTTGGTTTTTTGCTTTTGTTTTTTTGCAGTAGTGGACATTTCTAATGCTTTTTTCAGCATTCCACTACATGCAGACTGCAGGCCCCTTTTTGCATTTACCTATCAAGGTCAGCAATACACTTACAGTAGTTTACCACAAAGTTTTGTTGACTCACCAGCCATTTTTAATGACATACTGCATCAGCATTTGCAGGATTTATTCCTGCCCCCTGGCACATTGTTGTTGCAGTATGTTGATGATCTGCTATTAGCAGGCCCCACTGCTGCTTCTGTGCTCTCAGCCACGGAGCTCCTCCTGAAACATCTCTACCAGAAAGGTTATAAATTGAGCTGCAAAAAAGTGCAGTGTTGTCGTACCAGAGTTCATTATTTGGGCAAGCTAGTCACATCTGGCAACTCCTTGGTGTCACTGTTGCAAAGGTCATCAATTCTCTCACACCCTAAACCATGCACTGTGAGGGAAATGATGTCATTTTTGAGTCTTACCGGATACAGCAGAAATTTGTTCCAAATTACACTGCGCTTATTCAACCACTGCACAACATTCTTAAGGAAGCAGGACACAATAATGTCCCGTCACCATTGCGATGGACTGCTTCAGCTAAGGGTGCTTTCATTGAACGAAAACAACTGATGTCACATGCAAGTTCACTCAAACCACCTGATTATGCTTCACCATTTCATCGAGATATTTCTGACCAGAACGCCGTTATGAACGCCATACTGTATCAGAAGGGGGAAAGTACAGGGTCACTACAGTTCAACATTAGATAACATACAAAGAGGACACCCACCATGCACACGTCATGTGGCTGCGATAGCCAAAGCATTGGAGAAAACTTCTCACATTACCATGCACCACACTGTGATTGTACACACCATGCATGGAGTAGCTTCCTACCTACAAAGTGTTCTGTTCATACTCTCAGCTAAAAGAACACAAAGGTTGAAAAGAATACTGCAGGCACCAAATGTTATTTACACAAGTGAAGGGACAAACATGGCAGAGGACATGCTTACAGGTGAACCTCACCACTGTCTAGCAGCTGTGGAGGTTGACATGAAAGCTGTCCCTAATCTTCAATCTGAACCTATCGCATATCCAAATTTGAACCTTTTTTGTGATGGCTGTTGCTACAGGAGAGCACATGGGTCTCTGAGTGCCTCATATGCAGTGGTAAAATATGATGAGAGGACAGGTGCATTTCAAACTGTAGAGGCAGGAATGGTAGACCAGCCTGCCTCTGCCCAAAAAGCTGAAATTGTAGCTCTTACTAAAGCATGTCAATATGCAAAACAACAAGAAGTAAACATATACACTGATTCAGCTTATGCCTACCAGGCTGCACATGTTGATTTACGACACTAGAGAAGGAAGGGATTTCTCACTTCAACGAACACACCAATTAAACACTTAACAGAAATGGTTGAGCTGTTGGAGGCCATGGGTCAACCAAAGAGGGTAGCTATTCTGAAGTGTAAAGGGCATCAAAAAAAGAAATGTAATTGTGACCAAAGGAAATGAAGCTGCTGATTTAGCTGCTAAACAAGCAGGTGGCTATATTACACAGGCAAATATGATGATTCAGAAAGAGGATCAGGAGTACCTGGAACTAGGCACAGAGGAAATTAAGCAGTTACAGGAGAAAGCAAGTCCTGAGAAAAAGAGCAGGTGGATAGAGAAAGGAGCAAAGAAAGATGAGGAAGGTCTGTGGAGGTCTGCAGAAGGAAGACTGGTAGCCCCAGCTAAGGTGTTGTTGCTGCTGTGCAAAGAGGCACATACAAAAGGTCATGTTTCAAAAACAAAAGTATCAACTCTGATTGAAGCACACTGGTGGCATCCTCATTTGTCAGATGTGACAGAACTAGTGGTTTCTGAGTGTGAAGCATGCCAAAAGTTTAATCCCAAACTCAAGTTAAAGGCCTCTATGGGAGGTTTTCCAGCCCTTCAAGGGCCATGGAAGGACATAGTGATAGATTTCACAGACATGGACCCAGAAAACAGATGCAGAGGCTACAGATATCTGTTGGTGTGTGTGGATACATTTTCAAGATGGGTTGAGGCAAAAGCATGTAAAACAGAAAGTACAAAAGAAGTGATTAACCCGTTAACTTCCCAGATTAAATGGACGGGTTGCACGCCCCCAGTGGTACAGCGCAGCAACTGCATGTGTCAACTTATTGACGTCCCCCGGCTATACTGAGAATTTGTACCAATCTGCATTGATCTGACAGTTTAGAAGGTGGCAGACACGTGCCGAAGGAATCATGGCTGACATGGAATACAGCAAAGAAGAAGAAATCCTCATTATTATTCTTCCTTTTCCGCTTTGAGCTCACAGCACCAATGTGGATGCCTTCACGATCTGTCATCGTGGCAGCGATGATGACTGAAACTGCATGAAATGGGGAAAATAGCCACACAATACAAACGAAATTCACGTGGGATAATCAAAAGGGTTTGTAGATGTGAAAGCGGGTGTAAATTACTAAGTAAACACAAAACATTGGCAACAATGGACGAAAACAGACCAATCACGAGGGTGAGCAAGCCCCCCACCACCACCACCACCTGGCAACCGGTAAGAGAAATATGTTTTTTTGACATTTTATTGATTTTCCGGTTCATATACTTTGAAGATTAGATAAAAATATACCCCTGTAGACAAATCGGCATAAAAAAGACCATTTTTTTGTGTTAATGTGTCCAAAGTCCACTTTTGACTGAGTTATGTAATTTATATAGCTGCCGTGACATTATGCAAACTAGATGTGTAAATTTATTCCTATCTGAAACTTTGGATCATATTCTACATCTTTCTAATTGACAGTAAGCCATTATCTCTTGCAATTTTCAAATTATAGCCTTGGAAATCTGACTATTTTATTGACAAAATTTTTTTTTATCACTCTTGACCACTAGGGTTCTTGAGTTGCCTTGCGTTGCCCCAGGTGCCACGCAGCACCTAGGGCAGTTAAAGAGTTAAATGGCTGACAGAAGAGGTGATTCCCAGACATGGTTTTCTAAGAGTGATCAGGTCAGACAATGGCAGTCATTTTGCAAATAAACATTTGAAGGAGGTTGAATGCGCCTTAGGCTTGAGACACAAGTTTGGCTCAGTAGTGCATCCATCCTCCCAAGGGCTAGTAGAGAGAGCAAATAGGACTCTAAAAAGAATGTTAACCAAGCAATGCATGGGGATAGGCATGACATGGGTAGATGTACTGCCATTAGTGCTGATGGCACTGCGATCTACCCCCAATACAATGCGCTGCCTGACTCCTCATGAGTTGCTAACAGGGAGAAAGATGCCAGGACCATTTGTTGATTCACCTTTGACTCCTAGGAATAGTCAAGCTGTAGAACTGTCACAATACATTAAGAGTCTAAGGAAAATATCTGACGCTCCTTCTCAACAGGTTCCAGACATTCTCAACAGGAGCATCCAGGGGAGTGCTGCCCCATTGGAACCTGGTGACTGGGTGTGGCAAAAAGAAATAAGGCCCCATTGGGACTTTCCTAAGTGGCAAGGACCTTTTAAAATGAAAAAAGCCACATCACATACAGTGCAAGTTTGGAAAAAAGGAAGGTTGAGTAACTGGATATACGTAACTTACTGTGCAAAAGTTGCAGAACCAAGTCGCCCACTCCTCCAAACCATAGAAGACTTGGCAAACTCAGAAAATAAATAAAAATGCCAACCATACCTAATGTTAGTACAAGAGCAGTACTTTGTGCTCTGCTGCTCCTGTCTTTGATTATTTTATTCCCTTTTTTTTCTGGGGAAAATTCCAACAACCTAAGCAAATACAAAAGGATAGACCTGTATGTTCTGCCACACCTCAAAGTGTGGACCCCTTTGGAGCCAAAATAGAGATAGCAATAATTCCAGGCAACCGCACAGTAGTGTTATTAGATTTGTGTGATATATCCAATTGCACAGTTTGGAGTTTTAATTGGGGAGAACATTCACTTATGATGTGTTTGATTAAGGGTAAGCCCAATATAAAAGCAAAATGGAGCAAAGAGAAAGGTTGTGGAACTGCACGATAGTCTTTAGCCTTAAAAAATTCTATTTGTGCCTTACCGCGGAAGGATGATATATGGTGTAAAAGTATAAAATTCTTTAAGCCTAAGACTATCGTGAAGCAGGCAAAAATATTGGGATTTAGTCTGCATATTCCTCCAGCCCAGACTTCTCCATTCTATTTATATGTGGATGCATTTATAGGAGCAAACAAAGAGGATCCAATTGTACTACAAGGATTGGTAAAAGTCATACCAGTTAACAAGACTAAACTAGCTCTACATGGAGTTAAATCCAAACCAGGATCTGATGTGGTGGCATATGTGAATATCAAAATTATGAAAGATAGAGTTGCAGCAGAAACCGGTTATATCGACCAAAATGAGTCATTAACCTAGGTTCAACATTCAGTTAAGATCATCATCATCATCATCATAGCAGTCTGTCGAGGGCGACAATGACTGTTTCATTTAGGTCTGATCAGGTTCCTCCACACAGCTAGTTAAGATGGTGGTCCAGAATAGAGTGGATTGTTATGCATGTGCAGCAGCTAGGCCAGGTCTAGCCACGGTCCCGTTTCCCCTCAATCCCTATAATGATCCTATGGGTTTCAAATGTTTGCTCCATTTGTTCACCACTAAAGCTCCAACTAAGAACTGTATCACCCTCCATCATCTGTTTCCTCCAATAATAGAAAAGAACCATTCCAACCTTATAAGGGTAATTATACCTGTTTTGAAAGAACATCAGGGTCCCTGTCAGTGGGGAAGTTAACTTCCTGCTTAACCACCTTACCAGTGAAGGATACTTACAACAATGAACTGGAAAATATGATACAACCAAGAGCTGATGTTTGGTTTTGGTGTGGACAAATGAGGTTGTGGCCAACCCTACCCAAGGAGTAGAAAGGAGCCTGTGTACCAGTTCAGTTGGTAATGTCTTTTATGATCCTACCATTGGGACCAATTACCAGAAATCACAATAGGCCAAAGAGAGCTGTATCTTCAATTATGAGAAAGATGGAGGACACCCTAGGGGGAGTTACACCATATGTAGACAGGATGAGCATGGTTAGAGGAGTCCCTGATGACTTCAAAGGCAGAAACCATTATGCTGCTGCCCTGGTACACGTTACCTTGTGGTTGGGAGCCACAATAGAGTCTATTAAAATGCAATCTTCAATTGAATACTTGTATTATAATGAACAAAGAATGTTAAATTACACTGTAGACACTCTTAAAGGAGTGCATGAGCAATTAAAGGCAACCTCCCTCATGACCTATCAGAACCGCATTGCCCTTGACGTGCTTTTAGCAGAGTCAGGGGGAATGTGTCAAATTTTTGGCTGTGTCTGCTGTACCTTTATCCCTAATCACACAAGCCCAGATGGAAGCATTGCACATGCTATAGAAGACTTAGAAGGCCTTAGGATAGAATTTGGACAAAGCACAGGTTATGAGGAAGATGCTTTTACTGCATGGCTGCAGTCAATATTTGGACGTTGGGCGAGTGTGATACATTCAATAATCCTGATTGTAGTCATCTCACTAGCAGTGATACTCAGGGTGGGGTGTTGCTGCATCCCATGTTTGACAGCATTGCTGGAGAGATGCATAATAACAGCCCTATCCAAGGAGTCAATCCAGAGGATGATGGCCCAGGTCCACTCCCAAGAGGAGTCTAGGTCTCTACTCCACAACAAGGACCACTGTGAATTTGGTACTGACAGTAATGAAGAGGCCTTTGTTTGAAATGTATATATTGTGTCTTTCTGCTATCCACTGTTCTATTTACTGTCACAATAGAGCCACAATAGAGTCACAATAGAGTCTATTAAAATGCAATCTTCAATTGAATACTTGTATTATAATGAACAAAGAATGTTAAATTACACTGTAGACACTCTTAAAGGAGTGCATGAGCAATTAAAGGCAACCTCCCTCATGACCTATCAGAACCGCATTGCCCTTGACGTGTCCTTCCGCTTCTTGGGCACCACCATCACCCGGGACCTCAAATGGGAGCCAACCATCAGCTCCCTCATCAAAAAGGCCCAGCAGAGGATGTTCTTTCTGCGGCAGCTGAGGAAGCTCAAGCTACCCACCAAGATGTTAGTGCAGTTCTACATGGCCATCATCGAGTCCATCCTCACCTCCTCCATAACTGTGTGGTATGCAGGAGCCACTGCCAGGGACAGACTAAGGCTGCAGCGCGTCGTGCGCACTGCTGAGAAGGTGATCGGCTGCAAGCTCCCATCTCTCCAGGACCTGTACATCTCCAGGACCTGGAGGCGTGCTGGCCGGATCATAGCCGATCCTTCACACCCTGGTCACGTACTGTTTGCCCCCCTCCCCTCAGGTAGAAGACTTCGGTCCATTCGGACTAAAACCTCCCGGCACATGAACAGCTTTTTCCCCTCTGCCATCAGACTGCTGAACATTAAATGACTTATTGACTCTCGTGCACTATGTACAGCAGCTCAACCAGACTCATGTCATTCATCACTGTTTTTTCTGTTGCATTATCAACTGCACTGTGGTACCCCATATTATCTGCTACTTGCTAATTTTTTTTTAAAACTGCCTAGACTAGTATTACTCATTATTACTATTATTATTATTATTATTATTATTATTATTATTATTATTATTATTACTTATTTTTCTACACTTATTGCACGTTTTTAGTCCTTTAGTTTTTTAGTTTATCTCTTTATCTCATCATGTTTTTAATGTTGCAGCATGGCACCGAGACAAATTCCTAGTTTGTGTACTACATGAACAATGGCAATAAATCTGATTCTGATTCTGATTCTGAATTCTGATTCTACTGTACACACATCCAGCACTGCACACATACATATAATCTTACATGAAAAGGGGGAGCACTGAAGGCACCCTCCTGCGGTGGGTCATGTGGTAGCCCCTTCCTTTTCCTTTATTTTTCCTGCACGTATTTTCAAAATATTTGTGCTCTTTGCGGTCATGTAGTTAGAATAGAATTAGAAGGTTTGACGCTCTATTATGTGGCAGGTATTGAGGCTCACACACAACATACAGATAAGAAATGTTTTAAATGAAATATTTTGTTTTGCATATGTTTATTTTCCTGAAATAACGTGTGTTAATAAAGCTTCCAAAAAAAGGCCATCAACGACAGTGGGGTCTGAGATGAGAATTTTTGCCTGTGAATATGTACTGAATGAATAAAGAAATGCATACAATGATTACTCATAAAAGTGTATACTGCCTACAGGTTTTTCGCTCATCTTAAATGAAAATAATATCAAGTGTCTGATACCTGTTTATTATTGAGCCTGCCATAGTTATTGACTCCATTTTCATGGAGTCAAGACTGGAAATAATTGTTACAAAAAATAAATAATGAAGATTAGTTAGATATTACACAAAGTGCTCTCACACACAAGCTACACACATACACACCCACACCCACACACCCAAAAAGTGCTTTAGCTCTACACTCACATGTAAACATCTGATATGTGGTGGCGCTGCTCTGCAGGCGACATGGAGGAAGGCTGTTGCTGCACGCTGTTTTTTGTTTTGTTTTTATTGTCGCATTTCAGTGGCTGTTTATTGTTTGCCAGCGAGGGACCCAATGTGTAATCTGTCCACTTAATGTAAGTTGTGCTTTGGACTGTATGTGGCAGGCATGGGGAGTGAAATGGAGGAGGGCAGCATTTCTAGTATTGGTGTGGCTAATTTTATCTAGCCAGGCTGTCCTGTACCTAGCTGCCGGGCCTACTAGCACTGACCAACTAGCATACACCAGGATTGAGCTGCTGAGCTTCCAAGACTGCAGGGCATCATTATCATCAGTCCTGCTGAAGGATGTGCCAAGGGAGCTTTTTCGACACCATGGACCAGACCCTCACCGAGGTGGGAAGGCCAGAAAGAGAGCAAGGAGAGGTGGCACTAGGCAGCGCATCCGGAGGGCCACTAAGTTGCCGCTGCCGCTTATGCTATTGTGCAACTTCCGATCCCTGAGAAGAAAAATGGATGAACTGCGCTCACAAGTTGGAACAAGTTATGAATACGATGAGTCTGGCTTAATGACCTTTATAGAGACTTGGCTTGGGGAGGATGTACTGGATAGTTTGATACAAATTGATGGATTTACACACATACGTTTTGGATAGAAATGAAAACTCTGGTAAAACCGGGGTGGGATGGGGTTTGTATTTATGTTAAAGACAGCTGGTGTCGGAACTTTGCTGTGACAGACACAGTATGTAATCCTGACCTTGAGCTGTTGTGTGTTACCCTCTGCCCACACTATCTTCCCAGGGAATTCACCAACATTTTTGTGTGTGTGGTGTATGTCCCACCAAGTGGGAATGCAGCCAGAGCAGCTAGTCAAATCACAGACTGTGTCCACCATCATCTCCAGAACAAACCTGATGCTCCCATGCTCATCCTTGAAGCTATTAATCATTGCAGCTTGAGTAAATCCCTGCCAGGTTTTTATTAATATGTTAAAAGTAGCAGGAACAAAAATATTCTTGATAAGTGCTATGGGAGCATCAAAGATGCCTACACGGCTAAAGCCAAAACTCCCCTTGGCAATTCGGATCATAATGTTATTCAGCTCCTCCCTACTTATAGATCAGTTTTTAAGTCTAGTAAACCTGAAGTCCACTCTGTTAAAGGGTGGTCAGTGGATAAAATAGAGGAATCGAAGGGATGTTTTTTTTATGTACGGGCTAGGATATTTTCTTCCAGAATGAAGATATCAATGCTGTGACAGGAACAATTACTGATTACCTCCGCCAGGCCGAAGGCCAGGAGGAGGTTATGTTTTTGCCGGGGTTTGTCTGTCTGTCTGTCTGTTGGTTTGTCCGTCTGTCTGTTTGTTTGTCTGTCTGTTGGTTAGCAAGATAACTCAAAAACTTTTGGACGGATTTCAATGAAACTTTCAGGCGTTGTTGGAAATGGTACAAGGAAGAACTGATTAAATTTTGGGGATGATATGGATCACCGTCTTGATACAGGAATTTTTAAAAGGATTCTTTAACATTGTGAGATACGGCCATTTTCAACATGTGTGCAGGGGCAATAGAGGGCGCTGGTCGTTGTGTCTGACGAATACAAACTCCGCCTTCTTCAAAGTTTTAGGCACAAAAGCACACGGAAAACTGTGGTTGGCAGGGCCCGCCAGCGTGCCTGTGTTTGCGCCACGCTGCAAAAGCTGACACGGGCAGCTGTCCGCCGCTGGATTATTTGGCACAAATTCCCCGGCCAGCCATAGGGGCTGCGCAAAAACCAGCTCTCTGCCGGGGAAGCTTCAAATCCACTTTTTTTCCGCGGAGCGCAAACCCAATAAAACCTACGCCAACCTGTCTACCCAATTTGCATCCGTCAAAACAGTGGTGGCCCAGGCCCGCCAGCGTGCCTGTGTTTGTGCTACACTGCAAAAACTGAGACGGGCAGCTGTCCGCCGCCGGATTATTTGGCAGAAATTCCCCGGCCAGCCATAGGGGCTGCACAAAAACCAGCTCTCTGCCGGGGAAGATTCAAAAACCTCTTTTTTTCCGCGGACCGCAAACCCAATAAAACCCACGGCAACCTGTCTACGCAATTTGCATCCGTCACTGAAGCCCTGAGTGCTGCTTTCAGTGATCTATGAAAACGCTCGCAGCCTGGGACTTTGCACATGAAAGAGATGGACACAACACCAACACTTCAGTTTATTGCCTCCGCCAAGGAGGTAATGCTTTTACTACTGAACCACTAATCCTATCATTGTGAATCCAATTGCTAGACATATGTTTTCATGGTCAAGGAATCTGAAAACGTACACACAAACACTGTACGGGGGGGGAACTGTGGCGCTTGGCGGAGCTCTGCGCTCTCCGAGTGCTTTTCTAGTTATATCTCTTTCTGTGTCGATTCTATCATTCCAATGGAAACCATTAAGAAATGCCCAAATAACAAACCTTACATCACTTGGGAAAAAGGAATGTATTAATAGGAAGGAAAATGTCTTTAAATCAGGAGACATTGCAGGTGTTAGGGCTGCACAAAAGGATCTTAACCAGAGGATGAGAGCAGCTCAGCAGTAATTTAAGAAACGGACTGAACAAGATCTTTCTGGGCTGAACACCAAGAGACTGTGGGACTCTATCCGCAGTATGACCAACATGGACACATAAAAGAAACCGGTGTTTCCCAATGATGAGATCACAAAAGCAAATGAACTGAATGATATTTACCTGCGTTTTTAAAAAGATAAGGAGGAATGCAGGAAGATTTTAGAGGGGGTTAAGTGTAATGGACATGAGGATAGGATTTTAATCAACCTGCAATCAGTTATTGGGATTTTTAAATCATTGCATACTAATAAGGCAACGGGGCCAGATAATATGTCTGCTTTTATGCTAAAAACATTTGCAGAGTTTGGCATCAAGTCTTCCAGCTCTCTATTGATACTTATACAGTACCTGAGCTCTGGAAAAGATCTATTATTGTTCCAGTTCCTAAGAAAGTATGCCCCCAGGTGAACAACGATTTTAGGCCAGTGGTTTTTACCTCCAATGTTATGAAAGCACTAGAGAAATTGTTAATTCAAGAGCTTTGCATGGAGGTGGAGCCACACCTGGATCAATATCAATTTGCGTACAAAAAGAAACAGAGTACAAGTGATGCCATCCTAACTATAATGCATTTAGTTTTAAAACATCTTGAGAGTCCCTCTGCATATGCTAGATTGTTTTTTATTGATTTTTGCTTCACTTTTAATTGCATTCAGTCACAGATCCTTCTTTAAAAAAATGATTCAGTTGCGTGTGAATCCTTTTTTAGTCAGGTGGTACCATTCTTTCCTGTCAAATGGGCCACAGCAGGTCGGGGGCCCTCAGGGCTGTGTCAGCTCACCATTTTTATTTACACTGTATACTAATGATTGTATTAGCTCTCAGCAGGATCAATATGTGGTGACGTTTTCAGATGACACTAATACTGAGTCTGCTAACAACTAATGTCAACTCAAATAGCCACAGATCTGAGGTGGATGAGTTTGTGAACTGGTGTGGTGACCATCAGCTGCAGATTAATACAGAAAAGACAGTGGAGATGCTGGTGGACCCCAGGTCAGATGATGATTACAATCCTGTGGCCATACATGGTCATGATATCAAACAGGTTAAGTCATATAAATATCTTGGTGTTCACACTGAAAATGATCTGAGCTGGCACACACAAGTGGCAAGTGTTTGTGCCCGAATCCACCAGCATCTGCCTTTTCTTCACCGGCTCAGACTGTTTGGCGTCTGTAGAAAAATTACGTTGATTTTCTACAGGGCAACCATTGAGTCTGTGCTACGGTATGGTATTACCAGCTGGTTTGGTAATTTAATGGTTAAATCAAAAGCTCAGATATTAAATCTGATAAAGATAGCAGGTAAGATCATGGGTATGGCAGCACTTTCAACTTCCCAAGATCTGTTTAAACAAGCCACTCTCAGACAGGTAAATTGCCTTTTATCTGATGGTTCTCATGTATTGTATCCTGAATATGTCTTAATGAATTCGGGATGAAGGTATAGGGTCCCTTTTTGTAAATATAATCAGCTGAAGCATTCATTCATTCCCTTGTCGGTGAAGCTCATTAATTTGCTGATAAGTCAGGTGAACAGAAGTTAGGGAGACTGTGAGGTTGAGCAGATAATTGTATTGCATTTGCACCTTGGTGAATTATGTTTCTTTTTTTTTTTGGTGGTTATTTATGTATTGGTTGTATGTACTGTATGTGTTTTTGTTGTGCAGCAGATCCCTCTGTCCAAGACAATTCTCTCCTAAAGGAGATTAATAAAGGTACTTTGACTCTGACATGCACACCTACAAATTAGTCTCTGTTTCCTGCTTCCATATATGGGCAAGGGGGTCACTTAGGGTTGGTTAAAGAGTCCTAAAGAACAGGATGTGGATGATGCCATAAAGGGCTAAAGTGGAGACAACTGGACGCTGAAAGGAAGGATGTGAAAGCCATTAAAGCCATAAAAGCAAGAAGACATCTGGAACAATTGAAATGCTGAGAGGAAAGATGTGGGAGCTATTTGGACCTGAGAAGACTGGTTTGGACAGTTTGGACAATGGACATGTATTGTTGGAGAGTTGCTGGGAAATGCCCACCAACTCAGAAGTTATGTATAGGAGAGAATTTCTTTGTTCTGGGTCTTGGACCAGGTTGAGCTGCTAAGACCCACGGCGTGTTTGACTACCTGCGTGATTCAATAAAAGTTAAGCTGAGAAATAGTATTTATTCTGTGATTATTGGGTGGTTAACTGAAAAGACTCTGCTAACTGTCCAAAAATTAATTTTTACAAGCTGGACATGAGCATCCCACTGTCTGGCCACAACGCGTGACCATCCCTGGTGCTCCTCTGACCACTGACCGGTCCGTACCTGCCATGGTCACCTCTCCTCCCAAATTCAGAGGAGTCATGCTCGGCTTGCAGGGTCTCTGCTTGGCATGCCGTTCTACCATGTCAGAGGCTCTGGCTCAACCTCTTTTAACTTTGCCGTTGCCGCCGTCGTCGTAGTCCCCTGCTCACTCATCAATTACAGGTGAGATCCTGAAACAGGTGAGACCAGCCTCTCGACGTCACCCGTCATCACAGGCATCCCACTGTGCCGCCCAGTATCCTCATCCAGGGTGACTTGAGCTCTGGCACAGGTACCTTCCTGCAATGACCCTGAGCGATATTGGTCTTGCTCACTCTCCAGGGTGCCAGGCAGTTCCTCATCCAACACCGCGCTATCTACCACTTCCAGGGTCAGACAGTCCCACGTCTCAGCCAATTTGCACCAAGCCGGCGGTTCCAACGTTCCCACCATGGCCAGCCGTCCTCCTCCACAACCACAAAGTGGCACTAGGTCACTGTTAATCCTGACATGTGGGGAAAAACATCTCACAATCGTCCAGTCCAGCCCACCACTCCCACGTCGATGCACAAAATCACTTCCACCCTGTCCAATTCCATCATGCAGTATGCGTGTCCGTTGGTGCTCAGAGACACAGCATGAACAACTGTGAGGGCATGAGAGTTCTCTTTGTGCCACGGACCTCCTCGCTCGGATCTGTGGCATGCCCTGGTGACATAAAGCAAGTGACCACACTTGCTGCAGCGCTCTGCTCTTGCTGAAAAATCTTTGGCTCTGAAACGGTGCTCCATGGACCCACAGCCTTCATCTTTGGGCTTTTCTGAGGCGGACCTCACATTCACAGCACTAGCGTCATCCTCCACGCTTTTCACGCTGACCAGGTCCATTGCATGTGCGGTTGGCGGTGATCCCAGGTGCCGGTGTGATAAGCACTCAGTGAGCTCCTGTGGCACTTTATCCACAGCTTCCAGCTGTCGAGCCAACTCAATGGCTGTGTGCAGCGTGAGTTCACCCGAAAACGCCAGCAGCCTCGGCCCCATCGCAGCACCGTTGGCACACTCTGCCAACTGGTCGCGAATCATCCTCTTCTCCAATAGTTCAAGCTGGCACCCGCTGACCAACAGCTCCAAGTCTGTCATGAACCGCTGAATAGGCTCGCCTACCCGTTGGCAATGCTGTCAAAACTGAATCTTGTAAACCATGACGTTTTCCAGGGCGCGGAAGTAGCGCGCCACCAGCTCAACCACTTCAACAAAGCTATCACAACCACTCAGTGTGCTTATAACACGCCATTCCTCCATTCCAGGATTGTGCATTAACCACTCAAGTGCCCACAACTGCTCCAGCCTCCCAAGGTCCAGTGCCACCGTGTACGTCTGGAAAACAGTTCACCACCTCGGCCTGGAGACCAGTGGCTCGCCAGAGAGCTCCAAAAAATGCTGAATTTCAAATCCACACGCTTCCATACCTTGTTTTAATCCACTTTCATCCTTGTTGTCAAATGTTATGTCTTTATATGGAGCCAAGGACGAGGCCAAGTGTCGCACTGAACACACGTTTATTAGAGAGGCACTGTACAGCACGGGCACAACCGTCAGGTAGAAGATGTGGCAAAGAGCCTGCCCCTCCTGCCCACTGCCCTCTTATAGCTACGGGTGGTGGCTCCACCTTCCGGTTCCGCCACCACCTATAACACACAAATAAGAGTCCAAACTCCAATACAGCAAAAAGCACACATGAATAGAATAGATTGACCAAAGAGGTTTGACTTCTCTGAGAAATTAGAACCTCCTTGGTCAGACTCATTTACACACACACACACACACACACACACACACACACACACACACACACACACACACACAGAGTCCTAGTCATATCTGTTGTCAGTCAAACCCCACCCCCCACCCCCACATCTCTGTCTCAATATGTTGGACAATAATTAACCAGCTGCTGTGGAGATACCCTGAACGTGATGCACACTCACACCAGACCTCAGCCGTGGAGGGAGCTCTTTAATTCGTCAGAAGAATGAAACTGAGTAACCAGGTATGCTAAAACCATCTTTATTCTGTGCACAAGTTTGTTAAAGTGTATTTTAATGTTGCAGAAGAACCAAACAATGTCCGGTTCAACAGAATTGAAATTAGCTTAAAAAATAAATAACAGTTGCAGCTGAACCAGATATCTAGCTTGTTGTACTAAAGTGATACAAGTGAGAAAGTGAGTGTGGAAGACAGCACTGGTTTAACAGAGTCAAACATTATAAATAAATTATAAAATTACACAATAAATTCAAATGCTTGTGGAATTTAGTTTATATCATTTTATTTTTTTCATCTTTTTAAAATTATTTTTAAACACTTGTACTCAAGCATAAAGAGTTTTTTCTTTAAATTCTCTTGATAATAATATTGATTGTGTGTGTGTGTGTGTGTGTGTGCGCGTGTGTGTGTGTGCATGCGTGCGTGTGTGTGTGTGTGCGCATGTGCGTGCGTGCGTGTGTGTGGTGTGTGTGTGTGTGATGGGGTTGAGATGCAGTAAAAAATCAATTGGCAGAGCTCTCTGGGTTATGAGAATCTACATCTCCTTATAATGTGTTTATTAAATTTTCTGAAATGAAAAATGGCAAATTGTATGACATTATAAAATTGTGCAACATCACTCTGGAAAAACAATATCTATTTTGCTGTAAAGTGTAACATTTATTTAATATTTTTATTATTCAAATTGTCTAATGACTTACTTCAAAACTGCCAGTAAATTCTGATTCATTTTTGTCAGTGTGTGAGGACAGTGCAGTGAAACACTGAAAGGAGCGGCAAGCAGGAGTAGCATGGAGTAGGTGTGTCATTGTGTACTTTGGCTTTTCCCTGCTGGTTATGATTTTTGCAGGATCAGAGCTGTATCTCTCTGTAAAGGAAAGTGGCTATGACCAGTGTGAAATATTTTTTCTGTGTTATTAATGTTCATATACTGTTATTATTGAAGCTCTTATTTGTGTGGTACGGGATGGTGGCCCTGGTTTTCGGTCCCGCCATCTCCTGTGGTATAAGAGGGACTGCTGGTAGAGGGACAGGTGTTCTGTCTTACCTCCGCCAGCAACTGCATGCACGGCAGGTGCACTGGGATTCAGTCTGTACAGTAAAGTAATGTTCAGTCCCACTCCTGGTCTCATCTTTTTTCTACGAGTTACAACATAACGTTTGGCGATGAGTGATAAACTTATGGCGGCGTATGGGCTACCTCGAACCCTAATTCTGTTTCTGGAGTACGCGGGAGAGCCAGTACTCCTGTGGCCAATGTGGCAGGCTGTGTTTGATGATTACATTGGGGCACTGGGTTTGAGCGGAGTCAACGGGAGATGTTGCTGAGCGCTTCTGACCCACCATCTCGGCGTGGCGGGCCAAAGAATTCTTGCTTTGTTAGGAGAGACAGATGGGTATGAGAGTGCAGTTGAGCAGCTGGCCGAATTCTTTGCCAGGCACATGAGGACCATGAAGCTGTGGGTGGCAGGAGTATTGGCGCCAGGTGCGGCTAGGCTAGCTAGCTCAGAGAAGCTAACGGCCCACTCAGTGCCTATGAGCAGGTTAACCGCTAAGCTAACTGCGCGCCAAAAGAGGGCTCCAAACTACCAGCTGGGCATTGAGGTGGGACCGGGGAAGTCCCCGGTCATTGAAGACAGCGGGCCAGCTGCAAAGCGCAGAAAGGTGGAGGACCGGAGCGCTGATGAGTTGGACGGCACAGTGTGCAACAACAGCAGAGAGGGAGAGCAACAGGAATCATCCCCGCAGCTGGAAGGTAGGCAGCAAGTAAGCGGAACCATGGAGGCTGAGAGCCCTGGGGAGGAGCAGCAACAGCCTGGCATGGAGACGACGCAGCGGAGTGCCTGGGGCAAGGGTGCCAAGAGCAGCGACGAAATGCCCAGGTCAGAGAGTAACGCTGGCGAAGACAATGCTGTGAGCCCCGGGAGTGAGCAGCAGCAGCCGGACATGGAGGTAGTGCAGCAGAGCGCCCTGGATGAGGCTGCTGGGTGTTACAGCAAGGCGCCCGACACAGCGAGCAGAGCCGATGAGCAAGCTTTGGGTCTTCCCGGAGTTCGGCCACAGGGGGCCGGAGTATTTGGAGCCACAACGACGGTATCGAGAGAAGTCAGAAGCGGACCATCATGCACAGTAGGACGGTGTGTCGGACAGCAGCACGGCGGGTCCCGAGCAATAAGGCAGTCAGTGGTGAAGAGGACATTTTCGCGGTAAACGTGATTTTTGATCCTGGAGGCAGACGGCAGCCGAGGGCGCACACGTCATGGGACTGACAGGGGCCTCCGAGCCTGACTTATCTTTGGCGGCCAAGGGAGCAGATGATGTGGGGCTGTCCTAGGCCTCCAGGCCGGTTTTACCTCTGGTTGCCAACGGGCATTGGTGTGACCTAAGTATTATAACTGTTCATTTGTTCTGAGTTGATAGTTTTGGGGATTGTTTTCATTTGGTATTTTGTATAGGAGACACGGCAGTACTTTTTTTATGGACTCTAATAGCATAGGCGGCAGAATAACCTGCCTCACCGTGTGGGGGTAGGATGGCAGTCTACCCGTCTCCCGTAATTTTTGTTATTTTGTATGAATGCTATCGGCCCTTTTGTGATTTGAATTTAGTTATGTTTAGTGGATGATTTGGGTTACAAATTGGGGTGGGTTGATTGTGTGTGTTTTGGATTTTTTCTACAGGGGTGGGAATGTGAAGAATTTATTCTGTTATTAATTTTCATATACTGTTATTATTGAAGCTCTTATTTGTGTGGTACGGGATGGCGGCTGTTATGTCCATAATCTGTAATCCAATGACGAGGCCGAAGGTACAATAGAGCTCAACTTTACTGTGTGACTCACAGACACTACACGCTCCCGTACAGGCAGAGGCGAAGGTCAAAAGAGACCGTGCCATTGAAGCATGCCGGTCACCATGGAAACAGTTCTGTACTATGTACATGTACTGTGAATGAGCCCTAGTCATTCCTTCATGTATTTTTTTTAGCTGGTGAGAGAAAAATAAAGAAAACAGTCGTCAGCAATTTGTCCTTTAATCATTAGGGGCCGCTATAACTTTTGCTTATTATTTGTATATAGACGCGTTCAGGGCAGGGCGAATATTGATCATATTGTGGAGAGTGTGAAATGAGGAGGCAAGGTTACGAGCAGACGAAGTTTATTACACTCTCCCATCAGTCATTCACAAAAAGCATAAACAGCTAAGCACAGCTTCTCCTTTTATATCCACAGCTCGTCTCACATCTCCACGACACTTCACATCACAAGGTGTGACATTTCACATCACAATACATTCACCCTTGACCCCCCACAGCTCCTTCTTCCTGCCAAACTCCCCATGATCTCCTTGCTATTGTCTACCTCTCTTTCTTCTCTGCATCCTGACTGGAACGCTGTCTGCCGACTCACCCAAGGTCCTACACCACCCCCACCCCACCCAGGGCTTCAGTCTCCTCCCATATCTGCTGTAACCAGGGTTTCTGTGCCGGCGGGGGGCTGCTGGAGGTGTGTCTGACTGCGGGTGGGCTGTGGCGAGGGGAGGGGGGAACTCCACTTTGCCCGTGTGGCTGTCCTGATGAATCGCTTGCCTGGGGAGGTCGCCGTGGGGTCTTCCACGCCGAGGGGCCCGAGCCAACAGCACTTGCTTGTCCGCCACCACAAAGGCGGGCTTAAGTCTGTCTATGCATATTTTCTCCCGACGCCCCCCAAAATCTAACAAAAAATGCTTGTCCCCTGTTTCCAGCACTCTGAACGGGCCATCATAGGGTGGGCACAATGGAGAGCAATGGGCATCATGCCTGACGAACACGAATTCCGCGTTCTTCAAAGTTTTCGGCACGAAAGCGCGTGGAAAACAGTGATGGGCCGGGCCGGGCAGCGTGCCTGTGTCTGCACTCTGTTGCAAACGCTGAGACGGGCAGTTGTCTGGCGCGGGATTATCTGGCAAAAATTCCCCAGACAGCCGCAGTGGCTGAGAAAAAACAAGCTCCGCCGGGGAAGCCTCCAAATCCCCTTTTGGTGTGGAACGCAACCCCAATAAAACCCACGGCAACCGGTCTACCCAATTTGCATCCGTAAGCGAAGCCCTGAGCGCTGCTTTCAGTGACCTATGAAAACGCTTGCATAACCCATTGGCCTGTGGGTTGTACATGGTTGTGCAATGAATTGCGACACCCAGGCTGCGGGCCATCGCGGACCACAGGTCGGAAACAAACTGAGGGCCCCTATCGTACGTGATGTCCAACGGGATTCCAAAACGCACCACCCATCTTGTCAAAAAAGCGCGTGCCACATCTGCGGACGTGGTTGCCGCCAGCGGGACTGCTTCTAGCCAGCATGTGGTGCGGCCCACCACTGTCAGGAGGTGCGTGCACCCCTGCGACGGCAGGAGGGGGCCCACGAGGTCCACGTGAACGTGGTCAAATCCTTTAACCGGTATACTAAACGGCTCCAAAGGAGCCTTCGTGTGTCTGTGTACTTTGGCTCATTGGCACGCTACACAGGCTGCAGACCACTCTTTCACTTGTTTGCGCAGGCCTGGCCACGAATTTCGCTCCCACCATTTTGACTGACGCGCGCACTCCTGGGTGCGCGAGAGCGTGAACTGACTCGAACGCGCGGAGGCGCCACGTGACCGGGACCACCGGGCACGGGCATCCCGTGGAGATGTCGCAGATTGGGGGGGGGCTGCCATCTTGCGGTACTCTGCTCTCCAGCCTTAACCCTGTTGGTCCAGACTGGAGCGTGCGCATGTCTGTATCGCCAACCTGCTCTGCGGCCATGGCTGTATAATCTATCCCTACACAGACCAGGGCCACCACTGCGCGCGAGAGGCAGTCCGCCACCACATTCAGTTTACCCGACACATGCTGAATATCGGTCGTAAACTCTGAGATCGTGGCCGGCTGCCTCTGCTGCCGGCCCGACCATGGTTCCGAAACCTTGGCCATCGCGAACGTCAGCGACTTGTGGTCCACAAACGCGGTGAAGTTGCGCCCTTCCAGCCAGAACTGGAAGTGGCGTATGGCCAGGTGGAGAGCCAGTAACTCTCTGTCGAACGCGCTGTATTTACGCTCACTGTCGCGCAAAGCCCTGCTGAAAAAAGCGAGCGGCTGCCAAGAACCGGCGGCACATTGCTCCACAACGGCCCCTATGGCCACGTCCAAGGCATCAGTGGTTAACGCTATCCGGGCCGCCGGGTCTGGGTGCGCCAACAGTGCGGCATTTGCCAGGGCTGCTTTAACCTTAGAGAACGCCTGCTCTCGCTCCGGAGTCCATTCGACTCCCTCTGCGGGTTTCCGTCTCTTGAGCGCGACGAACAATGGCTGCATGAGTTGAGCTGCGCGGGGGAGGAAACGGTTATAAAAGTTAACCATCCCCAAAAATTCTTGCAGTGGCCAGGGAAAATTCACTACAGCGCGCACCTTATCGGGCAAGGGTATCACTCCCTCCGGTGAGACGCGGTGCCCCAGAAAATCAATCTGCGTCACGCCGAACTGGCACTTCGCCGGGTTGATTATTAACCCGTGCTCCTCCAACCTCTGGAAAACCGTCCTGAGGTGGGTCACGTGTTCGTCCTCTGATGCACTGGCTACCAGGATATCATCCAGGTAGACAAACACAAACAGCAGATCACGCAGCACCGCGTCCATCATGCGCTGGAACGTCTGTGCCGCTCCTTTTAACCCGAATGGCATGTGCAGGAACTCAAGCAAGCCGAAAGGAGTTATTACCGCTGTTTTGGGTACATCCTCCGCACGCACTGGGACCTGGTGGTAACCGCGGACCAGGTCTATTTTAGAAAAAATGCGTGCTCTGGCGAGGTGAACGGAAAAATCCTGAATGTGGGGAATCGGGTAACGGTCGTGTGCTGTGGCGTTATTCAACCTGCGGAAATCCCCGCACGGTCGCCACGACCCCTCAGCCTTAGGGACCATGTGTAGCGGGGATGCCCATGGGCTGTTCGAACGCCTGATGATGCCCAACCTTTCCAGGTTGGCAAACTCCTTGCGCGCTATAGCCAGTTTAGCTGCATCCAAGCACCGAGGTCGTGCAAAAACGGGCCGCCCGGTGGTGGTTATAAAGAGCTCCACCCCGTGTTTAGCGATGGCCGCCGAAAACGTCGGGACCGTGAGTGCTGGAAACTGAGTGAGCAGTGTGTGGAACTTACCGCCTGGAGCTGTGACGTTGGCTTGTGTTACTGGCCCGGCCCCTCGAGCTGTACAGGGGAGAGAGTCAAAGGACAGTGCATTAACCAGGCGCCTGTTAGCAACGTCAACCAGTAAACCATGTGCACAAAGAAAATCAGCCCCCAGGATATGGTAATTCAGTGTTGCTATGACAAAAGTCCACCATATGTACGGCTGTGTAGAGATAAGATCAGTGTTCTCTCACCAAAGGTCTTAATTTCCGAGCCATTTGCTGCCAACATCCCGGGGCCGCTAGATCCTGCCAGCCGGTCGGCGTAGGTTGGCAAGATGATGCTCTTCTGGGCTCCGGTGTCCTCGAGGAAACGCCCCCCTGAGCGCACGTCCGTCATGTAGAGCAGCTTGTTCTCTTTACCGGCGGTCACAGCTGCTACCGACTGCCGGCCTTGGCGTTTCCCGAGTGCTTGAACTGGCACGGTAGCGCACATCTGCGTGCGTTCTCTCCAAAGCGGCGGTGGTAGAAACAGAGCATGTCTCTCTGGCGTCCCTTGGCCCCCGCTGCCACTACCGTCAGTGGCTCCTCGCCTCCTCTGGTCATCTCGCTGGGGTCCGACGCAGCTGCGTTGACTGTGAGGGCTCTGGTGGTGAGGATGATCCGGTCTGCCTCCTGGGCTAGCGCACAGTAGTCACGCATGGCCAGCGACGGTGAATTAGCCAGAACCACTCTCACCTCTGTTGGGAGATTCCAGAGGAAAAGGTGAGCAAACAGGAAATGCCCGTCGTCCGTGCCCATTAACGCCAACATCTTCTCCATCAGATCGACAGCCGAACCATCTCCCAACTCGGAACGCCTCAGGAGCCTCTCTGCTCTCTCGCCGTTCGAGAGCGTGTAGCATCGGGTCAGCGCCGTCTTGAGAGCGTCATATCTGTTGTGGGCTGGGGGCTGGTCGAGCAGGCTCGCTACCTGTTGGTCTGTGCGAGCGTCCAGTGCTGCAACCACGTAGTAAAACTTGGTTTCATCTGCCGTTATTCCCCAGAGGGCGAACTGAGCCTCGGTGTGGTGGAACCAAGAGCACGGGCTGTGCTGCCAGAAGTCCGGTAACTTGACTGAAACAGCGCACGCGTTGCTGGGGGTTCCCGTCCGGGCCGACTCCAGGGTTCCTGCCTCGTGTTCCATCATGTGTCCAGGGTCACCAGTGTGGAGAGTGTGAAATGAGGAGGCAAGGTTACGAGCAGACGAAGTTTATTACACTCTCCCATCAGTCATACACAAAAAGCATAAACAGCTAAGCACAGCTTCTCCTTTTATATCCACAGCTCGTCTCACATCTCCACGACACTTCACATCACAAGGCGTGACATTTCACATCACAATGCATTCACCCTTGACCCCCCACAGCTCCTTCTTCCTGCCAAACTCCCCATGATCTCCTTGCTATTGTCCACCTCTCTTTCTTCTCTGTATCCTGACTGGGACGCTGTCTGCCAACTCACCCAAGGTCCTACAATATAACATTTTGTGCAAACTGTACAAAGTTTGTCCAATTTACAAGGGTCCGATGTTGTAACCACTAGGCGGCTCGCTAACTTTTGTTATTTTAATATAGGAGTGTTCAGGGTGGTACTATTATCAATTGTCGAAAATTTGGTTAAAATCAGACAAAGTTTGTCCAAGATACAATTTTCTGATATTTCATGGTGAGGAATCAACCTTCGCCATGTCGCCATGGCAACACTTCCCTGTCAGTTATGTGTTGTCCACCGATATAGGACTATATATGAAAGTCACCTCAACGTATGGTCAAGATTTCATGACTCCAGGTCGTTCCTAATCCCCCAAACAAGATCAAGGATTGAATGGCAAGGAGGCCGTCTCCATGGTAACACGTGTGACGTCATGCTAAAGCTGTCGAAAAGGGCGAGTGCATGGTCACCCATGTGACCTCATGCTGAAGTTGAGGTGCACTTATGGCCTTCGCTATAGTCTGATGAATCTCAGAAAATTTCACGTCATTCTGGCAAGGGGCGGGTGAGTAATAAATAAAACAGTTTTCAGCAATTCTTTCATTAACCAGTAGGTGGTAATATACCTTTTGTCAGGTATTTTGATGTAGACGCATTCGGGGTGGGACTGTTTTCCATCATGGAAATTTTGGTCCACATCGGACAAGTTATGCCCGAATTACAGCTACTTTTTTTGTAAGATTAGGAGTCAAACTTTGTCATGGCGCCATGGCAACACTTCCTTGTCAGTTGTGTGTTGTCCACCTATATAGGACTATAAAGGACAGTGACATCAACCTATGGTCGAAATTTCATGACTCCAGGAACTTCCCACCCCTCCCCATAAGCTCACGGATTGAATGGCGAGGAGGGCGTGTCCATGGTAACACGTGTGACGTCATGCTAAAGTTTATGTGCAGTTATGATCATCGCTGTGGTCGGACGAATCTCAGAAAATTTCACATCATTCTGGCACGCCGTGCGTGGGTAATAACTAAAAGAGTTTTCAGCAATTCTTTCGTTAACCATGATGTGACACTATATCTGTTGTCAGGTTTTTGATGTAGTTGCGTTCGGGGTGGGACTATTATCCATCATGGAAAGTTTGGTGCACAACGGACAAGTTTTGCCAGAGTTACAGCTGGTTGAAGTTGGAATTGGAGGAGTCAAACTTCGCCATTGAATCAATGGGGTGCTAAAACTTTTGTTTATTATTTTTATATAGACACATTCAGGGAAGGACGAATATTGATCGTAGAAAATTTGGTGCAAATCGTCCAATGGTTGTCCACTTTACAAGAGTCCACTAGGCGGTGCTCTAAATTTTGTTGTTTTTATATCGGAGCATTCAGGGTGGGACTATTATCCATTATCGAAAATTTGGTGAAAATCAGACAAAGTTTCTCCAAGATACAACTTTCCAATGTTTCATGGTGAAGAGTAAACCTTCGCCATGTCGCCATGGCAACACTTCCCTGTCAGTTATGCGTTGTCCACCCATATAAGACTATATATAACAGTCCCCTCAACCTTTGTTCAAGATTTCATGACTCCAGGTTGTTCCTAGTCCTGCAACCAAGATCAAGGATTGAATGGCGAGGAGCGCGTGTGCATGGTAATGTGTTATGCAAACGTTGATTTGAAGTAATAATCATTCCTTTGGTCTGATGAATCTCAGAAAATTTCATGTCATTCTGACCAGTGGCACGTGAGTAATACATAAAACAGTTTTCAGCAATTCTTTCATTAACCCGTAGGTGGCGCTATATGTTTTTTCAGGAAATTTTATGTAGGTGCGTTCCGGGCTGGCCTATTTTCCATCATGGAAACTTTGGTGCACATGGGCCAAGTTTTGCCCAAGTTACAGCTGCTTGATTTTATAAGGGGAGGAGTCAAACTTCGCCATGGCTACATGGAAACACTTCCCTTTCAGTTATGTGTTGTTGACCCATATAGGATTATATATGACAGTCACCTCAACCTATGTTCCAAATTTCATGACTCCAGGGCCTTCCAACCCCTCCGCATAAGCTCACGGATTTAACGGCAAAGAGGGCGTTTCCATGGTAACACTTGTGACATCATGCTAACGTTGATGAGGAGTTATGATCATCCCTTTGGTCTGGCACATGGTCCGTGAGTAATAAATAAAACAGTTTTCAGCAATTCTGTCCTCAACCAGAAGGTGACGCTATATCTTTTGTCAGGTATTTTGATGTACTAGACGTGTTTCAGGCAAGACTATTTTCCATCATGGAAACTTTGGTGCACATGGGACAAGTTTTGCCCGAGATACAGCTGCTTGATTTTGTAAGGGAAGGAGTCAAACTTCACTTCAGTTATGTGTTCTCCACCCATACAGGACTATATTGTATATCACCTCAACCTATGTTCCAAATTTCATGACTCCAGGACCTTCCCACCCCTCCCCATAAGCTCATGGATTGAATGGAGAGGAAGACGTGTCCATGGTTACACGTGTGATGTCATCCAAAAGTTGATGTGCAGTTATGATCATCCCATTGTTTCTAATGAATCTCAGAAAATTTCACTTCATTCTGGCACGTGGCGCGTGCAAACAAACAAAACAGTTTTCAGCAATTCTTTCATTAACCACTATGTGGCACTATAGCTGGTGTTAAGTATTTTGATATAGTTGCCTTTGGGGCGGGACTATTATCCATCATGGAAAGTTTGGTGCACAACGGACAAGTTTTGTCCGAGTTACAGCTGGTTGAAGTTGGAATTGGAGGAGTCAAACTTCGCCATTGCGCCCAGGTCACACCTTTTGAGATTTTGACTTAATTTATGCAATTTTTAATGGCCAATGCCTATAGATGCCGCCACGTAAAAATGAGCTCAATCGGAGCAGGTCCCTAGGACTAGTTCGTTCAAATGTGAGGTGTGACTTTTTTCCAAATTGGAGGAGGGGCGACTTTGAGGCAAGATGGCGGCCTTCCTGTTGGCAGTGGGTATGGGCCACAATTATGTTTTTTGCATGTCTTGAGGTGATGCACACCTCATCCAAATTTGATGTCTCTACGGCAAAGTTTACGGTCTCCAGTCTCCAGAGACCTTGAACATTTGTGTTCGTTTGGCCCCACCCACAAAAATGAGGGGCGGGGGGCACATATGTTTTCCAGTTTATCAAATTTTTTGCCGGGTCTGAGGGGTTTGCCAAAAAAAAAAATCACATTTTGGTTGAAGTTCAGAGGGTGAAAAATGTGATCATTTAGGCGGAATAATAATAATTAATAATAATAATAATAATAATAATAATAATAATAAATAAACGGAGCAGATACAATAGGGCTTTCGTCGACTGACATTGTCAGTGGCTCAGGCCCTAATAAGGAAAAAATCTCATGGGGGCGCTGGCGAGCAGCATCATGTGAAAACGTGTTTCTGCTGGGCTCCTTGCTAGGGCAAAACTTTAATGAATATTTCAACACTTTTGATCAATTTTGGATAAACTGGGCTGAATATACATCAGTCTAAAATGCTTAGGCACCGGAATTATGACTTTATATTTTCCCAACGACTTTTCTGAAGGTGCCGTGAGCAGGAATAAACCCAGCAAAAAGCAGGCCGTTAAAGCCTTCGGCTCGATTAAGGCCTCTGAGAGGAGCCATCCGATTTGTCTGAGGTGATGGCTGCTATTGTGAACAGTGAAAGCAGGATACTGGCTCATATAGATTTAAAGATGAAAGATTTGGATGCAAAAATGGATTCTATCATATAGGATATGGCAAGGCAAGAGACCCGCTTAGAAGACCTGGAAGATGGCCTAAATACATATTCAGATAAGATGGTTGGCATCGAAGGAGACATTGGCCAGCTAAAATCAGAAGTTGCCATGCTGAGCCTGAAGTTGGAAGACCTGGAGGGGCAACAATGCCGGTGTAATGTACGAATCACTGGCATAAAGGAAGGGCTGGAGAACAGTGAAGGCCAGAGGCCCACAGTGACCGTTACTAGGATCCTCCAGGAGCTATTGAAACTTGACTTCACCCCGACAATAGACCGGGCCCATCGCAGCCTTCGCCCTACACCTAAGGAGGGAGAACCCCCTTGGGTGATTGTGGCAAAATTCCATTATTTTCAGGAGCGAGAGGTGTCCTTCATAAAGCATCACGTTTGGCTCCGCTCAACCTCCAAGGTAGGAGAGTGAGCATTTTCCCGGATTATACTGTTGCCATGGTGAAGAAGAGAGTGGCCTTATATATATATATATATATATATATATATATACTGTATATATATATATATACGTATATATATATTGTGGCGGATGAAATAAGGGAACCCAAGTGTGGAGGCATGGAATAAGTGCAGGCAGGACACGGTGAACTGAAGTTTAAAAGGGTGTTTATTTCATCCTCCAGCACGAGGCTCACTCCAGCGCTGTAGGAGTGGGCTGGAGCGAGCCCAGTGTCTCTAGTCAGCAAACAGGCAATGCGTGTGATCAGCAAGAGAGAATAAGAGAGAAAGCAAGCGATATGGTTGACTTATATACCCAGCTAGACAATGCATGCATGGCACATTAGCATCACAGTAACTGCAGGAAGGCATGGACATTTGCATTAGAGTCACACATATCAATAGCAGGATTACTGGCACAGGGATTAGACAAAGAGAGGCTGCCTATTGATATCGGTCCATACATCTCACTGTTCTGCTAATTGCTCCAGCTGAGCACTCTGCTTGTCCGTAGGCTGTGGGGGTCGCCCACACTACACCCCCCCAGAGGGCTCAGCAGGGGGCTGAGGCATTGATCGTCCAGCTTTGGTAGCGAGCTGCGGGAAAAGCTCTGTGCAGGTGGAGGTGGAGGGAGGGGGTGGGGGTAGCAAGTGCCGGCCCGGGACGGCGAAGTTGTCTGGGCCGTGCAAAAATTGCATGTGGATCCACGATGTTGAGGGGCTGTCCCGTTGAACGTGGCAGAGATCCACAGCGGCTGTGAGAAGAAAAATTTGTCTCTGACTCTTCTTGCTGTTCAGTACTGCGAGGATGCGTAGTGGCTGTGAGAAAAAACAAAAGCTGAGGGACTTGGCGGGTTGGCTTTAGGTGCGGGCACAGCCCTAAAACCATCGGGGACAGCAGACGGCTGAATTCCCATTGTGCGCCGTGGCTGAGACCCATACAAAATCCTGTGTGCGGGCTGCGTGTGTGCTTCAGGTGTGTGAGCAGCCCTGAAGGTTCCGAGGATGGCGGTCGGCCATGTTTCTGGGGCGTGTGCAGCGGTGGAGGACAATGGCAGTCTGTGGAGCCGGTATTGTCCCGTGCGTGGTGCGCTGTCCTCGTAACCCCCCAGTGTGCGTGCGGGGGTTCGGTGCATGGCAGGTCCGCTGTCGAGGCGAGTCAGGGTCAGAGAGCTTGCTGGAGATCACCGTCGTCGGCGCCGATGGTCCTCCCTGTCTTGGCTGTTGCTGTCTTTCGCTCGTGCCGGGTCATGGTGCGTTCTGGTCCACGCGCCTCGCGCTCGTGTGGATGCGGAGGAGCGGTGAGAGGGAGTAGACACTCTTTGTCCCTCAGCCGGTCCCAGCATGGATGTCCGGATCTCAGGCGAGGGTCGCACAGTGACGCTTTCTGCAGCTTTCCCAGTCGTGGATGATCTCCAGGGTGTTCGCCTGGTGTAGGTTCTGCGTCGAGGTCTCCCATGTGGCAGAAGGGAGGGCAGTCCATTTGCGTCAGGCTGCTGCGTTCGCTTGTCGTCGGAGTCACCGCCGGGGGCTGCGTTCGTTCGTCGTCAGCGTGTTCTTTCATTTGGGGTCACCAGTGTGGCGGATGAAATAAGGGAACCCAAGTGTGAAGGCACGGAATAAGTGCAGGCAGGACACGGTGAACTGAAGTTTAAAAGGGTGTTTATTTCATCCTCCAGCACGAGGCCCACTCCAGTGCTGTAGGAGTGCGCTAGAGCGAGCCCAGTGTCTCTAGTCAGCAAACAGGCAATGCGTGTGATCAGCAAGAGAGAATAAGAGAGAGCAAGCGATATGGTTGACTTATATACCCAGCTAGACAATGCATGCATGGCACATTAGCATCACAGTAACTGCAGGAAGGCATGGACATTTGCATTAGAGTCACACATATCAATAGCAGGATTACTGGCGCAGGGATTAGACAAAGAGAGGCTGCCTATTGATATCGGTCCATACATCTCACTGTTCTGCTAATTGCTCCAGCTGAGCACTCTGCTTGTCCGTAGGCTGTGGGGGTCGCCCACAATATATATATATATATATATATCCATCCATCTTCTACCGCTTTTCCGGAGGTCCGGCAGCAGTTCGAGCAGAGAAGCCCAGACTTCTCTCTCCCCAGCCACCTGCTCCAGCTCTTCAGAGAGGACACCAAGGCGTTCCCAGACCAGCTGGGAGACACAGTCTCTCCACCGAGTCCTGGGTCTGCCCCGGGGTCTCCTCCCAGTGAGACGTGCCTGAAACACCTCAAGTGGGAGGCATCCAGGAGGCATCCTAATCAGATGCCCATACCACCTCAGCTGACTCCTTTCAATGTGGAGGAGCAGCGGTTCTACTCTGAGCCTCTCCCGGATGACTGAGCTCCTCACCCTTTCTCTGAAGGTGAGTCCAGCAATCGTACAGAGAAAGCTCATTTCAGCCGCTTGTATCCGCGATCTTGTTCTTCCGGTCATTACCCACATGACCAGAAGAAGAAGAAATATGTATATATATATATATATATATATATATATATATATATATACACTACCGTTCAAAAGTTTGGGGTCACCCAGACAATTATTTTGTGTTTTCCATGAAAAGTCACACTTATTTACCACCATGAGTTGTAAAATTAATAGAAAATATAGTCAAGACATTGACAAGGTTAGAAATAATGATTTGTATTTGAAATAATAATTTTTTCCTTCAAACTTTGCTTTTGTCAAAGAATCCTCCATTTGCAGCAATTACAGCATTGCAGACCTAACGTGATTGCACAAGGGTTTTCTAATCATCCATTAGCCTTCTGACGCAATGAGCAAACACATTGTACCATTAGAACACTGGAGTGATAGTTGCTGGAAATGGGCCTCTATACACCTATGTAGATATTGCACCAAAAACCAGACATTTGCACTAGAATAGTCATTTACCACATTAGCAATGTATAGAGTGTATTTCTGATTAGTTTAAAGTTATCTTCATTGAAAAAAAGTGCTTTTCTTTCAAAAATAAGGAAATTTCTAAGTGACCCCAAACTTTTGAACGGTAGTGTAGGTACTCCACTCCTTCGTGGTAGTGATAAAAGTACACAATAAGCCTGTACATATTTTTATCTTAGTACAACTTACCTGAGATTGGACAATTTTTCCACGATTGTCTTCTAAAAATGCAGACATGGCACGAGGCGAGCGTAGCAATCAGGAAATGGATGGTGCGCCGTCTCTGACCGTTCCTATGAGAAACTAATGCTTGCAAAAGGTTCCTAGGTAAGTGTTGGAAGTGCATCAACCAGTAGTGGAGGAATACGGACGGTATTTTGGTTGCATTTGGAGCGGAAGCGGATTGATGCGAATTCGCGACAATTGACGTCAAGGCAGCTTGCTCCAGTATTAAAGGGGCAAGTTTTATAGGCAGGTACTTCTCTTTTTGCCAACCAAAACCAATGATTCAGCCAATGCTTTCCCATTGTTGCTGACTAAAATCATGACGGAACATGACAGGAACCTTAAAAGCATTCCCCAATGTGCACTGCTCATAAAAGTCCTGCCAAAACTCAGAGAGCACATCCCTCAAAACTCCCCCTTCATCAACAGCTTTTTCCAGCCTTCCATCAGGAAGAATCAGTTGGATCAAAACGTCACCCTGCATCAGACTTTCATCACAAAAATGTGAAATAAGTTCTGTAAGGATCTGGACACAGTGAAGAACAAGAATTTTCTTCATTCTTTCACTCACCAATGGACTCATGCAAAGTATGAAGAAGTGAAGAGGATGACACAGAACTAGATGACTGTGGAGACAGAGGTAGGCTATCATCAAGACTAACACTGTCCATTTCAGAGACGTGTCCTATAAAGAAGGAAACAATGCCACTATCCCCTAAAACATCCACACTAATGGCTACATCAAGCTCTTGCTCACCGCACAAATCAT
Source organism: Pholidichthys leucotaenia (assembly GCA_020510985.1). NCBI lineage: Eukaryota > Metazoa > Chordata > Actinopteri > Cichliformes > Pholidichthyidae > Pholidichthys > Pholidichthys leucotaenia. The sequence continues at coordinate 262,047,415 of CM035836.1, forward strand.
CAGTCATGTCAACAGTGGAATAAACTAAAGAGACATTATCACCACTTCTGTTTGAAAGAACACTGCTTGTTCCTACATCAGTTGTGTGTGTTGCATCAAACTCAATCAGAGATGTACTTAAACTGGACTGAGTGATGCTGCGTGTATCTAGTACTGTATGTTTACACCTGTGTGTGCAATTATCCCATTGCTGTTCTCTGGCTTTAAGTCAGGGTTGTTGATCTTCTTTTTAGTTGTCAAGTAAAAATACAAAAGAGGTAGTTTTGTCTGTTCGTACAGTTCTGCAACAGTTGTCTGGTCATCTAATGAATGCTCTTGAAAATCAGTTACATCAATTGCAAAATCTCTGAGGCATCCCTGTGCATTTTTCTGACCAGGAAAAAACAAATTCACTGCCACAGTTTTTTGACACACAGATTTTTCTTGTTCCACCCCTTTTATTGGTTCTTACTTGCAAAAACTGTCCATCACAAAAATTCAGTCAACCTATCTCAACTTTTCAGCCAGCAGGGTTATTTCCCAAATGTCTGCAATATCCAAGAAGAGCCAGGCAGTCACCATAAAATGGCAGGTAGACTTTTAGCTGCTCATCTGTCATGAGAAGAGTGACACTGGAATGAATCTACAAATGGAGAGAGAAAACACTTAATACAGAGTCCATGAGTGAAAAGGATTAAAAGAGGCAGTGCTAAAAACGAAAGCGCAAAAGATAAAACATTAGTCTTTGTCATCCCTCTGCCACAGAGATACAATAGGCTAGAAAGCTTATGGCTAACATTTTGACGGCAAATTTAGGCACCATACTGGATATATTCCTGTTGACAGCTCTTGCAGCGGTCCCTCCGGTCCCTCCGGTCCCTCCGGACCCCGGTCCCCGGTCCGGACCGGACCGGGGACTGGAGGGTGTGCTCCAACTTTAGAGGGATCACACTCCTCAGCCTCCCTGGGAACGTCTATGCCAAGGTACTGGAGAGGAGAGTCCGGCCGTTGGTCGAACCTCGGATTCAGGAGGAGCAATGTGGTTTTCGTCCTGGCCGTGGCACATCGGACCAGCTCTTTACCCTCTCGAGAATTCTTGAGGGTTCGTGGGAGTTTGCCCAACCAGTTTACATGTGTTTTGTGGACTTGGAGAAGGCATTTGACCGCGTCCCTCGTGGATTTTTGTGGGGGGTGCTTCGGGAGTATGGGGTATCGGGCTTGTTGTTACAAGCTATTCGGTCTCTGTACGACCGTTGTGAGAGTTTGGTTCGTATTGCCAACACTCGGTCGGAGTCATTCCCAGTGAGAGTTGGACTCCGCCAGGGCTGCCCTTTGTCACCGATCCTGTTCATAATTTTTATGGACAGGATTTCTAGGCGCAGCCAGGGAATGAAGGGTGTCATGCTTGGTGACCACAGGATCTCATCTCTGTTGTTTGCAGATGATGTTGTCCTGTTGGCTTCATCCAGCAATGACCTACAGCTCTTGCTGGGATGGTTTGCCACTGAGTGTGAAGCGGCTGGGATGAGAATCAGCACCTCCAAGTCCGAGTCCATGGTCCTCAGCCGGAAAAAAGTGGATTGTCCTCTCCGGGATGGGGACAGGCTCCTGCCCCAAGTGGAGGAGTTTAAGTATCTTGGGGTCTTGTTCACGAGTGAGGGGAAATGAAGCGAGAGATCGACAGACGGATTGGAGCAGCATCTGCAGTGATGCGGACGTTGTACCGGTCTGTTGTGGTGAAGAGGGAGCTTAGTTCTAAGGCAAAGCTGTCGATTTACCAGTCAATCTACGTTCCTACTCTCACCTATGGTCACGAGCTTTGGGTAATGACAGAAAGAACGAGATCGCGGATACAAGCGGCTGAAATGAGCTTTCTCCGTAGGATTGCTGGACTCACCCTCAGAGATAGGGTGAGGAGCTCAGTCATCCGGGAGAGGCTCAGAGTAGAACCGCTGCTCCTCCACATCGAAAGGAGTCAGTTGAGGTGGTATGAGCATCTGATTAGGATGCCTCCTGGACGCCTCCCACTTGAGGTGTTTCAGGTACGTCCCACTGGGAGGAGACCCCGGGGCAGACCCAGGACTCGGTGGAGAGACTATGTCTCCCAGCTGGTCTGGGAACGCCTTGGTATCCCCTCTGAAGAGCTAGAGCAGGTGGCTGGGGAGAGGGAAGTCTGGGCTTCTCTGCTTGAACTGCTGCCTCCGCGACCCGGACCTCCGGAAAAGCGGTAGAAGATGGATGGATGGAGCTCTTGCAGCATTGTGATAACGGGATATCCAAATAATGGTTTGTTGTATTTGTTGTTATCATATAAGTAAGCTGGAACATTATAAGCTATAATAATATGGAACATTATGAAGACAAATTTTAAGTGTATACTTAAAATAAGTGTAACATTAATAATACTCCAGTGTAATGTAGTTGTTTAAATTGGTACTTTCAGTGACACTGATTCCTTTGCACAGCCTCACTATTTTTGTATTAACCTTTACAATGTCTCTTCTAATCTCTGCTCATGATTTTTATCTACCTGTATCGGGTCTTGGGATATATATAAACTTAATTTTCAACATTTGTTATCCCTTAAAACACTGTGTCAGTTCTTGTCTTATTCTGTTAACAAACAAGGACAAAGAAAAATATTTTTTTTAAAAATCACTTGCATATGCAGGAGACAATTTTTTTTTTTTTTTAGTTTGTTGGTTTATTTGTCAGGGACCATGTACAGCAAATTATAGCGTTCTCACTAATTTCCATCTGTAGACCCTGAGGCAGGCAGGATGACATTAAAAGAAAAACAGCACATATAGAGTTGCTACCTATTTGTTGTCATTTTTACTACAGTATTACTTATTAGTAGTCATAGTATTACACAGGGTTACAAAAATAATTTTTTTGTAAGTTGTCTGTGTTTTTTTCAACTGATTTAAGACAATTTTGCACCGCTGAATCCGAAAATGACATCCGTTTCTCTCAGTCAGATGCTAAGTAAAAACCTGTACTTACTTAGTACTGTGCATGTACTTACTTTATATAAGGTTAAGTGCATGTAAATTGAATGTTACGTTATCATTGTTCAAAATTCAGAGAATTTCAAGACATAAAAAAGAATTCTGCATCATATAAAGCGAAAATACCCGTACATGTAAACAAAAACGTATAAAACAACATGTGGCCATAATTCAAAAAGTTGACTTGATTGAGCAAAACCAATGTGATTTTTGGATTCAGCACATCAAAATTGTCCTAAATCAGCTAAAAAAAACTTACAATAAATTTGGTGTTGACAAGTTATTATTATTATTATTATTATTATTATTATTATTATTATTATTATTATTATTATTGTTGTTGTTGTTGTTGTTATTATTATTAATAATAATAATAATAATAATAATAATAGCAGTAGTATTAGCATTATTAACTATTGTTATTAACTATTGTTATTAAAAATAAGCTCTTCTCAAATTATCTACCCTGTTTGTTTGGACTTGGCATCCTGAAAATTACAATTCTGTGAATGAGCATCACTATAAAAAGCAGACGAATCTAAGACGAAAGAAAAATATTTTAAAAATCACTTGTATACACAGGAAACAATCTTGAAATGTCAGATACTTTGATGCTGACAACAGTCACATCATGTTTAAATCAATTAATAACATTGTTAAAATCGAACATCTTTTATTGGCTGCACGGTGGCGCAGTGGTTAGCACTGCGGCAGCACAGTTTACCCTTGGCCGGGGGATTGTGGGGATCGTGGGATCGTGGGTTCGATCCCAGCCCCCGACCAACAGTGATCTGTGTGGAGTTTGCATGTTCTCCCTGTGTTGCGTGGGTTTACTCCGGGATTTCTCCGGTTTCCTCCCACATGCCAAAGACATGCATGTTAGGTTAATTGGCTGTTCTAAATTGTCCCTAGATATCTGTTTCCTATAGGCCCTTAGAATAGAGGGTTAGTATTAATGAAAGCGCTTTGAGTGGTCTTTGTGACTAGAAAAGCACTATATAAGTGCAGGTTAGTTAGTTAGTTAGTTAGTTAGTTAGTATTTTCCTTAATTTTTACTGTGATCTGACATTGTACGTGACAACAAGTGCTGTTTATGTTATATAATATTCAACTTCTTCAGCCAAAATGAAGAAAATGCAGTACATGCCTATGTGGCTCAGTGGCTTCTTTGTGTTTCTTATCAGCACCAATATGGCGTCCACGCTTGGCCACCTAAAACTAGTCTGGGGGCTAGCAAAGCGCACTCCAACCTATTATATCTCTGTGATCTCTGCAATGTTGGTGTATGGTGAATACTAATTTTGACAATTCCCTTAACAAGCTAACTACCTTATCCTTTTCCAGTTGCTGTATGATTTCCTCGGAAACATTCTGTGACCTTAAGAAGTCAGAAAGCAGGGTGAACCAGTGTACCAAGTTTGGTGGCCCTGGCTTTACTTGTTGTACAGTAATAAGGCAAAAGGAATGTTAACTTTGACCTTTTGATCCAAAACCCATAATCAGAGGTCAGGATCCCAAGGCGAACCTGTATAGTAAGTTTGGTGACCCTAGGTTTCTTTGTTGTTGAGCTATAGTTTATAATGCCCACCCCACAACTGGAAGGTCGGGGTTGAAATCCTGGCCGGGTCATGCTGAAGACCATATAAAAAATGGAACTTCCTGCCATCCAGCTTGGTGCTCAACAAAAATGGAATGGAGGAGGGAAATGTGGGTGGCAGTGGCTCAGGAGGTAGAGCAGCCGATAACCGGAGAGTTGGCAGTTCGAATCCCCTTCTCAGCCATCCTGCCATTGTGTCACTGGGCAAGACACTTAACCCACCTTGCCTCCAGTATCCATGACACTGAGTATGAATGTGTATAAATTTTCAGTAGTGGTCGGAAATTGATACTTTCAGTGAAGTACCAAGTGAACTAAAGAGATCATGGGTGGAGACCGATTGGATGACTTGATGTCGTCAGAAGTGTTCTAACCTCTTCTCCGTCTGTCCCCTCTGCCCAGTGACCATGACTACATATACAATCTGGATGAGACAGAAGGCCTGTGTGACCTCTTTGATGTCCCCATCCTTAACCTCTGACTCCTGAGTTTGCTGTCAGAGTGGCAAACAGTTGCCCAAATACAGTGATGTTTACTTGAAATCACCCCGTCCTCACTGAAAAGGGACAGGAGGAAGCTGAGACAATCTGATGAGCATTTTGAGGGCACCTTTATAGAGTAGCTGTGCACAGCCTTGAGGGGAAAAAATGGACAAGAACAACACATTTTACTTACTGCTTTTCTACGGAAAGAGAGTGGTTATATTTTTGCTAATTTTTTTACGTACTATAAATTGTGTGTCTAACGGTCACTTAAGTGGCCAGGCGAGAATTAAGGTAAGGTGGTCGAAAAGGCTGTTGGCACGGATTGGCAGCCACATTTCCATCAGTCTGACCCAGGACAGCTGTGGCTACAGCAGTACCTTACTGCTACCACTGTCTGTGGAGTGAATAAACAATGTATCCATTGTAAAGCGTCTTTGAGTGTTTATGAAAAGCACTATATAAATCTGATGCATTATTATCATTATTATTATAAGCCATTTTGATATTGACCTTTGACCTTGCGATCCCAAAACCATAGTCACACTTCAGGTACACAGGGTGAACCTGTGTTCCTGTGGAGGCGGCTGTGGTGGAGGTGCAGTGTGACTGACTATTGATTGGAGGATCAGTGGTTCAGATTCCCACTCTGTCAGCAGTCTGCATGTCGAAGTGTCCTTGAGCAAGACACTAGTTTAGTTTGGTTTATTGGTTTATTTGTTCGGGACAATGTACAGAAAAACATTAAACACAGGGCAAAGATGCCCTGTACACCAGACAGGTACAGAGGATGGCTACCTCCATTTTAAATGATGACTCCCACCCTTTGCACTGCAACTTTCAGCTTCTTCCCTCCAGACGGAGGTTTGCTGTCCCAAAAAGTAAAACCCAGCGCTACAAAAACAGCTTTGTTCCTGCTGCTGTTAAAGAGTTGAACAAGATGTAACAATATATTGCACTGTGGAAATGTGAAAATGACGAGGCAGAGTTTATCTCACGAGTCAGGTTTATTCACATCTTCCAACATCAGCAAAAACAGAAAGAGGAAAAAAACTCAGACATTCGTCCTTTATATACCAGGACCTTCAAAGCTCACAGTCACATTGCATTTAATCACAAGTAACAATACATCTTTGCTTAAATCTTATAACATCCTCCTCATAATCTCTGGGAGACCAGGAAATCCTCCAAGGTCGTCTCTGCATACCAAAGACCAAATTTTCACATCCTCCTGTTATCTCACAGGAGGCCCAGTTCTTTGTTCTCTCTGAGATGTGAAGCTTATAGTGATACACATGTGGTCCCACAGCACATAATTTAGTTACCTATTTATTCATTTTATTTTATATTTACTTATTTTTGTAGGTTTTTTATTTGGGTTCTAAATCTTTTATTGGGTTTTAGACTTTTGAGTTTTTAACCTCTTTGACTAGTCTTTAACTTTTTAACATGACCCTTCTCTCTTATCTCCTTGTTTTTTTTCTCTCATCTCTTTGTCCTATGTCCTGATTGATGGAGCCTTGAGTACTTTTATCATGTTTATAGTCAGCTTCATGTGTGCCTGTGTTTGTGTTCATGTTGAATGTAATTGTGGTTTGTAAATATGGATGTCACCTGACTGCAAAACAAATCTGTCTACGGGTACAAATAAAGTAACCTGAAACCTGAAACCTGAAAGATGCTCTGTACCAGATTATAGCGGCAATGAACTGAACTGACACTGAACCCCCAGTTGCTCCTGGTGGGTCAGGCCAGCGCCTGTGCAAATGGAATGCTATCCTTGACCTTTTGACCCCAAACCCATAGTTAGAGGTCAGGCATGCAAGGTAAACCTGTATACCAGGTTTGGTGGCTCTAACTTTACTTATTTTATAGTAATAGTAAATGTGGCATTTACCATACTGCAACTGCAATGCTAACTTTAACCTTTGACCTCTTGCCCCCAAACCCATAGTTAGGTCATGGTGTAACTCATCCAAGACGTGTATTAGATACAGCTGCTGTATCGATTTGAAAAGCCTACATCACTTCTTTCAGTAGTTATTGTGTTTAGAAGATTTAGGGAAAAATCTGGCCTCTGGCCTCTGACCTTTGACCGCAAGGTCATCCAGTGAGAGTGAAATTACAATATGTGCATCATCAGAGTATATCAGACCATGGTGTCAAGTTTCAAAACAATCAGACTAAAACTATAGGACGAGTTGATTTCACAAGACAGTTACTATCTATGAAGTGAGGTGAAACAGGGGGTCATAGGTCAGGGGCTACGATACCTGCAAAAATCATCCGATCAGACCCAAATTGCAATATGCGCATTATCAGCATATATCAAACCATGGTACCAAGTTTCAAAACAATCGGACCAAAACTGTAGGAGGAGTTGATGTCATGATCCGGGGGCAAGGGGGGGGGGGTGCCCCGTCTCTAGTTTAGTTCAGTCTTCTCTGTTTCTTTGTGCATTTATAGCTATGTTCTTGTGCCATTAGGTTTTCTGGGTTGTGTTTTATTTTGACAGCGTTGTGCAGCTTCCGGCTGTCTGACCGGTCGAAGCTGCACACCTGTTTATCATTCTGTTGTTTTCTCCACTCATGTGTCTACACCTGCTTCTAATTATGTTTGGCACATAAGTGCACGGCAAACCCATGGGGGGTTGTCGTGTCCTTCTTCCTTGTGTACTCATCCTCAGGAGCTCCAACAGCATCCTGAGTGTTTTTTGGGTCCCGCTGTTGAGGTGAGTGGTGTGCTCCATTCAGGTATTTTTCCTTATTTCCAGCCATGAGCCCCAGTTGCTTTTGGGTGTGCTCCAGCTGGATTCTGCCCCCCTTTGCTCAGCGATTCTGCCTTCATGTTCCCCTGGACATTGAGCCCTGCTCACCTCCAGCATTTTCCATGTTAACGTCCTTGCTTGTCTGTGCCATTGACTTTACGATTTAGTTTGCTATGTCCATGTTTCTGTCCGTGTTTATGTTAATAAATGAGCAAACTCACAAAGAGCGCTTGGTGTGCTAATTTGCACTCGTGAAACGAGCGCTTCATGACAATTGATTTCACAAAAGTGAGACAGACAGACCTATGGTAAATGGCGTTCACTTATATAGTGCTTTTTTTCATCTCTTGATGACCAAAGCGCTTTACAGATCCTGCTATCCACCCATTCACACACACATTCACATACTGATGGTGGCATGCTGCCTAACATGGCGCTTCCACGTTGGTCTGTGGAGGGGAAGAGGGTAGGGGGAAACAGGTTAGCTTTGCAAGTGCAGTTCTCTACTGAGGGAACAACAACTTGCGGAACCACTGTCGGTGGGCATCCACGCCGGGAAGCTTGGGCAAACACCACCTGCTCGTCTGCCAACACATAAGCGGGCTTCAGCCTGTCAATGCAGACAGTCTCCTTACACTCCCCCAAGTCTTACACAAAATGCTTTGCCCCAGTTTCCAGCACTCTGAATGGTCCGTCGTATGGTGGGTGCAGCAGGGTTCTGTGTGCATCGTGCCTGACAAAAACAAACTTGGTGCTTTGTAAGCTCTTCGGGATGAAGGTGTGAGAATACAATGGTGGGCTGGGCCCGGCACGTTAGCAGCCTCTGTACTGTATAAAAATGGCACGGGCGGGTCGGTCCCAGGTGTGGGGTTTTCCAGTAAAAATTCCCTGGAGATCCACAGCGGCTGAGAAAAAACAAGTTGTGACGGGAAGGCTGTCAGATCCGCCTTAGGTGCGGAGCTCAACCCTAACAGGACCCAGTGCAGGCGGTCGACCCAATTTGCATCCGTGAGTGAGGCTCTGAGCACTGCCTTAAGTGACCCATGAAAACATTCGCATAACCCATTAGCTTGGGGGTTGTACGTGGTAGTGCAGTGGATTTTGACCCTCAGGCTCTGGGCCATCGCGGACCAGAGTTCCGAAACGAACTGCAGACCCCTGTCGGAAGCAATGTCCGACAGGGATCCAAACCATGCAACCCAAGCCGACAAAAAAGCACGGGCCACTTCCGCGGATGTGGTGGAAGCCAGCTGGACCATTTCAAGCCAACGCGTGATGCGGTCCACAATTGTCAAAAGGTGCGTGAAACCTTGCAATGGTGGGACAGGGCCCACCAAATCCACGTGGACGTGGTCGAACCTCCTGGCCGGAATTTGGAACGGCTTGAGGGGGGCTTTAGTGTGCTTGTGCACTTTGGTCCGCTGACACGCGACGCACGCTGCAGCTCACTCTTTCACGTCCCTGTGCAAGTAAGGCCAGACAAATTTCGCCCCCACCAGTTTAACCGAGGCGTGCACACCGGGATGTGAAAGGGAGTAGACTGACTCAAAAATGCGGCGGCGCCAAGGGCTCAGAACCACCGGGCTTGGGCGACTGGTGGAGACGTTGCAGAGCGGGGGGGGGGGCTTCTTGTACCACCCTGCTCTCTAGTTTTTACCCAACAGGCGCGGACTGGAGCACACAAATGTCTGCATCCCTGGTTTGCTCCATGGCCATGGCAGGGAAATCTATTCCCATGTAGACCGGGGAGACTAACGCGCGCAACAGACAATTGGCCACGACATTAAGCTCACCGGCTATGTGTTGGATGTCGGTCGTGAACTCTGAGATCACGGCCAAATGTCGTTGCTGCTGGGCCGACCACAGTTCTGAGACTTTGGACATTGTGTACATTAGCGGCTTATGATCAGTGAATGTGGTGAACTCACGCTCTTTTAGCCAAAACTGGAAGTGGCGTGTCACCAGGTGGAGGGCCAACAACTCTCTGTCAAACGTACTGTATTTGCGTTTGTTGTCATGCAAAGTACGGCTGAAAAATGCAAGCGGCTGCCACGAAGCAGAGACGTACTGCTTCACCACTGCCCCAATGGCAACGTTAGATGCGTCCATGGTGAGTGCTATCCACGCTGATGGGGCAGGGTGGGCTAGTAAGGCAACGTTAGTGAGCGCTGTTTTGGCATCTGCGAAAGCCTGGGCTCACTCGGGGGTCCAGTTGATGTTTTCTGCAGGCTTCTTTTTTGAGTGCAGCATACAACGGCTGCAGCAGCTGGGCTGCCCGGGGAAGGAAACGGTTGTAAAAGTTGACCATGCCCAAAAATTCTTGTAGGGCCCTCACGGTCTGCGGACATGGAAAATCCGACACAGCATGCATTTTATCAGGCAGCAGAATCGCGCCATCCAGCGAAATGCGGTGACCAAAAAAAATCAATCACTGGCACACTGAACTGGCACTTCGCCAGGTTAACGATAAGCCCGTGCACTTCCAACCTCTGGAAAACTTTTTTGAGTAGGGCAAGGTGCTCCTCCTGGGACGTGCTACCCACCAAAATGTCATCCATGTAGACAAAAACGAAAGGCAGGTCACGAAGCACTGCGTCCATCATTCTTTGGAAGGTTTGCGCCGCGCCCTTTAACCCGAATGGCATGCGTAAAATCTCAAAAAAGGCAAAAGGAGTTATTACCGCTGTTTTGGGAACATCCTCCGCGCACACTGGGACCTGGTGGTAACCACGGACCAGATCCACTTTCGGAAAAACATGCATCCAGCCAGATGCACAGAAAAATCTGGATGTATGGGATGGGATACCGATCGTGTTCCATGGCATTGTTCAAGCACCGGAAATCGCTGCATGGTTGCCACGACCCATCGGCCTTGGGCACCATGTGTAGCGGGGATGCCCACGGGCTGTTGGAACGCCTAACGATGCCCAGTTGCTCAAAGTTAGTGAACTCCTTGCACGCGCTGGCCAGCACCGAGGGTGCACGAACACTGGCGGGCCTTTTGTGGCTATGAAATGTTCAACCCCGTGTTTGGTTACTGTAGCCGAAAAAGTCAGGAACGTGAGTGCTTTGAACTGTGAAAGTAAATGCTGGTACTTACCCCCTGGAGCTATAACGTTAGCCAGTGTTGTTGGCCCAACTCCCCGAGCTGTGCAGGGCAAGGAGGAAAAAGAGACAGCATCCACTAAATGTCTGTTGGCAACATCGACCAACAACCCATAAGCAGATAAAAAATCAGCGCCTAAAATGGAGACAGAACATGCAGCTACCACAAAATCCCACTGGTTATTGTGTCCATGTAAGTATACCATCAGTGTCCATTCGCCAAACGTCCTGATCTTGGATCCATTGGCGGCCGTGAGCTCGGGACCGCTGCCTTCTGCCGACCTGTCTGCGCTGACCGGCAGGATGAGGATCTTCTGGGAACCGGAGTCCACCAAGAAACATCTTCCCGAACGTGTGTCTGTAATGAAAAGCAGCTTGTTCCTGTCGCCAGAGGTCGCAGCTGCTACTGACTGCTGGCTGTCCCGTTTCCCGGCTTCTTGAATTGGCACGGTAGCGAACAGCATTGGGCATTCGAGCTGAAATGGCAGTGATAGAAACAAAGCGTCCCATTTCTGCATCTCTTGGCGTCCGTCCCAGCCACCACCAGCGGCTCCTCGACCTTGCTGGACACCTTCATGGATGCCGGTGTCATTGCATGCATGCTGAGAGCTCTGGTCGCTAGGATGATGCGGTCCGTTTCCTGTGCCAGAGCGCGGTAGTCCTTGGTTACCAGCAGCGGCAAGTTGGCCAGGATTGCCCTTGCTGTAGCAGGTAGGTTCCTGAGGAAAAGGTGGGCGAACAGGAAGGATTCGTCATTCTTCTCCATCAACACTAACATGCTCTCTATCAGCTACACAGCTGATCTGTCACCTAACTCTGAGCGCGTTAGGAGTCTCTCTGCTCTCTCACTGTCTGACAGGGTATAACGCTGGACTAGCATATGCTTGATCGCTTCGTATTTTCCCTGGGCCAGCAACTCCTGGAGCAGGCTCACTTGCTGCGTGGTGCGCACATCCAGCACAGTGACCACATGGTAATATTTGGTGTCGTCCGTTGTGATCGTGCGGAGTGCAAATTGGGCTTCAACATGTAGGAACCAAGCGGTGTGTGAAGCCAGAAGTCTGGGAGCTTGACTGTGACAGCACATGCTGCGCTGGTGTTCTCCCTCTGGGTTATCGCCAGGGTGGTGCTCGGCTCGTTCTCCATTGCATGTCTTAGGGTCACCAATGTGGAAGATGAATGCAGATGAGACAATGAGCTGGACGACACACAAACTTTATTCACCTTCCAACATAAAACACAGAAAAAAAACTCTTCCCGGGGTCTCTGGGTGCCTCCTTTTATGCCACTTTATTTCTGCCCCATGAGACCCAGGGAGCCAAAGACAATACACACAGTGCACAAAGCCTGTCTGGCACATTAACATTACAGAACACGAACCCTGCTTCTCACTCCCTCTCATACTGTAGCAAACTCTGGTGTTTCCTGACTCCCCGGGGTGTGGCTAGTCCTTTCTGTTACATCTGAGACCCCCTGGTGCCACTTCCTCCTTCAGTCCTCTGCTCCACCCCCCACCCCACCCCCGGCTTTCCGACTCTGGGTGGGAACCCCCCACTCCGTGCCCCCACAAGCTCATCTTTAATTTGACAGCAGCAAACCGTCACAAAAGAGGTAGAACATGGGCAGCAAAAAAGTGGAAAGGTATGCAATACTAAAAAGAAACAGCTGAAGAAATATGTTGCAACTAATTAAGTTATTAAGTAACAGGTCAGTCAAATGATTTGGCACAAAAAGAGTACCTTCAAGAGGCAGTGTGTTAGAAATAAGTATGTAAAGATGGGCAGAAGTTCAACAATCTGCAAAAAACTCATCTATAAATTGTGAGGCAATTTCAGAGTAATGTTGTAATTGCAAAGACCTTATTGTCATGAACTTGAGTTTGATGGTCTCAAACCCAGTTCTATCATCAGGCACTCTCAGGGAGCCTCTTGGGTCCATTTGGCTCCCTGACAGCTCAGCCACGCCTCCTCCTCCTGTCAGTGAGATCAGCTGTGTCTTATTATTGTGTTTGCATTTCTGTTCCACATGCACACACATTCACATGCACTTCCCTGCACACATAAGATAAGATAAGATAAGATAAGATAAGATAAGATAAGATAAGATAAGATAAGCCTTTATTAGTCCCACAATGGGGAAATTCCAGGATTGCAACAGCACAGGGATAGCAACACTCAGAGCAACAATCAGAAGGCAAGAAAAAAAAAGCAAGCAAGCAAGAGCAGCTAATATACATATGTACATATTACTATAAAATATATATATATACACACACACAGACACACAGTGCAGAGCATTGTAGCTGGATGGAATAAATATATGAATATATAGACACACAGTGTGGAGCATTGTAGCTGGATGGAATAAATATGTAGATATATAAACACCCACAGTACGGAGCATTGCAGCTAGGTGGAATAAATATGTAAATATATAAACACACACATACATACACACGCATCCATTCATCATCACTCATGCACACCTGTTTCCACTCAGTCCAGCCCACACACTCCCACTGATTCACTCACTCTATCACACCGGCGATCTTGCTCCTCATTAGTGGCAGCACTCTTAAGGTCTGGTTCTGCTGGGAGAGATTGCCGGCTCATTGGTTGTTCTCCACTACCTTCATTGTGTGTCAGCCTGACTATTAAGTCTTCTTCTATCACTCCCTGACGTTTTGTTTGTTACCTGGTGTTGGCAGCTGCCCCTGTTTATCTGCGCTTCGGACAGCATGGACTGCCTCAGACTGCTCCAGCCTGTAAGTGTATTTTGCCTTTCTCCTCGTGCCGTTCAGCTTTCCTGTGGCACTAGGCATTCTCCCCGTGGGCTGTTGAGCGTCCTAGAGGCACCCCTGTTCTCCCGGTGCCCTCCATGACTGTTTACTCATCCTACTGTTGTTTATCGTAACTATTTGCTGGACTGGACTTTATTTTGCTCAATAAATTGCACGCAACGTTCTCTGCATGTGGGTTTTCCTTCTTGTCTCCTCCGTGTGCTGCGCAATGGTGCACGGGGACGTAACACTTATACATCAACTACAGTACCTAATATCATGAAAAGATAATCAGAATCTAGAGACATCTCTGTTTGCAAGGGACACGGCCAAAAATCATTACTGGATGCTTGTGATCTTCAGGTGATCATTATCTGTGAACACAATTGGTTGTGCCATCTACAAATTAAGGAACATCACACAAGAAGGAGTGGTATTGTTAGTGGACATCAGCATGGCTGTGATGTGCTGTAAGCACCAGGCACAGCTGAGTGCTGAAGACATCACTGCATGAAATGAAGAGTCAAAAGTGCTCAATATGCTGCGAGGGTTTAACAGAAAATATATGCTGGAGGCTATATTAACAGAAACTGTACAGCAAATCACTTTATGCATAGGCTAACTGCGAAAGTTTAGACCTGAATGTTTAAAAGGCAGAACATCTGGGTTACAGAGGGTTGTGAAGACTGTCTCTTGTCATACAGCTCCCTGCTGTAAAAAAGAAGGTGCAGTATACACCATGAAGTTTCAGTGTTCACCTTATAATACGTAAGTGCCAGTTAACGGTTGTGTAATTACTAGTTAAGGACATCTATGAAGTGGATGATACAGGCATTGTTTCAATAGTGCTGGCCTTATACTGCCGTCTTATAGATCGCAATATTCATTGTATTGCACAGTCCTGTGTCATGGCCCAAGTACTGATATGACATAAGTATAGTGGAGGCCTCTGGATCCCCACTCCTAGTCAGAAGTGCTGCCAAGAGCAGCCTCACGGTGGTGCAGAGGCCAGACCAGAGGGACACTAGACTGTCCAACTGGCCTTTGGGCCCAGCGGTGGTGAGAGTGGAAAACAGACCTCGAGGGACTGGGAACATCACTGAAGAGAGACTGGGAGACCAGAATTGAGTTCCCATTTATTTTTATGCAAATCTGTAAATTTGTGTATAGTAGTTCACCTTTAAGACCTCTGTATAATGTCAACCTGCAGAAAAAGAGCATATTGTCTGCTTTAAGACTGACTAAGTAAAATGGAAAACTGTAGTGTGGTCAGATTATTCAAAATTTTTAATTCTTTTTGGAAATCATGAATGGTGCATCCTCCGGAATAAAGAAGAGAGGACAGAGACCATCTGGCTTATTATGAGTATTCAATTTAAAAGCCTGTATTTCTGCTAGTATGATGGTGAATTAGTGGCAACCTGCACCTCTGAAAAGGCACCATCAATGTTTAAAGGTATACACAGATTATTAAAGCAACATGCTGTCATCCAGATGTCTTTTTCTGGATGCTGGACTGTCCTACCTGCAGTCCAGGCCCTTCACCAACTGGAAACACTTGGTGCATCAAGAAATTATGACAAAATATTGGCTCTGGACGTCGGTATTGGCCACTACCTTTCACAAAAAAATGTTCTCCCTTTTCCTTTGTACTCCCAGGCTATTAAGTTTTTAAACAACAAATGTCTGCTGTCAGGTGTATTGTACTGTATTGTGTGTTTTTGTGTATGCTGTTTGTGTGTAGCTTGTTTTTGTGATGCTGCAGCACAAAAATTTCTGCAAGGGGACAATAAAAAAATAAATGAAAAAAATGATAAAGACCTACTTGAACAGCTAGAATCCCGTATCAGACAAGAATGAGACATTCCTCTCACAAATGTGAGATGGTCTTATAGCCTTTACCTTTAACATGCTTGTCTATAATTTTCTTTCTAATCTCCTGAGACAACTCTCTCCTTTGCTTCCTCTGGTCCATGTATAGTGTGGTACACACCATGTCACCAAACAGCACAGTGACTACTTGTCACCCTTTAAATAGGCCGACTGACTGATTACAAGTTTGTAGACACCTGTGATGTTAATTAGAGGACACATCTTGGTTGGACATGTCCCTATGGTCACATTATTTTCAATCTTTTCTAGGGGTACCATCATTTTTGTCCAGGCCTGTTTCGTGAGTTTGTTTTTTAAAGTAATTCTGTTGAACCACAATTCAAAAGCATTGTCTGATTTTCATTGGTTAATTTTCATGCAATTTTTATTTATTACCACTTTTGTCAGATTCAAGTTATTTCTGTGACCATTGTGGGTTTTTCTTTCATTAACAGAGGGGTACCAACAATTTTGTCCACGTCTGTATATGGATGGATAGATAGATAGATAGATAGATAGATAGATAGATAGATAGATAGATAGATAGATAGATAGATAGACTTTAATGATCCCAAAGTGGGAAATTGCAGTGTAACAGCAGCATGAAAGTAGAAAACCAAACGACAGAAACACATGCATGACAGACAAAGGGATTATCCATGGAAAGTAAAACTAACACTACTATAAAAGCCTATATACATCATAGCTGAATAGCTGGTTGCCAATCACCAATCATATCTAAAAGAAGAAGATGGTGACTATAGACACATGAATCATACCCGCTGCACAATGCAGGACTATCAGGAGCAGAGTGAAATGTGAAGTATCAATTAGACTGTAAGGTGCAGTGGCAGCATAGTTATGACCAGAATACAACATCATTATGAGTTTTTGTACAGTGAAATGGCATGTGGCAGGAATGATTTCTTGTACCTAACCGTTCAACAGCAAAGCTGTAGCAGTCTACTGGAGAAAGTGCTCCGCTGTCTGTCCAGTGTGTGGTGGAGGGGGTGATCAGGATTGTCCATGATGGATTGCAGTTTATTTAGTGTCCTCTTCTCCACCACTGTCTCTAAGGTCTCCAGCGTGAGACCAATTACAGAGCCAGCCTTCTTGATAATTGTCATGGACTGGGTTGGACTCCTCCAACCCTGTTCCATGGCTCATGACTGTATTTTCTCCCTGAATGGTTGTTTCCTTAATTTTCAGCTGGCAGCTCTCTAGGAGCCTTGGGTCCTTGGCTTCTGCCAGCTGACGACCTCGCCTTCCTCTCCCTGCCAACACCTACCAGCTGTTTGTCATCATCGGTTGCACTCTCTCCACACATACACACACATGCAATTGTCCACACCTGCATTCATTCAGCACTTTTGCGCTCACTCACTAAACACACACAGACACACACATCCATTCCTATGTGCTCACACCCACTCATTTTCACTCACATGCTCAGATACTCACACACCCTCACACTCTCGCCTCACACCAGCATGCACTCAGCTCATTAGTAGCTGTACCTCCCTGCTTCCTACCACTGTGGACACAATGGTTTCCTCCCTGTCGCGGTGTAACGCCGGGGCCCCTTCTCCTCGACTCTCCACTCTAGTTGTGGATCTCCCTGTGGAGAAACCACCACCCGGTCCGCCTCTCCTGAGCTGGTGGCTGAAGTTCCCAGGCCGGCTGCCTGATGTACTGTGCCATTGGGTTAGGTGGTCTAATTTCCCTGGCAGGCCACCTGACTTGTTCCTCCTGACTGTTTGGCTGGCCTGGGGTGCTGGTCGGCCACCTGATTGGACTCATCATTCAGACTGTAGGGTCTGGGATTCTGGTCGGCCCCCTTAACTCTGGGACTCCTTGGTCTTGGGGGAGTTTGCTTTGGTTTTGGGGGTTTTGGGAGATTACTGTGTTTTCACATTTGGTATTGTGTTATTTTGCCTGTTAATTCCCTCCTGACCTGTTCCCCCACCTCCCGCCCTGGTTAGTTGTGTTAGTTCTCTGGGGTGGGTGGGGGGGCAGGTTTTCTTTTTTGTTTTTGTGTTTTCTTTTGATGGTACGGTGGGTGTATGGTATCCACCCCTTGGGGGGGGGGGGGGGCTCTGTCATGGACTGGGTTGGACACCTCCAACCCTGTTCCAAGGCTCGTGGCTGTATTTTCTCCCTGAATGGTTGTTTCCTTAATTTTCAGCTGGGTCCTTGGCTCCTGCCAGCTGACGGCCACGCCTCCCTCTCCCTGCCAACACCTACCAGCTGTTTGTCATCACCGGTTGCACTCTCTCCACATATACACACACATCCAATTGTCCACTCCTGCATTCACTCAGCACTTTTGCACTAATTCACTCCACACACACACACACACACACACACACACACACATCTATTCCTATGTTCTCACGCCCACTCATTCTCACTCACATGCTCAGATACTCACACACCCTCGCACTCACTCTCTCCTCACACCGGCATGCACTCAGCTCATTAGTAGTTGCATTACTTAAGATCTGGGTTCACTGTTGTGCATTTCCAGATTATTGTTTGTTCCACACAATGTTTGTACCCTCAGTGTTTGAACAATTCTTCTTGCACTGCTGTTCATTGGATCACCTGTATTGCCCACCAGCTTGTTCTCAGCCGTTTTTGTTCCACTGGGACTGTTTCCAGGGGTTGACTCTGACTGCTCCAGCCCTGTAAGTTTTTCCTATGTTTTTCCCATGCCTTACCAGTTCCGTCTGGAAGTGCCTTGGGTTCCTCTGCCTCCCTCCGCTGACAGTTCCACCTGTAGTATCTGGCCCATCTCTCCCTGTTTCATTTCCCTGTATGCTGTAGAGCGTCCTGGCAGTCTTGTATGTAGTATGCCTAATGTCATTCATCTGTTTGTTCCTGGACTGTCCTCACGTTTTGTTATTAAAGCACACTCAACTCACTCCTGCGTTTGGGTTTCATCTCCAATCCCTACATGCACTGCATAAAGACACACGTATTTGACAATAATCTTGTCAAGTCTGTTAGTGTCGCTGGATCTGATACTGCTACCCCAACAGACAGCAGCAAAGAAGATGGCGCTGGCAACAATGGTCTGATAGAAAAGCTCCAGCATCCTGCTGCACAGTTGAAGGATCTCAGCTTCTTCAGGAAGTAGAGTCTGCTCATCCCCTTCTTGTGCGCAGCATCGGTGTTGGATCTCCAGTCCAGCCCGTTGCTGATCCTGACCCCCAGATATTTGTAGTCCTCCACTACCTCCACATCCTCCCCCCTAATTGGCAATGATTGAGAAGGCGTCCTCTTCTTCCTGAAGTCAATCACCATCTCTCTGATCTTGCTGACATTCAGCCTCAGGTGATTCTGCTCTGTCCACTCCACAAATCTGTCTACCAGTGCCCTGTACTCCCCCTCCTCTCCCCCTCATATACACCCTAGAACAGCTGAGTCATCAGAGAATTTCTGCAGGTGGCATGACTCAGTGTTGTACTGAAAGTCAGTGGTGTATAAGGTGAAGAGAAAAGGAGACAGCACAGACCCCTGTGGAGCTCCCGTATCACTACCTACCACGTCAGACAAGACACTGAACAGCCGAACAAACTGGCCTGCCTGTCAGGTAGCCAGTAATCCAGGAGATCATAGAGCTGTCGACCCCCATCACTCGCAGCTTCTCACCCAGCAGCAGTGGCTGGATGGTGTTAAAGGCACTGGAGAAATCAAAGAATGTGATTCTCACAGAGTCTCTTCTGCCATCCAGGTGCAGATGGGCTCATTGCAGCAGACAGATGACAGCATCTTCAACTCCTAAATGGGGCTGACAACTAAACTGTAGAGGGTCCAGCCATGTCTTCACCTGCAGCCTCAGGTGGGTTAAGATCAGTCTCTCCAGGACCTTCATCACATGAAATGTGAGGGCAACTGATCGATAGTCATTCAGGTCTGATGGCGATGATTTCTTGGGGACAGGAACCAGACAGGATGTCTTCCACAGCACCGGTACTCTCTCCAGACTCAGGCTCAGGTTGTACAGGTGTTTCAGTACCGGAGCTAGCTGGTTGGCACAGGTCCTCAGGATCCTGGTGGAGATGCCATCAGGGCCCACAGCCTTCCTCTGATGGAGTCTCTCCAGCTGTTTTTTAACCTGGTCTGTAGTCACAGTCACAGTCACAGGAAGGCAAAAGAAGAGGAAAACAGCAACCTTGTGTGTAGCAGAATGGAATGTACGCACTCTGTTGGACAGAACAACATCACAGCGCCCAGAAAGACAGACCGCGCTTGTAGCCCTGGAAATGAACAGGTACAATGTAGACATAGCTGCACTTAGTGAAACAAGATTGCCTGGATATGACAGCTTGGAAGACCATGGGTACATCTTCTTTTGGAGTGGGAGATCAACTCAAGAAAGGAGAGAAGCAGGAGTGGGCTTTGCAGTTAGAAAGAAGACAGCAGCAATGCTTGATGAGGAACCGGTGCCAATCAACGACAGGATAATGACTATGAGACTCCCACTACAGCGGAAGATGTATGCCACACTCTTCAGTGTATATGCCCCAACAATGACCAACACAGAGGAGGTGAAGGAAGAGTTCTACAATGATTTACATGAGACTATCAGGCGTGTACCGACTGATGACAGGCTGATACTCGCTGGAGATTTTAATGCCAGAGTTGGTTTGGACACCGAGAAATGGAAAGGAGTGCTAGGCAGTCATGGAGTAGGCAAGTGCAATGCTAATGGAGAACTTCTACTTGCACTATGTTCAGAGTACAACCTTGTGATAACCAACACTCTATTTAAGCACAAGGACACACACAAGAAGACATGGATGCACCCAAGATCCAAGCACTGGCACTTATTAGACTACATCATAGTCAGGCAGAGAGACAGAAGGGATGTATTGGACACCAGAACAATGAGAGGCGCGGACTGTGGCACTGATCATGTTATGCTGAGATCTAGATTAAGGATTTGCAGATGAAAACAGCACTGCAGGACGGGTGCGAAGCCACCACGGAAGCTAAACACTAGTGCACTGAAAAGCCAAAAGAAGCAGGAAGAACTTACACAGGGAATGGATGAAAACTTGAAAGACTGGGACAGCAACAACTCAGAGAATGACATAGAAGAGAAATGGGCAACACTGAAGGATATGGTGTATCAGACTGCGAGTGATGTATTAGGCTACCCTGAGAGGAAACATCAAGATTGGTTTGATGAGCATGATGAACACCTGAAGAAACTACTAGAAGTGAGGAGTACAGCTAGGCAGGAAAACCTACAGTGTACCACAAGGTCTAAGAAGAAGAAATACTCAAAGGCTCAGAGTGAGCTACAGAAGTACACCAGAGAGATCAAGTCCAACTGGTGGGATGAAAAAGCAGAGAAACTTCAAACTGCAGCAGACAGGAAGGACATGAAAACATTCTTCACAGGTTTGAGAGAAATCTACGGCCCTAAACCAAGAGGATTGATCCAACTAAAGGCTATGGATGGTGAAACGGTTTTGCAGAAGAAAAACAAGATCCTGGACAGATTTGCGCACCACTTTGACCAACTACTAAACAACCCTGGAAATCTCACTGAAGAGGCTAAAGAAGCTCTAGTGCAGCGACCAGCTGTATCAAGTCTGGATGAACCACCAAATTTTGATGAACTAATGACAGCTATCAGGACAACACAGGATGGTAAAGCTCCAGGAAGGGATGGAATTCCAGCAGAAGTGTGGAAATTTGGTGGAGTTCAGCTGACCAACTGCATGCACAAGCTCATCCAAGAGATATAGGACACCCAGAAAGTACCTCAAGACTGGAAGGATGCAAGTATTGTGCCTTTGTTCAAGAAAGGTGACAGGAAAGATTGTGGAAATTACCGAGGTATATCACTGCTAGCCACTGTTGGTAAGATTCTCTCACGTGTACTACTTAACAGACTCAGTGAACACATCTCGCAGAATGTACTACTGGAAACCCAGTGCAGCTTTAGAAGTGGAAGAAGCACAATGGACATGATTTTCTGCTTGAAACAGGTTCAAGAAAAGTGGATCAAACAGAACATGCCGCTTTATGTAGTCTTCATAGACTTCAGTAAAGCCTTCGATACTGTTTCGCGACAAGGACTTTGGCAGGTACTCAAGAAATATGGTTGTACAGAAAAGTTTGTCAACCTGATCAAGGCACTCCATACAGGTATGCAAGCAAACGTAGCAATGAGTGGTTCAGTATCTAAAGACTTTTCAGTAAGCAACGGGGTGAAACAAGGGTGTGTGCTGGCACCTACACTCTTCTCGCTATATCTGGCAGCCATGCTTGAGGTGGCCTTCAAAGACACTTCAGAAGGAGTATACATTCAAACAAGGAAAGAAGCAGACTTGTTCAATATGGCACAGTTTAAAGCCAAGAGTAAGACATCGATAAAGATAGTAAGAGAAATGCCCTTTGCCGACGACAGTGCTCTAGTTGTACACAGCGTGGAAGATATGCAATCTTTAGTGGAGAAATTTGCAAGAGCAGCTAGCCAATTCAGCCTCCATATCAACATCAAGAAGACAGAGTGCCTTTATCAACCACCAAAGTTCCAATTATCAACATCACTACCAGAAGAGATCAGCATTGGTACAAAGCCACTAGTCAAGTGCAAGACTTTCAAGTACCTAGGGAGTACTATTTCAGAGAATGCTATGCTGGAGGATGAACTATCTCTCAGAATGGGAAGAGCGAGCGCTGTGTTTGGAAACTTGAGGGAGAGACTGTGGAACAATTGACATGTGTCTATCTGTGTGAAATGCAAAGTGTACAGAGCGACAGTACTGGCTACTCTATTGTATGGTGCTGAATCTTGGACTGTCTACAGCAGGGGTCACCAGCCTTTTTGAAACCAAGAGCTACTTCATGGGTATCGAGTCATGTGAAGGGCACCAGCTTGACACACTCCTCTAAAATAACAAATTGTGTGTGTGTGTGTGTGTGTATATATATATATATATATATATATATATATATATACTGTATATATATATATATATATATATATATATATATATATATATATATATATATATATATATATATATATATATATATATATATATATATACACACATAAATAAATAATTATCAATAACTTAGAGTGGGTAACAGACAAGATCAATTTTCAACACTTTATTTTTATTAATCTCAGCAATTGTTCAGATGATCCCTTCTACATTTCATAAAAAAATGTCCAGTTTTCACCAGTCCCTTTTAACCATAAAAAACTAAACCCTTTTAATTCATGAACTATGTTGAACCATGTTTGAAAAAGTTATGCAACATTTAAGAAAAATCAACTTTCATATTAAATAAATCTTATCACATTTTTAACTGAACAAATCTGCTGCAATTCTGCTCAAAATCTGTTACATTTAATAAACACACTTTTGTGTGTTCTTCTTCACTGGAATTATATCCATACAGTTCTTGCCAAGAATCATGCTTGAGCAACCAGAACTGTCCTTTCATGAGAAGAAGCTAAACAAGCACTGAGAGTGCTTATATGCACGGTGGCGCAGTGGTTAGCACCGTGGCAGCAGTTTACCCTCGGCCGGGGGATCGTGGGTTCGATCCCCGGCCAACAGTGATCTGTGTGGAGTTTGCATGTTCTGGTGGTGCATGTTCTCGTTTTTCATGCAAAAACATGCAGGTTAGGGAGTTAAGGGGCGCTTGCGCACGCAGCGGCTGGTGGCTTGTCACCGGACTGCAGAACATATCTACCTACGGGTACAAGATAAGTCCAAAAAAAAAAAAAAAAAAGAGTGGGTAGTGAAGTGGCGCTTCGCCATTGCCCCGCAAATGAAATACACGCAGCTTCCTTTCACGGTAGTAAAAAAGAACTCTTCCTCCCGCTCACTTTGAAAATGATAAATTTTCTGTCTTTTTTTTGCCATGTTTTTGGGCTTGGAAACCGCACTGCGCTCACCATCTTAACTGCCCGCTAGCTAAGCTTACGCTCCACAAGCGCGAAGGTTTTGTCATGCGCACAATACTGACCTTTGAACTAGGTCAGAGTTCACCTTAACTTTACGTATAATAAACATATTTTCATTTTTTTTTATTTTTAAGACATTGTCATTTTAAAATCTATATAAATGCAAGTGTGATTTTAAAAAATATAAAAAATATAAAATAAAAAATAGCGGCAGAAAAAATTACATCTTAGACGCAGCTCACTTGCGAGTTGTGCTATTTTTAGAACAGGCCTGCGGGCGACACGTGGTCCCTGCGGGCGACATGGTGCCCGCGGGCACCGCGTTGGTGACCCCTGGTCTACAGAGTGCAGGTGAAGAAACTCCACGTGTACATGATGAGACACCTTCGAGCCATAATGAACATCTCATGGAAAGACAAGATAACCAACATAGAAGTGTTGAAACGAGCTGGTCTACTATCAATGGAGGACATGCTAATACAGATGAACCTGAGGTGGCTCGGACATGTTGAGAGGATGAACCACCAGCGTCTCCCTCGGCAGTTACTCTTCTCACAGTTATGCGAGGGCAAACGCAAACGCAATCAGGGTAGACCAAGGCTCAGATTTAAAGACACTGTAAAAAGAAACTTAGAGAAGTTGGACATAGACAGGAGTTCCTGGCAGCAGAAGGCTAAGGACAGAGCTGTGTGGAGGAATCTGATCAGACCTAAATGAAACAGTCATTGTCGCCCACGACAGACTGCTATGATGATGTGATGATGATGAGTCACAGTGATGAAAGGGAGGGGCCTGGTGTCCCCTGAGGAGGAGGGGGGGTGAGGGGGGAGATGAAGAGAGTTGCTGCACAGGAGGGTGGGGGGAGGGGTGTGTGGGGGTCTGGTTGTGTTGCTCGGGCGACAGACAGTGAGTTGAATCTATTAAAAAACAGGTTCAGTTCATCAGCTCTCTCCTGGCTCCCAGATGTCTGTCTCACTCTCCCCTTGCACCCAGTTACTTGTTTCATTCCCGCCCACACATCTTTAGCGTTGTCTTGCTTGAGTTTATCCTCCAGCTTCCTCTTTGTCCTTGCACCGCCTTAGCATCTCTCTCAGCTCATGCTGCACTCCCCTCAGCTTCTCCTTGTCTCCAGCCATAAAAGCTCTCTTCTTTTTGTTCAGAAGTGCTTTCAGGTCACTTGTGACCCATGGTCTGTTGTTGGAGAAGCAGTGTACAGTCTGAGCTGGCATGGTCATGTCTTCACAGAATCTAATGTATTCTGTGATGCAGTCGGTCATATTGTCTATGTTCACCCCATGTGATTCACAGAGTACGTTCCAGTCTGTAGTCTCGAAGCAGTCCTGTAGTGCATCAGCAGCTTCCTGTGTCCACCTCCTCACAGTCTGTGTATAAGCAGGCTGCCTTTGCACAAGGGGAACGTACTTGGGTGATAATTGAATTATGTTATGTGAGAATTATGTTTTCATTTAGATTTTACATAGTGTCCCAACCTTTTTGGAACTGGGGTCATAATGGTCATCCAGGTCCAGACCTTTGTAATTTCTGAATTTTCTGAATTTTCTCATTTCTCATATATATGTGTGTGTGTGTGTGTGTGTGTGTGTGTGTGTGTGTGTGTGTGTGTGTGTGTGTGTGTGTGTGTGTGTGTGTGTGTGTGTGTGTTACAATTTTTTCTTATAAATATTTGTTTTTTTGACAAATAAGTGACCTTTGCCTTCCTAATTTGCAACTTTTTCACATTAACATACATAGATTTGTGACTTTTTTTACTGGTAAGTTCATAACTTTACTATGGCTAACTTGCAGATGTACCCTCAAGTATTATCAAAAATCATATTGTATGAAGAAACAGAACAGCAGTAAAACTGTAATTAAAATATTTACTGATGCAAAATAGGAAAAGTTTCCACAGTGATGTCACAGTGACAACAGTTATTATGGTATAAATAATCAATTTTTTTTATTAATATTTTGCCTTTAGTTTGCCAGATATAGCTAAGAAAAAGAGATAATAAACTGTGTGAAAGATCTGCTGCAAAGATCACTCAAGCTGGAATTTAATCAGGGATCACTGCACATTTGAGCTGTAACCATGAGGACACCAGATGCCCCACTAGATCATTTCTAACCAGTTTTCAAATCAGTGAAATAAACAATTACTCAAACAGTAAAAGTAGATACGCTTCAGTCAAATTACAGTTTTTCCTCCATAGAAAGAGTGTAAAGAATCAAAATACTCAGTACAGTGACACTTGGCAAACAGTTACTCTCCCCTTTAAATTCCACCCTGGCCTTCAAAAAAAATGGAACACACCAATCTTAGCAAACCAGACTCCACTGAGTTTTGCAGTGATGATTTTTCAATAATTCAATTCAAGCTTTATTGGGACTCATGGTCCACACAACAAAAGAAACAAAACACTAAAACAACACAATACAGACTTAATATAAAAACACAAACAGGTAAAAAGAAAAAAACTGACTCTAACCCCTGTATCATTTACTGTAAATGTGCAACACAGCCCCCAAGCACCGAGACCTCACTGTTTTTCCAAGTTCTGGCTACAGCCCTGAATATGTGTGACATATTGTCCGGCTCAGGAGACACGCACGCAGGCTCAGAATAGCTTTAACAGCTTTATTTAACAGACAGGTATGTATGAATGCGTGTGTGGGATATGTATATGTATTGAGGGAGAACTTCAGTGCGCAGGCAGCAGAGCAGATCGTCGTACAGCCGGGCAACCCTATAACGACAGAGCAGAGGGACAAGGTAAAGGGCACCACACCTACACAGGACTGTGAGAATGACTGCTGCTTACTTGGAATGACAGGTGGCTGGCGTCGTCAAGGAAAGAGCCCAGGAGACAGCGACCTGCGGAGCCTGTGGCAACGGCGTGGATGAAGTGGCGAAGATGAGGGTCCACCACCGAGGAATCCACCTGTGCACAGGGGAGAGGACTGTAGAGAAGAGGTAAGATGCTTACGGATGAGCGTTGTCTTGCTGGTAATGGGGGTTCCAACAGCGAAGACGAGCCGAAGGGAACAGACGGCTTCAGGCCGAAGCACAGGGCTGAGTGGGTTAAATAGTTCACCGCTGACGAGGCGCAGGTGTGCGCGCAGCAGGAGCCAATGATGAGTGGCGAGTCATGACAGTACTCCCCCCCCAGCAGCGCCTCCTGGCGCTGGTTTATCCAGGTGCGTCCGATGGAACTCCGTGATGAGACCCTTGTCCAGCACCAAGGAAGAGCGCACCCATTGCCTCCACTCAGGACCGAAGCCCTCCCAGTCCACCAGGTACTGCAGCCCGCGACCTCGGCGCCGAAAGTCTAAGATGGAAGTGACTCTCCAGGCCGGGTGGCCATCGATCATGAGGGGCGTGGGCGGTGCCACGGGCGGGAGGCAGAGGGGATCGGACACCACCGGTTTGATCTTGGAAACGTGGAAGGTGGGGCAAATACGGGGGGGGGGGATTGTCACACGCACAGCCACCAGGTTAATGATTTTGGAGATGGTGAAGGGTCCAATGAAGCACTGAGCCAGTTTCTTCTTCTCACCCTTCAGGTTGACGTTATGAGCGGATACCCAAACTTGCTGACCCACCTGGTAGGCGGGAGCCGGTCTCCTGTGACAGTTCGCTGTAGTGCTATTGCGTGTAGCAGTGCGCAGCAGCGTATCGTGCGTCTTGGACCAAAGGCTCCGGCACCGCCTCAGGTGTGCCTGGATGGAGGGAACCGCCAACTCACCCTCCTGCACCGGGAACAAAGGTGGGTCGTATCCCAGGGAAGCCTTGAAAGGGGACATACCAGTAGCAGAAGATAGAGTGGAGTTGTGGGCATATTCCACCCAGGCCAGGTGCGTGCTCCAAGAGGCCGGGTTGGAGGTGGTGACGCAGCGGAGGGCAGCTTCCAGCTCCTGGTTGGCCCGTTCGCATTGCCCGTTGGACTGCGGGTGATGGCCGGAGGAGAGGCCTACAGTGGCCCCCAGGGTGTTACAGAAGCATTTCCACACCTCAGAGACGAATTGGGGCCCCCGATCCGATACGACGTCCACCAGTATCCCATGCAGTCTGACCACGTGTTGAACCAGGAGATCCGCTGTCTCCCATGCTGTAGGGAGGCCCTGCAGCAGCACGAAGTGGGCAGCCTTGGAGAAACGGTAGACGATGGTCAGCACTGCGTCGTAGGTGTTGGAGACTGGGAGACCGGTGACGAAGTCGAGGGCTATGTGGGACCAGGGCCTGCCTGGGATCGGCAGGGGCTGGAGCAGACCCGCGGGGGGAGCGTTACCTGACTTGCCGGTGGCACAGACTGGGCAGGCCCGGACGTAGTTGGCGGCGTCCTTCTGCAGACCAGGCCACCAGAAGGACCGCTGGAGGAGATTGACCAGCCGGGAGACCCCAGGATGACAGGCGAACTTGGAGGTGTGGATCCAGTGGATAACCTCCCCCCGAACCGAAGATGGAACGAATAGCCTCCCCTCTGGTCCACTGCCAGGGTCTGGTTCTGTCTCCTGCGCCTTCCGGATCTTGTCCTCAATGGCCCAGGACATCGCCCCCACAATACACGAGCCGGGCACGATAGTGTGTGTCGATTCCTCAGACGTCTCGGGAGCAAATCGCCTGGAAAGGGCGTCAGGCAGGCCGTTCTTCGAACCGGGGCGGTACGTGATGGTGAAGCGAAAACGGGCAAAGAACAAGGACCAACGCGCCTGGTGGGCGTTCAGACGTTTGGTAGATCTCAAGTACTCCAAGTTCTTATGGTCCATTAGCACTATGAACAGCAAAGCAGCCCCCTCCAGCCAATGGCGCCACTCCTGCAGGGCGAGCTTGATTGCGAGGAGCTCCCTGTCCCCGACGTCATAATTGCACTCGGCCGGCGACAGGCGTTGAGAGAAGAAGGCGCAGGATCGCTTGGCCCCGTCGGCGGGCGACCGCTGGGACAGCACCGCCCCCACCCCTGTATCAGACGCGTCGACCTCCACCAAGCACTGCAGCGCGGGGTCAACCTGGGTAGGGACCCGGGAGGAAGAGAACTCCGTCTTGAGTGCGAAACGCCGCAGCTGCCTCTTCGGTCCACCGGAAGAGGGTCTTAGGCGAGGTGAGGCGGGTCAATGGGCCGGCAATGGCGCCGAAGTTAGGTACGAAGCGGCGGTAGAAGTTGGCGAATCCTATGAATTGTTGTACTTGCTTCCTGGAGGTCGGCGTGGGCCAGTCGACCACCGCTTTGACCTTCGCGGGGTTTGGGAAGGACTTGGTCGTGTGAAATGACAATCCCCAGGAAGGAGGTGGTCTTGGCATAGAATTCGCACTTTTCGGCCTTGACGTACAACCTGTTCTCAAGCAGCCGCTGCAAGACCCGCCTCACGTGGACCCGGTGTTCATCTTGTGACCTGGAGAAGATTAGGATGTCGTCTAGGTATACAAAGACGAAGAGGCCGAGGAAATCACGAAGGACGTCGTTAATAAGGCGCTGAAATACAGCGGGGGCATTGGTTAATCCGAACGGCATCACCAGGTATTCGAAGTGACCAGTTGGCGTTCGGAAGGCTGTCTTCCACTCATCTCCCTCCCGGATCCGGACGAGGTGGTAGGCGCTGCGGAGATCCAGCTTAGTGAACCAGGTCGCCCCCTGGAGGGAGTGGAAGGCGGTGTCCATCAACGGCAGGGTGTAGCGGTCCTTCTCCGTGATGTCGTTGAGGGCCCGATAGTCAATACAGGGGTGGAGAGAACCATCCTTCTTGGATACGAAGAAGAACCCAGCGCCGAGCGGGGATGAAGAGGGGCAGATGATTCCCGCGCTGAGCGACTCCTTCAGGTAAGCGTCCATCGCTTCCCTCTCTGGCGCTGACAGGCTATATAGACGCCCAGAGGGTAAGGGAGCCCCCGTGCGGATGTTAATTGCACAGTCGTAGGGCTGGTGAGGAGGGAGCGACATTGCCTTGGACTTACTGAAGACGAGGCCCAGATCGTAAAACTCCTTGGGCACCAGGGTGAGATCCGGCGGTGCAGCGTCCTTGGCCAGAGGGGGTGAGGATGGGGCGCAGGCTGCGGACTGAAGGCAGGTGCCCATGCAAAACGAACTCCAGGCGGCAATCCCTCCGGCCTGCCAATCCAGCACCGGGTTGTGTAGGCGCAGCCAGGGGTAGCCTAGGATGACTGGTGAGATAGAGGAGGCCAGGACATAAAGGACAAGATCCTCCCGATGGTTACCTGAGATGATTACAGGAATAGGCTTGGTCCGATGGGTCACACGTCCGAGGGGTGCATGAGAGAGGGTGATCAGGCTGAGCGGAGTTGGCAGAGGGTGGCAGGGGATGCCCAATTGGGTTGCCAGACTCTTAGAAATAAAACTCTGCTCTGCTCCTGAGTCCACCAGTGCGTGAGTAAGATGCCCCATGGCGTTGTGACAGAAACGGATGGGCAAAGAAAGACTAGTGAGGGGTTTTGTCCGGTTAGAGTCCGTGAGGCCCCCTACAGTGACTCACGGACCTCCCCGTTTGGCTTTTTCGGACAATTCTCCACGGTGTGTTGGCTGCCTCCGCAATACATGCACAGGCCCAACTTCCAGCGGCGCTGATTCTCCACTGGAGGGAGCTTTGACCGTGGGAAATGCCGGTCTTTCTCAAACGCCAGTTTGAGAAATTCTGCACGCCAAAGAGAAATGAAACCTATGAACGATATATCTTTCACAGTAGATGCCAGGCTGAATCAGAGACAATAGAAGAGTTTATAATGGACCTTAAACTCAAAAGTCAATCGTGCAACTTCAGACAGTTGACAGATCCGTTAATCAGAGACCGCATAATTATTGGAGTGAGAGACAAGAGCCTTCGAGAGCAACTTCTAGGTGAAGGTGACTTAACACTGGAGAGAGCAATCCAGATATGTCAAGCTAAAGAGGCTACACAGAGTCAAAACGATGAACAGCGACAAAGCAAACAACAAAGACTACAGCGTGGAGGCAGTTGTGAGGGGAAAAGTGAACCCCAGCGCTGCTAAAACAGAGAGAGGAAGGACAAGGCTGAGCAAAGGTGGCAGAGAGCTGCGCACCAGCAACAGGGAGCCACGCAGATGTGACAGCTGTGGAGGACAGCACCCACCACGCCAGTGTCCAGCTTATGGGAAAGAGTGTCGCGCCTGTGGACGAAGAAACCACTTTGCACGGGCATCCAAGCAAGCCAAGCAGAGAGGGGCGATCCACAGCATAGAGGATGACAGTTGTGGCAGCACCGAAACAGGAGATCTCTTAATAGGTACTGTGGGAGCTGAGACATGTGATGAAGACTGGACAGCAAGCTACGAGGTAAATGGTACACAGATCCAGTTCAAGCTTGACATGGGAGCACAACTGAACATTATTCCAGAGAATGACTTACAGCGCCTTAAAGTAAAACCTGTGGTGAATGAGAAACAAATTATAAGACTGAAATCATACAGCGGAGAACAGATTCCCACTGTTGGCACATGTACATTGTCAGTGTATGTTAATGATGAATCACATGAGATACCATTTGTGATTGTAAAAGGTAACAAAATACCGATTTTGGGTCTGAAGACATGTAATATGTTAGGACTAGTTAAAAAAGTGCAGATTGTCTGTGAAAAGAAGACAGATCCTCAGATTGAAAAAGAGTATCCAGATGTGTTTCACGGCACTGGTAAGCTAAATGTAAAACACAAAATAACATTGGAGGAGCCAAATCATCCAGTTATTCATGCTCCAAGACCTGTACCATTGGCACTCAGAGACAAATTAAAAGCAGAGCTACAGAGACTAGAAGCTCTAGACATAATCTGTAAAGTAGAAGAACCTATTAAATGGGTGCATTCACTAGTCATAGTGGAAAAAAAGAATGGGTCTCTTAGACTATGCATTGACCCAAAGCAGCTGAACAAGTATGTGAAAAGAAAACATTTTCAGCTACCAACCAGAAATGAGCTACTCAGTGACATAGCAGGAGCCAAGTATTTCTCCAAACTTGATGCATCAGCGGGATTTTGGCAGATACCCCTAGACGAAGAGAGTACTGCACTTTTTTTTTTTTTTATTACTTATTTTGTACCCGTAGGTGTCACGATGGCCCTCACGGACCATCACAAGACGCCTCAGTCACCAGTGAGTTTGCAGTGATGTTTATTTACAGTGCAGGTTAGGCAGGCATAGGAATACACACAAGGAATGGGCACGTCTGAGCCGGGGAGCGCCCAATGCGCCAGACGAATAACAATGAAGGTTAGTCACACTGAACGTACCTTACAAACAGGACCGTTAGCAGGAATCAACAGAGATTAACAGCGATAACCAGAACATAGCTGAACATAACAGGAACATAACAGAGCATAACAGAGACTGCCGCATTGGAGGACATTCAGCACCAGCTTTTATTTCTGGCGGCTAATGACCCCAATGCGGCGCAGCTGCTTCCCAATGACAGCAGCGCAGCAGCTGACTTTGACAGCAGGGAGCTCCCTCGGGCGCCTTCACAATAAGAGCCCGAGGAGCAAGAGGGAATCCTCTGCTGCCAAAGCCAGGGAAATATGATATGAGACCCGAGTGTGGACAGAACCGACACTCGGGTTATGACAGTAGGTAGATTTGTTTTGCAGTCTGGTGACAAGCCACCAGCTGCCGGTCGCTGCGTGCGCAAGCGCCCCGTGTCCCTAACCTGCATGTTTTTGGTATGTGGGAGGAAACCGGAGAAATCCCGGAGTAAACCCACGCAACACGGGGAGAACATGCAAACTCCACACAGATCACCGTCGGTTGGGGGCAGGGATCGAACTCACGATCCCCGCGATCCCCCGGCCGAGGGTAAACTGTGCTGCCACAGTGCTAACCACTGCGCCACCGTGCAGCCCGGTTAAAACTTTGCACTTTTAACACACCTTTTGACAGGTACTCCTTTAAAAGGCTACCTTTTGGGTTAACATCAGCACCAGAAATATTTCATCGAACGGTATAGCAGATTTTTGACCAAGTGCCAGGCACAAAAGTGTACATTGACGACATATTAGTTTGGGGCAAAACTGTTGAAGAGCACAACACTAGGTTAAAACAAGCTCTTGAGGCAGCCAGAGTGAACAGACTGAAGCTAAACACAGAAAAATGTGAATTCAGAAAAACAGAAATAACTTTTCTAGGAGAGAAACTGTCTTGCACTGGTGTAGAGATGGATCAGAGCAAAGTAGCTGCTATCAATAACATGTTACCACCAACTGATAAAAAGGGAGTTCAAATATTTCTTGGCATGGTTAACTATGTAGGCAAGTTTGTACCTAACCTGGCGACACACACTACTCAGCTTAGGAGCCTACTTTGTAACACAACTGGATGGAGCTGGGATGCTAACCATCAAAAGGAATTTGATGATCTCAAAACACTGATCACGCAAGCTCCAGTCTTGAGATTCTATGATGACAAGAGAAAAACAAAAGTTTCAGCAGATGCTTCTAAAGCAGGCATAGGAGCAGTATTGTTGCAGCAATATGGCAGCAGATGGAGACCAGTTGCTTATACATCATGGGCACTAACAACATCAGAGTGTAATTATGCTCAGATCGAAAAGGAAGCATTAGCACTATCCTATGCATGTGAAAAGTTTCACTATCTGATTTATGGCAGAACATTGTGGACAGAGACTGACCACAAACCTTTGGTGACTATTGCAGAAAATGGCTTAGCCAACACACCACCAAGAGTGCAGAGAATTTTTCTCAAATTACAGAAATATGATTTGCACCTTGAATATAGACCTGGTAAAGAACTTCTTGTTGCAGATACACTTTCCAGAGCTGTAGACAGCACTGAGAACTCGCAAGAGCGTGAGCACAATGATATGATTCATGTGAACCTGATCAGAAAATCATGCCCAGTGTCAGATGAAATGTGGACCGTCATAAGAAGAGCGACAGCTAAAGATGAAACACTGACTGAAGTAATCAAAGCCATCTCCAAAGGATACGACTCACGGTCTATTCCTTCTCCTTATGGACACTTTAGAGATGAGCTATCAGTTGTTGATGAAGTACTGTTTAAGGGCTCAAGAATCATAGTACCTCAAATATTACAGGAAAACATGCAGATCAAGATACATGAAGGTCATTTAGGCATGGAGAAATGTAAAAGGAGGGCAAAAGCAGTCCTTTATTGGCCTAACATGAATGCCGACATTGAAAGAAAGGTCAGGGCCTGTGAAACGTGTCAAAAATACCAGACGAGACAGATTAAAGAGCCAATGTGGGTGGATGAGACAGATGCAGCAAATCCATGGCAGAAAGTTGGCACTGATCTATTCACACTGGGGGGCAAGAACTATGTTCTCATAATGGATTATTATTCACACTATCCTGAA
Source organism: Pholidichthys leucotaenia (assembly GCA_020510985.1). Lineage (NCBI taxonomy): Eukaryota > Metazoa > Chordata > Actinopteri > Cichliformes > Pholidichthyidae > Pholidichthys > Pholidichthys leucotaenia. The sequence continues at coordinate 262,081,302 of CM035836.1, forward strand.
ATGGCTTTACTGAAGGACACTAAAGCTGAAACTGTGATCACTCACATCAAGTCAATTTTTGCACGGCATGGAATACCTGATGTGGTGAGATCTGATAACGGTCCACAATTCAGTAGTGCTGAATTCAGTGGATTCTCAAAACACTATGGGCTCAAGCCCTGTGTATCGACAATCTAATGGACTGGTGGAAAATGGTGTAAAACTTGTCAAGCGTCTTGTTAAAAAAGCAACTGACTCACAAACTGATCCCTATTTGGCATTGCTGAACTACAGAGCCACACCTTTGAAAAATGGGCTATCACCTTCAGAGTTGTTGTTTATAGAAAACTCAGAACGAGACTACCATCACTGCTAGAAACGGAAAAGAACAGCAGACTCACTCAGACAAAAGGAAGGGAGAAACAGGTGCAGAAAAGGTACTATGACAGAGGCTCAAAACAGCTATCTACACTTAAATGCCATGGTAGAGTAAAGATGCATGATGGGAAATATTGGAACATAGAGGCAAGAGTCCTGAAAACTGTAGCACCAAGATCTTATGAGGTACAGACATCTGAGAAAGTGACTTATCGCAGAAACAGGAGACACCTACTCCATGTACCTGAACCTGAAAAAACAAACAGTCAGGACAAAGACAACTCAGATTCTACTCCTTGTCAGAATGGTGAGCAGCTTGTAAGTGCTCAAGATAATCCACAAGGAACAGTCATTACAAGGTCTAACAGAGCTATCAAACCGCCACAAAGGTTAATAGAGGAAATATAAAAAATCAAGGGTGTTAATGTAAAGAACCACTTGAGTTTGTCAGAAATAATGTTTATTAGACTTCACATAGTTCTGTATAATAGTGAAGTTATTGATTCTAAAATGTATTTGAATTGTTGCTATGTGTTATACAGCAAGGATGAAAGAAAAAAAAAACAAGCTTGTGTACAAGTGTGGAGCCTACATCTTGAGAAGGGGGATGTGGTATATTGCATGTAATCAATGTTACATGATTGACTCAGTATCAGCCAGTCCTGAAGGGGGCGGACTTGTACCATCTCTGGGGACACTCCACATGGCATGAGAGAAGCCATGATCTTTTGCTGTACGCTGAGCTGGTTAATGTTTGAATAAAAGTGTTAAGATACACTCGCTGTCCTCTCTCTCATTAACCACAAGACATGACAATCTATATCAGTCAAAAATATATACATTTCCTGGAAGTTATTTTCATCAACCGATGGCATGCTGTATTAAGGAGCAGACTTAGCATTTAGCATACTTTTCTTTAGAATTTCAAATACAAATTTCAGAAAAGGCAAGAGACTGAATGTCTATAGATGACAGAGGCTTATCAGTTTATGGCTCGATTTTAAGTGGTTATTAGACCTGCTGCAATATATATGCAGCCTTATACAATGATTTTCCAGGCAAATTAGCAGCATATATTCACAGTTGGAGAAAATAAAGACATGCAGACGGCAAATGGTTTCTACTTTTACACAATGCTGCAGTGTAGCAGCAACTAGCATTGCTGCTGCACTGCAGGCCCATTGCTGCACATGCAATAGCCATTAATTGTACATCAGTATAAATGTAAAAAACGTGAAAACATTCAACAGTTTCCGTTTGATTCTCACATTTTACATGTTAACAACAGTAGGATTTGACAAGGCTATCTAGCTAACATTAGCCTGGTCCTGGAGACAGACAGTAAACACAACTCCAGCATTAACTAGACTTGTGGAGAAGCCAGAAGAATCAACTATTTTAATTACTACAATACTATGATGCTCTAATAATGCTTACCTATTCAGGAACACAAGCGTGCTTGCATAACATAATTATCATCAAAAAAGCGCAGCTGCTGACTGGACTGTGGCGCCGCCCACCGAATGAAGAAGGAGGCTGAAATGACATCAGCGAGAGAACGGACACCGGTGTTGTTGACTGGAATGACAGCAGCTTTGTAGCAGACAGTTTCTCTGGTTTCTTGTTTTAGTTTTACGGCTATGCCTTCGCGTTGTGTTGCAGGCTTAGCTAAACAGCAGGCCGTGAAAGACCACATCACACGCTTCTGCTCCAACTGTCATAAGCCTCCTTGTGTGCTCCTCATGCACTTTTACACAGCACACAGAGGAAGGGAAGGATGAATGGATTTATGTGCAGGATTCACCACAGCACATTTATTGAAAATAAGACTGATGACAACAGTTCCCAAAAAGGTGAAGACTTACAAAAATAAACAGAAACACTTACAGTTGGCATTCGGGGCCGACATCACCCAGCGAATGCATGAAGAGGAGACGTGTTAATCACGGTTGCACCCCAGGGCCAACATCGCTTCAAGGGGCGCAACAGAACCACGACTGTGTGGAGTGGCTAACACGTTGTGATAGTGTTTGGCAATATTGGCTGGCTGACAACACGGCAGATGATGCACACAAAACATGAACAGCTGACTGTCAAAGAGAGAGGGAGCGTTGTCGGACCGGCGAATCTTGGACAGCGCCCACCTGAAAGTGGGTCAAAATGGCTGCCCAACAACCGTTGGCTACAGCAGCAGCTACAGGCATGGAAAAGAAAAGGAACACAGACATAAAAACAACAAGAACTCAAAAGATAACACATAATAAACCCGATGCCTGAGCAACAGAGAACGGTCAGAACCGAGCCTACAGGATAACACGGGCTCGGATCGTGACACCAACTGACTATATTGTATTCATTGCTACTAATTTGGACTTTTTCCTGTTATAATAATTAATTTAATATTTTTGATAGTTATAGGGTTTTTTGTTTTGTTTTGTTTTGTTTTGTTTTTTGATAGTTATAGTGGGCGGCACGGTGGAAGAGTGGTTAGCACTGCGGCAGCACAGCAACTCACCCTTGGCCGGGGGATCCTGGGTTCGATCCCAGCCCCCGACCAACAATGATCTGTGTGGAGTTTGCATGTTCTCCCTGTGTCTGCGTGGGTTTACTCCAGGATTTCTCTGGTTTCCTCCCACATGCCAAAAACATGGAAGTTAGGTTAATTGGCATCAAACTGGGGATTCTAAATTGTCCTTAGGTCTGACTGTGAGAGTGAATGGTTGTCTGTCTCTCTGTGTTGGCCCTGTGATGGACTGGCGATCTGTCCAGGGTGGACCCTGCCTCTCACCCAAAAATGCTGGGATAGGCTTCAGCTCCCCCGCGACCCGAAAAGGATTAAGTGGAAGAAGATGAATGAATGAATGAATGAATGAATGAATGATAGTTATAGTACATGTGTGCTATACCAGTTATGAGTATTGTTTTTCTTGTGACCAACCTCTAGAAAAAAAGAGGACTATCAGTTGCTTCTATTGCTTTTCTTATTATTGTTTAAAATCACATGCCAGTTGATACAAGACAAAAGCAGCTAATAAACAATGATAAACAAAATTGCATTTTGTATGAAACATAAATAATAGGGAATAAATTATTTTTAAGGATATTGCCATCAGTAACACAGAGAATAATTTTAATTTCTAAAAGGGTTTTACAGATAATTGAACTTTAAAATGATAAGTTATGACCACAAGTATGCTCTAATTTATAAAAAAAAATTATATTATATTATATTTGCAAAATAAAAAAATATATATATCTTTTGTTCAAATACCCAGGATTGATACAGGATTGCATACAACGTCCAAATGATGAAAACAGTTATGAGATCTTCAAGTGTCACACTATAAATATTTAGTCATTTTATTTTCTTGTAAAAATTGACAACAGTTGTGGTAAGATAAACATGTATTGAATGAAAAACAATACCATGAAAACATAAAGGTAGTTAGTCAGCATAAGTAAAACCAACATATTGTCCCTCTTGTATTGGAAAGGTCTCTCTGATCCTGTGAAAGACACAGGCAGGTATTGGCACTCGGACTTTCTCACCAAGGTTATTGGTAGCACCATCGGATGAACTGTCTGTAAGCTGTTTATTGCTTCCAATTGTTCTTATAATCCACATTCACATAATGTTTATAGGTGAAGTAGGCTACTTCCAACACATCTTTGTTCAGACACACCGCGGGGAAGTTGTGATGACCAGTGATACACTTTATAGCACCGTCCGGAATTTTCTGCTTCACCTTGTCCTGCTACTGACAGCAAATACTCTCCTACTCTGTTGTCATGCTCACACACAGACCACACTGGCACCTGCAAAAATAAAAAATAGCATCTTTTGATTTGTTTATTTGGGGGGGTGTTTGACAGTATCAGGTAGATGATTCAATTTTATTATAAATACACTGCTATGATTTTATTGAAAAATTGGGTTTAAATAAATTATATTTATGAACAAATAATTTGTTGCAATATCTGTAACAAAAGCATACCATTTGGTGTTCCCCTGCCGTGTGTTTGCTGCTGCTGCTCTGGCCATGTGTGCCTCACTACCATCACTCTCTGAGTCTGACTCGTTAGGCACGATGCCCGCTTGGTACGGCTCAAACCTATAAAGTCTGATGCCCCCAGATTCTTCATTGTCATCCCATTCTTCGGATCTATAATTGTCTGAAGATTGGACAACACAAACCAATTCCAGACTACATGTGCTGGAACCATCGTCGATGTTTTCAACCACTTCCATCCTGCGTATACAATGGGAAGCCAAGCACTGTGTTCTCCCGCTGACGTCACAACATGGCCGGGGGGGTTTCCAGCCACTGACACAACTGGTGACATGGCGCTCTTGGAAATGTCAGATAGTCACGTGAAAACAAGCCAGTTTGACTTAGAACTGCACAGATCCACCTATTTTGTCATATTGAAATTATGTGTTGCAAAATTAGATGCAGTCAAAATCGTGTCATCAGCACTTTAAATCTGATAATTATGAACGTTTATCTCATAATTATGACTTTATATCTCATAATTATGATTTTTACTTCATAATTATGACTTTAAAGCTCATAATTATGACTTTAAAAGTCATTATTATAACTTTAAATCTCATAATGACTTTAAAACTCATAATTATGACTTTTCATGTCATAATTATGACTTATCTCATAATTATGACTCAAAAAATCTCATTATTTTGACTTTTTAATCTCATAACTATGACTTGAAATCTCATAATTGTGACTTTAAAAGTCATTATTATGACTTTAAATGTCATAATTATGACTTAAAATCTCATAATTATGACTTTAAATCTCTTAATTGTGACTATTTATTTCATAATTATGACTTTAAAAGTCATTATTATGACTTAAAATCTCATAGTGACTTTAAATCTCATTATTATGACTTTTTATCTCATAATTATGACTTTAAATATCAAAATTGACTTTTTATCTCATAATTATGACTAAATCTCATAATTATGACTTTTTACTTCATAATTATGACTAAATCTCATAATTATGACTTTAAAAGTCATTATTATGACTTTAAATCTCATAATAGTGACTTTAAATCTCATTATTGTGACTTTTTTCTCATAATTATGACTTTAAATCTGATAATTATGACTTTTTTCTCATAATTGTGACTTTCTATTTCATAATTATGACTAAATCTCATAATTATGATTTTAAAAGTCATTATTATGACTTTAAATCTCATAATGGTGACTTTAAATCTCACAATTTTTATTTTTGGACTTATTTTGTACCCGTAGGTAGATTTGTTCTGCGGTCTGGTGACAAGCCACCAGCTGCCGGTCGCTGTGTGCGCAAGCGCCCCTTAACTCCCTAACCTGCATGTTTTTGGCATGTGGGAGGAAACCGGAGAAATCCCGGAGTAAACCCACGCAAACACGGGGAGAACATGCAAACTCCACACAGATCACTGTTGGCCGGGGGCATGGATCGAACCCACGATCTCATGATCCCCGCGATCCCCCGGCCGAGAGTAAACTGTGCTGTCGCGGTGCTAACCACTCCACCACCGTGCAATTATGACTTTTTATCTCATAATTATGACTAAATCTCATAATAGTGACTTTAAATCTCATTATTATGACTTTTTTCTTATAATTATGACTTTAAATCTGATAATTATGACTTTTTTCTCATAATAGTGACTTTAAATCTCATAATTATGACTTTTTATTTCATAATTATGACTAAATCTCATAATTATGACTTAAAAGTCATTATTATGAGATTTAAATCTCATAATAGTGACTTTAAATCTCATAATTATGACTTTTTATCTCATAATTATGACTTTAAATCTCTTAATTATGACTTTTTATTTCATAACGACATCAGCGGGGTCTGGAGAAACCTCAAAACCATCTCGGGGCTCCAGAATACCTCCCCCCAGGCCACGGGGGGCAGGGAGTGGGCGAACAACCTGAATCTGTTTTTCAATAGATTTGACCAACCGCCCTCCCCCCTGTCTGCACAACAACCACTGCTGCCTCTAAAGAAATCAAGTCCTGCTGCCCACTCCCCACTCCACCAACACCCCCCCACTCCCAACACACAGCCCCCCATCCTGACCCTGACCGAGACCCAGGTGAGGACGGAGCTGAGGAAGATCAAAGCGAGGAAGGCGCCGGGACCGGACGGCATCAGCGCAAAGCTCCTCAAGTCCTGTGCAGACCAGCTGTGTGGGATTGTGACGTATATCTTCAACATGAGCCTGAAACTGGGGAGGGTACCACAGCTGTGGAAAACATCTTGTGTGGTACCTGTACCAAAAACTTCCCACCCCAAAGACCTGAACAGCTACAGACCGGTGGCCTTGACGTCCCACTTGATGAAGACCCTGGAGAGACTGCTCCTTGCTCACCTCCGCCCCCTGGTGGAACCAGCGATGGATCCACTCCAGTTCGCCTACCAGCATGGCATTGGGGTGGAGGATGCGGTGATCTTCCTCCTTCACCGTTCTCTGTCCCACCTGGAGAAGCCCGGGAATATGGTGAGGATCATGTTCTTTGACTTCTCCAGTGCTTTCAACACCATCCAACCGATGATCCTGAAGGACAAGCTGCTGCGAGCAGGGGTGGACCAGCACCTGTCATCATGGATCCTGGACTACCTCACGAACCGGCCTCAGTTTGTGAGAACCCGGGACTGTGTGTCCGACACGATCATCAGTAGCACGGGGGCCCCCCAGGGAACGGTGCTGGCTCCCTTCCTGTTCACTCTTTATACTGCAGACTTCTCACACAACACAACACACTGCCATCTACAGAAGTTCTCTGATGACTCTGCGATCGTTGGCCTCATCTCCAATGGAGATGAAGCTGAGTACAGAGGGCTTATCCAGGACTTCGTGGACTGGTGCCATCGGAACTGCCTCCAGATCAACGCGAGGAAAACTAAGGAGCTGGTGGTGGACTGCCGCAGGCATGGGCAACCCCTCACAGCACCAGTAAATATACAGGGAACAGACATCGAGATGGTGACATCCTATAAGTACCTGGGTGTTCATCTGAACAATAAACTAGACTGGTCACACAATACTGACGCACTCTACAAGAAGGGACAGCGCAGGCTGTTCCTGCTGAGGAGACTCAGGTCTTTTGGTGTACAAGGGGCGCTGCTGAAGTCATTCTATGACACGGTGGTGGCATCAGCCATCACTTTTGGAGTGGTCTGCTGGGGCAGTGGCATTACTGCAGCCAATAGGAAGAGACTGAACAAAGTGATTAAGAAAGCTAGCTCTGTCCTGGGGCAGCGCCTTGATCCGATGGAGGAGATAGGAGAGAGAAGGACGGTGGCTAAACTGTCATCTCTGCTGGAGTCCGAGTTCCACCCTATGCAGGACATACTGGATGCACTGAGGAGCTCATTTAGCAGCAGACTACATCATCCCAGGTGCACAACCGAGAGGTTTCGTAGGTCCTTCCTACCAACGGCTGTCAGACTGTACAACCTAAGCAGGGCTGCTCGCAGAGATAGCAAAAAGACGTAACAAACTAATAGTTTTTTGAATGCAAAAGATGCAATAGACTTACACAATGGTCCCCTCCGGCATACAACTAGGAACATACCGGTCGCTATGGAGGGTGAGAATATGTATGGGCACATAATCATACCATGTAGGATAACTAAGTAGACGGTTATGCTGTTTCATCCCATCTAGCAACAATGCTCTGCACTGTGTGTGTTTATATATTTACATATTTATTCCATCTAGCTACAATGCTCCGCACTGTGTTTTTATATATCTACATATTATTCCATCTAGCTACATTGCTCCGCACTGTGTGTGTTTATATACTTGCATATTTATTCCACCTAGCTGCAATGCTCCGTACTGTGGGTGTTTATATATTTACATATTTATTCCATCTAGCTACAATGCTCTGCACTGTGTGTTCATATACTCATATATTTATTCCATCCAGCTACAATGCTCTGCACTGTGTGTCTGTGTGTGTGTGTGTGTGTGTGTATATTTATTTTATAGTAATATGTACATATGTATATTAGCCGCTCTTGCTTGCTTGTTTTTTTCTTGCCTTCTGATTGTTGCTCTGAGTGTTGCTATCCCTGTGCTGTTGCAATCCTGGAATTTCCCCGTTGTGGGACTAATAAAGGCTTATCTTATCTTATCTTATCTTATCTTATAATTATGACTTTAAAAGTCATTATTATGACTTAAAATCTCATAGTGACTTTAAATCTCATTATTATGACTTTTTGTCTCATAATTATGACTATAAATATCAAAATTGACTTTTTATCTCATAATTATGACTAAATCTGATAATTATGACTTTTTTCTCATAATTGTGACTTTAAATCTCATAATTATGACTTTTTACTTCATAATTATGACTAAATCTCATAATTATGACTTTAAAAGTCATTATTATGAGATTTAAATCTCATAATAGTGACTTTAAATCTCATAATCATGACTTTTTATCTCATAATTATGACTTTAAATGTTATTATTATTACTAAATTTTTTTATTTTTTTTTTCCCGGCGCCACACGAGTCGGCCGCCCTTTGCAACAGCGGCTCGATTCCGAGTCTTTTTCCCTTCCTCTCTCTTTTTGATCCGTCTTTTTTTCACTCCACTTATATCACGGACACACAGATCGTACCAAGTGTCTCCTGAGCCGGTGGACGGAGCCACTGTTTATTGCAGGATACGATACAGCAGGGAAGAGCTGCTAGCATTCAACCGCCACCCGGTCCCACTGGAAAAACTCGACATACCGAGAGAACTGAGGCGAAAACGCCGCGGCTGCCGGGCTGGAGTAAGGCGGAGGACAAAAAATATAAGGTACAGACCCTCCCTTCCATCTATTGTCATGGGAAATGTACGGTCGTTACTGGGAAAGGTAGATGAGCTAGCGGCTATCTGCCGTTACGATAGCACATATCGGGAGTGCTCTCTCCTTTTGTTTTCTGAGACGTGGCTAACTGAACTAGCAGCAGATGCTAACATTGAGCTGGAGGGTTTCCACATGATACGGGCTGACCGAACACCAGACAGTGGCAAAGCAAGGGGCGGTGGAGTGATAATGTATGTTAACAACAACTGGTGCAGACCAGGACATATCACTGTTAAACAACGACACTGCAGCAAAGACATTGAGTTGCTAGCTGTTAGCATGCGGCCTACATATCTCCCGAGAGAACACTCACACATGATCTGCATTGTTGTTTATGCAAATCCGATGGCGAACGCTGGGACAGCGCGTGACGTCATCCATTCAGTAACCAGCAGGCTTCAGACAGAACACCCAGATGCTCTTCTCCTCATCTCAAGCGATTTCAACCATGTTTCACTATCTCCCATTCTACCCACGTTCACCCAGTATGTCACATGCCACACTAGAGACAATAAAACACTGGACTTATTCTACGCAAACACTAAGGAGGCGTACACCTCATCACAACTCCCCCCACTCGGGAGATCGGATCACAACTTGGTTCATCTCCGGCCGGTGTACAAACCCCTAGTGCACAGACAACCTCCGGCCATGCGCACAGTGGAGTTATGGTCTGAGGAGACAATGGACACTCTAAAGGGCTGTTTTGAAGCCACCGCCTGGAAGCAGCTCTGCGATCCACATGGTGAGGACATTGATGGCCTCACTCACACCTTCACGGACTACCTCAGCTTCTGTGTGGACAAATCCGTTCCCACCAAGACCATACGGCGTTGCTCAAACAACAAACCCTGGATCAACCCTGAGATAAAAACATACTTCTGAGAGAGAAGAAGAGGATCTTCAGGTCGGGGTATAGGGAGATGCTGAAGTCCATACAGAGGGAGCTGAGGAGAAAGATCAGAGAAGGCAAGGACAGCTTCAGGAAGAAGATGGAGGACAAGCTGCAACAGAGCGACATCAGCGGGGTCTGGAGAAACCTCAAAACCATCTCTGGGCTTCAGAATACCTCCCCCCAGGCCACGGGGGGCAGGGAGTGGGCGAACAACCTGAATCTGTTTTTCAATAGGTTTGACCAACCGCCCTCCCCCCTGACTGCACAACAACCACTGCTGCCTCTAAAGAAATCAAGTCCTGCTGCCCACTCCCCACTCCACCAACACCCCCCCACTCCCAACACACAGCCCCCCATCCTGACCCTGACCAGGACCCAGGTGAGGACGGAGCTGAGGAAGATCAAGGCGAGGAAGGCGTCGGGACCGGACGGCATCAGCGCAAAGCTCCTCAAGTCCTGTGCAGACCAGCTGTGTGGGATTGTGACGTACATCTTCAACCTGAGCCTGAAGCTGGGGAGGGTACCACAGCTGTGGAAAACATCTTGTGTGGTACCTGTACCAAAAACTTCCCACCCCAAAGACCTGAACAGCTACAGACCGGTGGCCTTGACGTCCCACTTGATGAAGTCCCTGGAGAGACTGCTCCTTGCTCACCTCCGCCCCCTGGTGGAACCAGCGATGGATCCACTCCAGTTCGCCTACCAGCATGGCATTGGGGTGGAGGATGCGGTGATCTTCCTCCTTCACCGTTCTCTGTCCCACCTGGAGAAGCCCGGGAATATGGTGAGGATCATGTTCTTTGACTTCTCCAGTGCTTTCAACACCATCCAACCGATGATCCTGAAGGACAAGCTGCTGCGCACAGGGGTGGACCAGCACCTGTCATCATGGATCCTGGACTACCTCACGAACCGGCCTCAGTTTGTGAGAACCCGGGACTGTGTGTCCGACACAATCATCGGTAACACGGGGGGCCCCCAGGGAACGGTGCTGGCTCCCTTCCTGTTCACTCTTTATATTGCGGACTTACACGGGGGGCCCCCAGGGAACGGTGCTGGCTCCCTTCCTGTTCACTCTTTATATTGCGGACTTCTCACACAACACAACACACTGCCATCTACAGAAGTTCTTTGATGACTCTGCGATCGTTGGCCTCATCTCCAATGGAGATGAAGCTGAGTACAGAGGGCTTATCCAGGACTTCGTGGACTGGTGCCATCGGAACTGCCTCCAGATCAACGCGAGGAAAACTAAGGAGCTGGTGGTGGACTGCCGCAGGCATGGGCAACCCCTCACAGCACCAGTAAATATACAGGGAACAGACATCGAGATGGTGACATCCTATAAGTACCTGGGTGTTCATCTGAACAATAAACTAGACTGGTCACACAATACTGACGCACTCTACAAGAAGGGACAGCGCAGGCTGTTCCTGCTGAGGAGACTCAGGTCTTTTGGTGTACAAGGGGCGCTGCTGAAGTCATTCTATGACACGGTGGTGGCATCAGCCATCACTTTTGGAGTGGTCTGCTGGGGCAGTGGCATTACTGCAGCCAATAGGAAGAGACTGAACAAAGTGATTAAGAAAGCTAGCTCTGTCCTGGGGCAGCGCCTTGATCCGATGGAGGAGATAGGAGAGAGAAGGACGGTGGCTAAACTGTCATCTCTGCTGGAGTCCGAGTTCCACCCTATGCAGGACATACTGGATGCACTGAGGAGCTCATTTAGCAGCAGACTACATCATCCCAGGTGCACAACCGAGAGGTTTCGTAGGTCCTTCCTACCAACGGCTGTCAGACTGTACAACCTAAGCAGGGCTGCTCGCAGAGATAGCAAAAAGACGTAACAAACTAATAGTTTTTTGAATGCAAAAGATGCAATAGACTTACACAATGGTCCCCTCCGGCATACAACTAGGAACATACCGGTCGCTATGGAGGGTGAGAATATGTATGGGCACATAATCATACCATGTAGGATAACTAAGTAGACGGTTATGCTGTTTCATCCCATCTAGCAACAATGCTCTGCACTGTGTGTGTTTATATATTTACATATTTATTCCATCTAGCTACAATGCTCCGCACTGTGTTTTTATATATCTACATATTATTCCATCTAGCTACATTGCTCCGCACTGTGTGTGTTTATATACTTGCATATTTATTCCACCTAGCTGCAATGCTCCGTACTGTGGGTGTTTATATATTTACATATTTATTCCATCTAGCTACAATGCTCTGCACTGTGTGTTCATATACTCATATATTTATTCCATCCAGCTACAATGCTCTGCACTGTGTGTCTGTGTGTGTGTGTGTGTGTGTATATATTTATTTTATAGTAATATGTACATATGTATATTAGCCGCTCTTGCTTGCTTGTTTTTTTCTTGCCTTCTGATTGTTGCTCTGAGTGTTGCTATCCCTGTGCTGTTGCAATCCTGGAATTTCCCCGTTGTGGGACTAATAAAGGCTTATCTTATCTTATCTTATCTTATCTTATAATTATGACTTTAAAAGTCATTATTATGACTTAAAATCTCATAGTGACTTTAAATCTCATTATTATGACTTTTTGTCTCATAATTATGACTATAAATATCAAAATTGACTTTTTATCTCATAATTATGACTAAATCTGATAATTATGACTTTTTTCTCATAATTGTGACTTTAAATCTCATAATTATGACTTTTTACTTCATAATTATGACTAAATCTCATAATTATGACTTTAAAAGTCATTATTATGAGATTTAAATCTCATAATAGTGACTTTAAATCTCATAATCATGACTTTTTATCTCATAATTATGACTTTAAATGTTATTATTATTACTAAATTTTTTTTTTTTTTTTTTTCCCGGCGCCACACGAGTCGGCCGCCCTTTGCAACAGCGGCTCGATTCCGAGTCTTTTTCCCTTCCTCTCTCTTTTTGATCCGTCTTTTTTTCACTCCACTTATATCACGGACACACAGATCGTACCAAGTGTCTCCTGAGCCGGTGGACGGAGCCACTGTTTATTGCAGGATACGATACAGCAGGGAAGAGCTGCTAGCATTCAACCGCCACCCGGTCCCACTGGAAAAACTCGACATACCGAGAGAACTGAGGCGAAAACGCCGCGGCTGCCGGGCTGGAGTAAGGCGGAGGACAAAAAATATAAGGTACAGACCCTCCCTTCCATCTATTGTCATGGGAAATGTACGGTCGTTACTGGGAAAGGTAGATGAGCTAGCGGCTATCTGCCGTTACGATAGCACATATCGGGAGTGCTCTCTCCTTTTGTTTTCTGAGACGTGGCTAACTGAACTAGCAGCAGATGCTAACATTGAGCTGGAGGGTTTCCACATGATACGGGCTGACCGAACACCAGACAGTGGCAAAGCAAGGGGCGGTGGAGTGATAATGTATGTTAACAACAACTGGTGCAGACCAGGACATATCACTGTTAAACAACGACACTGCAGCAAAGACATTGAGTTGCTAGCTGTTAGCATGCGGCCTACATATCTCCCGAGAGAACACTCACACATGATCTGCATTGTTGTTTATGCAAATCCGATGGCGAACGCTGGGACAGCGCGTGACGTCATCCATTCAGTAACCAGCAGGCTTCAGACAGAACACCCAGATGCTCTTCTCCTCATCTCAAGCGATTTCAACCATGTTTCACTATCTCCCATTCTACCCACGTTCACCCAGTATGTCACATGCCACACTAGAGACAATAAAACACTGGACTTATTCTACGCAAACACTAAGGAGGCGTACACCTCATCACAACTCCCCCCACTCGGGAGATCGGATCACAACTTGGTTCATCTCCGGCCGGTGTACAAACCCCTAGTGCACAGACAACCTCCGGCCATGCGCACAGTGGAGTTATGGTCTGAGGAGACAATGGACACTCTAAAGGGCTGTTTTGAAGCCACCGCCTGGAAGCAGCTCTGCGATCCACATGGTGAGGACATTGATGGCCTCACTCACACCTTCACGGACTACCTCAGCTTCTGTGTGGACAAATCCGTTCCCACCAAGACCATACGGCGTTGCTCAAACAACAAACCCTGGATCAACCCTGAGATAAAAACATACTTCTGAGAGAGAAGAAGAGGATCTTCAGGTCGGGGTATAGGGAGATGCTGAAGTCCATACAGAGGGAGCTGAGGAGAAAGATCAGAGAAGGCAAGGACAGCTTCAGGAAGAAGATGGAGGACAAGCTGCAACAGAGCGACATCAGCGGGGTCTGGAGAAACCTCAAAACCATCTCTGGGCTTCAGAATACCTCCCCCCAGGCCACGGGGGGCAGGGAGTGGGCGAACAACCTGAATCTGTTTTTCAATAGGTTTGACCAACCGCCCTCCCCCCTGACTGCACAACAACCACTGCTGCCTCTAAAGAAATCAAGTCCTGCTGCCCACTCCCCACTCCACCAACACCCCCCCACTCCCAACACACAGCCCCCCATCCTGACCCTGACCAGGACCCAGGTGAGGACGGAGCTGAGGAAGATCAAGGCGAGGAAGGCGTCGGGACCGGACGGCATCAGCGCAAAGCTCCTCAAGTCCTGTGCAGACCAGCTGTGTGGGATTGTGACGTACATCTTCAACCTGAGCCTGAAGCTGGGGAGGGTACCACAGCTGTGGAAAACATCTTGTGTGGTACCTGTACCAAAAACTTCCCACCCCAAAGACCTGAACAGCTACAGACCGGTGGCCTTGACGTCCCACTTGATGAAGTCCCTGGAGAGACTGCTCCTTGCTCACCTCCGCCCCCTGGTGGAACCAGCGATGGATCCACTCCAGTTCGCCTACCAGCATGGCATTGGGGTGGAGGATGCGGTGATCTTCCTCCTTCACCGTTCTCTGTCCCACCTGGAGAAGCCCGGGAATATGGTGAGGATCATGTTCTTTGACTTCTCCAGTGCTTTCAACACCATCCAACCGATGATCCTGAAGGACAAGCTGCTGCGCACAGGGGTGGACCAGCACCTGTCATCATGGATCCTGGACTACCTCACGAACCGGCCTCAGTTTGTGAGAACCCGGGACTGTGTGTCCGACACAATCATCGGTAACACGGGGGGCCCCCAGGGAACGGTGCTGGCTCCCTTCCTGTTCACTCTTTATATTGCGGACTTACACGGGGGGCCCCCAGGGAACGGTGCTGGCTCCCTTCCTGTTCACTCTTTATATTGCGGACTTCTCACACAACACAACACACTGCCATCTACAGAAGTTCTTTGATGACTCTGCGATCGTTGGCCTCATCTCCAATGGAGATGAAGCTGAGTACAGAGGGCTTATCCAGGACTTCGTGGACTGGTGCCATCGGAACTGCCTCCAGATCAACGCGAGGAAAACTAAGGAGCTGGTGGTGGACTGCCGCAGGCATGGGCAACCCCTCACAGCACCAGTAAATATACAGGGAACAGACATCGAGATGGTGACATCCTATAAGTACCTGGGTGTTCATCTGAACAATAAACTAGACTGGTCACACAATACTGACGCACTCTACAAGAAGGGACAGCGCAGGCTGTTCCTGCTGAGGAGACTCAGGTCTTTTGGTGTACAAGGGGCGCTGCTGAAGACATTCTATGACACGGTGGTGGCATCAGCCATCACTTTTGGAGTGGTCTGCTGGGGCAGTGGCATTACTGCAGCCGATAGGAAGAGACTGAACAAACTGATCAAGAAAGCTAGCTCTGTCCTGGGGCAACGCCTTGATCCGGTGGAGGAGATAGGAGAGAGAAGGACGGTGGCTAAACTGTCATCTCTGCTGGAGTCCGAGTTCCACCCTATGCAGGACATACTGAATGCACTGAGGAGCTCATTTAGCAGCAGACTACATCATCCCAGGTGCACAACCGAGAGGTTTCGCAGGTCCTTCCTACCAACGGCTGTCAGACTGTACAACCTAAGCAGGGCTGCTCGCAGAGATAGCGAAAAGACGTAACAAACTAATAGTTTTTTGAATGCAAAAGATGCAATAGACTTACACAATGGTCCCCTCCGGCATACAACTAGGAAAATACCGGTTGCTATGGAGGGTGAGAATATGTATGGGCACATAATCATACCATGTAGGATAACTAAGTAGACGGTTATGCTGTTTCATCCCATCTAGCAACAATGCTCTGCACTGTGTGTGTTTATATATTTACATATTTATTCCATCTAGCTACAATGCTCCGCACTGGGTGTGTTTATATTTATATATCTATATATTTATTCCATCTAGCTACAATGCTCCGCACTGTGTGTTTATATATCTACATATTATTCCATCTAGCTACATTGCTCCGCACTGTGTGTGTTTATATATTTACATATTTATTCCATCTCGCTACAATTTTTTTATTTGTTTTTTTTTTTTTGTTACTTATTTGTACCCGTAGGTAGATTTGGTTTGCAGTCTGGTGACAAGCCACTGGCTGCCGGTCGCTGCGTGCGCGAGCGCCCTAAACCTACATGTTTTTGGTATGCGGGAGGAAACCGGAGAAATCCCGGAGTAAACCCAATGTAAACCCAATAAACACACAATGCTCCGCACTGTGTGTTTATATATTCATATATTTATTCCATCCAGCTACAATGCTCTGCACTGTGTGTCTGTGTGTGTGTGTATATACAGTATATATTTTATAGTAATATGTACATATGTATATTAGCTGCTCTTGCTTGCTTGTTTTTTTTCTTGCCTTCTGATTGTTGCTCTGAGTGTTGCTATCCCTGTGCTGTTGCAATCCTGGAATTTCCCCGTTGTGGGACTAATAAAGGCTTATCTTATCTTATCTAAAAGTCATTATTATGACTTAAAAACTCATAGTGACTTTAAATCTCATTATTATGACTTTTTATCTCATAATTATGACTTTAATCAGAATCAGAATCAGATTTATTGCCATTGTTCATGTAGTACACAAACTAGGAATTTGTCTCGGTGCAATGCTGCAACATTAAACATGGAGTAGCACTAAAGATAAAAAATAAAAAACTATGCATGCAATAAAAGGTAGGATATGAATAAGTAATACTAATCTAAGCAATTTTTAGATATATTAACAAGCAGCAGATATTGTGGAGTTCCACATAGTGCAGTCAGTAGTGCAAAAAGAAAACAGTGATAATTGTCATGAGTCCGGCTGAGCTGCTGTACGTAGTGCACGAGAGTCTAATAAGTCACTTAGTGTTCAGCAGTCTGATGGCAGAGGGGAAGAAGCTGTTCATGTAGCGGGAGGTTTTAGTCTGAATGGACCGAAGTCTTCTGCCTGAGGGGAGGGGGGCAAACAGTGCGTGTCCAGGATGTGAAGGGTCGGCTATGATCCGACCTGCACGCCTCGGGGTCCTGGAGATGTACAGGTCCTGGAGGGATGGGAGCTTGCAGCCGATCACCTTCTCAGCAGCGCGCACAACGCATTGCAGTCTTAGTCTGTCCCTGGCGGTGGCTCCTGCGTACCACACGGTGATGGAGGTGGTGAGGATGGACTCGATGATGGCCGTGTAGAACTGCACCAACATCTTGGTGGGTAGCTTGAGCTTCCTCAGCTGCCGCAGGAAGAACAACCTCTGCTGGGCCTTTTTGATGAGGGAGCTGATGGTCAGCTCCCACTTGAGGTCCCGGGTGATGGTGGTGCCCAGGAAGCGAAAGGAATCCGCAGTGGTGATGGGAGAGTCTGTGAGAGTAAGGGGGGCAGAGGGGCTGTGACTTTTCTGAAGTCCACGATCATCTCCACTGTCTTCAAAGCGTTCAGCTGCAGGTTGTTGTGGCTGCACCAGGACACCAGCTGGGCCACCTCTCTCCTGTAGATGGACTCGTCGCCGTTGGAGATGAGCCCGATGAGGGTGGTGTCGTCCACAAACTTGATCAGCTTGACAGACTGGTGGCTGGAGGTGCAGGAGTTGGTGTACAGGGAGAAGAGCAGGGGGGGAAGTACACAGCCCTGGGGTGATCCGGTGCTGATGCTAACAGAGTCTGAGACAGTCTTTCCCAGCTGCACATGCTGCCTCCTGTCTGTCAGGAAGTCGGTGATCCACCTGCAGAGGGAGTCAGGCACGTTGAGCAGGGACAGCTTGTCCTGGAGCAGAGCGGGGCGGATGGTATTGAATGCAGAGCTGAAGTCCACAAACAGGATCCTGACGTAGGTTCCCGGGGAGTCCAGGTGCTGCAGGATGGAGTGGAGGGCCAGGTTGACTGCGTCATCCACAGACCTGTTGCCTCTGTAGGCAAACTACAGCGGGTCCAGGAGGGGAGTGGTGATGGTCTTGAGGTGGGGCAGGACCAGGCGCTCAAAGGACTTCATGACTACAGAGGTGAGCGCTACTGGTCTGTAGTCGTTAAGTCCAGTGATCCATGGCTTCTTGGGGACAGGGACGATGGTAGAGGTTTTGAGGCAGGCCGGCACGTGGCATGACTTCAGGGAGATGTTAAAAATGTCTGTGAAGACAGGAGTCAGCTCCTCCGCACAGTGTCTCAGGGTGGAGGGAGACATGCCGTCCGGACCGGGGGCCTTGCACGGCTTCAGTCTGGAGAACTGTCTATGCACGTCCTGCTCAGTGATGGCAAGGGCAGGGGGGGAGGAGGGGGGGCGCCTTTGATGAAGTGGGGACCATGGAGGCAGTGGCGATGGGGGGAGGGGGGGAGTTGGACACAGCTGACGAGGTGTCAAAACGGGCATAGTGTTGGGACAGTCTTTGACAAAGGGCTTTGTCATCCTGACCCTTAGAAGCCTGAGGCCGATAGTTGGTGATTTGCCTCAGTCCTCTCCACACAGAAACAGAGTCGTTAGCAGTGAACAGTTGCTGGAGTCTCTCAGAATACACAGATTTAGCTCTCCTCAGCTCTCTGCTAAACCGGTATTTGACCTCTCTGTAGCAGTCCCTGTCTCCACTTTTCAACGCTGCTTCCTTCTCCTTCCTGATCTGTCTGAGCTTAGCTGTGAACCAGGGCTTGTCGTTGGAGTAACTCACCCTGGTGCGCGATGGAAGAATGCTCTCCTCAAAAAAGTGGATATATGAGGTCACATTGTCCGTGTACTCATCCAGATCATGCGTGGCTCCTTTAAACATGTCTCAGTCAGTTATTTCCAAGCACGTGCTCAGCTCCTCCACAGCTTCACTGGTCCATTTCTTCGTAGTGCTCACAACAGGTTTTGTGAGCTTCAGTCTCTGTCTGTATGTGGGAATCAGGTGGACCATCACGTGATCAGATAGTCCGAGCGCAGTGTGGGGAACAGCGCGATACGCGTCCTTAACTGTAGTGTAACAGTGATCCAGCGTGTTCTCTCCTCTGGTGGGGCATTTAATAAACTGTTTGTACCGGGGGAGTTCGTGGGTCAGGTTGCTCTGGTTAAAGTCACCAACCACAATAACCAGAGAGTCTGGGAAAGTCCGCTCAGCTTACTGAATGTGATCCGCGAGCGCGCGCTGAGCCTCGCACATGTCCGCGTCGGGCGAGACGTAAACAGCGGCCAGGATGAATGAGGCGAACTCACGCGGGGAATAAAATGGCTTGCAGTTGATGAATAAATATTCCAGAGCGGGAGAACAGTGTTGGGAGATCACAGTTACATCGGAGCACCAGCTGCTGTTGATGTAGAAGCAGACTCCTCCGCCTGTGGTCTTGCCAGAGAGCCCCGTGTCACGGTCTGCACGAAACAGCTGAAATCCCTCGAGGAGGAGCGCGCTGTCCGGTGTCTTTTCCTTGAGCCAAGTCTCAGTGAAGCAGAGGGCACACGAGGTGGAGAGGTCCTTAAATCGCATCAGCAGTCTCAGTTCATCTACCTTGTTATAAAGAGAGTTGACGTTGGACAGAAAGATCCCAGGCAAGGCCGTACGCGTGCCTCTCCTGCGAAGCCACACGAGGGCGCCCGCTCGTCTTCCTCTCTTTCGCCGTCTCACTTTTTGGGCTAAAAAGTGAACCAGATCGGCGGCAGGAGCCAAAAAATCTGGAAGGAGGTCCGTGGGAGTGAAAGTCCTGATATTTAGTAGCTCTTCACGGGTTTAAGAGCAGGCAGACACACAATTGACGAACAAAAACAAACAAAAAAAAGCGCAGCGAAGCACCATGGCGACCACTGTGGGTGCCATCTTGGATCAGATATAAATATCAAAATTGACTTTTTATCTCATAATTATGACTAAATCTGATAATTATGACTTTTTTCTCATAATTGTGACTTTAAATCTCATAATTATGACTTTTTACTTCATAATTATGACTAAATCTCATAATAAAAAAAACTCATAATAAAACTCATAATAAAAAAAACTTTAAATCTCATAATAGTGACTTTAAATCTCATTATTATGACTTTTTTCTCATAATTATGACTTTAAATCTGATAATTATGACTTTTTTCTCATAACTGTGACTTTAAATCTCATAATTATGACTTTTTATTTCATAATTATGACTAAATCTCATAATTATGATTTTAAAAGTCATTATTATGACTTTAAATCTCATAATAGTGACTTTAAATCTCATAATTATGGCTCTTTATCTCATAATTATGACTTTAAATGCCATTATTATGACTAAAAGTCATTATTATGACTTTTTACCTCATAATTATGACTTTAAATCTCAAAATTATGACTTTAAATCTCATAATTATGACATTAAGAGTCATTATTATGATTTTACATTTCATGATTATGATATACCATGCGAGAGTTGTTTTGTTTTTTTTTCCAAGTGGCGGAAACGGTCTTCCATACGTTTCAGCTGTATATATGTATGTTAGAGAATTTCTAATAATAATGGGAGGAGAAAAACTAAAGTGCAAGCAAAAAATGATTCTTTAATTTTTTTCCCAAAAGAGACACAGCAAGAAAACAGCGAAAGTGTGTGACAGTCACTAATCTGACTCCTTTTGTACATCATTGAGACTACACTTAATGCACACATAGAGAAGAAAACAATTACCTTACAGATATGACTTACACACAAGATCACATAGTATGAAAGAATAAATTAAAGGGAAAAGAGCCTAATAAACACAATTTTCCTTCAGTATACAGTATATGATCATGGTCTTGAGGCGCCTGTATGGCTGCCGCGTCATTAGGGAGCGCTTAACAATGAGCGCACCTTAGTGATAAGTAAAATTCCTTGTTTGTGTAAGCCAGTGCTTGTCAATTATTTTTTGCAAAGCTCCCCCCTAGGAAAGAGAAAATATTTCAGCCCCCCCCCACGTGCCGCAGTGACTATAAATAAGATCATTATTTATAAAAATTGTATAAATATACCTAAAATTTTATCCTTTTTAACATTAACAAAAGAAAAAAGCAATATAAATCAACTTTCAACAAATATTAACTTTATTTTGCCACACAGAAACCCTGTTATAGTCTAAAACAGAAAAAAAACAACTTAAAATGCATCAAAGTGCCTGAAATAAAAAATATGTCAATCCTTATTTAAACTAGAAACATTTTTGACCAACTGATCCATTTGATGCTGAGAAAAATAATTCAATCAATAAATAATATTAAATGTAAATTGATCTGGAACATTAACACAGGAGCACCAAAATTATATACTGTATTTAACATTTTAGCATGAGAGAAACCATGTCTACTGCTGCAGGCAGTATCAACTCCTCTGCAATTGTGTGGGATTTTTTGCACTGCACAATTTGGTATGCCACTTTAAATGATGCTAAAGGTGCTCGCTGGTTTACTGATGTAGCGTTCACAAAGCGGGATGATTGTTGGCCGTACTCCGCACGTTTTGCTGAAGAAAATCAAGCGGCTTATCAACGTGTTGAGGATGTAATGTCTGTAGGTGACGTCTTATTTTATTTGGCTTCATGCTGTCCGCTGCCAACATTTTCAGACACAGTAAACACACCGGTCTTTCCTCGTCTCCCACCGTAGTCACAGTGAAGCCAAGCGCTAGATAAGCTTCGTCATATTTCCTTGTCTTAGCTTTTGGATAACTTTCATTTGTCTCTTTACCTCTGTCTCTCTCCGCCTTTCTTTTCGTTACTGTTAAATATTTCTCCATGGTGTCTCTCGAGGGGTTTGTTGACAGCAATTTAAAAAGTTTTAAACTCCCGCACAGACTTTGACAATGAGAGCGCCACTGCACCACCTGCTGCCGTGGATGTGCAATTACACTTTACACGGCAAAAGCAAAGCCTGTTCCCCGGGGTCATACGCGCCCCCCCTGGCATCGCCCCACTATTTGAGAAGGACTGGTGTAAGCATACTTGGCAATAAAGTTGATTCTGATTCTGATTCTTGGTCTCGACTCAGTCTCAATCTTTCTTGGTCATGGTCTTATCTTGGTCTCAGTACACTATGGTCTCAGTCATGTTTTGGTTTCAGTTAGTGTGGTCTTAAGTACAACCCTAATAACAAGGATCTCATGTGGTGAGCCGGAGAGTTGCAGCTGTAACGTATTTATAGTATACCCTCATTTCTCCCTCTAACTATTTTGGTATCTGGGTTTTATTGTGAAGTGTGGTGTGATGACGCCACCTTCCTATTGCATCATCACAACTCCATATAATAAGGGGCATCTGCCATTAGGGGCTCTCTTGCCCAGGACGACTCCGCACACTGCTGTGTTCCCTGTGTTGCAACCTTTTCTATATTAAAGTTCAGTTCCAGTGCATCCTTCTCGTCCGTCTCCTTTGTGCCAGGTTTGTGGACATAACAACTATTAACCAAGTAGTTTTAATGGCCAATCCTAAAAGTGACAGTAATACTTTATGGTAACATTATGTGAATTATCATGAAATCATACATGAATTCAGTGAATGGAGTTTACTCGAAATGTATAACTAAAATTGAACTTTATCTAAAGCTATGGTCACAAAGATTCAACGCAAAGATCAACGCGAGGAAAACTAAGGAGCTGGTGGTGGACTGCCGCAGGCATGGGCAGCCCCTCACAGCACCAGTAAATATACAGGGAACAGACATCGAGATGGTGACATCCTACAAGTACCTGGGTATTCATCTGAACAATAAACTAGACTGGTCACACAATACTGACGCACTCTACAAGAAGGGACAGCGCAGGCTGTTCCTGCTGAGGAGACTCAGGTCTTTTGGTGTACAAGGGGCGCTGCTGAAGTCATTCTATGACACGGTGGTGGCATCAGCCATCACTTTTGGAGTGGTCTGCTGGGGCAGTGGCATTACTGCAGCCGATAGGAAGAGACTGAACAAACTGATTAAGAAAGCTAGCTCTGTCCTGGGGCAACACCTTGATCCGATGGAGGAGATAGGAGAGAGAAGGACGGTGGCTAAACTGTCATCTCTGCTGGAGTCCGAGTTCCACCCTATGCAGGACATACTGGATGCACTGAGGAGCTCATTTAGCAGCAGACTACATCATCCCAGGTGCACAACTGAGAGGTTTCGTAGGTCCTTCCTACCAACGGCTGTCAGACTGTACAACCTAAGCAGGGCTGCTCACAGAGATAGCAAAAAAACGTAACAAACTAATAGTTTTTTTTGAATGCAAAAGATGCAATAGACTTACACAATGGTCCTCTCCGGCATACAACTAGGAACATACCGGTCGCTATGGAGGGTGAGAATATGTATGGGCACATAATCATACCATGTAGGATAACTAAATAGACGGTTATGCTGTTTCATCCCACCTAGCAACAATGCTCTGCACTGTGTGTGTTTATATATTTACATATTTATTCCATCTAGCTACAATGCTCTGCACTGGGTGTGTTTATATTTATATATCTATATATTTATTCCATCTAGCTACAATGCTCAGCACTGGGTGTGTTTATATTTATATATCTATATATTTATTCCATCTAGCTACAATGCTCCGCACTGTGTTTTTATATATCTACATATTATTCCATCTAGCTACATTGCTCCGCACTGTGTGTGTTTATATACTTGCATATTTATTCCACCTAGCTGCAATGCTCCGTACTGTGGGTGTTTATATATTTACATATTTATTCCATCTAGCTACAATGCTCTGCACTGTGTGTTCATATATTCATATATTTATTCCATCCAGCTACAATGCTCTGCACTGTGTGTCTGTGTGTGTGTGTGTGTGTGTATATATATATTTTATAGTAATATGTACATATGTATATTAGCTGCTCTTGCTTGCTTGTTTTTGTTTTGTTTTTTTTTTTCTTGCCTTCTGATTGTTGCTCTGAGTGTTGCTATCCCTGTGCTGTTGCAATCCTGGAATTTCCCCGTTGTGGGACTAATAAAGGCTTATCTTATCTTATCTTATCTTATTCTTACAAACAATGGGTTCATAAAAATCTCCCAGTTCCTAGGAGTTGGAGTTCGCAGACATTCATGGAGGGGGGCATAGTTTCATACATATATATATACTATATATATATATATATATATATATATATATATATATATATATATATATATATATATATATATATATACACATATACATTGGTTCCAAGGTTGTCATAGCCAGGAGCGGCACTGGGGTTAAGCTCCCAGTGCTCATAAAATGCTCGTTATGGCGTGCGTCTCGAAAAGCCTCTGACAACTAAGTCCAACTCCTAGCCTGCCCGTGTGGTTTAGTCTCTAAGCCCGGCGGAACTGCTTTTACTAATAGGAGAAGGGGTGAGGGCGGACCTCTGGCGCCTTAAAACCAGATGCTTCGGGTAGATGGTGGCTCGTCAACCTGGGAAGGTAGCCCATCTAGGGGAAGGTAAACCCTGATTTCAAACCTCCGCTGCCTTGCGGCATACCCAGTCACGGGAAAGGCTTCGGGAGTCAACCCTGAGGAAAAATCCAGAGTCGGAGCCCCTAAGGCAGTTCTATGTTGTGCTCAACATCGTTCTGGCAGCTCCTGCAACGGCGCTGGTGCCAAACTGTAGCAGCCCTGCTGTTCCTTTGGATTCATCAGTGACATGGAGAGGGGGGACATGCTGCATGGGCAACATCTTGTCCTCCATATCTTCCTGCCCAGGCTTGAATCCTACCAGCGCCCAACGCTGGAAGGTAGAACACCGGATCACTGGAGAGGACACTCCAGCTTCGCCTTTGGCGTAGACAAAACACGGGGAATGACAGTTACCGGTTATAAGCCACCGCTCAATTGGCGTAGAGCGCGGCGCCAGGGGTTGTTCCCAACGGTGGGAGGGATCATCGGATCTCATTGGACAGCTACCGCCTGCCTCAAGCTGGGCAGCCCCCAGCCAATAAGGTGTTGTCCCGCCACAGCTTGCTTTCCTCATTGGGTGCATGGGGATGAGGAGAAGTCCGAACAGCAGCCTGAGAACCTTCGCACCAGGCAAGACAATAAAACAAAAGAGACCAACTCTAAAACTGGGAACTTGGAACGACTGCACTATGATGACAGGACTCGCTGCTAACCTCAAGGACATCAACGACACCAGGAAGACTGCCATCATCAATAATGAGCTGAAAAGACTGGGAGTGGATATCGCCACTCTCCAGGAAACACGGTTGGCTGATGCAGGCACACTGAGAGAGAAGGACTACACGTTCTACTGGCAGGGAAAAGGCAGTGACGAACACAGGGAACACGGAGTGGGCTTCGCAGTGAAGAACACCTTGCTGAAGATGGTGGAACCGGGCAGCATTGGCTCTGCACGACTCCTCACCCTCCGCCTGAACACCACTCAAGGCCCAGTCACCCTCGTCAGTGTATATGCCCCAACACTGACAGCCACACCAGAGGCAAAAGACGAGTTCTACAAGAATCTCGCAACAACTGTCAGGATCATCCCCAACTCTGAACAACTCATTCTCCTTGGAGACTTCAATGCCAGAGTGGGTGCTGACCACGACTCCTGGCCCTCCTGTCTTGGACCTTTTGGCGTGGGCAGAATGAACGACAATGGACAGCGGCTGCTCGAGTTCTGCACATATCACGATCTGTGCATCACAAACTCGTTCTTCAAGACCAAGCCCCAACACAAGGTTTCCTGGCAACATCCGCGCTCAAAGCACTGGCACCAGCTGGACTTGATCCTGACCAGGCACACCTCACTGAAGAACGTGCTAATCACCCGTTCATTCCAGAGTGCAGATTGCGACACAGACCATTCATTGGTGTGTTGCAAGGTCAAGCTGCAGCTGAAGAAATTCCATCGTGCTAGACAGCCTGGAAAGGCACGGATTGACGCCAGCAAGATGGCTCAACCAGAACTTGTTGAGCAGTTTGCCTCCACCTTTGAGAAGGAACTTGGTGTACCACAAGAAGGAGAATCTGCAAAGCAGAAGTGGGAAGAGCTGTGAAACACCATTCACCGCACAGTCTTGGCTACCTTTGGGAGGAAGACCTCGAAGTCACAGGACTGGTTTGATGCCAAGTTGACCGAGATGACCCCCGTCATTGAAGCCAGCGCTCAGCACTTGCTGAGTACAAGAAGTACCCAAACGAGAAGAATCTCCAGATTCTCAGGGCTGCGAGAAGCAAAGTTCAGCAGACTGCTCGGCGCTGTGCCAACGAGTACTGGACTCAGCTCAGCCAAGACATTCAAACCGCTGCCATAACAGGGAACATCCGTGGTATGTACGATGGCATCAAGAAAGCACTTGGTCCGGCTCAGAGCAAGACGGTCCCCCTCAAATCCTCCACTGGGAGATGATCACAGAAAAGAACAAGCAGATGGAGAGATGGGTGGAACACTACTCCGACCTCTACTCCAGACAGAACACCGTGACACCGTCAGCCCTTGATGCCATCGAGTGCCTGCCATCCATGGACGAACTTGACGCCAAGCCAACCATCGACGAACTCAGCAAGGCCATTGATAGCTTGGCCGCTGGCAAGGCACCCGGCAACGACGGCATACCCCCTGACCTGATCAAGCACTGCAAGACCGCCCTACTGTTGCCATTGCATGACGTCCTCTGCCAGTGTTGGAAGGAAGGTGCTGTACCACAGGACATGAGGGACGCCAAGATCATCACCCTGTACAAAAACAAAGGACAGAGAAGCGACTGCAACAACTACAGGGGCATCTCCCTCCTCAGCGTTGTTGGCAAAGTCTATGCACGAGTTGTTCTCGTTCGTCTACAGAAGCTTGCCGAACGTGTCTACCCCAAGTCTCAGTGTGGCTTCCGCGCTGAGCGATCGACGGTAGACATGATATTCTCCATCCGCCAACTCCAGGAGAAATGCAGAGAACAGAATATGCCCCTGTACGTCGCCTTCATCGACCTCACCAAAGCGTTCGATCTGGTCAGCAGAGAGGGCCTTTTCAAGATCCTGCCAAAGATAGGATGCCCACCAAAGTTGCAAAGCCTCATCGAATCGTTTCACACCAACATGCAGGGGATAGTGCAGCACGAGGGCAACGTCTCAGAGCCATTCAACATACGCAGCGGAGTGAAACAGGGCTGTATACTTGCGCCAACCCTCTTTGGGATTTTCTTTGCTATGCTCCTGAGGCATGCCTTCAGCACAGCAACAGAGGGAATCTACCTGCACACAAGATCTGACGGCAGGCTTTTCAACCTCGCCCGCCTGAAAGCCAGAACCAAAGTACGCGAGTGAAGCTCACTAAACCTGTTGTGAGCACTACGAAGATACGGACCAGTGATGCTGAGGAGAAGCTGGAAACGTGCATGGAAATATCTGACTGGGGCATGCTTAAAGGAGCCACGCATGATCTGGATGAGTACACGGACACTGTGAACTCATATATCCACTTTTGTGAAGAGAACATTCTTCCATCACGCACCAGGGTGAGTTACTCTAATGACAAACCCTGGTTCACAGCTAAGCTCAGACAGATCAGGAAGGAGAAGGAAGCAGCGCTGAAAAGTGGAGACAGGGACTGCTACAGGGAGGTTAAATACCGGTTTAACAGAGAGCTGAAGAGGGCTAAATCTGTGTACTCAGAGAGACTCCAGCAGCAGTTCACTGCTAATGATTCGGCTTCCGTGTGGAGAGGACTGAGGCAGATCACCAACTATCGGCCTCAGGCTCCTAAAGGTCAGGATGACAAAGCCCTTTGTCAGAGACTGTCCCAACACTATGCCCGTTTTGACACCTCGTCATCTGTGTCCAACTCCCCCCCTCCCTCCAGCTCCACAGCCTCCACATTCCCTACTTCATTTAAGGCACCCCCCCCCCCACCTCCCCCCCTCCCCTTATCATCAGTGAGCAGGATGTGCTCAAACAGTTCTCCAGACTGAACCCGCGCAAGGCCCCCGGCCCAGACGGCGTGTCTCCCTCCACCCTGAGACTCTGTGCGAAACAGCTGGCTCCTGTATTCACAGACATTTTTAACACCTCCCTTAAGTTATGCCACGTGCCGTCCTGCCTCAAATCCTCCACCATCATCCCTGTCCCCAAGAAGCCACGGATCACTGGACTTAATGACTACAGACCTGTAGCGCTCACCTCTGTAGTCATGAAGTCCTTTGAGCGCCTGGTCCTGTCCCACCTCAAGTCCATCACCACCCCTCTCCTGGACCCGCTGCAGTTTGCCTACCGAGCCAACAGGTCTGTAGACGATGCAGTCAACCTGGCCCTCCACTCCATCCTGCAGCACCTGGACTCCCCGGGAACCTACGCCAGGATCCTGTTTGTGGACTTCAGCTCCGCATTCAACACCATCCGCCCCGCTCTGCTCCGGGACAAGCTGTCCCTGCTCAACGTGCCTGACTCCCTCTGCAGGTGGATCATCGACTTCCTGACGGACCGGAGGCAGCATGTGCGGCTGGGAAAGACTGTCTCAGACTATACTAGCATCAGCACCGGATCACCCCAGGGCTGTGTACTTTCCCCCCTACTCTTCTCCCTTTACACCAACTCCTGCACCTCCAGCCACCAGTCTGTCAAGTTGATCAAGTTTGCGGACGACACCACCCTCATCGGGCTCATCTCCAACGGCGACGAGTCCGCCTACAGGAGAGAGGTGGCCCAGCTGGCGTCCTGGTGCAGCAATAACAACCTGCAGCTGAACGCTCTGAAGACAGTGGAGATGATTGTAGACTTCAGGAAAGTCACTACTCCTCTGCCCCCCCTCACCCTCTCAGGCTCTCCCATCACCACTGCTGATTCCTTCCGCTTCCTAGGCACTACCATCACCAGGGACCTCAAATGGGAGCTGACCATCAGCTCACTCATCAAAAAAGCCCAGCAGAGGATGTTCTTCCTGCGGCAGCTGAGGAAGCTCAAGCTACCCACCAAGATGTTAGTGCAGTTCTACACAGCCATCATCGAGTCCATCCTCACCACCTCCATAACCGTGTGGTACGCAGGAGCCACTGCCAGGGACAGACTAAGGCTGCAGCGCGTCGTGCGCACTGCTGAGAAGGTGATCGGCTGCAAGCTCCCATCTCTCCAGGATCTGTACATCTCCAGGACCCGGAGGCGTGCTGGCCGGATCATAGCCGATCCCTCACACCCTGGTCATGTACTGTTTGCCCCCCTCCCCTCT
The DNA here is from genome assembly GCA_020510985.1 of Pholidichthys leucotaenia. Lineage (NCBI taxonomy): Eukaryota > Metazoa > Chordata > Actinopteri > Cichliformes > Pholidichthyidae > Pholidichthys > Pholidichthys leucotaenia. The sequence goes on from CM035836.1 coordinate 262,110,876, forward strand.
GGTAGAAGACTTCGGTCCATCCAGACTAAAACCTCCCGTCACATGAACAGCTTCTTCCCCTCTGCCATTAGACTGCTGAACACTAAGTGACTCTCGTGCACCATGTACAGCAGCTCAACCAGACTCATGTCAATCATCACTGTTTTCTTCCTGCATTACCGACTGCACTATATAGTTCTCCACAGTATCTGCTGCTGGCTAATATATATTTTAACTGTTGACCAGTATCACTTAATCTTATCCTACACTTTATTACATGTATAGTTTATTTCTCTTATCTTATCATGTTTAATGTTGCAGCATTGTACCGAGACAAATTCCTAGTTTGTGTACTACATGAACAATGGCAATAAACCTGATTCTGATTCTGATTCTGATTCTGATTCTGAGGCTCTAATCAGAGACATGCTGTTCGCAGACGACGCTGCAGTCGCAACCCACACACAGCAGGAGCTTCAGACCCTGATGGACCGCTTCTCCCAGGCATGCAAGGACTTCGGGCTTACCATCAGCCTGAAGAAGACTAACGTCTTGGCGCAAGGCACGGAAGCACCACCAACCATCACTATCGACGACTACGAGCTGGAGGTCGTGAATCACTTCACGTACCTGGGGTCCACGATCAGCAACAACCTCTCCCTTGATACAGAGATCAACAAGAGGATTGGAAAATCAGCCTTCACACTCGCTCGCCTCACCACACGAGTGTGGGAGAATCCCAAACTCTCTGTCAAGACGAAGATGGCAGTGTACAATGCCTGCGTCATCAGCACACTGCTCTATTGGAGTGAGACGTGGACAACATACGCCCGGCAGGAAAGGAGACTGAACTCCTTCCACTTGCGCTGCATTCGCCACATCCTGGACATATCCTGGCAGGACAAAGTGCCCAACACAGAAGTTCTGTCCCGCGCCGGCCTTCCCTCCATGTTCACTCTACTCAGGCAGCGCAGGCTCCGCTGGCTAGGCCATGTTCACCGTATGGAGGATGGCAGAATCCCCAAAGACGTCCTCTATGGAGAACTGGCAACTGGCAGGAGAGACGTTGGCCGCCCACAGCTGCGCTTTAGAAACATCTGCAAGAGAGACATGAAGGCCCTGGAGATCAACACAGAGCACTGGGAGGACCTTGCAATGGACCGCTCCAAATGGAGAGGCACCCTGACCAGACAGCTCAAGGCGGGTGAAGAGAGACTGACTGCTGCAGCAGATGAAAAAAGGACCCACAGGAAGAACCGCCACAGACCCAACAGCACGGAGACCACCCACAAGTGCGACCTGTGTGACAGGGACTGCCATTCGCGCATCGGCCTGTTCAGCCACAGGCGGTGCTGTTCCAGCAGAGTAGACATTTAGGATTCTCTTCCATGGTCATCATAGACCGACGGAGGCCGACGACGACATATATATACTCACTGCTCTTGTTTTTTCTCTTGCCTTCTGATTGTTGCTCTGAATATTGCTATCCCTGTGCTGTTGCAATCCTGGAATTTCCCCATTGTGGGACTAATAAAGGCTTATCTTATCTTATCTTATCTTATGGCTGCCGTTCAATTCGCAAGAACAACTTGAGGCATTCTTGGGAAATGAGGTGTTTTTCTGTCATACGATGGCCTTAGAGTTCTTATGTTCTTCGTAAGGGTGCCTTGGGATCTTCATACAGCACATTTACTGCCATCTTTTGAAAATTTTGGTGCAACTCATGGCACTCTCACGTTGTTGGTAGGAAGATCTTACCGCTTTCAGCACATTTTGTTGTCACAAATGTTGCATGAATGACGTACTTCCGCCTTATGAGCACCTCACTACTGCCTTATGCATGCTGTATGGATCACCGTACAAACGGGGATCTGTAAGGTATTTCCTATGACTGCTGTAAAAGGCTCTCAAGAACAACTTTTTTTCTTTCTTTTCTTTAGTTGGTTTATTCAGTTTGAAATGCATTAAAAAAATACATAAGAAGATACAATAAAGAACATTAAAAAAAACAAAAGGGTATAGGCAGAAGCATAGCTTATACAACCGACCCCTTTTTCCATTAAAGGTTTTTTTAAGTGATACATGTTTACTGTGAAGAAAACCTCTGACATTTTTCCTCTCACTGTTTCTTCCTTGAGGGTTTTGTTGTTCCTGCTGGTGGTTCGTGCCTCTGGGTTTACTGCCAGTCAGAAAGAGGAGTGGTGAGGCTGCTGCTATGACAGCTGCTGAATACCTGAAATATTACTTTATAGCAAACAGGTTGAGGCATGGACAGAGTGAACGAAAGCAGAGTTCTGCTTTAAAGCTGTACAGTTTTGTGTGACATTGAAAAAAAAGGATTTGAAGACGGGAAAGGAGAAAAGAAGTGAGGGGAAAGCACTGCAACATGGATATTCCAGCAGTTAGTGTCTCTGACCAAAGAATAAACAAATGGTTGGGGCTACGCTGTCACCACTGGTTGCTGGGTGGAGCACTGTTATTAACTGACTTAGAGACCAGAACAAAAAGTGAAAGAGTACCGCGACCCGAGGAAAGAGAGAGAGAGAGAGAGAGAGAGGAGGAATAAATATAACAAAACTTCAGAGAGGGGTTGGAAAGAGATATTTAAAACCCAGAGAAGAAAGACACAGTCACAAAGACAAAGTCACAGAGTGCTCTGACCTCCTATGTTTACTAGGTAAGATGAATTATTCACTTTTATAAAAGGAACAACAGTGTAGGTCGTGAAAGCCGACTTTCAGCCATTTTAATAGATACACTTTGCTATTAGTGGGTTGGATATCTATTGCTTTCAGAACTGCCTTCATCCTTCATGGCGTAGATTCAACAAGGTGTTGGAATCATTCCTTAGAGATACTGGTGGCATCACACAGTTGCAGCAGATTTGTTGGCTGCAGCTTCATGATGCTCCATGCATGCATCCATTTTTTCATGTTGTTTCTGCTAAATTTTTACAAAAACTTTGCAGTAAAAATTGAGACTCAGACCAGGTGTCATTTTTTCAATCTTCTATTGTTCAGTTTTGGTGAACCTGTGTGAACTGTAGCCTCAGCTTCCTGCTCTTAGCTTAGGAGGGGGGCCAGTTAAGTTCTTCACATTATTGTGATTGTTGTTTACATACCACCGCCTGCTATTGCTGATGCAACATGTGACATCATCCACTCGGTCAGCAGCAGACTGCAGATGCAACATCCCACTGCTCTCCAGCTCATCTCGGGTGATTTTAACCATGCTTCTGTCCTCCACTGTGCCCACTTTCACCCCATATGTTACATGCTACACCAGAGATATGCAGATGACATACCTCATGGAATGATGGAAATAGGGTCATCTGTTCCTGTTTGCTGGATCTAGGATATAAGCAATCCAGAGTTATGCCAAATGAGCCACATCTTGGCTAAAAGTTTCCCACATTTGTTTAAACATATTGTGGCGGTTTGATTTATCCCCCACAACAGGCTAAAGACAATCACCTCACATTCTGGTTGTTTCTGCTACAGTCTGCCGGTTATGCATGTCACTGCTTTGAGTTAATGTATCATCCATCTGTTATCCATGCATTGTGCTCATGCATCCTGTCTGTTCCTTTGATATGCAAATGCCAGATTGACTGCTGTGAAGGTCCTTTGATCTATTGTTTGAGTTGGGTATAAATGCTGTGCCAAGTTGTGATTCTGCCTCTCACTCTGACTACTGCATCTTGATTTCTGTACTGTGCTGAGACACACACGTGCCTCCTCTTGGAGAGCTGGAGGAAGGAAGCTGCAGCCTGCTCAAGCCATGGGCTGCAGCCGAGTTCTGATGAAGGCGGGTGATAATAAAGCTATTTAAAAATCCAACGCTGCCTTTATTCCATCATCCTCTTCAATATGATGATTACAGTCTGCTGGAAGTGCCGCATCTTGGCCAATCAGGGCTCACAGTTTCTTGGGGATATCTGGGCAAATTTGGGGTTTTACATGTGGACCATTTAAGTTTCACATCTGTTTTGTCTTGTATTGTCTTGCTTCACCAGAGCCATATCGATACCAGAAGTGGCCCACACAGGGATGGTGCCTCCTTGCTATCTGGGGTTGCTTCAAGGGTCAATGTGTTGTGCCTTCGGGGACGCTCTTCTGTACGCTTTAGTTGTAATGCTTGGACAATTGAGTAACTGTTGCCTTTCTGTCAGCTCAAGCTCCTCTGACCTCTGGCATCAACAAGTTATTTGAGCCCAGAGAATTGCTCCTCACTAGATATTTTCCCTTTTTTAGACCATTCTCAGTAGACCTAGATATGGTTGTGTGTAAAAAAAAAAAAAAAATCCCAGTAGATCAGCAATTCTTGAAATACTTAGACCAGCCTCTCCGGCACCAACAGCTATGCATCGGTTTGGCATCTCCTCTTGACCATACTGTATCTGCAGGTGTAAATGCACGGGGCTGCTGCCATGCTGATTAGACATTTCCATTAACCAGCAGTTAAAGTAGCTGGTGAATGTAAATCCTTGTTTTAGTTCAGATAATGTCCTTGCAGCAGTGACATCTGATTTTCTTCCCCAAGGTCAATGAATATTTTTTGTCCTGGATGTGACTTTGACATTTTTTTTAAAAATCTGCTTTTCCTTCTAAATTTACATCTTTTTGTCCAGATAAAACTTGAAACTTTTTTGTACAAACTTCCATGCATTCCCAACCATTCTTCTGAAGCTGCAACATTTTGCCATAAATCTCTGACTTTATTCTTTTACATTTGCTTTTTTTCGTAACTTTGCAAGTTTTACATGTTGACATGGTTAACAAACCCAGATCCAGAAGCAGACACGGATGCGAGTGTGTGTAAAGTTTAACAATGATTTTATTGACAATAACTGTGAATAATTTAGAACCCCTACGTGCGAATGCTGTTCTTGGACTTCAGTTCAGCATTCAATACAATCATTCCCCAGCACTTGATACAAAAACACAAAGAGAGATTTGATACAAATCACACTGAGAACAGGGGCCCCACAAGGGTGCGTGCTCAGCCCACTGCTCTTCATTCTGCTGACCCATGAACCAACCAGCCACATCATCAAGTTTGCGGATGACACGGTGGTGGTGGGCCTCATCACCAACAACGAGGAGGCCAACTACAGAAATGAGGTGATCCCACTGGTCTTCCTGAACGTGGGAAAAACCAAGGAGATTGTGGTCGACTTCAGGAGGGGACACACATAGCACCCCTCTCTGATCATCGATGGAGCAGTTGTGGAGAGTGTGAGCAGCACCAAGTTCCTGGGGTTGCACATTTCTGAGGACCTCTCCTGGTCCAACAACACGACATCACTGGCCAAGAAGGCTCAAACTGAGCCGCAAACTGAGGAGAGCACAAGTCGCACCCCCCATCATGTGCTCATTCTACCGGGGCAGAGTTGAGAGCATCCTCACCAGCTGCATCATGGTGTGGTACGGAAGCTGCACCACCTCCTGCCGGAAGACACTACAATGCACAGTGAAATCAGCCAGCAAGATCATCGGTGCCCCACTACCCCCCTTCTTAGATATCTACCTCACCCGGCTCACCCGCAGAGCCATCAACATTGTAGGCGACACCTCCCACCCCTCACACTCCCTCTTCAGCCCCCTGCCCTCGGGGAAGAGGTACCGGAGCCTCTGGGCCCGCTCCACAAGACTGCTAAACAGCTTTGTTCATCAAGCCATCAGGACCCTGAACTCTGTCCCCCCACCCCCACCCCCCCCACCCCGGGACCATTATGCACTCACCCACACAATAAATGCCTCTGTTGTGCGCAGAAAAACTGATACATTTGCTGCTGTATGTCTCTGCACTTTACTGCAACCATTTGCACAAATGCCATATCTACTACTGTCTTGTCATTGCAATACTGATCATGTGCAGTCCTATCTGTCACTGTCTGCACCTACACTACCGCATTGAACTTGCTACTACAAGTGTTACTGATCTACTTTTTCTGTATATAGGATTGCTGGGTTTCATCGTTCATCTTTATTTGCACTATGAGAGATCTGGGTCTATCTTTTGTTGCCATTTGCACTACGGGTAGCATTACTGTACATAGACTGCTGTTGTTTTTTTCCAGCCTTATTCCTTTTTCTTTTTTTTATATTGTGCACACCACTGAAGAGAGAGAGAAACACCATTTCAATTCTCCTGTGTGTCCTGTAAGTATAGTAGTATTGACAAATAAAATATTTGAATCTTGAATCTTGAATCTTGTCGTAATAGTGCGATGGAGATCTGGCAACCCTGCAGGGAGAGCGCAGACACAAGGGTAAGTGTGTATAAATGGGGAGATAGTATTAAGGAGATTAATTGGGAAATTGTGCTTACAGGTTACTCTGGAAGATGCTGCATAGATGGTGACAACCTCCAACTACAGGGAAGCTGGATGCCAGGAGTGAATCCTCTGCTGTGGTTTGCTTCAGAGGGGAACTGTGGCAGGCTAGCCAGGCTTGAGTGCAGGGGAAAGTAGTGGAGAAAGCAGTGAAGGTAAACAGTGGTAAGTCGACTTACTTGGAGGAGAGGGGAGTGTGCACTATCTGGGGAGTAAACAATTCAATCCGTGAGGCAGGCGAGGGGGTCAGACAGGTGAGGGTCAGAGCAGGGCAGGCAACTCAATGAGCAGGCAGGCTCATCCAATTCAGCAGGCAGGCTTGGGATTCTAAGGCAGGAAAATGGTCAAAACACAAAAGACAAATTCACAGATATTATCAGGAAAAATTCAGGTGGGAAACAAGCTGGCAGAGGTCTGACATGACCAGACAGAGTGGTGGGAATGCATCCAATTTAAAGGGCTCCTCTGATTAGCGGCAGGTGGTGTAATCAGCTGCAAGGAGTGGCCCATAATCAGAGGGGAGAGAGAGGGAACGAGGCATGGACACCGAACAGGCAGGAATCCTAACTGTACCCCCTCTTTCAAGGATCACCTCCTGGCATAATCCTTGGCTTGTCTGGGTGTCATTGGTAAAAAATCATGGATCAGGGAGTCACCCATAATGAAGGATCTGGGAATCCACGATCTTTCTTCTGGTCCGCATCCCTTCCAGTCAACGAGGAACTGGATGCCGCGCCCCCTGCAGCAAGTGTCCAGGATACATGTCATAATGTAAACTAGGCCTCCGTTGACCATCTTAGGTGGTGGTGGGGGTTTGGATGGGAGGCAGAGGAAGCTGGTAAACACTGTGTGATACCCCTCCGTAAAACCTCTTTTGGTCAAAATGTTTTTTCTAGTGGTGTTGGCTTTATAGTGTTAATCGCCTGTTAATGCTTTGCCCCCCTTAACGGCGACAAATTTTGGGATTGCGGTTAATAGCAGTTACCGGCAGAAAGTGCAAACATATTATATATAGATAGATATTAATAAACCACAACAACAACATTTTGGTTTGGTAAATATTTAATTACACAGGTACGGAATTGGGTATGGAACATCTAGGGTACGGTGTGATGTGAGTACGGAATGACTTGGGATGGAGTAGCAAGGGTACGGAGTGTCCTGATACCACTGTGACACATGAGGTCCATGATTTTGTGTTGATCTGCTTAAAAGTTGTGGATGCTTGCTATGGGAGAAAGAACAAGCTCCATTTGTGGCTGCTGGCTGGTTGAATGCTGAGTTGTGTTGCATTGATATCAATGAGCCCTGACATTCCATTGTTTGCACATGCAGTCTACTTTTGAGAATTTTCTGGAGAATATTCTAGATAATTTTTGTCATTTGGGATATGTTAAGAGCTTTAATAAACCTGCAGGTGAAGACAACAAGCATATTTATCCACTTCCATGTTCATAACAGTATAACAAACTTTAAAAATTACCGACTTAAGGTACACTGTATCTGTATGGAAAACAACGGCCATTAATGCGTTATTAATCCCGATTAACTCAACACTCCAAAAGATTAATCGCGATCAAAAATTTTAATCATCCAACACCACTAGTTTTTTCATGTCATGATAGTACTTTATGGAACACCATATCACTTCCTGTCAAGGAAAGCTCCAGCTTTGCCGCCTTTAAGAGTGAAGTGAAGGAGTGACTCATATCATCTCAAACCTGTTCACTGGCACTGTTCAACACCAGTGACTCATGTGTAGTAATTATGTGTTATCAATTTGTTGAAAACAGACCAGATTTATGACCGTCATATGACCTATGCATGTTTGTGTGTCCGTGATTGTTTGTGTGTACGTATGCTTGTATGCTAATTTATATAATTTCAATAACCCTGTGTACATGGATTTAACCATGTATGCAAACCTGGTGCAATATCGTTAGCACACACATGTCTGCATGTGCTGAAACATGTGCAATCCACTGAGCACTTTAAATTCATGCATCATATAATTTTACAAACGCACTTTACTAAACTGCACGATGCACCTTAGCACTTTACACTCAAACATCCCGAGTAGCACCTTGGTCATTGTGGTACATTTTACTGGTCTGAGATCAACAATATTCATCTTAACTTTGTTCATTTGTTTCTCTCTTTCCATTAGTGCGCAAACCTATTGCTATTGTTATCATTGTATTGTGTAATTTGCTTTATTTTATTTTTTTTTTTGATTTTGTATACTTTATTGATCCCAAGAGGGGAAATTGAGGGCATCCACCTGGATGGATGAAGCAGCCACGGTACGGCGCTATCCCTTAACCATTCACACACACATTCACACCTAGGGCCACTTTAGAATCTCCAGTTAACCTAACCTACATGTTTTTGGCCTGTGGGAGGAAACCGGAGAAATCCCGGCGTAAACCCACGCAGACACGGGGAGAACATGCAAACTCCACACAGATCACCGTTGGTCAGGGGCTGGGATCGAACCAGGGATCCCATGGCCAAGGGTGAGTTGCTGTGCTGGCGTAGTGCTAACCACTGCACCACCGCACCGCCCCATTTATTGTTGTGTTGTTTACTGTTGTTGTATTGTGTTACAATACAACACAACTAGGCCGTGGCCTAGTTGATAGAGCATCTGCCCCACAACCAGGAGGTTGGGGTGTTCAAGTCCCAGATGGTTCATACCAAAGACCATATAAAATGGGAATTACCATCTTCTCGCTTGGTGCTCAGCGTAATAGAATGGGGGAAGGAGAAGTTGTTTGTGGCGGCGCCTTGCATGGCAGCGACCCCCCTGATTCTACATATGATTAAGATTGTAGATAGGAGAAACGTAATTTCATTCTACTGTACATGATTGGCTGTATGAACTGAATGGCAATAGAGATGACTTCTTCTTATCTGTTTTATGTGGCAGGCATTGGCTGGCCAGGGGACACAAGATGGAAATTGGCATCAGCTATTATCTTGTATACTGCATATTTACATGTCTTATGTTCATTAATATGGGGTGGCGCGGTGGTGGAGTGGTTAGCACTGCGGCAGCACAGCAACTCACCCTTGGCCGGGGGATCCTGGGTTCAATCCCAGCCCCCGACCAACAGTGATCTGTGTGGAGTTTGCATGTTCTCCCCGTGTCTGCATGGGTTTACTCCGGGATTTCTCCGGTTTCCTCCTACATGCCAAAAACATGCAAGTTAGGTTAATTGGCATCAAACTGGGGATTCTAAATTGTCCTTAGGTCTGACTGTGAGAGTGAATGGTTGTCTGTCTCTCTGTGTTGGCCCTGTGATGGACTGGCGATCTGTCCAGGGTGGACCCTGCCTCTCGCCCAAAGATGCTGGGATAGGCTCCAGCCCCCCCGTGACCTGAAAAGGATTAAGCGGAAGAAGATGAATGAATGAATGAATGAATGAATGTTCATTAATATGCACTGTCCCTTATATAAATAAATAAACCTGAAACTTGGACTGTCTACAGAGTGCAGGTGAAGAAACTCCACGCGTACATGATGAGACACCTTCGAGCCATAATGAACATCTCATGGAAAGACAAGATAACCAACATAGAAGTGTTGAAACGAGCTGGTCTACCATCAATGGAGGACATGCTCATAGAGATGAACCTGAGATGGCTCGGACATGTTGAGAGGATGGACCACCAGCGTCTCCCTCGGCAGTTACTCTACTCACAGTTATGCGAGGGCAAACGTAATCAGGGTAGACCAAGGCTCAGATTTAAAGACACTGTAAAAAGAAACTTGAAGAAGTTGGATATAGACAGGAGTTCCTGGCAGCAGAAGGCTAAGGACAGAGCTGTGTGGAGGAATCTGATCAGACCTAAATGAAACAGTCATTGTCGCCCACAACAGACTGCTATGATGATGATGATGATGATGATGATGATGATGATGATGATGATGATGATGATGATGAAACTAAACTGGTTTTGTGTGTGACACACGAAAGGTGGGGTGGACCCGGAGCAAAGATGGGAGGTTGAGCCTGACCAAAGAGGGGTTTACAATGGCCTTGATGGTAAATGGCCCAACGAACCTAGGGGCGAGCTTCCTGGATTCGATTTTCATGGGGAAGTTCTTAGTGGAGAGTCAGACCCTTTAACTTACCACAAAAGTGGGAGCAGGACACCTCCTCTGGTTGGCCCAACATGAGTTTTCTTCGGCCAACCTGAGCAGAGCTGTTTTGGTGTTCCTCCAGAAGCGCTTGCACCTAGATATGTGGGTAGATGAAGGGACAGCTTCTTCCTCCTCAAAGATGGAGAGCAGGGGGGGTTGTACCCCAGGGAGGCCTCAAAGGGGGAGAGTCCAGTGGAAGCAGAGGTGGCTGAGTTATGGGCATATTTGATCCAAGGCAGGTAGTCACTCCAGGATGAGGGGTCTGCTGCCATCACACAGCGCAGCATAGCTCTAGCTCCTGATTCACCCATTCATACTACCCATTGCTCTGCGGATGGTAACAAGAGGTGAGACTGAATGTAGCACTGATGGATTTGCAAAAGGCCTGCCAAACCTGGGAGATAAACTGGGGACCACGGTCAGACACAGGGATGCCATGGAGTCCCACCACGTGGTTGGACAGGAGATGGGCTGTCTCCAAGGCAGTTGGTATTTTCTTTAAGAGAACAAAATGTGCCGCCTTGGAGAACCTGTCCACCACTGTGAGGATGACTGTATACCCATGGGAGGGGGGCAATCCTGTGATGAAATCAAGTGCAATGTTCGCCCACGGGCGGCTGGGAATAGGAAGGGGCTGAAGGAGGCCGGCAGGGCGGGTGGTCAGAGCCTTTCTGGAGGAACACTGCGGACAGGCTTCGATGTATTCCCACACATCCTTGTCCATCAAGGGCCACCAAAAGGAGTGCAGGAGGGAGGAGAGGGTCCTGGCTACCCCTGGGTGGCAGGAGAATTTGGCTGTGTGGAGCCACTGAATAACATCCCCTTTCACGGCCACAGGAACGAATAGCCAGCCTGTTGCCCCTTCTACCCCAGGACCCAGGGTCCGGGTTGGTGATTTGAGCCTGTGTGACCCACTGCTCGATGTCCCATGTAAGAGCTGTGATGACGTTGTTCTTGGGGACAATGGTCTCAACTCTGGGGACAGATGACTCAGCCACAAACTGACATGAAAGGGCATCGGGCTTAGGAATTTTAGAGCCGGGCTTGTAAGTGAGAGAAAAGTGAAATCTGGCAAAAAAAAAATAAAGCCCACCAAGACTGACGGGAATTGAGCCTCTTAGCTAACCTGATGTAGTCAAGATTTTTTGTGGTCGGTCCACACAAGGAAAGGTTGGGCTGCCCCCTCAAGCCATGCCGCCATTCCTCTAGGGCAGGGCTATTCAATTATAAAATCAGTTGGGCCACAATTTGAAATCAAGACATATAACTGGGCCGCACATGTTCAGCAATCTGTTGAATGACATATTTCAAACCAACACAGATCAATATGATGAAAAATATGCACTTTTTATTAATTGTGTTGGTTTTAAATGTGTGCTTGGCACATGACAAAGGCACATGAAAAGTGCATAAAAACACAGTAACAGTGCAGGGGTTGAGCAGAACTTGTAGTAGAAATATTTTTCCTCTTGAGCAACAGAATGAAAAAAAATTCTGTAAATAACCATTTTAGTCACATCTCACTCAGGCATATCTCAAAGTACATAAAAACTCAATGTGCACTGTTAGTAGCATTAACTTTTGTTTCCCTTTTGAAATAAAATATACTATATCCTGATCATAACTGACCTTGGCACATCTCAAAGTGCATTTAGCTGAATAAAAAATGAACTGTCCAACACTTCAGTGCACAAACCCACCAAGAAAAGATTGATAACATTAACAATCATTGCACATCCACTACTGTAGTTTGTTTTGTTTTAAATCACCACACGTGTGAGTAGGAACCTCTTTTTATAACTACACATTCCATTACACCAGGGGTGTCCAATCATGTGCCATGGAGGGCCAAGATCCTGCAGGCTTTACCTCCAACCAGTGTTTTCAACAGCAGATTCCACTGAATTTCTTCCCACTGATTGCTGATAACTGAAAACATTTGCTGAAGAGACTGGGTAGAAGAGAAAACCTGCAGGGTCTTGGCCCTTCATGGCACATGATTGGACACCCCTGCATTACACTCACATATCAATCAACCAAAAATTTCAAGTAGAGTTAGGGATGCAAAGAGCACCCACTTAAAAAACTTGAGTAATGACTTAAGTCATGAATTTTCTTATAGTTTTCTACTTTTCTCTGTAAATTTATCTAAATTTGAAACCATTTTCCTCACATTTGTAATTTCCTCTTGTAAAATTGACTTTTCTTGTACATTTGAGACTTTAATAAAAATTATAGATTTTTTTAAGGCTAATTTTTGTTTATTTTTAAAATAAAATTACTGTTTTTTAATAAATTTGAAACAGATTGCGGTAAAATTTTGACTTTTTTCCTTATACAATTTATACTTTTGACCATAAGTTTGGAGAGCCAGAACAGAACAATAATTTTACTCTGATTTCAAAGAAAAAAATATTAATAAAATTATATTTAATGAAATAAATTAACTTAAATGACCAAAGATGCAGTTATTTCTGTTAAAATATTTCTAAAATATTTATAGTGTTTTAGAAATCTCCTCACCACCCAGACAGCAGGAAAAACCTCTCTTATTTTGAAATCCAAATGTTGGCACCTTTAGTTTGTCTGAAAACTGTTGACGGATTAAAGTCAGTGACTTCATGAATTTCAGTCATCTTAACTTGCCAGGTACATAATATCCGTCCATTCATCCTATTATAGTAGCTGGTGAAGTTAATTCTAAGCGATTCAGTCACTCTTGCCTTGCTGCATACAGTATGAACCCTCACCACACGTTTGCTAAGCGACTCTTCATTATTGCTCCCGTTTCCATCGGGTTAAAACCACCATAAATGCCTCCACTGCTTACATATCTCTTCTGCTTTTTTTCGCATTTAAAGTACTTTAATAAGCTCATGTTTCTCTCTGACAGCAACGCTAGAAAACCACTCTGCCTGCTGACTGGGATGCTCATGTGGGCAGGGCGCTTCTGAACTCCATGCGGATGACAGTCAGACGCATTGTTTGTGTGCGCACTTGTGGACTGTCATTCCTTCATATTGTTTTCTTAAATCTGTATTTCCTTGGCATGGCCTGGGCCACTCAGAGGTTAGTTCTGGGCTGCATGTGACCCATGGGCCACTAATTGAATAGGCCTGCTCTATGGCTAACTTTGCTGCTAGCAGCTCTTGGTCGCCAACATCATAGTTTTTCTTAGCTGGGGGCAAGCACCGAGAGAAGTACGCACATGGATGTATTTTGTTGTCGGCTGCCGAGCGCTGCAACAGCACTGCCCCCACCCCAATGTCAGAGGCATCCACTTTGACGATGAACTGTCGCATCGGGTCTGGTTGGATGAGGTTCAGGGCTTCAGAGAAACAGGTATTTAGCAGAGAGAATGCCTCATTAGCCTGCTCCAACCAATGGAAGAGAATTTTCATGGCTGTAAGGGCGGTGAGTGGGTGAGTGACAGTGCTATAGTTTCTAATGAAACGGCGGTAAACATTGGCAAATCCTAGAAACTGTTGAAGCTATTTGCGGGAGGTGGGGACAGGCCAATCATTGACTACTTTGATTTTTTCAGGGTCTGGTTCAATACAGCCGTGGGAGATAATGTAGCCCAGGAATGTGGTGGTGGTGGTATGAAACTCACATTTCTCTGCTTTAACATAAAGGTGGTTCTCAAGGAGGCACTTGAGGACCATCCCCAAATCAAATCAAGTCAAATCAAATCAAATCAACTCAAACTTTATTGTCATATTGCTGTACATACAACTGTAGTGCAGGCAAGATGAAATTGCGTTTCTCTCGGCATCCATATAAATAGAAGCAGCATGATTTAAGACACACTCCCACATAGCTCCACCCCCCACCCCCACCCCACCATCCATTCACACATCCCTGAGACATACTTGGGGAAAAAAAAACAAAAAACTAACTAACTATAATATACAAATAATATACAAAATGTCCGTAGGTGCAGTAGTGTGTATGAGAGATTCCGGGTCAACTGTTCAGCATCCTGACAGCTTGTGGAAGGAAGCTGTTGATCAGTCTGGTGGTTCTGCCTCTGATGCTCCGGAATCGTTTACCAGATGGAAGAAGTTCAAAGTGTTTATGCAGAGGGTGAGAACAGTCCTTGACAATGTTCAGTGCCCTGCTCCTACAACGGTTCTGAAAAAGTTCTTGGACAGAGGGGAGGGAGACTCCAATTACCCTCTCAGCCCCCTTGACTATCCTCTGCAGGGCTTTTTTGTCTGACATACTGCAGCTGGAGTACCATGTAGCAATGCAGCACGTCAGAACACTCTCCACCACACCTCTGTAGAAGGTCCTGAGGATGCAGATGGGGAGAGAGGCCTGTTTGAGTTTCCTCAAGAAGTGCAGTCTCTGCTGAGCCCGCTTCCTGATCTCCAAGGAATTCTTGCTCCAGGTCAGGTCCTGCGAGATCTGACCTGGAGCAAGAATTCCTTGGATGAATAGGATGAATCCTGACATGAATGCGGTGTTCTTCTGGGGAGCGTGAGAAAATGAGAATGTCATCTAGATATAAAAACACAAACAAGCTGAGAAAGTCCCTGAGCACATCATTTATCAGGTGCTAGAAGATAGCTGGGATGCTGGTGAAGCCAAAGGGCATAACACAATATTCAAATTGGCCCAGATGCATTTTTAAAGCCGTCTTCCACTCACCCCCTCCCTAATTCTAATGAAGTGATATGCATTCCTCAAATCAAGTTTGGAATATATGACAGAGCCCTGGAGCAGATCAAAAGCAGAGCTAATGAGGGGGAGTGGGTATTTGTCTTTGATTGTGATATTATTCAGCTCTTGAAAGTCACTACAGGGGCATAGTGAGCCATACTTTCTGCCCACATAGAAGAACCCAGCTCCCAAAGCTGATGACGAAGAGCGAATTAAGCTGGCAGCCAACGATTTTTTTAACGTATTTCTCCATGGCAACTAGCTTGGGGGCGGACAGGTTGTACAGCCTACTCGAGGGTAAGGGGGACCCTCCAGGAGATCAATGGCACAGTCATAAGGTCGGTACGGGGGAAGAGACAGGGCTTTAGTTTCACTGAAGACCGGGGCCAGATTGTGGTTTTCTGGGGGAACTTTAGACAAATTTGGAGTAGGGCTGCACGATTATGGCCAAAATGATGATCGCAATTATTTTCATCAAGGTTGAAATCATGATTAATAATCACTATTATTCATTAACTTTAGGAAAAACACAGATTACATAAATTTCATTTTTTTATTCATCTTACTTACCAATTGCTAGCTGAAGCCTGTGACCAAAGCACTGGAGCCTCATTCATTTATTTAGAGAAGCTGCCTTGACGACATATTCTGCTTGACCACAGGTCAATCGTAGTTGCAAAGTACTTGACAGTTGTGATATCCATCTGTATTTTTCATACAGCGCAGGTAATGCAACTTTAGAGAATCACGTGGGGATCATGTCTTTCTTGTCTAGTATTGTGACCATGTTTCTGAAGCCTTCATTGCTCATACAGTATTCAGTGTACACATGTCTTTGGCCAATTAAAATGCTATTGCATCAGTTACTTTAGCGTGTCTTTGGGAGGCGGATAGATACGGTGAAGCTCTGTGCAGGGTTGATACTATGGTTGCCTGGGTTGGCGCCGGACACAGACTGATTTAGTGAAGTGACACTGGCTTTCGCTTTCATGCATTATTGTACTTGTGTCTGTGGTGTTTTTTCAGGTGGTTGAATAAGTTAGTTGTGGTGCCCTGCGGCACAGACACAGCTCTGTGGCACTCTGCATATAATTTCTTTTTAGTCAGCATCACTTGGCCTGAATCCAAAACATGTCCAGGCAATGGATGATGATCCTTTTGAGGCACTAGCTCCTCACTTCCATGTGTTGCCGTACTGTCACCTTCTGCTCCCGACATCTGTTTTGTCTGTCACCATCACACCAGTCTGCTATTGAAAACTTAAGGCTGCCGCTACAGGGTGTGCTCACTTGTCAGTTTTGCAGCTTAATGTTGCCCTAACGTGCGTTCATTCCCCGGTGGTCGGCTGGCTGTTGGTTGAGAAAATGCTTGATTTGATATGCAGCAGAGCCCGTATTTTAAATGTTAATATCACTGCCGATCACGTTTAGTTGTGGCAGCCAAAATCGTGATCTCAATCAAAATTTGATTAACTGTGTAACCCTAATCTGGAGGCTTGGGGGGGTGAAGCCTGAATTGGGATAGTGAGTGAGCAGGCTGCAGACTCAAGACATGTGGCCATACAATAGGGGCTCCAAGAATTATAGCACCCTTGCTCCAGTCGTTCATCGGATTATGAATCTTTAGCCAGCGGTAACTGAGCACCACGGGGGAAGTGGAAGCAGGGAGAACCAGGAAAGATAGCTGCCCGTGGTGGTTACCTGAAACTAAGAGGGCTAATGGGGCAGTGTGTTTGGTGACTTGGCCCAGGGACTGACCAGAGAGACTGATAAGGCTAAGTGGCTGTTGTAACTGTCAACGGGGGATTTTAAACTGGGTTGCCAGACTCTTGGAGATGAAGTTTTGTTCAGCCCCTGAATCGACCAGGGCTGTACCTATGTACTCGGTGGACTGGAGCAGCAAACACACTGGCAGTGCCAGATGTGGTTTTGAGGGATTGTCTATACCGCCCGTCAGTCCCCCTACTGCAACTGACGGGCTTGGTCGTTTTGGCTTCTCGGTACACTGAGCTATCATGTGACCCGCTTGTATATACATAACCCTTCGTCAAAATGCCGCTGTCATTTGAATAGGGCAAGTGTAGGCCAACTGGCCGCCATGTGTTCTGATGAGTCACAGGTGGAGACGGTCAGTGGCGATGCGAAGAGCTACGGGCGAGGTGGAGCACTGCTGGAAGAGCATCAGTCTCTGGACTGTCATTCCCATGATTGCTTACAAAGCCTATTGTTGAGCTTGATTACCAGAGAGACTAAGGCGTCGAACAAAAGACGCTCATCGTGAAGACAGGCGAGCTCATTGCCGAGGTTTGAGTTTAATCCATGAATGAAAACCGAACAGAGTGCCGTGTCACCCCACCCACCTTGGCTGCCAGGACCCGGAAGTCGAGAGCGTGTTCTGCCACCATGTTGGTACCCTGGTGGAGCTTTGTTGACCGTGTGGACACACTCCCCTCCTGGTTGGTATAATTAGACACCCGGACAAATTCTTCTATAAACCGGTGGAAGGGATATGCATGGAAATTTGGCCCCTGGATAATAGTTTGAGCCCAGGCGAGGGTGCGGCCGTCGAGGACACCCGCCAGGAAGCTAATGCTGCTACGGTCGGATGGGAAATCATCAGGCACACGATCAAAAACCAACTGACGCTGTAGCAGGAACCTGCAAGCCTCCCCTAGCTTCCCAGCATAGAGCAGAGGCATTGGAATTAACACACTGCCCAAACGGATGGCGGCCACAGATTGGGCTGTGATGGAGGATGCTGCCACGAGACCCAGTAATGTCTAATTATGCTAGCTTTTCTGACATTTTACATACTTGGCTAAGGAGACCCTGAATCTGGTATGCTGTTTGGTCAGCACGGTGCTCCAGAACACCGAAATGGGCCGCAAGCGTTCCCATCACGGTGTCTGCTGGGTCTGACTGCTGGTCATGTGCTGACATAGTTAACAAACCCAGGCCCAGAAGCAGACACAGATGGGAACGTGTGTAAAGTTTAACAATGATTTTATTGACAATAATTCCATAGTAATAGTGTGATGGAGATCTGGCAACCCTGCAGGGAAAGCGGAGACACAAGGGTAAGTGTGTATTAATGGGCAGGTAGTGTTAAGGAGATTAAGTGGGTAATTGTTTGTGGTGTGCCATACTGCAAGATTTGGTATTGATCCAATACCAAGTAAATATAGGGCCAATATCGCCAATACCGATACGATACCGATACCTTTTAATAATTAAGGTGGCTAGCATCATCAAATTACTAAATCTGAATGAATTTTCATGACCTTTAAGTGTTTTGTGAATTTTCCTTTGGATTATTAAAAAACAAGGACAGAATTTGAGCAAAGTTTAGAGGTAAATGCATACAGTATCACTTTCACAGTTGACACAAAAGGGTAATTATATTCAATTAAATCTGAGAAATATTCAGCCCCTCTAGGATTTCACGATGTTGCGATTGCATCAATTCACATGAAATCAGCCAAGCAGCACAACTGTTGCCCAACTTTGCAACTTTGTCCAATCACCACAACTTTCCCACAATTTTGGCCAATCCTCATCAACTTCCACCAATTTCACCAATCAAGTTTGTCTCTTACTGCCGCACAAACGCTCAGTCTAACCAATCAAATGCATCACTGCACCACGTTCACTTCCGTGTTTATAGTGAGTATTAACGGAACACATCAGCAAACAGAGTGTGTGATTTAAAAAAACCAGTCACCCGTGAGGTTTCCAACACCGTCCCTTCCTATGTCTCCCCCAGCCTGCTGGTGGACGTCTTGCATGTCTCCGTCCTGATCACGCGTACAAAGCGCTGGGTTTGTGTTGAAAAATGTCTGCCTGCCCCAAAAGCACCCCGTCACTGGAGTGCACGTGAGGACAGACGCCATAAAACCACAAACAAAACCAGCAAATCCAACACTATAGCCAGTGTTTGATCATTTCATACATCTTTAGAGGTAAAATCATTACTACATCTGGTCAATGAGCTTTAAAGGTGTGAATCTGCAGTCAGGACACAGACCCCACCCCCACCCCCCCACCGTAAATGAAAGATTGTGTGTCTGAAGAGACAAGTGTGTGTCAAGACACTTGACAAGATGTGCAGCATATAGACAGGTAGGAGTTAGGCACAGACAGAGAATATTGCCTGTATCTTTTTCAGAAAAACACAGACTCCAATAGACAATACAGAGCAACAGAATAAACTATTTATTTTTTCCTCTCCACTCGGTACTGAGTGGTTTGGGACCATAGGGAGTTTTCAAATGAAGGTGCTGCCAATAATTTCCAAACCTCTACTCTTTAACATGCATTCAGTGCAATTTAGCTGCTGTAATGGATATTGTGTTAATGTTTGTATTTGCTGTTGCACAAAAGAGTTTTTCTGTATAGCAGAAGTTTCTGCTTAATTTACAAATCACTGTAATCAAAGCACAGTCCTGTGCTTTTCTTGTGTTATTATATAGAATATCACTGCACTAAACTGGTAAAAAAAAAAAAAAAAATCTGCTTTAAAATTTGTAATTCTTCCCACAACTTTTAGTGCAAAAAAACCCCTCAAAACACTGCAACTTTTATTGCAACTTTTTACAAAACCTCCTGCAAATTCAGGCTTTTTGGGCCACCACAATCACAAAAATGTCCCATGAAATCCTGGAGGGACTGCATATTATATTCAGTATATTTGTTTCAATTCCAGTAAATGTATTCATTTAAATAACACATTTCAATGAGATAATTGTATTATACCAAGGTCTCAGCATAGTTTATACTTTCTGAGTTGGCTAAAGTAACAAATGACCAGTTGCACTTTGAAAATTAATATTAACTAATGCCGAAGATGACTAAAATATTACATTCACCACTAATATCTACCTGGATATTCTCTGCCATATTGAAAGGCCTCTGCCAATGGTCTCTGCCCCTGGGTCGGGGTCTGTGTCTGTCATGGCCAGTGGGTGGGGTAGTTCTCTCCTCCTCTCTCCGTTTCTGTAGCTCGGCGTTGTCTTTTGGATGATTTTTCATATGCTTGTAAGACTAGTTGTGCTATCACTGTATTTCACAGCCATCCATCTTCTTCTGCTTAATCCTTTTCGGGTCGTGGGGGGTGCTGGAGTCTATCCCAGCATCTTTGGACGAGAGGCAGGGTACACCCTGGACAGATCGCCAGTCCATCACAGGGCCAACACAGAGAGACAGACAACCATTCACTCTCACAGTCAGACCTAAGGACAATTTAGAATTCCCAGTTTGATGCCAATTTACCTAACTTGCACGTTTTTGGCATGTGGGAGGAAACGGGAGAATTCCCGGAGTTAACCCACGCAGACACGGGGAGAACATGCAAACTCCACACAGACCACTGTTGGTCGGGGGCTGGGATCGAACCCAGGATCCCCCAGCCAAGGGTGAATTGCTGTGCTGCCGCAGTGCTAACCACTCCACCACTGTGCTGCCCACAACCTTTTTACAAATTGTACAGCTTGCTGTTGTCTCATTTTCAGTCTGAAAATATAGCCACATGACTCAGCGCTCCTCTTGCTCTCTGCCATTCTTGTGCTCCGTGTCCGTGCTGTGTGTGCACGGCACTGTGCACTGCTGGCAGCTGGCGGCTACTGCTTCTAGCTTGTTGTTTACCTGGCGCTGCTGAGTGACATGATGGTACAGTTTTGTTTGTTTTAGTTAACCTTCAGGGAGGAGGAGAGAGTAGGTAAAACCACAAGAAGAAGAGGAGGAGCAAAGTGTGCCGGAGTGTGCCTGTTCTGTGCTGTGACAGAAGCGGCAATACAGACTCGGAGTATCGATCTCATTACACTGGTATTGATCAATATCAGCACCAATGTTGGTACTGATGTTATCGATGTTTGGATCGATCTGCCCACCACTAGTAATTATGCTTACAGGTTACTCTGGAAGATGCTACATAGATGGTGACAACCTCCAACTGTAGGGAAGCTGGATGCCAGGAGTGAATGCTGTCTTGTGGTTTGCTTCAGAGGGGAACTGTGGCAGGCTAGCCAGGCCTGAGTGCAGGGGAAAGGAGTGGAGAAAGCAGTGAAGGTAAACGGTGGTAAGTCGACTTACTTGGGGGAGAGGGGAGTGTGCACTATCCGGGGAGTAAACAATCCAATCTGTGAGGCAGGCGAAGGGGTCAGACAAGCAAGATCCAGAGCAGGGCAGGCAACACAAGGAGCAGGCAGGTACATCCAAATCAGCAGGCAGGCTTGGGAGTCTGAGGCAGGAAAATGATCAAAACACAAGAGACAAATTCTCAGATATTATCTGGCAAAACTCAGGTGGGAAAGAAGCAGGCAGGAGGTCTGACGTGACCAGACGGAGTGGTGGGAGTGCATCCAATTTAAAGGGCTCCTCTGATTAGCAGCAGTAGCAGTAGCAAGTAGTGCAATCAGCTGCAAGGAGCGGCACCTAATGAGAGGGGAGAGAGAAGGAGAGAGGCAGGGACACAGAGCAGGCAGGAATCCTAACACATCCATCCATCCATCCATCTTCTTCCGCTTAATTCTTGTTGGGTCGCGGGGGGCTGGAGCCTATCCCAGCATCTTTGGGTGAGAGGCAGGGTCCACCCTGGACAGATCGCCAGTCCATCATAGGGCCAATACAGAGAGACAGACAACCATTCACTCTCACATCCACACCTAAGAACTATTTAGAATCTCCAGTTGATGCCAATTAACCTAACCTGCATGTTTTTGACCTGTGGAAGGAAACCGGAGTACCCGAGGTAAACCCACGCAGACACAGGGAGAACATGCAAACTCCACACAGAAGGGTCACTGATGGTCAGGGGGTGGGATCAAATCCATGATGGTCAGGGCTGGAATCGATACTTTGATCTTCTTACTGTGCTACCACAGTGCTAACCCCTGTGCCACCGTGCTGCCCATGCTCCTAACACATCTTCAATTCAGTTCAATTCAAAGGTTTTATTATCATGTGCACAGTTAAATGCAACATTTCCTGAGGAATGAAATTCTTACTCTGTTATCCGAATAAATGCCAAGGTAATAAATATGTGGTGTGAATATGTGAACTGTAATTTTTTTTTGATAAATGTATGACTTTTTTTTTCCACAATATCTTTATTGAACCTTTTTTTTTTTTTAACAAACATGATACAAACAATCAAACACTAACGCTAAAGTACTACAAAAAAAAAAAAAAAAAAAATGCACTAAAAACACCAACAACCACCAACAAAATCAAGTCTTCAACAATGCTCCTCTGTTTAGTCTAGACAATCCAATACATAAGTATACATATTATGTTCACCAGTTTGGAATTTACAAGGTCCACACACATCATTCACCTTCTTCTTCAAGAGTTATGTTTAAATTTTTTACATAATCAATAAAAGGTCTCCATATATTCTCAAACACAATTTCCTTTGATTTCAGTATATATGTTATTCTTTCTAATGGAAGGTTTGTTAACATCTGTCTTAACCACTGAGTCACATCTGGTCTATGAGTCTTTTTCCATAATAGTGCAATACATTTTTTGGCATTAAGCAAACTGAGGTCTATGAATGTTCTTTCACTTTTATTAAAATTATGCTTTTCTGGGTACAGACCCAACAAAAACAGTTTAGGATTCAGTATGATTTGTTTTGAGATTATTTTTTCAATTGTTACCCTCACCTCTTCCCAAAACATTCTTATTAATCTACATTCCCATAAACAATGAAATAGGGTTCCTTTACTTTCCATGCATTTTGTGCATGTATCTGGTATATTTTTGTTATATCTATTTAACTCCTCCGGTGTAACATACATCCGCATTAACCATTTGAAATGTATCAATTTAAGGCGTACATTTATTGATTTGGTTTGAGCTTCTGTACAAGCCAATTCCCATTGTTCCTCCGAAATTTCAATTTGCAGATCTTCTTTCCAGTAGTTTAATCTTTTCAGTGAATTTTCACTTGAAGATAGTGTCAATGAGTTATAAAACTCTGAAATAATACCCTTTCTTTTACTATCTTTCATCATCATTTTTTCCAAGGATGAATAAATAGGTCGAGTGAGAGCTTTATTTTGATTTGATCGAATAAAGTTTCTAAGTTGAAGATATTTAAAAAAATGTGTTCTATTGAGATTAAATTTGATCCTCAGCTCTTCAAAAGACATTATGTTGTCTGCACATGGCAAATATAAATCCTGAATCTTTTGTATCCCTTTTAAATTCCATACTTTAAATACAGCGTCCGCTCTCCCTGGTTTAAAATATTGATTACCCCATATTGGACTAAATTGTGACAATAACTGTGGTTCTTTTAAATAGTTTTTAGCTTCACACCATATTTTGATCATATGCTTTACAAATGGATTTTTAACTTGTTTTTGTAATTTTTTTGCCGAATCTGAGTATATGAATATGGGAAGAGGTAAAGGTAAATTGTATGATTCCATTTCAGTCCAGTGAGGGAGATCATTTGATGAAAAATAATATGTCATAGACCTCAGTTGTGCCGACCAATAATACAACATAAAATTTGGACATTTCAGACCTCCACGATCAAATGGTAAATATAATAAAGACAGACGTAATCTAGCCCTCCTGTTGTTCCATATAAATTCCACTAACTTTTTTTTTATTCTTGAGAATAGATCTAAAGGTGGTGATAAGGGAATGTATTGAAATAAATAAAGTATTTTAGGTAAAATATTACTTTTAAGTATATTGATTCTCCCGATCATCGACATTGGTAGTGACATCCATCTCTGAGTTAACTCATTGATATCTGACATTAAGGCTTCATAGTTGACGCTGGCGACTGATTCTAGCTTAGGCATAATTTGGATTCCTAAATATTTAAACTGATTTACAACATTGAATTGAATTTATGACTTTTTACCTTGTACTTTATAACTTAGACTTTCACAAATTTATTCTCACAAATTTTCTTGCACATTAACCACTTTTTTCTTACAAATTAGCTTCCTGGCATTTGCTATTTTGTAGCTTCTCTTCTGAACTTGATTTTCTCTTGTATAATTGCAACTCTTTTGTATATAAAAATGGCTGTTGTCCACACAAATGTGTAGTTTTATTTTGTTTTGTCAAAGCCTCTGATTACAGACAAAGTACCCCGTTGTTGACACACAGAAGGAGGTTTTTTTACTCTTTCGTTCTCTCTCTCTCTGTTTCACAGCATTTGTGGACCAAAGATGAATGAAGCAACTCTCCAGCCAGTGGTCCAGGTTGGGGATGGTCGAATACTCTCTAGGTGAGGTACTTCAGATTTCAGACTGCTCTAAAATCGCTGTTTGTTAAAGAAAATAAGAAACAGGACATACCTCTGCCATATTAACTTCCTGAGGCATAAAACTTCCCCATCTGATAAAGCGTATCATCCAGGCTGGATTAAGTGATTCTGAATCATCCTTTAGTTATGCTGCTATAGACCCTTTACCTTCATGTGCTTAACCACAGAAAGTTCACTCCAGGTGGTGTTTTCAGGTGATCTGACAGATAGGCATCAGATAATAGGGTCTGGTCTGGGTCCCACCCAGCTCCCCTCTTTTAGGGTCTTGACTTGAGATTTATTTGCCCTCAGATGATTGATATTGTGAACAGGTGCCATATAAGTGAAACTTAAGTGAACTGACCATTTACTTCACTCTTCATTCCAGGGCGGAGTTTCTGTCATTGCTGAATACCTACAACTGTTTCTTGAAAGACCAGACTCAGCTGCACCTCATGTACTCTCAGGTATGTACTGTACTGTATTCAAAAGAATCTTTTCACTGCTCATGCATTTCTGTTTCACATTAACCTCTTAAAATTTCACTGTTGTGGTGGCGGGACGTTTCAAATGTTTTACTGCCACTCATTGAAGAAAGAATTTCATTTTCTTTGCATCCACTAAATTTACCAAAAATGGCTGGAATATTAACCCCTTGCACTCTGGTCAATTTCCCTAAAAACGCCAAAAAATAACGTGCCCAAAGTAAATCAAAAGCTGTTCTTCAACCCTTTGCAGCATCTTCATGGGGTTGGTCTCATTTAAAAGAAAACACTTTGAATTTTTTGGCAAAACAGTCATAATCTCTCTAAGTGCTCCGGCCACTGAGTAACAGTCATCTAAACATACTGAACTTGAAGAAAATAAATTTCGCCTGGGTGTTTTTTTTGATACAAATGCTTGCAAATAACACACAGCTTCAGATCCGGGCTGGAAAATGCAACAGAAATGTAGAACCAAGTATTATCCAGCTGAGGTCAAAATTTTGTAACAATACCACAAAAAATGAATATATTACACAGCTTTGTTCTCAGGTTGTTCCCAGGCGTTTTTGAACTGTGCCAAATTGTGCCAAATGGCACAGTTTGGAAAAATGTCTGTAACTTTTGAATGATTCAATATAGAAGCTTCATCTTGGGCTCTAATGAAAGGTGACATTCAGGGCTCTGTGTGTGTGTGTGTGGGGGTTGTTTATTCATTCATGAATGAATGAATGAACAAACAAGCCCCCACACACAAAGAAGCATGCCACGTAAAAAATGTGTGGCTTTTTTTTACAAGAAAAAATAACCTACAGTGCACTAAAAATTATACTAGAATATTTGTAACCACCCCCCCCCCCGCTACAGAGGACGGACATCGTCCATCGCCACATGACAGAAAGCGGTGACGGTGTGCCACGGTCTAATACGCACAGTTGGACTAAAATATCTGCAATACATCTGCAATCCGCTACAGAACAGTAGCAGGGGCGGGGGGGGTGGCGTTAATTTACCGATCGGTCAAAAGTCATTTTGATTACAATTTTCAGGGATAAAGAATAATTTAGCTTATAACACTTACCTGTCCATAACAGCAGCATAGCTGGCGAACTTCTCTTCCTCATTGTCAGACAAACATGAAACTGGTCTGCTTGTTACGGACTCGTGGTTCTGGTCATGCGACCTGGTCAAA
This sequence comes from Pholidichthys leucotaenia, assembly GCA_020510985.1. NCBI lineage: Eukaryota > Metazoa > Chordata > Actinopteri > Cichliformes > Pholidichthyidae > Pholidichthys > Pholidichthys leucotaenia. The sequence goes on from CM035836.1 coordinate 262,136,945, forward strand.
CCATAATTCCATTATTGCGGTTTTGCGCTTCCATGATTGCGGTTTTGGCGAACGATTTTTCAAAACAAAAACAGTAGTAAGAAAAAAAGACTGGCGAACGCCTGTGTGTCACCCAGCCTTACACAAAACAGATTTCGAACTTCTGTGCTTCAATTGGCTGGCTGTATTCGCAGCCGTTGGTAGGCAGGTCCTTCTTGCTAGGTTTTCAGTCATTGGTTCTTCAAGGTTTCAGAAACCCAATTCAAGGCTCTTATTAGTCGAATGAGAGGTCAATCACATCTAAACCAATCAAAGCACTCCTTTGGCTTTCTGCTCACGGCTGTGTCTGTAGTGGAAGAACAGAAATGCAGCTTTTTTTTCCAGTGCGCTCTAGGATGCAGCGCCCTCGTGCGCCCTTGTGCGCCCTCGTGCGCTCTAGGACGCAGAGACGTGCCCGCCCGCGATACACCGGAGTGCAAGAGGTTAAGTGTCATGAACCTCTCCATGCACTTCTCCACAGCGCACGGCGAGGGGTGAAAATGATGAGGATTTACGTGCAGGGTTCACCACACACATTTATTAACATAACGTCACACAGTTCCCAAACAGGTCAGTGGTGGGTGACCGGACCGTAGAGACAGAACCCTCACAGCATCGCGCTGGGAGGCGATGGGGACCACGACGGCGTCCGGCTGAGGAGTAACGGTCACGGCGACCTCAGGTTAACCTGTAGCATCCTCAATGGTCCCGGTCCGGGACACGGCTGCACCCTTGATGGTCCCAGTCTGGGACGCGGCTGTACCCACGGTGGACTCTGGCGGGAGCCTCGCTGCACCCACAGCGAGCGAACCGGTTCGCAGGAGCACCAGGCTGAGGAGACGGTTGACGGGGGGAACACGAACAGCACGGTGCATTAAATACGGGCAGCAAGGTGGTGCAGTGGTTGGCACTGTTGCCTTACAGTTAGAAGGCTCCAGGTTTGAATCCACAGGCTGGCAGGGGTTGGAACCTTTCTGTGTGGAATTTGCATGTTCTCCCTGTGCTGCGTGGGTTTACTCCGGGAGCTCCGGTTTCCTCCCACAATCCAAAGACATGCATGTTAGGTTAATTGGTTGTTCTAAATTGCCCCTAGATATCTGTCTCCTATAGGCCCTTAGAATAGAGGGTTAGTACTAGTGAAGTGCTTTGAGTGGTCTTTGAGACTAGAAAAAGCACTATATAAGTATAGGTCCTTATCCCTTATCCCTAACCCTGATGATCCTGGCCGGTGGAGTAGAAACGGCGGCATCCTCCTCCGGTTGTACTGGGCCCTCTGTGACCTTCGGCAACGGCGCACCCTAGAAGTAGGCTGAGAGATAGCAGGAAGAGAAAGGTGGTTAGGGTCGCTGGCAGCGGCAGAGCCCGGTGAAGTGAGTGCAGATGCAGCCAAGGGCTGCACCTGACTCTCCTTTCAAAGACCCAGAAAAGACCTCTCTAAAACTGACATAAGAAAAACAAGGGAGAGAACTTGCCTGAGCTGGAGCTCCACCGATGCGGTCCCGGGCCCGGCTTCCAGGAGGTCCAACTCTGGCTCCCACTCCGCTGCCGTCACCTCCGCAGCTGGTGAGATGGTCCAAGCAGTCACTTGATACCCCTGCAGCATCTCCAACACAGGGGAACACCTCTGTGCGGGGCCCCGGGCAGCATCATCCGGGGCCAAAACTCCACCGTCTGGCGGCTCGGTTCCAGGACAGGCAGGCACTCAGGGATTAAGGGAGGAGACACAGAGAAAGTAGGGAATGAGTTTATTGCTGCAGCCGGAGGAGAGGACCCAGCGGACTGCTGAGACTGGGCCTCTCCCCCGGGTGACAGACAGAGGTTTTTATGGGTTAATTGAGTCAAGTGAAAACACACTTGCCTGTCATCCCGGCGTTTGGTGTTCTCAGCTGCAGCAGACGGATGATCGTCCCTCTCCATGTCTACGTAGATTTTGTCCCCTTCCCACGGTGCCGATGACTCCCTCGGCGTGGCTGCAGGGGACCAGCTCCGTGCTGGTTCCGGAGCAGAATCCTCCGGGGGCCCTAGCTTCTCCATTGTCTGGTGGCTCTGCTCGCTCTCAGAAATAGATCGGGGAGACACAGAAGTGACAGGAAAGTGGTTTACCTCCGCAGCTGGAGGAGAGGACCCAGCGAACTGCTGAAGCTGGGCCTCTCTTCCAGGAGACAGACAGTGTTTATCATTATTATATTAAATAGAATGAAAACACACTTGCCTGTCCTCCCAGTGCTTGATGTTCACAGCTGCGGAGAGTCGATGGTCATCCTTCTTGGCATCTGCGCTGGCTCTGGCTCCCCCTCTGAAAGATGGAAGAGCCGGCTCGGGAGATGTGGAAGTGGGCATAACCCGGGGAGCCATGGCCCTCTCGACGGCTGGAAGGACGTCGACAGGCGAAGGAGGGGAAGGCCTCTCCCGGCGTTTCCTCACTGGATGACGCTGTTGTTGTGGAGCCTGAGATGCATGGGCTGGAGCTGGCTGGCCAAGCTGAGCAGAAGAGGAAGCAGACGGCTGACGAGGGGGGGATCTCCACTTCAGCTCGACGGGAATTGCCCTTGCAGACAATCCAGGAAATTGTTGCTCCAGCACGCAGACCATGGAGAGCAGCTCCACGTATTGCGGGCATCTGCAGAGGCCAGGATGCGCCTCCAGAATGCCCATGGCACCAAGCAGATTCTCCCACTTCTTCTTGGAACCTCGGGACACAAGAGCCTTCTCCACAAAATCCAGAATAAAGTCCGCTGCCCACTATTCCTCCAGTGTAGGAGCGGGCCAGCTGCCCGTCCTCTGCGGTGCCGAGGTCGTCGCACCTGGGACATCATGCGCTCCAAAAACCAGGTGAGTGAAAAAAAAGGAGAAAAGGGATGTGAGGGTGTAACCCGCTACATCCTCTTTTTGGCTGGATCTTCTGTCATGAAGCTCTCCATGCGCTTCTCCACAGCGCACAGAGAGGGGTGAAAATGATGAGGATTTACGTGCAGGGCTCACCACACACGTTTATTAACATAACATCACACAGTTCCCAAACGGGTGAAGACATACAAAAATGCAAATAACTTACAGAGGGCATTCGAGGGCCGGCATCGCCCAGCAAACGCATGAGGAGAGACGTGTAGCCACGCTGGCGTCCGACAGCTGGTATCGCTGTGTGGGCGCAAGAGAACCACAGTGATGCAGAGTGGCTACACGTCGTGGCATAAAGCTGAATCAGGTTATCTGCAAACACGCAGCAAACAACACGGTCAGTTAGTTGAAGACCCAGCAATGCGTGACTGGCACAAGGCAGCCTAAGTACTCGCATTGCTGGTGATAGTGAAATTGCCAGCACCTGGGCGAGAGAGGGAACATGGCACAAGGGAAGGAACAGCTGGTACTGATGAGAGAGAGGCGTGGCCAGACTGGCAGCTGTCAGTAGCGCCCACAGAAAGTAGGTCAGAGCCGCTGCCCAACAGCCGCCGGCCAGACAGTAACTGTGAGTGAGGAAGGAACACTGAAACACACACAAAACACATAAACAGCGGTACCTGGACCCACAGGGAGGGCAGGACCGAAGTCAGGATCCGAGCCGGCTTGGTTTCCCCGTCTCGGATCCTGACAGTTAAGGGGTTAAAAGAAAAGTTTCAAATCTACAAGAAAAAGTTGTTAATTTTTGAGACAAAAATTACAAATATTTGAGAAAAAATTTAAAACATTTGCAAGAAAAAATTTGCAAATTTTTGAGAAAAAAATTGCAATTTACAAGAAAAAAATTACAAATTGAGGAGAAAAAAAGTTGCAAATTTAACCTCTTAAAATTCCAGTGCTCCACCAGTGAGGATGTTAAAATTTGTACTGCCACTCACTGAAGAAAGAATTTTATTTTCTTTACACATGCTAAATTTATGTAAATTAGCTGAAATGCTAAGGGGTTAAAGGACCCATGCTGTGCATTGTCTAGGGATTAATTTTAGGTTTTAACATAAACTGTATATGAAGAGTTTGTTTGCAAAAACCGATAAATGCCACTTCCATGAAAATTTCACTCTTTGCATCAAACAGCTGTTAGCATTACCTACTTATAGAAGTTCAAATTGTTTTGTCTCAAAAGCCGATATGTCCCATGTTATAGACCCTACAAATTCATGTGTTTTGTTTTTTGTTTTTTGTTTTCAAAAGCCGATAACTCCACAGGGCAAATCAGCGCTTGGTATTTGGGTCACGTGACTCATCTTGGCTGCCTTCCCGGTCTGCTCGCTCTGACTGGTTTCCCTGGCTGTGTACGTAGTAGTAGTAGTAGTCTGGTAGTGATGTTGATAGCTGGAAATTTGGTGGTTGATAAAGGCACTCTGTCTTCTTGATGTCCAGTTGAGTTCAAAATGAGAAAAACCACTTTTTCATCTGTAGGCTTTTAGGTGTTAATATTTCCAGATCAGCTTCTAAGACATGGTCAAGACATGGAGTACATAATAAAGTAAAAAAATCAAACATCAACTCATTGTTACTTTTTGGCAATTTATTATTACGTTTTGTTTTGTTTTGTTTTGTTTTGTTTTTGTTTTTTTTAAAAACAGATAAGTTCACAAACCATTTTTTTTTTTTTTTTTTTGCAAAAACAGATAAGTCCCAAAAGCCATGCTATTTTGTCTGGAACACACTTGAATGTCTATACGCATCAATGTAGTATGATTGACACACTGATTTAGACATATCCACTCAGTAAAATGGTATAATATAGCTATCACATTTGTGACCAGCCATGAAAAAACCACAAACAAGTCTCCCAAAAAATATTTTGAGTTATTTACAGATTCTAAAAATGTGGAATCTAAACTTTCAAATGATGTCTAATGGATAGAAATCCGAAAAGATTTGAAGAAGATGTGGTCATTTGAACCCAGGAATACAAGCTGCTTAAGTAACCATGTGGTTCTACCTGAACTTGCTGCTGATTGGTCGAAATGAATAACAAAGAGGTGTGAATAGCCAAAGGATATGTAAATCAACTGGGGTATCCACGCCCCTGAAGCTAGGAAGTGGTCTGGCTGATACTTTCCCTCTGAAACTACTCTATTTCAAATACAAAGTTTACGGTTTTAAAATCTCCCACACTGTTATTTGAAGCATGGAGTAGCTTCTTCATGATTTCAACTAGCATATCTTGCAAAAAACAAAAATCACAAATTTTTCAAAAAAAAAGTATTTCTGTATTTTTTAGGAATCAAGTCAGGCTGACTTGTTGCTGGTTTACAAGTGGCAGGTCACATTTTCAGGACAGGTGTGTATTGATCGTCTATCAGTAATATATTTTTGCTCTTTTTTTGCATTCGACTGATTATTTTGCACGTTTACGTTGTAATGATTTGTGATTAATATATTTTGAGGATAAGATAAACATCAAAAAAGCACAAAATTTTTTAAAATAAAATCTTCTATGCAAATATGTTCAAACTATTTTTACTGCAAATTACATCATCTAATAGGGCTGGCGTCCCATAATGTCACAATATGCAAATTGGATGAGTAGATTTATTCCCACCATAAACTTTGGATCATATTAAACATTTTTCACTTTTTTTTTCCTAGCTACAGTCTTTTGAATTCTTAATATGTAAATTTTTTATATTAAAAAAACAGTAGCACCTACTGAAACCAACGCACCCAAATTCCAAGTCAAAATATTAACCTTTAGACCATTTATTCACATAAAATGACACTGACCAAAACAACAAAAATTATGTTTCTTTTAGATCAAATAATGCAAAGAAAACAAGTTTGTGTCCATTCTTAAAAACTACAGTACTTAAGTTTTAACTGAGGAAAAACTCAGAAATCTGTATTTGTGTAATATCTCTGATTTTTATTCACAGCTTTCATGCGTCTTACCGTGCTTAGACAATCATCTAATCAGTACCTGCTTAAGTAGACTGAGGTGACCTTGTGTTGGAATTCAACAAATTCTTAAACTGAATGGCTGCCATACATGTTGTTACGGCCACTCCTTTTCGGAGTCGGACCGCTCTCTGTTTTTTTTCCTGTACTGTAGGTGGAGCTGAGACGGACCGTTCCTGGCTGAGACGTGCTCTACAAAAGCAGTCTCTGCACACCTGTCAGTAGCATTCTGCTCCCGCTGGAGGCCAGTCACCTTCTGTGCTCGTGCTCTGCCTCCCGCCTTTGTCTGTCATTTGGTCGGAGTTGTGCTGGCGGCCCCCAGGTTGTGCTGGGCATAATTGCAGCCCCTGACAGGGGCATGTGATTGCTGGGCTGGCCAGTGATTAGTTTTCATTGTTTCACGCATCCATTCACACACATACACCACTAATTACTACAGACAGTTTCTTTTATTGCTTTCTTTTAAACAATAAACTTGTGTTTAAATTGGCACCTCCGTGTGGTCTCCCTTCTTTGTCTGAGCCTGGAGCCGGGCTTGTGACAAATGGGGACCCATCCACTTGTCTGAATCCGATAGGTCTGTTTGAGCCTTGAGAACCATTTGTGGTGTGACAAATGAGGGCTCATCTGTTTGTTTGAATCTGTTTGTCGGATTCTGGTTTGGCTGTTGCCTCATTCGGTTGTTTTGAGTGGACCGACGGTATTTGTGGAAATAGAAGCTCATTTGTTTGTTTGGGCGTATTTGTCCATTTGTGTGTGTGTGTGTGTGTGTGTGTGTGTGTGTGTGTGTGTGTGTGTGTGTGTGTGTGTGTGTTAACTGGGTTAATACAGGTAAGTGTTTTCCACTCATTTTGTGTTGCTATTACTGGTGATTTCTCCTGGTAGGCTTAACAGTGAATTTCACTAGGGGGTTCACTGTCTGCTTGTGGTTTAGTTTGAGATAAATGAGGCCTGGGGTCACATCCACAGGATTTTCTGTAAGTCACCATGTAGCAGTTGCTTGTCAGCCCAGTGGGCTCGTGAATAAAGATCCTCCCGCAAGTGGCTGCATGAAGACTAATGTCTACAGTAGATAGATGGGGTTTTTGTGACTAGTTAGCCAGGGAGGAGAGTTGCTAGTGTGTCAGTTTTGTGTGGAAACACTTCTTTTTTTGTCTGTTTATGACCCAGTTTTAGTTTGTTCCATTTGCACAATCTGCTCACATGTGTGAGTGGAGGTGTAACGGTTTTGTGTGAATGAGTGAGCGGCTGTGGTGTCCGTGTGACGTCAATGCTCATTAGTGTGCAGTGTTTGCCGGGAAGCACACACCTGTTGGAGAGATACGGAGGTGAGTGTCTGTGTTAATTTGTTACTCTGTTTGTGGTGGGGGTTTTTGGGTTGGAGCATGATTGAATTAACACGGCATGATGTCAACTGTGGAGGATTCTTTGCAGTTTCCTTCTAAGGAGGGTTTGGAACAATGTTTACGGGAGCAGCTGGTCAAAATAGTGAAGCAGTCTGAGCTAGATGTGGGGGACAAATGGTTAAAGGAAAATATGAAACAGATTATATGAGCAAATCTGTTGGCCGAGGGTGTCCTCACATCTGCAGCTCAAGCTGAGGCTTCTGCTAAGTACTCTGATGGTGCTTCTGTATCAGGTTTAACTGGAGATGTTGCCAGCTTCATGTTTGAACAGCGTGAAAGGCTGTTGTTATTGGAATTGGAAGCAGGGCGGGTGCAGCTTTAGAAACTTAGATTGAGTGCTAGGTTAGGTTTAGATGGTGCATCTAGTCACGCACACTCATTTAATGTCTCGTCCAGTTTGCTTCTAGTTCCCCAGTTTTCCGAACAGGATCCTGACACTTTTTTCATTGTTTGAGTGGGTTGCTGATAATAAGATAAGATAAGATAAGATAAGATAAGATAAGATAAGATAAGCCTTTAGTAATCCCACAATGGGGAAATTCCAGGATTACAGCAGCAAAGGGACAGCAGCACTCAGAGCAATAGTTAATAAGATAATAAGAACTGGTTAGCCAAAGCAGTAAATAAATATACATTTGTACACAGATATATACACTAGATGGAATAAAGCAGCATTACGGTTGGGCCTAGTCTGACTCAGAGTGCACATTACTGTTGCAGTGTAAGTTAACTGGTAAAGCACAGGAAGCTTACATCGCACTTAATGTGGCAGACAGTCAAGTTTATGCTTCGGCGAAGGCCGCTGTTTTGAGAGCATATGAGCTGGCACCAGAGGCACAGTATCGTCAGAGGTTTCGCTCGTGGAAGAAAACAATTAAGCAGATGCATATGGAGTTTGCCAGAGAGCTGGTTACACACTTTAATCGGTGGTGTAATTCACTGGACGTTCATTCGTATGAAGCTTTGCGTGAGCTTTTAATTATGGAGCAATTTAAGAACTCTGTTCCTGCCCACATTGCAATGTATATAAATGAACACAAGGTAAAAACTGTCAGTGAAGCAGCCACTCTGGGGGATAAATATGTGTTAATTCATTGTGTTAGTCACAAGTATGCAGAGCCTAATTATTCTGAGTACAGAGGAGAGTTGTTTTTTTTTCACCAGGCAAGAGAGAGAGATAGCAAAATGTTCAGCTGAGTTCATGTTTTAATCCAAGTAAAATCTGCAATTATTGTAAAAATAATGGGCATTAGAAAGCAGATTGTCTGGGTAAATCTAGGGGCAGATCTGGTGATATGCAGGTTAAACCTGTGGCGTTGGTGGTTCTGATTAATTCTGGGAACGCTGAGAACCTATGTGTTGAATTTCCTCCTGTGCATTCTGTCTGTGATGTGTCAGTAACACCAGTTAATGTGCCAGGTGAATTGTCTTCCATGACAAACTGCCCGCTGGAACAGTTGGTGTTTTCCGCCTTCGTCTCTGACGGCTGTGTATCTCTTGGTGGTGCTGTTAAAGTGTCAGTAAAAATCTTGAGGGATACAGGTGCATCAAACTCATTTATTTTGGAGCCTGTTTTGCTCTTTTCTGAGGTGACAGCTATGAGTGATTATGTCCTGGTGAGGGGTATGGAGCTGTCAGTGTTTCCTGCTCCGATACATAAATTTCAACAGGACTATGGTTTGGTTCAGGGAGACGTGGCCATGGCTGTGCATCCTGCATTGCCTGTTCCTGTGGTGCATATCATCTTGGGGAATGATTTTGCTGGGGATCGAGTTTGGGCAGATTTGTCTCCGCCTCCTACTGTAATGTCTTTTCCCTCTAAAAAAAAGCCAAAGCTGGATCCAGGAGTTGTAGCTAACAATAGACCAATCTCTAATCTGCCTTTCACTTCAAAAATCTTAGAAAGAGTTGTTGCTACACAATTATTTGACCACTTGCAGGGAAATGGTTTATTTGAAGAGTTTCAATCTGGGTTTAGAGTCCATCATAGCACTGAAACATCTTTAGTAAAGGTCACTAATGACCTCCTTATGGCATCTGATAATGAATTTGTTTCTAGACTTGTCCTTCTGGACTTTAGTGCAGCTTTTGATACTATCGGTTGTAATATTTTACTTGATAGACTAGAACACCTTGTTGGACTTAATGGGACTTCGTTGCAGTGGTTTAAGTCTTATTTATCTGATAGGTTCCAGTTTGTTCATGTCAGTAATGAGTTTTCTTTCAACTCAAAGCTCAGTCACGGAGTTCCACAGGGATTTGTGCTAGGCCCTATTCTTTTTAGTTTATATATGCTTCTGCTAGGCAACATTATTAGAAAGCACTGCATACATTTTCATTGTTATACAGATGACACACAATTATACTTGTCTATGAAGCCAGATGACAGTAATCAATTAGACAAATTAGAGGCTGGTCTTAAGGAAATTAAAGCTTGGATGACTTGTAATTTCTTAATTTCTTGCTATTAAATTCAGATAAGACTGAAGTCATTCTAGTTGGTCCACAAAACCTTAGAAATACCTTTCCAAATCAAACTCTCTGGGCTGCACGGTGACGCAGTGTTTAGCACTGTGGCAGTACAGTTTACCCTTGGCCGGGGGATCGCGGGGATCGTGGGTTCGATCCCTGCCCCGACCAACAGTGATCTGCGTGGAGTTTGCATGTTCTCCCCGTGTTGCGTGGGTTTACTCCGGGATTTCTCCAGTTTCCTCCCACATACCAAAAACATGCAGGTTAGGGATATGGGGCGCTTGCGCACGCAGCGACCGGCAACTGGTGGCTTGTCACCAGACTGCAAAACAAATCTACCTAAGGGTACAAAATAAGTAATAAAAAAAAAAAAAAAAACTCTTAGTTTGGATGTGGTTACTCTTTCTCTTAATAGTTCTGTGAGGAACCTTGGAGTTATTTTTGATCAAGATCTGTTCTTTAATTCACATATTAAAGTTGTTTCTAAGACTGGCTTCTATCATTTGCGTAATATTGCCAAGATTAGGAGCATCTTATCTCAGAGGGATGCTGAGAAACTAATCCACACTTAGATTAGATTATTGTAACTCTTTATTATCAGGCTGTCCTAAAACATCTTTATAACGTCTTCAGTTGATCCAAAATGCTGCAGCAAGAGTTTTAACAGGTACTAGAAAGAGAGATCACATCTCTCCAGTTCTGGCCTCCCTTCATTGGCTTCCCATAGAATTTAGAATTCAGTATAAAATCCTTCTTCTCACTTACAAAACTCTAAATAATCAGGCCCCTTTTTATTTAAAAGATCTAATACTATCCTATCATCCTAACAGAGCACTATGCTCCCAAAATGCTGGATTACGTGTAATACCTAGACCAGGGGTCGGCAACCTGCGGCTCACAAGCTGCATACGGCTCTTTCATCCCTCTGCTGTGGCTCCCTGTGGCTTTGGAAAATAAATAATGAGTGTCACGAGCCGAGCCAGCTTGGCTTTCCCCGGCTTGGCCCTGATCTCTCTGTGGGTTTTGGTTCTTCTGTATATGTGCATTATGTGTATTTTGTACTCATTTCCATACCTATAGCCACTGCCTGACCGGCAGCTCTTAGTCAGCCTCTGTGACCTATTTTCTCTCACGCTGCTGACAGTCTGTTGGTCCAGCCATGCCCCTCGCTCTCCCTCTTATTTCCATCAGCTGTTCCCAGCCCCGGTAATTATCTTTCCTGCGCCTTTCCCAGGTGTTTGTATTTAAGCAGCTCTTTGCTAGACAAACACCACTGGGACCATTATACGCAGTAGATGGCTGTTCTCCGCCGTCTGACCATCACGTCTCAAAGGACTATTTCTGTGTGTGCTCACTGGAAGACGCTGGGACTACTTGGACTGCCCCCTCACTGTGAGTTATCGCTGTTAGTGTTTCTATTCGCCACTGTGCTGCTATGCTTTCTGTTGCGTTTCCCCCCGTGCAGCACAGCCACTACGCTTTGGCTGTCGCCCAGTGTAATCCTCCCATATGTGTTGGGCGTCCTGGAGGACTCTTAGTTAACCCGAGCTGTCTCATCTTTTGTATGTTCACTTTGGTGTCAATAAATGTGTGTTTGGTGAAACTCTGCACTAAATCCATTCATCCTTTTTCCCCTCCTCTGTGTGCTGTGGTAAGGCACATGGGGAGCTTATGACAAATGAGTATTTAATTAAAATGCATTTTATTTTAGTTAATTTTTAAAATGTAATTCTAAATTTGAAGATTATGGTGAGCTTGTAAAATCTAAATAAAAGTGGTGTTAAAGTGTTGGGTTTGTTGTCGCTCTTAATATGTGTCACAACCCCCAATGTGCGACAGCCGCCGGTGCATGATTTCTTAAACTTTTCGACCCCAGGTAAACCCACTATGGAGAATTCTAAGAAAAGAAAAGTGTGTGAAGAAAACCGAACGTTTAATGCTACGTGGGCAGATTCATTTGCTTTCACTGCTGAAGAGACTGGTTTACCAGTATGCTTAATATGTAACGAGAAACTAGCATACAACAAAAAGTCAAATGTCGCAAGACATTTCCAGAATAAACACGCAGCCTTTGGTCAAAAATATCCAGATGGAGATGAGAGAAAAAAAGCTGTTTTGGAACTGATGCGGAAGGTTGATCTGAGCAAAAATCATTTCAAGAAGTGGATGAAGTCTGCAAATTCAACTACATATGCTAGTTTTGTGGCCACTCAGGAAATAGTCAGGCACAGGAAGCCGTTCACAGATGGAGAAAATATAAAAGAATATTTCATTAAGATTTCAGAGCATCTATTCACAGACTTTAAAAACAAGAGCGAAATTGTGCAGAAAATCAGGGATTGCCCCTCTCTGAAAAGACTGTCAAAGACAGAACCATAAAAATGGCAGAAGACATCACCAGACCACAAATTAAAGGCATCAGTTCAGCTGTGGCCTACTCAATTGCCTGTGATGAGTCTAAAGACAAAGGTGATCTTGAACAAATAGCGCTGTTCTGCCGGTATGTAAACTCTGCTCTGCCACAGGAAGAAATGATTGAGTTGATACCGTTAAAAGGCCAAACACGGTGGGGGGGGGGGGGGGGACATCTGTGAGGCTGTCTTGACTTGTTTAAGAGCCGAAGGAATAAACACCACCTACCTGGTGTCAGTGGCTACTGATGGGGCACCAAGTATGACAGGAGAGCAGAAGGGCTTTGTAGCTTTACTGCAGAAGTTGCTGGACAGAAAGCTGCTGACTTTTCACTGCATCCTGCACCAAGAGGCACTGTGTGCTCAAACATTTTCTCCGGAATGCACAGAAGAAATGAATGTTGTCATTCAGATTGTCAATAAAATAATGGCAAAAGGTTTAAATCACCCTCAGTTCCGTTTGTTACTGGATGAGCTGGAAAGCTCATATTCTGATCTCCTGCTGCACAGCAAAGTCCGGTGGCTGTCCAGAGGGGAGGCGCTGAAATGCTTTGCCGCATGTCTGGAAGAAGTGAAAACTTTCCTGGGCAGCAAGGGGCTCAACTTTCCAGAGCTGGAACAGCCAGAGTGGGTGGAAAAGCTACACTTCATGGTAGACATGACAGCGCACCTGAACATGCTGAACACAGCTCTTCAGGGGAAAGGACGCATAGCCCTGCACATGTAGGAGGAGGTTTTGGCATTTGAGCGCAAGTTGACAGTGCTTGCCAGAGATTTACAGAAAGGTTCACTGTCTCACGTCCCCAATTTGAGAGTTCAAACAAGCTCACAACATGATAAATTCTGCAATCACAACATTTACATTCTGCAGTCATTGCAATGCAAACATCGTTTGGTAAACGATTCTGTGAGTTCAGAGAGGAAAAAACCACATTATCCTTCCCTGTCACTCCCCTAAGCATCGATCCATCCCTACTGAATAGGACTGCATTGGCAGGTGTGAGTCAACCTGATCTTGAGATGGAACTGGCTGACATAGCCGACAAAGACATATGGGTGTCCAGGTTTAAACGGTTGACAGCAGACCTTGAAGCTGTTGGCCGTCAGAAGGCCGTTCTTGCTCAGAATCACAAATGGAGTGATATTGAAAACCTCCCCAAACCGGACAAACTTGTGTTTGAAACATGGAATGCTATCCCCGACATTTATGTGAACATGAAAAAGTATCCACTTGGAGTCCTGTCGATCTTTGGATCCACATATGTATGTGAGCAGGTGTTCTCCAACATGAACTTTATTAAAAGCAAACATGGCGCCTCACAGATGACAGCTTACGATCCTGTGTAAAGATGAAGGTGACGTCATACAGCCCTGACGTGCAGACGCTGTGCGCTGAGGTTCAGGAGCAGAAATCACATTAACCAAGTATGATAAATGTTTTAATTGCCTATTATTTTGCATATATTCATATTTTTTCATTGTTCAGTGAAATAGTCCTTTTATTATTCAGGTTGACAGCTGACTGCACGCGCCAGTAAAAGGATGACGGCACACAGAAGAGGACGGCATTTTTGGTTTGCTGCCGGTGGATAATTTAAGTTCAGCATTTTTTTTTTTTCATAAATACAAGAAGGACTCAAATAGATATTGACTATTTTACTTGAAAGTAACCTTCAACCCAATGTTTTTTTTTCGGAGATCAAAATGTTTTTGTTGTATGCAGAAATGTAATTTTGTTTTCTCTGCAGGAGTTCATTGATTTCATAAATGCAACACATTATAGTTTGTTTATACATAGCATAAAGGCAAAAAAAAGTGTTATATGCAGTGTTATTTCATTTTAAATGTCAAAAGGGTTTTGTGACTCCCAGTGTTTTCTTTTCTGTGGGAAACGGGTCCAAATGGCTCTTTGAGTGGTAAAGGTTGCTGATCCCTGACCTAGACTCTCCAAAAGTACAATGGGAGGCAGAGCCTTCAGTTATCAAGCTCCTCTCCTTTGGAACCAGCTGCTAATCTGGATTCGGGAGTCAGACTCGATCTCTGTTTTTAAGAATAGAGTTAAAACCTTCCTTTTTGATATAGCCTACAATTAGGGAGGGATCATGTGTCTTTGAACCCTCGGTTATGCTGCTAATAGGTTTAGACAGCCGAAGGACCTCCAATAATGCACCGGACTTCACTCCTTTCTTCACTTTCAATGAAATATTTTTGCTGGTCATTAACATTTGTTTGTTCTCTCCCATAGATTGAGTCCCCATCGTGCTGTTTGCTCTCTACATGTCTGTTCTTTTCTTCTTCTTCTCTATCCCCTCACCCCCCAGCCAGTTGCAGCAGATGACTGCCCCTCCCTGAGCCTGGTTCTGCTGGAGCTTTCTTCCTGCTAAAAGGGAGTTTTTCCTCTCCACTGTCACCAAGTCATTTTTTATGTGCATGCACATACTAAATGACAATAAAGAAATCTTGAATCTTGAATCTTGAAGTGCTTGCTCACAGGGGATCTCCTGATTGCTGGGGTCTTTCTGCAATTGTGGGTATTTCACCTACAGTTGAAAGTGCTATGAGATGACTGTTGTTGTGAAATGGTGCTATATAAATAAAGTTGAAATGAAGTCTTGTCCAGGGACAGAGCACGATCAGCATAATTCTGAATTTTTTCCAGCATGTGCAGTAACGCACACCATGAGTCGGAAGCAGGTGGAGACTGATGATGATGGTTTAAATAATATTGTAAAAATACCTGATTCACTCTTGTATGTGTCTCACACTGATTTAATAACGGAACAACGTGCTGATCCATCTTTGACTGTGCTTTTTGACACTGGTCTTTTAGATACAGACATTGAGAGTGCAGTTCTTGGCTATTTCCTACAAGACGGGTTGTTGGTTTGTAAGTGGAGGCCCCACAGTGATGTCGTTGGCTCCCCGGTGTATCAGGTGGTAGTGCCATTGATGTTCTGTGAGGACGTGTTGCGGACCGCCCATGATAGAATAGAATAGAATAAACTTTATTTGTCATTGTCGCATAAACAATGAAATTTAAAAATGCGAACCAGCCAGAGCATCATTCATAAATATGTAAACTCAATATGTATAAAATGTACAAAAACATCATAAACATGCAAACATACACACATACAGTCCGCACAATGCAAACCTCCAATCACATATTTCTGCCATTGCACAGTCCCCTCATACACCTTCAACATCCAACTGCTTTGTACTGCATTTATTACATTTATTGCAGTTGGAAAAAACTGTTTTTGAGTCTGCTTGTCCTTGTTTTAATTGATCTGTATCATCTGCCTGATGGCAACAGTTCAAACAAGGAGTGGCCAGTATCCTTTATTATATTATATTTATTATATTCCGTGCTTTTTTGAGACAACAGGATCTGTGGAGGTCTTCCAATGTGAGGAGAGGGCACCCAACGATCTTCGGAGCCGTCCTAATGACTTTCTGGAGCGTTTTTCTCTGAGCTGCTGTACAGCTGGTCTACCACACACACATACAGCATGTCATTAAATTCTCAATGGTACATCTGTAAAAGGACACCAGCAATCTCTGGGTGATATTATTCTTCCTGAAGACGCTCAGGAAATACAGTCTTTGCTGTGCCCTTTTCAGCAGCTCAGTGGTATTTACACTCCAGGTCAGGCCCTCTTCAATGTGAACTCCCAAAAAGTGGAAGTCCAACACCCTCTCCACACAATCCCCGCTGATAATTCACGGAGGAATGTCTATTTTCTTCCTCCAGTAGTCTATTATAAGCTCTTTGGTCTTTGAGATGTTAAGGAGCAGATTATTTTCTCTGCTCCACACCATCAGCTGCTCCACTTCATCCCTGTAGACTCATCCCCCCCCCCCCCCCGAGATGAACCCCACCACCGTGGTGTCATCAGCAAACTTCACAGTAGTATTGCTATGGTGTGCATGGGCACAGTCATATGTATAGAGGGTATAGAGCAAGGGACTCACCACACAACCCTGAGAGAGCTGATGCTGAGGCTGATGGCCGTCGATGTATAATGGCTCACTCTAACCCTCTGAATGCGACCTGTCAGGAAACTGTTGATCCACATACAGATGGAGTATGAGAACCCCAGATCCTCCAGTTTAGCCACCAGTTTGTGTGGAATAATGGTATTAAATGCAGAACTGTAGTCCACAAAGAGCATCCACACATAGCTCTCCTCCTGCTCCAGATGGGACAATGCAGCATGGAGAGCTATAGCTCTCCATGCTGACACCCACAATGGTCACAGAAATAACTTGAATCTGACAAAAGTGGTAATAAATAAAAATTCTATGAAAATTAACCAATGAAAATCAGGCAATGCTTTTGAATTGTGGTTCAACAGAATTATTTTAAAAAACAAACTCATGAAACAGGCCTGGACAAAAATGATGATACCCTTAACTTAACATTTTGTTGCACAACCTTTTGAGGCAATCACTGCAATCAAACGATTTCTGTAACTGTCAGTGAGACTCCTCCACCTCTCAGCAGGTATTCTGGCCCACCCCTCATGAGCAAACTGCTCCAGTTGTCTCAGGTTTGAAGGGTGCCTTCTCCAGACGGCATGTTTCAGCTCCTTCCACAGATGTTCAATAGGATTTAGATCAGGGCTCATAGAAGGCCACTTTAGAATAGTCCAATGTTTCACTCTTAGCCATTCTTGGGTGTTTTTAGCTGTGTGTTTTGGGTCATTATCCTGTTGCAAGACCCACGACCTGCGACTGAGACCAAGCTGTCTGTCACTGGGTACACATTTCTCTCTAGAATACCTTGATAGTCTTGAGATTTCATTGTACCCTGCACAGATTCAAGACACCCTGTGCCAGATGCATCAAAGCAGCCCCAGAACATAACAGAACCTCCTCCATGTTTCACAGTAGGGACAGTGTTCTTTTCTTGGTATGCTTCATTTTTGCGTCTGTGAACATAGAGCTGATGTGCCTTGCCAAAAAGTTCCAGTTTTGTCTCGTCTGTCCATAGGACATTCTCCCAGAAGCTTTGTGGCTTGTCAACATGCAGTTTGACAAATTCCAGCCTGGCTTTTTTATGATTTGTTTTCAACAGTGGTGTCCTCCTTGGTCATCTCCCATGAAGTCCACTTTGGCTCAAACAACGACGGATGGTGCGATCTGACACTGATGTACCTTGACCTTGGAGTTCACCATGAATGTGTTTAGAGGTTGTTCTGGGCTCTTTTGTTACCATTCGTATTATCCGTCTCCTCCTGCACTCATGTCCAGGGAGGTTGGCTACAGTCCCGTGGATCTTAAATTTCTGAATAATATGTGCAACTGTAGTCACAGGAACATCAAGCTGCTTGGAGATGGTCTTATAGCCTTTACCTTTAACATGCTTGTCTATAATTTTCTTTCTAATCTCCTGAGACAACTCTCTCCTTTGCTTCCTCTGGTCCATGTTTAGTGTGGTACACACCATGTCACCAAACAGCACGGTGACTATTTGTCACCCTTTAAACAGGCCAACTGACTGATTACAAGTTTGTAGACACCTGTGATGTTAATTAGAGGACACATCTTGGTTGAACATGTCCTTATGGTCACATTATTTTCAATCTTTTCTAGGGGTACCATCATTTTTGTCCAGGCCTGTTTCATGAGTTTTTTTTTTTTTTTAATAATTCTGTTGAACCACAATTCAAAAGCATTGTCTGATTTTCATTGAATTTATTTATTACCACTTTTGTCAGACTCAGTTTATTCCGGTGACCATTGTGGGTTTTTCTTTCATTAACAGAGGGGTACCAACTATTTTGTCCACGTCTGTATTGCTTCTGGGGAATGCAGAGTTTTGAACAGGGGGGAGTGTGCCTCAGTGGCCTGTTGGGTCAGTAGCTGTTGCAGTCCTGATTGATGAACATGTGTCAGAAGATGACATTGGGGTTGTTTCTGATGAGTGTAGGTTACAGAGGAGGTTAAAGAACTCAGAATCGTGGCGTAATCTTCATGGATTGTTGGGACATTTGTCAGCAGAATGTTCTGCTGATTTGGTGGCCTTGATCCAGGAGTATTCGCAGTTGTTTTGTGATGTTTCAACCCATACTCTTTTAATAGAGCATAATATTGATGTCGGTGATTCCATGCCTGTCTGTCAGCATTTTTACAGGGTCTCATTTGAGAGATGTAAAATGCTGTAGCAGGAAGTACATTATCTGTTGGAAAATGGGTTAGCCTGGCCTTCCACGTCTAGCTGAGCTTCTCCTTGTTTGCTGGTGGGTAAATCAGATGGGAGCCAGCGGTTTTGTACTGATTACCAGAAGGTCAACACTATTATCAGACCGGATGCATACCTCGTATGGAGGATTGCATTGACCAGGTAGGTTCGGCCCAGTTTGTCAGTACGTTTGATTTGCTGAAGGGGTACTGGCAGGTGTCAATGTCCAAAAGAGCTAAAGAAATCTCTGCCTTTATCACTTCATTTGGCCTGTTCTCATACTCAGTGATGAGTTTTGGATTGCGTAATGCGCCAACCACATTTCAGCAGCTCATGAACTTGGTATTATCAAGACTGGAAGGGTGTGGGGTATATCTAGATGATGTTGTTGTGTTCAGTGACACCTGAGAAGATCATGTCCTGCACATCAGGGAGTTGTTTGATCAACTTAGGAATGCAAATCTAAGTGTCATTTCAGCCAAATGTGAGTTTGGCAAGGGCACAGTGACCTACTTGGGAAAAGTAGTGGGACAGGGGCAGGTACGGCCAGTACAAGCTAAAGTTTCAGCAGTGGAACAGTACCCCATACCAACTACTAAGAAGGAGCTTGTGCATTTCCTGCGGTTAGTGGGCTATTACTGTTGTTGCTGCAAGACCTTTTCAACTGTGGTAGCACCCCTGATCAACTTTTTGAAGGCCAGAACCCAGTAGGTTTGGTCTGATGTTTTTCAGAAATCTTTTGACAGTGTAAAAGCTCTCTTGTGTTCTTCCCCCAACCTGGCAGCTCCACGTTTGGATCAACCTTTTCAGATGCAGGTGGATGCCAGTGATGTGGGTGTAGGAGCCGTTTTGCTCCAGTCACGACAAGATGGAATTGATCGACTTGGGAGTTATTTTTCAAAGAATTTTAATTCTTATCAGCTGAATTATTCAGCGATTGAAAAGGAAACACTGGCTTTGATGTAGGCTTTGAAACATTTCGAAGTCTATGTTGACTCTGGAGGCCCCAACAAGGTCTACGTGGATCATAATCCATGGGTTTTGTTGAGTTCATTGATTTGCCCTAATCGTAGACTGATGCGTTGGTTTTTGTTTTTGCAGACTTAGACATCCAACACATCAAAGGCTTGGAGGATGTTGTAGCAGATGCCCTGTCCAGAGCCCCGGGTTCTTAGGTGTCAGACTTCAGGTGCTTTCACACCTAAATTCATTTAATTTGGTCGGAATCAGTTGACAAGTTTGTTACTTTGTATCATTTTCTCCTCGGTTTGGTCCCCTTTCACACAGGCAAAAATTGAGGCAGACCAAACTGCATCACGTTAAATCCCTCGAGACTTACGTCAGAACGTTCTCTGTTCTTATTGGTCAGATTTTTTTGCCGCGACAACAGGAAAGGTACAGTGTCTCACAAAAGTGAGTACACCCCTCACATTTTTGTAAATATTTTATATCTTTTCATGGGACAACACTGAAGATATGACACTTTGAAACAATGTAAAGTAGTCAGTGTACAGCTTGTATAACAGTGTAAAATTGCTGTCCCCTCAAAATAACTCAACACACAGCCATTAATGTCTAAACCGCTGGCAACAAAAGTGAGTACACCCCTAAGTGAAAATGTCCAAATTGTGCCCAAATAGCCATTTTCCCTCCCTGGCGTCATGTGACTCACTAGTGTTACAAGGTGTCAGGTGTGAATGGGGAGCAGGTGTGTTAAATTTGGTGTTGTCGCTCTCACAATCTCTCATGCTGGTTACTGGAAGTTCAGCATGGCATCTCTTGGCAAAAAACTGATAATGGGGGAAAAAAAATTGTTGCTCTACATAAAGATGGCCTAGGCTATAAGAAGATTGCCAACACACTGAACCTGAGCTGCAGCACGGTGGCCAAGACCATACAGCGTTTTAATAGGACAGGTTCCACTCAGAACAGGCCTCGCTATGGTCAGCCAAAAAGGTTGAGTGCACGTGCTCAATGTCATATCCAGAGGTTGTCTTTTGAAAATAGACGTATGAGTGCTGCCAGCATTGCTGCAGAGGCTGAAGGGGTGGGGGGTCAGCTGGTCAGTGCTCAGATCATATGCCGCACACTGCATCAAATTGGTTTGCATGGCTGTCATCCCAGAAGGAAGCCCCTTTTAAAGATGATGCACATGAAAGCCCACAATTTGCTTAAAACAAGCAGGCTAAGGACATGGATTACTGGAACCATGTCCTGTGGTCTGATAAACTTATTTGGTTCAGATAGTGTCAAGCATGTGTGGTGGCAACCAGGTGAGGAGTACAAAGACAAGTCTGTCTCACCTCCAGTCAAGCATGATGGTGGGAGTGTAATGGCTTGGGGCTGCATGAGTGCTGCCGGCACTGGGGAGCTACAGTTCATTGAGGGAAACATGAATGGCAGCATGTATTGTGACATACTGAAGCAGAATATAATCCCCTCCCTTTGGAAACTGGGCCGCAGGGCAGTATTCCAACATTATAACGACCCCAAACACATCTCTAAGACAACCACTGCCTTGCTAAAGAAACTGGGGGTAAAGGTGATGGACTGGCCAAGCATGTCTCCAGACCTAAACCCTATTGAGCATCTGTGGGGCATCCTCAAATGGAAGGTGGAGGAGCACAAGGTCTCTAACATCCACCAGCACCATGATGTCATCATAGAGGAGTGGAAGAGGATTCCAGTGGCAACCTGTGAAGCTGTAGTGAACGCCATGCCCAAGAGAGTTAAGGCAGTGTTAGAAAATAATGGTGGCCACACAAAATATTGACACTTTGGGCACAATTTTGGACATTTTCACTTAGGGGTGTACTCACTTTTGTTGCCAGTGGTTTAGACATTAATGGCTGTGAATTGAGTTATTTTGAAGGGACAGCAAATTTACACAGTTATACAAGCTGTACACTGACTACTTTACATTGTATCAAAGTGTCATATCTTCAGTGTTGTCCCATTGAAAGATATAATAAAATATTTACAAAAATGTCAGGGGTGTACTCACTTTTGTGAGATACTGTAAATACAGGAAGTAGGATGACTACCGTGTATTTATGCATTTCTGGGAGAAAATAATACATATCATAGCGTAATCTACAGGTGGCTTTCATTGCCCTGGTTATCGTTTATTATATATGTGCATATACCACTTTTGGCAAATCGTAGTTTGAAAATGAAGCGCTGCTACGGATGGGAAATAACATGTTAACATTCAATCCTCTAGAACCATGATGTGCTCAGCCACAGATATTTTCAAAGATCTACCAGGCATGTACAGTGACATAAAATGTTTTACCATTTGCCGCTGGTCCCGTTTTAGTGCGGTCGCTTTCTCACCTGCAGGACCACACCAGAGTTTGCCATTTAATTCGAACCGAGACCATCTTCGGTATGGTTGTTTTGGTACGCACTTGAGTGTGATTACCTTGTTCTCACCAGACAAAACGAACCGCACTAATGGAGAAAACAAACTTGAGTTCGATTGAAACGGAATAAAGCCTGCAGGTTTGAAAGCACCCTTAGTAAACTTGATCTATTAGTACCTATGCCACCTGTTTAGCGGGTCAGCACTCTTAAATTGTTTCTCCAGGCGCCGAGGTTTGTTTGGTAGCTAATGGGTTTAGAGGGGTTGGTGGGGTGCTTACACCAGGGCCGGGTTAAAGGGAAAAAGATGGCAGATCTGTATTTGTTGTAGTTTTAATGGTACACAGTAAATTATAGCAATGAATAAAGAAATTATAGGAATGATTGTTTGTAGATCAGTTTGTGTAGGCCTTCCCAACTCCATTTTTTGTATGTGTGCTGGGGGGTATTATGTCCCGCTCCTTTTTGGAGTCGGACTTCTCTGTGTTTTTTTTTTCCTGTGCTGTAGGTGGAGCTGCGAATGACCGCTCCTGGCTGAGAGCATTCTGCTCCCGCTGGATGCCGGTCACCTTCTGTGCTCGTGCTCTGCCTACTGCCTTTGTGTGCCACTTGGTCGGGGTTGTGCTGGTGCCCCCCTGGTTGTTGCCTGTAGCCTGTGGGCTTTCTGGTTTGGGGTTTGCAGCTAGGCATGATTACAGTCCCTGACAGATTTGTGTGATCGCTGGACTGGCCAGTGATTAGTTTTCTTTGTTTGTTTCGTGCATTCATTCACACACATACACCACTGATTACAACAGACACTTTCTTTTATTGCTTTCTTTTAAACAATAAACTTGTGTTTAAATTGGCACCTCCGTGCGGTCTCCCTTCTTTGTCTGAGACTGGGGCTGGGCTTGTGACAATGCAGAGGTGATAAATTTTGGAAAGATTTTGTAGTTTTCTCTTATTTTTTTCCAGAGCTGTATATACTGTATATAACTTCACAGCTCCTCAAAAAAAAAGTATATCTGTAAAGTTCTGTCTGAAACAATCAGTTTTCAGTATGTTTATTAATATTAATAACCCCTCATCTGATTAGGTATAGAAGTGAAGCAGTCAGGGTGTGCTTGTTTTCCTAACTTGGAGAACTGAAGGCAGGCCTGGCTGGAACTTGACACCATGAAACCCTTAAAGTCCAGTTTACTCATTTGTTTTGGAGCTTAGTGAAATAGCTGTCAGCATTAGCATTTCTTTGTGAAGTGAGCATTTTCACATTTTTACAGTACATATCTGACTCACTGGTACACTTAGAAGGTTCAAACCAACAAAAACATAATTTTACCATTAATGGGACCTTAAAGAATCATGATCCTGTACAAGTCAATCTATTTCAAAGATGTATTTGATTGACTGGTGTCTGTGGCTGTAATTATACCCCACACAGGTGTGTGTCTTTCTGTGTTACAGGAAGGAAATGGAGAGGTGGTGGTGGAGGGCTTTCTGAATATCTCCTGGGGTGTAAGGCGACCCATCAGGCTGAAAATACAAGATGACAAACAGATGAGTCCCTTCACTCCTCTCATCCAACCAGAACCAGCTAGTCCTGTCAGCCCAGTGGGAAGCAAAAGGTTGACATTGACATATGCCCAAGCAATTAATGGTGATTAGCTCCATTTCATTTAAATAAGTCTCTCTGTCTCCTTTTTTAGGGGTATGTCACGATGGGGGGAATACACTGACCTTCACCAGATTGATGAGATTGCTGAGTCCTCGCAGGTCAAAAGTCCTCTACCAGGTTGACTTTATTTCTTCTACTCATAGTCGTACTATGCATACTCAATGCATACTCATACTTTTACTCATACTTCTACGCGTACTTCTATGCATACCCATGGGGGCCCTCATGGATCTCCACCTTATTGTGGTGGGGGGATTGCATGCCATTTTGATCCTGGAGCTATGTTGTTGGGGTCAATTTGCCCTTGTAGGGTCTTCCAAAACAAACAGGTCCTGGGTGAAGGACCAGACTAAGAGTGATCCAGTAGACTCTCATGATGAATGAACAATCAAGGATTCAGTGTACCCCACCCGGTATGGGGTTACCGGGGCCTCTCCCAGGAGCTTCTCTTGGTGGACTTCACTGTGCACATGGGCAACGACAGTGAAACCTAGAGGGGCATGATTGGGAGGAACAGCCTGCCCGATTGAACCCGAGTGGTGTTCAGTTGTTCGACTTCAGTGGAGCAAGACTTTCAGTCAGCCTCAAAGAGATTCTAGCAAACGGTTCAGTGACTCATGAAGGGAAAGCAACTTCTGATTACATATGGGATACTGTTGGGTAGTGGAAGGAATACTTTGATCTCCTCAGTCCCACTGACACGTCTTCTGTTGTGGAAACAGAGCTTGAGGACGAGGGGGGACGACTTGCCCGTCATTGGGGCTATGGCCACCGAAGTAGTTAAAAAACTCTTGGTGGCAGGACCCCAGGGATGGATGAGATTCGACCTGTGTACCTCAACGCTCTGGATGTTGTAGGGCTGTCATGGTTGACACACCTCTGCAATACTGCGTGAAGGTCGGGGACAGTACCTTTGGGGGCAGCTGTGGTACAGGTGTAGTGTGGCCGACTACTGATCGGAGGGTCAGGGGTTCAATTCCCGCTCTGTCTGCAGTCTGCATGTCAAAGTGTCCTTGAGCAAGACACTGAACCCCCAGTTGCTTCTGGCGGGTCAGGCCAGCTCTGGTGCATGGTAGCTTCACCACCATCAGTGTGTGAATGTATGTGTGAATGGGTGGACAGCAGGATCTGTAAAGTGTTTTGGTTGTCTAGAGATGAGAAAAAGCGCCATATAAGTGAACACCATTTACCTTTGGCATGGTAAACCAGGGTGGTGGTTTCCTTCTTCAAGGGGGACCGGAGGATGTATTCCACTTTTAGAGTATCACACTCCTCTGCCTCCCCAGGGAGGTCTATGCCAAGGTACTGGAGAAGAGAGTCTGGCCATTGGTTGAGCCTCGGATTCAGGAGGAACAATGTGGTTTTCATCTTGGCCATGGCACATCGGACCAGCTCTTCACCCTCTTGAGAATCCTTGAGGGTTCGTGGGAGTTTGCCCAACCAATCTACATGTGTTTTGTGGAATTGGAGAAAGCGTTCAACCACGTCCCTCGTGGTCTCTTGTGGGGGGTTCTTTGGGAGTATGGAGTATCAGTCTTGTTGCTACAAGGTATCCGGTCTCTATGCCACTGTTGCAAGAGTTTGGTTTGTATTGCTAACAATCAGTCGAACTCATTCCCAGTGAGAGTTGGACTCCGCCAGGGCTGCCCTTTGTCACCAGTCCTGTTTGTAAGTTTTATGGACAGGATTTCTAGTGGTCCTGCTGTCTTTAGTGAGCAATGACCTGCAGGTCTTACTGGAGCAGTTTGTTACTGAGTATGAGGCAGCCAGGATAAGAATCAGCACTTCCAAGTCTGGTGGATTGTCCTCTTTAGGTTAGGGATGAGCTCCTGCCCCAAGTGGAGGAGTTCAAGTATCTCAGGGTCTTATTCAAAAGTTAAGGGAGAATGGAGTGGAAGATTGACAGACAGACTGGAGCAGCATCTGCAGTGATGTGGATGTTGTACCAACCTGTCATGGTGAAGAGGGAGCTGAGCTCTAAAACAAAGCTGTCAATTTACTGGTCAAAATACGTTCCTACCCTAACCTATGGTCATGAGCTTTGGGTAGTGACTTAAAGAATGAGATCACAAGTACAAGTTGCTGAAATCAGCTTTCTCCATAGGGTTGCTGGGCTCACCTTTAGAGATAGGGTGAGGAGTTCATTTATCTGGGAGAGGCTCAGAGTAGAGCTGCTGCTCCTCCGCACTGAAAGGAGCCAGTTGAGGTGATTTGGGGCATCTGATCAGGATGCCTCCTGAATGCCTCACACTTAGGCTGCATTCACACCTGGATAGTCCAGGAGTCTCGGTTCGACTCACCAGGGAATGGCAAGTATTTTCACACCTTCGTTTGGTTTGCATTCACACAGCATTTCACTCAAGAGGACCAAACTGCTTGGACGTCACGCAGTTACAACAGCTGCTCATTTTGTGGCACTGTAGCCAAAGCCACCACTGACCAGGAAGAAAAAATCTTGGCAAAGAAGAGAAATCCACTTAATCGATTGGCCAGGACTGAAGGGAAATCTGATGTTATGCCGAGAATTGCTCGCTTGACAAGAATTGCATCCCATGCACCAAAATTATAAAATATAACACTACAGCCAGGCTGTAACTATTTGTTCATTTTTAGAAGTACCCATTATACATTTTTAGAAGTAAAAATTGTTATTACCTCTTGTAAATTATCTTTAAATTATGTTTATTCGACGATGGGATGCAATTCTAGGCAAACAAGCAATTCTCAGCATAACATCGTTCCCTTCAGCCGATCGTTTATCCGCCACAAACTAATAAAAATAACAAGCTCCGATGTCTGTATAAACCCCCGCGCCACCATCATGTCGCTAAACGTTTTAAAAACATTGGTGTTCTTCTGTGCAGCCACAAGCAGTTGAGAAATTTGGTCCTCACACCAATTGTCTATCAGAGCCTGCATTTTCCTCACTCCTCAATACTTCAAGTCCAAGAGACATTTTTTTAAACTTTTCTCCTCATTTTTCTTCAGTTAAAGTATTTCTTGGATCCGCGCGGTTGTCTTTATTGTATTTTTTACCCAAAATGGAGGCTGAAGAACCTGGAGCTCTTCAGCTGAATCGGGGTGTTGGATTTATTGATTTACCCACACATTCCTGCCACAGACGTGCTGCCACGGAAACACACATCAAGTTTTCAACAGGGATAACTTTCTGAGGTGAGAGGGAACTTCGCCTGTCTGCATCTCACCCAGGCGGTGAATTAATGTCTTTTCATGTATTTACATTGAGTTATAATGTAATCGTGCTGCATGAAAAATTCGCCCGTTTGCGTTTGATGTGAAGGCACCTTTACAGTAAATGCCACTTTCTCTTCTCACTGTGTGTTGCTGTGGAACAGCGACACGTCCACCCTTTGGTCCGCTGGATACTCCGTTTGCATTCACATGGCAAGCAAAGCACACCAGACTGCGTTCGCAAGCGAACCGAGACCCCCATCCCCCGTTTTCAGGGGGACCAGAGTTCACTTGTTTGGTGCTGCACCAGAGTTCCAGGTGCATTCAGACAGTGGCAAACGAACCGATCTATCCAGGGAATACACACTGTGGTTCTTTAGTCCGGACCAAACAGTGGCCGTGTGAATGTGCCCTTAAGGTGTTTCGGGCACGTCCCACTGGGAGGAGACCCCGGGGCAGACCCAGGACATGCTGGAGAGACTATGTCTTCCAGCTGGTCTAGGAACACCTTTCTTGTCTCCTCTGAAGAGCTAGACGAGGTGGCTGGGGAAAGGGAGGTTTGGGTTTCTCTGCTTGGGCTGTTGCCTCCCGGAAAAGTGGTAGAGGTTGGATGGATGGATGGATGGATGGATGGATGGATGGATGGATGGATGGATGGATGGATGGATGGATTGTCATAATATATGGGTCTACAACATGGAGCTCAACTTGCTGCAGCTTAAGGAAACATCTTGTGGCTTCAGGGACACAAAGTGACGGACCGCCTCCTGTAGACACACGTTAATCTAGCCTTGTTCAGCTGCTGATAGCCTGCAAATCTATCATCTCTTAAAATACACAAAGGTTTTAGTCAAGCACCACTTTTGTAGATTAAAAAATGGCTAAAATCAAACAACTTGTCAGTATGGAAAAGTCTGTCAGTTTATTGTGTTCCCCTCTTGAGAGTATTTGCAGCTCACTTCTCTATTTGCAGGAAAATTCATAAACTCATAAGAAAAAATTTATATATAATTTATATATAATTTAAAAATTTATAAGACGAAAATCCAAGAAAAGCTGCACCTATTGAAGAAAAACTTCACAAATTTACAAGAAAACTGGCAAATTTATGAGATGAATAGAATGAATAGAAAAGAATATCACCAGTCAATCTACGTTCCTACCCTCACCTATGGTCACGAGCTTTGGTAATGACCAAAAGAATGAGATCGTGGATACAAGCGGCTGAAATGAGCTTTCTACGTAGGATTGCTGGACTCACCCTCAGAGATAGGGTGAGGAGCTCAGTCATCCGGGAGAGGCTCAGAGTAGAACCGCTGCTCCTCCACATTGAAAGGAGCCAGTTGAGGTGGTATGGGCATCTGATTAGGATGCCTCCTGGACACCTCCCACTTGAGGTGTTTCGGGCATGTCCCACTGGCAGGAGACCTCGGGGCAGACCCAGGACTCGCTGGAGAGTCTATGTCTCCCTGGTGGTTTGGGAACGCCTTGGTATCCCCTCTGAAGAGCTGGAGTAGGTAGCTGGGGAGAGGGAAGTCTGGGCTTCTCTGCTTGAACTGCTGCCTCCACGACCCGGACCTCCGGAAAAGCGGTAGAAGATGAATGGATGGATGGATATCACAAATTTAAGACAAAGAACCCAAAATTTAGCAAGACTCTGTCCAGGGGACCACAGATGAGAAATCTATTCTTTTTTTTGTGCAAATAAATAAATAAAGTGTCAAATAAATAAATGTGCAAATCATGTGAGAAAAAAGTTGAAAATGTACATAACACAAAAGTCCTAAATTTATGCAAAAAAGCTGTCTAGTTAAAAGCAAAAAAAATCACCTGTTGCTAATGGTGACAAGCCAGTTTACATCTACAACTTGGCAGTGCTGCATTCATTTTAAGGCTCTCATATGTTTTGCAGCTCCATGTATTTTACAAAAAATATTCAAAATGGCCATTCTAGAGGATGTTGACCCATATCATAATGTCTCCAAAAAATACTATAATATAGACTCCAGTGTTTTATCTAAAATGTAACACAGACTTACAGTGTTGTTTGCTCCATCCAAAGTTCCACCTGTTTATGAAACCGTAACCCTGCGCCCCATGAGGCACAAGAACCCAGAGATGGAGACAGAGTCCAACCTGTTTCGCTGCATGAGTGATGCCTCACTGGTTAAGAGGCGGAGCGGCCGCAGAAAGTCACAGACACAAAGAGAAAAAGAAAGACAACACCGCTTTTCTATCAATGGCCACTTCTATAACTATAAAGTAAGTCTGCTCAACGTTTTCATCAAGACATTTTAACCAGGTCCCTCTTTTTAATGTTTCTTTTTTTATATAATCTTTGATCGTCTCATTATGTTCTCAGACATCTATCTTTACCCCATCTTTTGGCACTTCCACTAAAGTTCGCATCTCCAGCAGGATGACCACAGACCAAGTCATTGAACAGCTTCTGAACAAGTTCAAGGTGAGTAAACCAACTTCAGGGAGCTGCTGAAAAGCCAAATTAGGTCTGCATATGCATCCCACACATTGCCACCATGAAAGCACCATAGGTGCTGATGCCTCAGTGCTTGTGGAATGGAAGCATGGCATAGCAAAGTGTTATATCGTGAAAATGACACGAGATGGAGAGCTTCTTGAGGGACATCCAACTGAACTTTATTAGACATAACACTCAACTATATACAGAGTGGGCCGTGCCCGCCTGACATCACCCTGTGGGTGGGCACGGCATCCTAGACACCCAAATCTCATACATAACACCCCCCCCTTTACAAACTGTGAAACCACACACACAATTGAACCACCCAAATTTAGAAACCCGAATCACATACTAAGAACAACTGTAATAGAACAACCAATCACATTCACTCCAAAATAATCAAAATGGACCACACCTCCTTAAAATACATAAAATAATCCCATATTACACACATTCACTCACATATATATACAGGCATTCACACCAGAAAATAAAATTTCAGGTAACCCCAAAATCCCTGGGTAGCTGTCAGGGTGCGGTCCTGGCGGACCTCTAATGAGACACTATGGGCAACCAGTGAGTCTGCGTATTTATTAAAGGACTGATACAATGTACAAAACTAGAAAAGCACTCATAGAGCGCATACCTCCACCAAGGCTCCTTCCGTTTCTCATGGATCACCTCCAAAATGTAATGGGCTTGTGTGTAGGCCTATCGCCACTTGTGGTGAAAATTGCATCGAAGTCTGTCCATTAGTTTTGGAGTTTTGTGGCTGACAGACTGTGAGAAGAGCCTTGGCTGAGGTATGCATTCCCAGATCATCCCCAAAATGTAATGGGTTCCTCTCTAGGCCAAGAACCACCTCTGGTGAAAATGTCATCCACATCCATCCAGTAGTTTTTGCGTAATCCTGCTGCACAAATACAAACAAAGCTCTTGGTGGAGGTATGCACTCTCAGATCATCACCAAAATCTAATCATCTGTTCCCTGTGCCATTACACACCTTTCCTGAAAATTTCGTCAAAATCCATTCATAACTTTTTGAGTTATGTTGGTAACAGACAGACAGACAAACAGACAAATGGCAGTAAAAGCATTACCTCCTTGGCGGAGGTAATAAACTCAAGTGTTGCTGTTGTGTCCAACTCCTCCATCTCCAAACTCCCAGGCTGCGGGCATTGCAATTCATCGCACAACCGCGTACAACCCACAGGCCAATGGGTTATGCGAGCGTAGATCACTGAAAGCAGCACTCAGGGCTTCACTGACGGATGCAAATTGGGTAGACAGGTTGCCGTGGGTTTTATATTGTTTTATATTGTTTTATATTTTGGCTCCGCTCCAAAAGAGGATTTAGAAGCTTCCCCGGCAGAGAGCTCATTTTTGCGCAGCCACTATGGCTGCCTGGGGAATTTCTGCCAAATAATCCCACGCCGGACAGCTGCCCATCTCAGCTTTTGCAGCGTAGCACAAACACAGGCACGCTGCCGGGCCCGGCCCACCACTGTTTTCCGCGTGCTTTTGTGCCTAAAACTTTGAAGAACGCGGAGTTTGTGTTCGTCAGACATGGCGACCACCGCCCTCCATTGCGCCTGCACACATGTTGAAAATGGCCCTATCTCACAATATTAAAGAATCCTTTAAAAAATTCCTGGATCCAGACGGTGATCCGGATCATCCCCAAAAATCAGTTCTTCCTTGTACCATTTCCAACAATGCCTGAAAGTTTCATCGAAATCCGTCCAAAACTTTTTGAGTTATCTTGCTAAACAACAGGCAAACAGACAAACAGACAGACAAACCCTGGCAAAAACATAACCTCCTGTGGCCTGGCGGAGGTAATAATGAGCCTCGTGGGGCAAAACACAAATAAAGACTGACTAGGACACACTAACAATATACTGAGAACAAGGAGAAACTTACTGGGAAGACGGAGGATCAAGGGAGTGACTGAAGCCAGGGTTAGGGGCTTCAGCCAAACGTCGGGGAGACCAACGTTGATGTATGTGAGGTCGCAGTCCGGAGTAACAGAAGCTGCTCCCTAAAATAGGGCAGGAGGATTAATTAACCGTTACAGGCCCGGTACCGTGGCTCTGAGAGAGATCCGTCGCTACCAGAAATACACGGAGCTGCTCATCCGTAAGCTGCTCTTCCAGCGCCTGGTGAGGGAGATCGCTCAGGACTTCAAGGCCGACCTGCGCTTCCAGAGCTCCGCCGTCATGGCTCTGCAGGAGGCCAACGAGGCCTACCTGGTGGGTCTCTTCGTGGACAACAACCTGTGCGCCATCCATGCCAAGAGGGTCACCATCATGCCCAAAGACATCCAGCTGGCCCGCCGCATCCGCGGAGGGAGAGACAGCTTAGACTTTCTGCTGCACATTCACCAACCACAATGCTCCACACTGTGTGTCTATATATATATATATAGTAATATGTACATATGTATACTAGCTGTTCTTGTTTTTTCTTGCCTTCTGATTGTTGCTCTGAGTGTTGCTATCCCTGTGCTGTTGCAATCCTGGAATTTCCCCATTGTGGGACTAATAAAGGCTTATCTTATCTTATCAGCTGATGAGGATGTCATCAGCTGAAATGACAAACAGCTGTCACCGTGGAGCTCGGCTCTGACAGCCAGAAGTCCTGCAGAGACGCTGTCAGAATAAGAGCCCAGGAAGGTCAAAAGGAAAATTACTGCAGAACGGAAGGAAAATACTGCATGACCCGAGCGTGGACGATATCGGCGCGCAGACCATGACAGTACTCCCCCCCGAATGACGCACTCTGGGCATGACGTAACATCCAAGCCCCCCCCACCCAAAAGGCTAAGAAGGCCCACCCAGGGTGGGAGGCGGGGCAAAAAAGGCCAGGAGGGCAAAGAGTCAAAAAAAACAAAAAAAACACCAAGGAATGGAACCGGGAAAAAAATGACAAGAGTGAATACAGAAAAAAAAACAAGGACATGGTGCAACAACAGAGCATGGGGAAGAAGAAAAAACAAAACCACAAATATATTCTATAATGCACAGGAGAAAATGCAGAAACAGAACAATGGAAGCAAATAACAGATACTGTGCCTAAAGACCATGATACACAGGCAACAGGAAAAAAAAAAAGGCAACAACAGAACGTCTCTCAAACAGAGGAAGGAAAAAAAAAGACATGCTAAACAGCGGCGAAATACAGATAATTCAATAAGTCCAAATAAACTGGCAGAGGCAACAACTGCACATAACTCAGACTACAGAGGAGGAAAAAAAAACACACTGAAGAGCGGCGAACTACAGACAGTACAGATAAATACCAATAACCAGGCATAGGCAACAAAAGGAGCCTCTCTCAATCAATAGAGGAGGAAAAAAAATCTCATAAAACAGAAAAACAGGCACAAACACAACGTACCCTAATAATACCAGACAAAAGGGAAACGAAAAAACACACTAAAGAGCAGCATAATACACACAGTACAATATAGTTCAGAGAAAAAAAGAACACAAGGGCATCCCAGAACTACAGGGAAGGAAAAAAAACTACAGGGATGACAGCAGGCAGATCACAAAGAAAACAAGAAAAAACAATTAGTTCTGGTGGTCTACCTGCGTCCAGCGTCCAGATCGCTGGCAGGGGAAAAAGGATGAGTTTGGGCGGTCTACCCCAGTCCCAGGCCCAGAGAAACAGTACCTCTGGTGGCCGGACCAGGTCGCCGAACAAAGAGTCCAGTTTGTCGGGTGGCCAACCCAGAACGCCAAACCGGCGAAGCAGTTTCCCAGGCAGCTGACCCGCATCAATAGGCCACCCGGACCACAGGGGGGAACTCAGAGGCGGCCTCCCTATTGAGAGGGATAGCAAGGGAGAGCCGCGTCGGGTAAGGGAGATCCCAGCGGCACCAGGTGGAGGGAAAAATGGATCGGGGAAAAACTGAGGGACCAGTCCGGCGTCGAACAGCGAAGGATCTGCAGCTCCTCCTCCGAACTTCACTTGGACTGGCACTGCGCTCCAGCTGGATCCCACGCGAGACCACGCTGCACCCCCAGTGGACCCCGATTGGGCCGGCGCAGTGTCCTTGATGGGCCCCGATTGGACCGGTGAAGAACCCACGGTGGGCCCCAACTGGACCAGCGAAGCACCCACGACGGACCCCGACTGGGCCGGAGCAGCACCAGGAGCGACCTCAAAGTCAAAGTCAAAGTGCTTTTATTGTCATTCCATTGTTAATGAACAATGCAACGAAATTGAGATGCTGCTCCCTAAAAACAAACTATCACACTCACAGTTCACTCATGCATTTAACATTCTCATAATTACAACAATAAATAATGCTTGAAACAATATTACCTAAAAGTTGAATACAGTATGTACATAGCAATAATGAAAACATACTGAGCAATAAATATATAAGACCAGCTTATGCACACAGGGTTATTGCCACAAAATAACCTAAAATAACAAAATAATATCAGCAGTCTGTACGTGTTACATAAATCCGTTCAAAATACGTACTGCTGCTGGGAAAAAACTATGATTAAACCTGGTAGTCCGGGTTTTAGGGGATCTGTACCGCTTTCCCGAGGGGAGCAAGTGAAAGAAATCATGGCCTGGATGAGCACAGTCTTTAATGATGGCAGTAGCTCTGTTGATGGTTCCAAGGTTGTCATAGCCAGGAGCGGCACTGAGGTTAAGCTCCCAGTGCTCATAAAATGCTCCTTACGGCATGCATCTCGAAAGGCCTCTGACAACCAAGTCCAACTCCTAGCCTGCCCGTGTGGTTTAGTCTCTAAGCCCGGCGGAACTGCTTTTACTAATAAGAGAAGGGGCGAGGGCAGATCTCTGGCGCCTTAAAACCAGATGCTTCGGGTAGATGGTGGCTCGTCAACCTGGGAAGGTAGCCCTTCTAGGGGAAGGTAAACCCTGATTTCAAACCTCCGCTGCCTTGCGGCACACCCGGTCACGGGAAAGGCTTCGGGAGTCAACCCTGAGGAAAAATCCGGAGTCGGAGCCCTTAAGGCAGTTCTCTGTTGTGCTCAACATCGTTCTGGCAGCTCCTGCGACGCGCTGGTGCCAAACTATAGCAGCCCTGCTGTTCCTTTGGATTCATCAGTGACGTGGAGAGGGGGGACATGCTGCATGGGTAACATCTTGTCCTCCATATCTT
The DNA here is from genome assembly GCA_020510985.1 of Pholidichthys leucotaenia. Lineage (NCBI taxonomy): Eukaryota > Metazoa > Chordata > Actinopteri > Cichliformes > Pholidichthyidae > Pholidichthys > Pholidichthys leucotaenia. Next base: position 262,171,145 of record CM035836.1, read on the forward strand.
CCTGCCCAGGCTTGAATCCTACCAACACCCAACGGCGGAAGGTAGAACAACGGTGCGCATCGGCCTGTTCAGCCACAGGCAGTGTTGTTCCAGCAGAGTAGACGTTTAGGATTCTCTTCCATGGTCATCATAGACCGACGGAGGCCGACGACGAGCTCTGTTGAGGTACCGAGACCTGGAAATCTCTTCCAGAGAAGGGAGAGAACAGCCAGTGACTTTTTGCGCAGTCTCGATCACTCTCTGGAAGGCTTTGCGGTCTGCGGCTGAACAGCCCTCATACCAAACCGTGATGCCATATGACAAAATGCTCTCAATAGCAGACCGACAAAATAAAACCAGCAACTGTGCATTCAGGCCATTCTTCTTGAGGAGCCTCAGAAAGTGTAGACGTTGTTGAGCCTTTTGTATCGTAGCTATGGTGTTAACTGCCCAGATAAGGTTGTGAGAAATATGAACACCCAGAAACTTAAAAGCCTCCAACCTCTCCACACGCTCCTTGCCTATATATAGAGGAGGCGGCTCACTGCTATGCTTCCTAAAATCAATAATGATTTATTTTGGGGTTTTTTTTGTATTCAATAGCAGATTATTGTCTGAGCACCATCTCACCAGTTTCTGGACCTCATCTCTGTATGCGGACTCATTTCCTCCTGATATGAGCCCCACTACTGTTGTGTCATCTGCAAACTTCACTATAATGTTTGTGGGATGAACAGGTATGCAGTCATATGTGTACAATGAATACAAAGTGGGGCTCAATACACAGCCCTGTGGCGAGCCTGTGTTAAGCATGACTGTAGAGGAGGAATGGGGTCCAAGTCTAACAGTCTGGGTTCGGTTTGTTAGGAAGTCCTTAATCCAGCTGCAAGCATGAGTAGGCAGACCAAGCTGAAGAAATTTGGTGATGAGAATGTTGGGAATAATTGTATTAAATGCTGAGCTATAGTCAACAAACAGCATTCTTACATAGCTCCCCTTGTCTTCTAAATGGCTGAATGCCGAGTGGAGAGCTATAGCAACAGCATCTTCAGTGGATCTGCTCCGCCTGTAGGCAAACTGGTACCGATCAAAGTCTGGGGGGAGACTAGGCAAAAGATGTTTCAATACCATTTTCTCAAAGCACTTCATAACAATGGGTGTTAATGCTACTGGTCGATAGTCATTCAGACTGCTAATAGTACGTTTTTTTAGGTACAGGAATAATGACTGCAGATTTTAAACACTGTGGAACAACGGCTGTCTTGAGAGACAAGTTAAAAATGTCAGTCAAAACAGAGCATAGCTGATCTGCACATGCTCTGAGCACCTTTCCTGGCACTCCATCGGGACCAGTAGCCTTTCTTGGGTGAACTGCTCTCAGTGTCTGTCTCACCACATGGTCCTGCAGGATAAGCACATCAGAGCTGGCATTCAATAACATCTGTGGGTTCGGGCGAGGTGTATTTGCCTCAAACCGTGCGAAAAAGCAGTTCAGTTCTTCTGCCAGTGAGGCGCTGATGTCACTGGAAATGATGCTGCTGCCCTTATAGTTTGTGATATGGTTAAAGCCTTGCCATACTCGTCTTGAATCATTATCAGAAAAAAGGTCCTCGACTTTCTTCTTATAGGTCTGTTTAGCCTCCTTAATGCCTTTCTTCAGATTAGCCTGGGCGGTGCTATACATATCTGTATCCCCTGACCTGAAGGCTGTATCATGAGCTCAGAGGAGTGCCTGGACTTCTTTCGTCATCCAAGGCTTCTGGTTAGGAAAAACACTGGTGCGTTTTTCCACAGTCACCTGATTGATACAATAGGTGATGTAGTGTAATACAGTCTGTGTGTACATTTCCAGATCCTCATTCTTGAATAAATCCCATAGAGTGTTTGAAAAACAGTCCTGCAGCTGAGAAAGAGCTCCCTCAGGCCATGTTGTGATGTTCTTTATAGTAGGTCTAGCAGTTCTCCTGAGGGGGGTGTATGCTGGGATGAGGAGCAATGATAGATGGTCTGACAGGCCAAGATGTGGACACGGCACAGCTCTGTAAGCATGCTTCAGGTTTGAATACACCCGATCAAGACAATTCTTTCCCCTAGTGGCACATTTCACATAATGTGTGAAATTAGGCAGCACAGTTCTCAAGAAAGTTCTCAAGTTCTCAAGCTCCAAACCCGAACCCGAAACTTCCAGAACAGCGACCGGAGCCAACTCATTACCGGTGACCCTGGGAGAAGGTTCAGGAGAAGAAAGAGAACCGGGATCAGGATCACCGGTAGCGGCAGAGTCCGGCGAGACGAGCTCGGATGCAGCCGATGGCTGCACCCAGCTCGTCTCCCCGAGAGACAGGCAAAAATGCTCCAGAACAGAAAGGAGGAAGATAAAATAGAGTACTTGCCTGATCTTGGGTTCCGCCGCCGTCCAGGACTTCGGCGATCCAGGTTCAGCAAGATGAAGGTCTACTTCTGGCTCCCACTCGACTGCGGCGGGCTCCACAGCCGGCATGATGGTGTCCTCAGTCTGGGGATTCCCTGACGCTGACATCCTCACCGAAAACCCACACAGCATGGTGGCAGGGGATCCTTGACCTGCTGGGTTGAGCCGTTCCTCCGTGGAGACCCGGGGACGCTTAGTCATTGGCGCAGGCTCCAGTTGGCGGTCCGCCCTCCTCCTCTGCCCATGACGTGGCTGTGGGGCTGGAACCAGGCTCTCCAGGGATGCAGGCTCCTTCCTCATCCGGCGGTGTAGTCCTGGCACCGGGGAACGCTCAAGGGAAGAAGACACACAGATAGCAGGTTCACAATTAATCACTGCAGCAGGTGGAGGAAGCTCGGGGGACTGAGAACCCCGAACTTCACCCCCAGGGATCCAACAAGGCAATTCACCCAGTGGAGGAAAAGAATGAAAATCCACTTGCCTGATCTGCTGAGGACCGATGGAAGCTACTGCGGTGGGCTTTGTTTTCTCCCTTCCCCTTTGGACGGTGATGGAGGGCCCCACGGGAAGACAAGGAGGAGCCACTTGCACCAGATCGATGACAGGCACAGCCGGAGCAGGACTCGTGGCGTTCTCAGCAACTGGAGAGAGCATCGAGGAGGAGGGAGGAACAGCCGAGGCGGGCTGGGGATGAGGCACATACAACCCGGAGGCGGCAGCGGCTGTCTTATCCCTCTGACGAGACGCAGAGGCTACACCTGGCTGGGAGACAGAGTTCATGCGGCTACCCAGAACTGGGTCTGGACGGGGTTCCCGCTGAGGCATGCAATAAGCATGGTGACGACGTTTACTGGCAGAGGGCGAGACGAAGGTGAGATCTGGGAAACGCCGCTCCTGCGCAGAAACAGAGGCGAGCAGGTCGGCGTATTCGGGGTAATCATAAAGTTCCGGATTCCTCTCCACCAGCCTGACCACCGCCGTCACATCCTTCATTATCTGGGTTGGATGGGAGGCAGAGCGAGCTGCAGCCACTCGGTCCTGGATGGTGATAGCAGTCCGCTGTATCTCCACCGAGGGAATCCCGACTGATGTCCCTCTCCGCTGGGGATGACCCCTGGGTGGTGCAAAGTCCTGGACTGGATGGGGGACAGGAACGGGATCCTGAGGCGAGAAGCGAGGATGCCTCCTCTTCGGCTTCCTGCCGGAGTTTACCTTCAGCCCACGGAGCTTCTCCCGGAATGCAGAGATGTCTGCCATCCTTGCCATGATTTCAGGGTGGTCAGCGTAGCAAGGATGGTGGTTAATAGTTGCCTCAGCGAGGTCCAGGTACTAGCGCGAGGCACTGGGGACGGTGTGATGGCGAGCACTGGAAATGATCCCATCGATCTCGATAAGGGCCATCACCAACTCGTAGCCCAGGCTCATGGCGTAGCCCTTGCGTGGCAACGCCACCTCCCAGCACACTAGTACACGGAAAGGGGAAAAACTACAGGCCCAAATTAAGCAAACTCACGGTCACTGGCGTCTCGTCTTGGCTGCGACCTACTGTTATGATGCAGTCCTGGCGGACCACTAATGAGACACTATAGGCACCCAGTGAGTTTGCGTATTTATTAAAGGACTGATACAATGTACAAAATAATGAGCCTCGTGGGGCAAAACACAAATAAAGACTATGACTAGGACACACCAACGATATACTGAGAACAAGGAGAAACCTGCTGGGAACACGGAGGATCAAGGGAGTGACTGAAGTCAGGGTTAGGGGCTTCAGCCGAACGTCGGGGAGACCAATGTTGACGTATGTGAGGTCGCAGCCTAGAGTAACAGAAGCTGCTCCCTAAAATAGGGCAGGAGGATTAATCAGCTGATGAGGATGTCATCAGCTGAAATGGAAAGCAGCTGTCACCGTGGAGCTCGGCTCTGACAGCCGGAAGTCCCGCAGAGATGCTGTCAGAATAAGAGCCCAGGAAGGTCAAAAGGAAAACTACTGCAGAACGGAAGGAATATACTGCATGACCTGAGCGCGGATGACATCAGCACTCAGACCATGACAGTAGCCACCATCCAGAAAACTGCCTCGGAGACCCCTGGCACCCCCACAGCATACGCGCCCCTGGCCTCTGTCCACCTCCAGGGTCAAAACCCCCCTCCCTGGCAAACATGTCCTTTTTACGCCACCATCTTCCAGACCACTAGGCCCACTAGGGCCTGGGCATCCCCATGGCATCCTTAAGTCCGGCAGCTACGCCCCCCCCCCCCCCCCAGGGTCGAAACACCCCTCTCTGGCCAACATGTCTCTCACCTTCCAAACTGTTTTTTCTTCTCTGGGCCGAACCCCGCCGTCAACCCGCAGGGGAACCCAACCCAGTCTCCTATGCCCGCCATGTCATCTCAGGACCTCCTTCCTGTGTCGTGCCGTCCCGCCGACCCTGACAATGGCGTTTGGGGCTCTGTAGGACCGTGCCAATTTTTCCCGCTCCACTCTGATGTCCTCCAGCCCTGGCAGCCCTCTCCACGGGGACCCCGCAGTGCCGGCCGGTTCCCACACCAAGGGTACCGCGGCCACCGGCACCGGGGTCAACCTTCACTGAGTTATCGTCACACCAGTCACAATTAACACCCAGCTCACCAGACCAGCTCGTGTCCCTAACTGCGCCGTCAACCATATCTGGCTGTAGCTGCTGTCCCTCAGGGCTCTCTGTGACACTCCCGCTGGCTCCTTCTCCTGACCCGGGCACGTCGTCACTGCTCTCGGCCCCTCACTCCACATATTGCCCCAACTCCCTGTAGCCTCTAGGACACACACCATCGCCCTCGCCAGGCCCGCTCATTGACCTGGGCTCCTCACCGCTGCATCCCGTGCTCTCAGTGTTGGTGCTCCTGCTGTCCTGCGGCTGCTGCGCCTCCCTGGGGCCTTCAGCCTGCCTGACCTCGCTCACCTGCTTTTGGTGCGAAGTTAGCTCCCCAGCTAGCCTATCAGTTTCTGGCGCCAAGAGCTCCATCACATGCAGCTTCACGGCCCTTGTCTGACCATCGAAATGCCTGGCCAGCCGCTCGACAGCATCCTCATAGAGGTCCGCTCCACCCAGAGCATCGAGGATCCTTCAGCCCTCTGCGCCAAGATTGTGGGCCAGGAGTGCCTGCCGACGTCTCCCGTCTAGCCTGTGTAGGCCCAGCGCTCTAATATATTCCTCCAATGAGGCTCTCCACTCTGGCCAGAGGATCACAGGCTCCCCCTCGCGCTCCAGAAACGGTGCCAACGGCCAAGGCAACCAGCACGCTCCCATTAGTCTCCTCGTCGCCAAATGTTATATCGTGAAAATGACACCACACCAGACGGAGAGCTTCTTGAGGGGCATCCAACTGAATTTTATTAGACATAACACTCAACTATATACAGAGTGGGCCGTGCCTGCCTGACGTCACCCTGTGGGTGGGCACGGCATCCCAGACATCCAAATCTCATACATAACACAAAGTATTGTGACAGTTCATAAGGTACAAGGGCCTGTACTTATTTGGCACTTTTTCTAGTCACAAAGACCTCTCAAGGTGCTCCCATGAATAGTATTTTTGTTTTATGTATTTTCACTGTTATACTTCATACATATTTGATTCAAGGTCCCATGAGTCTTTGCGTGGCAGCCATCTTGGAATCGCTACAATACTTACAGTAGGTCTCATTTAAAGTATAACATGAACAGCGACACACACACATGCACGCACGCGCGCGCACACACACACACACACACACACACACACACACGCAGGCACACACAAATCATATCTGAGTAAAAAAATTGGAAAAATTAAGCATTAAAACCTGCAGTTTGTAAGTAGCCAAAGTGAGAAATTTGGTTAAATGGCTGGTCGTAGGTGTAATGCTCAACAAGAGGAGCCAATCAAACGTAATTCATCCATCCATCCATCCATCTTCTACCGCTTTTCCAGAGGTCCGGGTCGCGGAGGCAGCAGTTCAAGCAGAGAAGCCCAGACTTCCCTCTCCCCAGCCACCTGCTCCAGCTCTTCAGAGGGGATACCAAGGCGTTCCCAGACTAGCTGGGAGACATAGTCTCTCCACCGAGTCCTGGGTCTGCCCCGGGGTCTCCTCCCAGTGGGACGTGCCTGAAACACCTCAAGTGGGAGACGTCCAGGAGGCATCCTAATCAGATGCCCATACCACCTCAACTCACTCCTTTCAATGTGGAGGAGCAGCGGTTCTACTCTGAGCCTCTCCCGGATGACTGAGCTCCTCACCCTATCGCTGAGGGTGAGTCCAGCAATCCTACGGAGAAAGCTCATTTCAGCCGCTTGTATCCGCGATCTCGTTCTTTCGGTCATTACCCAAAGCTCGTGACCATAGGTGAGAGTAGGAACGTAGATTGACTGGTAAATCGACAGCTTTGCCTTAGAACTAAGCTCCCTCTTCACCACAACAGACCGGTACAACGTCCGCATCACTGCAGATGCTGCTCCAATCCGTCTGTCGATCTCTCGCTCCATTTTCCCCTCACTCGTGAACAAGACCCCAAGATACTTAAACTCCTCCACTTGGGGCAGGAGCCTGTCCCCAACCCGGAGAGGACAATCCACCTTTTTCCGGCTGAGGACCATGGACTCGGACTTGGAGGTGCTGATTCTCATCCCAGCCGCTTCACACTCAGCGGCAAACCGTCCCAGCAAGAGCTGTAGGTCATTGCTGGATGAAGCCAACAGGACAACATCATCTGCAAACAACAGAGATGAGATCCTGTGGTCACCAAGCATGACACCCTCCATTCCCTGGCTGCGCCTAGAAATCCTGTCCATAAAAATTATGAACAGGACCGGTGACAAAGGGCAGCCCTGGCGGAGTCCAACTCTCACTGGGAATGACTCCGACCGAGTGTTGGCAATACGAACTAAACTCTCACAACGGTCGTACAGAGACCGAATAGCTCGTAACAACAAGCCCGATACCCCATACTCCCGAAGCACCCCCCACAAAAATCCACGAGGGACGCGGTCAAATGCCTTCTCCAAGTCCACAAAACACATGTAAACTGGTTGGGCAAACTCCCACGAACCCTCAAGAATTCTCGAGAGGGTAAAGAGCTGGTCCGATGTGCCACGGCCAGGACGAAAACCACATTGCTCCTCCTGAATCCGAGGTTCGACCAACGGCCGGACTTTCCTCTCCAGTACCTTGGCATAGACCTTCCCAGGGAGGCTGAGGAGTGTGATCCCTCTAAAGTTGGAGCACACAAACGTGCTCCAACAAACGTAATTCATTTGTTTCAAAGGTGCTAAAACATGAAGAGACTAAACAACATGGAAACGCCCAAAGACAAAAACTGGGGTAAACATCAGTGTGTCCTTTCCCATATGGAAATAGCAGATAGCACCCCAAAGTTTTCAGAATGACAACAAAGTGTTCTGCTTTTTATTATCCCTCCCGGACGAAGCCCAAAGGGGTCGAAGAGTCCTAGGGGATTATGTTATGGGTCAGTCCGTTTGTCCGTCCATCTGTCCATCTATCCCACTTTTGTGAAATCAACTTCTCCTACAGTTTTGTTCCGAATGTTTTCAAACTTGGTACCATGATTTGATATACACTGAGTATGCGCATATTGCAATTTGGCTGTCATCAGAAGGTTTTTGTGAGAACTGTAGCCCCTGACCTATGACCTCCTGTTTCACCTCACTTCATAGACATTAACTGTCTTGTGAAATCAACTCCTACAGTTTTGTTCCTATTGTTTTGAATCTTGGTACCATGATTTAATATACTCTGATGATGTGCATATTGCAATTTCACTCTCATTGGATGACCTTGAGGTCAAAAGTCAGAGGTCAAATTTTTCCCTAAATCTTAACATAACTACTGAAAGAAATGATGTAGGCTTTTCAAATCGACACAGTAGTTGTATCTAATACATATCTTGGACGACTTACACACTCACCTAACTATGGTTTTGGGGACAAGGGGTCAAAGTTCAAAGTCAACATTGCAGTTGCACTATGACAAATGGTAAATGCTACATTTACTATTACTATAAAACAAATAAAGTTAGGGCCACCAAACCTGGTATAAGATAAGATAAGATAAGATAAGCCTTTATTAGTCCCACAACGGGGAAATTCCAGGATTGCAACAGCACAGGGATAGCAACACTCAGAGCAACAATCAGAAGGCAAAAAAAAAAAAAAAAAAAAACAAGCAAGCAAGAGCAGCTAATATACATATGTACATATTACTATAAAATATATATATACACACACACACACACAGACACACAGTGCAGAGCATTGTAGCTAAATGGAATAAATATGTAAATATATAAACACCCACAGTACGGAGCATTGTAGCTAGATGGAATAAATATATAGATATATAAATATAAACACACCCAGTGCAGAGCATTGTAGCTAGATGGAATAAATATGTAAATATATAAACACCCACAGTGCTGAGCATTGTAGCTAGATGGAATAAATATATAGATATATAAATATAAACACACCCAGTGCAGAGCATTGTAGCTAGATGGAATAAATATGTAAATATATAAACACACACAGTGCAGAGCATTGTTGTTAGGTGGGATGAAACAGCATAACCGTCTACTTAGTTATCCTACATGGTATGATTATGTGCCCATACATATTCTCACCCTCCATAGCGACCGGTATGTTCCTAGTTGTATGCCGGAGAGGACCATTGTGTAAGTCTATTGCATCTTTTGCATTCAAAAAACTATTAGTTTGTTACGTCTTTTTGCTATCTCTGCGAGCAGCCCTGCTTAGGTTGTACAGTCTGACAGCCGTTGGTAGGAAGGACCTACGAAACCTCTCGGTTGTGCACCTGGGATGATGTAGTCTGCTGCTAAATGAGCTCCTCAGTGCATCCAGTATGTCCTGCATAGGGTGGAACTCGGACTCCAGCAGAGATGACAGTTTAGCCACCGTCCTTCTCTCTGCTATCTCCTCCATCGGATCAAGGCGTTGCCCCAGGACAGAGCTAGCTTTCTTAATCAGTTTGTTCAGTCTCTTCCTATCGGCTGCAGTAATGCCACTGCCCCAGCAGACCACTCCAAAAGTGATGGCTGATGCCACCACCGTGTCATAGAATGACTTCAGCAGCGCCCCTTGTACACCAAAAGACCTGAGTCTCCTCAGCAGGAACAGCCTGCGCTGTCCCTTCTTGTAGAGTGCGTCAGTATTGTGTGACCAGTCTAGTTTATTGTTCAGATGAATACCCAGGTACTTGTAGGATGTCACCATCTCGATGTCTGTTCCCTGTATATTTACTGGTGCTGTGAGGGGCTGCCCATGCCTGCGGCAGTCCACCACCAGCTCCTTAGTTTTCCTCGCGTTGATCTGGAGGCAGTTCCGATGGCACCAGTCCACAAAGTCCTGGATAAGCCCTCTGTACTCAGCTTCATCTCCGTTGGAGATGAGACCAACGATCGCAGAGTCATCAGAGAACTTCTGTAGATGGCAATGTGTTGTGTTGTGTGAGAAGTCCGCAGTATAAAGAGTGAACAGGAAGGGAGCCAGCACCGTTCCCTGGGGGGGCCCCCGTGCTACTGATGATCGTGTCGGAAACACAGTCCCGGGTTCTCACAAACTGAGGCCGGTTCGTGAGGTAGTCCAGGATCCATGATGACAGGTGCTGGTCCACCCCTGCGCGCAGCAGCTTGTCCTTCAGGATCATCGGTTGGATGGTGTTGAAAGCACTGGAGAAGTCAAAGAACATGATCCTCACCATATTCCCGGGCTTCTCCAGGTGGGACAGAGAACGGTGAAGGAGGAAGATCACCGCATCCTCCACCCCAATGCCATGCTGGTAGGCGAACTGGAGTGGATCCATCGCTGGTTCCACCAGGGGGCGGAGATGAGCAAGGAGCAGTCTCTCCAGGGTCTTCATCAAGTGGGACGTCAAGGCCACCGGTCTGAAGCTGTTCAGGTCTTTGGGGTGGGAAGTTTTTGGTACAGGTACCACACAAGATGTTTTCCACAGCTGTGGTACCCTCCCCAGTTTCAGGCTCATGTTGAAGATATACGTCACAATCCCACACAGCTGGTCTGCACAGGACTTGAGGAGCTTTGCGCTGATGCCGTCCGGTCCCGACGCCTTCCTCGCCTTGATCTTCCTCAGCTCCATCCTCACCTGGGTCTTGGTCATGGTCAGGATGGGGGGCTGTGTGTTGGGAGTGGGGGGGGTGTCGGTGGAGTGGGGAGTGGGTAGCAGGACTTGATTTCTTAGAGGCAGCAGTGGTTGTTGTGCAGACAGGGGGGAGGGCGGTTGGTCAAATCTATTGAAAAACAGATTCAGGTTGTTCGCCCACTCCCTGCCCCCCGTGGCCTGGGGGGAGGTATTCTGGAGCCCCGAGATGGTTTTGAGGTTTCTCCAGACCCCGCTGATGTCGCTCTGTTGCAGCTTGTCCTCCATCTTCTTCCTGAAGCTGTCCTTGCCTTCTCTGATCTTTCTCCTCAGCTCCCTCTGTACGGACTTCAGCATCTCCCTGTTCCCCGACCTGAAGATCCTCTTCTTCTCTCTCAGAAGTGTTTTTATCTCAGGGTTGATCCAGGGTTTGTTGTTTGAGTGACGCCGTATGGTCTTGGTGGGAACGGATTTGTCCACACAGAAGCTGAGGTAGCCCGTGAAGGTGTGAATGAGGCCATCGATGTCCTCACCATGTGGATCGCAGAGCTGCTTCCAGGCAGTGGCTTCAAAACAGTCCTTTAGAGTGTCCATTGTCTCCTCAGACCATAACTCCACAGTGTGCATGGCCGGAGGTTGTCTGTGCACTAGGGGTTTGTACACCGGTCGGAGATGAACCAAGTTGTGATCCGATCTCCCAAGTGGGGGGAGTTGTGATGAGGTGTATGCCTCCTTAGTGTTTGCGTAGAACAAATCCAGTGTTTTATTGTCTCTAGTGTGGCATGTGACATACTGGGTGAAAGTGGGCAGAATGGGAGACAGTGAAACGTGGTTGAAATCGCCTGAGATGAGGAGAAGAGCATCTGGGTGTTCTGTCTGCAGCCTGCTGGTTACTGAATGGATGACGTCACGCGCTGTCCCAGCGTTCGCCGTCGGATTTGCATAAACAACAATGCAGATCACGTGTGAGTGTTCTCTCGGGAGATATGTAGGCCTCATGCTAACAGCTAGCAACTCAATGTCTTTGCTGCAGTGTCGTTGTTTAACAGTGATATGTCCCGGTCTGCACCAGTTGTTGTTAACATACATTATCACTCCACCGCCCCTAGTTTTGCCACTCTCTGGTGTTCGGTCAGCTCGTATCGTGTGAAAACCCTCCAGCTCAATGTTAGCATCTGCTGCTAGTTCAGTTAGCCACGTCTCAGTAAACAAAAGGAGAGAGCACTCCCGGTAAGTGCTATCATAACGGGAGATAGCCGCTAGCTCATCTAACTTTCCCAGTATCGACCGTACATTTCCCATGACAACAGATGGAAGGGAGGGTCTGTACCTTATATTTTTTGTCCTCCGCCTTATTCCAGCCCGGCAGCCGTGACGCTTTCGCCTCAGTTCTCTCGGTATGTCGAGTTTTTCCAGTGGGACCGGGTGGCGGTTAAATGCTAGCAGCTCTTCCCTGTTATATCGTATCCTGCTATAAACAGTGGCTCCGTCCACCGGCTCAGGAGACATTTGGGACGATCTGTGTGTCCGTGATATAAGTGGGGTGAAAAAAAAAGTGATCAAAAGAGAGAGGAAGGGAAAAAAAACTCGGAATCGAGCCGCTGTTGCAAAAGGCAGCCGACTGGTGTGGCGCCGAGAGGAAAAAAAAAAAAAAAAGGTTCACCTTTTTTATATACAGGTATAAATGTATATAAAAAAGGTATACAGGTTCACCTTGGAATGATGACCTCTGACTGTGGGTTTGGGGTCAAAAGGTTAAAGGTCAAGGTTAGCATTTTATTTGCACTATCTATCTATCTTCACGGGCTACCTCAGCTTCTGTGTGGACAAATCCGTTCCCACCAAGACCATACGGCGTCACTCAAACAACAAACCCTGGATCAACCCTGAGATAAAAACACTTCTGAGAGAGAAGAAGAGGATCTTCAGGTCGGGGAACAGGGAGATGCTGAAGTCCGTACAGAGGGAGCTGAGGAGAAAGATCAGAGAAGGCAAGGACAGCTTCAGGAAGAAGATGGAGGACAAGCTGCAACAGAGCGACATCAGCGGGGTCTGGAGAAACCTCAAAACCATCTCGGGGCTCCAGAATACCTCCCCCCAGGCCACGGGGGGCAGGGAGTGGGCGAACAACCTGAATCTGTTTTTCAATAGATTTGACCAACCGCCCTCCCCCCTGTCTGCACAACAACCACTGCTGCCACTAAGAAATCAAGTCCTGCTGCCCACTCCCCACTCCACCGACACCCCCCCCACTCCCAACACACAGCCCCCCATCCTGACCCTGACCAAGACCCAGGTGAGGACGGAGCTGAGGAAGATCAAGGCGAGGAAGGCGTCGGGACCGGACGGCATCAGCGCAAAGCTCCTCAAGTCCTGTGCAGACCAGCTGTGTGGGATTGTGACGTATATCTTCAACATGAGCCTGAAACTGGGGAGGGTACCACAGCTGTGGAAAACATCTTGTGTGGTACCTGTACCAAAAACTTCCCACCCCAAAGACCTGAACAGCTTCAGACCGGTGGCCTTGACGTCCCACTTGATGAAGACCCTGGAGAGACTGCTCCTTGCTCATCTCCGCCCCCTGGTGGAACCAACGATGGATCCACTCCAGTTCGCCTACCAGCATGGCATTGGGGTGGAGGATGCGGTGATCTTCCTCCTTCACCGTTCTCTGTCCCACCTGGAGAAGCCCGGGAATATGGTGAGGATCATGTTCTTTGACTTCTCCAGTGCTTTCAACACCATCCAACCGATGATCCTGAAGGACAAGCTGCTGCGCGCAGGGGTGGACCAGCACCTGTCATCATGGATCCTGGACTACCTCACGAACCGGCCTCAGTTTGTGAGAACCCGGGACTGTGTTTCCGACACGATCATCAGTAGCACGGGGGCCCCCCAGGGAACGGTGCTGGCTCCCTTCCTGTTCACTCTTTATACTGCGGACTTCTCACACAACACAACACATTGCCATCTACAGAAGTTCTCTGATGACTCTGCGATCGTTGGTCTCATCTCCAGCGGAGATGAAGCTGAGTACAGAGGGCTTATCCAGGACTTTGTGGACTGGTGCCATCAGAACTGCCTCCAGATCAACGCGAGGAAAACTAAGGAGCTGGTGGTGGACTGCCGCAGGCATGGGCAGCCCCTCACAGCACCAGTAAATATACAGGGAACAGACATCGAGATGGTGACATCCTACAAGTACCTGGGTATTCATCTGAACAATAAACTAGACTGGTCACACAATACTGACGCACTCTACAAGAAGGGACAGCGCAGGCTGTTCCTGCTGAGGAGACTCAGGTCTTTTGGTGTACAAGGGGCGCTGCTGAAGTCATTCTATGACACGGTGGTGGCATCAGCCATCACTTTTGGAGTGGTCTGCTGGGGCAGTGGCATTACTGCAGCCGATAGGAAGAGACTGAACAAACTGATTAAGAAAGCTAGCTCTGTCCTGGGGCAACGCCTTGATCCGATGGAGGAGATAGCAGAGAGAAGGACGGTGGCTAAACTGTCATCTCTGCTGGAGTCCGAGTTCCACCCTATGCAGGACATACTGGATGCACTGAGGAGCTCATTTAGCAGCAGACTACATCATCCCAGGTGCACAACCGAGAGGTTTCGTAGGTCCTTCCTACCAACGGCTGTCAGACTGTACAACCTAAGCAGGGCTGCTCGCAGAGATAGCAAAAAGACGTAACAAACTAATAGTTTTTTTTGAATGCAAAAGATGCAATAGACTTACACAATGGTCCTCTCCGGCATACAACAAGGAACATACCGGTCGCTATGGAGGGTGAGAATATGTATGGGCACATAATCATACCATGTAGGATAACTAAATAGACGGTTATGCTGTTTCATTCCACCTAGCAACAATGCTCTGCACTGTGTGTGTTTATATATTTACATATTTATTCCATCTAGCTACAATGCTCTGCACTGGGTGTATTTATATTTATATATCTATATATTTATTCCATCTAGCTACAATGCTCAGCACTGGGTGTGTTTATATTTATATATCTATATATTTATTCCATCTAGCTACAATGCTCCGCACTGTGTTTTTATATATCTACATATTATTCCATCTAGCTACATTGCTCCGCACTGTGTGTGTTTATATACTTGCATATTTATTCCACCTAGCTGCAATGCTCCGTACTGTGGGTGTTTATATATTTACATATTTATTCCATCTAGCTACAATGCTCTGCACTGTGTGTTCATATATTCATATATTTATTCCATCCAGCTACAATGCTCTGCACTGTGTGTCTGTGTGTGTGTGTGTGTGTGTATATACACTCACCGGCCACTTTATTAGGTACACCATGCTAGTAACGGGTTGAACCCCCTTTTGCCTTCAGAACTGCCTCAATTCTTCGTGGCATAGATTCAACAAGGTGCTGGAAGCATTCCTCAGAGAGTTTGGTCCATATTGACATGATGGCATCACACAGTTGGCGCAGATTTGTCGGCTGCACATCCATGATGCGAATCTCGCGTTCCACCACATCCCAAAGATGCTCTATTGGATTGAGATCTGGTGACTGTGGAGGCCATTTCAGTACAGTGAACTCATTGTCATGTTCAAGAAACCAGTCTGAGATGATTCCAGCTTTATGACATGGCGCATTATCCTGCTGAAAGTAGCCATCAGAAGTTGGGTACATTGTGGTCATAAAGGGATGGACATGGTCAGCAACAATACTCAGGTAGGCTGTAGCGTTGCAACGATGCTCAATTGGTACCAAGGGGCCCAAAGAGTGCCAAGAAAATATTCCCCACACCATTACACCACCACCACCAGCCTGAACCATTGATACAAGGCAGGATGGATCCATGCTTTCATGTTGTTGACGCCAAATTCTGACCCTACCATCCGAATGTCGCAGCAGAAATCGAGACTCATCAGACCAGGCAACGTTTTTCCAATCTTCTATTGTCCAATTTTGATGAGCTTGTGCAAATTGTAGCCTCAGTTTCCTGTTCTTAGCTGAAAGGAGTGGCACCCGGCGTGGTCTTCTGCTGCTGTAGCCCATCTGCCTCAAAGTTCGACGTACTGTGCGTTCAGAGATGCTCTTCTGCCTACCTTGGTTGTAACGGGTGGTTATTTGAGTCACTGTTGCCTTTCTATCAGCTCGAACCAGTCTGGCCATTCTCCTCTGACCTCTGGCATCAACAAGGCATTTCCGCCCACAGAACTGCCGCTCACTGGATATTTTTTCTTTTTCGGACCATTCTCTGTAAACCCTAGAGATGGTTGTGCGTGAAAATCCCAGTAGATCAGCAGTTTCTGAAATACTCAGACCAGCCCTTCTGGCACCAACAACCATGCCACGTTCAAAGTCACTCAAATCATCTTTCTTCCCCATACTGATGCTCGGTTTGAACTGCAGGAGATTGTCTTGACCATGTCTACATGCCTAAATGCACTGAGTTGCCGCCATGTGATTGGCTGATTAGAAATTAAGTGTTAACGAGCAGTTGGACAGGTGTACCTAATAAAGTGGCCGGTGAGTGTATATATTTTATAGTAATATGTACATATGTATATTAGCTGCTCTTGCTTGCTTGTGTTTTTTTTTTTTTTTTTTTTTTTTCTTGCCTTCTGATTGTTGCTCTGAGTGTTGCTATCCCTGTGCTGTTGCAATCCTGGAATTTCCCCGTTGTGGGACTAATAAAGGCTTATCTTATCTTATCTTATCTTAAATATAAACAATCTACAGAAGTTCTCTGACGACTCTGCGATCGTCGGCCTCATCTCCAATGGAGATGAAGCTGAGTACAGAGGACTTATCCAGGACTTCGTGGACTGGTGCCATCGGAACTGCCTCCAGATCAACGCGAGGAAAACTAAGGACCTGGTGGTGGACTGCCGCAGGCAAGGACAACCCCTCACAGCACCAGTAAACATCCAGGGAACAGACATTGAGATGGTGACATCCTACAAGTACCTGGGTGTTCATCTGAACAATAAACTAGACTGGTCACACAATACCGACGCACTCTACAAGAAGGGACCCCGCAGGCTGTTCTTACTGAGGAGGCTCAGGTCTTTTGGTGTACAAGGGGTGCTCTTGGAGACATTCTACGATTCGGTGGTGGCATCAGCCATCATTTTTGGAGTGGTCTGCTGGAGCGACGGCATTACAGCAGCCGATAGGAAGAGACTGAACAAACTAATCAAGAAAGCTAGCTCTGTCCTGGGGCAACGCCTTGACCCAGTGGAGGAGATAGGGGAGAGAAGGATGGTGGCTAAACTGTTATCTCTGCTGGAGTCCGAGTCCCACTCTATGCAGGACATACTGAACGCACTGAGGAGCTCATTTAGCAGTAGACTACATCATCCTAGGTGCGCGACCGAGAGGTTTTGCAGGTCCTTCCTACCTATGGCTGTCATACTGTATAACCTAAGCAGGGCTGCTCGCAGAGATAGCAAAAAACGTGACGACCTAATAGTATTGAATGCAAAAGATGCAACAGACTTACACAAATGGTCCCCTTCAGTATACAACTAGGACAATATCAGTCGCTATGGAGGGTGACAATATGTATGGGTACATATTCATACCATGTAGGATAACTAAGTAGACGGTTATGCTGTTTATTCCATCTAGCTACAATGCTCCGCACTGTGTATATATATTTATACATTTATGTGTACATATGTAGGTATATTTACTGCTCTTATTTCTTATCTTCCAAATTATTGCTCTGAGTGTTGCTATCCCTGTGCTGTTGCAATCCTGGAATTTCCCCATCGTGGGACTAATAAAGGTTTATCTTATCTTATCTTAAATGCAAAGAATCTGTGTGTGTGTGTGTGTGTGTGTGTGTGTGTGTGTGTGTGTGTGTGTGTGTGTGTGTGAGTGTGTGTGTGTGCCTCACATTTCTATTCAATTCAATTCAGCTTTATTTATAATGCGCCACATCACAACAAAAGCCGTCTCATGGCGCTTTTCTCTCACACTGTTCATCAGACTGGCCTCAGATTTTATAAGTGCTTTGCTGAGGTTATGAGGGTGTGCGTCAAAGGTCAACATTAACATTCCCTATGCCTTATTACTGTATAACAAGTAAAGCTAGGGTCCGCAAACTTGATACATAGGTTTACTTTGGGATCCTGACCTCAGACTATGGGTTTGGGGGCAAAAGGTCAAAGGTCAAGGTTATCATTCCCTCTGCCTTATTACTATACAACAAGTAAAGCTAAGGCCACCAATCCTGGTACACAAGTTCACCTTGGGATCCATGACCTCTGACTATGGGTTTGTAGTCAAAAGGTCAAAGGTCAGGGTTAGCATTCCATTTGCACTATAACTATAAAACAAGTAAAGCTAGGGCCACCAAACCTAGTCCACAGGTTCACCTTGGGTTCCTGACCACTGACTATGAGTCTGGGGTCAAAAGGCCAAGGTTAACATTCCCTTAGCCTTATTGCTGTAAAACAAGTAAAGCTAGGTTCACCAAACTTGATACACAGGTTCACTTTGGGATCCTGACCTCTGACTATGGGTTTGGGGTCAAAACGTCAAATGTCAGTGTTGACAATCCCTAGGATCTTTTACTCTAGAACTTGTAAAACTCTCTAGGGTCACCAGACTTGCTACACAGGCTCACCTCGGGATCCTGGCCTACAACTATGGCTTGTATATTTTGTTGTATATCCGTGGATGATGGGCTTATCATAATTTGGTTCTGCCACAGTAATTATATTGAAAAGTTGAAAACTGCCCTCTGGCTGTAAGCATTGTGATCTTCAAAGGAAACGGAGGCGGGAGATATTGCACTCGCCTCAGAGTGCTCTTGTTGGACAAGTGATGTTTTTTGTGAAATATCTAATGTTTTCACACCTTGTCCAAGGCATTGCATTATTTGATGCTTTTTGGCAGCAGAGAGATCCTTTTTCTTTCCCATATTGCGTGAAACCTACGGCATGCTTAATAATGTGGAACAGCCTTCTTAAGTAGTTTTCCTTTAATTGGGCTCACATGGCAAACTAATTGTGACAGGTGTCTGAGATTGATATCAGTGATTCAAAGAGCCCAGAGGCATAGTACCATCTACAAGTTTAATTGAAAAACAAAATATTGAATATTTATGACACTAAAATCCTATTTGCATAATAATTTGGAACGCGGTATATAGATTATATATGGACAGCATAATGCTTTGCTTCTCTCTCTCTCTCTCTTTTCCGTTCAAGGAGTGTGAGGGTAAACACTGGCTGGTGTGGGCATGGAACCATCTGGGTCTGTCCAGATCCGTGGTTGGCAGGAGACCGCCTGGGAATACCAGGTGCTGTAAGCTCAATGAGATCATACCTCTCCGGTTCTGGCCTCCCTTCATTGTCTTCCTATAAAGTTTAGAATAAAGTTTAAAATCTTTCTTCTGACTTACAAAACTCTAAATAATCAGACCCTTTTTTATTTAAAAGATCTGATTCTACGCTATTATCCTAACAAAGCACTATGCTCCCAAAATTCAGGATTACTTGTAATACCTGGAATCTCTAAAAGTACAATGGGAGGTAGAGCTTTCAGTTATCAAGGTCCTCTCCTGTGGAACCAGCTGCCAATTTGGATTCGGGAGTCAGACTCGAGCTCTGTTTTTAAAAATAGGGTTAAAACCTTCCTTTTTGATATAGTCTATAATTAGAGATGGATCATGTGCCCCTGAACCCTCCCTTAGTTATGCTGCTAATCGGTTTAGACAGCCGGGGGACCTCCAACAATGCACTGGGCTTCACTCCTTTCTTCATTCTCAATGAAATATTTTTGCTGATCATTAACATCAGTTTGTTCTTTCTCATAGATTGAGTCCCCATCGTGCTGTTTGCTCTGTACATGTCTGTTCTTTTCTTCTTCTTCTCTATCCCCTCACCCCCCAGCCAGTTGCAGCAGATGACTGCCCCTCCCTGAGCCTGGTTCTGCTGGAGGTTTCTTCCTGCTAAAAGGGAGTTTTTCCTCTCCACCGTCGCCAAGCGCTTGCTCACAGGGGATCACCTGATTGCTGGGGTCTTTCTGCAATTGTGGGGGTTTCCCCTACAGTTGAAAGTGCTATGAGATGACTGTTGTTGTGAAATGGCGCTATATAAATAAAGTTGAATTAAATTGAATTGAATTGAATCCGATCAGAGGCCGCACCAGCCAAGGTAGATGTAGACGCACCTCCTGTCTCTCCTGGAAGTTATAGTGAAAAGTAAAACAAGCACACTCCCTATTCATTCAGTCATTCAGTCATTCATTCCCCTAAAAATAAAAAAATTGAATGAATGAATGAATCTTTATTTCGGATAGTACAGGTTAAAAGAAACTGAATAATATAACAAAGGGGGAAAGAAAATCCAACATGGTCAAATTAGACAATAACTCCTCTGATTATACAGTTCAGCATAAGTTATCCGAAATGGGTGATGGCTGAAGCCGCAGCTTATATTGCCCACCCATATTCCATCCAAGAATTCAAAAGAAAAACAAAACAAGAGCGATTACAATTCAGAACAAAGCTAAGACAAAATGTGACAAAAAACTAAGCTACAGCACAACGCAGACTGGATATGACAATCTTTATGTGATTTTACATGTCATCTTGGATATATGTTTGGAGTATTTCTTCCTTTAGTTTTTGTTTAAATTGTCCAAGCGTTGTACATGATTTTAATTCAGGTCCAAAATCGTTCCATAATCTGACTCCTTGCACTGAAACACAGTGTTGCTTGGTGGTAGTTCTCACTGAAGGTTTTTGAAATATACATGTTCCTCTGAAATGATATTGTTTCTCCCTTATTTGGAACAACTTTTGGATATTTGCGGGCAGTGATAGATTCTTCACTTTAAACATTATTATTGCAGTTTTAAAGTCAACCAGATCTTTCAACTTGAGAGCTTTTAATTTAAGAAAAAGTGGGTTTGTTGGTTCCCTGTAAGCAGCTTTGTTTATTATTCTAATAGCTCTCTTCTGAAGCATAAAGATTGGATATATGTTTGTTTTATATGTATTTCCCCCATACTTCATTACAATATGTCATGTATGGGAGTATTAATGAATGATACAAGGTATATATAGTGTGGGTTGATTCAGCAAATATTTCACTCTGTGTAGTATTGCAATTGATTTGGATATTTTACCTTTAATATAATTAATATGTGACTTCCAACACAGTTTATTATCAATTATTACTCCAAGAAATTTAGTTTCAGATACCCTTTCAATCTCTACACCATTTACAATGAGTTTAGATACTGAGTTGTTGTGATGGTTGTTAAAAACTATAAATTTTGTCTTACTTAAATTGAGCGTTAATTTGTTTGAATCAAACCACAGTTTAAGCTTTCCTAATTCCTTTCCGAGTGTATCCAGAAGTTGTTCCAAATTGCTTCCACTGCATAATAGATTAGTGTCATCGGCAAACAATATTAAATCCATTTTTTCTGAAACTTTACATATATCATTTATATACATATTGAATAACAATGGCCCCAAAACTGAACCCTGTGGGACTCCACAAGTAACCTTCAGTAACTGTGAGTTTTTGTTACCAACACATACATACTGATATCTATTCTTTAAGTAACTACTTAACCAGGACAGTGCTACCCCTCTAATACCACAATTTTGTAGTTTCTTTAATAATAAATTATGATCCAATGTATCAAATGCTTTTTTAAGATCCAGGAATACCCCAACTGAATATTCTTTATTTTCAATGGCAGTTGATATTTTTTCTATAAATTCCATTAGAGCAAATGCAGTTGTCCTCTTGTGTCTGAACCCATATTGCTGCTCACACAATAAATTATTCTTCAGTATAAAGTTGTCAATTCTCTCATAGAATATTTTTTCAAGTATCTTGGAAAATTGTGGCAATAGGGAAATTGGTCTATAATTTGAGAATTCCCCTCTGTCACCTGTCTTGTATATCGGAATTACTTTAGCTATTTTCATTGCATTGGGAAATATACCTGTTTGGAGAGACAGGTTACAGATATATGTCAGTGGTTTCACTAAGCATTCAATAATAGTTTTGACTAAGAGCATGTCAATACCATCGCAGTCCGTAGATGTTTTACTTTTAAACGATTTAACAATTTCAATGACCTCTCTCTCGTCTGTGTTCTTTATGAAAATGGAGTCTTTTATAGTATAAGCAGTGTTATTGCTTATTGTATCACCTGTAGGCGCCGTAATGGGTATTTCTTGAGCCAAATTAGGACCAATGTTAACAAAAAAGTTATTAAATTCATCTGCAGGTGAAGCTGCATTCACACTCTGAGTCGTTTTATTATTTTTTGAAAAATCGATTGGGTAGCTTGTATTTCTGCTTTTATTTCCAAGAATACTGTTAAGTATTGTCCATGTATTTTTAATATTGTCTCTGTTTTTCTCCAGTTCTTTACTGTAATAGTCTCTCTTACTACATCTTATTATATATGTTAACTTATTTTTGCATGTTTTATACCGCTGCTTTGCTTCTTTTGTCCTTTTCTTTAGGAAAGCTTTATATAATAAATTTTTCTTTTTACACGCCTTTTGTAATCCTTTGGTTAACCATGGCTTATCGGCAAATTTATGTTTAAGCTTTTTTTTTACTAATGGACAATTTTTTTTCATAAAGAGTGGTTACAATGTTTATAAATGTGTCATAGGCTTCATTTACATCTGATACATAGACTTCTGTCCAGTCCTGCTTCAGCAAGTCCTCTTTAAAAGAACTGATTGCATTTGGTGATTTGTATCGGAACGATTTTAAAAATTTTTCTGTTTTGACCCCCGTGTGGCCATGGATAAGTGCAAAGGTTGGCAAGTGGTCACTTATATCATTTATCAATAATCCACTTTCTATTTTCTTATCAATAATATTAACAAACAGGTTGTCAATAAGTGTAGCAGTGTGAACTGTGATTCTACTGGGATGTGTTATTGTGGAATATAGACTCATGCTGTACAAAGAGTTCATGAACTCTGTAACTACATTTTGTTAGTGTGGATTTAGTAAATCAATTTTGAAATCTCCACAAATTACTACCATTTTCTTACTAGTAATATTATTGTACAGCTCGACTAATTTATCTCTGAATGTCTCAATGCAAGTTCCCGGCATTCTATATATACAACTTATAATTAGATTTTTTGTTTTATCTTGGTCAATCTCAACAGTAACACATTCCAAAATCCCTGGTAGTGCAAAGGACATTCCATTTACAAGCTTACACCTATACAGGTCATCAATATACAGTGCAACACCACCACCCTTTTTTTGAGATCTGTTAATGTGAAACATCTGATATCCCTCTATTGCCATCAGGGGAGCCTGCTCTTCATTAAGCCAGGTTTCAGAGACTGCGATAGCTGTAAATTTTCTGTCTAGCTGTTTTAAATAGTCCTGAATCTGTGGAAAGTTTTTGTTACGACTTCTGCTGTTGAAGTGTATTATTGATAGTTTACTATCTAGTTGCACTTGACTTTTGAATTGCTTTTCAGTGTAATATTCACAATGGTTATGAATATTATTGAAAAAGTGGTTATCAGGATCAATATCGTTCTCCATCTCTTGTAGTTTATGTTCAGCATAATGGCATATTTTCAGAGTTTGAGTATCCTTACTCTGTGTTAAATGACTTCCTCCAACTGGGGATAATTGATGTCTACTCAAGTCAGTCATAAGTTTTTGTTTGTTTTGCTTATTTTTTTTTTAAAGTACATTGACATGGTATGTCAAAAGAACTATTCTTACCGTGTGTGTGAATATGGATTATCATTGTCTCTTAATTTTCTTAGTCAGTGTTCATCTGTATTTATCTAAGTCAGTAACATCTCTGATTATTATACTCTTTGCTTGCTCAGGTGTTCCATTTAGTTTGATCCAAATTCTACAATTTCTTGTCCATGTTGCCTGTATCTTATTTTGTCTTTTCAGCATCCGTGCTTGCCGTGCTATTTCAGCATTTGTTCTTGTTAGGTGTTCATTTAGGTAAACTTCTGTTCCCCGCAGCTTTCTGGCCTGCCTCAGTATGTCATTCTTTACCCTTCTGTTCACAAAGCGCATCACAATTGATTTCTTTGTTTTATTATCTTTCCTGAGTAAAGCATAACAGGCTGAAATTGCATTTGCTTCTACTTTTATATTTCTACTGTCAAGGAACTGAAGCATCTGGTTTTCTAGGGAGACTGATTCACTCTGGGAGGCCTCCTCACCTCTCAGTCCTGTTGTGGCATGAGCGTATGACTGATATTTGATGTCTAGTCCACTTATAACTAGGTCATCCATACGAGAACCTTGTTCAAGATCCTCGACGCGTCGCCCCAAGTCCATAATTTTTTTGTCTTTTTCCTGAATTGTTAATTTTAAGTCTCGTACTTCTTCCATTAGGCCTATTATTTTTGGCCTGCTGGCTAACCATTTTGGCCACTTCTTCTGACAAGAAGTTCAGAGATTTTTTGATCTCTTCCATTTCCTCCTTCTTTGGTGGCATTTTTACTGACCTGTGGATAGTAAAAACAATCTCTGCTTGTGTTGCCGGTATCCGATCCGACCGACCTCGAATCCAGCTGGGCCTCAGCTAGCCCCCTCCGCTGCTAGTCCCGCTGCTTACCACCGCAGTAACCGAGCTCCTGACCAGCTCCTCCACCGAGTCCCGCCGCACACCGCCGCTGCAGCCGAGCTCCGCTCGGGTCCCGGTAGATCCTCCGCTGAGCACCGCCGCCTACCGCCGTCTGCCTCGGTAGTTTCTCCGCTGAGCTCCGCCACCTACAGCCGTCTGCCTGGGTAGTTCCTCCGCTGGGCCTCGCAACTGGGCTCCGACTCAGGCTATTGTCTGGCTGGGTCCCGGTGGTCCTCCACTGGTCCCCGTCTCCCACCACCGCCGCCCCGGAACTCCGATCCGGCTCCCGTCCGACTGCTGCCTCGGTTAGTTCATGCCTAACTACAGGCATGAACTATTATTAATTACTACTACATGAACTACTATTAATTACATTAATGCCTAATAAGTCCATGATTAAAATGAAAATGTGGATGGAGTAAAAAAACTGTTAAGTGTTTCTTCTTCTTCTTTTGGCTGCTCCTTTTAGAGGACGCCACAGCAGATCATCTGTCTCCATCTCACCCTTTCCCTACATCCTCCTCTGATTTGTGACAGAAGGGTAGCAGCAAGAGTGAAAGGGAAGATTTACAAGACGGTAGTGAGACCTGCCTGCTATGATGTATGGCTTGGAGATGGTGGTGCTGACAAAAAGACACGAGGTGGAGTTGGAGGTGGGAGAGTTGAAGATGCTAAGATTTTCATTGGGAGTGACTAGGAGTATGAGTATATCAGAAGGACAGCTCAGGTTGAGCGGTTTGGAGACAAAGTAAGAGAGGCAAGGCTGAGATGGTTTGGACATGTGCAGAGGATATTGGAGATATTGGACAAAGGATGTTGAAGAAGAAGCTCCCAGGCAGGAGGAAAAGAGGAATACCACGGAGAAGATTCATGGATGTAGTGAAGGAGGACATGGAGAGGGTCATCATCATATTATATTAAAATGATGGGTGATTATATTGTAACTGTTACAATTCTCTCCGTTATAATGACTGAAAATTCCTGCACATGCTGTGTTTCCTCATGAGCTTCTGTTAGCTTTTGTCAGCGGCAGCTGCACAATTTCAAGACACCACTGAAATAGCATTAAACAATGTGCTTCTGATGGCAGAACTTCTTTTTCCTGATCAAAAATGTCTTGTCATAAAATGCACCAAGCTACAGATGCACATGAGATTGCGTGCTGCCACACCTCTTTGAAATGACTCCCAGTGCAAAGCCAGTGCACTGTCACCTGGTGGCGTGACAGTGTATCATGGGAATCACAGCACAAAAGTCCAGTACCCAGTCCAGTGTTGACCATCAAAATAGGGCCCTTGGTGTTTACACTATGTCACTTTGTCTACCATTATGGTTGTTTATGGCCTGTGGTAGGTGATCGCTGTATGATCATTGTATAAATGCTATTAAGGTTTTAATGTTTCTTTTTAGGGTAAAAACAAAAAAGAAATAGCCTGTTTTTTCTTCGACTGTTTGTATGGTGACAGTACATTAAAGGTTTCTAACACCCTAGACTTTCATGTTTGGAAGTGGACGGTTGGGGGATAGATTTTCAGTTGGTTACGATATGGAAGCTCACCAGCTTTTATACACTGTTCTTTTAGTAGATTTCTATTTTACTGCTCATGAAATTAAGACTTACCAATTGAATACCAGTGAAATATATGCAGGGAGTTGATATCCTCAAGGAAAAGCTCATCAATTTAACCAAAAAAGCAAATAAATAAATAAATACAAGTCACATGGAGAAAATATATATATAAGAAAACATGCTGGAGAGACTGTGTCTCCCAGCTAGCATGGGAATGCCTTGGTATCTTCCCTGAAGTGTTGGAGGAGGTGGCTGTGGAGAGGATAGTTCCCTGCTTAGACTGCTGCAACCCACACCCCGGAAAAGTGGTGGAAGGAAGGAAGGAAGGACAGATGGATGGACAGACAAATGATAAGAACATAAAAAATCCTATAAATTTACTTTAAAAGTGATGTCATATTATGTGGAACAACGACCCTCAGAATTCATGTGCTGTAATGGTGCTGATATCTTGCTGTTTGTTCATCCTGCAGATAGAGAATGGTCCTCAAGAGTTTGCCCTGTACTGTGTTCATCAGAGTGGAGGTAGGGTTGGTGTGTTGCGCAGGAATTAAGGAAACTGAGCATAAAAGAAGAAGAGGCTTCACTGATGTGGTGTACATGTGTCCAGAAAAGAGGAAACTGAGTAAGAGAGACCAGCCACTGTGGGAGCGCTTACTACAGGGACCCTCTGATGACATCATGAAGATCTTCTTGATGGACAAGGATGAGGAGGAAGTTAGCGATGATGTGAGTGTGATCTATATCTGAACCCACGGTTAAAGGTGGGGTGTTTTAAAATTTCAAGAGTTCTATTTGTCAGAGAAAGCCATCATAACCTTTGAGCAGAGGTGAGTAGTAACTTGTTACTGTTTATTTACTCAAGAACATGTACGCTAGTAAATTTTTCACAAAGTTGTACTTTAGTCAGCAGTTTCATTGCAGGAAACTTTTAACTCTTACTTTTTTGAAAAGAAAAACTACACTTTTACTCAAGTACATTCGGTATGCTCTTTGAGTTACTTTGATTCCACCAATTTGAAGTGGGTTTAAGTCTAGTTTCTAACATCTGTTTTTCTTCTTAGATTTTAAAGTGCTCGAGGGAGAGGTTCTGCAGGTCCTTGCTACCTGCTGCTGTCAGACTTTACAATCTAACCAGTGCTCCTCATAGAGGCAGTATTAAACATCACAACTTTGCACAATAGAGATTGTCCCCTCCAATACACACTATGACAACTTCAATTATTACTGAGGGTAGTAACAACACTGTTCATTCAAATGTGAAATATACTGTCTGGGTCCATTTTTGTATTTTGCCAGGTAATTTAACTGTAATGCTGTTGATACCATCTAGTGTCATGGTTGGCCCTCATGGGCAGAAGCAGACTCACTCACGGGGTGAAGTTGAAGCATATTTTAATGGAAGAAAACTGTAGCATGGCAGAGACAATGATACTCACAACCGGCGGTAATGACAGATAGATAAAGACGGGAAAATAATGATGATGGTGACGATGGTAACGACGGTAAACAATGAGGACCCAACAAGGGAATGAGGTGGTGAAACCCAATAAATAGGAATTTACACAATCAGACTAATGAGAAACAGCACTGACCAATAATGACTGACATAGGGAGAAGCTGTGCTCAAACGGAAGTAAACAAGGACTG
Source organism: Pholidichthys leucotaenia (assembly GCA_020510985.1). Lineage (NCBI taxonomy): Eukaryota > Metazoa > Chordata > Actinopteri > Cichliformes > Pholidichthyidae > Pholidichthys > Pholidichthys leucotaenia. Next base: position 262,198,537 of record CM035836.1, read on the forward strand.
TCAAAATAAAAGTCCAATCAGAAACAAATGATTAACAGGAAAACCAAACATACAAAAGTAACTGTGATGGATAATAATACTAATAATGACAATAATAATAATAATAATAATAATAATAATAATAATAATAACAATAATGAGACCAGGATGAAAATAAAGACCCAAAGCAGATAATAATGAAGACTGAATAATAAATACTGACAACAACAAAGTGCGGCCTGGTCTGACCCAGCCCAAACCACCACATCTAGCTGCACATCTAGCTGCAATGCAGCTAGATGTGGTGTGAAAAAGTACAGTGGTGTGAAAAAGTGTTTGCGCCCTTCCTGATTTCTCATTTTTTTGTATGTTTGTCACATTTAAATGTTTCAGATCATCAAACAAATTTAAATATTAGACAAAGATAGCACAAGTGAACACAAAATGCAGTTTTTAAATGAAGGTGTTTATAATTAAGGGGAAAATTAAGGGGGAAAAAAATCCAAACTTACATGGCCCTGTGTGAAAAAGCGATTGCCCCCTAAACCTAATAACTGGTTGGGCCACCTTTAGCAGCAACAACTGAAATCAAGCCTTTGCAATAACTGGCGATGAATCTTTTACAGTGCTGTGGAGGAATTTTGGCCCACTCATCTTTGCAGAATTGTTGAAATTCAGCCACATTGGAGGGTTTTCAAGCATAAACCACCATTTTAAGGTCATGCCACAGCATCTCAATCGGATTCAGGTCAGGACTTTGACTAGATCATTGTCCTGCTGCAGAACCCAAGTGCGCTTCAGCTTGAGGTCACAAACAGATGGCCAGACATTCTCCTTCAAGATTTTTTGGTAGACAGCAGAATTCATGGTTCCATTTACCACAGCAAGTCTTCCAGGTCCTGAAGCAGCAAAACAGCCCCAGACCATCACACTACCACCACCATATTTTACTGTTGGTATGATGTTCCTTTTCTGAAATGCTGTGTTACCTTTATGCCGAATGTAATGGAACACACACCTTCCAAAAAGTTCAACTTTTGTCTCGTCAGGCCACAGATATTTTCTTGGGGATCATCAAGATGTTTTCTGACAAAAGTGAGACTGTGGAGACATGTGGAAGGACGAGGCTGAGTTTATTTCTCAAGTCCAGTTTTATTCACATTCACATTCTCCAACATTCAAAAACAGAAAGAGGATGAATCCCCCAAACATCTGTCCCTTTTATACCCCAGGACATCAAAGCACACAGTCACATTGTCTTTTAATCCCAAATCACAATGCATCCCCATCCAGGTCTTCTCGCCTCCACCTAAAGTCCTGGTGGTCAGGAAATCCCTCAACGCCATCTCTTTGCATACAAAAGGCCAGATTTCACATCCTCCTGTTACCCCTAGGAGGTTCAGTCCTTTTGTTCCTCTGAGACGTGAAGCATACAATAAGCATACAGTAATACACATGGGAAGCATATGAAACCACATATGTGCACCACATGCCCCCCCCCCAAACGTCTAAGATGGAACAACATAACCACAGATTGCATGTCATAATAAAATCACTACATATCAGTCCACGTGCCGCTTGGGCCTCAGCCTTCTCCCGTATTTGCTGTAAGCAGGCTGTACCACCTCCGCGGCATCTTCCTGCTGTGGGGCTGCTGCCTGGGGATGAGAACTGTTAGTCAACCTCTGTGGGTGTTCTGGGGAATGCTCTCTAGGGGGTCTGCCGCGCCAAGGATCCTTAGCCAACTGCACAACTTCGTCAGCTACCACAAAAGCGGGTTTGAGCCTGTTTATGCCAATCATTTCTTTTCTGCCCCCCAAATCTAGCAAAAAATGCTTATCCCCTGTTTCCAGCACTCTATATGGTCCATCATAAGGTGGGCGTAAAGGTGGACGATGGGCATCATGTCTGACAAAAACAAACTCCACATTTTTTAAAGCCTTAGGCACAAAAACACGCGGAAAACTGTGGTGAACGGGGCCAGGTAGCGTGCTCGGGTCCATGCTATTCTGTAACCGCTGAGCCGGGGAGCACTCTGGCGCTGGATTATCTGGGAGAAATTCCCCGGGCAGCCGAAGTGGCTGTGCGAAAACTAGCTCAGCTGGGGAGGCTTCTAAATCCTCTTTAGGTGCAGAACGCAACCCCAATAAAACCCATGGTAGCTTGTCCACCCAATTTGCATCCGTAAGCGACGCTCTGAGAGCCGCCTTCAATGACCTGTGAAAACGTTTGCATAACCCGTTAGCCTGCGGGTTGTACGCGGTCGTGCGGTGAATCGTTGCCCCCAGGCTGCGGGCCATCGCTGACCAAAGTTTGGAAACAAATTGAGGGCCTCTGTCGGACGTAATGTCCGACGGAACTCCAAAACGCGCTACCCATGCCGTTAAAAACGCGCGCGCCACCTCCTCGGCCGTGGTTGACGACAGCGGAACCACTTCCGGCCAGCGCGTGGTGCGGTCAACCATTGTCAGAAGATGTGTGCACCCTTGTGAGGGCGGGAGGGGGCCTACGAGGTCCACGTGGACATGATCAAACCTTTTAGCTGGAATGTGAAACGGCTCCAAGGGAGCTCTCGTGTGTCTATGAACCTTGGCCCGCTGACAAGCCATGCAGGCTGCCACTCACTCTCTAACTTGTTTGCGCAGGCTCGGCCATACAAATTTCTCTCCTACCATTTTGACCGACGCGCGCACTCCCGGGTGCGCCAGAGAATGGATCGAGTCAAAAACGCGGCGGCGCCACGCGGCTGGTACCACAGGACACGGCCGCCCAGTGGAGACATCGCAGATTAGGGGGGGCATACCGTCTTGCAGCACCCTGTTCTCCAGCCTTAACCCTGTTGGTCCAGACTGGAGCGCACGCACAAATGCGTCGCTAACCTGCTCTACGGCCATGGCTGCAGAATCTACCTCTACGCGGGCTGGAGCCGCCACGGCGCGCGAGAGGCAGTCTGCCACTACATTAAGTTTACCCACCACATGCTGGATATCGGTAGTAAACTCCGATATCGCGGTCAGCTGTCTCTGCTGCCGGCCCGACCAAGGTTCTGAAATGTTGGCCATCGCGAAAGTCAGCGGCTTGTGGTCAACGAACGCGGTGAAACGGCGTCCTTCCAGCCAGAACTGGAAGTGGCGAATGGCCAAGTGGAGAGCTAACAACTCCCTGTCGAATGCGCTGTATTTTCGTTCGCTGTCGCGCACGGTCTTGCTGAAAAAGGCGAGCGGTTGCCAGGCTCCGGCTACATACTGTTCCACGACCGCCCCTATGGCCACATCTGATGCGTCAGTAGTGAGCGCCATGCGGGCCGCTGGGAATGGATGTGCCAACAACGCAGCGTTTGCCAGGGCTGTTCTGACTTCAGAGAATGCGCGCTCTCGCTCCGGAGACCATTCGACTTTATTTGTGGGTTTTTGTTTTTTTAGTGCAGCATACAGTGGTTGCATGAGCTGCGCTGCGTGAGGGAGGAAACCGTTATAAAAATTCACCATTCCCAAAAACTCCTGTAACACTTTGACCGTTTGTGGCTGGGGAAAATTTGTTACTGCGCGCACTTTGTCAGGCAGAGGAACCGCTCCTTCTGGGGAGACGCGATGCCCCAAAAAATCAATCTGCGTCACCCCGAACTGACACTTTGCTGGGTTGATTATTAACCCGTGCTCTGCCAACCTCCGGAAAACTGCCGTGAGGTGGTTTTCGTGTTCATCTTCGGACGCGCTGGCTACCAATATGTCATCCAGGTAGACGAACACGAAAGGGAGATCACGCAAAACCGCGTCCATCATGCGTTGCAACGTCTGCGCCGCGCCTTTAAGCCCAAACGGCATGCGCAAAAACTCGAAAAGCCCGAAAGGAGTTATTACCGCTGTTTTGGGTATGTCCTCAGCGCACACTGGGACCTGGTGGTAACCGCGTACCAAGTCTATTTTAGAAAAAACGCGCGCCCCCACCAAATGAACTGAAAAATCTTGGATGTGCGGGATCGGGTAGCGGTCGTGCGCTGTAGAGTAGTTTAACCTGCGGAAATCACCGCAAGGTCGCCACGAGCCATCAGTTTTCGGGACCATGTGAAGCGGGCATCATCAGGCTCTTCGAACGCCTGATGATGCCCAACCTTTCAAGGTTGGCGAACTCCTCGCGCGCTGTGGTCAGTTTAGCTGAATCCAAGCGCCAAGCTTTTGCAAAAACGGGCGGTCCAGTGGTAGTAACAAAATGTTCCACCCCGTGTTTAGCCACGGTCGCCGAAAATGTTGGGACCGTCAGTGCTGGGAACTGAGTGAGGAGTGTGTGGAACTTACCACCTGCAGCTGTGACGTTGGCTTGTGCTGTTGGCGGGGCCACTCGAGCTGTACAGGGAATAGAATAAAAAGAGAGTGCATTAACCAGGCGTCTGTTAGCAAGATCGACCACAAAACCATGTGAGCACAAAAAATCAGCCCCTAACATGTTGAAATTGACTGCCGCTATGACGAAAGTCCACTCGAATGTACGGCCGTGTAAAGACAGAAGCAGAGTCCTCTCACCGAAGGTCTTAATCGCCGAGCCATTCGCTGCTGACACCCCGGGACCACTGGAGGGCGCCAGCCAGTCAGCGTAGGAAGGTGTGATGAAACTCAGCTGGGAGCCTGTGTCCACGAGGAAATGCCTCCCCGAGCGCGCATCCCTCAAGTAGAGCAGCTTGTTCTCCTCTCCGAGGGCCGCAGCTGCTACCGACCCCCGGTCTTGGCGTTTCCCGAGCGCTTGAAATGGCACGGTGGAATGCACTTGCGTGCCCTCTCTGCGAAGCGGCGATGGTAGAAGCAAAGGACGTCGTCTGCTCCATGTTTCCTGGCCCCTGCCGCCGCCGTCGTCGGTGAGTCTGGTGCTGCAGCCTCTAGCCCCCTGCCATCTCCGGACGTTGCGCCTAACTCCGCTGCCGCAGCCATAGCCGCACGCCGTTTATTGGCGCTGACAAGCGGTTGCGCCTCCTGGCCCAGCTCGTGGTAGTCTCGTCGGGCCAACAGTGGTGAACTGGCCAGGGTCACTCTCACCGCTGACGGTAGGGTCCTGAGGAAAAGGTGGGTGAAGATGAAGTTATCATCTTTGGAGTCTCTCAAACTCAACATCTTCCCCATCAGGTCTGCAGGTCTGTCGCTCTCAAATTCAATTCAATTCAATTCAATTCAACTTTATTTATATAGCACCATTTCACAACAACAGTCATCTCATAGCACTATCAACTGTAGGGGGAACCCCCACAGTTGCAGAAAGACCCCAGCAATCAGGCGATCCCCTGTGAGCAAGCACTTGGCGACGGTGGAGAGGGAAAACTCCCTTTTAACAGGAAGAAACCTCCAGCAGAACCAGGCTCAGGGAGGGGCAGTCATCTGCTGCGACTGGCTGGGGGGTGAGGGGATAGAGAAGAAGAAAAGAACAGACATGTAGAGAGCAAACAGCACGATGGGGACTCAATCTATGGGAGAGAACAAACAAATGTTAATGACCAGCAAAAAAAATATTTCATTGAGAGTGAGAAAAGGAGTGAGGCCCAGTGCATTACTGGAGGTCCCCCGACTGACTAAACCTATTAGCAGCATAACTAAGGGAGGGTTCAGAAACACATGATCCCTCCCTAATTGTAGGCTATATCAAAAAGGTAGGTTTTAGCCCTATTCTTAAAAACAGAGATCGAGTCTGACTCCCGAATCCAGATTGGCAGCTGATTCCACAGGAGAGGAGCTTGATAACTGAAATTATCAAATTCAGTTCAATTGAAATGACCAAATTCAGTCAGCGCCAGGAGCCCCTCTGCTCGCTCCTCCACCGAGGGGGTGAAGTAACGGATGAGTGCAGCCTTCAATGTGCTGTACTTGTCGCTGTCCAGCAGGTGGTTGATCAGGCTCTCCACTCGCTGGGCTGTGTGGTTGTCCAGCTTTGCAACCACATGGTAGAACTTTGTGGCGTCTACCGAAATCCTCCGGAGGTTGAACTGCGCCTCGACTGCGTTAAACCAGGAGCGCGGATTGTTCTGCTAGAAGTCCGGTAGCTGAACTGTGGCTGCATTCGTTTGGCTGGCTCCTGACGAGTCTGGCTCGGGAGAATCGCCTCCGCTCATGATACATCTTAGGGTCACCAGTGTGGAGACATGTGGAAGGACAAGGCTGAGTTTATTTCTCAAGTCCAGTTTTATTCACATTCACATTCTCCAACATTCAAAAACAGAAAGAGGATGAATCCCCCAACATCTGTCCCTTTTATACCCCAGGACATCAAAGCACACAGTCACATTGTCTTTTAATCCCAAATCACAATGCATCCCTCTCCAGGTCTTCTCGCCTCCACCTAAAGTCCTGGTGGTCAGGAAATCCCTCAAGGCCATCTCTTTGCATACAAAAGGCCAGATTTCACATCCTCCTGTTACCCCTAGGAGGTTCAGTCCTTTTGTTCCTCTGAGACGTGAAGCATACAATAAGCATACAGTAATATACATGTGAAGCATATGAAACCCACATATGTGCACCACAAGACGAGCCTTTATGTTCTTTTTGCTCAGCAGTGGTTTTCATCTTGGAACTCTGCCATGCAAGCCTGTCATGGGTGGCGAGAGCGTGCCCCCTCCTTCCCGTTCATCTCACCTCAGGTCATCAACGTACCTCAGTGAGAGGACACACCTGCGCCCTCTCATCAGCCAGCATTCAAAAGGAAGTGTCCTTCAGTGATTCAGCGCTGGCTCATCTGGGTATTCTGCTTAAAGTGCTCATGACACGATTTTGACATTTTTTAGCATGTTGCATAAACCCAAAAATCATTGCTGATGATCAATATAACAGTTACAAGCACGCCTGTATAACATAGTTATCATCAGAAAACCACTGCCATTCGGGCAAATTTGACTGGACTGTGGCGCCGCTCACTGAGTGAGGAAGGAGGCGGTAATGACATCACCGCAAGAATGGACACTGGTTTTGTTGACAGGAATGCCAGCAGCTTTGTAGCAAACAGTTTCTCTGGTTTCTTGTTTTAGTTTTACGGCTATGCCTTCGTGTTGTGTCGCAGGCTTAGATAAAGAGCAGGCCGTGAAAGGCCACATCACACACTTCAGCTCCAACTGTCATAAGCCTCCTCGTGCGCTTTTACGCCGTGCACGGAGGAGGGGAAGGATGAATGGATTTATGCGCAGGATTCACCACAGCACATTTATTGAACATAAGACTGATGACAACAGTTCCTAAAAAGGTGAAGACTTACAAAAATAAACTGAAACACTTATAGTTGGCGTTCAGGGCCGACATCACCCAGCGAACACATGGAGAGGAGACGTGCTAACCACAGTTGAGCCCCAGGGCCGACATCGCTTCAAGGGTTGCAACAGAACCACGGCTGCGTGGAGTGGCTAACATGTCATGATAGTGTTAGCAATATTGACTGGCTGACAACACGGCAGATGATGCACACAAAACATGAACAGCTCGGGGTAGACCTTGAGTTCTCCAGGATGCTCTACTGTAGCTGGAGAGGAACCTGGGCTACACTAAACAGTTCATAGTCACGACACAGGAGCACTCCAAAAAGTCCAAGTCACCGGCGAACATACACAAACACAGCTGCACCGAGGGGAATGGTGACAGTGTAGCTTTCCCTCAATATACAGTATTACCATGCGGCAATTAATGTCCGCATGGTGATGCACAATGGTCCAGCAGTGTTTGACTGGCAAGAGCCGCCTAAGTACAGACACTGCTGGTGCGACAAATTGGACACACCTGGGCGAGGCATGGGAAAGATAATTACTGGGGCAAAACAGCTGACTGTCAAATGGAGAGGGGGTGTGGTCAGACTGGCAATTGTTGGACAGCGCCCACCTGAAAGTGGATCAAAACAGCTGCCCAACAACCGCCGGCCAGAGCGGCGGCTACAGGCATGGAAAAGAAAACTCAAAACAAGAACTCAAAAGATAATACATAATAAACCTGATGCCTGAGCCACAAAGAACGGTCAGAACCGAGCCTAAAGGATAACACGGGCTGGGTTTGTGACACCAACCAACTATATTGTATTCATTGCCACTTGTTTGGACTTTTTGCTGTTATAATAATTAATTTATTATTTTTGATAGTTATAGTACATGTGTGCTATACCAGTTATGAGTATTGTTTTTCTTGTGACCAAACTCTAGAAAAAATGAGGACTATCAGTTGCTTCTATTGCTTTTATTATTATAGTTGAAAATCACGTCAGTTGATACAAGACAAAAGTAGTTAATAAACAATGATAACAAACAAAATTGCATTTTTAATGAGACATAAATAATAGAGAAAGCATTATTTTTTGTTATGATTCTCCATGTGCTTTTGCGCAGTGCACAGAGGAAGAAATGAAAACCCAATTGCAGGAGTAGAATGTGCACTTTATTAACAAAATCCCAAAATAACAAGTCCAGCTAATAGTCACGATAATCAACAAAGAGTTGGAATGGTAAGGATGAGGCCACCAGACATACAGGGATGCCACCGGGATGTTCCGCAGCCTGAGGGAGGGAATGCCTAGTGCCGCAGGGTTGCTGCCGGCACGAGGAGAAAGGCAAACATGACTTATGGCTGGAACGATCTGGGGCAGTCCGTGTAGTCCGGTGGATGAGGGTAAGCAGGAACAGCTGCTGACGCCAAAGAGGAAACCAATCTTGTGGCGCCAGAGAAGACAATAACGTCAGGCTGAAGGTAAACGTAGGTAATGATGACAAACACGGAGGAGCACGCTGCCATGAATGAAACTCAATGCCCTGACGGTCTCTTCCTACTAACCCAGCATTTAAGTACTAATAATACTAACAAGGGAAGAGACCACCGGTGTGAGAATGCATGGGCTGAACAATAATTACCACCATGTGTGTATGAGTGAGTGTCTGAGCGCATGAATGGGAATGAATGAAGTGTGTATGTGCATGTGTATGAAACACCCAATAATGAGACACAGCTAATGGCACTGACAGGAGGAGGGGGCGTGCCCGAGCTGTCAGGGAGCAAAGGACCCTGATGCGCCTGATGGAAAATAGGGCAAAACTAACCATGGGTCAGAGCTGGGTTTGGAACCACCAAACCCAGGTTCATGACAATTTTTTAAGGATATTGCCATCAGTAACACAGAGAATAATTTTAATTTCTAAAGGGGTTTTACAGATAATTGAACTTTAAAATGATAAGTTATGGCCACGAGTATGCTCTAATTTACTAAAAAAAAAATAAAAAATATTTATACTATATTTGCAAAATAAAAAAAAGATTCTATCTCTTGTTCAAATACCCAGGATTGATACAGGATTGCATGCAACGTCCCAAGGATGACAACAGTTATGAGATTTTCAAGTATCACACTATAAATATTTAGTAATTTTATTTTCTTGTAAAAATTGACAACAGTTGTGGTCAGATAAACATGTATCGAATGAAAAACAATGCCATGAAAACATAAAGATAGTTAGTCAGCATAAGTAGGACTTCTGGTCTAGACACCATGGTGGTGGCAGCTTAACGCTGAAGCTCCCAGATCCCATCTGTGAAAATACCATGAAAATCAGATTTAACGGATTTATGGAAGAGTGAAGATCAAAAGACAAAGTCATTATGCCTAAAGGAAAACAGAAGAGATCAACATTTACCAGGCCAAGACACGCATCAGCCGGAGAAACTGACCTCGAAGACAATAATCTCTTGGAAATGGAGGAGCAAAATGAGGCTAGCAACACGGCTAGCTTAAAAATGATACTTCAAGAATTAAGAGAATTTTGCCGAGAGTGTTGGAGCGAATTTCGTGAACTTAAAGACGAAATAAAAAGGACAAACAACAGAGTGGACCAAGCTGAGGACCGAATCATGGAAGCAGAGGAAAGAATAAAAGGGCTAGAAGAAACCACGCTGGAATTACTTAAACGGCAGACAAGACTGGAGGCTAAGCTAACCGACTTGGAAGGAAGACTAAGAAGGGACAACATAAGAATTCATGGTCTGAAAGAAGGAGTCGAGGACGGTTTCACCACAATGGCTGCGTGCGTGGAAACCATACTGAGAGAAAAGTTGGAAATTCCCCAATCCACCGACCTGAAAATAGAAAGGGCGCACCGTTTATTAGCCCCAAGGCCGTCGGCGGAAGCCCCCCCACCCCGCGATCGGTGGAGGTGAAGTTTTCCAACTTCAGAACAAAAGAAGAAGTTTTGAGACTGGCTTGGCAGAAAAAATGATTTATGCACCAAGAAAGAAAAGTTTTTGTGGAGCATGACTACGCCCCGGAGGTCCTTAAAAAATGTTGGGAATACAATGACGCTAAAAAGGTACTAAGAGAGAAGAAACTGCGCTTTCAAACTCCATTCCCGGCGAAGCTGAGGGTTTTTCACGGGCAGGAGACGTGTCTCTACAACTCGGCAGAAGAAGCAACCAGGGATATGGCGTGAAGAGGGCTCTCGGCACCGGTGTATAAACCCGCAGCAGAAACGATCAAAAGACTCAAGGCTCAAACGTGGTGCACACAGAGACCCTCAAAATCCACGGGCCAGCATCGAGAAACCCAGCGCCAGGGCTATAAGGAAAAACTGGATGCTTTCAGGAGGGAATAATGATATTTTTAGTCAATATGCACATCCAACCCTCCTCCTACAAGGTAACAAACATTAAAGGAGATGCAGAATCAGCAAATATGAAGTGGTAAAACATTTCATGGAACAGTCATAATATTAGAAACAAATAAGTCTTAAAAAAAAAAAACTTGTTAAAATAGAAATGTGACAATGAACCACATGAACTCTCCACACTAACAAATACTGTATTAACGTGATTGTTTGCTGTGATGGTGGTGGGAGGTTGCGCATAATTTCATAGTGTATAGGCATAAAAAAAAAAAATCTATAAAAGTTCGGATTGGGATCTGAAATTCACGTAAAAAACATGGGACAGCTTACAGGGGTAAGAGAGAGCCCTCAACACATAACAAAGTTTGAGGAATTTCCCTCAGCGCCAACACACCATCAAGGCTCCTTTAAGGTTGTTAAAAAGACCTCAGTTCAGGAAGATCTATTGACAGTTTTATGTTTTAAAGTTTTATATATTATGTTCTTAATGTTTTTTATGTTCTTAATGTTCTTTCAGTTTTTGAGTAGCATAAGAGAGGGCCACTATACTATTATACTAAACAAGACAATACAATGGAGAAACAGGGTTCAACCAAAATAATCTCATATAATGTAAAAGGGATCCTGAATCCAGTTAAAAGATCCAAGATTCTAGGCAAAATGAAAAAAGACAAAGCAGGAATAATATTTTTACAGGAAACCCACCTAACAGACTTGGAACACACTAAACTTAATAGACAAGGGTTTAAACTGATCTCTTCATCTTCAAATAAGTCAGGGAGGAGGAGGGGGGGGTAGCGACATTGATCTCAACCAAAATTATATTTGAAAAAAACTCAGAACACAAAGATAAAGAAGGGAGATTTAGCATGGTACTTGGTCGGCTAGAGGGAGAAGATATCACCCTGCTGAATGTATATGCACCTCCAAAGGTTAACTGGAAATTTTATAAAAATGTATTTGACCTGATGATAACTAAAGCCCAAGGTTTAGTGATATGTGGTGGAGACTTCAATCTAAGACTGAATCCATACTGGGATGCATCAGGTAATTCTCCACATCAAAATAACACTCAAAGTAGAAAAACTAGGATGCTACTAAATGAAATGGGAATCTGTGACGTGTGGAGGGAATTCAACCCCAGTGTAAAAGATTATACATTTTACTAAGCACCACATTCATCATATTCAAGGATTGACTATTTTTTTATGTTTAATAGAGACATTGGAAGAGTAAAAACATGTAAAATAGGACTGATGGATCTCTCTGACCACAGTCCGATCTATATGGACTTAAATATCCAAAAATACAGAAATAATACATTTTCTTGGAGGTTAAATTCAAATGTGCTGAAAGGACCACTGAAAGATAAATTGGAGTCAGATATTCTCAGATATTTGGAAGAAAATGATAATGGAGAAGTATCCCCTTTAATACTGTGGGACGCATGCAAAGCTGTAATAAGGGGAAAGATTATTGCAAAACTGGTACTCCAAAAGAAACTGAGACAAGAAAAACTAATCTTACTTAAGAAACTAACTAACGAACTTAAGAAACTAGAAAAAGAGCACAAAGACAAGTCATTCTAATGACTTGCTCAAAATTAAGGAAATAAAAAAACTAATAAACGAGATCTACACAACAGAACTCTAGAAGAAACCTACATTTCTGAAACAAAAATATTATGAAACAGGTAGCAAATTGGCAAAATTACTAGCCTATAAATTGAGGAAACAACAAACGGAGAGAGCAATCTACAAAATCAGAGACCCAGTATCAAAGGAAATCAAAATTAGAATTCAGGAAATTCTTAAAAGCTTCAAGAATTACTACAAAAACTTGTACTCCCTCAAAAAACACAAAAAAGACACATCCGAAGCCTTCCTAAATACATTAAATCTTCCCCAACTTACTGAGTCACAAAATAAAACACTACTGTCAGAAATACAACCTAAAGAATTAGAAAAAGCAGTTATGAAACTTAAAGCTAACAAATCCCCAGGAGCAGATGGCTATACAGCAGAGTGGTACAAAACTTTTAAACAGCAACTATCTGCTTTCCTCCTGAAAACATTTAACTATGTCCTCCACACAGGGGAAATCCCCCCCTCCTGGAGAGAAGGGGTCATTGCAGTCATACCTAAACCTGAAAAGGATAAATCAGACTCCTCCAACTACAGACCAATCAGTGTGTTAAATCAGGACTATAAACTTTTTACCGCTATCCTTGCCAAAAGGTTAGAAAATATACTGACAGACTTAATTCATTTAGACCAAACAAGTTTTATAAGACAAAGACAGACACAAGATAACATTAGATGCACTTTACACATAATTCATCATATAAAAAAATATAATTTAAATGCAGCCATACTGAGATTAGACGCTGAAAAAGCATTTGATTTGGTTGACTGGTCTTTCCTATATAGAATCTTATCCAGTTTCAATTTTCATAACAACTTCATTAGAAGTATCCAGGCATTATATAAAAACCAACAGCTAAAATAAGGATTAACGGTAAATTATCATCAGCTTTTGAACTGGAGAGAGGATGTCGTCAGGGCTGCCCCTTGTCTCCACTGCTCTTTGCAATTTTCATAGAACCTCTGAGCCAATGGATAAGACAGAATCAAAAAATTCAAGGTATTGCACTTGGTCAGAAGGAACATAAAATAGCAGTCTTCCCTGATGACATTTTAATATACCTGGGGCAGCTGGACACCTCTTTTCCAGAACTAATCTCAGTTTTTTCAGAGTATGGAGAGTTATCAGGGTACAAATTGAACATGCATAAAACCCAAATTTTAACATTCAACTATAGCCCAAATGAATATTTACTAAGCAAATTCAAAACTAACTGGGAGATGGAATCCATGAAATATCTGGGGGTCAATATCGCGAAACAACTCAACAAAATTATAACACTAAACTATGATCCACTAATGGCAAAAATAAAATCTGATCTAGCAAGATGGAATACAATATCATTCTTGGGTACTGCACAAAGAATTGAAGCAGTCAAAATGAATATACTTCCACATCTTCTATACCTTTTCCAAACAATACCAGTAGAACCTCCCAAAAAAACATGGCAAGAACTGGACAGAAGGATCTCAAGATTCATATGGCAGGGCAAGAGACCAAGAATCAGGTATAGAACCCTACAGCTAAACAAAGACAAAGGTGGGCTCGCGCTGCCAAATATCAGGGACTGTTTTAAAGCCGTGTAAATTAAAACTTTAGTAGAGATATGTAACCCATTCTACACTGCACAATGGAAGAAGATAGAATGCCAAATAACAAGTGACAGTCCCCTACAAGCGATAATAGGGAACAATGCCTTACCTAAACATTTGAATAACACTAACTCATGGATAGAGACCCCGCTAAAAATTTGGTTTAAGATAGTCAGAGAGAATCAAACTAAAAAGACCCTATAGATTATTGCAATGAACTTCCTATGATCAGGATTTTACTCCTAATAAAACAGACACTAGATTTAAAAAGTGGAAAGAGAACGGACTGATAAAATATTACAATTTTTTTAAAGGGCAAACTTTAAAAAGTTTTGAAGATTTGAAAAAACAAGGTCTAATAAATCAAGACCTTTACAGGTTCTTTCAGCTTAGACACCACATAAACAAAATACTTAAAAAGAAGGATTTGAAAAGGGCCCAGTCAGGTGTTTTGAAGGTTTTCTTAATGGCATATAAAGGGATCCCAGGGATCAGATACGTTTCTGAAATATACCATGGTCTTCAAGACTTAAAGGGAGACAACACATCATATATAAAAGAGAAATGGGAAAAAGAGGGGAATTTCCCTTTACAACTGGAAATATGGGAAAAGCTAAATAAACAGCAATGGAAAAGTACCTCATCCCTGCTGTGGAGAGAATTTGGATGGAATAATTTGGTAAGATTTTTCAGAACACCTGCACAAAACAAATTTACTCATAAAGGGTTGAATTGTTGGCGCTTGTGTGGTGAAAAGACTGCAAATCATTTTCATGTGTTTTGGTCATGCCCAGTTATCCACCAATATTGGACCAATGTACAGACAATATTGTGGAAAATATTCAAAGTAACAGTTCCCGTTTCTTTTGTAACTTGGTATTTGGTTTTACTACCGGAATCACTGGAAAGACGAGGAGAAAAATACTTATTCACTGTTTTAATATTGGCAAGTAAAAAAGCTCTAACAAAAAAATGGATGTCGAGAGACTGTCCTGCACCTGAAGATTGGATTAACATGATTCAGGACATTTATTTGATGGAAAAGTTGACATTTGCACTGAGACAGGACATGGATGGGTTCTTGAACTTCTGGCAACCCTGGAACGCATATGTGTCTTCCATCAGATCTAATCTTTGACAGACACCATTTCAATAATGGCACCTCTCTTTGTTCCAGTGCTACTCAGATGTTCTTTTATTTTTCTTCTCTTTTGTTTTTGTTTTTGTTTTTTTTAATTTTTCTTTTCTTTCACTTAAAAAAAGGGTGTTGTAATATTTTTTTTCAAGCTTGTCAAAAAACAAAAAAAGGGAATATGTGATGAAAATGTAGACAATGCAGTCCAGTATACCCTTTACAAAAACTTAAATTAAAAAAAAATGCACAAATGCTAGTATTCATGGGAAAGAAAAGCTTTACTGACTTTTATATCATTATACATGAATTTGTTAATTTCAGCACACTTTTCTTAACATTCATCCATCCATCCATCTTCTACCGCTTAATCCTTTTCGGGTCGCGGGGGCTGGAACCTATCCCAGCCTTTTTGGGCGAGAGGGAGGGTACACCCTGGACAGGTTGCCAGTCCATTGCAGGGCCTTTTCTTAACATACAAGGCAAAACATTAAAAGCCGCTGCAGGACAAAATGTCATATGGGATTATTCTAACACAAAACTCATGGGTCTAAAATTATGACTAATCCCTCACTGCATTAAATATTCATATATTCATAGACATACCTTCGCTAACTGCACGGACAAAAAGTTACGTCCGCTTTACTCAAAAGAAGCCGTCAGCCTCAGAATCAGAAGAGAAGCAGCTTTAGCTGGGCGAGGCGCTCCCGCAGCAAGCCGATCAGTTTCTGGTGGCCCATCACTTTTTGGCAAGACACCACAGCTTCTTTTGTTTTGAACATGTTCAAAAAATTTTGACAAGAAAAACTGGTTCCAACCGTAAAAACAGCCAGCAAAAGACAGCAAACTGACACCCCCCACCCCCCAGCACCCGCTGAGCTGCAAGACATGGGGGTAAATATATTTTTAAAGAACAGTTAATAAATACAATAAATGCCATGACATTTCACTGTGTGCTGGCTCCAGCATCCATTAAAAAAGACTTGTTGCATATTTTAGCGATCTGTTATGGGCAAGAAGAGATAATAAGATAAAATAAGATAAGATAAGATGAGCCTTTATTAGTCCCACAATGGGGAAATTCCAGGATTGCAACAGCACAGGGATAGCAACACTCAGAGCAATAATTTAGAAGATAAGAAAATAAAATAAGAGCAGTGAATATACATATGTACACATACATATATAAATATATATACACAGTACAGAGCATTCTAGCTTGATGGAATAAACAGCATAACCGTCTATTTACTGTAGTTACCTCACATAGTATGAATATGTACCCATACATATTGTCACCCTCTGTAGCGATTGATATGTCCCAGTTGAATACTGGAGGGGACCATTTTGTGTAAGTCTGGTGCATCTTTTGCATTCAATACTATTAGGTAGTCACATTTTTTTGCTATCTCTGAACGCAGCCTTGCTTAAGTTATAAAGTCTGACAGCTGTAGGTAGGAAGGACCTGCGAAACCTCTCGGTCGCGCACCTAGGATGATGCAGCCTACTGCTAAATGAGCTCCTCAGTGTGTTCAGTATGTCCTGCATAGGGTGGGACTCGGACTCCAGTAGAGATGACAGCTTAGCAACTATCCTTCTCTCTCCTATCTCCTCCACTGGGTCAAGGCGCTGCCCCAGGACAGAGCTAGCTTTCTTGATCAGTTTGTTCAGTCTCTTCCTATCGGCTGCTGTAATGCCACTGCCCCAGCAGACCACTCCAAATGTGATGGCTGATGCCACCACCGAATCGTAGAATGTCTTCAGGAGCATCCCTTGTACACCAAAAGACCTGAGCCTCCTCAGTAGGAACAGCCTGCGTTGTCCCTTCTTGTAGAGTGCGTCGGTATTGTGTGACCAGTCTAGTTTATTGTTCAGATGAACACCCAGGTACTTGTAGGATGTCACCATCTCAATGTCTGTTCCCTGGATGTTTACTGGTGCTGTGAGGGGTTGTCCTTGCCTGCGGCAGTCCACCACCAGCTGCTTAGTTTTCCTCGCGTTGATCTGGAGGCAGTTCCGATGGCACCAGTCCACGAAGTCCTGGATAAGTCCTCTGTACTCAGCTTCATCTCCGTTGGAGATGAGGCCAAGGCATGTGGGAGAAGTTTGCCTTGGAGTCTTTCTGGAAGAAATCCTGTCCTCCTGACCTGCATAAAAGACTCCTTCAGTGTAAATCAGGGATCACTTTTGTGTCTGCTACTCTTGTGTGACCCCAAATGAACAAATTGGGAATAGCAGTTACTTTATTAAAAAAGTGCTGCTCGGGTATTCTATTATTTAATTTTCACACTTTGCAAATTCATCCTGTGGGTCAGTTTGGACTCTCTGAAGGGCCAGATTTGGTCCCCGCACTGTACGTTTGACACCCCTGGTCTACTTCTTCTTCTTCTTCTTTTAGATTTGATTGGCAGTTGGCAACCAGCTTACAGGTGCATTGCTGCCACGTACTTCACTCTATATCAGGGGTGGGCAGTGAGGGCCATTCCACTGCAGGTTTTTTGTACCACCCAGTCACTTCAGCAGGTGGTTTCAATGATTAGCAATCCTTGAAGCTGATAAGAGCAAATACCTGCAGAAAAAACTGGATGGAACAGAAAATCTGCAGTGGAATGGCCCTCCATGGCACATGATTGCCCACCCCTGCTCTATATCATCATTGCTCAGTGTCCAATCCTCTGAAGATGCCTTTGCTTTTCAAACAGCGCCTCCCTGTGGAAATTAAGATATCCAACACAGTATTACATTTCTCACATGTAAGAAGCAACTGATATTAACTTTAATTAATTTAAAGATTATTCAAATGCAGCTGAAGTGGAGTGATGCATATTCAGTGAAACATCTGAGTGTGATTATCGGGGAATAACTCCTGGAATCTCTACTGTCCAATCAGATTGCTCGGTCAGAACTGACTGTTGTATAATAACAGTTGTGAAGTCTTCATTTATGTTTTATTCAAAAACAACTTACACCACTTTCTGAAAATGATAAAATGTTATGTTTTTAATGCCTCTAAGTACAGTTTGTGTAGGTTTTTATTTTTTCTGTACACTTTTATTTAAGTTTTTGTAGAAAAAAAGTGAGCATTTTGAAAATAAAAGTTTGCAAACGTTAGAATGAATGTGTAAATGTTTCCAAAAAGCTCAACATTTTGTTGCTAAAAATATACGAGTTATTGGGCACCAAAAAAAGATACAGAAGAATAAGAATATGATGCATTATAATAATGTGAACACACACAATAAGAACTATGATTTCTACAAGCAGCAGAGATGCAGTATAGATTAAAACACATGGTAAACATGATCTGTACATCTCTACATCATACATAGAATATCCTGAAAGTTTTTTAATAATTCAATTTTAAAAAAGCTTTTCTATATTCTGTATTGATCCCTCAAAGTGAGCTATTTAAGGCCTTTTTATTTTTAAATTTTGATGACTAAACTATTGAATCATAAGTTTCTAATTTTTAAATACACACTAGTATATTTATAGGTAGTTAAACTAGATTAGAAGTTTAATTATTGTTTCTTTTACTAATAAAATGCGGCTTTATTGTTGGCCTGTCCTCAGGTAGCTCAGTATCTGAATTTGGAGCTTCCCATTCTGGAGCAGGTCCTGTACAGGCTCAGAGACGAAGAGCACAGAGAGATCCAACGGGTCATTAACAAGTCAGTATCTCAACTTATTCCTCTGCTTTCTCTGATCATGGCTCAGGCTGTCTCTGTAGTGTCGAAGAATGTGGAATATAAGACGTCCGCATTTCAGTCAGACTGTATTGGATTAAATAAGGAACTCTTTCAGTACTTTGGCCTTATGGAGTGATTACATCCCATATCTGTCTTTTTCAAAAGTCACTGGGCCTCATGTATAAAGCTGGCTTTATGCTTTATCTGTGACGTGCCTACGCTTTGGACAAGGCTGGCCTTCACGCGACAATATAAATGCTTCGTTTGTGTCTACTGTTCAACCCAGCGCTTGACACATTTCAATTTCAATTCAATTCAATTCAACTTTATTTATATAGCGCCATTTCACAACAACAGTCATCTCATAGCACTATCAACTGTAGGGGGAACCCCCACAGTTGCAGAAAGACCCCAGCAATCAGGCGATCCCCTGTGAGCAGCACTTGGCGACGGTGGAGAGGAAAAACTCCCTTTTAACAGGAAAAAACCTCCAGCAGAACCAGGCTCAGGGAGGGGCAGTCATCTGCTGCGAATGGCTGGGGGGTGAGGGGATAGAGAAGATGAAAAGAACAGACATGTAGATGAAAAGAACAGACATGTACACATGTCTATGTACACATGTACACATGTCAGTTATGCACACGTACACATGCGCATAACTGTCATCTGTAGTTTTACCTCAGCCCCATAGGTAGCGCTGATGTGCTGATGTGCTAGTTCATTCACTGGCTCTATAAAACAGGGGAAAAGTGAGAGCCAGTCCCATTTTATCGACGACAATAGCAGCTGCACAATTCTTCCTCTTCTTTTTCATTGTCTTTGTATGCTGTGTCGGTGACGCCACTTTTTGAACGGGTTGAACTTGGCGTGTGTGGTCAAAGCACACAGTCAACGCAGTCGCAAAATTTCAGCTGCACGCACACAACTAAAAAGGTGGAGCCTAGCAAATTTTCACCACGCAGGCCTCGTGCTCGGGCAGACGCAAAAAGCATAAGGCCAGCTGAAGTGTATGAGAGACAGATAGCTGTAATAACATTTGCTGACCAGATGGTGGAGCCAAAACTAAAGTGGCCTTTTGTTGATTTTCTGCTTTTTCTGCATCTTTCTCTCCCTCTCCGTGTGTGTGCACGTGTGCGTGTGCGTGTGTGTGTGTCTGTCTGTCTGTCAGGTACCACCAGCAGCACAGACTACTCTCTCATATGCTCACAAGTAAAACGTCACCTCGCGTTGAGACCAGCGTCTGACAGCTGAAGAAGACTGGTACAGCGAAATACACTCCCCTCTAAAAGTATTGGAACCCAAGTTTTGTTTTTTTTATTTCAACTGTTTACCAAATTATATTCAAGATAAAGCTATATAATCAATATGGGCTTAAAGTTCAGAGTCTCAGCTTTAATTTGAGGGTATTCACATCCAGATTGGAGTTACGGTTTATGAATTACAACCATTTTTATACAGTCTCTTTACTTCTGGCGCTCAAAAGTAAATGAACAATTGAGTCAAAAGCTATTTCATGAGCTGCATGGAGGAGACTGAATAAAAATGATTGCAATTCCTAAACCATAACTCCATTCTGGATGTGAATAGCCTCAAATTAAAGCTGACAGTCTGAACTTTAAGGCCATATTGATCATATAACTTTATCTTGAATCTGTTTTGGTAAACAGCTAAAACAACAAAACGTGGGTCACTGTTCCAGTACTTTAGAGGGGAACACAGCTGGCAGAAGCTCTGAAGAACTACATATTTTTATTTATATAATTTTAAAATGCAGAATTTAAGATGCAACTGTGAAAGATAATGATGGGGGACATAACACATGGACATGCTGATATCAAAATAATAAAGCGCATCTTCCACGTTTTAGTAATGTAGTCACTTGTATGAAAGTATATATTATAAACCATAAAATAAATGTAACTGTAAATGTGTAATTATGGGAGCATCATAACCACTTCTGTCTGTGTGCTTCTTGTGTTTTAATTGTGTCACTGAGCATTTTTTTGTGTTCTGACTGACGGTCTTGTAATGACTGTGAGTCCAGAAGTGTCAGAATGTAGTGATTGTTAAAATGTAGATGTTGAAAGTCAAAACTCAGCTCCAAACCAAATGAAAGACATGACAGGCTGGCAGGTTTGAGAAGAACAAAGTGGTGCCCATACTGGGAGAGCAGAGGTCTGCACTACGAAGCAGGTTCAACATACCCAGGTCAGGGTTCAGTTCTCTGGCTTCACTAACCCACACATTCTGGATCAGGATTATCTGATCCAGAGTGACACTGATGCTGAACCCCCAGTTGCTCCTGGTAGGTCAGGCCAGCGCCTGTGCATGGCAGCTCTGCCACCATCAGTGTGTGGATGTGTGTGTGAATGGGTGGACAGCAGGATCTGCAAAGCGCTTTGGTCATCAGAGATGAGTAAACAGCGCTATATACGTGAACGCCATTTTATCTTTTGTTCTTCTGAGGTTCTAAGGTTGTCATAGCCAGGAGCGGCACTGGGGTTAAGCTCCCAGTGCTCATAAAATGCTCCTTATGGCGTGCGTCTCGAAAAGCTTCTGACAACTAAGTCCAACTCCTAGCCTGCCCGTGTGGTTTAGTCTCTAAGCCCGGCAGAACTGCTTTTACTAATAGGAGAAGGGGTGAGGGCGGATCTCTGGCGCCTTAAAACCAGACACTTCGGGTAGATGGTGGCTCGTCAACCTGGGGAGGTAGCCCATCTAGGGGAAGGTAAACCCTGATTTCAAACCTCCGCTGCCTTGCGGCACACCCGGTCATGCGAAAGGCTTCGGGAGTCAACCCTGAGGAAAAATCCAGAGTCGGAGCCCCTAAGGCAGTTCTCTGTTGTGCTCAACATCGTTCTGGCAGCTCCTGTGACGGCGCTGGTGCCAAACTATAGCAGCCCTGCTGTTCCTTTGGATTCATCAGTGACGTGGAGAGGGGGGACATGCTGCATGGGCAACATCTTGTCCTCCATATCTTCCTGCCCAGGCTTGAATCCTACCAATGCCCAACGCTGGAAGGTAGAACACCGGTGCGCATCGGCCTGTTCAGCCACAGGCGGTGCTGTTCCAGCAGAGTAGATGTTTAGGATTCTCTTCCATGGTCATCATAGACCGACGGAGGCCGACGATTTTATCTGACTGCCAACTCGCTGATCAACTCGGTAAGTGGATCCTGGCTTATGGGCCGTGTCCATTGATCCATCATTTCTCTGCTTCCTGTTCACTGTGAAATGCAACAGAAAGCATTTGGCTCTGGTACGGTGAAATTCAGGCTGCAGTGTGTCAAGTAGCCCGTACTTCCCCCTACCACTCATTTGCATAAAGTTTAAATTGTTTAACATTCTGCAAATGAGGTCCAGACAGCCGGCATGTGTGGGCTGCAGCGATGCGGTGCTGATCGTTCAAACCAGCAGTTCTTGATGTCAAATAATGACGGGTTCATTAACTGCTCCAAGTGTTTCTCACGGAGTGTTAGCATCTAACAGATCAGTATACTGTGAGGTGCACAGACATTTCGGGGGGCAGATGCCCCCACCACCACCCCCCAAAAAGGGCACTTCTAAATACTGAAAAAGTAAAGTTACAGACAGTGACAGACTCAGATATGGGCCGTGTGGGCAAGTGCCCAGGGTCCCATTCTTTGGAGGGCACCATGAGAATCCAAAGAATAAAAGTAATAAGAAAAGATCTGTAATTATGTGTGCTGAGCGTGTATTTGTGGCAAATGGGCGCTCTCTACATTTGGGATGCCTGCGCCCTCTGGCTGCGGCTGGCAGACTCCACAGATCAAACTCCAGTATGGCCCATTCAAAGCACAGCAAAGGAAGAAAAAAAATGTTAAAAGTAGTTTTTTTCTTAAATTACACAACTGTTTGAACTTTAAAACACTGAGCCCTAAAACAGCAAGATTTGGTTATCACAGCTTATGTTATGTAACATAATTTTTCTCCAATGTGTTGTAGTTGGCTTCAGTTTAGTGGCCACAGGAATTAGTTTCAGCGCTGTGCAGAGACCATTTGAGAGGCAGGGGTGCAAATTAATTTAAAAAAGGGCACATGGAATGAGATTTGTTAAAAATATGTCAGCTTTATATGTTACTTAGCTGGTATCTATTTTACTTTAATAACTATACACTCATGGTCATATTTAATACTCACAGATTTTTACAATTTATCAACTGCCACAGAGACCACGGTCTTCATCATTAATTATGTAAAGGTCAGTGATAAAAAATGTTAAAAATGTGCAGCTTCCATTGAAAAATAATTCTCTCTTCAAAATAAAAATATCTTTGCAAAAATCTGAAAAAGCTATCATAAATAAATAAATAATTCAAAATTCATCCAAATGACTAAATCATTGCAAAAATAAAAAGGCTATTCGCCTAGTCAGCAAAATGTTTCCAAACCTCCCCCCCTGTTAAACTGCCCCCTCCATCTTCACAAAAACCACAAGGATAGTTTATACAAGACAACGTAGTACAGGTGCAGCTCAATAAATTAAAATGTCATCAAAAAGTTGATTTATTTCAGTAATTCAGTTAAAAAATGAAACTGCTATATTATATAGATTAATTACACATAGTGATATATTTCAAGTGTTTATTTCTTTTAATGTTGATGGTTACGGCTTATAGCTCATGAAAACCTCAAATTCAGTTTCTCAAAAAATGAGAAGATTACGTATAATTAATTTTAAAAAAATAGATTTTTAATAGAAATGATGGCCAACTGAAAAGTGTGTCCATGTACACACTCAGTACTTGGTTGGGGCTCCTTTTGGATTAATTACTGCATCAACGTGGTGTATCATGGAGGTGATCAGCCTGTGGCACTGCTGAGGTGTTATGAAGGTCCAGGTTGCTTTGATAGTGACCTTCAGCTCGTCTGCATTGTTGGGTCTGGTGTCTCTCATCTTCCTCTTGACAATCCTCCATAGATTCTCTATGGGGTTTAGGTCAGGAGAGTTTGCTGGCCAATTAAGCTCAGTGATGCCATGGTCATTAAACCAGGTTTTGGTACTTTTGGCAGTGTGGGCAGGTGCCAAGTCCTGCTGGAAAATGAAGTAAGCTTCTCCATAAAGCTTGTCAGCAGTGGGAAGCATGAAGTGCTCTAAAATTTCCCAGTAGACAGCTGCGCTGACTTTGAATTTAAAAAATCTATTTTTTTAAAATTAACTTTAAATAATATTCTATTCTTTTTTTTTTTTGAGAAATCGAGTTTGGGTTTTCATTAGCTGTAAGCCATAACCATCAAAAATTAAAAGAAATAAACACAAGCTATATCACTCCGTGTGTAATGAATCATTTTATTTTTTTAATTGAGTTACTGAAATAAATCAAGTTTTTGATGATATTCTAATTTATTGAGATGCACCTATCAGTGAGAGGATAGGTGCAAATGTACAAAAAAATCATGAAAATATGAGGAAAGAAAAGGTGAATCATGGCAAAAGTTTTTTTTTTTTTTTTTTTTAAAAGGTAATAAACTTGGCAGGAAAAAGTTGCAAGAAAAACCTTGCTTATTGTTGAGAAAATTGAACATTTGGATATTTAAGAGAGAAATAAAAAGTAAAAAAAAAAAAATTAAATGTGGGAGGCAGTCCAGCAGGGTGTCATACAAGTCAGGACCACCCCTGGTTACGGACAACATTTTATTGCATTTACTTGATATATCTATTTTATTGTTAATATCTTATCCACTCAGAGATATTTAATACTCCATAGATTTTTACAAAGTTATCAACTCACTCAGATACCATGGTCTTCATCAGTAATTATGTAAAGGTCAATAACAAAAAAATACCCGTTTCCATTGAAAAATAAATATCGGCTCAAAATACCAAAATTTTTTAAAAATCTGAAAAAGGATTTTCTTTCAGTAAATATTAAACCTTCATTCAAAAAAATAAATCATTCAAAAAAAATAAAAAGGTAATTCCACTTGTCAGTAAAATGTTCCACAATCATCCCCTCTGTTAACCTGCCACCCTCTATCCCCCTAAAAACGGTATACCATAGTATAGTAGCAAATGTACAAGAAAAATCATGAACATTTGAAGGAAAAGTTACAAATTTTATAGAAACAATTTTAAAATTTATGAGTATATTGTAGTAAATTTGTGTGGGGGAAAAGGTAACAAATTTCTCACAAAACATGGCAAATTTATAGGAAAAACTACTACATTTATTACAAAAGTAATACATTTACTATAACTTTATTTTATTAAAGTACATTTTAATAATTACTTTATTACAAAAGTAATACATTTATCAGGGGAAAGTTCCAAATTTATTTAAAAAGCTTACAATTTTCCAAGAAAACAAAAACTTGGAGAAGAAAGTATTTCTATCTATCTATCTATTTATCTATCTATCTATCTAAAAGGAATTCTGTGGTGTGAGTATGTATGTATGTATGTATGTAAGTATGGGGTAAGCCATACAATCCAATCCAACTTTATTTCTAAAGCACTTTCAAAACAGCAGCTGACACAGGTAGCTGTACATCAGGAATAAACAAAATGTGAGACATGTAAGACATAAAAATAAATAAAAGACAATACAATACAACTAAAAAAAGTATAAAACCAGACAGGTAAAAATGACAATCATATAATAAAAGCAATAAAACAAGTAAAATCAATGTTTCATGCTGGGTTGAAGGCCAAGGAGTAAAACTGAGTTTTAAGATAAGTTTTAAAAATGGACAGTGAAGGAGATGGTTCCATAGTTTAGGAGCAGTGACAGAAAAAGATCTGTCACCTCTAAGCTTCCTCTTCGATCTCGGTACCTCCAGGAGCAGCTGATCAGCTGACTTGAGAGACCGAGCAGGAGTGTAAAAGTGAAGAAGCTCAGAGAGGTAAGGAGGGGCAAGGCCATTTAATGATTTAAAACAAATTTTCTTCTTTCGGCTGCTCCCTTCAGGGGTCTCCACAGCGGATCATCTGCCTCCATCTTACCCTGTCCCCCATATCTTCCTCTGTAACACCAACCCTCTCCATGTTTTCCTTCACTACATCCAGGAATATTCTGTGGTCTTCCTTTTTTTCTCCCGCCTGGCAGCTCCATCTTCAACATCCTTTGTCCAGTATATACACTATCCCTCCTCTGCACATGTCCTAGGGGGTCCTAAAGTGCCCTAAAGTGGCCCTAGGTGTGAATGTGTGTGCAAATGGTAAAGGGATAGCGCCGTACCGTGGCTGCTTCATCCATCCAGGTGGATGCCCTCAATTTCCCTTCTGGGGCTCAATAAAGTATACAAAATCTCAAAAATCAAAATGTCCACACCATCTCAGCCTTGCCTCTCTTACTTTGTCTCCAAACCGCTCAACCTTAGCTGTTCCTCTGATACTCATTTCTATTCCTGTCCCTCCTAGTCACTCCCAATGAAAATCTCAGCATCTTCAACTCTGCTTCCTCCAGCTCCACCTCCTGTCTTTTTGTCAGTGCCACTGTCTCCAAGCCATACATCATAGCAGGTCTCACTACCGTTTTGTAAATCTTCCCTTTCACGCTTGCTGCTTTCCTTCTGTCACAAATCACCCCTGACACTCATCTCCGCCAACTTCACCCTGCCTGAACTCTCTTCTTCATCTCTCTTGTGCATTTTCCATTGCTTTGGATGGTTGACCCCAGGTATTTAAACTTATCTACTTTCACTACCTCTACTCCTTGCATCTTCACCGTTGCATCTGCCTCCCTCTCATTCACACTCATGTATTGTCTTGTTTCTACTGACTTCCGTTCCTCTTCTCTCCAGAGCATACCTGCACCTCTCCAGGTTCTCTTCCACCTGCTCCCTACTCTCACTACAGATCACAGTGTCGTCTGCAAACATCATGGTCCACGGAGACTCCTGTGTTATGTCCACAAACCTGGTGATGAACAAGGCGGAGAGAGTGGTAACGTCGAACACAGCTTTATTAAAGATATAATGAAGCAGTACACTGCAAGCACCCAGCAGGATCATCTGGCACAAGAGGAAGTACTATACAGGGCAGTGCAGTAACACAACAGGAAGTCAGCGTTACCACACTGCACTTCACAGTAAGAGCCGCCATCACATTCCCCCCCGCTTACAAAGTCCAAAAGCCACTCAAACAATTCAAACCCACCCCAATTTCGAACCCAAATCACACACTAAATAACATAAACTGAAATTTCCAAAGGCCTAACTCATTCACACAAAACAACCTCAAACAGGGCCGGTGGGTGGACTACCACATGACCCACATGGCACGGTGAATTATTCTGCCACCAGATCAAACTAAAAGTATTTATTGTAACTAAAAATATCTGCCATGCTCCTAAACTAGACACAATAAAACACAAGAACACATAAGAACTATGAACAAAACTATTACACAGTCACTTGGGTGGGAAAGGTGGAACTGGCATGGGGGGGCCCAGGGCAGCCCCTCAGCAGGCGCGCCCCTGGAGGCAGCAGGCCCCCGGAGTGATGGCTGATCTTCTGGACGATGGAGCCCGGATCCCAAATCACCTTCACCGACTCCCGTCCAGCCACACCACACGGAGCATCCTCCTGGACACGCCGTAGCTTGTTGGCATGCCTCGACAAGCCATCAGACAACTAGAAGTACGCTGCTCCCAACTTCGCCACTATCCACAGACGTGCTTGATGTTTTGCAGGCTGTCGTCTGGCCCATCTTCGCTGTGGTCGTTCAAACAAAACCAAGTCCATAACCCTAAGTGGGGCCCTACTCGGCCTGGTTTGCTGCTGCTGAGCATGTGGAAACTCCATGTTCGTCAGTCTGGCCCCATCCTCTTCTATAAACGTTGTAATGGTCACCGTCGTAGCTGCAGACCCCCCACCCAACTGTGGCCGAGCACCGGAGGCATCTGGGGCTAGCATGGTGTCACTCACGGGTGCCCCGCCGCCACGTTCAGTACCCCCACTACAACTACCCGAGCGCCGGCACTGAGATTTTCCCATGCCAAACCTGAGTGAGGCTGGTCCAGCTCAAAAGCGAGGGTGTCCGTTTGTCCTTCGTCTCAACCCACATCCTCTTCAACCACTGGAACCGGCGGGTTCCAGCGGCCACAACCCAACCATTCGTTCCCAGCACTGTCTTTGATGGTGAAAGCCAGTCCATAGAATTGGTCACACCCCATGATGTTATTGCCCCGTGGAAAGTGAAGTTAATCATCATTGCCGACTTGTAACGAACAGTTAACTCCACAGTCCCAACAGTGCACAACCGGCTACCTCCGTAGCCATACAATGGCGCTGGGTTACTTCTTATCCTGTGGTGGGGAAAAAACTTTTTCACCGTGACCCAATTGAGCATCGACCGCACCGCCACTGTGTTGAGTAACAGTGGCACCTCCACACCGTCTAACTCCACTGCACAATATGTATACCCGTTGGTACTGGGACTCACCGAGTGGATGGTTGTCGGGGGCGGGCGGGGTGATTTCTTCCGTGGGCTCTCTGGCTCAGATAAGCAGCACACCTTGGCGTAGTGATTCAAGCATCCACATCTGCTACAACGTTTTCCTCTTGTCGGGAACTCCTTCACTTTATGGTGGTGCGTTGCGGACCCACAACCCTTGCATGGGGGTCTTCCTGGGTCAGACCTTCGGCTGGCAGCATAGGTTTCTGTAAAATCATTATCCAAGCTATCCTTGCTATCCGAGTCCACAACATTTGCTGTGGCGGGTGGCTCCGGCGGCTTTGGTGACTAACTCCAGTTTAGCTCCAAAGTTAGCTTGTCTGTGGCCTCAAACTGGAGAGCTAGCCCAACGGCTCTAGCTAACGTCAAGTTATTCGGCGCCATTAGTAGCCTAGCTCGCAGTCCAGCGTTGCACATATGCTCTGCTATTTGGCATCGCTGGTGAAAGTGGATTCTCCATACAGTCACGCTGTCTGGAGTGGTGAAATGGTTAGCTAGCAGCTCCACGACATCCTCAAACGAGTCCGACGTGCCAAGGGACTTGCTGGCCTTTGCTGGCCATTTATAGATGATGGAGGCCACTGTGCTCATTGGGACCTTCAAAGCAGCAGAAATTTTTCTGTACCCTTCCCCAGATTTGTGCCTCGAGACAACCCTGTCTCAGAGGTCTACAGACAATTCCTTTGACTTCATGCTTGGTTTGTGCTCTGACATGCACTGTCAACGGTGGGACCTTATATAGACAGGTGTGTGCCTTTCCAAATCATGTCCAATCAACTGAATTTACCACAGCTGGACTCCACTTAAGCTGTAGAAACATCTCAAGGATGACTTCCGGTGACGCGCAACAGCATGGACGCATAAAAACTGAGCTCTGGCTCTAGCTCTATTTTCCCTCGGACTCGAGATCTAAATCTGGGAAAAACGGCAATATTTTGTTGTCATAATGAGCGGGGACAAATTCAAGAAAGGTGGATACGGGCTACGAAACAACCCTGATAATGAAGCAACAAAAGAGATCTCAGCTAATGAAACGGACCTAACATCGGACCAACATGGTGACCGCATGGCTGGTTTGGACCTGATTCGAGTTACCGTGAGCGAGACCATGGCAGCTGGAATGGCAACTCTTCGAGCTGAATTAAAAACAGATTTACAAGATTTTCGTTCAGTAATTCGTGAGGATATGAAGAAACAAATGGATGAATTCACAGCAGAAGGACAGCAACAGCTCCAGGAGACCACTAAACAAGTGCATGATGCGGGAGAACGTATAAAACAGGCTGAAGAAAATATGGCAGAAATGGAGAGTTGGAACATTGGCGTCAAAAACGCGCTTGTTCGACTGTTACAAAATCAGCGGGCACTGGAGGATAAGGTATCTGTAATGGAGGGCCGGGCCAGGTGGAATAATATTCGCATATACAGGGTACCCGAGGACTCAGAGCAAGGCACATCTGTAACTTCCCTTGCCGAAAGTCTCATTAAAAAAGAGTTTGATGATGTTCTAAGCCAAGACTACGACCTCGGCATAGAGCGTGCTCATCGTGCCTTGGGCCCAAAGCCGCCAGCGAGTGCCCCGCCACGTTCACTAATAGTCCGCTTCCTTTGGTTCACAGTTAAGGAAGAAATACTCTGCGCTGTATGGAAAAAGGTAATACGCATTCACAACAAGCAAGTGTATTTTGACCATGACTATGCGGTGGAAGTACAGAAAAAAAGAAAAGAATATATTCCTGTAAAAAGAGCCCTGAAGCAGAAAGGCATTCGCTTTCAAACTCCACTCAACAAGATGCGCATTTTCTACGCATCAGGAAGTGTTCTCTACAATAGTGCCACAGAAGCCGCAGAAGATTTACAAAGGCGAGGTGTCGCCACGGTCCAGATCACCGCTGCCAGAAACAGAGCTGCTCAGACGATGACGGAGGAGATGCTGAAGAGAGCTTTTGCCATGGGAGACGCAGAGGACCCGCCGTGGGGATTTCCATAAACACATCCAGGAGAGGCTGAGCGAGTTTCGGCGGATGCCAGAAGAAACAACGGTGGACTAATGAGTACTCCGCGAGAGCATACGGCCTTATTATGGTGAGAACAGTTTCTCTGGATTTATTCACGATCATGACTTTGTAGCCTTATCCGAGCTCACTATTGATGAAAGGGCTAGAGCCTGCAGACTCGAACTGAGGGTCACCAGACTATTTTACTCCTACTTTACTACTGATTTTCCTTTATTATTATTATTGACTGGGGTTTTTTTTCTTCTTCTTTCCCACAATGCTCACCGTGGAGAGGGGCCCCACCTGGTGGCCAGTCCCCTCTTTTTTCAAGGCCCACATTGTATCCTTCTTATTGGAAGCCCAGTTCAGTGCTATGTTGTTTCATTGTTCAGCATGTTCACGTTTTGTAGTTGTTGTTCTGAGGTCTGGGATGATATTTTGTTCTTATATGTTAAGCTATGTCTTTAAGATATTATAATATACTGTCACTAAATGTTAATGGAGTGAATAATAAGATAAGATAAGCCTTTATTAGTCCCACAACGGGGAAATTCCAGGATTGCAACAGCACAGGGATAGCAACACTCAGAGCAACAATCAGAAGGCAAGAAAAAAAAAAACAAGCAAGCAAGAGCAGCTAATATACATATGTACATATTACTATAAAATATATATATATACACACACACACACAGACACACAGTGCAGAGCATTGTAGCTGGATGGAATAAATATATGAATATATGAACACACAGTGCAGAGCATTGTAGCTAGATGGAATAAATATGTAAATATATAAACACCCACAGTACGGAGCATTGCAGCTAGGTGGAATAAATATGCAAGTATATAAACACACACAGTGCGGAGCAATGTAGCTAGATGGAATAATATGTAGATATATAAAAACACAGTGCGGAGCATTGTAGCTAGATGGAATAAATATATAGATATATAAATATAAACACACCCAGTGCTGAGCATTGTAGCTAGATGGAATAAATATGTAAATATATAAACACACACAGTGCAGAGCATTGTTGCTAGGTGGGATGAAACAGCATAACTGTCTATTTAGTTATCCTACATGGTATGATTATGTGCCCATACATATTCTCACCCTCCACAGCGACCGGTATGTTCCTAGTTGTATGCCGGAGGGGACCATTGTGTAAGTCTATTGCATCTTTTGCATTCAAAAAAACTATTAGTTTGTTACGTCTTTTTGCTATCTCTGCGAGCAGCCCTGCTTAGGTTGTACAGTCTGACAGCCGTTGGTAGGAAGGACCTACAAAACCTCTCGGTTGTGCACCTGGGATGATGTAGTCTGCTGCTAAATGAGCTCCTCAGTGCATCCAGTATGTCCTGCATAGGGTGGAACTCGGACTCCAGCAGAGATGACAGTTTAGCCACCGTCCTTCTCTCTCCTATCTCCTCCATCGGATCAAGGCGCTGCCCCAGGACAGAGCTAGCTTTCTTAATCAGTTTGTTCAGTCTCTTCCTATCGGCTGCAGTAATGCCACTGCCCCAGCAGACCACTCCAAAAGTGATGGCTGATGCCACCACCGTGTCATAGAATGACTTCAGCAGCGCCCCTTGTACACCAAAAGACCTGAGTCTCCTCAGCAGGAACAGCCTGCGCTGTCCCTTCTTGTAGAGTGCGTCAGTATTGTGTGACCAGTCTAGTTTATTGTTCAGATGAATACCCAGGTACTTATAGGATGTCACCATCTCCTAATAATCCTGTAAAAAGAAGTAAACTGGTGGTAAAGATGAAAAAAGAGAAAGTAGATATTGCATACTGGCAAGAAACTCATCTATCCAACACAGAACATGATAAATTAAAAAGAATGGGTTTCAAAAATACATATTATTCCTCTCATAGAAGTGGCAAAAAACAAGGAATAGCTATTTTGATCTCTAATAGAATTAATTTTGAATTTATATCTGAATCAAGCGACAAAGAAGGCAGATTTATTTTAGTGAAAGGTAAAATTGACCATAAAGAGGTTACATTATTGAATGTATACGCTCCCCCCGGGAGTAATATTGGTTTCTATAAAAAAGTTTTTGATTTGACTACTAAAGAATCTTATGGACCTTTAATTTTTGCTGGAGATTTTAATTTATTGTTAAACCCCCAATTGGATACAACAAATATTAGAAGGAAATGTCTGCCTATAGAGAAACGTGTAAAAAAAATAATGCTTTCAGACTTAGGACTTATTGACTTATGGCGCTCTGTACACAGATCCGCTCCTGGATTTACATTTTATTCTGCACCCCATTCTCTCCACTCAAGGATAGATTATTGTTTCATGTATAATAAAGACTTAAACAGGATAAAAGAATGTAGACTTGGTCAAAGAGATATTTCTGACCATTCTGGAATTTACCTAAGTTCACACCTTGACGGAAGACAGAGAAAAATATTATGGAGATTAAACACAGGTATGCTAAATGATCTCTCCTTTCTACAGTCCATGACAACTGATTTAAATTTGTACTTACAGGATAACAATAATGGCGAGACAAACCTCAGCATCGTGTGGGATGCAGCTAAAGCGATTCTGAGGGGGAAAATAATTGCAAGGTCAGCCATGCTTAAAAAACAAAAGACCCAAGAATTGTCACGACTACAAGAGAGACTGAAAGATTTAGAGAAAACACAACTGACAAAGAAAAGTCCCACTGTAACACAACAAATAAGACAAGTTAAACAAGACATAGATAGGATACTAGGTGAGGAAGTAGAGAAAAATGTACGGTTTATGAAACAGAGATATTATGAGGCAGGATCTAAGGCATCTAAACTGTTGGCATGGCGACTCAAGAAACAACAAGCTGAAAATTCAATTTATAAAATAAAAGATCTTATAAGTCACAACATTTTAACTGATTTAGATGGTATCCAAAAATCATTTGAATCATATTACAAATGTCTATATAGTCAATCTGTGCCGGTTAATAAAAATGCAGTAGTTGACTTTTTGGACTCTTTGGATCTTCCCTCACTCGGCACAGATGCAAATAATAAGCTTATATCACCAATAACATGCGAGGAAATTGACAAGGCTATCTCTAACCTTAAAACTAACAAGTCGCCTGGTACCGACGGGTTCCCCCCTGAATGGTACAAGAAAATGAAAGAAAGTTTGATACCTCTACTAGAAACCAGTTTCAATTATATTCTGAAAGGAGGCCCTGTACCTCCGTCCTGGAAGGAAGCCTTTATATCTGTTATACCAAAAGAGGGAAAGGATAAAACAGACTGCAAATCATATAGACCAATAAGTGTATTGAACACGGATTATAAATTATACACAACTATTTTGGTCAAACGAATGGACACTGTGATGCCCTCACTGACTGATGAAAAATAGACAAACTCAGGATAACATAAGGAGAGCTTTACATATAATTGAACAGATTAATAAGAGAAAGATAAATTCAGTTATTCTCAGTCTTGACGCTGAAAAAGCTTTTGACTCAGTTCAGTGGGACTTTCTCTATTTAGTAATGAAGAGATTTGGATTCTGCACTGATTTTATAAAATGCATTCAAGCCCTATACTCTTCCCCTACTGCTAGAATAAAAATAAACGGGAGTCTTTCTAATCCAATACAACTACAGCGTGGATGTAGACAGGGTTGCCCCGGAAGCCCTAATTTATTTAATTTATTTATAGAACCTTTAGCACAAGCAATACGCCAAGAGACCGCACTAAAGGGTATTCAGATTGGTGAGAAGGAATATAAATTGAGCCTGTATGCGGACGATGTATTGATCACAATCTCTGACCCGGTCTCTGGTTTACCAGTGTTGATGAAAATGTTAGAAATGTACGGTTCGTTCTCTGGGTACGCTCTTAATATCCATAAACTCAGGTAATGACTTTCAATTTTCACCCTGGACAGGAATTAATATCTAAATATAATTTTAATTGGTACTCTGACCATATAAAATACTTAGGAGTGTATCTACCCAAAGATTTGTCACAATTGTATAGTATGAATTACAACTGACTAAATAAAGAAATAATTAGTAACTTTGACAGCTGGAG
Organism: Pholidichthys leucotaenia; assembly: GCA_020510985.1. Lineage (NCBI taxonomy): Eukaryota > Metazoa > Chordata > Actinopteri > Cichliformes > Pholidichthyidae > Pholidichthys > Pholidichthys leucotaenia. Next base: position 262,232,644 of record CM035836.1, read on the forward strand.
TCTGCTCCCCCTTGACTTTGGCAACAGAATACAGGCAATCAAGATGAACATCCTTCCTAAATTGTTATATCTCTTCTCATCTCTGCCAGTACCAATTCCTGACAAACAATTTAGAAAATGGAATAAATATATTTCAAGGTTCATTTGGCTTAAAAAGAAACCAAGAGTTAAGTATTCTACTTTACAGTTGCCGAAGGAGGGGGGGCAGGCTCTGCCCTCCTTACGAGACTACTACATATCAGTCCAACTGAGGCCGCTGGTTTGTTTGTGTGACCCATCTTATTATGCAAAATGGAAAACAATTGAGATGTCATTATCTGAGGTCCCAATTCAGTCTAAACTAGGTACCCTTGAAAACGAAACTACTCCAATAACTAGTCAGTGGGTAAACCTGACATTTAAAATTTGGAAATCAGAGATAAGAAACTAAAACTCCAGGAAGAAGTTAAACTGCTCAGATGGCTCAACAAGATGGCGCCCACAGCGGTCGCCATGGTGTATCGCTGCCCTTTAATTTTTATAATTTGTCTGTTTTTGTTCACTGATTGTGCATCTGCCGGTTCATACACCCGTGAAGAACTACTAAATATCAGGACTCTCACCCCCACGGACCTTCTTCCAGTTTTTTTAGCTCCGGCCGCCGATCTGATCCATTGTTTGGCCAAAAGAGCAAGACGGCGGAAAAGAGGAAAGAGAGGGGGGATTCTCGCTCGACTACGAAAAAGAGGCTCGCGAACAGCCTTGCCTGGCATATTTCTATCCAATGCCAATTCTCTCCTGAACAAGGTAGAAGAATTAAGACTGCTGATGCATTTCAAGGACCTCGCTTCCTCGTCTGTCATCTGCTTCTCTGAGACCTGGCTTAATGAGAACATTCCAGATAGCGCGATCAGCCTCGAGGGCTTCCAGCTGATTCGTGCTGACCGCGTCACAGAGCTGTCCGGTAAGTCTATCGGAGGAGGAGTGTGCTTCTATATTAACAGCAGCTGGTGCTCTGATGTAACGGTGATTTCCAAACACTGTTCTCCCGCCCTGGAATTTCTTTTCATTAACTGCAAGCCATTTTATTCCCCGCGCGAGTTTGCCTCATTCATTCTCGTCGCTGTGTATGCCCCTCCTGACGCGGACACGCGCGAAGCTCAGCGCGTGCTCGCAGATCACATCCAACTTACGGAGCGGAACTTTCCAGACTCCCTGGTTATCGTGGTGGGCGATTTTAACCAGAGCAATCTGAGTCACGAGCTCCCCCGCTACAAACAGTGTATTAATTGTCCAACCAGAGGAAATAACACGCTGGATCATTGTTATACTTCAGTAAAGGACGCATATCGCGCTGTTCCCCGCGCTGCGCTGGGTCTATCTGATCACGTGATGGTTCACCTCATCCCCACATACAAACAAAGACTGAAAATCACTAAACCTGTTGTGACCACCACAAAGAAATTGACCAGTGAAGCTGGAGAGAAACTGAACACATGCATGGAAATAACTGACTGGGGCATGTTTAAAAGAGCCACACATGATCTTAATGAGTACACAGACACTGTGAACTCATATATCAACTTCTGTGAGGAGAGCATTCTCCCATCGCGCACCAGGGTGAGATATTCTAATGACAAGCCTTGGTTCACAGCTAAGCTCAGACGGATCAGGAAGGAGAAGGAAGCAGCGTTGAAAAGTGGAGACAGGGACTGCTACAGGGAGGTCAAATATCGGTTTAACAGAGAGCTGAGGAATGCTAAATCTGTGTACTCTGAGAGACTCCAGCAGCAGTTCACTGCTAATGACTCGGCTTCTGTGTGGAGAGGACTGAGGCAAATCACCAACTATCGGCCTCAGGCTTCTAAAGGTCAGGATGACAAAGCCCTTTGTCAAAGACTGTCCCAACACTATGCCCGTTTTGACACCTCGTCAGCTGTGTCCAACTCACCCACTCCACCCAGCTCCACTGCCTCCTCAGCCCCTAATTCATCAAAAGCGGTCCCCCCCTCCTCCTCCTCCTCCTCCCCCCCTCCCCTTGTCATCAGTGAGCAGGACGTGCACAGACAGTTCTCCAGACTGAACCCGCGCAAGGCCCCCGGGCCGGACGGTGTGTCTCCCTCCACCCTGAGACACTGTGCGAAAGAGCTGGCTCCTGTCTTCACAGACATTTTTAAAACCTCCCTTAAGCAATGTCACGTGCCGACCTGCCTCAAATCCTCCACCATCATCCCTGTCCCCAAGAAGCCACGGATTACTGGACTTAACGACTACAGACCTGTAGCGCTCACCTCTATAGTCATGAAGTCCTTTGAGCGCCTGGTCCTGTCTCACCTCAAGTCCATCACCACACCCCTCCTAGACCCGCTGCAGTTTGCCTACCGTGCTAACAGGTCTGTGGACGACGCAGTCAACCTGGCCCTCCACTCCATCCTGCAGCACCTGGACTCCCCGGGAACCTACGCCAGGATTCTGTTTGTGAACTTCAGCTCCGCATTCAACACCATCCGCCCCGATCTGCTCCAGGACAAGCTGTCCCTGCTCAACGTGCCTGACTCCCTCTGCAGGTGGATCACCGACTTCCTGACGGACCGGAGACAGCATGTGCGGCTGGGGAAGTCTGTCTCAGACTCTGTTAGCATCAGCATTGGATCACCCCAGGGCTGTGTACTTTCCCCCCTACTCTTCTCCCTTTATACCAACTCCTGCACCTCCTCCCACCAGTCTGTTAAGCTGATTAAGTTTGCGGACGACACCACCCTCATCGGGCTCATCTCCAACGGCGACGAGTCTGCCTACAGGGAAGAGGTGGCCCAGCTGGTGTCCTGGTGCAGCCACAACAACCTGCAGCTGAATGCTCTGAAGACAGCAGAGATGATTGTGGACTTCAGGAAAGTCACATCCCCCCTGCCCCCCCTCACCATCACAGGCTCTCCCATCACCTTTGCAGATTCCTTCCGCTTCTTGGGCACCACCATCACCCGTGACCTCAAATGGGAGCCAACCATCAGCTCCCTCATCAAAAAGGCCCAGCAGAGGATGTTCTTTCTGCAGCAGCTGAGGAAGCTCAAGCTACCCACCAAGATGTTAGTGCAGTTCTACACGGCCATCATCGAGTCCATCCTCACCTCCTCCATAACTGTGTGGTACGCAGGAGCCACTGCCAAGGACAGACTAAGGCTGCAGCGCGTCGTGCGCACTGCTGAGAAGGTGATAGGCTGCAAACTCCCATCTCTCCAGGACCTGTACATCTCCAGGACCCGGAGGCGTGCTGGCCGGATCATAGCCGATCCTTCACATCCTGGTCACGTGCTGTTTGCCCCCCTCCCCTCAGGTAGAAGGCTTCGGTCCATTCGGACTAAAACCTCCCGGCACATGAACAGCTTTTTCCCCTCTGCCATCAGACTGCTGAACACTAAGTGACTTTTGACTCTCGTGCACTATGTACAGCAGCTCAACCAGACTCATGTCAATCACCACTGTTTTTCTGTTGCATTATTGACTGCACTATGTGGTACTTCACATTATCTGCTACATGCTAATTTTTTAAACTGCCTTGACTAGTACTACTCATTATTTCTAGTATTATTATTATTATTACTTATTATTACTTATTTTTCTACACTTATTGCACGTTTCTAGTCCTTTAGTTTTTTAGTTTATCCCTTTTTCTCATTATGTTTTTAATGTTGCAGCATGGCACCGAGACAAATTCCTAGTTTGTGTATCACATGAACAATGGCAATAAATCTGATTCTGATTCTGATTCTGGCCAGCATATGATCCTGACTTTCTGCCCGCCTCACATGATTCTAGATTTAGACAGTGGACATTCACTGGCCTTACCGCAGTGTGTACAATGTAAGCGAAATCAAACCTAATGTCATTCGATACTTTATGCAGGAAGTACAATTTGGAGAAACAAGATTTTTTCAGATACTTGCAGCTTTGCGATTTTATTATCAAAAGGATACAAAGCAGCAATATTAAAGAACCTTCATTACTTCTCAATATTTTTATTAACACATATAAATCAACAAGTCTTAAAAGCCTCATTAGTAAGCTATATTGCAGTTTAATGACACTTAAAACAGACTCAACAACATATATAAAGCAAAAATGGGAAAAGGAAATGAACATTGTAATAACTGATGGCATGTGGTCAAGGGTTTGGGAGGCGCAATCCTCATCCACCAACTCCGGCACCTGGAGGGTCTTTTGCTGGAAGACTCTTATTCGTTTTTTCATAACACCCAATCAGAAATCTAAGTACAGTGGAGTTCCTGCTCACTGCTGGAGAGAATGTGAGGAAACAACAGCAGACCATGGGCACGTATTCTGGTCTTGCCCACTCATTCAGCCTTTCTGGACAGACGTAGCAAATGTCATTTCTAAGACACTGGACTTTGATATCACCTGCTCTTTTATTTTGTTATCCCTCAGATGTTTCCCTGACAAGCTGACTGCAGATGATACTTACCTCCTGAAAATCTTTTTGGCATCAGCCATAAAGGCCATAACAAAGTGCTGGTTACAAAAACAGCCCCCCACACTGAACCTTTTCATCTCCATAATAGACAATATAAGGCTCATGGAATGCATGACCTATGCCCTGCGACTCCAAGAGGAGCTAGGAAAAAGACGTTGGAAAAAATGGCTGGACTTCATAGGATGTGACAGTATTTATTAATATGTGGATTCGGAATTGTATATTTTTATCGTATCTGATTTGTACCATAATAACCATCCCATGACCTCATATGTTTGTGTTTTATAGATGAAAAACGTTCATAAATAAAAAGTTTCAAAAAAAAAAAAGAATCATCTCAAGGATGATCAGTGGAAACAGGAAGCACCTGAGCTCAGTTTTGATCTTCATGGCAAAGGCTGTGAATACTTATGTTTCGACTGTACACTGCAGCCTTCGTCAGAAGAGTCCATGAAGAAGAACAAGAAGTCCAAAAAGGGAACATGTTAAGAAGGTAAAGACATCTCCTTTCTATTTTATTTTTTGTCTTTTATATGAACAAAAGATAAATAATTTAAAGAAGACAAAATGAACCTATTTGACCTATTACGTGGAAGTTATGGAGAATGACTCTTCTGACGAAGGCTGCAGTGTACAGTCGAAACATGTTAAGAAGGTAAAGACATCTCCTTTCTATTTTATTTTTTGTCTTTTAAATGAACAAAAGATAAATCTTTAGTTTGCACTCGTTCTCAAATGATTAAAGTTCAATTGAAAGGATTGCTAGCAGCAGTAGTATTGCATTTAAACGTTTATGTACACATTGTTTTCAAATTCACAGAAGAGGTATGTTGCACTTTAGAAAAACAAGCTACCAGAAGGACTTGAACCCAGGGCTCCGGGGTGATGGATGCACATCTTTCCCACTCTACCATGCTACTGATTTGACTTACTCAATGACTTCCTCACACACTAACTAAATGTTCCACTGACAAGACAAAATGGCTGACAATGACTGTGACAGAGTAGCCTCGTCACTGACTGCAGGCATACAAACACTAATATAGAGGGCTATATGCACACTCACTTACACACAATTATGTACTGTGGGTGATTTGCTAGCTTAAGTGGCGCACACACACACCTACCATACATTTTCTCATTTACGTCTCTGTTTGTAAATTATCTTAAAATATCTAACATTTATCTCTTTTTTCCCTTACCTGTTTTGTAGCACAGCCAGGGGTGCACACCAGTGATGGGATGGCAGGCTCCAGAGGGTGCTCTGTGCTTATCCGGGAAGCATTTGGTGAGGCGCATTTAAAGGTGTGCATCGTGACATATGTGGTGACGTCGGACCACGTGACTGGGTTAGGAAACCGCTCATGATTTTGCACGCAACATGAAATAAAGTGAGCAGCAATACCCAATGGAAATCCCCGTCCCTCACATTTTGTGTTGTCATGTTTGACTGTGTAAGGGATTTGTCACAGCCAATTTTCACATGGAGGCAACTGCAAAAAGACGGACTTCTCCCGTCTGGGAACATTTTAAGCGCATTTCTCCCGTTAATGTATTTTCTACAAATAGTGGCTACTTAATGCAGCTGAGGTGATGGCTTCGTGGTAAAGCTTTTGCACTACGAGTGGGCAGCCTGGGTTCGAATCCTAGCTGTGTCATTCTTGTCATTTTATTGTTATTTGCAAGGTGAAGTTACTGTTGTGTTTCAAAGAGCTTGGATCATTATTACGCATCATTATACTGAGGCCCTATTGCCATTGTGCTCTGCATGAGAATAAGGCCAGAGTTGAATATACTGGGACAGTATAAGACTGTTGAAAATTTATTATTTTTTAATAAAAATGGATAAGCAGTACAAGCACACGAAGTAACACAGACACATTCACTGGAGTCACCCCAGTTTTATTATTTCTCTTTTGCCTTATGATCATTGATATTTCTTAAAAGACAGTGCATTTATTGAAATGAAAAAATACACATTAAACCATTATACCCTTGTAAAAATCAGCATGTTGTATACGTTTTGTCCACTAGATGGCCTGGTAGAGAAAATGAAGTCCCACATGAGGCCTTGTCTATATAAACCATTTTGATGAAAGGCCTCAAGTCCTCCAGAAAGCCTCATTTGGATTTTAAGAAGTTGAAGTAGAACCCCATGACATATGGTGGCAGCGGTGGGATGGCAATTCGTAGAAGAGCAACCTGCCTTCCAAGGCAGCGTACAGGATTACATTCTCATAAGCAAAGAGAGCAGTTGAAGGAGATGGTGACTGTGGAGGTGGATCCAGCTTGGGATACAGTTTCGACATCGAAGGAAGAAGATGAAATGGCTGGATCTAGTGCATCGGCAGCCCTAATGAAAACAGGTGGGCCGGGGGGAGAATTATTGGCTTTGATGAGAGACTTTTTGGCAGCAGAAGGGAGAAGGGCCTATTGGCAGAACTTAGGAGTCTAAGAAGTTCAGTTTCACAGGTTGGGCAACTTGCTGCCATCCAGTCATCTGTCCAAGCCCTACCGGTTCCAGACCCACCCTATCCAAGGCAAACACCATCCACAGAAATGGCAGGCAGTCCCAGATTGGATCTGCCAAGACCAGCATGCCATCCTAGGTGGCCAGCGGCATTATTAGAGACAGTATTTATTCCATCACAAGACTCTAGTGGAGGCCCTGAGCAGCTATGTCGGGAGTACAGACACGAACAAAAAGTACCACTGTGGAGAGTGGTGTGGGAAATGAGGAGGCCGGTTTGTGAGCAGACGAAATTTATTAACACTCTCTCAACATTCATACACAAAAAAGCATGAAAGCATCCAAGCACCGTTCTCCTTTATATCTTCACCGCTCATCTCACATCTGCGTGACATTCCACATCACACTGCATGACATCCAACATCACAATACATTCACCCTTAAACCCCCCGTCCACTGTTTACCCTCTGCTCCCTGACTAAGACGCTGTCTGACTCACTCAAGTCTCTGCACTCTGCAATATGCATTTTGTGTCTCCTACACCCCCCCACCCCCCAGACAGAGTTTCAGTCACCACGTCTTTTAGGTTTCAGTCTCCTCCCATATCTGCTGTAACGGGGGACTCTGTGCTGGCGGGGGGCTGCTGGACGTGTGTCTGACTGCGGGTGGGCCATGGCGAGGGGGGGAGGAAAACCGCTTTGCCCATGTGGCTGTCCTGGTGAATCGTTTACCTGGGGAGTTCTCAGTGGGGGTCTTCCACGCCGAGGGGCCCAAGCCAGCAGCACTTGCTCGTCCGCCACTACAAAGGCGGGCTTAAATAATGTCTATGCATATTTTCTCCCGACGCCCCCCCAAGTCTAGCAAAAAATGCTTGTCCCCTGTTTCCAGCACTCTGAACGGGCCATCATAGGGTGGGCGCAATGGCGGGCGATGGGCGTCGTGTCTGACGAACACGAACGTTGCGTTCTTCAAAGTTTTTGGCACAAAAGCGCGTGGAAAACAGTGGTGGGCCGGGCCCGGCAGCGTGCCTGTGTCTGCACTATGCTGCAAACGCTGAGACGGGCAGCTGTCCGGCGCGGGATTATCTGGCAAAAATTCCCCGGGCAGCCGCAGTGGCTGTGAAAAAAAACAGCTCAGCCGGGGAAGCCTCCAAATTCTCTTTTGGTGCGGAACGCATCCCCAATAAAACCCACGGCAACCTGTCTACCCAATTTGCATCTGTCAACGAAGCCCTGAGTGCTGCTTTCAGTGACCTGTGAAAACGCTCGCATAACCCATTTGCCTGTGGGTTGTACGCAGTTGTGCGATGAATTGCAACACCCAGGCTGCGGGCCATCGCGGACCAAAGTTTGGACACAAACTGAGGGCCTCTATCAGACGTGATGTCCGACGGGATTCCAAAACGCGCCACCCATGTCATCAAAAAAGCACGCGCCACGTCCGCAGACGTGGTTGCCGCCAGCGGGACTGCTTCTGGCCAGCGTGTGGTGCGGTCCACCACTGTCAGAAGGTGCGTGCACCCCTGCGACAGTGGGAGGGGGTCCACGAGGTCCACGTGAACATGGTTGAATCTTTTAGCCGGTATACTAAACGGCTCCAAAGGAGCCTTTGCGTGTCTGTGCACTTTGGCTCGTTGGCACGCTACGCAGGCTGCAGCCCAGTCTTTCACTTGTTTGCGCAGGCCTGGCCACACGAATTTCGCTCCCACCCTTTTGACTGACGCGCGCACTCCTGGGTGCGCCAGAGCGTGAACTGACTCAAACACGCAACGGTGCCATGCGACTGGGACCACCGGGCGCGGGCGTCCCGTGGAGACGTCGCAGATTAGGGGGGGCTGCCGTCTTGCAGTACTCTGCTCTCCAGCCTTAACCCTGTTGGTCCAGACTGGAGCGCGCGCACGTCCGTATCGCTAATCTGCTCTGCGGCCATGGCTGTATAATCTATCCCTACGCAGACCAGGGCCACTACTGCGCGCGAGAGGCAGTCCGCCACCACATTCGGTTTACCCGACACACGCTGAATATTGGTAGTAAACTCCGAGATCGCGGCCAGCTGTCTCTGCTGCCGGCCCGACCATGGTTCCGAAACCTTGGCCATCGCGAACGTCAGCGGCTTGTGGTCCACGAATGCCGTGAAGCTGCGCCCTTCCAGCCAGAACTGGAAGTGGTGTATGGCCAGATGGAGAGCCAGCAACTCTGTCGAACGCGTTGTATTTACGCTCACTGTCGCGCAAAGCCCTGCTGAAAAAAGCAAGCGGCTGCCAAGAACCGGTGACACGTTGCTCCACGACAGCCCCTGTGGCTACATCCGAGGCATCGGTAGTGAGCGCTATCCGGGCCCCCGGGTCTGGGTGCGCCAACAGTGCGGCGTTTGCCAGGGCTGCTTTCACCTCAGAGAATGCCTGCTCTCGCTCCGGGGTCCATTCGACTCCATCCGCGGGTTTCCGTTTCTTGAGCGCGGCGTACAGTGGCTGCATAAGCTGAGCTGCACGGGGGAGGAAACGGTTATAAAAGTTCACCATCCCCAAAAATTTCTGCAGCGCTCTGACCGTCTGAGGCCGGGAAAAGTTTGCCACTGCGCACATTTTGTCGGGCAAGGGTATCGTTCCCTCCGGTGAGACGTGGTGCCCCAAAAAATCAATCCCCGTCACGCCGAACTGGCACTTCGCCGGGTTGATTATTAACCAGTGCTCCTCCAACCTCTGGAAAACCGTCCTGAGGTGGGTTACGTGTTCGTCTTCGGACGCACTGGCTACCAGGATATCATCCAGGTAGACGAACACAAACGGGAGATCATGCAGCACCACGTCCATCATGCGCTGGAACGTCTGTGCCGCTCCTTTTAATTCAAATGGCATGCGCAGAAACTCAAACAAGCCGAACGGAGTTATTACCGCTGTTTTGGGTACGTCCTCCGCACGCACTGGGACCTGGTGGTAACCGCGGACCAGGTCTATTTTAGAAAAAATGCGTGCTCTGGCAAGGTGAACGGAAAAATCCTTAATGTGGGGAATCGGGTAGTGGTCGTGTGCTGTGGCATTATTCAACCTGCGGAAATCGCCGCACGGTCGCCACGACCCCTCAGCCTTAGGGACCATGTGTAGCGGGGATGCCCATGGGCTGTTCGAACGCCTGATGATGCCCAACCTTTCCAGGTTGGCAAACTCCTCACGCGCTATGGCCAGTTTAGCTGCGTCCAAGCACCGAGGTTGTGCGAAAACAGGCGGCCCGGTGGTGGTGATAAAGTGCTCCACCCCGTGTTTAGCGATGGCCGCTGAAAACGTTGGGACCGTGAGTGCTGGAAACTGAGTGAGCAGTGTGTGGAACTTACCGCCTGGAGCTGTGACGTTGGCTTGTGTTACTGACCCGACCCCTCAAGCTGTACAGGGGAGAGAGTCAAAGGACAGTGCATTAACCAGGCGCCTGTTAGCAACATCAACTAGTAAACCATGCGCACACAGAAAATCAGTTCCCAGGATTTGGAAACTCAGAGCTGCTATGACAAAAGTCCATTCGTATGTACGGCCGTGTAGAGATAAAGCCAGTGTTCTCTCACCAAAGGTCTTAATGTCCGAGCTGTTTACTGCTACCAGCCTGGGGCCGCTAGGTCCTGCCAGCCGGTCGGCGTAGGTCGGCAGGATGATGCTCTTCTGGGCTCCGGTGTCTACGAGGAAACGCCTCCCTGAGCGCGAGTCCATCACGTAGAGCAGCTTGTTCTCTTCGCCGGCGGTCGCAGCTGCTACCGACTGCCGGCTCTGGCATTTCCCGAGCGCTTGAATTGGCATGGTGGCGCACCTCTGCATGCGTTCCCTCCAAAACGGCGGTGGTAGAAGCAGAGCGTGTTTCTCTGGCGCTCCTTGGCCTCCGCTGCCGCTACCGTCGGTGGCTCCTCGCCTCCTCTGGTCGTCTCGCTGGGTTCCGACACCGCCGCGTTCACCGTTAGCATTCTGGTGGTGAGGATGATCCGGTCTGCCTCCTGGGCTAGCACACGGTAGTCTCGCGCGGCCAGCAACGGCGAATTGGCCAGGACCGCTCTCGCCTCTGTTGGAAGGTTCCAGAGGACGGTGGGCAAACAGAAAATGCCCATCGTCCGTGCCCATTAATGCCAACATCTTCTCCACCAGATCAACGGCCAAACCATCTCCTAACTCGGAACGCCTCAGGAGCCTCTCTGCTCTCTCACAGTCCGACAGCGTGTAGCGCCAGGTCAGCGCAGCTTTGAGAGCCTCGTATCTGTCGTGGGCTGGGGGCTGGTCGAGCAGGCTCGCTACCTGCTGAGCCGTGCGAGCGTCCAGCGCTGCAACCACATAGTAAAATTTGGTGTCGTCTGCCGTTATTCCTCGGAGGGCGAACTGGGCCTCGGTGTGGTGGAACCAAGAGCGCGGGTTGTGCTGCCAAAAGTCCGGTAGCATGACTGCAACAGCGCACGCGTTGCTGGGGCTTCCCGTCTGGGCCGACTCCGGGGTTCTTGCCTTGTGTTCCATAATACGTCTAGGGTCACCAGTGTGGAGAGTGTGGGAAATGAGGAGGCCGGTTTGCAAGCAGACGAAATTTATTAATACTCTCTCAACATTCATACACAGAAAAGCATGAAAGCATCCAAGCACCGTTTTCCTTTATATCTCCACCGCTCATCTCACATCTGCGTGACATTCCACATCACACTGCATGACATCCAACATCACAATACATTCACCCTTAAACCCCCTGTCCACTGTTTACCCTCTGCTCCCTGACTGAGACGCTGTCTGACTCACTCAAGTCTCTGCACTCTGCAATATGCATTTTGTGTTTCCTACACCACCCTATCAGGTGGGGGAAGACCATGAGAACTATTTATTGCGCATTGAGCACATGGCCAAAACATGTAAATGGCCAGAGACTGAGTGGGCCTGTAGACTGGTGCCACTGTTGTCGATGTTGTAGAAAAATTTATTTGCCCTTTCTTCCTGGGTCCTGAAATAATTATCATCAAAGATCTGCAAATCTGGATGGCCTTTATTTTCTCTGCATGCAGAGGGAGAGGAGAGCCTCCTGAAATCTGCCTCAAAGCCAAGCACTCCCCTCTCTGCCCCAAGGTCACAAAACAGACTCCTTTATACACTTCTGCAAGGTGTTTACATCATTGCTTTATGTGGTAACATATCAAACAGAGCATAACTTTATCATGCAAACAGTTCTTGTGTTTCACATAAATGGAAAACAGTAGTTCAGCTTCTTCAAATCACACCCTAATAAAGCCTGCTAAACATCATTTAGTGACTTACTGGAATTTCTAGCATAGAAACAGAATAAACCATCACATCAACAATAATACCAGAATATTTCTATAACATTTCCCCTCTTCTGATCATATATGATAATAAATACACAAGTATGTCAATGTAAAGCATCCGCTGTTGTACCCCATTATACAGTTTTAAGAAGAGCATCATAAACATTAACATGTGAAAAACTGGCAATGTGTAAAGGAACACAAGAGGCTGTTTTTGCAAGCACACACTCAGATAAGGAGCAAGCCAAATGAATGGAAGGAGGGGAGTTCAGGAAAACCTTGAATGGCTATGGGTGAGGGTCAGATATGGTTAGAGAGGAGTGGTGTAGCATAATAACAGCGAACATTTATATCTACGCTTTAGTATCATCATAACCATCAGGGAAAGGGAGACATGACATATCTAAGGCAATATGATTCAACATTTTCTGCTGGATGGTGTCTGAAGCCTGTTCAGCTGTGGGGAGAGCTGTATAATGCATCATGTTAATAGAAAACATTTTTGACATCATATTATGGATAACTGGAATCAAGCAGCAACCAAAGAACAACAAAATTAACAGAATCATTAACAATATCATACCTATCCGCAAGCCAGGTCCATAAATCCCATCCAGAGGATGGAGTCACATCTTGCTGTAGCTGTTGTGAAAGTAGGTCATTCAGATGGCTCACAACATGTTTCATGTTATCACATTGATCAGGTATGTACGTGCAACAGTCTTGACCTATAATGTGACATATCCCACGCTGTGCTGCCAAAGTTATATCTAAAGCCAGTCTATTTTGTAACACTATATTCCGTATAGCCCGCATTTCAATTGTCATTGCTGAGAATCCCATTTCTGTCAGTGCGGTGAGATTTTCTAAATCAATAGCTAGTCTGTCAGTGTTATGTGCATTATTTACAGTACCCCAAGAAGGTATAAGTGCACCGAAGACTTTCACTCCAGGATGTATTCTAACCCTATCTGTCCGTGTCTCCCTTTTTCAATGGTGATGCCGGTATGGTGGGAAGTAATGTGAATATGAATAATGGGCATGATAAGTGAGATTTGTCATGATGCGCATGGTTGGAATCAGCTTAGCCATGTAACATATACTACACCATCCCAGTGGTAATTTTTTTTTTCCAAATCACCCTTATTGTCATTCAACTGTACAACCAATCATGTACAAACATGAACGAGATTGTGTTTTACCTATCTACTGTGTTAATCACACACACCCCAAGTGCAGAATCAGAGGGCCGCTGCCATGCAAGGCGCCGCCACAAATTTCCCTCCTCCATTCCATTATTGCTGAGCACCAAGCTGGACGGCAGGAAGTTCCACTTTTATATGGTCTTCGGCATGACCCAGCCGGAATTTGAAACCCTGCCTCCCGGATGCTCTACCAACTGAGCCACCACTCCAGTATAAATACTGATAAACTTGTGACCCACACACCCAAATATGGGCTGTGAGGCTGCCATAACCATCTGAGCTAGAGAAAAACAATTGAGGGTTATCAGAACATTGGCTTTTATTCTGACGTTCACATGTAGCCCTTGGAAGAGTGAGGTTTGGAGTTGTAAAAAATGGCACCCTCAGTGTATTTAAACATGGGGTACCAGTCACATGAAAACCACAGGGGGCATTAAGGGTGGTCTCACACCATTGTGTAGTGCCCAAATATGTAGACCCATTGTAATTACACTTCAGGTAAAAGCATACTGGGTCTATAAAAAGTGTGGGGTTGGCAGTGAACACAGGTTTCTGAGCCTTCTTGTTCATGCAGGTTACACTGTGAACTCTAACTTGGCGGAAAGCAAAATCTGTTACACTGACATTTAACCACTTATGGTATTCTGTTGTATTCCCTGCAAGTTCAACAGTAAACTCCTTATCATATTCAGTGTCACTGTGGTGCACCTTTTCAATTGTAGTCTGCGCTAACAATGGTCCCATCATTTCTGATCTGTTTAGAGGATAAGGAATCATAGGCACAGAGTGAGTAACATGATGTGGTAGGTATGTACAGACATAACAGGACCCAGTCACATTTGCTTTTCTAACTGACAAATGCACCACTTGACACCATGCATTATTGTCATATGTGTCACTGGAATAGTTGTCAAAGTTATGCTCCAGGTGGCTTGCCTCACGTCTTGTCCGGAAAGGGTTGTTTGGCGGGGTAGAACAGTACATCAATAGGTATATGACTACCCCAAGCAAGGAAAGTGGTAAGAAAGCACACCCACCCCGTGTCTGGTTTGGTCCAAAACTGACGGCACCGCTGGCGTCTTCGGTGGCATTCCTCTTCAGCAGCCTGACACTGCTGTGAGTCTGAATTGTCCGTCATATCAGTATCAGTATAAGTGTGCATGTGTGTTGTATATTTCTGCTGAGCAGCATTCGGCGTACACTCAGGTTGTTTATGACGGCTGTCAGGTGCAACAGTATGTGGTCTTGTATCTTCACACTGCTCGGCTACTTCTCGTCCTAGTCTACAACGTGGGGTGGTGGTTGTGGCTAACCACTTACTTCTGCTTCTCGTCCTAGTCTGGTCTGGGCTCTTCTGGCTCAAGCACTGGGACCTTCTTGCGATGCATTGTGTGGACCCACGTTGTCCTTTCTGCGATCTTCACAGCCGTGAATGTTAGAAGGACCTGGTATGGACCCAACCACCGTTTGCTGTACCAGTTCTTTTGTTTGAAGCTTTTGATCACCACCCAGTCAGCGGGCCTGATGTCATGGAGGACCCCCTCTGCAGGCCTAGGCAGGGCAGCTTTAACCTGCTGAGAGATGTTTTGCAATTGGCAGGACAGAGCAGAGCAATAGGCTAACATGACATTTTCAAATGTGATGTGGTTAGTGGGGGTGTAGGTCTCTTTTCCATGGAGACACCTAGAGCTGGGGAACGAGCAAACAGGATTTCAAATGGAGACATGTTATGCTTCTTTCTAACTCGCATAATACCAGAATATTTCTATAACATCGGGAAAGGCATTGGAGGCCTACACTGCAATGGATGAGGAGAAGGCCCATTCCTACCGTGATCTGAAGGCAGCACAATTGACAAAGTTTGACATCTTGCCAGAAACATACCGGTTGCAGTTTCAATCTTTGACAGTCCCATCTGGTGAGATCCTTACCAAGACCTATCATCGCCTGAAGGGACTCTACTGATGCTGGATTTGGCCGGATTAGTATATTAAGGAAGAGCTCTGGGAAGGGGACCTGGGTGAAGGAGCATGAACCAACAGAGGGGCTTGTAACCGCTAGGTTGGCTTTGCATTTACTTAATGCTCGGTAAGGAGTACCAACTTCGTGCCTCAACAATACAGCACAGAGACTGGTACATCAGCCGTTCCAGCATCGGTCAGTAAAGAGAGACACTGGACAGGAGCCTCCAGGTAATCCCAGCCCTGCCCCAAACCAGCATGGACACGGTAATGACTTTGTTTTTATTGTCAGCAGCCAGGCCATAAAGCTGGCTATGTGTCCTATACGTAAAACAAAATTTGCTGGACCTTGCTATGCACTTCAACCTGAGGTGGGGTCTGGGGAAATGAGGCTACAACGCTATAAAACTGTTCCTGTTAATGGCTAGGAGGTTACTGCTCTGTTGGATAGTGGTAGCTTTATGTCTTTAGTTAAGAAGGACCTTGTACCAGTGAGCCTGGTGGACTATAGCAGACAAGAGGACATTTTGTGTGTTCATGGGGATAAGCACCCTTATCCAACAACTGATTTGACTGTTACCATTGATGAACAACCATATTTATTGACTGTTGGTGTGGTTGAGAAGCTGCCAATTGCAGCTGTCTTAGGCTAGGATGTGCCTGTATTTATGGACCTGCTGTGGGAGAACATTGCTGTGGGGAAGGGGGAGGTTGATGTAAGCATTTCTTGTCCAGTCATTACACGGGCTCAGATAAAGGCTGGGGGCCAACCACTCCCAAACCCTAACCATGGCTTGTGTGAGGCTAGCACCACTAGAACCACTTCATGGCTACCATGTTCTACCATGGCTAGAACCACTAGCCATGGTTACATGGGCAAAATTTCTTCAGTTTGATTACAATTCAGATCAGAACATTACTGTTTATATGGATCCTGAAAAAGCTGATCTGATTAGGACGTGCGTTTCCATGTGCCACACATTTGAACGGAATAAATCATTTTGACATGGGCACGTTGACATTTCGACACTCCGAAAATAGTAGAAGAAGAAGCAACTTCCGGTGTTAGCAAGCCCCGGTTCGTGTCTTTCTCTTTTTTAAAATTGACCTGTATTGTGTTATTCAGACTGTACTTTTTCTACTGCTGGTCTTCGTAATGAAGCTACAAGTACATACTTCTGCATATGATGAACAGAGGGAGACAGCAGGACGATACAGACCAGTTTTGTTTTACTCTCGCCATGTCTTCCGCTAGCTGCTGTAAAGGTGGAAATATGTCACGTCGACGTGTGGCTGACGTACAGACATGCGCAGTAAACATATTTTCTGCCCAACCTTCGGAATAAGTGTTTTCATGCGCACCATTCAGATTAACAATCGGCATAACCCACCCCTCTCAATCGGAATGAAATTTTGATCCGAATGAGTGTGATCGGGTGAGAATATTCAGATTGGTGTGTTTACATGAAACATTTTTATTCCGATCAGGCTTTTAATCCATTTACTTGTGTCCATATAAACATGGTCACTGTTGTCCCAGGTAAAGAGAAGCCTTGTGTTCAACCACTCTTAGACTTTGATAGCAGTCTGTTTGAGGGTGGCCCAAAAGGCCCAAAAAAGTCCCAGTGGCAACGTCGCTTTGAGAAATATCTAAAGACAGTTAAACCTGAGACAAAGAGTTTGAGTGAAATGTGGACAATACCGGAAAATATTTCTGTGTTACAGAGGGAAGATGAAACCTTGGCACATTTGTTTGCTAAGGTGGTTGAGGGGACAAAGGGGAACTGTGTGCGGAAAGAGAGGGGTTTTTTTTCCACAATATCTTTATTGAACCTTTTTTTTTTTAACAAACATAACACAAACAATCAAACACTAACACTAAAGTACTACAAAAAAAAATGCACTAAAAACACCTACAACCACCAACAAAATCAAGTCTTCAACAATGCTCCTCTGTTTAGTCTAGACAATCCATTACATAAGTATACATATTATGTTCACCAGTTTGGAATTTACAAGGTCCACACACATCATTCACCTTCTTCTTCAAGAGTTATGTTTAAATTTTTTACATAATCAATAAAAGGTCTCCATATATTCTCAAACACACTTTCCTTTGATTTCAGTATATATGTTATTCTTTCTAATGGAAGGTTTGTTAACATCTGTGTTAACCACTGAGTCACATCTGGTCTATGAGTCTTTTTCCACAGTAATGCAATACATTTTTTGGCATTAAGCAAACTGAGGTCTATGAATGTTCTTTCACTTTTATTAAAGTTATGCTTTTTTGGGTACAGACCCAACAAAAACAGTTTAGGATTCAATATGATTTGTTTTGAAATTATTTTTTCAATTGTTACCCTCACCTCTTCCCAAAACATTCTAATTATTCTACATTCCCATAAACAATGAAATAGGTTTCCTTTACTTTCCATGCATTTTGTGCATGTATCTGGTATGTTTTTGTTATATCTATTTAACTCCACCGGTGTAACATACATCCGCATTAACCATTTAAAATGTATCAATTTAAGACGTACATTTATTGATTTGGTTTGAGCTTCTGTACAAGCCAATTCCCATTGTTCCTCTGAAATTTCAGTTTGCAGATCTTCTTTCCAGTAGTTTAATCTTTTCTGTGAGTTTTCACTTGAGGATAGTGTCAATGAGTTATAAAACTCTGAAATAATACCCTTTCTTTTACTATCTTTCATCAACATTTTTTCCAAGGATGAATAAATAGGTCGAGTGAGAGCATTATTTTGGTTTGATCGAATAAAGTTCCTAAGTTGAAGATATTTAAAAAAAATGTGTTCTATTAAGATTAAATTTGATCCTCAGCTCTTCAAAAGACATTATGTTATCTGAACATGACAAATATAAATCTTGAATTTTTTGGATCCCTTTTAAACTCCATACTTTAAACACAGCATCCGCTCTCCCTGGTTTAAAATATTGATTACCCCATATTGGACTAAATTGTGACAGTAAATGTGGTTCTTTTAAATATTTTTTAGTTTCACACCATATTTTAATCATATGTTTTACAAATGGGTTTTTAACTTGTTTCTGTAATTTTTTTGCCGAGTCTGAATATATGAATATGGGAAGAGGTAAAGGCAAATTGTATGATTTCATTTCAGTCCAGTGAGGGAGATCATTTGATGAAAAATAATATGTCCTAGACCTCAGTTGTGCCGACCAATAATACAACATAAAATTTGGACATTTCAGACCTCCACGATCAAATGGTAAATATAATAAAGACAGACGTAATCTAGCCCTCCTGTTGTTCCATATAAATTCCACTAACTTTTTTTTAATTCTTGAGAATAAATCTAAAGGTGGTGGTAAGGGAATGTATTGAAATAAATAAAGTATTTTAGGTAAGATATTACTTTTAAGTATATTGATTCTCCCGATCATCGACATTGGTAGTGACATCCATCTCTGAAGTAACTCATTAATATCTGTCATTAAGGCTTCATAATTGACACTGGCGACTGATTCTAGCTTAGGCACAATTTGGATTCCTAAATATTTAAACTGATTTACAACATTGAATTGATTTACCTCAGGGGCTGGGTGATTTCTCTGGGTCTCATTTAGCAATAATATTGAAGATTTAGTTTTATTTATTTTATATCCTGATATTTCCCCAAAATTCTTTATTAAATTCAACAAGGTCGGAATTGATTTTTTAAGATTCGACATAAACAAAATTATGTCATCGGCATACAGGGAGATTTTATGTTCTGTTGGTCCAACTTTAATTCCATATATTTGTGACTGTAGACGTATCGCCATCGCTAAAGGTTCAATTGCCATAGTAAACAGTAAAGGTGAAAGTGGACAGCCTTGTCGACATCCTCTATTGATTTTTATTGATTTTGAAATATTGTTATTTGTTAGGATTTCTGCTGTAGCATTATTATATATTATCTGAACCCATTTTATGAAATTATTTCCAAGTCCAAACCTTTGTAAGACTTCAAAAAGAAAGGGCCATTCGACTCTATCAAAGGCCTTTTCGGCGTCCAGTGATAGGACAGCTGTATCCGGTGCTTCTTTATTAGAATAAATAATATTAAATAGTCTTCTTACATTATGGAAGCCTTGTCTTCCCTTTATAAAGCCATTCTGATCTCGATTAATAATATTTGGTAAAATTTCTTGTATTCGTCTTGCTAAAATTTTACACATTATCTTAAGGTCGGCATTTAATAGGCTTATTGGTCTCATATTTTCACATTTATTAGAGGGTTTACCTGGTTTTGGCAACAGTATAATTAAGGCATTATTCATGTATGATGGTAAATTACTATTTTGAAATGCTTCTAAAACCATTTCCAAAAAAGGCTTTATTAATTTATTCTTAATTTTTTTATAAAGGTCAACTGGAAGACCATCTGGTCCTGCACTTTTTCCTGATTTCATATTATCAATGGCTAGCCCAACTTCTTCTTGACTAATTTTAGACTCCAGTATCTCCCTGTTTTCATTTGAAATACACGGTATAGATAGTTCGTTCAAAAACCCATTTAGTTTTGTTAAGTCAGATTCATTTTTGGTATCATATAATTTTTCATAGTAATCTCTAAAGGCTCTATTAATTTCTAAAGGATCTATAACTACCTGTCCGTTACTTATAATATTGGTAATTGGTGTTTTAAATTCTAATTGTTTAATCTGCCATGCCAATAATTTTCCTGATTTTTCACCTTGTTCATAAAAAGATTGTTTCAATCTTAGAAGACTCGAGGCAGCTCTATTCACTGATTTTTTGTCATATTCAGCTCTCAAAATCAGTAATTCGTTCTCCAACCTTGGATCACTTCCTGCATATACTTTTTCTTGAAGAATTTTTATTTTATGTTCCAATTGAACTCTCTCCTCTCGAGTCTTCTTAGATTTTGAACCTGTATAACTAATAATATGTCCCCTAATAAAAGCTTTGAAAGCCTCCCACTTTACACATGCTGATGTTTGTGTAGTATTGATATCAAAGAACTCATCTATCTGTTTTTCTATGTACTTAACAAATTCCTCATCCTGAAGCCATTTATGCTGAAATTGCCATCTACCTGGTTCCTTTGTCAATTTCTTATCTACATATATTAGACAGCAGGGTGCATGATCAGAGATCACGATGTTGTCATAAAAGCAGTTTTGAATCTTGGACCTTAATTCTACGGAGATCAAAAAATAATCAATACGTGAGAAAGTCTTGTAGGTATTGGAATAACAAGAGTAGGCTTTAACTTGTGGATTCATTTCTCTCCATATATCTAGCAATCTCAATTCTTTCATAAAATGAATAATGGTCATCCTACATCCATTGTGCGTACAGTCCAGTCCTGTTGATCTATCTATACCGGGATTCAATGTACAATTAAAATCCCCTGCTATTATATGTTGCCCTGTAAGTGATGATAAGAAATAAATTAGCAAAGAACTTTTGATCATCTATATTGGGACCATATAGGTTTACCAAATTTATATTTTCTAATAACAAAGATCCTTGAATGATTAAATATCTTCCAAATTTGTCTCCAATTACATTTTTCACTTGAAATGGGACTGATTTATGTATGAGAGTCATAACTCCCCTGGCTCGGGATGAAAATGATGAGGTGAAAACACTTCCTTGCCATCTACTCCTAATTCTTTTTACATCCTCCTCTATTAGATGAGTTTCTTGTAAAAACACAATTTTTGAACCCATATCTTTTATTTTATTCATAACTTGTTTAAGTTTTTTTAATTTTTGTAGACCTCTGCAATTCCATGAAGTTAAATTAAGATTAACGCTTTGGATTATGATCAATAGGGAGTTTAGGATTACCTTGCAGTATAAACATGCTCATACAGAGAAGCAAAAACATGAGTGGTTGAACATTCATCCTACAAACTACACACAAACAAATTCCCCCTTCCCACATTTGTGGTAATCCCCCCAAAATCAAAAAAAAAATTCCGTCTCCCGATATAGCCATCGACCGTTCCACACCCACGAGGATCAGCCAAAGCCACTCCTTCTTCATCCTCCCAATCACCCTAACTCTGCTACTTTTAATGACATAACATTAACTCTCTTCTGTAGTTTTCCAACTTAACTCCAAAATTTTTAGCAGCTTTGTACATCATAGTTTTGTTTTTGTTTTGTTTTTTATTTTTTTTTTTAATATATAATACAATCTATATTTTGTAAACTTGCTATTTGCTTCAAGTCAGTCAGATGCCTGTGCAAATGCTTAAATATTCTACCTTATATTTTGTTCATGCTTAGCTCCCACCAGTCTCTTCTTGGATCTTCTTGATGAACTCCTGCGCCTCCTCTGGGGTCTTGAAGATGTGGGTTCTGCCCTCATACGTGGTCAGCAGTCTCGCAGGATAAATTACACCATGACGAATCCCAAGGTTGCGCAGCTCTTTACGTACGGGATCAAACTGCTTCCTCAATTGTTGGATTCCTGTGGCCAAATCTGGATAGAACCGCACCTGCTGGTCCTGGTGTTTAATCTGGCCTTTAGCTCGCGCAGCGTTGAAGATCTTCATCCTGTCTCTGTTGCTGATAAACTTCATAATAATCGTCCTCGGTGGTCCCTTATCTCTCCGTGGGCCGATACGATATGCACTTTCCAGAACGACTGCTGATTGCAGCTCCGCGCTGCCCAGCGCCTCCGGAATCCACTTTTCCAAAAAGGAACATGTGTCCCGACTTTCGGATTCCTCCGGTAGACCCACCAGCCTCAAGTTGTTCCGTCTCGACCGGGATTCCAAGTCCAAGACATTATTTTCCAGACTTTTATTTTTTTTTCCCAAAGTGCGCACCTTTAATTGAAGACAGGTGACGTCATCTTCAGCACTAGCGACATGAAGCTCTACCTGCGCCATTCGTTCTACACAGTCACCCAATTCTTTTCTCATTCCTTCCAACGCTGCCATAATCCCATCAAACTTAGCGGAAAAGTCTGCTCTCATTGAACTAATGGCGTTAAGCACCGCACCTGTGCCGTTTCCCACATTCACCGCACCGCTGCTCGCTTCCTCCGCCATATATGGAGCTTCTTTATCTGCTGCGTCACAGACGTGAAAGTCCGTTAATTTAGACTGTTTCGGCGGCTCGCTTTTTCCTCTACCTGGTTTTCCAGCCTTAGGCTTCACCGACATATCCTCGTCCAAACGCTGGGATAGGTTCTGTCCCAAATGAGAGAGTTATTTGCCGTTTTTTCGTCTCCAGGAGCAGAGCAGAGTGAGACGTGTCCCCCTCACGTGGCCGCCATAACCGGAAGTCGGAAAGAGAGGTTTGTTGTGAAGAAAGATGTATTGTATATTGTTGACAATGACCACAAACGCCTGGTAGTCCCTTCCAGTTGTAGATCACTTGTCATGCATCTAGTACACACTCCCGTGGTTTGGACATCTTGGCCACCAAGAAACATTTCTATGCATTAGTTCACGTTTTTATTGGCCCTCTATATATACTAATACTCAGAAATATTGTGCCATGTGGTCTGTATGTAAAAAACAGGTACTGTTCGCAGATCTGACCGAGCTTTTCTGCAACCACTTCCCATTATTTCAATTCCATTCCGTAGGATCACTATGGATATTGTGGGGCCCCTGGTGAAGAGCAGCAGGGGGCATCAATACATTCTGGTTGTGTGTGACTATGCTACTCAGTTTCCAGAGGCTTTCCCCTTGTGGACAGTTACTGCCCCTGTTGTTCTGCGTGCCCTGGTGCAATTATTCTCCAGAGTGGGGATATCAGATGAGATCCTGACAGACCAGGGGACAAACTTTACTTCCAAACTGATGCAGCTTTTCCACAAACAACTGGGCATCTCAGCCATCAAGACACACCATACCATCCTCAGACTGATGGTCTTGTTGAATGGTTTAATCAGACATTGAAGAAGATGCTGCAGAAGTTTGTGGATTACACTGGCAAGGATTGGGATTACTGGTTACCCTTTTTACTCTTTGCCTACCGTGAAGTACCCCAGGCATCAACAGGCTTCTCCCCATTTGAGCTGCTATATGGTTGGGATGTGCAGGGTCCATTGGATCTGCTCAGGAAGGAGTGGGAAGCCCCTTCAACCACTTAGAGTGATAGGAGAGTGGTTCACTTTGTGTTGGAGATGAGGGATCAGCTGGCAAGGTACCAGAAGGTGGCAAAGATCAACTTGCGGGAGTCTCAGAAGAGCCAAAAGACTTCGTATGATCAACATGCTCAGCATCGTGAGTTTAAGCCCAGCCAGAAAGTACTACTGCTTCTGCTCTCATCCAGTAGTAAGCTCTTAGCAAAGTGGCAAGGCTCGTACCTTATTACCCGCAAAATGGGGCCAGTCACTTATGAGGTCCACCATCCCAAGAAGAAGAAGCCAAAGCAGATGTACCATATAAATCTGCTGAAAGAGTGGAAGGATTGCCAAGAGCCGGGACAGGTTCTGCTGGTAAGGAAGGTAGACCATGAGGAGGAAGTGGAAATTGGACTGGAATCCCTGACTACTGCAGAGACATCTTCGCTGATACATCTGGAACTAGACCAAGCAGCACAGCTTCATCAGGTCTTTGAGGAGGTGTCATCTTTGTTTTCTTTTTTTTTTTTTCTCCCCTTGTCCTGTCAGGCAGCTAGGCAAACAGAACAGGGATCTGTCACTCTACTGTGCCAAAACAGATTTACTTTGCCAAGAGGAGCCTATACAGTGCCTAACTTTGCACTGTATATTGTTGTAAACTCCTCCTGTAATAACTTTTAATACTTTATTTTAATTGTTTTACCCATGGAAGACCCAACAGGATGGGGAAGAGGGAAAGGAAGTCTGTGAAGGGGGGAAAGAAAAGGGAAGGGAACAGACAACAAACAAACAAACCAAAAAAAAAAGACTAAAACAAACAAAAGACAAACTGCTTCTTCCACCAGAGATGTCTCAACACGAGTCTGGTTTCTGCACCTGTTAAAGGAGAGACACTTGTACATGTATGTCTGTGTGCCTATATATGAGAACGCGCGCAAAATAAGTGTGTGCATGTGAGTGGTTTGTCAGGAAACATATGAGCGGAGGGCCGGTCGCAGCAGCCCTCCCCCCGAGGACCCCGAGCAGGCAAAGCAGTGCCACCAACCCCCAGCCCCGAGGTCAGCAAGCCCCAGGAAAGCCAAGCATCCACCCTCGGAGAGACGATCAAGGGAGGGCAGGCCGCCCGGCGGCCGGCGCGGTGAGCCCACACCCCTAGACCCGCTCAACCGCCACCCCCCCAGCAGGGCCAACATCCGCCCCCGGGCCCCAGGCACCAGGAGGCCAGCGACCCCACCCCCCAGGACAGAGACCAGCTAGCGCCCCCCGGCGCAAGCCCCCCCAGGTACCCCCACAGCGGCCCCGCCCCAGCACCTCGGCCACACACCCCGGGGACCCCCACGTCCAAAGAAGTTCCCTCGCCCAGGTGAGCCCACGTTGCCGAGAGGCACTACCCCCCTTAATCCAGCCCCTCCCGACTCGCAGGCACACCCCTCCCCATACCTTCACACCCACATGTTCCCATGCACACCCCTCTCACTCGCCCAGACCGACCCATTCTCTCTCACTCCAGTACCCACTTAAATTCACTCCTCATTCACCTTTATTTCAAAAGCCGGCTGCGAAGCAGATGCAGCGAGCCTGAACACCGGCGCAGGCCACAGAAGCAGACCCCCACCCCCCCGGTGCCCATCTGAGCAAACAATCAGCAGACCATCGCAGGCGCCCCAAGATGCCACCCGGCATGCAAAGCACCGCACAAAACCGACCCACCATCGCCACCTCCATTCATCACCCTCTCACTCACACTTAAACTCATATTCGGCCCCCCGTCACTTCCTTGGTTGTATCTATATATTAGTAGCATCCAGGGATTTTTACAACATGATAGGTCCCAGGCTCCCCACCAGGCCCCCACGCCCCCAGCAAGACAGGGCAACAGGGGTGGGGGAAGACCCCCACCTCCTCCCCCTGCACAGAACATGGTGGGTGGGTGTCGGTTATATGATATAATTGTGTATAAATGTGTGGACTACTAAAGTGCAATTAAAATTGGGGGGATAGTAATTGAAGCATCGTTAGCCACTGTGATGGGCAGCAGAGCCCCCATCCCCCCAAGCCCTCAGTATCTAAAATGCAATTAAAATTGAGGTGAGTGCAGCCCCACCACACGGCAAAGGTATCCCCTTCACCGACACAGTGTGGCACACCCCCACCCCAAAGCCCTAAATGTAACAAAAAAAGATCAGGGGGAGGAAGACGGCGGGAAATAAGACTGGGAGGTAGGCGGTCTAAAAACAAGGCCGTCCCCCCCCCCCCCCAGAAGCCAGCTTGCAGACTGGTTTATGAGGCCACCCACTGCCCCCAAATCCCAACCCAGGGCGAGGGCCGCCAGTGGAAACAACCCAGGACCCACCAGCATCACGCCCCGGCGCTCCAGCACCACTAACATGACGGGGCAGCCAGACATACTACCACTCATCTTACACACACGAACATGGACAACAACAGTCACAATAGTGAACAATGGGCCGGACCCACACAGCGCCCAACACACCAGGCGACACACCCGAGCGCCCACGCAGGCCCACGACCACCCACCCCAGACACACACGGACAGCTGCAGGCCGCCTTGCAACCACAGCCACCTCGGAACAACCCAATGGAAACATGGCCAACAACCCGCACCAATGACCCCCCAGCCACCCCCAAGCACCAACGCACACCCGCTGCCAATGACACCAGGGGCGATGTAGCAAAGTGCCTCACCCCCCAACACAACAGCAGGGCGGCCGGGACAAGCAAGCCCCGAAACGCCAGCCCCCATGCCACTGGATGGACTGCCCAACCCCTGCCACCCAACAAAGCTCTCCTACCCACACACACATCCTCCGCCCCCTAGACATCTACCCACAAGTAACAGCTTCCATACACACACATAACTTCACCCACCATCACACATACCCACCTACACAAACACACAACCCCACCTGCCCACTCAACACACACCCACTTCCACATCCGCTCAAACACAAGCCTACACTTACACCCCCCCCCACCCGCAGACCCCCGTGAACGGGGAGGGCAACCCAGGATGCGGGCACCAGCCCTTGGGTGGCACCAGGGCCCCAGCAAACACACGACCCCACCACGCAAGGATGCATCAGGGACAACCCCCACCCCCGGCACACACCCGACCCCAGCCTGGGGCGGGGGGACGGCCCCCCCAGCACCAGGGGCCCAGGGCCAGACCCAGACCCCCCACGAGGGGTGAGGCCAGCCGGCCAGGGGCCACAGCCAACCCCCCCGGCCCACCCCACAGCCCCCCCCCACCACCCCCCCCCCCCCAGGGCCAGACAGACAGCCACCCCGGAACAGGCCCCCCAGACACCTGCGGTTGGGGCGCAGCCAGCCGCCAGAGGTGCCAAGGAGAGTGAGTCACTGCCCGCCACCCCTCAGATTATAGAATTAATAAACGGGGACCAGAGAGAATTGAATTCCGCCAATTGATTATTTGAGGAGGCTGACATTCTTTCCAGGCTAATATAATCCAGTAGTAAGTTATTATAGTATAGTAAGTCGTGCATAAGTTATTTCTTGTTTTCCAGTTCACGAGGATAGCTTTCTTTGCGATGCATAAGGCAGTGAGAACCATGTGTGACATCCTTACATCTATATTTATTTCACTTAAATCACCTAATATGCAAAGTGTGGGTGAGGGTGGGACACTATACCCAAGCCATACTGACAGGTCTTCACATGTCTTCTGCCAGAACTTTTGAACCGGTGCACAGGACCACATAGCATGCATATATCTATCCTGGACTTTGCTAGTACAGTGAGGACAGATATTTGTGTGACTCAGGCCCATTTTGAACATCCTTTGTCCTGTATAATGAATTCTAAGTAGAACTTTATACTGTATAAGTTGTAAATTAGAGTTTTTAGTCATCTTAAAAGTGTTTAAACATATTTGTGTCCAGAAACTTTCCTCCTTATTAATCGATAAGTCTGTCTCCCATTTTGATATTGGAAGAGATATGGACTCATCCAACTTTGATAATAGTTTATATATTTTCGAAATCAATTTTGGGGAACGGAGACTTAGAAACTCTGCCACCTTAACTGGTACTTCTAAATCTGTCTGATTAAGATTAAATCTTTCTTTTATTATGGATTTAAGCTGTTGATATTCAAAATACTTTTTATCACTGATTTTGTGTTGTGACACTAGATCCTGAAATTGGATAAAATTTCCACCTTGAATAAGATGTTCTAAGTTGTTTATTCCCTTCTCTTGCCATAGTGGAAATTTTAATGTCCTCTTTTGTTGCAGGATATCAGGATTATTCCAAATGGGCGTGAGTTTACAGGGGACAAGTGAAGACCCTGTTATTTTTAAAAATTTCCACCAAGCCGTCAGAGAGGAACTAATATTAATACTTTTAAAACACTCATGGCGTTTAATAGAGGGAGATATTTAGCGACCCACAGAGAGCCTGTTCAGCATCTAACCATGGGTTCCCTAATGGGGTTGATTTTGTCCATTTTGAAACGAACTGCAACCTATTGGCTAAAAAGTAATTAAAAAAATTTGGTAAATCTAAGCCTCCGCACTCTTTCGCTTTTTGGAGGGTTTTTAAACTAATCTGTGATGGTTTATCCTTCCATAAAAATTTACTTATATTTGAGTCTAGAGACTTAAACCAGGCCATTGATGGTTGGGTAGGGATCATTGAGAACAAATAATTAATTTTAGGAAGGACCATCATTTTAATGGTTGCGACTCTTCCCATTAATGATAAAGGTAGTGTCCTCCAGCGCGTAAGGTCGTCTTGTATTTTTTTTAAAAGGGGAATATGATTTAGTCGCAATAACTCTGAGAGCCTGGGGGAAATATCTATTCCTAAGTATTTAACAATCCCTGATTGTATTGGAATAGTAGATGTATTTGGGAAATTGCAATTTATGGGTAAAGCTATTGATTTTACCCAATTAATAGAGTAGTCTGATAATGGTGAAAATTTATCAATGAGCGCCACTGTCTGAAGAAGAGATCTTTCTGAGTTTTCAAGGAAAATCAATACATCATCAGCATAAAGACTTATCTTATGTTCCTTTTCTCCAGTTTGAATACCTCTGATATCAACATTTTGTCGTATGGCTGCTGCTAATGGTTCAATAAAGATGGTAAAAAGTGAGGGAGAGAGTGGACACCCTTGCCTAGTACCTCTCTGAAGATTAAAGCTTCGGGAAGTCTGATCATTTGTTCGGACAGACGCAACTGGACATCTATATAGTGTTTTAACCCAGTTTATGAAAGATGAACCAAACCCAAACTTGTTTAACACCATAAAAAGAAATTTCCAGTTAACCCGGTCAAAGGCTTTCTCTGCATCCAGGGACAAGATTGTAGTTTCTACATTATTGATCTTGCAGTAGTCTATTAAATTAAATAGCCTGCGTGTATTATCAGCCGAGTGCCTACCCTTGATAAAACCTGTTTGATCTGGGTGTATAATAAATGGGATTATCCTTTCCAGTCTTTTGGCGAGAGCTTTGCAAATTATTTTGAGATCGACATTCATAAGCGAGATGGGACGGTAGCTGGATGGAAGCGTAGGTTCTTTTCCAGGTTTAAGGAGCAGGATAATACTAGCCAAATTCATATTCGGAGGAACTACATTATCTTCTTTGATTTGGTTCACCATTTTAAAAAAAGTAGGTTCCATCACGGGCCAAAATTCTTTATAAAATTCTACTGGAAAACCATCTGGTCCCGGGGCTTTGTTGTTTGGGATGTGCTTAAGTGCCTTCTGGAGTTCAAACACCTGAAGAGGTGCATCCAGAGCCGCAATCTGTTCATTATTTAATTGTGGTAGATTAATATTGTCCAAAAATGTATTTATCTCTGAGTCTGATGGGTTAACCTGTGATGAGTAGAGATTTTCATAAAACTTTCTGAAGGAGTTATTTATTTCTTCAGGCACATGGGTAATATTTCCAGTCATATCCTTGATAGAATGGATAGTTGTTTTTTCTTTATTCAATATAAGCTGGTTCACAAGATATCGCCCCAATTTATTACTGTGTTCAAAGTTCTCAAGACGCAGTCTTTGTATTAAAAACTGTGCTCTTTTGTTTGTAATTTCTTTTAATTCCAGCTTTAATTTTCTCAAATTGTTAAGTGCCTGTTCCTGTGGGGAAATGGCACAAGTTGTCTCCAGTGATTTAATCTTCTGTTCTAAATCCAGTATCAGTGCTTTTTCTTTTTTATTCTTGTATGAACAGTAAGAGATTATTTTACCTCGCATGACCACTTTTGCTGCTTCCCAAAGAACACCTGGGGATATTCCTGGCACATCATTATATTCCAGATATGATTCCCACTCTTTATTAAAATAATTAATAAAGTCTTCATCTTTCAGTAGTGATATATTAAATTTCCAGCTCCTAGTTTCCCTTGTAGCTTCCCTATTTACTAGTGTAAGAGAAACTGGATGATGATCACTAATAGCTTGATTTGAACATATTTCAGTGTCTATGATGTCCCTCACAATAGAGTTACTGGCTAAGAAGAAATCTAGACGCGAATATGAACTATGAACTGATGAAAAAAAGGTATATTCCCAAAGAGTTGGGTGAAGAGATTGCCATTCATCGCAAAGACCAAAATCATTCATGTACTGTTTGAGAGTGTCAGTAGCCAGCCATTTTCGATAAATCCCCGATGTACTGAGCCTGTCGACTGCAGGGTTTAATACCAAGTTGAAGTCCCCTCCTATTATAAGTGTGGTGTCTAAGTGCTCAGAAAGAGAAGTGAAAAAAGTGTGAAAAAAGGATGGGTCGTCAACATTTGGGCCATAAACGCTTGCAATACATAGATCCAAATTT
Organism: Pholidichthys leucotaenia; assembly: GCA_020510985.1. Taxonomy (NCBI): domain Eukaryota; kingdom Metazoa; phylum Chordata; class Actinopteri; order Cichliformes; family Pholidichthyidae; genus Pholidichthys; species Pholidichthys leucotaenia. Next base: position 262,262,940 of record CM035836.1, read on the forward strand.
TGGACTGAAATTTTTAGTATTATAAATCTACCTTCTGGATCTATTATGGTGTTATTCATAACAAAGTGTATTCTTCTATTTACCAGTATAGCTACCCCCCTTTGCTTAGAATTAAAGCCGGCTGAGTACATATGGGGGAATTCTGGTAAGGTGAGCGCATCTACAGACGACTTAGAGACATGTGTCTCCTGCAATAAAACAAAGTCTGCCTGTAGATCGTTCAATCAATTAAAAACTTTTAGCCTCTTCTCCCCATTTCCAATTCCACGTATGTTCCACGTGACAAACTTAAATGAAGACATGTTTTCACTAACTGGTTGTGTACTAAAAACTAACTAAATGTGTAAACTATATGTGCCTATGTGATATGTCTGTAATGTATGCATATATATGTATATATATGTTGTGTGTATACACCTATGCATATATAATTGGGTGTGCACGTATGATGTCTCTGCGCCATTTGCCTGCAATTGCAAGCAAATGGGGTACATGTATTTCAAGTTATTTCCTATAAACCAGAAGTATGAGAAAAAACAGACATGAAGGTTAGTAAGTGGTGGAAAAATGCAGACAACATACAACAATGACCTAAAAACTTCAAAAAAAAAAACCTACAACAGACAAACAAACAAACAACAACCTCAACAACAAAGAAATAAACATTTTGACAAATGTTAACATATTAAACTGAAATCGAGTAAGAGACCTGCGCACAATCCCACTCTTTTTTCCACCTGTAGCTAAAAGAAAAAGAAACATAAAATAGTGAATTAAAAAAAAAAGAAAAAAAAAATGGGCTCTCTTTGTTTTCTGCCAGCCCAGGCAGGACTACACTCACAGAGCATGTTATTTGTCTTAAGGAGGGGTTCCCCAACAGTTGGTGGGAAGACTGAAGCAGGGGATAACAGAGATGTTGAGACTTAGTGTGATTGAGCCTTCCAATTCTCAGCCCTGTTGTCATAGTATTCAAGAAAGACAGCTTCCTTAGGATATGCATTGACTTCAGGAAGCTGAATGCAATCACGGAGTTTGATGCTTATCCAATGCCAAGGGTCAAAGACTTACTGGAGAAGGTCGGGGCAGCCAAGTTCATCACTACTCTTGATTTGTGTAAAGGTTACTAGCAGATACTACTGGAAGAGTCAAGTCGACCATATGCAGCGTTTTGAAGTCCGGCAGGGCTTTTCCAGTTTACCATGATGCCCTTTGGACTACATGGAGCTCCAGCCACCTTCCAGAGATTGATGGACCAAGTGCTCCAGGGCTGTGATCACTGCAGTGCCGCTTACCTGGATGATGTGGTTGTCTTCAGTAATACTTGGGCTGAGTATGTCCAACATCTTTCCTTGGTCTTGGGAAAGATTCTGAAAGCTGGGCTGATGCTTAACCCCTCCAAGTGTGAGTGGGCACAGCAATAGACTCAATACCTTGGGTACCAGTTGGGACGTGGAGAAGTGCGCCAACAAGTGAATAAAGTGGAGGCCATTCAGAACTGTCCTTGACACGGACTAAGAAAGAGGTACGATCCTTCTTGGGGTTGATTGGCTGGTATAGACGGTTTATACCGCAGTTCTCGACCATTGCAGCTCCACCTACTGCCTTGACCTGTAAAGACCAGAAGAATCCTGTCATATGGTCTGAGGAGTGCGAAACAGCTTTCAATACCCTCAAAAACCGCTTGTGTCCTTCCCCTGTCCTCAAGAGTCCAGATTTCGATAAAAGATTTCTGGTGCAGGTGGATGCCTCGGCAGTGGGCCTCAGAACAGTTTTGGCACAAGGGGACCCGGGAGAAGAATACCCAAGTTTGTATTTGAGCCATAAGCTTCAGCCACGGGAGACCCAGTATTCTGCAGTGGAGAAAGAGGGTTTGGCCATTAAGTGGGCCCTGGAAAGCCTGCGTCCTTCCTACCTACGGCTCTCAGACTGTACAACCTAAGCAGGGCTGCTCGCAGAAATAACAAAAAGACGTGACAACCTAATAGTATTGAATGCAAAAGACGCAATAGACTTACACAATGGTCCCCTCCGGCATACAACTAGGAAAATACCGGTCGCTATGGAGGGTGAGAATATGTACGGGTACATAATCATACCATGTAGGATAACTAAGTAGACGGTTGTGCTGTTTCATCCCATCTAGCAACAATGCTCCGCATTGTGTGTGTTTATATATTTACATATTTATTCCATCTAGCTACAATGCTCCGCACTGGATGTGTTTATATATCTACATATTTATTCCATCTAGCTACAATGCTCCGCACTGTGTTTATATATTCATATATTTATTCCATCTAGCTACAATGCTCCGCACTGTGTGTTTATATATTCACATATTCATTCCATCTAGCTACAATACTCCGCACTGTGTTTATATACTCATATATTTATTTCATCCAGCTACAATGCTCCGCACTGTGTTTATATATTTATATATCTATTCCATCTAGCTACAATGCTAGACACTGTGTGTCTATATATATACTTATATTTATATGTACATATGTATACTTGCTGCTCTTGTTTTTCTCTTGCCTTCTGATTGCTGCTCTGAGTGTTGCTATCCCTGTGCTGTTGCAATCCTGGAATTTCCCCATTGTGGGACTAATAAAGGCTTATCTTATCTTATCTTATCTTATCTTAAACAGACTGAATCATTGAGTAGATTAAATAGGATTTTTTTCACACGTCTAAAATAGGGTTGTTGTGGGGCTGAACAGTCAGTCTGAAGTTTGTTGCAGAGGAGGCAATATGCATTCTGCTGTCTGGAAGTAAGAGAGTGGCCTGTTTTATTTTGGAGAAGGAGTTAATAGAGGACTCCATTTTAAAGAGAAAATTTGGTAGAGAGATTATTTGGGGTTTTTCTCCATTTGTTTCCACTGTTTTTCTCCTCACCTGCATAAAATTTTGCACTTGGGAGGCCGGCAAAATAAAAAGCTCGACTTTGCCATCATTTTTGGATTTTAAGAAGTTGAAGTAGAACCCTGTGACAATGACCTCATGTCCGGGAGTTTTTCAACTCCCACCTTCGGAAGAACTTCAACCACATTCGGAGGGAGTCTGTAGACATGAAGTCAGAATGGATCATGTTCTCAACCTCCATTGTTGAAGCATCTGCCCAGAGCTGTGGCAGCAAGGTCGTTGGTGCCTCTCGTGGTGGAAACCCCCAAACCAAGTGGTGGACACAAGTGGTGAGGGGGGCCATCAAGCTGAAGAAGGAGTCCTATCGAGTTTGGTTCGCTTGTGGGACTCCTGAAACAGCTGAGGTGTACTGGCAGGCCAAGCGGAGTGCAACTCGGGTGGTTGCTGAAGCAAAAACAGGTGTGGGAGGATTTTGGTGAGGCCATGGAACAAGATTTTCGATCAGCCTCAAAGAGATTCTGGCAAACTGTCAGGTGACTCAGGAGGTGGAAGCAGCTCCCTGTCCACACTGTGTATGGTGCAGATGAGGTGCTGCTGATTTCGACTGGGGACATCATCGAGCGATGGAAGGGATACTTTGAGGATCTCCTCAATCCCACTGACACACCTTCCATAGAGGAAGCAAAGCTTGAGGATGAGGGGGACAACTCACCCATCACAGGAGCTGAAGTCGCCAAAGTGGTTAAAAACTCTATGATGGCCGGGCCCCGGGGTGGACGAGATTTGCCCTGAGTACCTCAAACCCCTGGATGTTGTAGGGCTGTCATGGTTGACATGCCTCTACAATGTTGCGTGGAAGTCGGGGACAGTGTCTTTGGTATGGCAAACCGGGGTGGTGGTTCCTCTTTTTAAAAAGGGGGACTGGAGGGTGTGTTCCAACTTTAGGGGGAATCACACTTCTCAGCCTCCCTGGGAAGGTCTATGCCAGGGTACTGGAGAGGAGAGTCTGACTACTGGTCGAACCTCGGATTCATGAGGAGCAATGTGATTTTCGTCCTGGCCGTGGCACATTGGACCAGCTCTTTATCCTCTCTAGAATCCTTGAGGGTTTGTGGGAGTTTGCCCAATCAGTCCACATGTGTTTTGTGGACTTGGAGAAAGCATTTGATCACGTCTCTCGTGGTCTCTTGTTGGGGGTGCTGTGGGAGTATGGGGTATCAGGCTCGTTGTTATGAGCTATCCGGTCCCTATTGTAGTGTTATTTAATAAAATATAGTGTAATAAGGTACAGGAATTATTTATTTTATTTAATAGTGGGTGTGTGAGGGGACAGAGTTAAACCGTCACTTCCACGCTCACTAAATAAAATAGGAAAGCACTTGTAAAAAGGGGGCACCAGTTCTAAAAGAACAATTTGTATTATTAACTTTATTTCAATTAATTAATTTCCGTATCTTCAATTACTTAATGGATCAGTCTCAGGCCTAGATTGTCAAGCAAAGGTGCCGGTTGGAAAAATGCTTGTGAATGCATGAATTTCTGCCCAGTCTGAATGCATAGTTGGACCAGGTAGCACGTGACATTAGCAGGTATGAGACAGTGCTGAGTGTTCAGTACCTGGCAGGCCTCAGGGATGGCCTGGCCTGACTTTAGAGTGTCGAGATCTGGTGTAGAGTGAGCATCTTGGACTGGGGTGAGAGACCATAAAGCATTGTTTAAGGCAGTGATTTTCAACCTATGTGCCGCGGCACACTAGTGTGTCGTGAGAGATCATTAGGTGTGCCGTGGGAAATTATCCAATTTAACTTAATTACTCGAGTGAGTGGCTATGTTTACATGGACACAAGTAACCGGATTAAGAGCCTGATCAGAATAAAATGCTTCATGTAAACATGGCAATCTGAATATTCTAACCCGATCACGCTCATTCGGATCAAAATTTCATTCCGATTGAGAGGGGTGGGTTATGCCGATTGTTAATCCGAATGGTGCGCATGAAAACACTTATTCCAAACACAGGGCAGAAAATATGCTTACTGCGCATGTCTGCACACCAGCCGCACGTCGACGTGACGTATTTCCACCTTAGCAGCAGCTAGCGGAAAACATAGCGGGAGTAAAACAAAACTGGTCTGTATCGTCCTGCTGTCTCCCTCTTTTCGTCATATGCAGAAGTACGTACTTGTAGCTTTATTACGGAGACTAGCAGAAGCAAAAGTACAGTCTGAATAACACGATACAGGTCAATTTCGACACGAAGCGGGGCTCGCTAACACCGGAAGTTGCTTCTTCCTCTACTATTTTTTTAATGTCAAAATGTCGACCTGCGCATGTCAAAATGATTTATTCCGTTCAAACCTGTGACACATGAAAACGCACGTCCTAATCAGATCAGCTTTTTCAGGATCCATGTAAACAGTAAAATTCTGATCTGAATTGTAATCAGATTGAAGAAATTTTGCCCATGTAACTGTGGCCAGTGTCTGTACTCTTAATGAAAACCTGCTTACAAGCACAGATAAAATGAATGGATTTCGTTTAAAGGTGCAGCTCTGGCAACAACATGTGCAGCGTGGCAACCTTGAGATGTTCCCACTCACTGAGAAATGGCATGATGTTAACACTGCTGCACTGTGCCAGGTGATTGGCACACATTTGAAAACTCTTGAGGAGAAGTTGTTATTTTATTTCTCTTCAGACTTCACACAATGCCTTGACTGGGTTAGGAACCCATACAGCTCAGCATCAGTTGTTGGAAACGACATGACTTTACAGGAGCAAGAGGAACTCATTGAACTGAAACAAGATCATGCTTTAAAGCTAAACTTTGCTGATCTTCCTTTGGACAGTTTTTGGTTGACTGCTGCCAAGGAGTTCCCCATTCTGGCCAACAAAGCTATTTCAACATTGCTCCCATTTTCCACGGCATATCTGTGTGAGCTGAGCTTTTCAAGCTTGACTGTGATAAAAACTAAAAACAGAGAGGGACTGAGAGCTGTTGAGGAAGAGCTCCATGTGTGTCTTTCTTCCATTCCTGCCAGGATATCAGCTTTGTGTTCACACTGAGTATAAATACATTTAGAAACTATATTTTATTATTTTTACTGTGTTAGGCTATAGAGTGTCATTTTGTGTCATTTTGGTTGGTGGTGTGCCCCAGGATTTTGTCAATGTAAAAAATGTGCCGTGGCTTAAAAAAGGTTGAAAAACATTGGTTTAAGGTATCAACCTGAGCTCTGAGACTCACAAGGAGATCACTGCCAATGTAGACTGCCTGTGCCAGGTTGGGAATGACCAAGAAAGGATGAATTAGCAGTCTGTGGTTCCACTGAAGGTGGAGGGCGCAGATACTTGTGGCGACCAATGTTTTGTTTGATTTGGTCCCAGCAGGGAAACAAAAAGACTTATTAGTGACCATAAGGTCAGGGTATTTCTCGTGCAGAGAGTCGAAAAGTTTCTGGCTGATCGTGGATTTATCAGCCCAGAGAGCCAGTACCACGTCTTCTACATGGGACCTTTGGAGAACCAATCCTTTGATCACTTGGGGGCAGTACTCATCATCGGCTGCCCCTGATTTTAGGGTGCAAAGGAATGAACTATGTTCATTTAAGGTTGGGTTGTCGGATGTGGTGACATGGGAAGGGGTGCCTGTTTCACCCCAGTCCCCAAAGTCACCTTCTGTAAAACTTTGTTGGGTCAGCAGTGTGAGTGGAGTGACTCCTGGAACATCCAAGGTGTCAAGAGTGTAGCACTGTGATCCGGTTGCTTCAGGTAGAGTGGTTGGGTGAGGTTGTCGAACTTGAGCCCATAGTTTGAGATTCTTGAAGTCTATCAGAGGCTCAAAGCGATTAAACAGATCCCTGCCTATCAGCAATGGAATTGAGTTGAGATTGGACACATAGACTGGATGGATCAAGGTCATGGGTCCAATAGAGATCTTTACCAATGACGTGTGACACAGTCGTGTTTGAAGGTGCATAAGGTTGAATAGCTAAGGAGCAAGGTCTTAGCTCCAGGTCTTTGTGCGCACGGTTAGCAGCAACATGTAGGTGCTCAAAAAGTTCCTGCGACATGAGTGTGATGTCTGCTGCGGTATCCAGTAGGGCTTCATGCATCATCACATCTTCCAGGGTCAATGAAAGGAAAAATTTGCGTGCAACCCCCCTTTCAGTCAAATCACACAGAAATTGTTGGACCGGTGGTTCAACGCAGATTAAGGAGTTGCCTGTTTCGGGCGAGTGAGGTTTCGCAGGTAGCTGGACTACCAAAATAGCACTGGGTGGCGTGGCATTTTGGAGCTCCTCTGGAGTTTCGGGTGGAGGATGCTTTGTTGTATCTTCGGTATCCCCCCCTTTGTAGTCGGAGGTTCCTCAGCGTTGAGTTGTAGCAACCCTAAACAATCATTTGGGGTGGTCACAATATTTATGGTTAGGACATCTGGCTTCTTGTCCTCTTTCTTCTCCTTTTTTCTGTTCAGTTTGTCAAGTATACGTTGGAGAGTTTCCATGTCTTCTCGGCTGAAAATGGGCTTTTCTTTCTTCTCCCAGGGTTTGGAGCTAAACTTACCAGGGGGAGGTCTTGCTTCCCTGTCGAAGTTTTTCCGGCGGTACGAGGGAGGTGACCATCTCCCACGGTTATGCAAGTCTCGAAATCGATATCTGTCATCCTGAGTATCCATACCGTATTCTCTTGACTTACCTGGTGGGCTTGGCCTCCGACGGTAGTCAGGCTTTGATGATGTTGACTTGGAGCTTGGTGTAGAAAATTTGGTCAGGCTCTGACTTGGCTTAGCTTGGCTAGAGGGCTGTTGTGGTTTTACTTGTGACCGAGGTGCTGGAACAGGGGCTGGCCTTGGGGCGCCCTCTAGGTCCAGGGTGTCCGATGCGGTGTTGACACTACCACCGTGGTAGGCTCGGCATGCTTTTGATTGCTTTGTCGCTGTTTCTGGAATGTATAATGTGCGAACTCTCTTAGCTGGTTTATCGAGTTTGACCTTGGGTTAGCCATGACTCCAAGGTGGTGTCCGACCATGGAATGGAGATTCCGAATGAAAAGAGCCTTGAGACTGTGGTCTTCTTCCATCCCTGGTGTGTTTTGAGATCCGAAATATGCGCGCAGGAGTCACTGGTAGTATGCCTGTGGGGGATCTGAGCGACCCTGTTTCACAGCTAGGGCTGTCGCTAGCCCTGACTGTAGGCAGTCATCAGAGAACTCCTTTTCAATGGCTTCGTAGAGTTTCCGGTGGTTCATTTTGATATCCAATGGCTGCCGATCTATAAATTTTGATACCGACCTGTTGGATGTCAACTTGATCAAATAAATGTGATCGTCGACCATAGCATCAGGGTATTTACACAAGTAGTAGTCAGTGTCTTGCGAATAAGCCCTGGTATCAGGTGACCCACTGGTTGAGGGGTCAAATTTGGTGACGTGGCGAGCAATCTTATTGAGGTCTCCATTGGACAGGATTTGCAAATGTCTTTCGCGTTGCCGTTTGGGTCCAAACGGGTCAGGTAAATGTGCGCCGGGGGAGTCCCCGTCCCATGAGGGGATGCCCCCCTTTGCCGAAGGAACCAGCCTGTTCATGGCTTCTGGTCTCGGGTCCCTTCATTTGTGGTAGTCTTCCAGCTCTTCTTTGACATCCTGAAGGCCTTGTTGTGCTTCTCGTAGGAGCAGTTTACATTTCCTATATTCAGAGTTTGTGTCGTCTAATTGAAGTTCAACTTCCTTGAGTTGGTTCTCTTTGTGAAGCAGGGCCGTTCCTAATTCCTCGTTTTCTTGCCGAAGTGAGGTATTGTCGTCTTCCAGTCATTGCTTTTCTTGCTTTGTTTGTTCCAGATTTAGCAACGTCTGATCAAGTGTAGCTTGGGTATCTTCTTGCTCTATGTGAGCTTGTTCCTGCTTTCTCATAAGTGATTTGTTCTCTTCCTGGAAAGAGGATGGTTGATTGTTGTTTCGCCAGTTCCTTTTCAGCGTAGAATACTTGGGATTCAGCTAATCTCAACCTTGCAACTAATGCGAGTGCAAACTTTCCTAACACACCGGGGGATTTCCTTTGCTTTCTGTGGGTTAGTTTCACATTCATCCAAAAGTTTTTCCGTGATTTGCTTCAAATCTTTGGGTGGAGTATTCTGAACTTGTTTGGAGAAACCGGGTATAAGGTCGGAAGCCAACTCTTCTAATGTTACTTGAAGGTCATCCAATTTGCAAATGGATTCGACATGTTTGACCGTTTGTGTAATGCTTAACTTGAAATCAATTCATTGATTATAGCTAAAGTTGTGAGTCAAGAGTTAACCTTGAGTGTTGTTTTGCAGTGAGGGTAGTTATAAGCTTCTTTTTTGGAGTTTGTTTCAACTTACAGGCTTGTAAGAAGGGAAGTAAATATTTTGGAATTATTTAGAAATGTGGAATATGTGTTAATTTATTGGTTGACACTGTATTTTGATTTGTATTTCACAAGACAAACAAAAAAAAATTGTGTGGATTGATTTCTTTCAGTTCAATTATCAAAGTGTAGTTTTGGAATAGTCCTCAATAACTCGGTTGTGAATTTTTTCGCTGAATCTCACTTGAAAGTAATGATTTTATTTACAAAAGGAAAGCAACAAAAATAGAAAAGGTTAAATGCTTTAAGGCTTTAGAATTATAAGTTTTCACTTTGTTTTAAAGTTAGAATTGGCTTTGTTTTGTTTGTTAAAGCTTATTTTCATTTAAAGCTTTAAAATGTGTTAGTATTTACAGATTAGGAAACAAATGAATTGTCTTTGCATATTGTCACTAAGGCCTCCTTAGGATTAAGGTTAATGATGATTTCTAAAAAAAAAATGTCTTACAGACTAATCAACGTTTTCACCTTTTGATTTATTTTGAATCTTGGTGAGAAATAGTAAGTTGGTTAAATGTTTTCCTTCTCCTGGGGAGGAAACATGAATCAAAAGCAACACACTGACTGTAAATAAGCTAAAGCTTTCAAGTGTTAATTACTGAGTGTGGTTTCCTAATTTTGGAAAATTTTGGTTAAACGTTTAGTAATCACTAAATCCTTTACCAACATGCACAGGATTAACATTAACTTAAGTTCAAATAAACATTGTCATTTATTTGAATCCCTAAGCTGAATGGCTTCCTGTGAAAGAAATCGCACAAAGTGAAATTTAAAACAAAACACATATATATAGCTTCAAAAGTTTGCAAATTTTAGCGTAAGATGTGTAAATATATGCTTTTAACTTTAAAGATTAAAATATGTGGTTAACATGCATGAGTAAATACAAAGTCTATGCTTTTATGTTCTTTCACTGTGTATATATGCAGTCAAAAGCTCTTCCACCAATGAGAACAACCTCTAAAACCAACAAGTTTCTTTTTCCCTTTGTTCTTGGCACACAAATTTAGGTTGTTCTGGATAATTCGAGTTGATTTGAAGTTAATTTGGAAGGACAATTTGATTATAAATCAGTTTAATAGATTTGCTCTGCTTTAATCTGAGTGTGCACTCATGCAAGAAATGCAACTCCTATAGTTGACCACAATATGGAGGCAGTTATCGCTGTACTCCCAAGAGGAGGAGACACTCGTGATGTCACTCTGGGCGGGTCTACCGGTCTCACTCAAAATGGCGGCTAGGGTGACTCCCTCTTAGCGCCTTCAAAATGGCGTCTGCACGCTTACTCTGCTCATGCGCAGTTTTTCGTGCACAGCCTGTCGGTCACACGCACGACTGTGAGTGTGCACGTGACACGTGGATGCAGGCGCTAGTCTTATCGACAACACCACACCTTGCTTTTCAAAACAGGAGAGGTTTAATCTCCAGCTTGTCTTTATTCATGCACAAATAATCTTACCCTTTTAATTCCGGGTATAGTATAGCGATACTTCCCCAACAGTTTACTCACGGTGACTTGATCAGGCTGCGTCCAGCCAAATCTGACGTCAACACACTTGGGTAATTACAGAACTGGTCGGTTTAATTCATCCTGCCGGGATAATTCGCCAGAAGGTTAAACTGACGAGGGACAGAACGGTTTTCTTCACGTTTCTGTCACTCTCGGCCTTTATTTTTCGTAATTCAGCATATAATACTGCTTAAAACTTCCTGCATGCATTAACACAGCTCCTCCGTTCACCTTAGACAGTGGGGTTGATCAGCTCATCCCCCCTTGCAGCTATCAGCAAACACACGCCTCTCAGCAGGAAGCGGGGAAAACAAACACACACAGGGAGAGATGCAGACCTGCCTGCTGCAGCCTCTCAAACAACACACACAGGTTCACCGAATAAAGTGGATCAATATTTGAGCAGAAAAAAAACATGCAGCTTATATCTCAATGATTTTTTCTTTTGCATATATGTCTCTTAGCTGCACACAGGTCTCGCATGGCAGCGCCAGAATATGTAGTGTTATTTAATAAAATATAGTGTAATAAGATATAGGAATTATTTATTTTATTTAATAGTGGGTGTGCGAGGGGACAGAGTTAAACCATCACTCCCACGCTCACTAAATAAAATAGGAAAGCACTCGTAAAAAGGGGGCACCAGTTCTAAAAGAACAACTTGTATTATTAACTTAATTTCAATTAATTAATTTCTGTATCTTCAATTACTTAATGGATCAGTCTCAAAATTTAAGAGAGTTCTTTTCCTGCCGTGATCTAGGAGACATATATGCGAAAGGAAAACACTTCAACTTCTCCCATTTACCCTTTTATTAAACTCATTCAGGTTACATGATATGGCATTCAAATGAAGGATAAACAGATTCCAATGATAAACAGGTGTCTAATATCACATCAATTGTTAGTGGATTCCTGAACATAAAATCTAGCGTTAAACCTTTGTGGAACCAAGGGGAAATCAGACTTTATGTTTCAACGGTAATGGAAGGTAAAAATGTCTGACAAAACAGAACGCAATTTTATGGGGAAAATTCCATAAACTGATTATCTAAAAATGAACCTCTGAATTAATCTACAAAAATGAAAGGTGGTTACTTAAAATTGAACAAGAATCTTCCTTCAGTTTATCGCTTTGTCCTACGGCTGAGAGACTAATTGTACCATGAAATACTGGTAATGTTCAATTGTAATTTAAATTGTTAGGACATCAAGTTTAAACCCAGCAAACAGGAAAATGGGAGTCTCACTTACGAACAGCTGTAGGTCCACGTGTTCAGTTGGTCGGTGCCGGCTGGGGTTTTAAAATTGGGACCCAGGGATGAAGCGACTGCTGCAAGGCTTTGTGATATTCACAACTAACCGTAAGAAGTGTAGACTTAGCCGGGGGCTCACAGACGGACAGCGAACAGCAGCAATAACAGCTGTCTTGGAGCAGGTGTGGAGAGTCCTTTTGGCAACCAGTCCGAATTTATGATGTCTCTGGCCGCAGAATAGACAAAAAAAAAAAAAATGAAGGAAGAACGTCTCAGTCAGGTGTGGATGAGGCCGGAAAGAAAGTCCAAAAACACAATCTCTGTTCACTTTAAAATAGGAAAATTAAAAGTCCACTTTAACTGCATGAAAAGTCAGAAAAATCTAAGAAAAACATTCAACTAGGATAAGAATAGCTACTGAGGTGAAGAAAAAAGAATTTTGAGAGTTTGACTCTCTTTAAGGCGAGCTCGTAAGAAAAGAATGATTTCTCCTCGGTTACCCAGAAAAACAAGAAAACTAACGCAGGATTTGATAAAGTTCACACACAAAGACTTCTTAAAATTCACAGAACAATTTAGACAAAAGAAAACTGTAAGAACTACAAAGAACCCTGAAGAAGTGAAAGCCAAAAACTTTCTTTGTTCTTTTTCCGATCTAGATCTTTTCTTTTCTTGTAACTTCTTCATCTAACATGCAGGGCGGCTCTCACACATTTAACTGAAGCATGCTGCTGGGTCATAAAAACAAGGCCAACAGGCCAACCATCTTTCATAAAGAGGAGTTTGAATGGCTTTTGTCCAATGAGGGAACATTTCTTTGTTTGGGAACAGCCAATCAAATGAAAAGGGGCATTATCCCATGTAAGGTAGCCTAGGGAGTGGTTTATCAGGAATGATAGCATACAGGGATTGATACCCATTCAGTTCTTATGAAATCATGTACTCAATATAAAATCTAACTAAATTAAGTGACTCGGCTAATGTTCAGTGATTATGCGTTTATACCATTGCTAATAATATTAACATTCATTTAAATAACACTCATGAAAATAAACATTCCTAATACATGTTCCTAATACATGCACTCACATTTAAATCAAGGATTAATGAATTACTGCAAACCCTGGTCGGAGATTAAAAGGATGATTTTCAGTGTCCTCAGATCCTGGGGAGATGATAGGTGGAAGAAGAAAACTTTAATGTTTAGTCAGATTATACAATGAAACACATTCCATACAATGTATACAGTGCTTTCATCAGAAAGCATTGTATACATTTTCATTGTTACGCTGATGACACACAACTATACCTGTCAATGAAGCCCGATGATTGTGATCAGTTGGCCAAGCTAGATGCCTGTCTTAAGGACATCAAAGCTTGGATGACTTGTAATTTTTTACTATTGAACTCTGATAAGACTGAAGTCATTGTTGTTGGCCCAAAACATCTTAGAAATTCCTTTTCAGATTATGCCCTTAATTTCGATGCTGCCACTCTCACTCTGAACAGTTGTGTGAGGAACCTTGGAGTGGTTTTTGACCAGGATTTGACCTTTAATTCACATATTAAAACTGTTTCTAGGACCACCTTATATCATCTGCGCAATATTGCTAAGATCAGGAGCATCTCGTCTCTGGGTGATGCTGAGAAACTGATTCACGCCTTTGTCAGTTCGCGATTAGATTATTGTAATTCACTATTATCTGGTTGTCCTAGAGTATCTTTAAAAAGTCTTCAATTGATTCAAAATGCTGCTGCTAGAGTTTTAATTGGTTCTAGAAAAAGAGATCATATTTCCCCGGTTCTGTCCACCCTCCATTGGCTTCCCATTGAATTCAGAATCAAGTTTAAGATCCTTCTTCTTACTTTCAAAGCTCTTAACAATCTGGCCCCCCAATGTATAAAAGATCTGATATTACCTTACCATCCTAACAGAGCATTACGCTCCCAAAATGCTGGCTTACTTTTGGTGCCCAGAATCTCCAAAAGTATGGTGGGAGGCAAAGCCTTCTGCTACCAAGCCCCCTCTCTCTGGAACCAGTTACCACTCTGGGTCCGGGAGTCAGACTCGGTCTCTGTCTTTAAGAAGAGGGTAAAATCATTCCTTTTTAATATAGCTTTCATTTAAGGAGGGTATTTGTGTCTTTTAACCCCACTCTTGTTCTATTGTTATCTGATCCATACTGCTGGTTGATCTCCAATATTGTACTTGGCATCTTACTGCTATGTTCTTTATGTCTGTCCTTTCCATCCTCCCTATCCCCTCATCCCCAGCCAGTCGCAGCAGACGATTGCCCCTCCCTGAGCCTGGTTCTGCTAGAGGTTTCTTCCTTCCAAATGGGAGTTTTTCCTCTCCACTGTCGCCTAGTGCTTGCTCATAGGGGATCGTCTGATTGCTAGGTCTTTCTGTGACTGTGTGATTTTTTTATCTGCACTGTGGCGCCACGAGACGGCTTTTGTTGTGATGTGGCGCATTATAAATAAAGCTGAATTGAATTGAATTGAATTCCATAGATGTCCAATAGGAGGTACTGTTGAGCTGTAGATAACTTCTTTAGGTCTCTGGGATCTGTCAAAGGGAGGAAGAAGGCCATATACTGTATCCTTATCAAGTCTATCTCTGCAAAAGTGAAGTTATTTACATTGGGGTCCTGTTGAAGACAGCATTCTTGACCAGACCTTGAGTGAGAGTTGCTTTAAAATGAAGAAAAGTAAAATTTCTGTAAAATGAAGAAAAGTGATCTCCTGGATCGGCCTGAGGAGACGTTGATGCTAAACTATACAACCATTGCAAGACTTTGGTTCATATTGCCACCACCCAGTCAAACTAATTTCCAGTGAGAGTTGGACTCTGCCAGGGCTGCCCTTTGTCACCAATCCTGTTCAAAATTTTTATGGACAGGATATCTAGGCACAGCCAAGGATTGGAGGGTGTCATGCTCGGTGACCACAGGATCTCTGCTGTGTGCGGATGATGTTGTCCTGTTGGCTTCGCTAAGCAATTGCTGGAAAGGTTTGCTACTGAGTGTGAAGCGGCTGGGATGAGAATCAGCACCTCCAAGTCCAAGTCCATGGTTCGGGTTGGAGACAAGCTCCTGCCCCAAGTGGAGGAGTTTAGGTATCTTGGAGTCTCATTCACAAGTAAGGGGAGAATGGAGTGAGAGATCAACAGATGGATCGGAGCAGCATCTGCAGTGATGCAGACGTTGTACTAGTCTGTTGTGGTGAAGTGGGAGCTGAGCTCTAAAGCAAAACTGTCGATTTACAAGTCAATCTATGTTCCTACCCTCACCTATGGTCATAAGGTTTGGGTAATGACCGAAAGAATTCAAGATTCAAAGGCTTTATTATCATGTGCACAGTTAAGAAATGCATCATTTCCTGAGCAATGAAATTCTTATTCTGCTGTATACAATGAATGCCAAGGTGACAAAAAGGTGACTAACAATACATATTACCAAAATGAGAACAAACTAGATAATACAAAAAGGGAGAAAACCAGCCAGGTGAGGAAAAGATAAGCATAAACCTATGAGATGTAAATAATACAATGCTCAAGTCAATATACAGAAGGACGGCTGAAAGTAAAAGGTGAGAATAGGCTCATGCCTAGACAGGTGAATAATATTTAATAATATGAAACTGTGTACCCTGCCTCTCGCCCAAAGATGCTGGAATAGGCTCCAGCACTCCCGCGACCCGAAAAGGATTAAGCGGAAGAAGATGAATGAATATGAAACTGGATGGGAAAATACATAATAAGAACCTAGACGGAACTAAGAACAATAAAAATAAGAAACAGGATTACTAATGGACAAACGGAAACAAAAACAACTCAAATAATAAATCACAACCAAAACCAACCAGACAAATACTAAACTGAAGTGGGAAAATACAGAAAATAATCAAAATGACAAAAGAGCATGAGCACGGTGCCCCCCACCCCCCACCCCCGTGCTCAGCATCATGACAGAAACAAGGTGAATGAAAATTCACTGGGTGACTATAATCTGTCCCTGAGTAAAATAAAAATTCACTGAATGAGTATGACTGACCCGGCCAGGCTCAGCCCAAAGGAGTTACATGGGTCCACCCTCCAGTGGGCTCACCACCTGCAGGAGGGATCATGGGGGTCCAGTGCTATGTGGATTAGGTGGCGATCAAAGGTGGAGACCTTGGCGGACTGATCCCAAGCTTTCTAAACTGGCTTTTGGTACGTGGAATGTCACCTCTTTGGTGGGGAAGGAGCCTGAGCTGGTGTACGAGGTTGAGAGATACCGGCTAGATATAGTCGGCCTCACCTCAACACACAGCTCCGGTTCCGGAACCAGTCTCCTGGAGAGGGGCTGGAGCTTGGCCTTTTCTGGAGTTGCCCCGGGCGAGAGATGACGAGCAGGGGTGGGTATTCTTGTATCCCCCCACCTTGCTGCCTCTATATTGGAGTTTTCCCCGGTGGACAAAAGGGTTGTTTCCCTGCGCCTTCGGGTTGGGAAACGGGTCCTGACCATCATTTGTGTCTATGCACCAAATGATGTTTCAGAGTACCCACCCTTTTTGGAGTCTGTGACTGGGGTGCTGGAGGGTGCTCCTCTTGGAGACTCCATTGTCCTACTGGGGGACTTCAATGCGCACGTGGGCAATGACAGTGAAACCTGGAGGGGGGTGATTGGGAGGAACGGCCTGCCCAATCTGAACCCGAGTGGTGTTCAGTTATTGGACTTCTGTGCTAACCACAGTTTGTCCATAACGAACACCATGTTCAAGCATAAGGGTGTCCATATGTGCACCTGGCACCAAGACACCCTAGGTCGCAGGTCAATCATCGATTTTGTTATCGTGTCATCAGACCTGCGACCGTATGTCTGGGACACTCGGGTAAAGAGAGGTGCAGAGCTGTCAACTGATCACCACCTGGCGGTGAGTTGGATCCGATGGCAGGGGAGGAAGCCATTCAGACCTTGTAGACCCAAACGTATAGTGAGGGTGTGCTGGGAGGGTCTGGCTGAGGCCCCTGTCCAGGAGGTCTTCAACTCCCACCTCCGGAAGAACTTCAACCACATTCCGAGGGAGTCTGGAGACATGGAGTCTGAATGGGCCACATTCTCCACCTCTGTTGTTGAACCGGCGGCCCAGAGCTGCGGCCACAAGGTGGTCGGTGCATCTCGTGGTGGCAACCCCCGAACCAAGTGGTGGACACCAGTGGTGAGAGGGGCCATTAGCTGAAG
Source organism: Pholidichthys leucotaenia (assembly GCA_020510985.1). NCBI lineage: Eukaryota > Metazoa > Chordata > Actinopteri > Cichliformes > Pholidichthyidae > Pholidichthys > Pholidichthys leucotaenia. Next base: position 262,280,184 of record CM035836.1, read on the forward strand.
AAGGAGTCCTATCAAGCTTGGTTGGCTTGTGGGACTCCCGAAGCAGCTGAGGTGTACCGGCAAGCCAAGCGGAGTGCAGCTCGGGTGGTTGCTGAAGCAAAAACCCAGGTATGGGAGGAATTCGGTAAGGCCATGGAACAAGACTTTCGGTCAGCCTTGAAGAGATTCTGGCAAACTGTCCGGCGGCTCAGGGGGGGAAAGCAGCTCCCCGTCCACATAGTGTATGGTGCGGATGGGGCGTTGTTGACTTCGACTGGGGATATCGTCAGGCGGTGGAAGGAATACTTCGAGGATCTCCTCAATCCCATTGATACGCATTCCACAGAGGAAGCAGGGTTTGTGGACGAGGGGGATGACTTGCCTATCACAGGGGCTGAGGTCGCCAAGGTGGTTAAAAATCTCCTTAGTGGCTGGGCCCCAGGGGTGGACGAGATTCACCCTGAGTACCTCAAGGCCGTGGATGTTGTTGGGCTGTCATGGTTGACACGCCTCTGCAACATTGCATGGAGGTCGGGGGTAGTGCCTTTGCCATGGCAAACCGGGGTGGTGGTTCCTGTCTTCAAAAAAGGGGACTGGAGGGTGTGCTCCAACTTTAGAGGGATCACACTCCTCAGCCTCCCTGGGAAGGTCTATGCCAAGGTACTGGAGAGGAGAGTCCGGCCGTTGGTCGAACCTTGAATTCAGGAGGAGCAATGTGGTTTTCGTCCTGGCCGTGGCACATTGGACCGGCTCTTTACCCTCTCGAGAATTCTTGAGGGTTCATGGGAGTTTGCCCAACCAGTTTACATGTGTTTTGTGGACATGGAGAAGGCATTTGAGCGCGTCCCTCATGTTTTGTTTTTTTTTTGTGGGGGGTGCTTCAGGAGTATGGGGTATTGGGCTTGTTGTTACAAGCTATTCGGTCTCTGTACAACCATTGTGAGAGTTTGGTTTGTATTGCCAACACTCGGTCAGACTCATTCCCAGTGAGAGTTGGACTCCGCCAGGGCTGCCCTTTGTCACCGATCCTGTTCATAATTTTTATGGACAGGATTTCCAGGCGCAGCCAGAGAATGGAGGGTGTCATGCTTGGTGACCACAGGATCTCATCTCTGTTGTTTGCAGATGATGTTGTCCTGTTGGCTTCATCCAGCAATGACCTACAGCTCTAGCTGGGATGGTTTGCCGCTGAGTGTGAAGCGGCTGGGATGAGAATCAGCACCTCCAAGTCCGAGTCCATGGTCCTCAGCCGGAAAAAGGTGGATTGTCCCCTCTGGGTTGGGGACAGACTCCTGCCTCAAGTGGAGGAGTTTAAGTATCTTGGAGTCTTATTCAAGAGTGAGGGGAAATGGAGCGAGAGATTGACAGATGGATCGGAGCAGCATCTGCAGTGATGCGGACGTTGTACTGGTCTGTTGTGGTGAAGAGGGAGCTTAGTTCTAAGGCAAAGCTGTCGATTTACCAGTCAATCTACGTTCCTACTCTCACCTATGGTCACGAGCTTTGGGTAATGACCGAAAGAACAAGATCGCCGATACAAGTGGCTGAAATGAACTTTCTCCGTAGGATTGCTGGACTCACCCTCAGAGATAGGGTGAGGAGCTCAGTCATCCGGGAGAGGCTCAGAGTAGAACCACTGCTCCTCCACATTGAAAGGAGTCAGTTGAGGTGGTATGGGCATCTGATTAGGATGCCTCCTGGACGCATCCCACTTGAGGTGTTTCGGGCACGTCCCACTGGGAGGAGACCCCGGGACAGACCCAGGACTCGGTGGAAAGACTATGTATCCCAGCTGGTCTGGGAACGCCTTGGTATCCTCTCTGAAGAGCTGAAGCAGGTGGCTGGGGAGAGGGAAGTCTGGGCTTCTCTGCTTGAACTGCTGCCTCCACGACCCGGACCTCCGGAAAAGCAGTAGAAGATGGATGGATGGAGTATGACTTGTCTCTGATAATACCCAATAGACTGTACAATGGTAATTTTAACATCAGAGATGATATAAACGTGAGATGGCATGAGACGAAGTACAATGTGCAAGTGAACAATGTACAAATTAGCGTCAAGTGTGAGAATTCCTCTGTGTAAAGCTGTGTGCCCTGATAATACCCAGTAGACTGTACAATATTAATTTCGCAGCAGAAATGATATGGAGACTTCCGGTTATGGCGGCCGCCTAGAAGGACACGTATCACTCTGCTCTGCCCCTGGAAATAAAAATTCGGCAAATAACTCTCTCATTTGGAACAGAACTTTTCCCAGCGTTTGGATGAGGATATGCCAGTGAAGACTAAGGCTGGGAAATCAGGAGGGGGAAAAATTGAATCGCCGAAGCAGTCCAAATTAACGGACTTTAAAGTTTGTGGCGCAGTAGAAAAAGCTGCGGATATGGCGGATGAAACTAGCGGTGGTGCGGTAACTGCTGCTGCTGACGATGGCGGCACAGGTGCAGTGCTGGCTGCCATTAGCTCAATGAGAGCAGACTTTTCCGCTAAACTTGATGGGATTATGGCAGCGTTGGATGCAATGAGAAAGGAGTTGGGTGACTGCGTGGAGCGAGTGACGCAGGCGGAGCTTCGTGTTTCAAGTGCGGAGGATGAAATCAGCGGACTTCAAATAAAGGTGCGCACTTTGGAAAAAAAAACTAAAGATCTGGAAAATAGCGTTCTGGACTTGGAATCTCGGTCCAGAAGGAACAACCTGAGGCTGGTGGGTTTACCGGAGGGAGCCGAAGGTCGTGATTCATGCTCCTTTTTGGAGGGGTGGATCCCGGAGGCGCTGAACAACGCGGAGCTAAAATCATCAGTCGTCTTGGAAAGCTCCCACCGAATTGGCCCACCGAGAGGTAACAAGGCAGCACCGAGGACGCTAATTATGAAGTTTCTCAGCTACAGAGACAGGATGACGATCTCCAACGCGGTGTGGGCCAAAGGAGAAATTAAATACCAAGATCAGCAGGTGCGGTTCTACCCAGATCTGGCCTCAGGAATCCAACAATTAAGGAAGCAATTTGACCCCATCCGCAAAGAACTGCGCAACCTTGAGATTCGTCATGGAGTGATTCACCCTGCAAGACTTCTGGTCACATATGAGGGCAGAACACGCATCTTCAAGACCCCCGAGGAGGCGCAGGAGCTCATCAAGAAGATCCAGGAAGAGACTGGTGGGAGCTAAGCATGAACAGAATATAGGGTAGAATATTTGAGCATTTAACTGATTAGAAGCATATAACAAGATTACAAAATATAGAATGTATTACATATTAAAAAAAAAAAAAGTACAAAATTGCTAAAAAAAAATTTGGAGTTAAATTGGAAAATTACAGAAGAGAGTTAATGTTACGTTATTAAAAGCAGTAGAGTTAGGGTGATTGGGAGGATGAAGAAGGAGTGGCTTTGGCTGATCCTCGTGGGTGTGGAACGGTCGATGGCTATATCGGGAGACGGAATTTTTCTTTTGCTTTTGGGGGGATTGCCACAAATGTGGGAAGGGGGAATTTGTTTGTGTGTAGTTTGTAGGGTGAATGTTCAACCACTCATTTTTTTGCTTTTCTGTTTGAGCATGTTTACACTGCAAGGTAATCCCAAACTCCCTATTGATTATAAATCAAAGCGTTAATCTTAATCTAACTTCATGGAATTGCAGAGGTCTACAAAATTTAAAAAAACTTAAACAAGTTATGAATAAAATAAAAGACATGGGTTCAAAAATTGTGTTTTTACAAGAAACTCATCTAATAGAGCAAGATGTAAAAAGAATTAGGAGTAGATGGCAAGGAAATGTTTTCACCTCATCATTTTCATCCCGAGCCAGGGGAGTTATGACTCTCATACATAAATCAGTCCCATTTCAAGTGAAAAATGTAATTGGAGACAAATTTGGAAGATATGTAATCATTCAAGGATCTTTGCTATTAGAAAACATAAATTTGGTGAACTTATATGGTCCCAATATAGATGATCAAAAGTTCTTTGCCAATTTATTTCTTATCTTATCATCACTTACAGGGCAACATATAATAGCAGGGGATTTTAATTGTACATTGAATCCCAGTATAGATAGATCAACAGGACTGGACTGTACGCACAATGGATGTAGGATGACCATTAATCATTTTATGAAAGAATTGAAATTGATAGATATATGGAGAGAAATGAAACCACAAGTTAAAGCATACTCTTGTTATTCCAATACCTACAAGACATTCTCACGTATAGATTATTTTTTGATCTCCACAGAATTAAGGTCCAAGATTCAAAACTGTTTTTATGATAACATCGTGATCTCTGATCATGCACCCTGCTGTCTAATGTATGTAGATAAGAAATTGACAAAGGAACCAGGTAGATGGCAATTTCAGCATAAATGGCTTCAGGATGAGGAATTTGTTAAGTATATAGAAAAACAGATAGATGAGTTCTTTGATATCAATACTACACAAACATCAGCATGTGTAAAGTGGGAGGCTTTCAAAGCTTTTATTAGGGGACATATTATTAGTTATACAGGTTCAAAATCTAAGAAGACTCGAGAGGAGAGAGTCCAATTGGAACATAAAATAAAAATTCTTCAAGAAAGAGTATATGCAGGAAGAGATCCAAGGTTGGAGAATGAATTACTGATTTTGAGAGCTGAATATGACAAAAAATCAGCGAATAGAGCTGCCTCGAGTCTTCTAAGATTGAAACAATCTTTTTATGAACAAGGTGAAAAATCAGGAAAGTTATTGGCATGGCAGATTAAACAATTAGAATCTAAAACACCAATTACCAGTATTATAAGTAACGGACAGGTAGTTATAGATCCTTCAGAAATTAATAGAGCCTTTAGAGATTACTATGAAAAATTATATGATACCAAAAATGAATCTGACTTAACAAAACTACATGGGTTTTTGAATGAACTATTTATACCGTGTATTCCAAATGAAAATAGGGAGATACTGGAGTCTAAAATTAGTCAAGAAGAAGTTGGACTAGCCATTGATAATATGAAATCAGGAAAAAGTGCAGGACCAGATGGTCTTCCAGTTGACCTATATAAAAAATTTAAGAATAAATTAACAAAACCTTTTTTGGAAATGGTTTTAGAAGCATTTCAAAATAGTAATTTACCATCATATATGAATAATGCCTTAATTATACTGTTGCCAAAACCAGGTAAGCCCTCTAATAAATGTGAAAATATGAGACCAATAAGCCTATTAAATGCCGACCTTAAGATAATTTGTAAAATTTTAGCAAGACGAATACAAGAAATTTTACCAAATATTATTAATCGAGATCAGAATGGCTTTATAAAGGGAAGACAAGGCTTCCATAATGTAAGAAGACTATTTAATATTATTTATTCTAATAAAGAAGCACCGGATACAGCTCTCTTATCACTGGATGCCGAAAAAGCCTTTGATAGAGTTGAATGGCCCTTTCTTTTTGAAGTCTTACAAAGGTTTGGACTTGGAAATAATTTCATAAAATGGGTTCAGATAATATATAATAATGCTACTGCAGAAATTCTAACAAACAACAATATTTCAAAATCAATAAAAATCAATAGAGGATGTCGACAAGGCTGTCCACTTTCACCTTTACTGTTTACTATGGCAATTGAACCTTTAGCGATGGCGATACGTCTACAGTCACAAATATATGGAATTAAAGTTGGACCAACAGAACATAAAATCTCCCTGTATGCCGATGACATAATTTTGTTTATGTCGAATCTTAAAAAATCAATTCCGACCTTGTTGAATTTAATAAAGAATTTCGGGGAAATATCAGGATATAAAATAAATAAAACTAAATCTTCAATATTAATGCTAAATGAGACCCAGAGAAATTACCCAGCCCCTGAGGTAAATCAATTCAATGTTGTAAATCAGTTCAAATATTTAGGAATCCAAATTGTGCCTAAGCTAGAATCAGTCGCCAGTGTCAATTATGAAGCCTTAATGACAGATATTGATGAGTTACTTCAGAGATGGATGTCACTACCAATGTCGATGATTGGGAGAATTAATATACTTAAAAGTAATATCTTACCTAAAATACTTTATTTATTTCAATACATTCCCTTACCACCACCTTTAGATTTATTCTCAAGAATTAAAAAAAAGTTAGTGGAATTTATATGGAACAACAGGAGGGCTAGATTACGTCTGTCTTTATTATATTTACCATTTGATCGTGGAGGTCTGAAATGTCCAAATTTTATGTTGTATTATTGGTCGGCACAACTGAGGTCTATAACATATTATTTTTCATCAAATGATCTCCCTCACTGGACTGAAATGGAATCATACAATTTACCTTTACCTCTTCCCATATTCATATACTCAGATTCGGCAAAAAAATTACAAAAACAAGTTAAAAATCCATTTGTAAAGCATATGATCAAAATATGGTGTGAAGCTAAAAACTATTTAAAAGAACCACAGTTATTGTCACAATTTAGTCCAATATGGGGTAATCAATATTTTAAACCAGGGAGAGCGGACGCTGTATTTAAAGTATGGAATTTAAAAGGGATACAAAAGATTCAGGATTTATATTTGCCATGTGCAGAAAACATAATGTCTTTTGAAGAGTTGAGGATCAAATTTAATCTCAATAGAACACATTTTTTTAAATATCTTCAACTTAGAAACTTTATTCGATCAAATCAAAATAAAGCTCTCACTCGACCTTGGAAAAAATGTTGATGAAAGACAGTAAAAGAAAGGGTATTATTTCAGAGTTTTATAACTCATTGACACTATTTTCAAGTGAAAATTCACTGAAAAGATTAAACTACTGGAAAGAAGATCTGCAAACTGAAATTTCAGAGGAACAATGGGAACTGGCTTGTACAGAAGCTCAAACCAAATCAATAAATGTACGCCTTAAATTGATACATTTCAAATGGTTAATGCGGATGTATGTTACACCGGAGGAGTTAAATAGATATAACAAAAATATACCAGATACGTGCACAAAATGTATGGAAAGTAAAGGAACTCTATTTCATTGTGTATGGGAATGTAGATTAATAAGAATGTTTTGGGAGGTGAGGGTAACAATTGAAAAAATAATCTCAAAACAAATCATATTGAATCCTAAACTGTTTTTGTTGGGTCTGTACCCAGAAAAGCATAATTTTAATAAAAGTGAAAGAACATTCATAGACCTCAGTTTGCTTAATGCCAAAAAATGTATTGCACTATTATGGAAAAAGACTCATAGACCAGATGTGACTCAGTGGTTAAGACAGATGTTAACAAACCTTCCATTAGAAAGAATAACATATATACTGAAATCAAAGGAAATTGTGTTTGAGAATATATGGAGACCTTTTATTGATTATGTAAAAAATTTAAACATAACTCTTGAAGAAGAAGGTGAATGATATGTGTGGACCTTGTAAATTCCAAACTGGTGAACATAATATGTATACTTATGTGTTGGATTGTCTAGACTAAACAGAGGAGCATTGTTGAAGATTTGATTTTGTTGGTGGTTGTTGGTGTTTTTTAGTGCATTTTTTTTTTGTAGTACTTTAGTGTTAGTGTTTGATTGTTTGTATCATGTTTGTTTAAAAAAAAAAAAGGTTCAATAAAGATATTGTGGAAAAAAAAGAAATGATATGGACATCATAGGGTGAGACTATGTACAATGTGCAAATGAACAATGTGCAAATTTAGCATCCAGTGTGTGAATTCCTATTTGCAAAGCTGTGTCCGGAATTGTGTTATTTGTTCAGGAGTCTGATGGCAGTGGGAAAGAAGGTTTTTTAGTCTGGATGCCCTGCATTTCACACTTGTGTACCTCCAGCCTGAGGGTAGAAATGTAAACATTCTGTGCTGGGGGTGGGTGGGGTCCTGGAGGATGGAGGCAGCTCTCCTTTGGACTCTGCAGTGATAGATGCTCTGCAGAGAGGGGAGGGGAGTCCTGATGATCTTCTCAGCTGTCTTCACCACTTTCTGCAGGCGTTTGCAGTCCTAAGCAGTAGTGCTGCCGTACCACGCAGTGATGCAGTTGGTCAAGATGCCCTTGATGATGCAGCTGTAGAAGTTGTTGAGGATCTTGGGGGACATGCCAAACTTCCTCAGCCTCCTCAAAGTACAGCTGCTGTTGAGCTCCCTTAACCAGCTCTGTGGTGTTAAGTGCCCACGTAAGGTCCTCGCTGATGTGGATGCCAAGGTATTAAAAGCTGCTCACCCTCTCCACCTCAAGCTCCCGGATGAACAGTGGCCAATGAGGTCTCCTTCTCTTCCTCATGTCCACTGTCATCTCCTTTGTCTTGTCCGTGTTGAGGGTGAGGTTGTTGTCCTCATACCATGACACCAGGTTGGTCACCTCCCTCCTGTAGGATGCTTCGTCACCACCAGTGATGTGTTCTATCACTGCTGTGTCATCCGCAAACTTTAAGATGGCATTGTCCTTGTGGGAGGCGACACAGTCATGGGTGAAGAGGCTGTAGAGGATAGGGCTGAGAACACAATCCTGTGGGACACCTGTGTTCATGATGATGCTGGCTGAGGTCCTGTTACCAATCCTGACAGACTGAGACCTGCCAGTCAGAAAGTCCAGTAGCCAGTCACAGAGGGTGGGATGCAGGCCAAGTAAAGACAGTTTGTAGGTGAGTTTGTGGGGGATGACAGTGTTGAAGGTGGAGCTGTAGTCGACAAAGAGCATCCTGATGCAGGAGTCTTTATCTTCCAGGTGGGAGAGAGAATAATGGAGTGCTGCAGCAATGGCGTCTGAGGTGGACCTGTTGAGCCAGTAGGCATATTGCAGGGGGTTCAGGGTATCCGGTATGCTGTCCTGAATGAGGGCCAGCGCCACTTTCTCGAAGCACTTCATGATGATTGGAGTGAGTGCTACTGGCCTGTAATCATTTATGCAGGTCGGCGGGCTCTTTTTGGGGAGGGGGACGATAGTTGTGGTTGTGAAGCAGGAGGGAACTATGTTCTGGTTGAGGGAGAGGTTGAAGATGGATGTGAGAACATCAGTCAGCTCGGCAGTACATGCTCTGAGAGCCCGCCCAGGGATGTTGTCTGGTCATGCTGCCTTGCAGGGGTTGATATTCCTCAGTGCTTTGTTTACCTAGCCTGATGAGACTTTTAGGGGAGGGGGAGGGTGCATGTGTGTGTGTGTGTGTTTCCTCTCTGCACTGTAGCTGGAAATCTCAAAGCAGCCTTAAATGAATGTGATGAAGTGGCTGCTGATTTTATCAAACTCTTACGCAACACTCCCCCAGTTATTTTATCTGCATCCTGTGATTTCATTGTTGATAATTTTAACAGTAAATTAAGATCAACTATTGACAGAGTTGCCCCAGTAATCTCAAGGATAGTGTTAAAATCCTGATTCTTTGATTGAAAGATCCAAAAATAAGCTGGAGAATTCTTTAATTCAAAGATGCAACATTTATTCAGGGGTCACATGTAGCAAGCAGCGCTGGGTTCAGTGTGATGCACCCCCCTCGGCAGCATCGCCAGACTGACCCTGACTTCCGGGTGCAACTTACATTCATCTTCTCGGGTTGGTTGGACCAACCCCTTACAATAGAATTGGCTTGTACGCAACCGTCTGATTGGCCAGTTTAACTTTGACGTGAACAGGCCATCCGCTATTCACGTTAACAATCTCCTAAGGTGTACAAAAAAAGTGTGTGTGTGAGTGTTGGATTGGGTGTGTAACTATTGTGATAGACCTGACTAAAAGAAGGGATAGAGAGAGAGAAAGAGGGCTCTATAGTTCTGCCCGATTCCTGTTTATCAGATTGTGGTTGCGTAATACTTCAGACTGTAGTCTGACACTTAACATATTTGTTCATAAGAATGTAAACAAATTATGTATAGAATATGTGTAGAGCATAATGGGAGATTACCTGCAGAATTATTATTTTGGCACTTTAACTTTTCATAACCCTTTCATTCCCCCCTTTGACATGATTTTATCATGTCAACCATACATGGTGTGAGATACGCTAGCGGTTAGCAGATGGTGAATAAGGTAGGTCCCTACATTGTGTGTCAACCCAGTCAGTCAACCCAAGATAGACTTGCACCATTGGTTCTGATACCCTTGCCTCCCCCCTTGTGGACATCCCCAGTGCAGTGCAGCGATGTCAAAGAGGGCATACCGAGGCAACACCTCTTTGTCCAGTTGAACTGCAGTCACATAATTTATTTATTTATTTAGCGAATGCAAAGTCCTCAAGCCAAGCAGTTGCCTCCTGGTTTGCTGTATGGAGGGTGTGTAATCCTCCTTCCAGTCTTTGGAGCAGGCAAGCCTCTATGATGTGTTCCATTGTTTGCTCCTCTCCACATGCGCACAGTGGGCTAGGGATACTGCCCCATCTGTGAAAGCTGGCCAAGCAGGGGCCATGTCCAGTCCTAAAGCGATTGAGTGTAGACCACTGTCTCCTTGGGAGGTTAGTGCCCGGGACCTGTTGGTTGGGGTTTGTCACCAGGTGTTTGTTTTGCACCTCCTTGGCCTCCCATTCCCCTTGCCAAGCTGTCTGGATGGTGAAGTCAGCTGGGGGAGGGTTTTTCCAAATCGGCCGTCTGGATGGAAGTCGGGCAGTGGGTCCGTCGGCCTCCGTCGGTCTATGATGACCATGGAAGAGAATCCTAAACGTCTACTCTGCTGGAACAGCACCGCCTGTGGCTGAACAGGCCGATGCGCGAATGGCAGTCCCTGTCACACAGGTCGCACTTGTGGGTAGTCTCCGTGCTGCTGGGTCTGTGGCGGTTCTTCCTGCGGGTCCTTTTTTCATCTGCTCCAGCAGTCAGTCTCTCTTCACCCGCCTTGAGCTGTCTGGTCAGGGTGCCTCTCCATTTGGAGCTATCTGTTGCAAGGTCCTCCCAGCGCTCTGTATTGATCTCCAGGGCCTTCATGTCTCTCTTGCAGACATCTCTAAAGCGCAGCTGTGGGCGGCCAACGTCTCTCCTGCCAGTCGCCAGTTCTCCGTAGAGGACGTCTTTGGGGATTCTGCCATCCTCCATACGGTGAACGTGGCCTAGCCAGCGGAGCCTGCACTGCCTGAGTAGAATGAACATGGAGGGAAGGCCGGCGCGGGTCAGAACTTCTGTGTTGGGCACTTTGTCCTGCCAGGATATGTCCAGGATGTGGCGAATGCAGCGCAAGTGGAAGGAGTTCAGTCTCTTTTCCTGCCAGACGTATGTTGTCCACGTCTCACTCCCATAGAGCAGTGTGCTGATGATGCAGGCGTTGTACACTGCCATCTTTGTCTTGACAGAGAGTTTGGGATTCTCCCACACTCGTGTGGTGAGGCGAGTGAGTGTGAAGGCTGATTTTCCAATCCTCTTGTCGATCTCTGTATCAAAGGAGAGGTTGTTGCTGATCGTGGACCCCAGGTACGTGAACTGATTCATGACCTCCAGCTCGTAGTCGTCGATGGTGATGGTTGGTGGTGCTTCCGTGCCTTGCGCCAAGACGTTAGTCTTCTTCAGGCTGATGGTAAGCCTGAAGTCCTTGCATGTCTGGGAGAAGTGGTCCATCAGGGTCTGAAGCTCCTGCTGTGTGTGGGTTGCAACTGCAGCGTCGTCTGAGAACAGCATGTCTCTGATTAGAGCCTCATGTACTTTGGTTCTGGCTTTCAGGCGGGCGAGGTTGAAAAGCCTGCCGTCAGATCTTGTGTGCAGGTAGATTCCCTCTGTTGCTGTGCTGAAGGCATGCCTCAGGAGCATAACAAAGAAAATCCCAAAGAGGGTTGGCGCAAATACACAACCCTGTTTCACTCCGCTGCGTATGCTGAATGGCTCTGAGACGTTGCCGTCGTGCTGCACTATCCCCTGCATGTTGGTGTGAAACGATTCGATGAGGCTTTGCAACTTTGGTGGGCATCCTATCTTTGGCAGGATCTTGAAAAGGCCCTCTCTGCTGACCAGATCGAATGCTTTGGTGAGGTCGATGAAGGCGACGTACAGGGGCATGTTCTGTTCTCTGCATTTCTCCTGGAGTTGGCGGATGGAGAATATCATGTCGACCATCGATCGCTCAGCGCGGAAGCCACACTGAGCTTCTGTAGACGAACGAGAACAACTCGTGCGTAGACTTTGCCAACAACGCTGAGGAGGGAGATGCCCCTGTAGTTGTTGCAGTCGCTTCTCTCCCCTTTGTTTTTGTAGAGGGTGATGATCTTGGCATCCCTCATGTCCTGTGGTATGGCACCTTCCTTCCAGCACTGGCAGAGGACGTCATGCAATGGCAGCAGTAGGGCGGTCTTGCAGTGCTTGATCAGGTCGGGGGGTATGCCGTCGTTGCCGGGTGCCTTGCCAGCGGCCAAGCTATCAATGGCCTTGCTGAGTTCATCGATGGTTGGCTCGGCGTCAAGTTCGTCCATGAATGGCAGGCAGTCGATGGCATCAAGGGCTGACGGTGTCACGGTGTTCTGTCTGGAGTAGAGGTCGGAGTAGTGTTCCACCCATCTCTCCATCTGCTTGTTCTTTTCTGTGATCATCTCCCCAGTGAAGGATTTGAGGGGGGCCGTCTTGCTCTGAGCTGGACCAAGTGCTTTCTTGATGCTATCGTACATACCACGGATGTTCCCTGTTATGGCAGCGGTTTGAATGTCTTGGCTGAGCTGAGTCCAGTATTCGTTGGCACAGCGCCGAGCAGTCTGCTAAACTTTGCTTCTTGCAGCCCTGAGAATCTGGATATTCTTCTCGTTTGGGTACTTCTTGTACTCAGCAAGTGCTGAGCGCTTGGCTTCAATGACGGGGGTCATCTCGGTCAACTTGGCATCAAACCAGTCCTGTGACTTCGAGGTCTTCCTCCCAAAGGTAGCCAAGGCTGTGCGGTGGATGGTGTTTCGCAGCTCTTCCCACTTCTGCTTTGCAGATTCTCCTTCTTGTGGTACACCAAGTTCCTTCTCAAAGGTGGAGGCAAACTGCTCAACAAGTTCTGGTTGGACCATCTTGCTGGTGTCAATCCGTGCCTTTCCAGGCTGTCTAGCACGATGGAATTTCTTCAGCTGCAGCTTGACCTTGCAACACACCAATGAATGGTCTGTGTCGCAATCTGCACTCTGGAACGAACAGATGATTAGCACGTTCTTCAGTGAGGTGTGCCTGGTCAGGATCAAGTCCAGCTGGTGCCAGTGCTTTCAGCCCGGATGTCGCCAGGAAACCTTGTGTTGGGGCTTGGTCTTGAAGAACGAGTTTGTGATGCACAGATCGTGATATGTGCAGAACTCGAGCAGCCGCTGTCCGTTGTCATTCATTCTGCCCACGCCAAATGGTCCAAGACAGGAGGGCCAGGAGTCGTGGTCAGCACCCACTCTGGCATTGAAGTCTCCAAGGAGAATGAGTTGTTCAGAGCTGGGGATGATCCTGACAGTTGTTGCGAGATTCTCGTAGAACTCGTCTTTTGCCTCTGGTGTGGCTGTCAGTGTTGGGGCATACACACTGATGAGGGTGACTGGGCCTTGAGTGGTGTTCAGGCAGAGGGTGAGGAGTCGTGCAGAGCCATTGCTGCCCGGTTCCACCATCTTCAGCAAGGTGTTCTTCACTGCGAAGCCCACTCCATGTTCCTTGTGTTTGTTGCTGCCCTTTCCCTGCCAGTAGAACGTGTAGTCCTTCTCTCTCAGTGTGCCTGCGTCAGCCAACCGTGTTTCCTGGAGAGTGGCGATATCCATTTCCAGTCTCTTCAGCTCATTATTGATGATGGCAGTCTTCCTGGTGTCGTTGATGTCCTTGAGGTTAGCAGCGAGTCCTGTCATCATAGTGCGGACGTTCCAAGTTCCCAGTTTTAGAGTTGGTCTCTTTTGTTTTTTTGTCTTGCCTGGTGCGAAGGTTCTCAGCCTGCTGTTCGGACTTCTCCTCATCCCCATGCACCCAATGAGGAAAGCAAGCTGTGGCGGGACAACACCTTATTGGCTGGGGGCTGCCCAGCTTGAGGCAGGCGGTAGCTGTCCAGTGAGATCCGATGATCCCTCCCACCGTCGGGAACAACCCCTGGCGCCGCGCTGTACGCCGATTGAGCGGTGGCTTATAACCGGTAACTGTCATTCCCCGTGTTTTGTCTACGCCAAAGGCGAAGCTGGAGTGTCCTCTCCAGTGATCCGGTGTTCTACCTTCCAGCGTTGGACGTTGGTAGGATTCAAGCCTGGGCAGGAAGATAGGGAGGACAAGATGTTGCCCATGCAGCATGTCCCCCCTCTCCACGTCACTGATGAATCCAAAGGAACAGCAGGGCTGCTACAGTTTGGCACCAGCGCCGTTGCAGGAGCTGCCAGAACGATGTTGAGCACAACGGAGAACTGCCTTAGGGACTCCGACTTCGGATTTTTCCTCAGGGTTGACTCCAGAAGCCTTTCCCATGACCGGGTGTGCCGCAAGGCAGCGGAGGTTTGAAATCAGGGTTTACCTTCCCCTAGATGGGCTACCTTCCCAGGTTGACGAGCCACCATCTACCCGAAGCATCTGGTTTTAAGGCACCAGAGATCCGCCCTCGCCCCTTCTCCTATTAGTAAAAGCAGTTCCTCCGGGCTTAGAAACTAAACCACACGGGCAGGCTAGGAGTTGGACTTAGCTGTCAGAGGCTTTTCGAGACGCACGCCATAAGGAGCATTTTATGAGCACTGGGAGCTTAACCCCAGTGCCGCTCCTGGCTATGACAACCTTGGAACTATGGGTGGGTGGGGACACCCACCCCACCCACTACGGGCAGTGGGTGGGGTGTAGATATCTGCATGGATTGGTAAGTGAGGAGAGTCTTTGGCTTTTTGAAGCATCCTTTGAGTTAGTGCTGCTCGCCGGATGTGTGTGGGGGGGGGGGGGGGGGCTATGTTTGACAGTACAGGGAGCCAGGGGAGTGGTGTTCAGCAGATTGTCCCAGTTATGGTTTTCATGGTTGTGTTGAGCTGGGTGTCTTTGTGATGCGTGTAGGATGACCTGGAACAGACGGTGGCACAATATTCTGCTACAGAATATGAAAGGGCCAGTGCTGAGGTGCGCAGGGTGGAGGCTGCCGCCCCCCATTTTGCACCAGCGAGCTTGCAGAGCAGGTTGTTTCGTGCCTTCACCTTAGCAGCTGTTCCCTTTAAATGTTCCTTGAAGGATAGGGTCCTGTCCAGGGTCACTCCAAGGTAGGTTGAATTCGAGGCATGCTTGAGCTTGAGTCCGCTCAGGTGGATGTTTAGTTCTCTGGCAGCTTTTACATTGTGGAGATGGAATAAACTAGAGACGGTTTTTGCTGGGCTTGGTTTTAGGTGCCAGGTTTTGCAGAACTGGTCCAGTTTGGCAAGATCTTCCGTGAGCACCCGTTCCAGTGGCTCAAAGTCTGGTGCTTGGAGTGCCAAACAGATGTCGTCTGCATAGATGAATTTGCGAGATTTTGTAGTGGGCAGGTCGTTTATGTAAAGGTTGAACAGGGTTGGAGCTAGAACTGAGCCTTGTGGGAGTCCGTTTTTCTGTGTTCTCCATGCGCTTGTGATCTGACCGAGGTGGACTCTGAACCTTCGGTTGGTCAGCAGGGTTTTAATAATTGCTGTTGCCCAGGCAGGGATCGCCTTTGTAAGTTTCAGGAGGAGGCCTTTGTGCCAGACCGTATAATAGGCAGCTGTAAGATCGAGAAACACAGCCCCTGTCTTCAGTCTGCTCTCAAAGCCATTTTTGATGAAGGTGGTTAGGGCCAGTATTTGTTCTCCTGTGCTGCGGTCCTTGCGGAAACCTGCTTCATCCACACTTAGAATTTCCTCTATTCCTGGGGAAATACATTGCAGTATTAGGCGCTCCATGATTTTATAAGGAACGCTGAGTAGGGAGATTGGGCGGTAGCTTGCTGGTAGTTTGTGGTCTTTGCCAGGTTTTGGTATGGCAATGACCTTTGCTGTCCGCCATTTCTTTGGGATCGAGTTTGTTTGTATGATCCTTGTGTAGAGTTGTGTCAACCAGGTTAGAGCTCGGGGGCCAAGATTTTTCGTGAATTCTGGGAAGATGTTGTCGTATCCTGCTGCCTTTCCACATTTCAGGCCCTGTAGGACTTTCTCCAGTTCAGCAGCCTCGAAGGGTTCAGGGTTCGTTTCCTCTACAGACATTTTTTGTTTTTTTAGCTCAGTTGTAACTGCTCTTCTGGTGTCTTTGTCTTGGGGTGCTTTGGCGATGGTCAGTAGGTGGGATGCAACTTGGTTGGGTGTGACAGATGCTCGGCTTTGGCTAGGGGGCTTCTGTGCAGCTCCTAGGCGATGGATGAGGCTCCAACATTTCCTGCTAGAGTGGGTAAAGCTCCGGTCAACAACTATCTCCTCCCATTTCTTTCGCCGGGCTGTACTTAGCGATTCAATGAGATGGTCTGCTATCTCTGGGTCCCCTGATGTTTGATAGGATTGTAGGAGGGCAGCGCTTTCTCCGTCCAGGCATGGGACATAGAGGGGTCGGTAGCCTCGTGGGATTGCAGTGTGAGCAGCCTTGAAGATTGCGCTGCAGAAGCGGTTGTATGCTTCATCTACAGTGATGGTGTGGAGTGGGATGGTAACAGCACTCCGATCCAGGGTTTCACTGAATTTCTTCCAGTTGACTTTGCGGAAGTTCCAGCGCATCTTCCTTGGGCTGTTTATGACTGGAAGTTGTAGGCCAATGTGTACAAGCAGGGGCCGATGTTGGCTGTGTGGAAAATCGTCAAGAATGAGGATCTGTGTAGGATATGGCGTCCCATTCAAAGAGCTGACCCAGCACAGGTCAGGAGAATAGTCTTTCTTCCACCTAGCAGAGTGGAAGGTTCCTCTTTGTTTGGGGTCGTGTATCAGAGCGAGATCATTTCTAGATGCCCATTCTGAAAGTACCTCCCCGTCACTATCCACTGCTGGGTACCCCCAGTCAGGGTGATGGCTGTTAAAGTCCCCCACATAGATGGCAGGGTGGGGTAGGGTGGGTAAGACCTGCAGATCCCAGTTGGCACTAGGGGGCTTGTACACATTGACAATATGGAAGCCACCAATGGTTATGGTGTCTGAGAAATGTGTTGTTGTCAGGTGGTTTACTTCAACTATGTCAGAACGCACATAGGTGGCACGTCCATGTTTGGCATGTGGAAGATAGCACAGGAGGTCAAAGCCATTGATGTTGTAGCGGCCAGCTTCCTCTGTGCCAGTATGAGTCTCTTTTTTTTTTAGAACTTATATTTTATTAAAATTTTTAACAACAGAGTCATTACAGATATAATTACCATATGTAGTCAAGATTATTTAATACACAAATTCCACATCAATATAAGAGAAACAGCATCTGTCAAAAAATAAAACCAAGTGCTTAATAGCCACCTTGAGCAACTACAATAAAGAGACTTCTACTGGATGCCATCTTGATTTAAAAGTAGGTAATTGGAGTCTCAGTGCGTAAGTAATCTTCTCCATGTGATAAAGTTCTTGTACTTTTTGAAGCCATGCACTGAAGGAGGGTGGGTCTGTTTTCATCCAAGAGGCAGCGACACATTTCAAGGCTGCTACAAAAAGTATGTTTAGGAGGTATGTTAGTGCTCTCCCATGCACTTCCGGAGGGGTGATGCCAAGAACTGCTACTGCCAAGTCCCTTGGTATTGTAACTTGAAACATATGATTTATTGCCTTGTACACCTCATCCCAAAATATTTGTATTTTAGGGCACGACCAGAAAATGTGTGTGTGATTAGGCACTTCTGTACCACAATTTCTCCAACACAGGCTTGGAACATTTGGTGTCATCTTGGCCACAATATCTGGTGTTCTGAAATATCTACTAAATATCTTCCATTTAAATTCCCTCCATGTATTTGAATTTGTGGTCTTATGCACCACTGTACATACCTCTTCCCACATTTGATCAGAGAAAATTTGACCCACCTCTGCCTCCCATCTTTGTTTTGCCAGAATAGGTTTATTTTGAGCCATTAAACCAAATATTATGTATAACTTTGAGATCACTTTTTTATCCTCTTTGTGTTTTTGAGTTTGAATTAAAAAATGTTCAATGAGTGATGGGTCTAGCACTTTATCCCACTCTTTATGAGAAACCAAAAAAGATCGTATTTGCAGATATCTGAAAAAATCATTTTTTTGGAGGTGGAAGCGTCTTCTCAAATATTCAAATGATACAAAACCATCCTTATCGATTAACTGATGTATGTAAATAAGCCCATGATCAGCCCACTTGAGAAAGCTCGTATCCAATCTGCTTGGTATAAAGGATTTTAAATGCCCAATACTAGACAAGGCAGATAGACTAGTTGGTAACTTAAAGGCAATTCCAACCCTCTTCCAGATATCAAGTGTGGTTTTAGTCCACCTTGATAAGCCCACTACTGGAATATTAGCAAATGGCAAAGCTTGTAGTGGTTTGAGGCTCAGGTTTTGTTCAATGTCCACCCATCTCGTATGAATGTCATTCTGCATCCATGAAATCAATGGTTTTAATTGTGAAGCCCAAAAATAATATTTCAAGTTTGGCAGGTTAAGTCCCCCTTCTTCCTTAAGTCTTTGAAGTGTTTTATATTTTATCCGAGGGCGCTTGCCCTGCCATATAAATTTTGAGAATGTTTTGTCCATTTCTTCAAATGTTGACTTAGGTATTAGTATTGGTAACATTTGAAACAGATATAAAAGCCTAGGCAGAACATTCATACGAATGGCTTCTATGCGACCTAGGAGAGACAAAGGCAATGATGACCAACGGTTTAGGTCATTTTTTATAGTACTAATTATCCTACCATAATTTGCATCAAATATCTTGTCTAATGAAAGGGGAACATAGATACCCAAATACTTTATACCTTCTTTAGGCCAACGAAAGCCACTTTGTTGTTTAAACTCTGGTGAAATATTGTCCAAAATGTCCATTGCCTCAGTTTTATCAACATTAATTTTATATCCTGAGAAATATCCATATGTTGATAGAATTTTCATTAAACATGGAATTGTACAGGATGGCTCTGTCAGATACAATAGGACATCATCCGTGTACAGTGATATTTTATGTACTTCTTTGCCAATCAGCACCCCTTTAATATTATTGTCATCTCTAATGAGTTGGGCCAATGGCTCTATACTTAAAGCAAAGAGCAAGGGTGACAGAGGACACCCTTGTCTGCAACCACGCTCCAAGTTAAACCTTGTAGATCGAAACCCATTAACTCTCACAGCTGCTTGAGGTGAAGAGTAGATGGTTTCAATCCAGTCGATAAATTTAGGGCCAAAATTAAATCTTTTTAAAGTTTGAATAAGATATTTCCATGACACTCTATCAAAAGCCTTTTGGGCATCCAGTGATAATACAACTGTCTTGGTTTTGCTTTGTTTTTGGTATGATAAGATATTAAACAAACAACGTAAATTATTTGCATAATGTCTCCCGACAATAAACCCAGTCTGGTCTGGATGAATAATGTTAGTTATTATGTCATTTAGTCGCCGTGCTAATACACCCGTCAAGATACGAACATCTCCATTTAACATAGACAATGACCTGTAAGAGCTGCAATCAGTGGGATCTTTACCTTCCTTCTGTAATATCACTATAGTAGCTTCTGCCCATGACACAGCCATTGTTTTTGTTTCTAATGAATGGTGATAAGCTTTTAAGAGGAGTGGAATAAGTTCTTCATGGAAACATTTATAAAACTCATTGATAAATCCGTCTGGACCAGGACATTTATTATTTTTGAGAGATAAAATATATTGTTTTATTTCCCAATCTTGGATTGGTTCATCCAAATTTGCAGCAATTTCGCCAGATAACTGAGGTATATTAATATCCTGTAAGAATTGAGCAATATTGGACTCATCAGGGCATGTATCAGTATCTTGGTAGAGGGATTTATAAAATTCTCCGAATGTTTCAGCTATTTCCTTAGGCTTTACTATATATTTGTGTCCAGATTTTATTTTATGTACAATATTAGAAGATTGTTGTTTACGTAATTTGAAAGCCAGAAGCCTGCTCGCTCTATTTCCATGTTCATAATGCTGATGCTTGGCAAAACGTAAAGTTCCCTCGATCTTCTCTGATAGTAGCTCTTGTAGCTCTGAACGGGCTGCTTTGAGTTCAGTTAAGAGATTAGACACCATCCCTCGTTTATGCTTATGTTTGAGCTCCCTAATTTTATGCTCCAATTCTGTTTGTTTAGCCATTTTTTGCCTCCTTTTTGCAGTAGCATAAGAAATTATACAACCTCTTAAATAGGCTTTTGCACAATCCCAAAGTACAAGAGGAGACATGCCAGGTGTATCATTTATATCAAGATAGTTCTTGAGCTCTGTTTTAATGAGAGTAATGAAATCTTTATCATTAAGAAGAGAGGCATTCAACCTCCATTGTTTATAAGTTGGAGTCAATCCCATGTCCCACTGAAGAACCACTGGGGCATGATCAGAGATTGTAATGGGCATGATGGTTATGTCTTCAACTCTGTGGAGTTCAGCTTTAGAAGTGAAAAAATAATCAGTCCTTGAATAGGATGCATGACTGTTAGAGTAAAATATAAAATTTCTTTCTTTTGGAAATTTTGATCGCCATACATCAACTATTCCTGCTTCAGCAGTCAAATATTTAAGCATCTTGCCCATCTTGGATATGGATGCTTTAGGTGGAGGTTGTCTATCTTGTTGTGACATTACACAATTAAAGTCTCCCCCCATGAGTAAAAGACCAACACTATACTCCGTGATTCTGTTAAATAGTAATTTGATGAAGCCTGGTTGGTCCTCATTTGGGGCATACACATTAATTAGGGAGACAGGTATGCCATCAAGCAGCCCATTTACCAGAATAAATCTACCTTCTCCATCTGCATGTACAAATGTATCAACAAAATTAACTTGTCTATGTATTAATATTGCTACCCCTCTTCTTTTACCTGAGTGGTGAGATGAGAAATATACCTTATCTGCCCAGGATTTCTTTAATTTCAGGTGCTCATCATCGGACAAATGGGTTTCTTGTAATAGTGCTACTTGACACTTCAAACGTTTAAGCTGTAATAATATTTTCTTCTTTTTAATGGGGCTATTTAGACCATTCACATTATAACTTATAATTGTCAATGGACTCATAACTTAAGTACTGTGGTGCACATAGTTACAGTATAGGGCATCATAAAAGTTGTTTTGAGGCAGAGGCGGGCCCATGATCGAGAGTACAGCAGAAACAACATAGGGAATATTACTTCACAAAGGAATGTTGCATTGAAGTGGAAAGACTTTATGACTAAGAGAATATGGTTCCAGTAAGTAACAAATAATGACTCTGTTGCTCTTTTAAATAATATGTGATCCCCGGGGAACAAAGGGATCAGAACGCAAGAAACACAAAAACAAAATGTATATCGAACAAGCGAAATACTAAAGGGTGGGATTAAGTCCCGAGCCACTGTGTGTTAGCAGCTAAATACACAACCTGCTATGGTAGGCTGTGTCCACAGCCAAAAAGAGGAGCAAAAATTAAATCGGCAAAACAAATTTACTAAAGTTGCTCAGGCCCCTGCAGACTAAGTTACGATAAGGAACAACATTAAATGAAAATTTTCAAAATACTCAACACATTACACTATAACAATACAGGATAGAAAAAAAAAAAGGAAAATAATGTATTATTCTCATCACCATAAAAAAAAACATGTTTTAACAGATTACGCACCCACTGCAATCATAACCTGCGGACTCACGCTATATAATCCAAACATGGTACCTCAAGGATCATCAGCTTCGGACAGGATATTGTTCTTTATGAAGTCCATGGCCTTAGTAAGATCGTGAAAGTCCAGACTCCCATTCCCGAAAGTGATCCGGAATCTTGCGGGGTAAAAAAGACCAAAGCGCACATCACGTCGGCCTCGTAGCGCCTTCCGTGCATCTGAAAAGGCAGCCCGGGCTTTAGCAACACCTGCCGTGTAGTCAGGGAAGATGCTGATCCTGTTACCGTTATACATCAAAGGTGCCTTTTCCCTGGCTCTTCTCAAAATATCCGCTGCATCTCCATCATAGTGCATCTTGGCGATTATCACTCGGGGTCTGTCTGCTCCCGCGGTCCGTGGTGCTAGTGTACGATGAGATCGATCAACTTTCACTTCTCGGTCCATGTATAAGGCTTGTTTAATAATTTTAGCCACCTCGTTTGGATTGCAGGGGTTTTGCTCATCGACACCGACAATGCGGATATTTCCACATCTCATTCTCCCCTCCAGATCCTCACATTTGCTCCGCAGTGACTTCACTTCACTTTGGAGCTCTTTCACCGAGCTCTGAAGCCCAGTTATATCATCTGACCAAGTAGACATGCCATCTTTCACGTCTTGAATGTTAGCTTCAATTGTGCCAAATCGTGCTCTAACGGAGGTGGCGTTGCAGGCTATTTCCGAACGTACAGCCTGGACTTCGGCTTTGAGAGAGGCGAAATCGTTAGCTAAGGCATTCTTAAATTCTTCCCGTACAATTTGTGTGATGTCTTCTCTTAAGGATGCCAAAATCTGAGTTTTAAAGCCTTCGTCCGTGGTCAACGTTGGCACTGCGCTCTGTGGTTCGTCATTCTTTTCCAGCTCGGCTTGCAGCCTCGTGTTAGGCCTATTGGGTTTGTCGGTAGCGTTGAATTTAAACTTCTGAAGTTTATCCATCATGACGATAAAAGTGGGCAGGAGAGTCCGATAATGATAGGTGACGAGTTTGTATTGAGCTTTACCAAAGAAACTTCGTTTTTAAAAGTAAAATGTCCAAAAGTCTGCGGGAGCACTGAGGGACACGTCTTTACTCCAGCATGGCTCACTAGCGCCCCCCCCCTCCCAGTATGAGTCTCTTGGAGGCAGATTACATCAATCGAGTGTTGGAAGGCGAGGACTTCGATAAGGCTTCACTTGGCTGCAGATAGGCCTCCAACGTTTAGTTGTAGTATGCGAAGGGCAGGTCCTACCGCAAGGTGCTCTCGGGGCTGTTTGCTTTCGGCTTTGGGACTGTGACTAGGATTCTTCTTTGACTTGGCACTGAGGCGTCGTCTCTTTGAATTTAGTCTGCTGGTAGGATCATTAGCTTCCCCGGGCAAGCCCGGGTCCTGGCGGAGGGCGCGACGAGAACGCTGATCCATCGCCCTCCAGTCACTTAATGTGCCCTCCAGTCACATAATGGTCCTTGTTCACAAAGTCCTGCACCCCCACTGAGATCTCCTCCTGATCATCATGTGAATAGTTCTTTGTCCAGTGGAGTGGATCATGTGGGGGTCATAAGGTTGAACAGGGTCAATCCACGAAGCCCACGAAACATTTTGTTCACCAGTTGACCTTTGCCAGGGCTCGCATCATTCAGCTGCAATCATCACATGGTTGCGACAGGGGTTTGACCTTCCTCTGTGTCTGCTTCCAGTATCCGCAGCTGTGGATCACAGTCCCATCCCGTAAACACACACTGGTACTATTAGAAGCAAAACAACAGTGTGCCCACACTTTCAGAGGCACATCTCGTCCCATGAGGTTTACAGGACAGTCTGGTGGATACAGCAGAGAGTAGACAACATCCAGTCCAGCCAGTGAACAGTTCAGTGATGCTGTCCCAGGGATGCCACCCACTGGTTTATGATTAGTGGACAGCGGTAGAGATGCTGGTGTTGATGCAGAAAATGCCGTCTCCTTCGTGTGGCTGAGCTGACTACACCCTGGGTGCTGGAGGTGCGGTGGGTGCGCATGGGTACCAGTCCATCCTTCTTCTAGGGACTGAAGTCGTACAGTCACTAGCCCTACGACCTCCTTTTCTATGTCGCAGGCACACGTCGTGTTGGTCTGGTGCCCCCCCCTGCATGCACCTTCCCTGCACCCTACACCTTTGCTTGGGTGCTGATACAAAGGGCTTGGCCAGGACAGGATCAATAATGGCCTGAGGGGTTGTCACTGCAATGGCTGGAGCCTGTACCATTTTATCCTTATTCACAGCATCTGTAGTTGATAATGTGCTGTTGTAAGTTATCTCCCATTAGCCTTTGAGTGAATGATTGCCGGCTATGTGCAAGTTACAAGCAGTGGTTGTGTTGTGATAAGTGAGCTGGGTGATGAGACCAATGTGTTGCAGTGTAAGTAGGTAGTAAACAAACTCATTCAAAGATAGGAGACATCCTTATCCATGCTTGTTGTATTCAGGCCTCTAGAGTGTCTAACCTTCACAATTACCCTGACTACCTAACCATAATTAGCATGATGGAAATAATAACGCAAGAATACTATAAGTCTCACACCCCTAGGTGTGTGTGGTGAGCTATGTATGATTCATGTATTATCAGTAGCACATTGTGTTTACAAATAATCTGTAATAGTGCAATGGTTTTCCTCGTCATCATCTTTGGTCATGGGGTCTTCAGCTCCTCCTCTGGACTCAGCAATTGGTTTCTATGAGTAGGTATGAGATGTGCAAGATTTGCTGATGACTACCACTGTGGAAAATTGCATTTGGAGGTTTAGCTCATTTATCAATACATGTGATCCTGACATACAATGAGCACAAAGAGTTAGAACTTCTTTAATTCCTGCAGGCCCTGTGTCATCAGGGTGTTTCCTACAGGACTAATGGCACTATGACATCTGCTGCTTTTGGTTTTATGACCTGGTTAACACCCTTCTGGGCTTCTGAATATATGGTCTATAGTGCCATACTCTGCTCCTTTTATTAGATCTACATCTGTTTAACCTTTTACCATAACAAATTTAGAATTTGCTTCAAATTTTCTAATCCCCTCGTTTGTTAATGTTAAGATTGGTCATGTAGGAGTTTCTAAGTGTCAATGTGCACAGCCTTTTGTGCTGTGGTTACCCAGTTGAGACAATGTGCATGTTTCTAATTTAGGAGAATATTCTATGTTGAGGTCAGGTGTTGGTTTTCCATGGATGGCTATATTCCCCAGCAGAGGTGACAAAATGTCCAACATTTTCCAATCCCTGTGTCTGGGTCTAACCAGCGAGATGTGTGGAACCCCCCATTGGTTAAAATGTCTCTTATCCTCTTCAATTAGGACAATGGATGCTTCCACACATTCCCTTGTTTACCAGTATAAGTTTTATGACCAATCTGGAGGATGGATCTGCAAAGAATGGTTGTTTATAATTTGGATCAGATCCATTCAATTGCCTATAGCGCATGGGGTACAATGCTACTTTTACAGATTTTGATAGGTATTCTACTGTTAGTTTGCCATTTGCAGATTTTAACTATTACCTTTTCTGACCTTGAAAAGTCCTGTATGTCATTACCCGAAGTTACTACTTTACATGCACCTGCACCATACAAATTTAATCGAAGTACCTTGAACCTCAGAGTCAGGTAAATGGAAGATGTCTGCTATTTTCTAATAATTTCATTTTTGCTAATTTTCTGTATATGTGTAGAAGTGAGTCCACTTATCTGTTTTAGTCTTAAGTATGCAGTCCAGTTTTTCCGTAGTGGGTGTGGATCATGGGTGCCTCCCCTCCCAGAGGCCGGTCTCGCCATCACTGTTTCCATTGTGGGTGCGTTGGCTCCTCCTGCTCCACTGCTGCCCTCCCCTTCCTCCTTCTGGCTTCCTTTTATTAAAAAAAAAAAAAAAAAACAGATTCATGGGGAGCCTCAGGCTCCCCGTGTGTCAGCCATTCCATAAATAAGTGCAGGTTTTTCCTTCAAATTTTATTTTCCTTTCTTATCTAGATTTCCAACTTTGAGTCAAGAAAGGCTCAGGTGCAATGTCTTTTCTACAGCCTTTCTTATAGCGGCTACATGTTTCACACAAGCCGGGTGACCTAGTACTTTTCTACCCATGCCTGTCCCATTCTCCCCCTTTTGAAACAGAACGGTATTAACAAAGCTGTTCTTTTTCAACATCCAAATGAGGGCCATGCAGGGGTGGATACCCATTGTGTTGCTAATTGGGGGACCCCCCTTCCCAGGGTTTTACTGTTAACATGGCCTCTGCCTCTATTATTAAACCTCTGACCATCTCCTGTGGCCCTGCGGCTGATACTGATAGGGCAGATTAGGTGGGGGGTCTGGGTAGGGTCCATATTGTTGTGATGTGAGGTCCTGGGGTGCATAGATAGAGTTTGGTGGGGCATGGGTTGTTGTGGCATCTGCTTAGCAGAGGCTTTATTTTGGTTTTTACCTTATCCACGGCTTTTTCTAAAAATACTTCAGTTTGCTCAGTATGTGATTTTGGCACCTCCCTGATAGGGCTTTTAGTAAATTAGACTGCTGGTCAATTATATTGAGATGTAATTTTAGCGGTAGTTTCAGGTGCCAGTTATGCAATCCTCAGTTCTCGTGAACACATGCTGACTACAGCTGATTCACGAATACTGTTTATGCACACTTAGAGAACATATGAGTAGTTTGCTGAATCTGGAATGGCTTGTTAGCACCAACACAGCTTCCTGGCAAAATATGTATGGCTTACACAAACTAACACTTAAATGTTCATGAATGAGATTCAATATTTGAGACGCTGTCCGAAGGTAAATGGAAAGCAACAATATAATTTATTATACTTATGTGTGCTCAGTTGATCATCTATGACCCATTTTTTGATGTCCCTTTGTTTTACATTCTTTTACTGTTGTTGCGGAGGGAGGAGGGGGTCACTAGGCGATGGCGTGGAGGGGGAGGGTGGACGCAGCCAATTCCAGCGGGCCTGAAGAGGGACTCACATAGTCGCTGGGGGAGGGAGGTAATCCACAGACACGACCATCATCTCAGATTAATAGAGAAACAGACAAGCCATTAAACAGTGTGTTTTTGTCCTTTTCTGTTTTATTGCATTTACTGATTATTTTGCTTTTGTTCTCACCGTTGCAGCATGAGTCTCTTATTCTTACATTTCTTCTTTCCTTCTTCCAATCGTTTCTCCATATTTTCTCTTGTGTCCTGCACAAAACTTTAACAATTCATCAGCCTTCAATTTTTCTCTAAAACCAAATTTCCTTTTCCATTTTCTGTTCACTCTCACTTTCACAATGCTCATCTCCACAACTTCTATTTATTTATATACAGTATTCATTTATTTTTTTATTTTATTTATTTATGTATTTACTTATTTATTTATTCCAATTTGCAATTTCCCTTTTTTCTTTATTTAAATTACCTCACCTTTATATATTGTCCACCTAGGATTTTTCTATACTTTTATTGTATAAGTAGGAATAAATCTCCTTATTCTCCCCTCTGCCCAAATTAAAGTTGAATCTTTTCTCTCCAGCTGATTAGTCAGGCCTTGCCTCACTACATCAAACCCACATTGGTGACTGTGGGAGGGCTTTATTTTGACATGCACTGACTTAAAGCTTTCCTTTCAGCCAAAGAGATAAGGTTCCAAATTTATTAGGAAGATCTGAAGCTCTATTTGGCAGTAGGTTTATGAAAGAATGCACTTCCTACATTTAGCCACACGATGGAGGCACTGTGCCACACCTTGAAGGTGATTTAACCTGTTGCACTTCGGTGTACCGCGGGCGGACACGTCTCTGCGTCCTAGGGCACACACTGTGCGTCCTAGGAGGCACTGAAAAAAAAAAAACACCTGCATTTCCGTTCTTCCACTACAGACACAGCCGCGAACAGAAACCCAAAGGAGTGCTTTGATTGGTTTAGATGTGATTGACCTCTCATTCGACTAATAAGAGCCTTGAATTGGGTTTCTGAAACCTTGAAGAACCAATGACTGAAAACCTAGCAAGAAGGACCCACCTACCAACGGCTGCGAATACAGCCAGCCAATTGAAGCACAGAAGTTCGAAAGCTGTTTTGTGTAAGGCTGGGTGACACACAGGCGTTCGCCAGTCTTTTTTTCTAACTACTGTTCATATTTGTTTTGAAAAATCGTTCGCCAAAACCGCAATCATGGAAGCGCAAAACCGCAATAATGGAATTATGGTTTGACCGGGTCGCGTGACCAGAACCACGAGTATGTAACAAGCGGACCAGCGTTATGTTCGTCTGACAATGAGGAAGAGAAGTTTGCCAGCGACATTGCTGTTGTGGACAGGTAAGTGTTATAAGCTAAATTATTCTTTATCCCTGAAAATTGTAATCCAAATGACTTTTGACCGATCGGTAAATTACAACTGTGCGTCATGTTGCGAACGCCCCCCCCCCCGTCATGTTGTGAACCCCCCCCCCCCCCCCCCCCCCCCCCCGCTACTCTTCTGTAGCGGATTGCAGATATATTGCAGATATTTTAGTGCAACTGTGTGTAGTAGACCGCGGCGCACCGTCACCGCTTTCCGTCATGTAGCGATGGGCGATGTCCATCCTCTGTAGCGGGGGGAGGGGGGTGGGAGTTGTTGTCTTCTACATTACAGATATTCTAGTATAATTTTTAGTGCACTGTAGGTTATTTTTTCCTGTAAAAAAAAGCCACACATTTTTTTTTACGTGGCATGCTTCTTTGTGTGTGGGGGCTTGTTTGTTCATTCATTCATTCATTCATGAATAAACAACCCCCCCCCACACACACACACACACAGCCCTTCACCTTTCATTAGAGCGCAAGATGAAGCTTCTATATTGAATCATTCAAAAGTTACAGTCGTTTTTCCAAACTGTGCCATTTGGCACAATTTGGCACAGTTCAAAAACGCCTGGGAACTACCTAAGAAAAAAGCTGTGTAATATACAGTGATCCCTCACTTATCGCGTTTAATGGGGACCAGAACCGACCGCGAAAAGTGAAAAACCGCAAAGTAGCGTCACCCCCCCCCCCCCAAGGGCGTCACAAGCACTATTTTGCACAAAAAGGCACAAGAGAACAGTGAAAAGTGTCACTAAGCAACACGAGCGATAAAGAACAATGAATGCGGTCTTCCTTCGCTGGGTATGGGCGCTCGGCAGGGAGAGAAGCTGGGTAAAACGTCTCGGCCAATCAGCCTGCGAGGTAAAACGTCTCGGCCAATCAGCTTGCGAGATTCCCGAGCGGTGAAGAGGTGGGCGGAGAGGAGTGGAGCAGTGGTCAGAGAGGTGGATTTTAAGTTGTGCAGGCTCTCCGTGTTGATACCTGATGTTCTAATGTAGTCTCCCTGCCTTCTGCTAGCGCCCGGGCAACTTTCGTGCCATTTTTTCTCAATTTTGAATTTTTGATGAACATTTTTGAAAAATCCGCGATGCACTGAGGGCGCGAAAGGTGAAACGCGAAGTAGCGAGGGATCACTGTATTCATTTTTTGTGGTATTGTTACTTTTTTTCTCCTCTCGGCGCCACGCCAGTCGGCTGCCTTTTGCAACAGCGGCTCGATTCCGAGTTTTTTTTCCCTTCCTCTCTCTTTTGATCACTTTTTTTTTTCACCCCACTTATATCACGGACACACAGATCATCCCAAATGTCTCCTGAGCCGGTGGACGGAGCCACTGTTTATAGCAGGATACGATATAACAGGGAAGAGCTGCTAGCATTTAACCGCCACCCGGTCCCACCGGAAAAACTCGACATACCGAGAGAACTGAGGCGAAAACGCCGCGGCTGCCGGGCTGGAGTAAGGCGGAGGACAAAAAATATAAGGTACAGACCCTCCCTTCCATCTGTTGTCATGGGAAATGTACGGTCGATACTGGGAAAGTTAGATGAGCTAGCGGCTATCTCCCGTTATGATAGCACTTACCGGGAGTGCTCTCTCCTTTTGTTTACTGAGACGTGGCTAACTGAACTAGCAGCAGATGCTAACATTGAGCTGGAGGGTTTTCACACGATACGAGCTGACCGAACACCAGAGAGTGGCAAAACTAGGGGCGGTGGAGTGATCATGTATGTTAACAACAACTGGTGCAGACCGGGACATATCACTGTTAAACAACGACACTGCAGCAAAGACATTGAGTTGCTAGCTGTTAGCATGAGGCCTACATATCTCCCGAGAGAACACTCACACGTGATCTGCATTGTTGTTTATGCAAATCCGACGGCGAATGCTGGGACAGCGCGTGACGTCATCCATTCAGTAACCAGCAGGCTGCAGACAGAACACCCAGATGCTCTTCTCCTCATCTCAGGCGATTTCAACCACGTTTCACTGTCTCCCATTCTGCCCACTTTCACCCAGTATGTCACATGCCACACTAGAGACAATAAAACACTGGATTTGTTCTACGCAAACACTAAGGAGGCGTACACCTCATCACAACTCCCCCCACTTGGGAGATCGGATCACAACTTGGTTCATCTCCGACCGGTGTACAAACCCCTAGTGCACAGACAACCTCCGGCCATGCACACTGTGGAGTTATGGTCTGAGGAGACAATGGACACTCTAAAGGACTGTTTTGAAGCCACTGCCTGGAAGCAGCTCTGCGATCCACATGGTGAGGACATCGATGGCCTCATTCACACCTTCACGGGCTACCTCAGCTTCTGTGTGGACAAATCCGTTCCCACCAAGACCATACGGCGTCACTCAAACAACAAACCCTGGATCAACCCTGAGATAAAAACACTTCTGAGAGAGAAGAAGAGGATCTTCAGGTCGGGGAACAGGGAGATGCTGAAGTCCGTACAGAGGGAGCTGAGGAGAAAGATCAGAGAAGGCAAGGACAGCTTCAGGAAGAAGATGGAGGACAAGCTGCAACAGAGCGACATCAGCGGGGTCTGGAGAAACCTCAAAACCATCTCGGGGCTCCAGAATACCTCCCCCCAGGCCACGGGGGGCAGGGAGTGGGCGAACAACCTGAATCTGTTTTTCAATAGATTTGACCAACCGCCCTCCCCCCTGTCTGCACAACAACCACTGCTGCCTCTAAGAAATCAAGTCCTGCTACCCACTCCCCACTCCACCGACACCCCCCCCACTCCCAACACACAGCCCCCCATCCTGACCCTGACCAAGACCCAGGTGAGGACGGAGCTGAGGAAGATCAAGGCGAGGAAGGCGTCGGGACCGGACGGCATCAGCGCAAAGCTCCTCAAGTCCTGTGCAGACCAGCTGTGTGGGATTGTGACGTATATCTTCAACATGAGCCTGAAACTGGGGAGGGTACCACAGCTGTGGAAAACATCTTGTGTGGTACCTGTACCAAAAACTTCCCACCCCAAAGACCTGAACAGCTTCAGACCGGTGGCCTTGACGTCCCACTTGATGAAGACCCTGGAGAGACTGCTCCTTGCTCATCTCCGCCCCCTGGTGGAACCAGCGATGGATCCACTCCAGTTCGCCTACCAGCATGGCATTGGGGTGGAGGATGCGGTGATCTTCCTCCTTCACCGTTCTCTGTCCCACCTGGAGAAGCCCGGGAATATGGTGAGGATCATGTTCTTTGACTTCTCCAGTGCTTTCAACACCATCCAACCGATGATCCTGAAGGACAAGCTGCTGCGCGCAGGGGTGGACCAGCACCTGTCATCATGGATCCTGGACTACCTCACGAACCGGCCTCAGTTTGTGAGAACCCGGGACTGTGTTTCCGACACGATCATCAGTAGCACGGGGGCCCCCCAGGGAACGGTGCTGGCTCCCTTCTTGTTCACTCTTTATACTGCGGACTTCTCACACAACACAACACATTGCCATCTACAGAAGTTCTCTGATGACTCTGCGATCGTTGGTCTCATCTCCAGCGGAGATGAAGCTGAGTACAGAGGGCTTATCCAGGACTTTGTGGACTGGTGCCATCGGAACTGCCTCCAGATCAACGCGAGGAAAACTAAGGAGCTGGTGGTGGACTGCCGCAGGCATGGGCAGCCCCTCACAGCACCAGTAAATATACAGGGAACAGACATCGAGATGGTGACATCCTACAAGTACCTGGGTATTCATCTGAACAATAAACTAGACTGGTCACACAATACTGACGCACTCTACAAGAAGGGACAGCGCAGGCTGTTCCTGCTGAGGAGACTCAGGTCTTTTGGTGTACAAGGGGCGCTGCTGAAGTCATTCTATGACACGGTGGTGGCATCAGCCATCACTTTTGGAGTGGTCTGCTGGGGCAGTGGCATTACTGCAGCCGATAGGAAGAGACTGAACAAACTGATTAAGAAAGCTAGCTCTGTCCTGGGGCAACGCCTTGATCCGATGGAGGAGATAGGAGAGAGAAGGACGGTGGCTAAACTGTCATCTCTGCTGGAGTCCGAGTTCCACCCTATGCAGGACATACTGGATGCACTGAGGAGCTCATTTAGCAGCAGACTACATCATCCCAGGTGCACAACCGAGAGGTTTCGTAGGTTCTTCCTACCAACGGCTGTCAGACTGTACAACCTAAGCAGGGCTGCTCGCAGAGATAGCAAAAAGACGTAACAAACTAATAGTTTTTTTTTTTGTTTTTTTTTTTGTTTTTTTTTTTTGAATGCAAAAGATGCAATAGACTTACACAATGGTCCTCTCCGGCATACAACTAGGAACATACCGGTCGCTATGGAGGGTGAGAATATGTATGGGCACATAATCATACCATGTAGGATAACTAAATAGACGGTTATGCTGTTTCATCCCACCTAGCAACAATGCTCTGCACTGTGTGTGTTTATATATTTACATATTTATTCCATCTAGCTACAATGCTCTGCACTGGGTGTGTTTATATTTATATATCTATATATTTATTCCATCTAGCTACAATGCTCCGCACTGTGTTTTTATATATCTACATATTATTCCATCTAGCTACATTGCTCCGCACTGTGTGTGTTTATATACTTGCATATTTATTCCACCTAGCTGCAATGCTCCATACTGTGGGTGTTTATATATTTACATATTTATTCCATCTAGCTACAATGCTCTGCACTGTGTGTTCATATATTCATATATTTATTCCATCCAGCTACAATGCTCTGCACTGTGTGTCTGTGTGTGTGTGTGTGTATATATATATTTTATAGTAATATGTACATATGTATATTAGCTGCTCTTGCTTGCTTGTTTTTTCTTGCCTTCTGATTGTTGCTCTGAGTGTTGCTATCCCTGTGCTGTTGCAATCCTGGAATTTCCCCGTTGTGGGACTAATAAAGGCTTATCTTATCTTATCTTATCTTATCTTATCTTAATACTTGGTCTTTGAGTTATCTTGGTTAGCAAGATAACTCAAAAAGTTATGGACGGATTTTCATAAATTTTCACAGATTGTCAGAAATGGGGTATCCTACAGATGATTAGATGATTGGCTGCACGGTGGCGCAGTGGTTAGCACTGCGGCAGCACAGTTTACCCTTGGCCCGGGGATCATGGGATCGATCCCAGCCCCCGACCAACAGCGATCTGTGTAGAGTTTGCATGTTCTCCCCGTGTTTGCGTGGGTTTACTCCGGGATTTCTCCGGTTTCCTCCCACATGCCAAAAACATGCAGGTTAGGTTAATTGGAGACTCTAAAGTGGCCCTAGGTGTGAATGTGTGTGTGAATGGTTAAGGGATAGCGCCGTAGCGTGGCTGCTCATCCATCCAGGTGGTGGATACCCTCAATTTCCCCTCTGGGGATCAATAAAGTATACTAAATCTAAAAAAAAAAATTACATTTTGGTGGTGATCCAGATTACCGTCCACAAGAAAACCGCCATTACGCAAAATGCCATTTTCGTGAATAACTACTAAACCACTAATCCTATCATTGTCAATCCAATTGCTTGTCATATGTTTTCATGGTCAAGGAATCTGAAAACGTACACACAAACACTGTAAGGGGGGAACTGTGGCGCTAAACCGCCATTATGGAAAATGCCATTTTCGTCAATAACTACTGAACCACTAATCCTATCATTGTGAATCCAATTGCTAGTCATATGTTTTCATGGTCAAGGAATCTGAAAACGTACACACAAACACTGTATGGGGGGAACTGTGGCGCTTGGCGGAGATCTGCGCTCTCTGAGTGCTTTTCTAGTTACTATTTTATTTTTACTTAGTGATGTTATTTAAGGTTTTGCAATAGAATTAATTCTTTTACTCACTCATGGATCAAATTTGAGATCTCGTATTGCTACATTGCTCACTCATGATTAGGTTTGAGATTCTTATAATGTATTAGAGTACCTTATTTATGCTCACTATTGATGTTAAAAAGATTGTCACATTGCAAATCATCCTTATTCATAAAAAGCGGCTCTTTCATCCTAGGGCATTTCTTCACTCTCCCTCGTGTGAGACCATGTGATTCATGCCTTTCATGTGACCGCTGATTTCCATCACACAAACAATTTCTCTGGAGTTTAAATTTTTATTCCCCATGTTATAAAATTTGGAGATCGGATATACCCCTTAATCAGACAACTGTAAATTTAGTATGGCCAAAGTGCAGAAATTTGTATAACAAGGTATTCTGCCTACCTTTTTGGGTGCCAAACTCGTCTAAAAAGGGTCCTTCTGATCTATTCCGGACTCGTCTCAGAATAGTTCAATCCGGGTCACCGGCACCAAATTGTTAAAATCCCGATTCTTTGATTGAAAGATCCAAGAATAAGCTGGAGAATTCTTTAATTCAAAGATGCAACATTTATTCAGGGGTCACATGTAAAGCAAGCAGCGTTGGGTTCAGTGTGATGCAGTCCCCTCGGGAGCATCGTCAGACTGACCCTGACTTCCGGGTGCAACTTATATTCATCTTCCCGGGTTGGTTGGACCAACCCCTTACAATAGGATGGGCTTGTATGCAACTGTCTGATTGGCCAGTTTAACTCTGACGTGAACAGGCCATCCGCTATTCACGTTAATGGTCTCCAAAGATGTACAATAAAACTGTGTGGGTTTGGGTGTGTAACTAATGTGATAAACCTGACTAAAAGAAGGGAGAGAGAGAGGGAGAGAGAAAGAGGGCTCTATAGCTCTGCCTGATTCCTGTTTATCAGATTGTGGTTGCATAATACTTTAGACTGTAGTTTGACACAGCATATTTGTTCATAAGAATGTAAACAAAATATGTATAGAATATGTATAGAGCATAATGGGAGATTACCTACAGCATGATTATTTTGGCACTCTAACTTTTCATAACCCTTTCAATAGCTAGGAGTAAACGGAAGCCTTCATGGAGAAACAACCATATCCAACAACTTAACAGAAAGTGCAGGATGGCTGAGAGGAAATGGAGGAAAAACAAATTATCAATTGCCAAAAACTACAGAATAAATTAAAAATATACAACACTGCAGTCAAAACATCGAGAACAGAGTATTTTGCAAATATAATCTCAACCCATAACAATAACCCTAAAGTTCTTTTTTGCAACCATTGATCACTTAATCAACCCAGATTTTAATAAACACGCAAACCTGCCATCCATCTCTTTACACAAGAGTTCTACAGACCACTTCAGGTGCAAGTGTTATGTCTGTATAAGGAGCCAAGGATGAGGCCAAGTGTCGAATTGAACACATGTTTATTAGAGAGGCACTCTACAGCACGGGCACAACCGTCAGGCAGAAGAGGTGGCAAAGAGACTGCCCCTCCTGCCCCTCCTGCCCACTGCCCTCTTATAGCCACAGGTGGTGGCGGAACTGGAAGGTGGAGCCACCACCCATACCGCACAAATAAAAGTCCAAACTCCAACACAACAGCAAGGTTGATTCTATTAGATCCAACATTTTATCTGACCAGAAGACTGCTTTAAATGGAATCTTGGACTCACCCTTAGCTGAGGAAACACTGGACTGTTTTGCCCTGGTTGATGCTAAGATGCTTGGCAGAGTTTCTCCCAGGTAAACCTGACCTCCTGCCTTTTAGAACCGATTCCCACATCACTTTTTAAAACATGTTATGGATTCTTCAAATATGAGACTTTAAACATTGGAAATTGCTCTCTTTGGACTGGTGTTTTCCCCACTACCTTTAAAACAGCTGTGGTGAAGCCCCTTTTGAAGAAGAGTAATTTAGATTCTGATATTCTCAGTAATTACTGACCTGTATCCAACTTACTGTTTTAAGTAAAGTTTTAGAAAAAATCGTTTTCATCCAATTAAACAATTTTCTTATTGACAACAACATTTTTGAAAAATTTCAATCTGGTTTTAGGACAAACCACAGTACCAAGACAGCCCTTTTAAAAATCATTAATGATATCAGGTGTAACATGAACTCCCACAAACTGCTAGTTCTGGTATTGCTGGATCTCAGCGCTGCCTTTGATACAGTAGATCACCACATTTTATTAAGCAGACTCAAACACCTGGTGGGCCTCTCAGGTACTGTTCTTGAATGGTTTCACTCCTATCTCACAGATCGTCACTATTTTGTAAGTATGGATATAGTGGTACCTCTACTTACGAACGTCTCTACATACGGAATTTTCAGGTTACGAGATGCCTCAACGGGAAAATATTGCCTCGAGTTACGAACGAAATTTCAGGATACGAAAGGCAAAAAAGTACGCGCTCCTCGCAGCTTCCGTAGTTTACCGAACGTAAACATACCTGTAGCTGCTCTGCCATTGGCTATCGCCTAGCATCTTCCTGGTATCCCATTGGCCACAAAGTTGTTTTTTTTTTCCAAAACTTTATAAGAACAAGGTGAAAGTTTTACGTGTGTGTACAGTACAGAATTAACATTTATTCGCTATGGGCCCCAAGAAAGTGACGGAGATAAGTGGAAACGAATTTTTCACGTTACGAGAATTCTTCCGGAACAAATTAAATTCGTAAGTAGAGGTACCACTATGTTCTTTGGCAATCCATGAAATCAAGTGTGGGGTACCCCAAGGTTCAATTTTAGGGAAAATACTTTTTAATCTTTAGATAGATAGATAGATAGATAGATAGATAGATAGATAGACAGAATCAGAATGAGATTTATTGCCATTGTTCATGTAGTACACAAACTAGGAATTTGTCTCGGTGCAATGCTGCAACATTAAACATGGAATATAGATCCATAGATAGATAGATAGATGTACTTTATTGATCCCAAACTGGGAAATTACAGTGTAACAGCAGCATGACAGTTGACAACCAAACAACAGAAACACACGCATGACAGACAAAGGGATTACCCATGGAAAGTAAAAAACTAACACGACTATAAAACCTATATACGTCATAGCTTAATATATGATGACCCATATAAACAAATGAATCATCCCATTGCACAAAGAAGGACTATCAGGAGCAGAGTGAAAAGTGATGTACCAGTTAGTCTGTAAGATGCAGTGTGGCAGCATAGCTATGACCAGAATACAACATCATAGTGAGTTATTGTACAGTGAAATTGCATGTGGCAGGAAAGATTTCCTGTACCTGGCCATTCGACAACGAAGCTGTAGTAGTCTACTGGAGAAAGTGCTTCATTGTCTGTCTAGTGTGTGGTGGAGGGGGTGATCAGGATTGTCCATGATGGATCGCAGTTTATTTAGTGTTCTCCTCTCCATCACTGTCTCAAAGGTCTCCGGTCTGAGACCAATTACAGAACCAGCCCTCTTGATAATCTTGTCAAGTCTGTTGGTATCTCTGGCCCTAATACTGATACCCCAACAGACAGCAAAGAAGATGGCGCTGGCGACAACGGTCTGGTAGAAAAGCTCCAGCATCCTGCTGCACACATTGACGGATCTCAGCTTTCTCAGGAAGTAGAGTCTGCTCATCCCCTTCTTGTGCACAGCATCGGTGTTGGATCTCCAGTCCAACCCGCTGCTGATCCTGACACCCAGATATTTGTAGTCCTCAACCACTCCCACATCCTCCCCCCTAACCTGCAGTGGCTGAGAAGGTGCCTTCCTCTTCCTGAAGTCAATCACCATCTCTCCGGTCTTGCTGACATTCAACCTCAGGTGATTCTGCTCCGTCCACTCCACAAATCTGTCTACCAGTGTCCTGTACTCCCCCTCCCCTCCTCCTCT
Source organism: Pholidichthys leucotaenia (assembly GCA_020510985.1). NCBI lineage: Eukaryota > Metazoa > Chordata > Actinopteri > Cichliformes > Pholidichthyidae > Pholidichthys > Pholidichthys leucotaenia. The sequence continues at coordinate 262,317,863 of CM035836.1, forward strand.
TATACACCCCACAACAGCTGAGTCATCAGAGAATTTCTGCAGGTGGCATGACTCAGTGTTGTACTGAAAGTCAGTGGTGTATAAGGTAAAAAGAAAAGGAGAGAGCACAGTCCCCTGTGGCGCTCCCGTATCACTAGCCGCCACTCCAGACAAGACACTGCCCAGCCTGACAAACTGTAGTCTGCCTGTCAGGTAGTCAGTAATCCAGGAGATCACAGAGCTGTCAACCCCCATCACCTGCAGCTTCTCACCCAGCAGCAGTGGCTGGATGGTGTTAAAGGCACTGGAGAAATCAAAAAAAGCGATTCTCACAGGATCTCCTCCACCATCCAGGTGCAGATGGGCTTGTTGCAGCAGGTAGATGACAGCATCTTCAACTCCTAAATGGGGCTGATATGCAAACTGCAGAGGGTCCAGCCACGTCTTCACCTGCGGCCTCAGGTGGGCTAAGACCAGTCTCTCCAGGACCTTCATCACATGAGATGTGAGGGCAACTGGTCGGTAGTCATTCAAATCCGATGGAGATGACTTCTTGGGGACAGGAACCAGGCAGGATGTCTTCCACAGCACCGGTACTTTCTCCAGACTCAGGCTCAGATTGTACAGGTGTTTCAGTACCGGAGCTAGTTGGTTGGCACAGGTCCTCAGGGTCCTTGCGGAGATGCCGTCAGGGCCCGAAGCCTTCCGCTGACAGAGTCTCTCCAACTGTTTCTCCACCTGATCTGTAGTCACTGGGAAGTGAGGGAGGGTCCTGGTGCTCCCTGAGGAGGAGGGAGATGGAGAGAGGTTCTGCACGGGAGCGTGGGTGGGGAGGGGTACGTGGGGGTCCAGTTGTGTTGCTGGGGTGACAGGCTGTAAGTTCAACCTATTAAAAAACAGATTCAGTTCCTCAGCTCTCTCCTGGCTCCCAGATGGCTGCTGGACTCTCCCCTTGTACCCAGTTATTTGTTTCATTCCCTCCCACACATCTTTAGTGTTGTTTTGCCTGAGTTTCTCTTCCAACTTCCTCCTATAAATGTCCTTGCACCTCTTCAGCATCTCTCTCAGCTCATGCTGCACTCCCCTCAGCTTCTCCTTGTCTCCAGCCCTAAAAAATCTCTTCTTTTTGTTCAGAAGTGCTTTCAGGTCACTGGTGACCCATGGTCTGTTGTTGGAGAAGCAGCGTACAGTCTGAGCTGGCATGGTCATGTCTTCACAGAATCTAATGTATTCTGTGATGCAGTCAGTCATATTGTCTATGTCCACCCCATGTGGTTCACAGAGTACGCTCCAGTCCGTCGTCTCAAAGCAGTCCTGTAGTGCATCAGCAGCCTCCTGTGTCCACCTCCTCACAGTCCGTGTATAAGCAGGCTGCCTTTGCACAAGGGGGACATACTTGGGTGTTAACATGACCATGCAGTGATCTGATTTACCAATGGGGGGTAGAGCTGTGGCACTATATGCATCCCTGACATTGGCATACAGGAAATCCAGTGTTTTGTTCTCTCTGGTGGGACAGTCAACAAACTGGTGAATTTTTGGTAGTGTTTTTCCCACTGAGACATGGTTAAAATCACCTGTGATGGCCATGAATGCATCCGGATGTTTCTCCAGTAATGTGGCTGCAGTGGAGCTGATGACATCACAGGCCACTGCTGCGTCAGCTGACAGAGGGACGTAGACGATAACAATTAAAGCACACTTCATTTCTCGCGGCATGTAATAAGGTCTCATACTCACAGCCAGCAATTCAATGTCTGGGCTGCACCATTTTTCCTTCACATAAATGTGCCTGGGGTGACACCATCGTTCATTAACAAGAAGTGCCACTCCTCCTCTTCTCTTTTTTCCTGCTCCTTATCACGTCTCTGTCCCCTCGTATAGTCCTGAAGCCAGGTATCGCTACGTTTACATACGTTACCACTTGGGGATGTTATCAGGGAGACATAGCATCAATTTTCATACCTATGCTGATGATACACAGCTGTACATTGCCACGTCTCCTGATGACACACAACCGATTACTGCCCTTTTGAACTGTATTTTAGATATAAAGTCATGGATGGCAGACAACTTCCTACAGCTCAACCAGGACAAAACAGAAGTTTTAATCATTGGTCCTGAAGACAAGAGAGAGAAACTTTTACCCACATTGTTAGGTCTAAAACCTACACACTGTGTCAAGAACATGGGGGTTCTTCTAGACTCTGACTTTAATTTTATTTCACACATTAAAAATGTAACGAAAGGGGTCCGGTGACGCGGGCAGTGAAGATGGCAGCTTAGGTGGGGAGCTCCGCAGTGCAGACAGCCTTTTTACTTTTACAAGGGCGCTTTTCATTTGTTTCCTCGGTCAAAATTACTCTACATTTTTTGCATTGAGACTACATTCGCAGAGAACAGGATTAAAAATGCCAGCGCAGCAACAGAAACTCAACATTCGCTCCAAAGCCGGTGCTAGCAAGGAAAGTGTGGCTAAAGCTAGCGATACCGCAACGAGCCCTCCTCCCTCTCCGCCACCTTCAACAGATGCAGGTGTTGCTAAAGACCAAATGGCAGAGGACATTTCTAAGATCTATGCATTGCTGAAAGAAACATCGGAGAGGCAAGGTGCTGAGCTCAACTCTATAGAGGCGTCAACGAGGGCGGTGAACACAAAGTTAACGGAGTTAGCCACTCGGCTGGGAGACGTGGAATCTCGCATTGCCTTTCTCGAAGATGCTAATGCAGCTCTGGATGCTAATCCTCCCACAACCCAGACGCAGGTGGAAGATTTGCTTTTGAAACTGGATGACTTGGAAAACAGATTGCGCCGAAACAATCTACATTTTGTCGGCTTTCCAGAAAATTGTGAAAAGTCAGATGCCCTCACCTTCATGCGCAAAGCTATCCCAGATCTGCTGAAAATTGAGTTCCCTGGAGGGGTGGAAATTGACCTTGCGCACCGGAGCCTTGCCAGACACAAACCAGACGGCCAGCCACCCAGGGCTATTCTGATTTGACTTCTGCGCTTCCAGGATAGGGAGCATATTGTGCAGGCAGCGCGTGGGATGGGAAAGCTGGATTGGAATGGTCATCACATCATGATTTTTCTGGATTATTCCAGACAAGTAACCGAGATGAGGGCGGCGTTCAAGCAATGTAAACACCAGCTGCATCAGAAGAAAATTGCACTCTCCCTCATGTATCCTGCAGTTCTTGTTGTGAAGCTGACAAGTAGTAAACAGGAGTTCACTGATCCCAAGAAAGCATTGAACCTGATCCTTTCACTACCGTGAGACATTGATGAACAATGGTATGAATACATGTTATATATTTTTGACGGAGGACTTGATGCAGTATTAATGTAAGGCTTCATTTTTGTTTTTGTTAACAACCGAACATAAAAGTTACTGCCCGCGCTTTATTATCTGTAAGCATTAGGCTGCTGCGATGTAGTGGCTCTTCCTGAGTTTGTTGCACTGTTTACAGTCACGGTCTGAGTTTTTTATTTTAGTTGGTGCTGTTCTTGTGCACCGAAGGGTGACATTTGTTCTAGGTCACCGTTTACGCTAAGTGGTTTTTTAAGTGGTTTAAGTGGTTGTTTAAGTGGTTTTCGTTTCTTGTTTTTGTATTTCCAACTTTTACTGTGTTCATCTTTTACCCAGTGAGGAAGTTCTTGGTAAAGAATTGCTGGATGTTTTGGATGGTAACATATACTGTTTATGATGTTGGCTAATTGTCAGAGCTTCCTTAACCTTATAACTTGGAATGTTAAAGGTCTTAACCACCCAATTAAGCTCTTGCACTCTGGTGTACCGCGGACGGGCACGTCTCTGCGTCCCAGAGCGCACGAGGGTGCACGAGGGCGCACAAGAGCGCCCTCGTGCGCTCTAGGACGCACGAGGGCGCTGCGTCCAAGCGCACACTGAAAAAAAAAGCTGCATTTCCGTTCTTCCACTACAGACACAGCCGCGAACAGATTAGATCATCTGATTAACCTCTCATTCGACTAATAAGAGCCTTGAATTGGGTTTCTGAAACCTTGAAGAACCAATGACTGAAAACCTAGCAAGAAGGACCCGCCTACCAACGCTGTGAATGCAGCAAGCCAGTTGAAGCACAGAAGTTCACAAGCTGTTTTGTGTAAGGCTGGGTGAAGACAGACTGCAGCAGCAGATGAAAAAAAGGACCCGCAGGAAGAACCTGCCACGGACCCAGCAGCATGGAGACCACCCACAAGTGCGACCTGTGTGACAGGGACTGTCATCGGCCTGTTCAGCCACAGGCGGTGCTTTTTTTTTTTTTTAATTCCAGCAGAATAGACGTTTAGGATTCTCTTCCATGGTCATCATAGACCGACGGAGGCCGACGACGAAGGTCGTAAATCATTCGCCAAAACAACAATCATGGAATTATGTTTTGATCGGGTCGCGAGACCAGAGCCACGAGCAGACCAGCGTTGCGTTCGTGTGACAATGAGGAAGAGAAGTTTGCCAGGACACTGCTGCTGTGAAGAGGTAAGTGTTATAAGCTAAATTATTCTTTATCCCTGAAAATTGTAATCAAAAATGGGTAAGTACGAAGTCCGAAGTCCGTGCGCCGCGGTACATGGTTCGTGCGCCGCGTCCGGACCGTGAACCCCCCCCCCCGCTACTCTTCTGTAGCGAGGGGGGGGGGAAGCCGCAGTGACTGCGCCACGGTCGCCACATCGCCACATGAGTCTATTCCGTCATGTAGCGATGGCCGATGTCCGTCCTCTGAAGCGAGGGGGGGGACAAACCCCCCCCCACACACACACACACAGCCCTGAGTGTCACCTTTCATTAGAGCCCAAGATGAAGCTTCTATATTGAATCATTCAAAAGTTACAGACATTTTTCCAAACTGTGCCATTTGGCACAATTTGGCACAGTTCAAAAACGCCTGGGAACTACCTGAGGAAAAAGCTGTGTAATATATTCATTTTTTGTGGTATTGTTACAAAATTTTGACCTCAGCTGGATAACACTTGGTTCTACATTTCTGTTGCATTTTCCAGCCCGGATCTGAAGCTGTGTGTTATTTGCAAGCATTTGTATCCAAAAAAACACCCAGGCCAAATTTATTTTCTTCAAGTTCAGTATGTTTAGATGACTGTAACTCAGTGGCCGGAGCACTTAGAGAGATTATGACTGTTTTGCCAAAAAATTCAAAGTGTTTTCTTTTAAATGAGACCAACCCCATGAAGATGCTGCAAAGGATTGAAGAACAGCTTTCGATTTACTTTGGGCACGTTATTTTTTGGCGTTTTTAGGGAAATTGACCGGAGTGCAAGGGGTTAAGAGGAAAAAAATTTTGGCGTTTATTAAATCAAAAAAAGTGGATGTAGCGTTGCTTCCGGAGACCCACCTCACTAACACAGAATCTAAAAAACTTTGTCGGGACTGGGTGGGCCATGGGTTTGCGTCTTGCAGTAATAGCCAGAGCAGGGGGGTGGCAAAACTTATTCATAAACATCTGCAGTTCAAGTGTCTAAAAGAGGTTAGTGATGATGATGGACGACTCCTCATAATCCTTGTAGAAATCCAGGGCCATAGGATGATACTCGCTAATGTCTATGCACCAAATATAGTTGATTGTGCATTTTTTCCACAACTTGAACATAGACTAAGCGAAATGGGTAATTATCCCGTTTTAGTAGGTGGGGATTTTAATCAGGTCATGACAACATCTTAGATCGGAGCACCCCCTCACAGCGTTCATCTAAATCTGGCTCTAAACTGCAAGATATGTGCAATGCAATTGGTTTGGTAGATGTTTGGTGGCTTTGTAATCCGTCCACAAGGGATTACACTTTTTATTCCACTGCTCATAATGTGTTTTCCAGGATTGATTACTTTCTAATGTCAAAATCCTCTGTCTCCTCTATAAATTCAAGCTCCATTGGTAGCATACTACTATCAGACCATGCCCCTGTTTTTTTACATATGGTTCCGCCTTGTCAGTTAAAAAAAAAATTCTAGATGGAGGCTTAATTCAAGTCTTCTTCTTAACCCAGATCTTGTGTCCTCTTTGAAAGCAGAGATCTCTCTATATCTCGAGACAAATTGGGATTCTGCTCCCTCTGCCAGTGTTGCTTGGGAGGCCTTTAAGGCATTTATCAGGGGTCATATTATTCAATATGCATCTTTTAAAAAGAAAGCTAACATTGCTAAACAGATTGATTTGGAGAGGAGAATAGCTATATCAGAGGCTGCATTCAAACAGGACGCAAACTTAGTAAATCTGCCACCCCTTGTGAAGCTTAAGTATGAGCTGAATTCAATCCTAAAACAAAAAGCTGAGTTTTCCCTATTTCGTCTCAGGCACAAACAATTTGAGGAGGGGGATAAAGCTGGCAAAATGCTGGCTAGATACATTAAAATGAAAGAAGCTCAGTACACTATATCTGCTATTAGGGCGCAGGATGGTACTCTGGTGTCGGACTCAAATGAAATTAATGGTGCTTTCAGGGAATTTTACACTTCGTTTTACTCATCTGAAATGGAGGATGGATCTCAAGAGATCTATGCATTTTTGTCTTCCTTGTCTTTGCCTTCCTTAACGAAGGAACAAATAGACCTGCTTGACGCCCCAATTACTAAAGATGAAATTGCGAAAGTTATTAAGAGCTTTCCGACTGGAAAAGCACCGGGCCCTGACAGATTCATTGTGGAATTTTACAGGGCCTGTGTTGATGAGCTTTCTCCTTTACTTTTAGAAATGTTTGCGGAATCTTTTGAACAAGGCCGTCTGCCTCCTTCTTTAACAGAGGCTTTAATCTCGCTTATTTTAAAAAGCAATATAGACCCGCTAGATTGCAAGAATTAGAGACCAATTAGTCTTATAAACTGTGACTGTAAAATTCTCTCCAAAATTTTGGCATTAAGATTAGATAAAGTAATGATATCTCTTATACATCCTAATCAGGTGGGATTTATTCGTTCCAGGGGTGCGGCAGACAATATTAGGCGATTCATTGATATCATATGGTCAGTTCAAAATGATCCCTCACTTGCACACCTCTCTCCAGTAGCAGCCCTCTCCCTGGATGCTGAAAAAGCATTTGACAGGGTTGAGTGGCAGTATCTTTTTGCTACTCTAGAGACTTTTGGTTTTGGTCCAAAGTTTCTTTCCTGGATCAAACTACTATATAATGAACCTAGAGCTTCAGTGACATCAAATCGAGTTACATCACAGCCTTTTAGACTCTATAGGGGCACGCGCCAGGGCTGCCCTTTAAGCCCCCTGCTTTTCGCTTTGGCATTAGAACCATTAGCTGTAGCTATCCACAAAGACGGCAACTTTCCAGGTATTCAGGTCCATGGCAGTACCCATAAGATAATGTTGTATGCTGATGATGCATTGGTACTGATTACACAACCTCAAAAATCAATTCCAGCTCTCCTTAAAATTATTAACCAAGTCGTCTATCTGGTTATAGAGTTAACTGGACAAAATCAGAAGCTGTCCCCCAACACCTTATTGCCCTAAAACACTGTTTACATTTCGTCAAAATACAGGCTTTTCTTGGCCAAAATTAGGAATTAAATATCTTGGCATCCTGTTTCCTCATACAGTACTTTATCGGATCTAATTCAGATTAATTTTGAGCCTTTGCTTGATAAATTTAAAATAGACATAGAGAGGTGGTCGCCCCTTTTTTTGTCCCTTTGGGGCAAGGTCAATGTCGATTTAATTACCTTCTACAATCCCTTCCTCTTAGGATCCCAGTTGGTTATTTTCGGCAATTTGATAGGCTATGTGTAACCCTTTTCAGTATTGTCTCCATCCTTTATCATTTATGGGCGGAACTACGACGGTATCTGGTCGTCTTCGAACCTCCAACTTTCGTTTCTCTTTTGGCTTTGTACTGAGTGTACCTTGTGAGTTTTGAGCTTTTGGTTCTGCAGTTAGTTTTACTAGTTGCGTTTGAATTTCTGCAACTTGTTTTGAGAGTTCTTGGAGTGAGTTTAGCGTGATTTTGTCCTCATCCTCATCTGAACTGCTCAAATGTTGTCTCATCCTTAAATTTTTGGCAGCAATTTGGTCTTCTTCAGTGCGTAGCAAGAGAAGCAAATCAGGAAAAGTTGGGGGACTTGTTCGTTTTTGTTTTAACTGGAGTGCAGTTAAAAAGGAATCATCCCAACAACCTCGACAAAACTGTGTGACAAGCAGCCTGTCAAAATCCTGGCTTGAAACGCCACCACGCTTCACAGTGTGAGTCAAAGCTACATGAAGACGTTGTAGATATGACGAGGGTTTCTCACCTGTGTTTTGGAAGGTGTTAATAAACCTGGTGTAAAGCTCTCCGCCATCTTGAACTGTACCATAAGCAGAATCTAATAGCTGAAGATATTCTGATGGTGAGCTGTTGGGGTTCAAGTACTTGACTACATCAGCTGCTGGGGGTAAAAGAGACTCAATGATCTTTTGGGATTGTTGCAATTTGGACAGAGCAGGATCAGTCAAGATTAATTCTACACTGGAGCGCCAAGTATCATAATCTAGCCCATAAGTTGGTCGGAGGTCTTTGCCAGAAAAAGCTCCGAGCTTTTGTGAAAACGGCTGCATGGAAAAATCCTCCCTTTTTACAATGTGCTCGACTACTACACGTTGCACTTCTGGGGGATTTGAGTCATGTGCAGGAGTGGTGAGCATACTTCGAGCTGGGGTGCTCGCAGTGTGATTTGACTCAGAAATCTGTGACACCATGTCTTTCAGGACATCTGCAAAATCTCTGCCACTCATCTTCGCTCGGTTTTTAATATCAGGGAGATGTAACTTGATCATCTCATCAAGTTGCTCATCTCCAGCGATTTCACTCACTATCACTGCATTTGGAATTTTCACAGATTCACGCTCAACAATATCCATTTTGGGTACGTTGTAGGCTTGAAATAACGTAAGGGAGAGAAAAAAAAGGCTCCTGGTTGGGCTCGCCACTTCTTATTGTAACCCTTGCCTTATGTTAATTAGGTAAGGGAAATAATTAACACTAGAAGACCCAGACATTAGCCCTCTTGTGGCCACTTGATGGTCCCCCTATGGGTTTTCTAGCCAAAAAGGCCAAATGGCCCCTCTCTGGGTCTTCTAGTGTTAAGTGTAGACCAGTTGCTAGGTTCGTAAGGGTTACAATAGGGAATTAAAGTGAGTGTGGAATGAAATAGCTGGAGGCAAGAAATGAGCAATAATGGTTGTTATTTATAGCGAAAAAGTGAGCAATATATACAGACAATTTACCACTATACAAATATACAACGGCCGGTATGAAATAAAACCCCAAAGATGTCCTACTGAGCTCAGTGTTTGTTTGTCCTTTTGGGTTAGTCGTTTGACCAGTCAAGACATCTTGTATCTCCAGACTCAGGTTTCTTTTCCTCTTTTAAAGCGGCGACTTGGGTTGTTACCACTTTAAATCCTGGGCACTGGAGAGAGGTAGGGTGCTCTTCATTTGAGATCTTGGTTAGATCTCGGTTCAATCTCGGTTCAATCTCGGGTCAGGCTCGCCATCTCCATTCGGAGAAAATCCAGGATCCAGAAGGTCTTTGGTCGGCGACCAAAAAAACCTAGCCTGCATGACAATAATGGTATTATTGTTTACAGCTAGAGCAATTTGTCTTCCAATCCCTTCTTATATAACATCACAGCTTAGTGTTTAAATTCTTCTCTCATATTACTATTATCACAATCCAGCAATGTAGTAATATCTTACATTTCACATCTTACATGCATGTGTTCTTTTTTCTCACTATCTCTCTGGTAGCACATGAAATACCCTTTTTTTCATGTAACCAATTAAATGAATTCCTCTGTTTATCTCTACATCACTTAACCATGAAATTATGATTAATCCCTTTCAACCTTGTCTTTGTAAATCATGAAATGTAATACAATTAATCTATCACATAACCAGGGAATATACCATCCTATTACTTCCAATATTCCCTTTTAAAATCAGTAAAACCCTGTCTGAGCTACTGGGTTTAGCATAACCTATGGATTTACATAGTAGACCAACACCATGTGCTTTTAGCATCAAACTACACATTGCATTTGACAGAAATAGTGCATATGAACTAAAAGTACTTCAGCATACTGTTGGGAACTGAAATCACATTTAGGAAAACCATACAGACACAAAGACAGCCTTTTCCATTGCTTTTAAACAGGAAAAAATCCACTCACAATTAGCATTAGCATAGCGCTAACATTAGCGTAACATTAGCATGTATCTGACTCACCAAGATGAGGTATCAGTGTGAATACAGCAAAGGACACAGCCACAATGCCCCTCATGCTCGTGCTCCTGTCAACTTAGGATAATAAAGGTTGCAAATTAGCGTTTGGAGAGTGTTTAGATCCATTTATAGCATCTTTCTGAATGAAACTCACCAAGAAGAGGTATCTGTGTGAATCAGACCACTTCACAACCTCTCTCGTCCGCGCTCATATCGTGAAAGAGCGAAACCCGAGTGCGCGCTTGCTGCCTCTACTCGAAAGGCGGGGCTAATATCGCTCTCAACGAATGGAAAGACCCAGATCACCCAACGTGACCATGAAACAGAAATTTAAAAGTTGGATGACGAGGATCGCACTTCCTCTTCCCCAAGATAGTCGGTTTTCAAAATAAAATCACACAATTGTATTAATACAATTGACATCTGAGAAAAAAAAGGGTCATTTTCTCAGCTGGGTTACATATGCAATAAGTTTATATGGAATGGTAAGCAGCTGTAGGGCCTACAGAACACATGTACAACAATGGCAAAGTATTTACATTTCTTGTACCAATTAAGAAGTGAAATTAGATAATTTCCCACAAAAACCTGAACGCACCAGGGCACACTGGTTGAAAAACACATTTAACCGGGCTACTAGTGCTGAAAGGCAGGCAACCGACAAACTAGCCCCATTCCGGGATTTTTGGATCATGTTTCAAGCACAACTCATTGTTTTAACTAAATAAAACATTTTAAGTGAAAAAAAAATACTTTGGTATTGCTTAATAATCCAATTAACAGTTAAATTTTGTGTGGGGTCCAAACGGACCCCAGTTGGTACTATTTGTATGTAAAATATGTTGGTAGGATGAGGGTTAAATAAAGACTCTCCAACCCTCAAACAGGCATGGGAAAAAGATCTGAATTCACAATTTACTGATGCTGAATGGGCAAATATTCTAAGAAATGGGAAGAAAGTGTCTAGGGAATTGAAAACCAGACTTGTTCAATTTAAAATTTTGAATCGACTCTACTGGACACCCCATAAACCCCATAAAATGTTTAGAGCAAATCTTATACACTCATCAAGCTGCTGGAGATGTCTACAGGGGGAGGGTACACTTATCCATATGATCTGGAGTTGTCCGGAAATCCAGGACTTTTGGTTGAAGATCCATAGATATATTATGACAATTGTCAAGAAAGATGTGCCATTCACTCAGAGACTTTTTGTCTTTGGGGATCCATCAACTCTTCAGGGCTCAATCTCTGACGCCGAATGGATTCAGACTGCTTTGATGGTGGGCCGAAAGATGATTATTTCCTATTGGAAATCTTCCTCTGCCCCACCCGTAGCTCAGTGGCTCAGGGAGCTGGGCAAACTAGCTGCACTAGAACGCCTTTCATATAAACTTTTGGACAGGATGGACAGCTTTTACAATAAATGGGGTTCCTATCTCACCTTTATAGGTGTTGTAGATTAAGCCAATCATCTTAGGAGTACTAGGGTGGAACTGGAATGTTTTATCCTCTCGCTGGGTATATCCGCTCTTGGTGGGGGTTTTTTTTTGTTTGTTTGTTTTTTTGTTTTGTTGTTTTACTTTTTATACTGAAAACCCAATAAAGTTCAAATCATAAAAATGTAACGAAAATCGGATTTTACCATGCTAGGAATATAGCCAGAGTCCGCCCTTTTCTCTCTCTTGCCAGGACGGAGGTCTTGATGCATGCTTTTATTGCCAGTCGTATAGACTATTGTAATGCCTTGCTCTGTGGTCTTCCACAAAAAAGAATATCACATCTCCAACTGCTCCAAAATTCAGCAGCACAAGTGTTGACGAAGACCAGGGGGCGGGCGCATATTACACCAGTTTTAGAATCACTGCTTTGGCTCCCCATGCATTTTAGGATCGATTTTAAGGTTCTCTTCGTAGTTTTTAGATGCCTCAATGGTCTTGGGCCTTCTTATCTATCTGAGCTGCTATGACCCCTCGCAGACCCTGAGGTCCTGTGGTACTGGCCTTTTAATGGTTCCCAAAGTCAGGACCAAGAATTCTGGTAAAGCTTCCTTTCATTATTATGGTCCTCATTTGTGGAACAGCCTGCCAGGGAGACTCAGGGCTAAAGAGTCAATAGATGTTTTTAAGAACAGGCTAAAGACCCACCCTTTTAATTGGCTTTTAACAAATCTGTTTAACTATTATTGAAGTGGTCATTTATGTTCCATTGTTTTACGTTCTTCTTGGTGCCATGTGTTTTTAGATTTTCTCATCTTTTGTTATCGATATGCTTTAGTTCAGTTTTTAAGTATGGGTTTTTAGTTCCTCTTGTTTTATGTGTTCTTAGTTTCTTTATGTTCCTTTTGAAATTTGGCTTTTAACAAACCTGTTTAAATATTATTGAAGTAGTCATTTATGCCCCGTTGTTTTACATTCTTCTTAGCTCCATTTGTTTTTAGAATTTCTTATTTTGATGTGTTCTTAGCTCGGTTTATAAATATGGGTTTTTAGTTCCCTTTGTTTTATGTGTACTTAGTTTTATCTTGTATTTTAGCTCCAGTGTTTCCTCAGTGGAGACCCTCATGCTGGATGCTGCCTGGCCCATCTGCAGGGGTGTTTGTCTCGGGGGTCGCTCTAGCTTCAGAACTCAGAACTCAGAAAAGATTTATTGCCAAGTACATTAACAGATACAACTGATAATATACGAGGGATTTGACTTGACACAGAAAACGACCTGCATTTCCGGTGACACGGCGGCATCTGTGAACGCGCCTGTCATCAGATGGGTACAGGATGCATAAGGGAAGAAAGGATAATACAATAGGAAGGAGCAAAAAAACCATTGATTGTCAGAATAGTGGTCATATATGATCAATATTATGATTACAAGAAAAAAAAAGCCCTCAATGCACAGTTAGCAAACAAAAAAGTACACAAGGACACAGAGAGAGCAGTGAGTGAATAATCTTTTCCATCAGTTTTGTGAATCAGTGTGGATGTAGTGTTGAATGAAGGTGTTTGTATCAGTTAAGAACAACAAGGTCTCTTTGGCAGGAGATGTTTAGTCTAGCTGCTGGCACTGTCCTTGGGCCATGCAGCTGTCTGTCCGAAAGGCCGTGGAGCTCAGTGTTTTGAAAACAAAGAACTGCAGATAATCTGGAGGATTTGTGTGAGGGGAGTCAGATTCGTCGAATAGTACTGATCTCAGAGAGAAAAAACTTTATATTCTCTTACAGATTCAGTACTTAATCCTTCATTGCTGGACGTTGAATCCTTCATGGACGGCTCTCAGCGTAATCATGATGTAATCCACCTTCCGAGACAGTTCTCCATTTGCCGCTATCAGAGTCCTCTCCATTTTTTCAATTTGATTGTTGAACCTCGCCTGGCCAGCGTTTTGATAGGTTGTATCCATCTTCATCAATTTACGGTACACCAGGATAATCCCAGATCCAATCAGAACGATCCCAATCACCATTACTACGAAGACGTACAAATCTTCTACATCTTCGATGGAAAGATCAGACAGGCACAAGAGTTTCCAATTACTTGTGTCCCTCAAATAGCCCGCAGCAGCCGGTCCTGCAGGGCAAACCGTTCCTGCGGGGCAAACAAGCTTGAGTGGGTGGGGGCTTTATGCCACTGCTTACAGCTGTGGTGTGGGCCCCAGCCTGTCCTGGTTGGGGTGGCCTCTGTGGCACTCCCTGTGGTTATGGGCTGTGTGGTTTCCCGGCGTGGGGGACTCCACAGGATGGTTGCTCCTTCACATGGTGCCTCGGTGCCGAACAATGTCTCTTTTATTTTACATGTGTGTAAGAGAAGTAGGGGGTGGTGTATGTGCCTGTGTGTGTGTGTTTTGTGGGTATGTTTACGGGAGGGTTGGAAGACGTGGAGATGTATCGTGCAAATATATGTAACTAGATGTGTCTACTGGTTTTATACTGTATATGTAAAGCACTTTGCACAGCATCTAATGTTTGAAAAGTGCTATACAAATAAAATTTGTTTGATTGATTGAAAGTGGGTGTAAAATGTGTTGAGATCATCTGGCAGGCTGTCTGTGGAGCTGGTGGTGTTGCTGGTGGTTCTCTTGTAGTCTGTGATGTGCTGCAGGCCTTGCCACATGCGCCCAGGGTCAGAAGTGGAGTAGAGGCTGTCCAGCTTTTCTCTGTACTGCCTTTTGGCTGTTGTTATAGCCTTCCTCAGTCCATACTTTGCAACTTTGGACTTGGCCTCATTGCCTGATTTAAATGCAAGAGAGCGAGCATGCAGCATCTGACGTTCCTGACTTTTTATCCAGGGCTTCTGGTAGGGGAACTTCCTGACTTGTATGGTGGGTGCAATGGTATTAACACAAGTGCTAATGTACCCTGTCACATGCTCAGCATAGTCCTGTATGTTTACGGAAGAGTCTTCCCGGGTGGCTGCAGCTTTAAACACATTCCAGTCTGTCCGGGCAAAACAATCTTGCAGGGTGCTCTCAGCCTCTGGAGTCCAGCGTTTAATTTGTTTAATAACAGGGTTTGTTTGTTTCAATCTTTGTCTGTAGGCCAGGTATATAAACAGAGAGATGTGGTCTGACTGTTCAAAGTGGGGGTGGGGTGCCGCTCTGTATGCACCATGTACAGTGGGGTAAAAAAGTATTTAGTCAGCCACCAATTGTGCAAGTTCTCCCACTTAAAAGATGAGAGAGGTCTCCAATTTTCATCATAGGTATACCTCAACTATGAGAGACAAAATGAGAAAAAAAAATCCAGAAAATCACATTGTCTGATTTTTAAAGAATTTATTTGCAAATTATGGTGGAAAATAAGTATTTGGTCAAGAACAAAAGTTCATCTCAATACTTTGTTATATACCCTTTGTTGGCAATGACAGAGGTCAAACGTTTTCTGTAAGTCTTCACAAGGTTTTCACACACTGTTGCTGATATTTTGGCCCATTCCTCCATGCAGATCTCCTCTAGAGCAGTGATGTTTTGGGGCTGTCGCTGGGCAACATGGACTTTCAACTCCCTCCAAAGATTTTCTATGGGGTTGAGATCTGGAGACTGGCTAGGCCACTCCAGGACCTTGAAATGCTTCTTACGAAGCCACTCCTTCGTTGCCCGGGCGGTGTGTTTGGGATTATTGTCATGCTGAAAGACCCAGCCACGTTTCATCTTCAATGCCCTTGCTGATGGAAGGAGGTTTTCACTCAAAATCTCACGATACATGGCCCCATTCATCCTTTCCTTTACACGGATCAGTCATCCTGGTCCCTTTGCAGAAAAACAGCCCCAAAGCATGAGGTTTCCACCCCCATCCTTCACAGTAGGTATGGTGTTCTTTCTCCTCCAAACACGACAAGTTGAGTTTTTACCAAAAAGTTCTATTTTGGTTTCATCTGACCATATGACATTCTCCCAGTCCTCTTCTGGATCATCCAAATGCTCTCTAGCAGACTTCAGACGGGCCTGGACATGTACTGGCTTAAGCAGGGGGACAGGTCTGGCACTGCAGGATTTGAGTCCCTAACGGCATAGTGTGTTACTGATGGTAGCCTTTGTTACTTTGGTCCCTGCTCTCTGCAGGTCATTCACTAGGTCCCCCCGTGTGATTCTGGGATTTTTGCTCACTGTTCTCGTGATCATTTTGACCCCATGCGGTGAGATCTTGCGTGGAGCCCCAGATTGAGAGAGATTTTCAGTGGTCTTGTATGTCTTCCATTTTCTAATAATTGCTCCCACAGTTGATTTCTTCACACCAAGCTGCTTACCTATTGCAGATTCAGTCTTCCCAGCCTGGTGCAGGTCTACAATTTTGTTTCTGGTGTCCTTTGACAGCTCTTTGGTCTTGGCCATAGTGGAGTTTGGAGTCTGACTGTTTGAGGTTGTGGACAGGTGTCTTTTATACTGATAACGAGTTCAAACAGGTGCCATTAATACAGGTAATGAGTGGAGGACAGAGGAGCCTCTTAAAGAAGAAGTTACAGGTCTGTGAGAGCCAGAAATCTTGCTTGTTTGTAGGTGACCAAATACTTATTTTCCACCATAATTTGCAAATAAATTCTTTAAAAATCAGGCAATGTGATTTTCTGGATTTTTTTTTTCTCATTTTGTCTCCCATAGTTGAGGTATACCTATGATGAAAATTGGGAGACCTCGCTCATCTTTTAAGTGGTAGAACTTGCACAATTGGTGGCTGACTAAATACTTTTTTGCCCCACTGTATGATGGTGTAAACATGGTCCAGTGTGTTCTTATCACGGGTGGGAATGTCCACATGCTTGTAATATTTGGCAAAGTACAGTCTGTAAATTGCACTGGTTAAAGTCACCAGCAACAATAAAAACAGCATTGGGATGGGACGTCTCTATTGTGCTGATGACATCATGGAGTTTGCGGAGCGCTGTTGTGTAGTTGACTCATGCGGGAATGTAAACAGCAGCCAAAAACACAGCAGTGAATTCCCTTGGTAGATAATAGGGATGGCATTTCAGCAGTAAAAACTCCACATCAGGTGAACAGTGCTTGTAAACACTCTGTACATCTCCACACCACGAGTTGTTTATAAGCACACACACGTTCCCCCTCTTGTCTTACCCGCGGTTGATGTCCGTTCTTCCCGATGTACAGAGTGGGTCTGTAGCTGAATGGCGCACTCAGGGACTTTGTCTGAGAGCCAGGTCTCACAGAAAATTAGAGCGCAGCATTCTCTTATCTCCCGCTGGTCTTTCATCCTTGCTCTTAGCTCGTCCAGTTTGTTTTCCAGAGACCGCACATTGGCTAGCAGGAGGCTAGGTAGTGGTGGCCGGCTAGCGTGAGCTCTTAGCCTAGCATGGAGCCCTCCCCTCTTGCCTCGCTTGTGGTGCTGTCTCAGAAGTGCTCTCTTGGGATCAGCATGGTCACTCCAGCTCGGTACTTCGGGGCGTTGATCGCTGTGAGAGCGGACAATGCATTGTAGTTCGGGTGGTATAAAGCCAGTAAATTCCGTATGTGTGCTTGTATTGGCAATGTCCAGCAGTGCCTGTCGGTTGTATGTTAGCAGTGCATGACATTTATGCACTGCAGAAAGAGCAACAAACATGCAAAAAAGAAGAAAAGGCCGGCATTTGAGAATGGAGCAAGCAAACACATCTGCCTTGGGGATGGGGGGGGGGGGGGTGCATGAAGCTTTCACAATGAGGTTGTGGATACTAGCAGCTGAAATGAACTTTCTCCGTAGGGTTGCTGGACTCACCCTTACAGATAGGGTGAGGAGCTCAGTCATCCAGAAGAGGTTCAGAGTAAAACCGCTGCTCCTCCATATCGAAAGGAGCCATTTGAGGTGGTTTGGGCATCTCATCAGGATGCCTCCTGGACTCCTCCCACTTGAGGTGTTTTGGGCATGTTCAACTGGGAGGAGACCCCAGGGCAGACCCAGGACACGCTGGAGAGACTACGTCTCCCAGCTGGTCTCGGAACATCTTGGTATCCTCTCTGAAGAGCTGGAGCAGGTGGCCAGGGAGAGGGAAGTTTGGGCTTCACTGCTTGACCTGCTGCCTCCACGACGCGGACCTCCGGAAAAGCGGTAGAAAATAGATGGATGGATGGATGGATGGATATTTCATAAATATGATTTTTGGAACATTAACAGAATTGCAGAAAATTTGCTGGTTAGCTGAAGAATACTGTTGTGATTGTAAGTCTGACGTTTCATCAGATTTTTATCAGTATATCTGGAGATAAACCCAAAGCAACATGTCAAAGAGAAACTGTACAACTTGATTGCCCTACAAAATCTGAACAGATTAATATTTTTGGATAATTTTAACAACTTTTCATTATTAATGTTTGCTTTTGATCTCTGCTTAATTTCAAGCAATTTGGATGAATGGCCTAGGAAGAGTTCATTTTGAGTTCACACGCACATTTTTGAAAATATGGTGCCGAAAACTTCATTTTCAGTTTGCCACCATTGAGAAAAAGTTGTGGAAGGTTTCAGTGAATAGAATGATGAAATAATTTTTAGTCTAGGCTCAGTTGTTTTCAAGATATTTGCAAAAATGTAAAACAGTTAATTATAGCGCCACCTATGAACACACTGCCTTGATTTTTTTGTCTCTGAGTAGTGGGGAGAGTTTCTGATCAGACTGTAAATTTTCACATTTCCATGTATTACCCCTTTTGCTCCCCATGCACTTTTATTGAAGAAGAAGAAGAAGAAGAGGAAGGAGAAGAAATACAATAGGTTTCAAGATCTCTGCCAAAATAAAAATACTGTATATGACATAAAGACTTTGAGTTTATGCTGAATTACACGCCATTTAGCAATTTAATATATTTTGGTTAATTATGCAGCTTGAAAAAAGATGATTTAATTGATTGCAACTGTAATCAGTTAAATCATCTTAACCCCTTACCATTACAGCCAGTTCCAGCCAATGTAAAATGTCCCGTGGGCGGGACACTGGAATGGTGGTTTAAGAAGCTGCAGCACATTTAATTCAGTTCGTTTCTGACGAAAGTAGTAAGTCTGAAAAAAAAGTCTGAGACCCACAATAGCTGGTCACATGTTTTCATGTCACACAAATTAAAAGTTTGGTTCAACTAAATAGGTTAAAAGATATACTTTTCTTAAAATGGTAACACTGAAAATGAAATAAGACAATATTTGATCCCTTTTATTTCAGTAAGAAAATATTACAATTACAGAATAGATTAGAATAGATTAGAAAAAGCTTCATTGCCATTGTACAGTAGTACAGCACAACAAAACTGTGGGTGCTCCTCCAGGCTACTGTGCAATAAAGTAAGAGAAGGATTAGATAAAACACGGCTACAGAACACACAATTAAACACACGACTGAAACAAAAATAAAATAAAAATAAAAATGGCCCAAGATTATGGAGATATACACAGGTATGGTAGTAGCTACGCGGATGGAACTATGTAGAGTGGTATGAAAAAGTGTTTGCCCCCTTCCTGATTTCTCATTTTTTTGTATGTTTGTCACACTTAAATATTTCAGATCATCAAACAAATTTAAATATTAGACAAAGATAACACAAGTAAACACAAAATGCAGTTTTTAAGTGAAGGTGTTTATTATTAAGGGAAACAAAAATCCAAACCTACATGGCCCCGTGTGAAAAAGTGATTGCCCCCTAGACCTAATAACTGGTTGGGCCACCCTTAGCAGCAACAACTGCAATCAAGTGTTTGCGATAACTGGCAATGAGTCTTTTACAGCACTGTGGAGGAATTTTGGCCCACTCATCTTTGCAGAATTGTTGTAATTCAGCCACACTGGAGGGTTTTCGAGCATGAACCGCCTTTTTAAGGTCATGCCACAGCATCTCAATCAGATTCAGGTCAGGACTTTTGGTCAGGACTGGCCATTTTTGCCCAGTCTCTTTCTTATGGCGGAGTCATGAACACTGACCTTAACTGAGGTAAGTGAGGTCTGCAGATCCTTGAATGTTGTTGTGGGGTTTTTTGTGATCTCTTGGTCGGCCACTCCTGGGAAGGTTCACCACTGTTCCATGTTTTCGCCATTTGTGGATAATATTGAATTTGAATCCTTTATTAGTCCCACAATGGGGAAATTACCGGGCATCCACATGAGTGGATGAGGCAGCCACTGGTGCGGCGCCCAACTCTTTCACCATTCACACACACATTCACACCTGGGGCAACTTTACAGTCTCCAGTCAACCTAACTTGCATGTTTTTGGCATGTGGGAGGAAACCGGAGAAATCCCAGAGTAAACCCACGCAGACACGGGGAGAACATGCAAACTCCACACAGATCACTATTGGCTGGGGGCTGGGATCGAACCCAGGATCCCCTGGCCAAGGGTGAGTTACTGTGCTACCGCAGTGCTAACCACTCAGCCACCGCGCTGTTAGCTCTCACTGTGGTTTGCTGGAGTCCCAAAGCTTTAGAAATGGCTTTATAACCTTTTCCAGACTGACAGATCTCAATTACTTTCTCATCTGTTCCTGAATTTCTCTGGATCGCAGCATGATGTCCAGCATTTGAGGATCTTTTGGACAACTTCACTTTGTCAGACAGGTCCTATTTACTGTAAGGGATTTCTTGATTGAGAACAGGTGTGGCAGTAATCAGGCCTGGGTGTGGCTAGGGAAATTGAACTCAGCTTTCCAAAGATGTGATAAACCACAGTTAATTTATGTTTTAACAGGGTGGGGGGGGGGGGTCACTTTTTCACACAGGGCCACGTAGGTTTGGATTTTTTTTTACCCTTAATAATAAACACCTTCATTTAAAAACTGCATTTTGTCTTTACTTGTGTTATCTTTGTCTAATATTTAAATTTGTTTGATGATCTGAAACATTTAAGTGTGACAAACATACAAAAAAATGAGAAATCAGGAAGGGGGCAAACACTTTTTCACACCATTGTACATAAGAGTGCAGAGTGCAGACACATAATTGAACACACAACTGAGTAAAATGGTGGAAGAATTATGGAAAATATGCACAGTAGTGGTTTCATGGATGGGTCAGCATACATGAAATTGCGAGTGCAAAAACAGGTGAGTTATAGTGATAATTAAAAGATCCTCAGTTCTGTACATGTGAGCGTTCAGATGGACGGGGGTGGGGCCTCTCACTGTCTGCAGTTCGGATGGCCCAGGGGAAGAAACTATTTGTCAGTCTGGAGATGTGGGACCTGATCGATCTGAACCGTCGTCCAGAGGGAAGCAGGTCAAACAGGTGGTGGGCTGGATGTGAGGGTCTCCTGTGACCTGTGTTTTTTTGGACATTCAATTTCAGGTTGTTTGCTTGGCACCACAGCCAAGCAAACAACCCTGTATGCCTTCTCGTCGTCATTGGTGATGAGCCCAACAAAGGTGGTGTCATCCGCATATTTCACAATGACGGTGGATGGGTGGGTTGGAATACAGTCAAAGGTGTGCAGGGAGTACACGCAGCCCTGGGGGGAGCCAGTGCTAAGAGACAGTGTGGAGGAGTGGTGGGGGCCAAGTCTGACTGTTTGTGGGCGGTTGGTGAGAAAGTTTTTTTTTTATCCAGGAGCAGGTAGGGGGGGATCTGGAGGAGGTGCAGTTTGTTGCTCAGGATGTCTGGGATGATGGTATTGAAAGCTGAGCTGTAGTCCACAAAGAGCATCCTCACATAGCTCCTTTGGTTCTCCAGGTGGCTCAGTGCTCTGTGGAGAGTGGTGGCGATGGCGTCTTCTGTAGACTGGTTCTCCCAGTAGGAGAACTGGTGGGGGTCAAAGGAGGGGGTAAGACAGTCCCTAATGTGCTGGGACACCAGTCGCTCAAAACACTTCATGACTACAGACATGAATGCTATGGGTCTGTAGTTATTCAGGCTGTCAACTGTGGACTTTTTGGGGATGGGGATGATGGTGGAGGCCTTGAGGCAAGAGGGGATGGTGGCATGTGTCAGGGAGAGGTTGAACAGCTTGGTGAGGATCCCTGCTAGCTGGTCTGCACATGCGTTGACCACCGTTCCTGGGAGGCCGTCTGGACCAGCAACTCTGCCAGGGTTCATTGCTCTCAGTTGCCTCCTCACCTTGTGCACCTGTAGAGAGTGGGGGGAGGAGGGGGGATGAGTTTGGGGGGAGGTGTGCTCAAACCGGGCAATAAAGCTGTCAAGCTCCTCTGCCAGAGTGAGGCTGCTGATTGATGTTGGGGGTCCCTGGCCCCTGTAGTTGGTGAGGGCCTGGATGCCTCTCCACATCTGTTGGGCGTTGTTGTCTGTGAGAAAGCCCTCCACCTTCCTCCTATGGAGTTTTTGCATATGACGTCAGGGGGCGTGCCGCACTGGCCCGTTAGAGTGAGCCGCCATTTTGGATGGCAAGAAACAGCAGCAGCAGGGTGAAATAAACCACATAGCTCACGTGTATCTACAAACTCCGCAAAATGGTGTACTCCTGTTGTTCCCCCTGATAAGGGGATAAGCGGGGAATTAAATGGCCGGTGTGAAATGCAAAAAAAAAAAAAAAAAAAAAAAGTTGGATTTTTGAATAATTACCTTCACTGACGTAATCTCTCACTTTGTCATAACGGGCTGCAAGGTGGAGCAGTGGTTTAGCACTGTGGCAGCACAGTTTTACCCTCGGCCGGAGGATCGCGGGGATCATGAGACCGTGGGTTTAGGGCGCTCGCGCACGCACCGGCCGGTGGCTTGTCACCAGACTGCAAACCAAATCTACCTATGGGTACAAATAAGTAACAAAAAAAAAAACAAACTTTGTGGTTTGGGGGCGCCTCTCTGCTTGCTACGATGCACACATGAAAGGGGAGAAAACTATTGTACATGTGCATAAAATCAGGTACGTTTTAACGCGGCGCGCCGTGGAGAGCCTTTAAAAAAAACAAAAAAAACACGCAGCGCGCTTCACTCACCTCTGAGTGAGGAGCTGCTGTTGTTTTCCGACTCGTTCACCAGCCAAGACTTCACATCATCCACATCCCTTTCCGCTGACACGTTTTCCGATATTTTTTCCTCCTGCTCCCCTTCGTCTTTGAAAGATATCATCTCATCGTTTGCCCCCAAATCATCCCCGCTGAGCAGATTACTGGCAGTCATTGTTCTGCTAATTGCTCCAGCTGTTACCCCACACCCGTCACCTCCGTTCAACTGAGGCATTTCAGCACACCAGAGGAGCGCACGGGAGCAAGATTAAAAACACTTGTCTGCTGTTATGACTGCTGACAATGACTCCACTGAATGTGACAGACATCGCAGACACAGTTTCAGAGGCCATAGTGTCAGCTGTTGAAGAGGATGATAGGATGTTATTATGTCAGATTGTGACTGTGTGTTCTCCTCACTCATTCTGATCGCTAAACAGTACAAGTTACGCCTGGGTTGTCACAGTGCAACTGCTGCTCTTGCCATCCAAAATGGCGGCACGTACGGCGTGTTTATGTTTACCCCCGCGAGTCACGTGATTTTTACGAGCCTACGCAAAAACTCCATAGGCGTTCTTGGCAAGTTTTATGCCTCTCCTCAGGTTAGCTGTGGCAGTACTGTACAGAGAGCTTTCCCTCTGTCTGAAGGCTGAGTTGCGGCCTCTGATCAGAGCCTGGACTTCACTGGTCATCCCGGATTTGTGGTTTGGAAAGACCTGGATGTGTTTAGTGACTGACCCATTTTCTACACAGCATTTGATGTAGAAAAGGACAGATGTAGGTGTAGGAGTCCAGGTCCTGCTGTTCAAAGATGCTCCAATCAGTGCAGGTGTGGCGGTTCGTTTTAACCCCACAACAGACTAAGGACACTCAGCCCTCTTTTCTCTGTTTTCCTGCTGCACTACTGAGATGCAATGTGCCATTCATGTATTTGTGATGCAAACATGCATGTATTGTGATGTAATGTGCCATTCTGTTTAGTGTTCATACGGCTTGTCCTTACTGTGCTTTTTCTGAGCATCTTACATATGTAGATGTGCTTTGGTGTATTAACGTCTACAGGTAGACGAGTTTCTTCTGTCTCACCTCTGTGATGTTAATTATTGCCTTTCGTCCATTGTACTCATGCGTCCTGTCCTTACTGTGACCTAGAGACTCAGATCAATATGTAGATGTGCCTGTTAGCCTCTTTGTCTTGCACTTGGAGCGAGGTCTAGCTAATCTGCCCATTGTGATGCATGTCTTACAAATGCAAATACCTCCTGCCTGTTCTGTTATCCCTTTGATCATTCTAACTGTGGGGTATGTTCCTTTGATGTATTGTTATGGTCAAGTATTTAAGCTGCAACTCTGTAATGCACTCGCTCTCTCACACACTTCAGCCTCTGCTGCAGGACACAGACTTTGTGTCCGCCTCTCCTCTCCTTCTCCGAGAGCCTGAGGATCCCGCTCCGGGCTGCTCACACTATGCACCGGAGAGGGGATCCCGTGACGGCGGTATGATTAATAAAACCTGCTTAAAACCACAGCATTGCTGCTTATTTTTGCATGCCGCCGCACAGGCAAAGCAGTCTTGTAGCTGGAGGAGAGTGTTTTCAGGCCAGGTTTTAATTGTTTGTTTGGTTGGGGGGGAGACTCTTTCTGAGGGGGGTGTAAGCAGGTATTAGAAGCAGGGAGAGATAGTCTGATTGTCCAAGGTGGGGGAGGGGGTGGCTCTGTAGGCATGCTTAATGTTGCTGTAAACATGATCCAGTGTTCTTTCCCCTTTTGTGGAACACTTAACATGTTGGTAGAATTTGGGGAGTACAGTCTTTAAGCATGCTTGTTAAAATCCCCTGCAATAATGTGGACTGCGTCCAGGTGATCTCTTTGCTGCCTGCTGACAATGTGCTGGAGGTGATTGAGCGCTAAGCTAATGTTAGTGTCTGGAGGAACCTAAATAGCTATTAAAATTACTGCTGTTCGCTCGTGGGGAAGATTAAAAGGTCTACACAGGAAGGGCATGGCCTCTAAGTCTGGTGAACAGTGGCAATGAATTATTCTGCTGTTATTACACCAAGTCTGAAGCACATAAACACAGAGGCCTCCACCCCTTCCCTTACCAGAATCAGCGTTGCGGTCGAAACAGTGTGTGGTTTGGCCAGGTAATTCCGCAGCAGTGACAGGAATGAATGGGTTCAGCCATGATTCGGTCACAATCAGAATACAACAGTCCAAGACGTAGCTATTGTAGGCGATCTCTGATCGCAGTTCATCCATTTTGTTGGCGAGGGTCTGGCGCTGGTAAGTAAAATTGAAGGTAACGGTGGCTTGGAGCATAGGGTCATAATGCGCCCTTCAGGGCAAGGGCAAACGGAAGACTCCAAACACAAGCTGTGAGTTTTACACATTTAATAATAAGAAACACAAATACAGTATTGTCATGGTTCGGGGTACGGGTGGGGGCCATACCCAGTCTCCAGTTTGAGTTTAGTCTCTTTCTGTTTGTTTATTTCTTGGTTTATTATTGTCCGTTGTAAATTTGGGTTCCTGTATTATTTCATAGTTCAACTTACAGTACGTTCTCATTTATGTCCATCACAGTCTGTCATTTAATTATTCTGATTATCTTGTATTTTTGATCCCAGGCTCTCTCTCTCTCTGTCAGGGGCTGCAGCTGTCAGCGTGCACTTCTGAAGTTTGCTCTATTTGGGGCAGTGCATCTGTCAGCTGTCAGCCCTGATTCCTCTCCACTCATGTGACTCACAGCTGATCCTCATCGTAATTATCCTCACTGCCTTATTTAAGCCTTGACTCTCCGTTTGGTAATCACTGGGTTATTTTCTACCATCTACAGAAGTCCAGGCTTGCTCTGAGTGTTATTGGTTTTGCTGTTGAGGAGAATGGGAGAGCTCCGTCCAGGTTTGTCTTTTCCCCTTTTATTCCAGCCGTGAGCTCTGTGTCTTTTCGGGTGTGCTCCAGCTGGCTCCTTCCGTTTTGGCCGGCGTTCCCGGCCTTCTGTCCCACCTGATGACGTTGAGCCACGCTCTCCTCTGGTGCCTGTATTTATTCTTTATTTGTACGTGTGGTGTTTTTGTACACTTGTCTTTCTATTATTAAACTTGCAGACCCTCACTACCTACGTTTAGCATTCTCAATTCGCTGCGCTCGGTGAGTTTATGACAAATATAACTAACATAAAAACTTACAAAAACAGGCAGGACACTAAGGACGCAGACAAATGGGGAACATACGGAAATACAGAGAGACGGGGAATCTGTCTGAAAACCAGGAGACGTAGAATTAATGTCTGGATAACCAGAAGGCTGCTGTGAGGAGAAAGCCACACAGAAGTCTTTAAATAGGGACAAACCAAATGAACTACAGGTGTGGGGTCATGACTGAAGATAATCATAACTAATCACAAACAAATGTGACAGCCCACGAACAAGGTTTGACAGCAAAAAGTAAACAAACACGACTGTCAGAATAAAAGCACTAACTGTGATAACTGAAAATCAAGAAGCAAATACATGAACAAGAATGCACTAATAATAATGACAAGCACAGACCGAAAACCCAAAACAGAAGAAACACAAGCAACCCATAACAACTAATGAACCAAAGACAAAGACCAGATAACAGTAAATGATAAGACTACTAGATGTAAAGCAAAAGGAGACTAAAGTGAGGACGAAGGAGACTAAAACAAACAGGCATAAATATAAGATACAAAACCGGATAACCATAAGTACACAGCTACAAGAATCGGACTATTATGACAAAACTATAAACACAAGACAACTCATAAATAAACAGAGACAAACAATGACCCAGAGAATAAAATATAGAAATGCATGACATGACCACACTAGGATGAAATAACAGGAACTTCAACAAAAGGACAACTCAGATTACCAAATACACTGAAAAATACAAAATAAACAGAGATGCAGAAATAGAGAAAATGACTAAAATAAATTTAAAGGCTGAGCACGGTTTTCCACCCGTGCTCAGTATCGTGACAGAGCCCCTCCCTCAAGGGGTGGAATCCAGACACTCCAATGTAACATCAAAAAGAAAAAAAGGACCCACCCACCAATAGACCCCCCCCCCAACAAGAACAAGAAAAAAAATAACCCACCCCGGGAGGGAGGAGGGGGAACCCAGTCAAGGAGGGACTGAAACAATAACAAGAAAAAGAAAGACTCATGACCCACAACAGAACAGATACGGTAATGACAGGATACTATGGATGCCAAATAAAAAAAACAAGGCAGTTCAGGTGGTCTGCTAGAGTCCCCAAACCACCAGATCACCCAGTGGAATGAGTCGGGTGGCCTTCCAGAGTGCTTGAGCCACCCAAGCAAACAGCGTAATCCGTCAGGTGTTCTCCCAGAGTCTTTGAGCCACCTAAACAGGCGGAATAGCCTATTGGGTGGTCTCCCAGCATCCCTAGGCCAACAGACCGCGGGGCACAACATGCCCCCTCCTGGAGGCGGCAGTTGGAACCAGTGCCTCCCGCAGACCGCAGGGACCACAGTGTGGATGCAGTGAATTTGAACCGGGCGAAAGGATGGCTGAGCAGGGTGGCTGACCAGCAGGGAAACCAGATGAGGGAAACGGTTGATTACTGTAGGCGGGAAATCCAGCGGTAATGATGGCTGGCCAGCAATGACTTTAGGCGATGACTGATGACCCTCTGTAACCTCAGGTGGAGACGGATGACCCATGGTGACCTTAGGTGGAGACAGAGGACCCACAAAGAAACAGCTGACCCGCGAGACAACCAGGCAAAGAAGGCGATCGATCGGTGGAAAACCAGATGAAGACGAAGAAGGAGGACCCACAGTGACCTTAGGTGGAGATAGAGGACCCATGGCAACCTCAGGCAGAGAAAGAGGACCCATGGCAACCTCAGGCAGAGAACGAGGACCCACAGTGACCTCAGGCGGAGATGGAGGACCTACGGTGACCTCAGGCGAAGACGGAGGACCCACAGTGACCTCAGGCGGAGAAGGAGGATCCTCAGAGACCTCAGGCGGAGATGTAGGACCCACGTTGACCTCCGGCAAAGATGAAGGACCCACGTTGACCTCCGGCAGAGAAAGAGGATCCTTGGTGACCTCGGGAGAAGACTCAGACAGAGAAGAGACAAACACCAGGTCAGAGTCACCGGCAGCAGTGGAGCCCGGTGAGGAGAACTCAGGTGCAGCTGGCGGCTTCAACTGGTCCTCCCTACCAAGATCCAAGCAAGATCTCTCCAAGACTGATTTAGTGAAAACAAAAAAGAGAACTTGCCTGAGCTCGAGCTTCACCGCTGTCCAGGACTCTGGCAAATTGGGCTGGGACGTCCTGAATCCATTCATCTGGCACTCCAACCCCGGCTCGGCCACCTCAGACAGGGAGGAAGAGAAAAACACCGGAACATGGCTACCAGCAGTGGTGGAGCTCGGCAAGGAGAACTCAGGAGCAGAGGACATCTTTTGAGTTGGACTTATTGTTCTGGGGACAGAACCCAGTCTGAGGGGAACAGTGTAACATCGGGGCTGTGATAAGGGGCGGGGGACTCTCCCGGCATGCTTTGTGCCACGGGGTATTCAAAAATGGCTATAATTCTTGTGTTCTGTGTTATGACCCGAGCGCCGATCTCGTCCACGCTCGGGCCATGCATCATCTCTGCCGGCTTTGACAGCAGTGGATTACATTCTGGCTCCCCGGGCTCTTATTGTGACAGCGCTCGGTGGGGCTTCCTGCTGTCAGAGCCGATCAGCTGTTGTGTATCACTGCTCGTTAGTCGCCGGCTTTATTAGTGGGCACTGACAGCTGGTTGATGCAGCAGTATTTGTCAAACATCCTGAGAGATTCCTTGAGTGATGTCAGCATTCGCATCAAGGTTCATGTATGTATTCTCGTTCTTGTTCTCGTTCATGTCCTCGTTAAGATCGTAGGTGGCTGGGTGAGCTCTACGATCCCTTGCATCCTGTGTAGTGTATTTTTGCCCACAGCGGCTCATAGTCTCGTATTCGTGTCTTGTGTCTTGCTAATAAAACATCAATGCAAAACTCACTGGCGACTTTTGGAGTCTTATGGTGGCCCGCGAGGGTCACCGCGTGACAGAATACTGCTGCCTAGGCATCTAAACGGAGACGCCACACCGAGACGCCGTCCCAGTGAGTTTTTGCTTAAGTGGACAATTGTTCTTCTCTGTCTGGGTGTCACTGGCTGGGAGGATGCCGTCATCCAGGGGCCGCGGTCGGCGCCTGGGCAAGGAGTTAGCGAGCGCGCTGGAGTATGTCAATGGGACGCTCCTCGCCGCTACTTTTGACGACAACTCCAGCTATATGTGCTAGCACCTGGACTACGCTGAGGTTCTCCTGGACAACCTTCCTCTCCACTACGACGACCACCCGGTGGTGATGACGAGGAGGGCTGAACTCGCCGCACAGCGCGAGATATTCTGTGGGCTGGAGGAGGAAGACAGCAGGAAGCAGAGGAGGAGGCATCCTCACTCCCCGCGTTGGAATTCCGTTCCTGTCCCGGATCCGGTCCAGGAGTTTGCGCCATCTGGGGGCCATTGAAGACGTCGGCACCACAGCCAAGGTGAACCTCAGCAGAATCCCCGGCTGGACCCGCTGCTGGCAAAGCCCGTCAGCAGATCTCCGAGAGCGGCTCCTCCTCGTCCTTCCAGGGGGCCCTCTGTCGCCATCCAGTGGGGAGAGGGAGGAACCACATCCCCTACAGCAGGCACTATCCTCCCTTAGGGAGAAAGGCAAGTGCTAGTTCATTCTTTACATGATAATTGTGATCTGTCTTGTCTGACTCCTGGGGGCGGAGTTCGGGGTTCGCAGTCCCCCGAGCTCCTACCACCTGCTGTAGTTACAATAACCAAACCTGCTGCCTCTGTGTCTTCCTCCTCTGAGCGGCCCACAACGCCAGGCCTACATCGCCGGACAAGGAGTGGGCCTGCGGTTCTGGAGAGCCTGGATCCAGCCCCGCAGCCACGCCGTGGACAGAGGAGAAGAGCGGACTGCGG
Organism: Pholidichthys leucotaenia; assembly: GCA_020510985.1. Lineage (NCBI taxonomy): Eukaryota > Metazoa > Chordata > Actinopteri > Cichliformes > Pholidichthyidae > Pholidichthys > Pholidichthys leucotaenia. Next base: position 262,347,453 of record CM035836.1, read on the forward strand.
CCTGGAGCCTGTGCCAACGATGAAGCGTCCCCGGGTCTCCTCGCCGGAGCGGTCCGAACCAGTGGGTCGAGGGTCCCCTGCCTCCATGCCATACGGGTCATCAGCGTGGCCATCAGCGCGAGAGGAACCTCAGGCTGCGGAATCCATCTTGCCAGCTGCGGAGCCCGACGCAGCTGAGTTGGAGCCTGTGCACGAACTTCTTCGCCCTGAGCCTGGATCGACGGAGTCCTGGACAGCAACAGAACCCGAGTGCAGGCAAGTGCTCCCTCTTGTGTCTCTGTCCCCTGTGTTGGAGCATTTTTGCCTGCCTCTCGGGGAGGCAGAGTGAGGGGCAGCCACCTGCTGCGCCCGAACTCGTCTCGCTGGGTTCTGTTGCTGCCGGTGATACTGATCCCGGTTTTTCTGTGTGTTCTGAGCTTCCTTGCAGTGTCACCGGCACAGAGCCAGTCGTGGTCGGTGAGTTGGAGGTTCCAGGTTCGGGGGAGGAGGTCGTCAGCGGAGCTGCACCGACCCAGTCAGGGTCCGTTGTGGAGGCTGCTTTGGCCCAATTGGGGTCCGATGTGGGTGCGCCCGAGACCCAATTGGGGTCCTTCGCGGGAGTTGCTTTGGCCCAATCGGGGTCCGACGTGGGTGCACCCGAGACCCAATCGGGGTCCATCGCGGGAGCTGCTTTGGCCCAACTGGGTCTAACGTGGGTGCACCCGAGGCCCAATCGGGGTCCACCGCAGGTACTGTTCTGGCCCAATCGGGGTCCGGCGTGGGTGCAGCCGGGACCCAATCGGGGTCCAGCGGAGGTGCAGCGCCGGTGCGGTCCACGGACGGTGGAGGAGCTGCAGACCCTTCACCGCCTGACCCAGTTCGGGCTCATCCTTGCCTTCTGTCCCCTCTACAGAGTCATCGCCCCTGCGCATCATCGCCGGGGGCCGTGGGGGTCCCTTTTTGCTCGCCCCGGCTCTCCCGTGTTTTGTCCTTGCCAGGGAGGCTACCGTGGGCTGTTTTGCCCCGGTACTGGTGGCTGAGGGACGCGGGTCGGCCACCTGAGGAACTGTTTCACCGGTTCGGCGCCTCGGGCCGGCCACCCAACATGTTGTGTATTTCACTGGGCGATCTGGTTCGGCCACCGGAGGAGTGGACTTTCTGGGCCTGGGACAGTGGTAAGCCGCCCGGTCATGTTCCAACCCCCATGACCACCCGTCGGCCGTTGGATGCGGGGAGACCGTCTGAACTGTTCCCGTGACGTTTGGTCTTCACTGGTCGGCATGAACTGTCGGGGGTAGAGGTCATTCCTGGTGGTGGTCCAGCCCTGTAATTGTTCTGTGTCTTTTTTTTTTTTCTCTGTCCTGTGTTGTATTTGCTTTTTGACCTGAGAGTGTGGTATTTTTGTTTTCGTGCCTGGGTAATTGTGTTTCATGTATTTTGGAATGTAGTCTGGTCCTGTAATTGTTCTGTTCTTTTCGCTGTCCTGTGTTTTGTTTCTTGTAGTTGCCATTTGTGCTTTTTGGGAGTTTGATTTGTGTTCTGCAGTTGCCTCATTTGCCCTGTCATCATGTTTTGTACTGTAGGGAGTTTTTTTTCTTTTTTCTGTTATTTCGTGTCTGTGTGACTGTTTCATGTATTTTTTCTTAGTCGTTTTTTTTTTCCCGGTCTGTGCTCTGGTTCTCGATCTGCCCCATCCGCCCACTCTGGAGGGGGTGGGGGGGGGTTGGATGTCTATGGGCGTTCAGGAGCTCACCCTCGGAGGGAGGGTAGTGTTATGACCCGAGCGCTGATCTTGTCCGCGCTCGGGCCATGCATCATCTCTGCCGGCTTTGACAGCAGTGGATTACATTCTGGCTCCCCGGGCTCTTATTGTGACAGCGCTCGGTGGGGCTTCCTGCTGTCAGAGCCAATCAGCTGTTCTGCATCACCGCTCATTAGTTGCCGGCTTTATTAGCGGGCGCTGACAGCTGGTTGATGCAGCAGTATTTGTCAAACATCCTGAGAGATTCCTTGGATGATGTCAGCATTCACATCAAGGTTCATGTATGTATTCTCGTTCATGTCCTCGTTAAGATCGTAGGTGGCTGGGTGAGCCCTACGATCCCTTGCATCCTGTGTAGTGTATTTTTGCCCACAGCGGCTCATAGTCTCGTATTCGTGTCTTGTGTCTTGTTAATAAAACATCAATGCAAAACTCACTGGCAACTTTTGGCATCTTATTGTGGCCTGCGAGGGTCACCGCATGACATTCTGAGCATTATTGTTGTAGTGTTATAATTGTGTTATAAGTGTGATTGTGATAGTGTTGTTTTCCCTGCGTGTGAGAGCTTACGTGTCTGTGTCACGCTGAGTGAAGTGAGTGTGTGTGGATGACCTCCCCTCTGTTCTGCGTAATTTGGTAGCGATGAAATAAATGCCTGTTATGTTCCAAATCCTCTCTCATTATTGTGTGAACCATTGAAACATCACAGTATAAATGGCTAACTACCTCATTAGTTATTAGTCATTAATTAGCGTATGAGGAGCTGTTAAATATTACTACGGCAGCTGAATGTTGGTCTAAACAACTATGACACATCATAGGTTTTTGTGAAAATCTTATAACCTCCAGTGCCATGTGTGCTTTTTAAAATTTTAAAAACAATTGCCAATGTTGTTAGAAAAAAAATTCTGATATTAGCAGATCTGTAAGTTATATTTAATATACGCCAATATTACCACATCACATATTGTACAGTTGGCAAGATATAAATTATAATAGATGGGATATGATAAAAGCACAAAAATTAAATTGTTACAGCATGAACTTTGTTTAAAAAGCGTGGAAAAACCTCTTAGCCATCTCCCCATGTGTTGTTGAATTACTGCTCCATTTCACTTAAAGATTTCATATTCACATTTTTCCCAGAGAATATATCTAAAATGGAGTAAACAATTAATAGGGTTAAGAGTTAAACTGGGTAGTTAAATTTACAAATCAATCTATTATTTTAAAAAATGAGCACATTTTCACATTTACAGTTTTGTAAAATCTGATTAAAACAACAAAACTGCAGACATTACTTATGAGATTTATAATTGGAGTGTAAGCCAAGTTTTTTCCCCATTTATTTGGGGCAGAACCAAAAACAGGAAAATAAACTTTAGGACTCCTGACTGATCCCTGTGGTACCAGTTCTGCCGAGGTACTTCAGTGGAGACGAGACACATCCTGACTTCTGACTGAACCCTGTAGTACTAGTTCTACAGAAGTACTTCAGTGGAGATGACGCACATCCTGACTCGACACACACCCTGTGTCGGGACACAGGATGTGTACCACTGGTACCATAGGGTTTCTGACTTAGCCCTGACTGAGCCCTGTGGTACCAGTTCTTCAGAGGCACTTCAGTGGAGACGACACACATCCTGACTTCTGACAGAGCCCTGTGGTACCAGTTCTTTAGAAGTACTTCAGTGGAGACAACACACATCTTGATTTCTGACTGAACCCTGTGATACCAGTTCTTCAGAAGTACTTCAGTGGAGACGACACACATCCTGACTTCTGACTGAGCCCTGTGGTACAAGTTCTTCATACATACTTCAGTGGAGATGACACAAATCCTGACTTTTGACTAAGCCCTGTGGTACAGGTTCTTCAGAAGGACTTCAGTGGAGACAACACACAGCTGACTTCTGACTGAACCCTGTGGCACCAGTTCTTCAGTCACTTCCTGTGTTGCTGTCTGGTGTGGCTTGCTCTGTGCTTAGCTCTCCTCACTCTCCTGAGGATTATTGCCTTTAATTGCATTTTAATTGCGTTTTTCCATCTACCATCACCTCTCACTGCTGTTTAACAAGCCTCTTACACCTGTGTGCACACTCAGCGTCACCTAATCACCCTCTTTAGCCTTCTGTTCACCTTTCATTGGTGTGTTAGCTTCAGATTAGCCACTAGCTATGACTACTAGCTCTCCTTGCCCTTCTCCTCCGGTGTGGTCTTTGTGTTAGATGTTTAGCTACACTTCTGCCTCTTTTAGTGATAATGGTAAATGTAATACATGTTGTCCTTTTGAGGTGCTCAAGGCAAGGTTGTGTGATTTGGAATCCGCTCCACTGCATTGAAACACCGTCAGTGCCAGTTAATAACTACGGATTCCCATTAGCTGCAGCATAGCGCCGTAGCATAAGGCCTGCTAGCTGTCTCCCGGCATCCACCTCTCCTGAGCAGCCAGGAGAGAACGGGTGAGTGACAGTGAGAAGCATAGTGGCAAGTCCCTGGCTCACCACCAACTTGTTCATGTTTCTAATTGATATTTCCTGCTCAGCAATACACCCGCTGAGGAAAAAACTCTGATCATTGGTGACTCTATAGTCAGAAACATGAACCTGGAGACTCCAGCGGCCATAGTCAAATGCATTCCTGGGGCCAGAGCAGGTGACATCAAGTCAAATTTGAAAATGCTGGCTAAAAGTAACTGTAAATACTCCGCAATTGTTATCCATGCTGGCATGAACAACATCTGACTCCGGCAGTCGGAAGTCACAAAACTTAGTGTGGAATCAGTGTGTAACTTTGCCAAAACAATGTTGGCCTCTGTAGTATTCTCTGGGCCCCTCCCCAGTCTGACCAGTGATGGCATGTTTAGCCGCATGTCATCTTTCAACCGCTGGCTGTCTGTGTGATGTCCTGCAAACAATGTGTGCTACATAGACAATTGGACCTAATTTTGGGGAAAATCTGGTCTTATTAGGCGAGATGGTGTCCATCCCACTTTGGATGGTGCCTCTCAGTTATCTAACAATCTCGCATCATTTTCATCCAAAGTTCCAAAGCCTTGACTACTCAGAATTGGGACAAGGAAGCAGAGTCGCAGTCTTACATGCCTCTCTGCAGCTTATCTCCATCCGCCACCCCTCAACTTAGCCCCTGTCTTCTCCATCAGAGAATCACTGTCTGCTCCCTCTAAAGTGAATAAAAATACATATAATGTATAAGCATCCCAAAGTGATTAAACAAAAAGTTGGTAAATGCAAATTCAACATATAGCCTCTAAATCTAATGACCTGGCCTCTGTTCCTCCTCATAATTTAAAAATTAAATGTGGTTTATTAAGTATTAGGTCTCTAACTCCCAAGTCTCTGCTAGTCCATGATCTGTTAATTGATCATCAGATTAATTTAATATCCCTTACAGAGACTTGGTTCTGGCAAGATTATGTTGTTTTAAATCAATCAACTCCCTCTGGTTATTTAAACTGTCAAAATCCCAGAAGTTCTGGTCATGGAGGAGGAGTAGCAACAATTTACCATTCCAAATTACTAGTTAATGTAAAGCAAAAAACACATTATAATTCCTGTGAGATCTGGTCCTTGGTATTGGGCATGTTAGCAACTTTAGGTTAAACCCAATTTTCTTTGCCATAGTTTATCGTCCTCCCTCAGCCTACTCAGAGATTTTATCTGAATTTGCTCAGTTCTTAACTGATTTAGTGCTGGAATCGGATAGAATAATTATAGTAGGTGACTTTAATATACATGTAGCTGTAGATAGTGATTGCCTTAATATAGCATTATTTCAATATTAGACTTGATGGGATTTTCTCAGAAAGTAGAAAAAGCTACCCATTATCTCCACCACACGATGGACCTTGTGCTGACATATGGCACAGAAATAGAAAATCTGGTAGTGTCTCCTCTGTCATGATTTCCTGCCTTTCTGAGGCAGGAGAGACTGAAACCCAAACGCAGGAGGATGTTGTGTGTATTTATTGAACAAAACAAGACATGACAGTCCAAACAAGCAAACTGATGAATTGCACAAGACAACAGGGATGACTCCAGGACGGTCCACAGCTCGCTGGTGAGTACAAAACAGAGAAAGGACCCAAGGTGCTACTGATGTAACAGAGCGGGGGGAAGCACAAGAGAAAACCCAAAGCACTCCAGACGTAACTGGAAGGGGAGGGGGGGGCAAAACTGTACTCACAGGGCTGGAGCGGTCCGAGTCAATCCAAGTACACAAAGCACAAAACAGGTAACTGAGCTGATGATGAAGCAATAATCCGGAAAACATAACTAGGCAGACAGAGCTTTAATAATCCAAGACATGATGAGCAGAGTGATAGCCGGTATGAGTGGGTGTGTGCGTGTGAGTAAGAATGTGTGGGCTGAATTAAGTGGAAACAGGTACAGGTATGTGTGTGGATGTGTGCATGCATGTAGGAATATGTGGGTGTGTGTAGAGATGAGTAAGAGCAGGTGTGAATGAGTGTGTGCATGTATGTGTGTATGTGTGTGCATGAGAGTGGGTGTATGGATCTGAGCAGGGAGAAGAGCAGACAATGACAGATTGGAATCACCTGTCAGAACCTGACAGGAGAAGAGGGGCCCACAGGAACCAAAATAACAACCAAACATGGCTTAACAATGAAACACAAAATGGAACTCAAAAGGTAACAGAAAACACAGATCATAAAGGAACAGAAAAATGCCATGAAGCCAAGCTCGGGAGAATCCCAAGCCTGGTTCATGACATCCTCATAACCCTGTACTGCCAAACCATTATCAGTTAACCTTTGATTTTACTATTTCTGACTATTTGGCGTCTAAAGAAAAATGTTACTACAGTAGATGTCTCTCAGATGATGCTGTTACCAAATTTAAATAGGTTGTTCACTAAATGCCATGTATCAACACAATGGAGATAAGCTATGGAGAGCTTGCTCCTTCAGTAATTGACAGCATGGTACAGTGCATCCAGTAAATACTCCCAGCACACTTTTTCCACATTTTGTTATGTTACAGCCTTATTCCAAAATGGATTAAATTCATTTTTTTTCTTCAAAATTCTACACACAATACCCCATAATGACAACAGGAAAAAAGTTTTTGGTTTTTTTTTTAGATTTTTCTAATTTATTAAAAATTAAAAACTAAGAAATCCTACGTACATAAGTATTCACAGTCTTTGCCATGAAGCTCAAAATTGAGCTCAGGTGCATCCTGTTTCCACTGATAATCCTTGAGATGTTTCTACAGCTTAATAGGAGTCCACCTGTGGTAAATTCAGTTGATTGGACATGATTTGGAAAGGCACACACCTGTCTATATAAGGTCCCACAGTTGACAGTGCATGTCAGCTGTTGATGGAGATCGCTGTATCTGGACACAAATCACCGCTTTAGTGTCGTTACGTTGATTCATACGACTAAGAAGAATTCTGCTGCTCTAATCATCTGTCTGGAATGCATCTGTCAAAGAAATGTTTGGCTTTACCAAGCATGATACATGAAAAAGATACATGAAAAAGCAGAAAAAGATTCAAAACACCTGGACATCAAACTGTAAAATATTCATCAAATTAAACAGATCACCTGAAGAAGCCAAGGTCATTAACATCCGTAATATTATGGAACTGGACAAATATCAATGAATATTATGAACTGGAGTCACAGTAACAATCAGACAACTGTAGGACACTGAAGGATTATACTCATCTGCTACAAGACATTCAACAACATGAATCAAAAGATCAATAAACAGGAACAACAGGAACTGAAAGTTTTTGAATATACAGATCACAACCCACAGGACGTAGAATATAACATAGACCCTGATAATAATTTATTTAGCGCCATCAATAATGACTGTAGTTACTACACAGATGATCAGTTTAACACAATGGTCACATCTGATTTCAATATTTCTATGATCCACTTCAACAGCAGAAGTCTCTATGCCAACTTCAATAACATTAAAGATTATTTACATCAATTTAAAGAGCCATTCAATATTGTGGCAATATCAGAGACGTGACTCAGTGAAGAGAAAGGAGTGGATTTTACCATGGATGGCTATGAATTAAATTATATAAATAGAAAAGTGAAAAAAGGAGGAGGAGTTGCAATTTATGTTGACAAGAGCTTGAAATACAAGGTTGTTGAAAATCTGTCAGTAACTGTGGATGATTTATTTGAATGTATTACAATAGAAATCTGTCTGGACAATGTGAAGAATGTAGTAGTGAGGTGTGTATATAGAACACCTGGATCAAACATTGACTTATTTAAGGACTGGATGGAAAAAATGTATGCAAAACTAACTCATAAAGTTATGTTCATCTGTGGGTATTTCAATATAGATCTGATGAACTCAAAACAACATAGTTTGACAGAAGAATTTATCAACACAATGTACAGTATGGGCTTACATCCAACAATTACCGGACCTAGCAGAATCACTTCACACAGTGTCACACTAATAGATAACATATTCACAAACATTATGGAAAATAATATCAGGAGTGGGCTTTTATTGAATGATATCAGTGACCACCTGCCGATTTTTGTTGTCTATCAATGTGATTATAGGAAGAAAAAGCATACCAAAAATATTAAATATAAAAGAATAAGAACCAAAGAATCAATGTATTTACTGACAAAGGAATTATTAATACAAGATTGGAAGATAGTTTATGATGAAAATGACATAAATAAAGCATATGATAATTTTTTACAAATATTTCAATCATTGTACAATAAAAACTGTCCTATAAAACAATACAATGACAGACAACAACAAAAAAAAATATTCCTTGGGTCACCAAGGGGTTAACAAATGCATGTAAAAAGAAGAATACATTATATAAACAATTCATTAAATGCAGAACAGTGGAAGCTGAGATCAAATATAAAAGATATAAAAATAAGCTTACTAATATAATGAGGACCTGTAAGAAAGAATATTACAACAGAATATTAGAGGATAACAAAAATAAGAGGAATATGGCAAGTACTCAATGGGATTATTAGTAATCGACCTAAGAATGCTAATTATCCAGAATATTTTATTGAAAATGGCAATTTGATAAACAATATGGAAGATGTGGTCAGTGGTTTCAATAAATTTTTTGTAAACGTTGGTCCTGAATTAGCAAAATCAATAGTGACACCAGAAACAAACAACAGTGGTTCTGTGAATGAAATAGAAGATAGAAATCCAAACACAATCTTTTTGGGTGCAGTTACTGAAAAGGAAATTATCGAGACTGTGAGTAAATTTAAGAACAAAAAATCAACGGACTGGAATGAAATTGACATGACAATAGTGAAAAAAGTAATTGAAGGAATTGTTAAGCCACTCACCCACATCTGTAACCTGTCATTTCAAACTGGTACATTTCCAGACAAAATGAAAATAGCAAAAGTAATACCTCTATACAAAACAGGAGACAGTCATCGCTTCACAAATTACAGGCCAGTCTCTTTACTCTCACAATTCTCCAAAATACTTGAAAAAATCTTCACTAAGAGACTGGATGATTTCACTGAAAAACACAACCTCCTTACAGATAGCCAGTATGGTTTTAGAGCAGATAAATCTACATCTTTGGCACTGATCGAACTTATAGAAGAAATTACTAGTTGTATAGATAAAAAAAAGGTTGCTGTAGGAGTATTTATAGATTTAAAGAAAGCTTTTGACACCACTGACCACAGAATACTACTAAGGAAACTAGAAAGGTATGAATCCTTTAGTTAATTAATTAATCCTTCAGCAATGAAGGATTAAGTACTGAATCTGTAAGAGAATATAAAGTTCCTTCTCTGTGATCAGTACTATTCGACTTAATCTCTCCCTTACAAAAATCCTCCTGATCATCTGCAGTCTTTGTTTTTCAAAACACTGAGCTCATGGCCTTCGGACAGGCAGCTGCATGGACAATTGCCAAGGACAATTGCCAGTAGCCAGACAAAATATCTCCTGCCAAAGAGTCCTTGTTGTTCTTAACTGATACAACACCTGCTTTCAACATTACACTCATACTGATCCACAAACTGATGATAAAGATGATTCACTCACTGCTCTCTTTGTGTCCTGTGAACTTTTTTGGTCTGCTGATTGTGCATTGAGGGCTTTTTTTTTTCTTTGTAATCATAATATTGATCATACATGACCACTATTCTGAAATCAATGATTTTTTTTGCTCCTTCCTATTGTATTATTTCTCATGCTACCTGTACCCTCCTGTTGGCAGGCGCGTTTCAGATGCAGCCGTGTCACCGGAAATGCAGGTTCATTTTCTGTGTCAAGTCAAATCCCTCATATGTTATCAGTGATCTGTTATCAGTGATCTGTTATCAGTATCTGTTAATGTACTTGGCAATAAATCTTTTCTGAGTTCTGAGTTCTGAAAAGGTATGGGATAAGATGGGTAGGACTGAGTTGGGTGGAAAGTTATTTAAGTAACAGACAACAATTTGTACAAATTGGTGAGCACAAATCACCCTTCATGGACATCACTTGTGGTGTGCCCCAGGGGTCAGTTTTGGGACCCAAAACTCTTAATTTTGTATATAAATGACATATGCCAAGTATCAAAAATTCTGAAATTCATTTTGTTTGTGGATGACAGAAATATCCTTTGCACTGGTAAGAATTTGCAGCAGGTTTTAGAGGTGGTCACAACTGAAATGAAAAAGTTAACGCAGTGGTTCAATAAAAATAAATTATCTGTAAATCTAAAAAAAACAAAGATTATGTTGTTTGGAAATTATAAAATAAATCATGAAATAATGGTAACAATAGATGATACCAGAATAGAAACAGTACAGGAAAATAAGTTTCTGGGGGTGACACTAGACAATAAAATCTGCTGGAAACCTCACATCAGTCACATCCGGGCCAAGTTAGCAAAATGTATAGGCATACTGGGGAAGACAAGACACATCTTGGACTATAAATCATTGGTCTTATTGTACAATTCACTGTTTTTACCTTATCTTAACTATTGTGTAGAAGTCTGGGGAAACACCTACAAGACCAACCTACAGTCAATATGCACATTACAAAAAAGAGCTATAAGGATAATAAACAATGTAGGATATAGAGACCATACCAATTCGTTGTTTTTAAAGTCACATGTCATAAAGTTCTTCGATTTAGTCAAATTTAAGACAGCACAAGTAATGTACAGGGCAATTAATAATCAACTCCCAACTAATATACAAAAAATATTTTTAAAAAAAGAGACAATGATCATAGAGGAGACTTAAACTTTTCAAAACCCAAGATACGAACAACCAAGAAAAGTATGTGCATATCTGTCTGTGGGGTGGATTTGTGGAACAGTCTGGAGCCGGAACTGAAACTATGTACAAACAGAAATCAATTCAAAAAGAGGTATAAACATTATTTGCTGAAAGGATATATGTTAGAAGGGTAGTATTTATATGTACGATTCATTATGTTCACTCTGGGACATTATGGGACACTATGGAATGGTGGGTGGGACAGCACTGTGTATATCTGTGTTGTTTGAGGCTGGTTTTGATGTATGGACATCAATGTATGTTAGGATGGATGGGTGTTAATGTTTATATGTACAAAATACAGTTAATTGTTTACTTGGGGTCTTAAAGGTGGTAATTTGTATATAATTCACATGGGTGTATTTATGGAAAAGAGGAGATGGAATTAATAAGTGTTCACTTCTTCCTTCTCCCTTTCGAACAGTGTATACTGTTACTTTATTGCATTTGTCATTTGTTTGCTTTTGTTAAACTTTTTTTGTTCGAAATAAAGTATCTATCTATCTATCTATCTATGAAGTCAAAGGAATTGTCCATAGACCTCCAAGACAGGATTGTCTCGAGGCACAAATCTGCGGAAGGGTACAGAAAAATTTCTGCTGTTTTGAAGGTCCCAATGAGCACAGTGGTGTCCACCATCCATAAATGGAAGAAGTTCAGAACCACCAGGACTTTTCCTAGAGCTAGCTGACCATCTAAACTGAGCGACTGGGGGAGAAGGGCCTTAGTAAGGGAAGTGACCAAGAACCCAAGTCTGCCACTCTGTCAGACCTCCAGCATTCCACTGTGGAGATAGGAGAACCTTCCAGAAGGACAACCATCTCTACAGCAATCCACCAATCAGGCTTGAATGGTAGAGTGGCCAGACGGAAGCCACTCCTTAGTAAGAGGCACATAGCAGCCCGCCTGGAGTTTGTTAAAAGGCACCTGAAGGACTCTCAGACCATAAGAAAAAAAATTCTCTGGTCTAATGAGACAAAGATTGAACTCTCTGGCATGAATGTAAGGTGTCATGTTTGGAGGAAAGCAGGCACCGCTCATCACCAGGCCAATACCATCCCTACAGTGAAGCACAGTGGTGGCAGCATCATGCTGTGGGGATGTTTTTCCACAACAGGAACTGGGAGACTGGTCAGGAAAGAGGGAAAGAGATAGAGGGAAAGCAATGTACAGAGACATGATGGATGAAAACCTTCTCCAGAGCGCTCTTGACCTCAGACTGTGGCGACAATTCATCTTTCAGCAGGACAACGACCCTAAGCACCCAGCCAAGATATCAAAGGAGTGGCTTCAGGACAACTCTGTGAATGTCCTTGAGTGGCCCAGCTAAACTAAACTTTCTGCTGCACATTCACCAGCCATAATGCTCTGCACTGTGTGTCTATATATATATATATATACATTTATAGTAATATGGACATATGTTTACTAGATGTTGTTTTTTCTTGCCTTCTGATTGTTGCTCTGAGTGTTGCTATCCCTGTGCTGTTGCAATCCTGGAATTTCCCCATTGTGGGACTAATAAAGGCTTATCTTATCTTAAACCCAGACTTGAATCTAATTGAACATCTCTGGAGAGATCTAAAAATGGCTGTGCACCGACACTTCCCATCCAACCTGATGGAGCTTGAGAGGTGCTGCGAAGCAGAATGGGCCAAACTGCCCAAAGATTGGTGTGCCAAGCTTGTGACATCATATTCAAAAAGACTTGAGGCTGTAATTGCTGCCAAAGATGCATCAAGAAAGTATTGAGCAAAGATTGTGAACACTTACGTACATGTGATGTCTTAGTTTTTTATTACCTCCGCCAGGCCGAAAGGCCAGGCGGAGGTAATGTTTTTGCCGGGGTTTGTCTGTGTGTTTGTCTGTTTGTCTGTCTGCTTGTCTGTCTGTTTGTCTGTTGGTTAGCAAGATAACTCAAAAACTTTTGGACGGATTTCAATGACAATTTCAGGCGTTGTTGGAAATGGTACAAGGAAGAACTGATTAAATTTTGGGGATGATCCGCATCACCGTCTGCATACAGGAATTTTTTAAAGCATTTTTCCACACTGTGACATACGGCCATTTTCAACATGTGCGCAGGCGCAATGGAGGGCGCTGGGCGTCGTGTCTGACCAACACAAACTCCGCCTTCTTCAACGTTTTAGCCACAAAAGCACACAGAAAACACTGCTGGCCTGGGCCCGCCAGCGTCCCTGTTTTTGCGCCACGCTGCAAAACCTGACACGGCCACCTGTCCGCCGCCCGATTATTTGCCACAAATTCCCCGCCCAGCTATAGGCGCTGCGTAAAAACGACCTCTCTGCCGGGGAAGACTCTAAATTCTGTTTTGCCGCGGAGCGCAACCCCAATATAATATAAAACCCACGGCAACCTGTCTAACCAATCTGCATCCGTCAGTGGAGGAGATGGACACACCAACACTTCAGTTTATTACCTCCGCCAAGGAGGCAATGCTTTTACAACCGTAAAACGGGGCTATAAGGGACGGCGGGGTAATATGGGACACTTTTCTAAATGTAATTCTGCTTTTTTAATTTTGCTTCCGCCTAGATTTGATGAAGGATTCATGGATATTTGACAATAACAACACAACTCAGCGTCCTGCTCAAAATAAAAAAAGCAGAATTACATTTAAAACATTTGCCAGAAAAGTGTCCCTTATTAACCCGCCGTCCCTTATAGCCCTGTTTTACACTACTGAACCACTAATCCTATCACTATCACATTGATTGTCATTCATTAATTGTCTGTTTATTGCACTGTCCATGTCAAATAAACAAATAATCATTGTGAATCCAATTGCTAGTCATATCTTTTCATGCTCAGGGAATCTGAAAACGTACACACAAACACTGTATGGGGGGAACTGTGCCGCTTGGCGGAGGTCTGCGCTCTCCGAGTGCTTTTCTAGTTATTAATAAATTTGCAAAAATCTCAAGAAACCTTTTTTTCATGTGGTCATTATGGGGTGTTGTGTGTAGAATTTTGAGGAAAAAAATTAATTTAATCCATTTTGGAAAAATGTTGTAATGTAACAAAATGTGGAAAAAGTGAAGCGCTGTGAATACTTTCCGGAAATACTGTAGAAAGTATGACAGCTTCTCTGCATCAGATTCTAGACATGGTGGCCACTTTAAAAAAAGAAAAAGTCTAATCAGAGATTTCTAACTCCTCAGTTCAACACAGAATTTCGTAGCTTAAAACAGAAGACTCGCTAATTAGAAAGAAAACAGTGCTCCACTAGATTAGATTAAATCTATTTAGCTTGGAGAAATCAACTTGTAATTTATCAAAAAATCTCTTAGGAAAGCTAGAACAAGTTATTTTTCGGCATTAACAGAAGAGAACAAGAATAATCCCAGGTTTCTTTTCAGGACTGTAGTCAGGCTGACAAAGAGTCAGGACTCTGTCAAATTTAGCTTTCCCTTAGAGCTTACAAGTCAGGACTTTATGAACTTCTTCAATAATAAAATTTCATCTATCAGAGATAAAATCAGTCAGATTCTTCCCACCGTTAACTTAAATACAGTAACCACTACAACTCCGTCAACTGATATCTGTTTGGATGAGTTTACACCAATTGACCTTTCAGAGTTAGATAAAATAATTTCCTCATCCAAGCTTTCAACTTGTCTGTTAGACCCTATTCCTGTCAGGTTATTTAAAGAAGTCTTCCCTTTTATTGTTAGCTCTATTCTTCAAATAAGCAATTTTTCATTAACATTAGGCCATGTACTGCAGGCTTTTAAAACTGCTGTAATTAAACCCTTACTTACAGGAGTTTTAGCTAACTATAGACCAATCTCTAATCAGCCTTTCATTTCAAAAATCTTGGAAAGAGTTGCTGCTACACAATTATTTGATCACTTGCAGAGAAATGGTTTATTTGAAGAGTTTCAGTCAGGGTTTAGAATTGATCATAGTACTGAAACAGCTTTAGTGAAGGTCACTAATGACCTCCTTATCGCATCTGATAATGGACTTGTTTCTGTACTTGTCCTTTTGGACCTTAGTGCTGCTTTTGTTACTATCAATCATAATATTTTACTTGATAGACTAGAACACCTTGTTGGACTTAATGGAACTTTGCTGCAGTGGTTTAAATCTTATTTATCGGTTCTAGTTTGCTCATGTCAATAATGAGTTTTCTTCCAACTCAAAGCTCACGGAGTTCCACAGGGATCTGTGCTAGGCCCTATTCTTTTTCGTTTTTATATGTTTCTGCTAGGCAACATTATTAGAAAGCACCAGTGTTGAGCAAGTTACTAAAAAATAGTAACTAGTTACAGTTACTAGTTACTTCTTTTCAAAAGTAACTGAGTTACTTACCAATCACTGCATGATTAAGGTAGCTAGTTACTTGGAAAAGTAACCTTCATGTTACTTTTAAATGCATACTTAAATCATCTTGCACACATAGCAAAATAATTTAATTAATGATTACATTATGGATTTCTTAATGTCAGGCTGAAAACAGACTGTTTCAGACAGAGCTTTGAGAACATGTTTAGTCTGCTTTGTCCTGCCTTGAGAGCTCTTATTGTGGGAAAAATCTGAAGAAAATCAATACAAAATTGCCAGTAATTTCCTCATTTTGGAGTGAGAAATAGGGTTTGTGGAGTGAGAGAGAGGTAAAAAGGAGTGAGAATCGCTCCTAAAGAGTGAGTTGGCAACACTGCATAAAGTTGTCAATGTTTCTTACCTTTATGATTATGGATTTAATCTGATGTGTAGTGATCCACAAAAATGTCCATTATCCACAGTCCAAATGATTGCTGTGACAGAGACATGACCCAGTCTCTTAAATTCCTTTTGGAGATCAAATCCATTTTTGAATAAGCTTTATCCAGGTGGCAAGAAAATGTGTTTTAACTTCAGTGGATCACAGTCTCAGCTTTCTGATGGAAAGTGACTGTTATCAGATCTTCATTCTGTCACGACCTATCTGGCAGTCATTTACCTGTGCTTGAAATCCAGCTGGTGTTGTTATCAGTGTTGTTAGCATAGCATAGCATGATAGCTTTGTTGGATATTGTTGCTGTTCTCAGGCGCTTCTGAAGCTTGCAGTCGGTCTCACACAGCCCACCAATATGCTTTTGTCCTTAACCGCGACAAAGGAAAAATAATCTGTCTATTTCCACAAAAACAAAGTAGGTTCATCTTTTCCATTTGTGGCTGCTGGCTGCAGCAGTGAACAGGTTCTTGACTGATGGCTGCGTCACCTACGTTGGGTCAGTTTGTATTTATTTGTGCTAAAAATATCTGTCCATATTAATAAAACGAGTAACACGAGTAATGCATCTGATCAAATTTCAGTAACTGTAATGCATTACTGAATTTTTAAACTAATTTCATAACACAGCACGTTACTACAAAAGTAGTGAGGTTACAGTAATGCCTTACTTTGTAACGCGTTACTCCCAACACTGGGATGCACTGTATACATTTTCATTGTTATGTAGATGACGCACAATTATACTTGTCAGTGAAGCCAGATGACAGTAATCAATTAGCCAAATTAGAGGCTTGTCTTAAGGAAATCAAAGCTTGGATGACTTGTAATTTGTTGCTATGGATTTCAGATAAGACTGAAGTCATTCTAGTTGGTCCAAAAAACCTTAGAAATACCTTTCCAAATCAAACTCTTAGTTTGAATGCCGTTACTCTTTCTCTTAATAGTTCTGTGAAGAACCTTGGAGTTATTTTTGATCAAGATCTGTTCTTTAATTCACATATTAAACTTGTTTCTAAGACTGCCTTTTATCATTTGCATAATATTGCCAAGATTAGGAGCATCTTGTCTCAGAGTGATGCTGAGAAACTAATCCACACTTTTGTTAGCTCTAGATTAGATTATTGTAACTCTTTATTATCAGGCTGTTGTAAAACATCTTTAAAAAGTCTTCAGCTGATCCAAAATGCTGCAGGTGTGGAGATGTGAGAATGACAAGGCAGAGTTCTCTCTCAAGTCAGCTTTATTCACATCACCATCATCTCAAAGCAGAAAAGAGAGCCACACAGGAAACTCTCGTCCTTAAATATAAGGACTCTTACAGTTCACAGGTCACATGTATCACAGACCACATTGCATTATCAAGAAGTAACAATGCATCCTCACTCCATGATATCACTTCCACTGTCTCCCCTGCATCCCTTCTTTAATCCTTTAATTATACCCCCCACAGTCTCAAGCCTTGCATACCAAAGCTAAGATTCTTGCAGCTTCCTGTAATCACCAAGGAAGCTCTGCTTTTGTTCTGATCTAAAATGTGAGTCACAAAACAGGTTCACATATGTGTGTCCACCACACAAAGCCCCCCCAACATTTTAGAACAAACAAGAGAATAACAACATGCATGCCGTGATAGTATCAATACACATCAGTCCACATGCTGTCTAGGCTTAAGTCTCCTGCCGTATCTGCTGTAGCTGGGATTCAATGTCTCTGCGGCGCTGTCACGCTGGGGGTTTGCCGTCTGGGGGTGGAAACCTTTTGTCAGCACCTGTGGGTGTTCTGGGGAAACATTACTCTTTGAAGCCCCCCGCGGTGGTCTACCTCGCCGCGGGGCCCGCGCCAACAGCACTTGCTCATCTGCCACCACAAAAGCGGGTTTGAGTCTGTTTATGCCAACTTTCTCTTTCCTACCCCCCAAATCTAGCAAAAACTGCTTGTCCCCTGTTTCTAGCACTCTGAACGGTCCGTCATAAGGCAGTCGCAGCAGGGCTCGATGCGCATCGTGTCTGACAAAAACAAACTCTGCGTTCTTCAAGGTTTTAGGCACAAAAACGTGCGGAAAACTGTGGTGCGCAGGGCTGGGCAGCGTGCTTGATTCTATGTTACTCCGCAACAGCTGAGACGGGGAGTCGTCTGGCGCAGGGTTATCTGGGAGAAACTCCCCAGGCAGCCGGAGTGGCTGCGCAAACACAAGCTCCGCTGGGGAGGCTTCTAAGTCCTCTTTAGGCGCAGAACGCAACCCCAAAAACACCCACGGTAACTTGTCTACCCAATTTGCATCCGTCAGTGACGCTCTGAGAGCCGCTTTCAATGACCTATGAAAACGTTCGCATAGCCCGTTAGCCTGTGGATTGTACGCAGTTGTGCGGTGAATTGTGACACCCAGGCTGCGGGCCATTGTCGACCAAAGCTCGGACACAAATTGAGGGCCTCTGTTGGACGTAATGTCCGACGGAACGCCGAAGCGCGCCACCCAAGCTGTTAAAAACACGCACGCCACCTCCTCGGCCGTGGTTGATGCCAGCGGGACCACTTCAGGCCAGCGCGTGGTGCGGTCCACCATTGTCAGAAGGTGTGTGCACCCTTGTGACGGCGGGAGGGGGCCCACGAGGTCCACATGAACGTGATCGAACCTCTTGGCCGGAATGTGAAACGGCTCCAAAGGAGCCCTCATGTCCCTGTGTATTTTGGCTCGTTGACACGCCATGCAGGCTGCTGCCCACTCTTTAACTTGTTTGCGGAGGTTCAGCCACACAAATTTCTCTCCTACCATTTTGACCGACACGCGCACTCCAGGGTGCGCCAAAGAATGAACCGAGTCAAAAACGCGGCGGCGCCACGCGGCCGGTACTACTGGACGCAGCCGTCCAGTGGAGACATCGCAGATTAGGGGGGGCATACCGTCTTGCAGCACCCTGCTCTCCAGCCTTAACCCTGTTCGTCCAGACTGAAGCGCGCGCACATCCGCGTCACCAACCTGCTCCGCAGCCATGGCTGCGTAATCTACTCCTACGCTGACTGGGGCCGCCACGGCGTGCAAGAGGCAATCTGCCACTACATTGAGTTTGCCCGCCACATGCTGAATATCAGTGGTAAACTCTGATATCGCAGCCAGCTGTCTCTGCTGCTGGCCTAACCACGGTTCAGAAACCTTGGCCATCGTGAATGTTAGCGGTTTGTGGTCAATGAACACTGTGAAAGAGCGTCCTTCTAGCCAGAACTGAAAGTGGCGGATGGCCAAATGGAGAGCCAGCAGCTCCCTGTCGAACGCGCTGTATTTACGTTTGCTATCGCGCAAGGTCCTGCTGAAAACTGCGAGGGGCTGCCAAACCCCGGCTACATGTTGCTCCACGACCGCCCCTATGGCCACATCTGACGCGTCAGTGGTGAGCGCTATGCGGGCCGTTGGGTCTGGGTGTGCCAACAACGCAGCCTTTGCCAGGGCTGCTTTCACCTCCGAGAATGCTTGGTCCCGCTCTGAGGACCACTCGACCTTATCCGCGGGTTCCTTTTTTTTGAGCGCGGCATACAGCGGCTGCATGAGTTGCGCCACGCGGGGGAGGAAACAGTTATAAAAATTCACCATTCCCAAAAACTCCTGCAACGCCCTGACCGTCTGAGGCCGGGGAAAATCTGCCACCGCGCACACTTTGTCAGGAAGCGGAACTGCTCCTTCAGGGGAGACGCAGTGTCCTAAAAAATCGATCTGCGCCACCCCGAACTGACACTTCGCTGGGTTGATTATTAACCCGGGATCTCCCAACCTTCAGAAAACTGTGGCCAGGTGTTTTTCTTGTTTGTCTTCGGACGCGCTGGCTACTAAAATATCGTCCAAGTAGACGAACACGAAAGGGAGATCGCGAAGCACCGCGTCCATCATGCGTTAGAACATCTGAGCAACCCCTTTCAGTCTGAATGGCATGCGTAAAAACTCGAATAGGCCAAACGGAGTTATTACCGCTGTTTTGGGTATGTCCTCAGCGCGCACTGGGACTTGGTGGTAACCGCGGACCAAGTTTATTTTAGAAAAAACGCGCGCCCCTGCCAAATGAACGTGTTGCAGGCCAAGCCTGCTCTCCTTTAACCTGGACAGGTTGCGGTGTGTATGTGTGTGTGAGTGTGTGTGTGTGTGGAGGAGAAGTGACATAAGGGGGCCCATGGCGGCGTTGCGTGGCTGAGACGGGGGTAGCGATGGAGGTATAACGAGCTGTACGTAGTGATATGAAGACTGTAAGAAAGCCAGTGTGGTCCGGACGAGCAGTAAGTGTGGACAGTTGCTGCAGTTCTAAATAAAGTGCCTCGTTCTTTCCACTTGAAAAGTCTGTTGGATTGTGTATTGGCTGTTACCACTAACGAGCCGTGCTAGCATAAACTTGGCTAGCGCTACCCGGGGCTGCTCAACTACGGTTCGGCGGTCGGCAGAATAGCGGGTTGGTAACACTGGGGGCTCGTCCGGGATCAAAAGACTTTAAGTGGGAGACACAACAGGCACGTTTAATGCCGCGACGAAATTGTAAATCTGCAGCGGTGGAGCCGGAGATAATGGCGGCGTGCGGCTGCCGCGGCGCCAGTGCGGGCCAGAGGTATGCTGATGTGACGACCTCAAATGTGAGTAAAAACCCCTTTGTGAATGATGTAACAGAGGACTTTGGAGTTACCACAGACTGTTTTGAACAACAGGATGGCATGTGTGCGTACGACAGATGTAGTACAAATCCCTTTGTCACTAGCATGGGGCTAACATTAGCTGCACACGAAATGGCGGCTAGTAATATGCTGCTTCAACCAAACGTGGCACAGCCGCCTGCTCTACCACCCTCGCTGTCCACCAACCCTTTTATTTCATCTCCAGCTCAGCATGCAGCAGTATGTGGTGAGTTTGTGACCTCATCTAACCTGAACTATGATACCACCAGAAGCACAGCTGTCTATAGTGGCTCATTACAACCACATAATAACAGAAATGATATGGGCCCAGCCACTGTTTTCACCGTTGGTGATGGGCTGGTTAACTCAGCCACTTCCATGAACATGAACTATAACAGCTGCGAGAGTAGCACCCCAGCTGCCCTGATCCAGACACCACTCCAACCATGCACAGTGTCACCATTTACCCCACACAGACCCCAGCATGTGGGACGGAGTCCGGAAATGCAGGCCCTGGGCTGCGACTGCATCACCCCGAGCCCTATGTCACCACCATGGAATACAAAAACTCAACCTTGTGGCTGCCACCAGTATAACCAGAGGAAGGCTGGCTGTACACCACGTAGCTGCTCATCACATCTAGTACACTACGACGGTGCTGCAGATGACAGTGACGTTGAGCCTCGTGGACGACAGGAGAGGATTCCTACACTGCAGCCAGGTCAGTTTGACGGATCTAGTGCATGGAAGGATTTCCTTTATCATTTTGAAAACTGTGCACAAGCTAACTGCTGGTCAGAGAGAAAAATGGCGGTGCAGCTCAGGTTCAGTTTGACTGGAGCAGCGGGAGCAATCGTCCATAAAAATCCAAGATCTGGCAGGTGGAGCTATCAGCAGATCGTGGATGAGATAGAGGCTGCCTATGGGCCATGCTCCGAGCACGCAGCAGCTGTGGGGATTGAACTGAGACAAAGAGTCAGGCGGCCCGGTGAAACCTTGCATTCTCTGAGGGACAACATCTATGAGAAGGTTTCTATCGTGTATGCCGACCATACAGAGCGAGAGCAAGATGCAAACAGAGTAGAGACTTTTACTAATGCCCTAGCTGATGCAGAGGTGGTGCAAAGACTCTTAGAGGAGAAGCCACTCACACTGGCCAGCGCCTACAACATCGCTCACAGGTATGAGACAACAAAAAGGGCTGCAAAGACTGTTACACGACTGATGCAGGCAGGTGTGCTCAGTACAGGGGAGAGGAGAGCTAGAGCAGCCGCAGTGCGGGACAGCACCGGGTTGGAGCCAACAGGATTAGCTGTGAGGCCTGTCAGTGCACCAGAGGGAGAGCCGAAGCTCCATCAGCGTTGGCAGCCCAAGGGAGATAATGGACCGGGGAAGAGGAGCTTCAGGGAGCTGGTCTGCCACAATTGCTTGGGCGTTGGACATATTCAGCGGAACTGCCCCTCCCCCCGTTCTCTGAAGCCACGTGCCACAAGTGCGGCGCAGACAGCAACAACGGGCCCTGGCACAGTGGTCATCTGCACTAAGGGTCAGGAGGACGAGTCATGTGTACAGGTGACGATGTACGGCCTGGAGATTCGTGCTCTGTTGGACTCCGGTGCCCGCCGGAGTGTACTACCCCTCCACCACTACAATGCTATTCCTGCCCAAGCCAGACCCCCCATACAGCCATCCATTGCCAGAACACTGCAGGGCGTCAGACCAGATAGTTTACCAGTTCTAGGGGAGGTTGACGTCCCACTGCACATTGGGAGCCGTGTCTGCAGTGTGAACTTTGTTGTGGCAGACATCACTGAGAACACTGAGGTCATCTTGGGACACCCTTTTCTGCTGCAAGCATGAGCTTGTTTGGACTACGGCCGGGGAGAGATAACCCTCTTTGGCGAAAAGGTGCCCCGCTGCAATACAGACTCAGGGCCGGAGGTGCACCTTGTCAGGGTGGCTCGTCGCACCGTGCTGAGGCCAGGCTGCGAGTACATAGTGCCTGGCACTGTACGCCGCCAACCTGCTGTTGATGGGGACCTGCTGTTAAGCCCCATCAAATGCTTCGTCGAGAGACATGGAGTCCTAGTGGCGCGGGTTGTTGTGCGAATGCCACAGTCCACTGATATCCCCATCAGAGTTTTTAACCCTGGTGCAGCTCCTGTCACCTTGAAGAAGGGAGCGGTGGCGGGAGTGCTCCAGTCAGCAGTGGTGCTGGGAGAGGCGGAGCTTCAGTCTCGTGATGTCTCGACTGTCCCTGAGCATGTTGACCAGGCCATTACTCCTGTGCCCCCCCACCTGCAGGCCTTGTATGCAGAGAGCTGCACCAACCTACCGGAGCACGACCATAGTAGGCTGGCTGGCCTATTGCAGTCCTACAGCGATGTGTTCTCCATGGGGCCCACCGACCTTGGCCGCACCAGCCTTGTGCAACACGACATTCTAACTACTCCTGGGCCGCCTGTTAAATAGCCACCCCGCAGAATGGCTGAGGATAAGCAGATTGCAGCTGACCAGCAGGTGCGGCAGAGCCTGGAGATGGGCGTAGCTCAGCCCAGTAACAGCAGTTGGGCTGCACCAATTGTGATGGTGAGAAAGAAGGACCAGAGCCCGCGCCTTTGTGTGGATTATTGCCCCTTAAATGAACGAACTATTAAAGATGCCTATCCCCTGCCCCGTATTCAGGATGCTTTGGACACTCTGTCTTCTGCCACGTGCTTTAGCACACTGGATTTGACATCTGGCTACTGGCAGGTGGAAATGACCCCAAGAGCCCGCAAAGCTGCTGCTTTCTGCACCTGGAGGGGGCTTTTTGAGTGGAGTGTGATGCCTTTCGGACTCTGCAACGCACCTGCAACGTTCCAGCGGCTCATGGACCATGTTCTAGTCGGTCTGCAGTGGGAGACATGCTTAGTGTATCTCGACGACATCATAGTCCTGGGGCGGGACACCACACAAATGTTGGAGCGGCTTGGCCAAGTGTTCACTAGGCTGCGTGAAGCCAACCTCAAACTGAAACCATCCAAGTGCTGTTTGTTCCGGGAGCAGGTCCCCTACCTGGGGCATATTATCTCGGCCAAAGGTGTTGCTACCGACCCTGAGAAAATAAAAAAGGTGGTGGAATGGCCCATCCCCCGCAATGTCTCAGAGGTGCGCCAGTTTGTGGGCTTGGCATCATATTATCGGCAGTTTGTTGAAGATTTCGCCTCAATCGCCAAACCGCTTCATGAACTCACAAAGAAGT
This sequence comes from Pholidichthys leucotaenia, assembly GCA_020510985.1. NCBI lineage: Eukaryota > Metazoa > Chordata > Actinopteri > Cichliformes > Pholidichthyidae > Pholidichthys > Pholidichthys leucotaenia. Next base: position 262,371,139 of record CM035836.1, read on the forward strand.
ATGCACGTTTTAATTGAACAGCTGACTGCCAGGAGGCATTTGAGGAACTGAAAGTCCGGTTGACGTCAGCACCTGTGCTCGCCTACCCTCTTGATGATGGTGACCTCTTCCTGGACACGGATGCTAGTGACTGGGGAATTGGAGCGGTCCTCTCCCAAATGCAAGGAGGTGAGGAGAGAGTGCTGGCATACGGGAGCAGGAGACTTTCCTCCACGGAGCAAAACTACTGTACCACTAGGCGAGAACTCCTAGCAGTGGTGGAGTTCACCTCTCATTTTAGACAATACCTGCTCAGGAGGTCCTTTGTTGTCCGAACCGATCACAGCAGCCTGCGCTGGCTAACCAAGCTGAGACAGCCAGAGGGACAACTTGCTCGCTGGTTGGAGAAACTAGCCGAATATTACTTCCAGGTGATCCACTGGGGGGGAAAGTTCCACCAAAACGCTGACGCTTTGTCCAGGAGGCCGTGTAGAAGCTCCTGTCCCTGCACCGTACCCGAGCTGGACTCTAGCGGCAGCTTGCGCCAAAGCAAGGGGGTGCAGTGCAGCCTCGCCAACAGTTTCCTAGAAGATGCTCCGCTAGCAGCATCCCCTGAGCAAGCTCTAGTGGGGGTAGTCAATGTTACCAACAACAGTGGTGGCCATCCTCTCTCTCATCCAGATATCACCAGGGTGAGCGAGCCATCTCAGACTGAACTGTTCAGGGGTTGGACCCAGGAGCAGTTAAAAGGAGCACAAATGACTGACATGGACATAGCACCTTTGTGCATGTGGTTTGAGAAGGGGGAGGGACGGCCTGCGTGGGCTGATGTGGCATCATGCAGTCCCGCCACCAAAGCCTAATGGGCACAGTGGAAGCAACTCTATCAGAGGGATGGGGTTGTACTCAGAAAGTTTTACTGCACAGAGGGAAAGGTGTTTTACCCCCAGATTCTCCTGCCGAGCTCGTACCGCACATCTGTAATGGCACAGATGCATGAGGGGCCGGTGGGGGGCCATTTTGGTGCAGAGAAGACCATTTCTCGCCTTAAGACCCGGTACTTTTGGTACGATATGAAAACTGATGTCACCCTTTGGTGCCGCACCTGCACCAGCTGCGCATCCAAGGCTCGCCCCAAGAAAACTCCACAGGCGGCCATGGGCTCTGTAAAAGTAGGCAGCCCCATGGAACGGATTGCTGTTGATCTCATGGGTCCGTTAAACGAGACTGAGCGGCACAATCGCTATATAGTGGTTGTTCAGGACTATTTTAGCAAGTGGGTCGAAGCTTATCCAGTTTCTGATGAGCAAGCGACAACAGTAGCTGAGAAGATTGCCTCGGAGTGGGTGTGTAGGCACGGAGTGCCCCACTCCCTCCACAGTGATCAGGGCACAACCTTTGAGTCAGCTGTGTTTCAGGGAATGTGTGCCCTACTGGGAATTGAAAAGACCCGTACCACCCCATTTCATCCCCAGTCCGACGGCCAGGTGGAGGGGTTTAATGCCACCCTGCAAAAGATCCTGGCTACAACTGCTGAGAGATGTCACTGGGATTGGGATGTGATGATTCCTTATGCACTGATGGCTTATAGGGCAACTAAGCACAGTTCCACAGGGTTGTCACCCAACATGATGCTTTATGGTCGAGAGGTCACGGAACCAGTTGACTTGGTGGCTGGTATGCCCCCCGACTACACCCATAGCAGCTCACTTCCCTTATATGTGATGCAGCTCAGAGAACGACTGGAGCTTTCCCACCAGCTGGCACGGGAAACCTTAGGGACAGCTGCTGAGCATGCAAAACGGCAGTATGATAAAAACATTCACCAAATCCACTACAAGGTTGGAGATGCAGTATGGCACTTGGTCAAGGGCACCAAGAGGGTGAAAAACAAAATACAGTGGTACCTCTACTTACGAAATTAATTCGTTCCGGAAGTATTCTCGTAACGTGAAAATTCCGTAAGTAGAGGCGCGTTTTACATGTAAATGCCGTAATCCGTTCCAAGCCCCCCAAAATTCGGGCATAAATTTTTTATAAATCATAAAAACGCATCAAAACATGTAACAAATACATGTTACAATTAGATTACTGCACAATAAACATAAAATGAGAGTTTAAAATGAGAGAAAGAATAATAAAAGAGAAAGAATAATAAAAATTATGTTCATTTACCTTTTAACTGCTATCGTCGTCGATGTCGTCACCTTTTGCCTTCTTTGGTTCATGTTCTGATCCAAGGACGTTTGCTTTTGTCGGCTTGTAAGTGCTTCCTTTTGTTTTAATACCGTGCTGATCGTTGATGTATTACGGCCATATTCTTTGGCGAGATCAACCAAACGCATCCCCTTTTCATACCTCTCGATTATCTCCTTCTTTGTTTGTATGGACAAAAAAACTCTCTTCTTCTTTTCTCCTTTTCCACTTATCTCCGTCACTTTCTTGGGGCCCATAGTGAATAAATGTTAATTCTGTACTGTACACACACGTAAAACTTTCACCTTGTTCTTAATAAAGTTTTGGGAAAAAAAACAAAACAAAAAACTTCGTGGCCAATGGGATACCAGGAAGATGCGAGGCGATAGCCAATGGCAGAGCAGCTACAGGTATGTTTACGTTCGGTAAACTACGGGAGCTGCGAGGAGCGCGTACTTTTTTGCCTTTCGTATCCTGAAATTTCGTTCGTAACAAGAGGCAATATTTTCCAGTTGAGGCGTGTCGTAACCTGAAAATTCCATATGTAGAGACGTTCGTAAGTAGAGGTACCACTGTACGGAAGTTTTTGCCCTCCTACGAGGGTCCCTATATCGTCGTGGGCCAGCTGGACGACATGGTTTACCGTATCCAGAAAAGCCAAAGGGCTAAAGTCAAGGTGGTGCACCATGACAAACTCAAACCTTACTACTCCAGAACCCCTCTGGACAACAGCTGGGCATTCCAGGGCGCCAAAGAATGGTCAGTGGTGGAGGATCCTCCGCCGGTGTGGGACGACGGTGCAGACAACGCAGACATCGGCCCTCTGGACCTGTGGGACAACTCGCCAGAGGTGGAGGCTGCTGCTGCAGGGGCCCTTCCGGACCCCCACTCTTCACAGACAATTCGACCAGACTGCGACCATCCTTCTGAGAGTTCTTCTTGCCCTCGGCTGGATGAGGCCGGAACTAAGGATTCGAGTGAGGGACGCAACCAATGTCGTCTTCCTGTTGCCGCACCACTTCAGAGGCCACAGAGGACCCGCGGAGCTCCGGACAGGTTTGGTGACTGGATTGCACACTGTACATTAAGAATTGAATAGACTTGCCTTAGTTATTTAGTGGTGAGATCATTGTTCCAGGTGAGGGCAAGAATGCGCCCTGATCTCATCGAGAGTAACGGTAGTCTACCCGGAACTCCCTAGTTTCAGTTAAAAAAAAAGGGGGAATTACGTTTCTAAGTGTTCATTTTGCAAGAAATAAGAGTTCTATTTTTGTAGTCGCACTCAGCAGCAGGCTGTTTGAGGGGCTGTACAGACTTTGGAGCACACTGAAGATGCTTTAACCACTATGTGTATGTGACAGTTGGCATTTGATATCTCAGTCGTTGTGGCCGCATCTTATGATATTAGCACTTTGCATGTAGAACCCTAGGGGTAAGCTGAAGTCTTTGGTTTAAGATGTTTATAGATGTCTAAGTTTGCGTCTCCTCCTACGAACTCTTGTGCACAGAACGAAGATTTTATCACACATATTTTGGTGTCACCGCAATGTGAATTAGTGTGAGGACATGCAGTAGGCATTAACAGACATTCTTTGGACATTTCTTTCCCTTTTGCCTTCAGTCACCTTTTACAGGTGGAGAACTCATTTGTGGACTGTTGGAGATGTTCAGTTGTATGATGTATGTATTTCTCTCGCCATGATATGTAATGACGTGTGCTGGAGTGATGTCAAAGATTGATCATCATCCAGAGTGGGGGTAGTGTTGCAGGCCAAGCCTGCTCTCCTTTAACCTGGACAGGTTGCGGTGTGTATGTGTGTGTGAGTGTGTGTGTGTGTGTGTGTGGAGGAGAAGTGACGTAAGGGGGCCCATGGCGGCGTTGTGTGGCTGAGACGGGGGTAGCGATGGAGGTATAACGAGCTGTACGTAGTGATATGAAGACTGTAAGAAAGCCAGTGTGCTCCGGACGAGCAGTAAGTGTGGACAGTTGCTGCAGTTCTAAATAAAGTGCCTCGTTCTTTCCACTTGAAAAGTCTGTTGGATTGTGTATTGGCTGTTACCACTAACGAGCCGCGCTAGCATAAACTTGGCTAGCGCTACCCGGGGCTGCTCAACTACGGTTCGGCGGCCGGCAGAATAGCAGGTTGGTAACAAACGGAAAAATCCTGGATATGCGGGATTGGGTAAAGGTCATGCGCTGTAGCGTTGTTTAACCTGCGGAAATCCCCGCAAGGTCGCCATGATCCATCAGCTTTCGGGACCATGTGTAGCGGGGAAGCCCACGGACTGTTTGAATGCCTGACAATGCCCAACCTCTCCAGGTTGGCGAACTCCTCGCGCGCTATGGCCAGCTTAGCTGCGTCCAAGCGCCGAGCTTTTGCAAAAACGGGCGGTCCGGTAGTGGTAATAAAATGCTCCACCCCGTGTTTAGCGACTGTTGCCGAAAATGTGGGGACCGTGAGCGCTGGGAACTGAGTGAGCAGTGTGTGGAACTTACCGCTTGCAGCTGTGACGTTGGCTTGTGCTGTTGGCGGGGCCACTCGCGCTGTCCAGGGGATAGAATCAAAAGAAAATGCATTAACCAGGCGCCTGTTAGCGAGATCAACCAACAAACCATGTGAGCACAAAAAATCAGTCCCCAACATATTGAAATTTACTGCTGCTACAACAAAAGTCCACTCAAATGTACGGCCATGTAGAGACAAAAGCAGAGTCTTCTCACCAAAGGTCTTAATCTCTGAGCCATTCGCTGCTGTCACCCGGGGACTTCCGGAACCAGCTAGTCTGTCCGCGTAGGAAGGTGTGATGAAACTCAACTGGGAGCCTGTGTCGACGAGGAACTGCCTCCCCGAGCGTGCGTCCGACAAGTAGAGCAGCTTGTTCTCCTCCTCGAGGGCCGCGGCTGCTACTGACCCCCGGTCTTGGCGTTTCCCGAACTCCTGAACTGGCACGGTGGTACACATTTGCGTGCCCTCTCTGCGAAACGGCGATGGTAAAAACAAAGGACGTCCGATCCGCGTTCCCTGGCCCCTGCCGTCGCCGTCGTCGGTGAGTCTGGTAATAATAATAATAATAATAAGTTTATTTATAGAGCACCTTTCACAGACAGAGTCACAAAGTGCTTAACATGGTAAAAAACAAAATAAAAACACAGGCACATAAAACAGTAAAACAAAGTAGACAATAAAAGCACATAAAAATGCAATCGGCACATAGTTAAAAAGCCAGGCTAAAAAGGTGGGTCTTTAGTTGCTTCTTAAAAACACCAATGGAAGGTGCAGATCTAAGTTCAAAAGGCAAGGAGTTCCACAGTCTGGGAGCAACAGCAGCAAAGGCTCTATCGCCTTTGGTTTTGAGCCTAGTACTAGGAACTACCAATAGATTCTGATGAGAAGACCTGAGAGACCTGCTGGGCTGGTGTAGAGAGAGCAGGTCACTAATATAAAAAGGTGCCTCTTCATGAATGGCTTTGTAAGTAAGAACAAGAACTTTAAAATCAATTCTATAATTTACAGGAAGCCAATGCAAGGAGGCCAAAACAGGAGTGATATGACAGAATCTACTGGACCTAGTTAGTAATCTTGCAGCAGAGTTCTGGACTAACTGTAGGCGGTGTAAAGAGGATTTACTAAGACATGTAAAAAAAGCATTACAATAGTCCACACGTGAAGAAACAAATGCATGAATAATGATTTTTAATTGAGTGTAGGAAACCAATGACCTAATTTTGGATATATTCCTAAGGTGGAAAAAACAACTCCGGGTCAGAGATTTGACATGCTGATCAAAACTCATCGATTGATCAAAAATGACACCAAGATTTTTTAAATTAGACCGTACGTTAGAGCTTAATGAACCAATGCTATTAACCAACTTAGGAATTAGATTTCAGGTGCTACAATAAGGACTTCAGTTTTATCAGCATTAAGTTGCAAAAAGTTACTAGACATCCAGTCCTTGATCGCAGACAGACAATCATGAATAATTTTTAAATTGTCAACATGGTCAGGCTTAAAAGAGAAAAGTAGCTGTAAATCATCAGTGTAGCAGTGATAAGACACACCTTTAAATTTGCTGATAATAGAACCAAGTGGCAGCATATATAGGGCAAATAAAAGTGGACCCAGAATAGAACCCTGAGGCACCCCACAGGTTAAAGGAGCAGAGTCAGATGAATAAGAGCCAACAGCCACGGAAAAGCTCCTACCAGAAAGGTAGGAGAAAAACCAATCCAGAGCTTTTCCAGAAATACCTACCCAATCTCTAAGCCTTTGTAACAAAATAAAATGATCAATAGTATCAAATGCTGCAGTAAGATCTAATAACACTAAAACAGAGCATTTGCCAGAGTCTGATGACATTAAAATATCATTTGACACCCTCAGAAGAGCGGTCTCTGTCGAGTGTTTCTGACGAAAGCCTGACTGAAATTTGTCAAAAATATTATGTTCAATCAGAAAGTCAGTGAGCTGCTTGGCAACAACTTTTTCTAAAAGCTTAGAAATAAAAGGAAGCTTAGAAATTGGCCTGAAGTTTTTAAAAAACAGATGGATCAAGGTTAGGTTTTTTTAAAAGTGGCTGCACAACTGCATGTTTAAAATACGAGGGTACATAACCAGATTCAAGTGAACTATTAATGATATAAGCCAAAGACGTACCCACTGAGCCAATTACCTCTTTTAAAATTGAGGAAGGCAAAATATCTAAAACGCAGGAGGAGGATTTCATGGAGCTCACCAACACTAACAAATCCTCAAAAGAAATTGGGGTAAAATCACTTAAAAAGGCCTGTCTGTTAGGACAATCAAGGATTAGGGGAAAGGAATGAGTAAAACCAGCCCTAACAGCAGTGACCTTGTCAACAAAAAAGGAAAGAAACTTGTTACAGTCATTACATGAATAAACAGGGGGAACAGAACTGACAGGATTAACTATACTGTCTATTGTACTGAAGAGGATCTTTGAATTGTTACTAGTGGAGGAGATGATGTTGGAAAAATAAGAAGTTCTTGCCATTTTTATCATATTGTTAAATTCAATTAACAGCTCCTTAAGGTACAATCGATGCACCTCAAGTTTAGTGGACTTCCACAGTCTTTCCACCCTCTGACATTTACGTCTAAAACAACAGAGATCATCATTTAACCAGGGGGATGAATTAACAGCACGGACAGTCCTGGTTTTAAAGGGAGCAACTACATCTAAGATGCTTGAACAGTGTGAGTTAAAAGAGCAGACCAAGCTCTCAGTGTCGTCATCAGAGGATAAAACCACACTGCTGTCAAAGGCAGCAGAAAATTTCACAGCTGACAAATGGTCAATGACACGAGAGCATTTTACCCGCTTGCCAGTGTAACAGACTGATTTAACTGATAAATTAAAAAGAACACAAAAATGGTCTGACACATGAAGCTCCTTAGTCTGAACATTATTCACATTAAGACCAAGTGTAAAAACAAGATCAAGTGTATTTCCTTTTATGTGCGTAGGACCAGACAGACACAAAACAAAATTAAAAGATTCAATAATACCCAAGAAATTCACAGCAAAACTGTCATTGGGATCATTAATATGCAAATTAAAATCTCCAAGTAATAAAATCCGCTCAAATTTAATAATAGAAGTTAAAAAATCACTAAACTTGGATAAAAAAGAGGCATTAACTCCTGGAGGGCGGTAAATTAAAACACAATAAAATGGGTTTGAGGAGCCAATTTTTAAAATCATCAGTTCAAACGATGAAAATGTTCCATGGCTCACCGTCCGTGTAACGAAGCCGCGCCTGTTCACGATGGCCAGACCACCGCCGCGGCCTGTCAATCTCAGAGCACAGGAGAAGGTACAATCCGGTGGACAAAGTTCAATTAAGGAGGTAAATTCCTCACTTTTCTGCCAGGTCTCAACAAGAAATAAAAAGTCCAGCCCTGTAGTAATAAATAAATCGTTCAAAAAGAATGATTTATTTGCGATGGAACGTGCGTTAAACAACGCCAGCTGGATGGGCTCTGTCACAGCAGCAGTCTCGCCAGGAATGGGGGCCGGTGAAAGTTGACGTAGGCACCCGCTACCTGCAGAGGATTTGCTGGCTCGGAGCAGGAAGAATGCCAGTTGGCACGGTAGAGCAGGAAAAACAGGCCGGAGAAATGATGGCCTCACTCCGGGCACACCCGAGGGCCAGGATCCAGGAAAGAGGCCAGCTGCAGAATTAGGAGAAGATGAGGCGGAGCGAGCGAGACGGCGAAGCCGAGCAAGCCTTCTGGATTTTACCGCGGCACCTGCACGTCTTCCCAGAGGTTTGGATCGCTTTCTGCCGGTATAACCACAGCGGGGATCCCAGGTACCAACGGGAAGTTGCAGATGCAGAGACCGATGGAAGAATCTTCCCTCCTGATTATGACAGCCAAACCCCACCATGGAAGATCGAATATCCAGCAGCACTTGGCGATCATAAACAATGGCTGATTGCACATGATCCAGACACAATAACACAATCAAAAACAGGACAAACAAGCGGAGACGACCAGCAGCCAGAAACACAGGCGGCGCGGCCATCTTGGGCTGTTGATCAAGTATCAAGTTGATGGTACCGCTGCCTCTGGCCCCCTGTCATCTCCGGTCGTCGCGCCGAGTTCCGCTGCAGCAGCCGTGGCTGCGCGCCGCTTGGTGGCGTTGACAATCCGCTGCGCCTCTCGGCCCAGCGCGCGGTAGTCCCGTTGGGCCAACAGTGGCGAACTGGCCAGGGTCGCTCTCGCTGCTGACGGTAGAGTCCTGAGGAAAAGGTGGGTGAAAATGAAGTGATCGTCATCAGAGTTTTTCAACCTCAACAACTTCTCCATCAGGTTCGCGGGCATGTCATTTTCCGACTCCGTCAGCGCCAGGAGCCTCTCTGCTCGCTCCTCCGCCGAGGGGGTGAATTGCTGGATGAGTGCAGCCTTCAACGCGTCGTATTTTTCGCTGTCCGGCGGCTGGTCGATCAGGCTCTCCACATGCTGGGTCGTGTTGTTGTCCAGCTTTGCGACTACGTGGTAGAATTTTGTGGCATCTACCGATGTCCCCCGGAGGTTGAACTGCGCCTCAACCGCGTTGAACCAGGAGCGCGGATTGTTCTGCCAGAAGTCCGGTAGCTGGACTGTGGCGGCATTCGCTTGGCTGGGGGCTCCTGACGAGGCTGGCCCGGGGGAATTCTCCTCTTGCATGATACGTCTCGGGTCACCAGTGTGGAGATGTGAGAATGACGAGGCAGAGTTCTCTCTCAAGTCAGCTTTATTCACATCACCATCATCTCAAAGCAGGAAAGAGAGCCACACAGGAAACTCTCGTCCTTAAATATCAGGACTCTTACAGTTCACAGGTCACATGTATCACAGACCACGTTGCATTATCAAGAAGTAACAATGCATCCTCACTCCATGATATCACTTCCACTGTCTCCCCTGCATCCTTTCTTTAATCCTTTAATTATACCCCCCACAGTCTCAAGCCTTGCATACCAAAGCTAAGATTCTTGCAGCTTCCTGTAATCACCAAGGAAGCTCTGCTTTTGTTCTGATAAAATGTGAGTCACAAAACAGGTTCACATATGTGTGTCCACCACACAGCAAGAGTTTTAACAGGTACTAGAAAAAGAGATCATATCTCTCCGGTTCTTGCCCCCCTTCATTGGCTTCCCATAGAATTTAGAATTAAGTTTAAAATCTTTCTTCTCACTTACAAAGCTCTAAATAATCAGGCCCCTTTTTATTTAAAAGATCTGATACAACTTTATCATCCAACAGAGCACTACGCTTTCCAAATGCAGGATTACTTGTAATATCTAAAATCTCCAAAAGTACAATGGGAGGCAGAGCCTTCAGTTATCAAGCTCCTCTCCTTTGGAACCAGTTGCCAATCTGGAGTTGGGAGTCTGACTCGATCTCTGTTTTTAAGAATAGGGTTAAAACCTTCCTTTTTGATATAGCCAATAGTTAGGGTGGGATCATGTGCCCCTGAACCCTCCCTTAGTTATGTTGCTAATAGGTTTAGACAGCCAGGGGACCTCCAACAATGCACTGGGCTTCACTCCTTTCTTCACTCTCAATGAAATATTTTTGCTGGTCATAACATCTGTTTGTTCTCTCCCATAGACTGAGTCCCCATCGTGCTATTTGCTCTGTACATGTCTGTTCTTTTCTTCTTCTTGTCATGTGTCTGAGGTCCAATGTCATCCCAGACCTCAGACACAGTTTATTGTTGTATTTTGTATCTCTGTTTTTGTCTGCTTATTTGTCTAGGGTTTTCTGTGTTTCTGTCTCTGCCCCTACCTCCCTCTCCAAGCACTACCCACGGGCTCCTCAGCCTGCTGCTGCAGTGAGCAGCTTGCAATCAATGCACCTGCTGCAGCTATGCACCTATTTCCATTTGTGTCACTAGTTCACTGTGCATTTATACTATGCACCTATTTCCATTTGTGTCACTAGTTCACTGTGCATTTATACTCTGTCTGTTCATTCACTAATCGTGGCAGTGTTAGTCAGTATCCTGGGTTCTGGCATTACTCTGTGTATGGTCTACTTTCCTTTGGACTTCGTTCGGTGCTGTTTTTCCCCGGAGCTCAGCTCTGCTCCGAAATGCATAATGTAAGTCTCCTTTTTTCAAGTTCATGTTTCTTGTTCTTCCCCCAGCGGCCAGCCTAACCCTGGGGCATGACGTGAACTCCCTCCTCGTTGCCAAGCAGAGTTTTCTGAACCTTTTTCACCTGTTGTGTAGTTATTATTTGATTGCTTATGTTGGACACTTTTTGTACCATTGACTCTTTGTTTAATAAAACACACACTTCACCTGCAAGTGGGATCATCTCTTTTCTTCCGTGTGCTGCGCAAAAACGCACGCACATGACAGTACACTGCAACCAGAAAGAGCCCAGCGGTGAAGTAGTGTGTTTCTTTTTCACCTTTTTGTGTGTGTGTATCTCGTACCTGGTTGGAGTTCACCATGTCTTCGGCTCGCCATCCTCACCGAAACAGAAGAGGGACGGCAGCAGGGACTCCCAGCATGGTGGAGGAGTGGGCGGCAATGTTCATCCAGGGTTTCATGGATGATGCCCATGAAGCCTACAGGCCTGGTGAGAAACGGAATTGCCTGAATGGGGCTTTGGGTATTCTGGAGGTGCATCCTGGACTCTATAATCATCCACAGTACGTGGAACTGATATCCTCGGTCTGCATGCTCCAGCAGGCATTTCCTGATCTTAGGAGGGGGGCATTCCTCGCAGAGCCGAGGCGGATACACTCTTCTCAGCCCGTAGTTAAATCTCCTCCCACCTCGACTCCAGCCCCAGAAAGACGATGTCGTCCAATCCCGGATCACCGGAGAAGCACCATCTCCTCCTCGCCAGCAGCCCTTCTCTCATCCAGTCAGACTATTCCCGCGGCAGTCCTCTCTTCCAGTTTGCCTTCGCCAGTTGCCCTGTCAGCCAACTCTTCCTCTCCAGCTGCCACCAAATCCGTCTCCTTGATGGCTCCTCCGCTGCCCAGAGGCTCTCTGTGTCTTCTCCGGAAATGCCCATCTCCATGACGCCAGGGATGGTCCCTCCACAGTGAGGCCCAAGCTCTCCAGAGCCATGGAGAAGGACGACTCTCCACAAACTGCAGCAGTGAACACCAAGGTCTGGGAGAACAGGCAAGTTTTGTTTCATTTAACCTCAACTTATAATGAAATGTCTTTCTTGATTCCCAGTAGGGAGACTCAGGAAAAGCAGTCCCCTGAGTTCTCCCCACATGCTGCTGTTATGAACTGCTCACCAGCCCTCTCTATGTCTTTTCCTGTGGTCACTGAGTGTACGTCGGCCCCGGAGCGGAACCGTCGGGACCAGGAGGACCCAGGGGTCCGAGAGGACCATCTTTCTGTGCCAATGGTGACCCAGACCCCAGCCATCATGCCAGAAGAACCTCCTGCATTGAGCACTCCGACTGGGGCCAAAAGGACAGCATTGACCATCACGCCTGCTGTGGAGGCTGCAGTAGCAGAGCCTATGCTGAACCATCACGGAACCGGGCCAGAAACATCGCCTCCAGCCAGATCGTCGGAGTCCTGGACAGCAGTTGAGCTCAAGCTCAGGTCAGTGCTCTCTTTTGCCTTTCTCTTTTCTATATTGGAGCACTCTTGCCTGGCTCTTGGTGAGGACAGCCAGGTGCAGCCACCCACTGCACCTGAGCTTGCCTCGCCAGGCTCCGCCTCTGTTCGCGACCCTGACCCTCCTCTTCTTTGTCCTTTGTCTGAGTCCTCTCCCAGGGTCACCGGAGAGAACCTGACACCGCCGGATGAGTACGAGGACCCAGGCTCGCCGCTGGAGGTCACCGTGGGTCCAGCACTCCCCACTGTGGGGGTCACCATGGGTGCTGCTCATCCTCTGCCCAAGGCCGTCGTCTGGGTTCCTCCTCAGTCCAAGCCTCCATGGGTGCTGTGTCCCGGCAGGGGACCATCGCGGGTGACGTGGCACAGTTTCAGTCCCACATGGGTGCTGCGCTCCAGTTTTGGTCTGCCATGGGTGCCATGCCTCAGCCTGGGGACCACCGCGGGTGCAGCCGAGTCCCAAGCCGGGACCACTGAGGGTGCAGCCAGCCAGCTTGAGGATGCCAAGGCCTTCTCTCTGCTTCCAGAGGCCTTCGGGGAGTCTCTTGCTCCTCTGCCGGGCGCCGTAGTGGCCCACTGTTCCCTGCCACCAGAGGCCGTTGGGGCTCCCCTTCTCCAGTCTGGCTTCCTGCCTTTAAGCCTCAAGTTGGGAAGACCACCTTCTCATTCACCCCTCTGGTCCTGGTGGCTCAACTACGCTGGCCGGCTGCCCGAAGGACTTAGTGTCCGGGTCGGATGGCCCATTTGCTCTGGCAGGCTGCCTGACACTACTCAGTGAGCCGCCTGCTGGGCCTAGGACTTTGGCCGGCCACCCGAACCCTGGAGCCCTGTGACTGGGGGGGCTTAGGGGTGTCGGGATGCAGATGTTGTGTTGCGCTGGTTTTTGCCCTCCTGACCGTCCCCCCCCCTTCCTCCCAGGGTGGTTTTGCTGTTCTCTTTTTTTTTTGGGGGGGGGGGTATCTAGGGGGTGTCTGAGATCCACCCCTTGAGGAGGGGGCTCTGTCATGTGTCTGAGGACCAATGTCATCCCAGACCTTAGACACAAGTTATTGTTGTATTTGGTATCTCTGTTTTTGTCTGCTTATTTGTCTAAGGTTTTCTGTGTTTCTGTCTTTGCCCTTCCCTCTCTCTCCAGGCACTTCCCACAGGCTCCTCAGCCTGCTGCTGCAGTGAGCAGCTTGCAATCAATGCACCTGCTGCAGCTACGCACCTGTTTCCATTTGTGTCACTAGTTCACTGTGCATTTATACTCTGTCTGTTCATTTACTAATCGTGGCAGTGTTAGTCAGTATCCTGGGTTCTGGCATTACTCTGTGTATGGGCTACTCTCCTTTGGACTTCATTCGGTGCCGTTTTTCCCTGGTGCTCAGCTCTGCTCCGAAACGCACAATGTAAGTCTCCTTTTTTCAAGTTTATGTTTCTTGTTCTTCCCCCAGCGGCCAGCCTAACCCTGGGGCGTGATGTGAACTCCCTCCTTGTAGCCAAGCAGAGTTTTCTGAACCTTTTTCACCCGTTGTGTAGTTTATTACTTGATTGCTTATGTTGGACACTTTTTGTACCATTGACTCTTTGTTTAATAAAACACACACTTCACCTGCAAGTGGGCTCGTCTCTTTTAATTCGTACGCTGTGCAAAAACGCACGCACATGACACTTCTCTGTCCCCTCATCCCCTAGCCAGTCACAGCAGATGACTGCCCCTCCCTGAGCCTGGTTCTGTTAGAGGTTTCTTCCTGCTAAAAAGGAGTATTTCCTTTCCACCGTCGTCAAGTGCTCACTCACAGGGCCTGAGGGAATTGCTGGGGTCTTTTTGCAATTGTAGGGGTTTCCCCTACAGTTGAAAGTGCTATGAGATGATTGTTGTTGTGAAATGGCTCTATATAAATAAAGTTGAACTAAACTGAATTCAGAAGTACTTCAGGTGGAGATGACACAAATCCTGACTTCTGACTGAGCCCTGTGGTACCAGTTCTTCAGAAGTACTTCAGTGGAGACATCACACATCCTGACTTCTGACTGAGCCCTGTGGTTCCAGTTCTTCAGCGGTTCTTCAGTGAAGACGACACACATCCTGACTTCTGACTGAGTTGTGCTGATATTAACCAGTTCCTTGTGTCTGTGATGATGAACCAACACCAAAAACTTCCTTCAAGTGCCTCACCACCATCATCGGACAGTTACACAAACACTACTAGTTCATACATCATGGTTCAAAGACATGCAGACATGCATTTTCATTTTTCTTAGTAACCTTTTATGCACATTTGTAATTGAAGTGTTTGACAAATTTACCAGATGTATTCTCAGTTGTTATATATTTATAACTTCAGTTTCAAACCAGTTCATTGTGTTAATGTTTGAAATTAGTAAATATGTCTTAATCATCTGTATACACCTGTATGTATCTATGATTTTTATATAAAGTTTGAATCATCATCGCCTGTTGTCTGTCTTGCTTCTTTTCTATGCCAGTCCACATTGTAGCATACATTACAAAAATCAAGCAACAAAGTTGGACTCAAAACGTTTTCAACAGTATAAGCAAACGTCATCTCAAACAACAATACCAGAATAAAAATAATTACAATTAACTCTCAATAAACCTTTCCAGCAAACAAAAATATTTCTCAGCTATCTGCCTGGCCTCTTCGTGTTTCTTCCTTTGTACCTGTGAAAAACAAAATATAGAGTTTATCTAGAGTGTAATTTACTATGTAGTGTAATTAAATCAGTTATTTCCTTCTTACTTATTAGCTGAAACCATTTTAAATGTTTGTATGGAGATATACCAGCAAAATGTATCACCTACAGTGTTAATAATGCTATATAATTTATTTAAAAGTTTCCTACCAGTGGTGGTGGTTCTGTCCTCTGTGTTCAACTCCTCCTCTGCAAGTTTGGGTTGGTTTCCCTGTCCCGATGTCAGGAGACTTTAGTCTTCAGCAACATCCGCCAGTTCTCAGCTGCTGTAGATATCCAAAGTTGGTCAGTAGTTCTCTCAGGTGCTTTAGCTCTCCAAAGTGTAGATCGCTGGTCAAGGCTCTGCTGATTGTGTTGTGTTGTTATTAGGACATATTATTGTGTGACAAGGGCGGTGGCTCCACCTTTCCAGTTCCACTGCCACCCGCGGTATAAGAGGGCTGTGTGGAAGAGGGGCGGTCTCTTTGACCTCACCTCTGCCTGATGGGAGCATATGCACTGTAACAGTGAGTCAGAAATAAAGTCATGTTCAGTTCAGTATCCAGCCTCATCCTTGGTTTTGTTTACCGACATAACATTTGGTGACGAGGATAAAAGTATAGAGATGGGAGTTGCTAATATTCAGCCGTTTTTGGACGTTCCCGGTGAGCTGCCAGTCCCTTGGGTGAGGTGGTTCGCCGCATTCCAGAACTATTTGGTGGCATTGAACCTTGGTAAACTGGAGAAGTTGAGGGCACAGGCAGTGTTGGTTCACAACTTGGGAATGGAAGGACAACGCATCCTTAGTACCTTGGGTGATAGTGATAGCTTTGAGGACGTGGTTGAACTAATGGTGCGACATTTTCGCACCCCGGAAAACGTCATCGTTTGGAGGATTCAGTTTCGGCAGCACTGCCAGCGGACCGGCAAGTCAGTGCAGCGGTATGTTGCAGCCCTACGTCAGCTGGCTGGGGACTGTCAGTTTGGAGGATTGGAGGAAGAGATGGTCCGCGACCAGTTGGTGGAACATACCCTTTGCTCGGCGACAAGGTCGAAGCTCCTCACACACTTGGGCAAGCTGACGCTAGCCATGGCCATCAAGTTAGCTCAGCAGTGTGAGGCAGCGGTCAAGCTATCACGAGAGATCGCCGAGAGAGTGACACTCAGCCACTTTGAATCACAGTCAACAGCTCAAGCAGTGGACCCGGACAGCGATGATACCGTGGAGGATGAGGAGGAAAATGCTAATGCTGTGAAGATAAGGTCCGCCCCGGGATCGCCCAGGTGTTTGGGTTATGGGTCCACCAAGCACCGTTATAAGGCTAGAGAGTGTCCAGCAAGAGGAAAACGCTGCGGCAAGTGCGGACTCCTGCATCATTTTGCCAGGGCATGCAATAGGTTTGAGCAAGGGGACCAAAGACGCAAAGTGGACTCCCCTGCTCCAACTCCCACGGTCATCCACACCGTTTCCCCGAGCACCGATGGTTGTACATACTGTATGGTGGAATTGGACAGGGTGGTGATGCCGCTGCTGATTGACACAGGCACGGTGAGGTCCGTGTTGAATTGGGCTACCGTGAGGAGTTTCTTTCCATATTACCAAGTAAGAGGTCATTCAGCGCTGCTGTGTGGGTATGGTGGAAGAAGACTGGCCACGGTGGGATTGGTGGAACTGATGACTCGGTACAAGTTGGCCGAGGTGTCCAACCTGAAGTTTGTAGTGACTGCCCGTGGCGAGAATATCATGGGGTGTGACCTCTTTTATGGATTGGGCTTCACCATCACCAGCGGTGTTGGAGAGGAGCGGTTGGGCCGTGGTTTGTGGGACCGGCCGGTTCCGTGAGTGGTGGATGATGCTGTAT
The DNA here is from genome assembly GCA_020510985.1 of Pholidichthys leucotaenia. Taxonomy (NCBI): domain Eukaryota; kingdom Metazoa; phylum Chordata; class Actinopteri; order Cichliformes; family Pholidichthyidae; genus Pholidichthys; species Pholidichthys leucotaenia. Next base: position 262,387,965 of record CM035836.1, read on the forward strand.
GGGATGAACCTTGGCCTAGTATTCTGGACGATGAGCAGGACCAACCCCACCCAGGGCCATCGCGGGAGGGTCCCGGTGCCAGTGCCCAAGTAACCCTAGCTGAGGTAAGTGGGCGGCGTGGTGGGATGCCCGTGACTGTGGGTGGAGCCGAGTGGATGGCCCATTCAACTCCTGGAGTTCGGCTGGAAGGTACCGACGAGCAGGGGGTCACAACGGCTTCACTGGCGGCGAAAATGAAAGCGAGCAGGGCAGGACCAGCTGGCATGGTAAAATGACATGCCACACAGGGACACTGGAACCCGAGTCAGGCTCCTCTGGGGGTTACTGATATGGTCCGACCCAGAGAGGAGGCCCGGTCGAGAGGTGTTCAAGGCAAATGCAAAAGACAAGATGACCGGGGCAGCTGCAGGTGGTGGCTGTTGGGGAGGATGACTACCTTCAGCTGTCTAATGGCTCATGGAGGCATCCCAACGAGTTGCGGTGTGCCAAAGAAGAGAAGGAGGTGTTTGGGCTTCGACATGGGTCATCCCCGGGCGCAAAGAAAAGAAAGTGCACTGGAGGGGAACCATCTGATAGATTTCCAGGGGGTGGTTCCTATACTGGGGCAGACTGATGGTTGGGCAATGTGTCTATTGCAGGACATTGGAATGGGGGATAACCATATTGTATATTAGTTCTGTTAGTGGGATTGTTTTGTATTTAAGCTGTTCATTTTAGGAGCACGGCAATTTTCTGTTTGATGGACTGTATTTTAGCAGAGATGGCAGAATAATCCGTCTGGCCGTGTTTGGGTGGAACGGTAGTCCACCTGTTCCCCCCTAGCTTGAGTTGTTTTGTGTGTATGTTATAGGCCTTCAAATATTTCTGTCTAGTTTAGCGCATATTTCAGGTTCCAAATTGGGGAGGGTCTCGATTGTGTGTGTGTGTGTTTTGGACCATTTTTGAAGGGGGGGGGGTGTTGTGTTGTTATTAGGACATATTATTATGTGACACGGGTGGTGGCTCCACCTTTCCGGTTCCGCCGCCACTCGGGGTATAAGAGTGCTGTGTGGAAGAGGGGCGGTCTCTTTGACCTCATCTCTACCTGATGGGAGCGTCTGTGCTGTAACAGTGAGTCAGCAATAAAGTTGTGTTCAGGTCAACATCCAGCCTCGTCCTTGGTTCTCGTTTACCAACATAACAGATTGTCTGCTAAGTGTCCAAGTACAGAAAGGGACGGAAAATATGTACAGGCCTTTCTAAAGATTGGGTCCTATAATGTCAACATTCTGTTGCTATGGGTTTGAATATGCAGACATATTTAAAAATATGCAGCCATATTAAGATAAGATAAGATAAGATAAGATAAGATAAGCCTTTATTAGTCCCACAATGGGGAAATTCCAGGATTGCAACAGCACAGGGATAGCAACACTCAGAGCAACAATCAGAAGGCAAGAAAAAACAAGAGCAGCGAGTATACATATGTACATATAAACATAAATATATAGACACACAGTGCGGAGCATTGTAGCTAGATGGAATAGATATGTAAATATATAAACACACACAGTGCGGAGTATTGTAGCTAGATGGAATAAATATGTAAATATATAAACACACAGTGTGGAGCATTGTCGCTAGATGGAATAAATATGTAAATATATAAACACACACACAGTGCGGAGCATTGTAGCTAGATGGAATAGATATGTAAATATATAAACACACACAGTGCGGAGCATTGTAGCTAGATGGAATAAATATATAAATATATAAATACACACAGTGCAGAGCATTGTAGCTAGATGGAATGAAACAGCACAACCGTCTACTTAGTTATCCTACATGGTATGATTATGTACCCATACATATTGTCACCCTTCGTAGCTACCGGTATTTTCCTAGTTGTATACCGGAGGGGACCATTGTGTAAGTCTATTGCGTCTTTGCATTCAGTACTATTAGGTCGTCACGTCTTTTTGCTATCTCTGCGAGCAGCCCTGCTTAGGTTATACAGTCTGACAGCCGTTGGTAGGAAGGACCTGCGAAACCTCTCGGTTGTGCATCTAGGATGAAGTAGTCTGCTGCTAAATGAGCTCCTCAGTGCATTCAGTGTGTCCTGCATAGGGTGGAACTCGGACACCAGCAGAGATGACAGTTTAGCCACCATCCTTCTCTCTCCTATCTCCTCCACTGGGTCAGGGCGCTGCCACAGGACAGAGCTAGCTTTCTTGATCAGTTTGTTCAGTCTCTTCCTATCGGCTGCTGTAATGCCACTGCCCCAGCAGACCACTCCAAAAGTGATGGCTGATGCCACCACCGTGTCGTAGAATGTCTTCAGCAGCGCCCCTTGTACACCAAAAGACCTGAGTCTCCTCAGTAGGAACAGCCTGCGCTGTCCCTTCTTGTAGAGTGCAAGCAGTCTCTCCAGGGTCTTCATCATGTGGGACGTCAGGGCCACTGGTCTGTAGCTGTTCAGATCTTTGGGGTGGGAAGTCTTTGGTACAGGTACCACACAAGATGTTTTCCACAACTGTGGTACCCTCCCCAGCTTCAGGCTCAGGTTGAAGATGTACTCCATAATCCCACACAGCTGGTCTGTGCAGGACTTGAGGAGCTTTGCACTGATGCCGTCCAGTCCCGACGCCTTCCTCGACTTGATCTTCCTCAGCTCCGTCCTCACCTGGGTCTTAGTGAGGGTCAGGTTGGGGGGCTGTGTGTTAGGAGTGGGGGGGTGATGGTGGAGTGGGGAGTGGGCAGCAGGACTTGATGTCTTCAGAGGCAGCAGTGGTTGTTGTGCAGTCGGGGGGGGGCGGTTGGTCAAACCTATTAAAAAACAGATTCAGATTGTTCGCCCACTCCCTGCCCCCCATGGCCTGGGAGGAGGTATTCTGGATCCCAGAGGTGGTTTTAAGGTTTCTCCAGACCCCACTGATGTCGCTCTGTTGCAGCTTGTCCTCCATCTTCTTCCTGAAGCTGTCCTTACCTTCTCTGATCTTTCTCCTCAGCTCCCTCTGTACGGACTTCAGCATCTCCCTGTTCCCCTACCTGAAGATCCTCTTCTTCTCACTCAGAAGTGTTTTTATCTCAGGGTTGATCCAGGGTTTGTTGTTTGAGCAACACCATATGGTCTTGGTGGGAACGGTGTTGTCCACACAGAAGCTGATGTAGTCCGTGATGGTGTGAGTGAGGCCATTGATGTCCTCACCATGTGGATCGCAGAGCTGCCCCCAGGCAGTGGTTTCAAAACAGCCCTTTAGAGCGTCCATAACTTCACTGTGCGCATGGCCGGAGGTTGTCTGTGCACTAGGGGTTTGTATACTGGCCAGAGATAAACCAAGATATGATCCGATCTCCCAAGTGGGGGGAGTTGTGATGAGGTGTACGCCTCCTTAGTGTTTGTGTAGAATAAGTCCAGTGTTTTATTGTCTCTAGTGTGGCATGTGACATACTGGGTAAACGTGGGTAGAATGGGAGACAGTGAAACATGGTTGAAATCGCCTGAGATGAGGAGAAGAGCATCTGGGTGTTCTGTCTGCAGCCTGCCAATTACTTAGTGGATGACGTCACGCGTTGTCCCAGCGTTCGCTGTCGGATTTGCATAAATAACAATGCAGATCATGTGTGAGTATTCCCTCGGGAGACAGGTAGGCCACATGCTAACAGCTAGCAACTCGATGTCTTTGCTGAAGTGTTGTTGTTTAACAGTGATGTGTCCCGGTCTGCACCAGTTGTTATTAACATAGATCAACACTCCACCGCCCCTTGCTTTGCCACTGTCTGGTGTTCGGTCCGCCCGTATCGCGTGGAAACCCTCCAGCTCAATGTTAGCATCTGCTACAAGTTCAGTTAGCCACGTCTTGGTAAACAAAAGGAGGGAGCACTCCCGGTATATGCTATCGTAACGGGAGATAGCCGCTAGCTCATCTACCTTTCCCAATACTGATCGTACATTCCCCATAACAATGGATGGAAGGGTGGGTCTGTACCTTATATTCCTTGTCCGCCGTCTAACACCAGCCTGACAACCACGTCGTTTTCGCCTTATTTCTCCCGGTACGTCGAGTTTTTCCGTTAGCACCGAGTGGCGATTAAGTGCAAGCAGCTGTTCCCTGCTGTACCGTCTCCTGCTGTAAACAGTGGCTCCGTCCGCCGGCTCGGGAGACATTTGGAGCGATCTGTGTGTCCGTGATGTATAAAGTGTGTAAGGTGTCGCCGGATCAGAAAGTTGTCACCGGATCGGAAAGACAGAGGAAGAAAAAACTCAGAATTGAGCCGCTGTTGCAAAAAGGCAGCCGACTCGTGTGGCGCCGAAAGTAGAAAGGGAAGTACTGGAGACATCAGTAACAGAAGAAGCTTGGGATCAGTCTGCCAAGGTCTCCGCCTTTGACGGCCACCTAATCCACATAGCACCGGACCCCCATGATCCCTCCTGCAGGTGGTGAGCCCACTGGAGGGTGGACCCATGTAACTCCTTCGGGCTGAGCCCGGCTGGGTCCCATGGGTGGAAACCCGGCCACCAGACGCTAGCCTTCGAGCCCCTCCCCCAGGCCTGGCTCCAGGGTGGGGCCCCAGTAACCCCATACCAGGCGGGGTACACTGAATCCTTGATATAGAATTTAACATGAGAGTCTGTTGGATCGTTCTTAGTCTGGCCCTTCACCCAGGACCAGTTTGTCTTGGGTGACCCTATCAGAGGCAAATTACCCCGGACAACATAGCTCCTGAGATCACTGGGGCATGCAAACCCCCCCACCACGATAAGGTGACGATCGATGAGGGGCTAGATATAGTCGGCCTCACCTCAACACACAGCTCCGGTTCCGGAACCAGTGTCCTGGAGAGGGGCTGGAGCTTGGCCTTTTCTGGAGTTGCCCCGGGCGAGAGGCGATGAGCAGGGGTGGGTATTCTTGTATCCCCTCACCTTGCTGCCTCTATATTAGAGTTTTCCCCAGTGGATGAAAGGGGTGCTTCCCTGCGCCTTTGGGTTGGGAAACGGGTCCTGACCATCATTTGTGCCTATGCACCAAATGATGTTTCAGAGTACCCACCCTTTTTGGAGTCTGTGACTGGGGTGCTGGAGGGTGCTCCTCTTGGAGACTCCATTGTCCTACTGGGAGACTTCAATGCGCACGTAGGCAACGACAGTGAAACCTGGAGGGGGGTGATTGGGACGAACGGCTGCCCAATCTGAACCCGAGTGGTGTTCAGTTATTGGACTTGTGTGCTAACCACAGTTTGTCCATAACGAACACCATGTTCAAGCATAAGGGTGTCCATTTGTGCACCTGGCACCAGGACACCCTAGGTCGCAGGCCGATTTTGTTATTGTATCATCAGACTTGCGACCGTATGTCTTGGACACCCGGGTAAAGAGAGGTGCAGAGCTGTCAACTGATCACCACCTGGTGGTGAGTTGGATCCAATGGCAGGGGAGGAAGCCATTCAGACCTGGTAGACCCAAACGTATAGTGAGGGTGTGCTGGGAACGTCTGGCTGAGGCCCCTGTCCGGGAGGTCTTCAACTCCCACCTCCGGAAGAACTTCAACCACATTCCGAGGGAGTCTGGAGACATGGAGTCTGAATGGGCCATGTTCTCCACCTCTGTTGTTGAAACAGTGGCCCAGAGCTATGGCCACAAGGTGGTCGGTGCATCTCATGGTGGCAACCCCCGAACCAAGTGGTGGACACCAGTGGTGAGGGGGAACATTAAGCTGAAGAAGGAGTCCTATCAAGCTTGGTTGGCTTGTGGGACTCCCAAAGCAGCTGAGGTGTACCGGCAGGCCAAGCGGAGTGCATCTCGGGTGGTTGCTGAAGCAAAAACCCAGGTATGGGAGGAGTTCAGTGAGGCCATGGAACAAGACTTTTGGTCGGCCTCTAAGAGATTCTGGCAAACTGTCCGGCGGCTCAGGAGGGGAAAGCAGCTCCCTGTCCACACTGTGTATGGTGCGGATGGGGCACTGTTGACTTCAACTGGGGATATCCTCGGGCAGTGGAAGGAATACTTCGAGGATCTCCTCAATCCCACTGATACGCCTTCCACAGAGGAAGCAGGCTTTGGGGACGAGGGGGATGACTCGCCTATCACAGGGGCTGAGGTCGCAAAGGTGGTTAAAAATCTCCTTGGTGGCTGGGCCCCAGGGGTGGACGAGATTCACCCTGAGTACCTCAAGGCCCTGGATGTTGTTGGGTTGTCATGGTTGACATGCCTCTGCAACATTGCGTGGAGGTTGGGGGCAGTGCCTTTGGCATGGCAAACCGGGGTGGTGGTTCCTCTCTTCAAAAAAGGGGACCGGAGGGTGTGCTCCAACTTTAGAGGGATCACACTCCTCAGCCTCCCTGGGAAGGTCTATGCCAAGGTACTGGAGAGGAGAGTCTGGCCGTTGGTCGAACCTCAGATTCAGGAGGAGCAGTGTGGTTTTCGTCCTGGCCATGGCACATCGGCCCAGTTCTTTACCCTCTCGAGAATTCTCGAGGGTTCGTGGGAGTTTACCCAAGCAGTTTACATGTGTTTTGTGGACTTGGAGAAGGCATTTGACCGCGTCCCTCGTGGGTGCTTTGGGAGTATGGGGTATTGGGCTTGTTGTTACGAGCTATTCGGTCTCTGTACGACCGTTGTGAGAGTTTGGTTTGTATTGCCAACACTCGGTCGGAGTCATTCCCAGTGAGAGTCGGACTCCGCCAGGGCTGCCCTTTGTCACAGATCCTGTTCATCATTTTTATGGACAGGATTTCTAGGTGCAGCCAGGGAATGGAGGGTGTCATGCTTGGTGACCACAGGATCTCATCTCTGTTGTTTGCAGATGATGTTGTCCTGTTTGCTTCCTCCAGCAGTGACCTACAGCTCTCGCTGGGACAGTTTGCCACTGAGTGTGAAGCGGCTGGGTTGAAAATCAGCACCTCCAAGTCCAAGTCCATGGTCCTCAGCCGGAAAAAGGTGGATTGTCCTCTCTGGGTTGGGGACAGGCTCCTGCCCCAAGTGGAGGAGTATCTTGAGGTGTTGTTCATGAGTGAGGGGAGAATGGAGCGAGAGATTGACAGACGGATTGGAGCAGCATCTGCAGTGATGTGGACGTTGTACCGGTCTGTTGTGGTGAAGAGGGAGCTTAGCTCTAAGGCAAAGCTGTCGATTTACCAGTCAATCTACGTTCCTACTCTCACCTATGGTCACAAGCTTTGGGTAATGACCGAAAGAACAAGATTGCGGATACAAGAGGCTGAAATGAGCTTTCTCCGTAGGATTGCTGGACTCACCCTCAGAGATAGGGTGAGGAGCTCAGTCATCCGGGAGAAGCTCAGAGTAGAACCGCTGCTCCTCCACATTGAAAGGAGTCAGTTGAGGTGGTATGGGCATCTGATTAGGATGCCTCCTGGACGCATCCCACTTGAGGTGTTTCAGGCACGTCCCACTGGGAGGAGACCCCAGGACAGACCCAGGACTCGCTGGAGAGACTATTTTTTTTTTTATTACTTATTTTGTACCCGTAGGTAGATTTGTTTTGCAGTCTGGTGACAAGCCACCAGCTGCCGGTTGCTGCGTGCGCAAGCGCCCCGTGTCCCTAACCTGCATGTCTTTGGTATATGGGAGGAAACCGGAGAAATCCCGGAGTAAACCCACGCAATACGGGGAGAACATGCAAACCCTACACAGATCACCGTCGGACGGGGGCAGGGATCGAACCCACGATCTCACGATCCCCGCGATCCCCCGGCCGAGGGTAAACTGTGCTGCCACAGTGCTAACCACTGCGCCACCGTGCAGCCCACTATGCACGGTAAGACTATGTCTCCCAGCTGGTCTGGGAACGCCTTGGTATCCTCTCTGAAGAGCTGGAGCAGGTGGCTGGGGAGAGGGAAGTCTGGGCTTCTCTGCTTGAACTGCTACCTCCGTGATCTGGACCTCCGGAAAAGCGGTAGTGGATGGATGGATGGATGGATGGAGTAACAGAAGAAAAATATTGGTTTCCACCCATGGGACCCGGCCGGGCTCAGCCCAAAGGAGTTACATGGGTCCGCCCTCCAGTGGGCTCACCACCCCCAGGAGGGATCATGGGGGTCCGGTGCTATGTGGATTAGGTGGCGGTCAAAGACGGAGACCTTGGCGGACTGATCCCAAGCTTTCTAAACTGGCTTTTGGTAGGTGGAATAAATTACCTACACAAAGTAAATTACAGACTCACACTAAACATTGCTGAGACTGTAGCAATTTTTTTTAAATTACCTGTTACAACTATTGAAACATTTGACTAGTGGGGCACATATGTTGGTTGCATATGCTCCACAAATATATTACTGTATGTTTATTGTGTGCTTCACGTCTCAGGGGAGCAAAGGGACTGAGCCTCCTAGAGGTAATGGGAGGGTGTGAGATTTGGCCTTTTGTTTCAAGGAGATGGCCTTGAGAGATTTCCTGACCACCGGAGACTAGGGGGTGGATGGTGTTAAGATCGGGGGAAGTTACATTGTGACTGGGATTAAGTACCATGTGACTGTATGTTTGATTAAACACCATGTGACTGTAGGTTTGATGTCCTGGGTATAAAAGGACAGATGTGAGAAGATTCATCCTCTTTTTCTGCTTTGAAATGTTGGAGTATGTGATTGTGAATAAAGCTGAACCTGAGGAATAAACTCAGTCTCATCCTTCAACACATCTCCACAGACTAATCTTAATAAAAGAAAAATCTGCACTGAGCCACAAAATACATCTGAGCTTTAAAAGAACGCCTGTCAATGTAAGTAATATTAGAGATTTTTATTTTCAAATATGAAAATTTTCTGTTGGAAATCTGTGGCTTTTATTTATTTATTTATTTACCAAACTAGCATTTTTGTTTATTCTGTTCCATTATTTTTTGGAACCTTGGAGTACGTTTGACAAGTCTTTTATAAAGCTTTTCCGAGCAACTAAGGCTATATTTTTAAGCCAAGGGTTCATGATTCAACAAGTTTCCCACCCTGTCGTCAGTTGACAGAGTGACCACATTTCCCTTCCAGTCCGCTTTGGTCCGCTTTGGCCCGCCTACGCCCTGGACTAGCCCGGCACGCACGCGCGCAGTTCATGCTCACTTTTTTCATCTACCCATGCCAAGTGGTGGACGCATGCGCACAACCATCCTTTGTAGTTTCACTCTGACCCGATAGTTAGCGCCAATGCGCTGACGCGCCAGGATTTTCACCAACGAAGAGACGCTGCTTGCTTTCTGCTGCTTCACTCCCCGGTTTTCACTTCTTTTCCACGATGCTGCTGCTGCTGCTGCTGCTGAAGTATTTATGTATGATTCGTGTATGTTTATTCTCGCCTTCTGCGTCCTCGTTGTCTTCTTCGTCTACTTTGTCTTGGTATTCTGTGCCGATATCGCCACCTCGTGAGTGGGACGTTCAGTCTTGCGCATGCGCTTTTCAACGCGTTCAGGTGGCAGGCGGCGCGGTCGCTGCCAGGAGCCTTTGGCGAGGACAAGCAGAAGGTCCGCGCTGATGGCGGCCGTCATCCAGTAGGGGGCAGTAATGCATGAAAACGCTGGTTCTCAGCCGAAGAAGATCGAAGAGGAGGAGAAGAAGATGGCGGCGGTCGTTGGCTTATAGTGTTTTGTCTTTTTAAAAGCAGTGTTTTGTCTCCAGAAACCCCACATATTACAGACATTGTTGTGGTCGTTCTGTAAGCTGTTTTTGCTGCGGTTATCCGGGGATGTATCGTCGAGGAGCAGCCAAGAAAGAGCAGAGCAAGGAGCCGGTGAAGGATGTTAGTGACCTGCTGGTCTTCGGCTACGCCTGCAAACTGTTCCGAGACGATGAAAAGGCTGTTTACCACGAACAGGGCAAACATCTGATCCCGTGGATGGGGGACAGGAGCATCATGATCGATAGGTCGGTTGAACAAACTTAGCCCGAAACGTTATGCTAAACCATCTGTCCTGTTCGTTAACCGTTTGAAAAGTCAAGAGACTACTTGAAGTTTGTCTTTCAGAAGCCTGGAAAGACCTGAAACTAGCCACCAGTGTTTCTCTGTGGCCTGTTGACTTGTCGTTGGCGCCCTGAATTGAAAACTTGTTTTTCTTTATCATAACATGCTAACATGGGAAAGCCTGTCTGCTAACACGAGCCTCAACAGGCCGGGCGGCCCTGAAACGCTGCACTTACCAATGCCAGCTGAAATCAGCTCCATAGGTTCATGCAAAAGACACGTTTGTTCAAGGTCCAGCAAGTTAAATCAATAGGCTTTGCATCTTGGCATGTTATAAGAATTTGAATACTCATAATGCTTGTCATGCCGTGTAAATTCGTGACTTTTAAGTTGGTATGACACTAGCGGAGAATGTGCTTTCATTTACTTTTCAGCCATACTTTTTCCAGAAGATTTCCTCAATGTCAAAAAAAGTCTCTGCAGAAGAAATTTTTAGATTCAAGTTGCTGCAGGTGAAGTGTTTTAATGAGAAATCCCTGTTTGACTTGCTGAAGAGCTGCTTGCGTAACAGCCTTTTCCACAGTGATGCACCTGATGTTTCATTTGTTCAGCCTTTACATGTGTGTCTTTATCACGTAACCCAGTCTTTCTCCAGCAAGGTAGGCTAAGGGGTCCTTCCAAACCCCGAATGCCAACCTCAGCACCAGATTACTTTGCCTTCGTGAAGAAACTGCAACTGTGGGATGAAGTAGCGAGCCGAACCCTGGAAAATGTCGTCCATTTGGGTTCTTACGGATAGGTATTTATGTACCCGGGTTTGTGTGAATGTAACTTTTTTTTTTGCAGATGTAGAAGTATTGATGAATGTTACAGGGGATTGTTGAACCCTGTATGGTAAGATACATTATGGCTTGTAGTTTTATACTTTTCCTTCATTTTTGAAAGTAGGTTTTTGCCATTTAGATATGGTCAGGAAAGAAATAGATCTTCTAGTCACTGTATTCCTTCATAGTAGACTTTCAGAGTTAGACCAGTTTTTTTTATTTAATGTTATAAATAATGGGTTCTTAGTGTCACTAACTTGGTAAGTAGGTCCTTGTTTTTTTAATTAATAAAAGATATTCACATTTTCTCTAATCCTGTATATCATCCAACAGATATGATGGCCGTGGTCACTTGCATGACCTTTCAGAGTATGACAGTGGCTCATGGAATACATCCTACCAGCTATCGGAGGAGGAGACCAGGATTGAGGCTTTATGCGATGAGGAGAGGTACCTTGCTCTGCACACTGATCTGCTGCAGGAGGAGGCTCGACAAGGTAGGAAGGCCACTGCTTCCAACATACAGTTGTATGGAAAAACTGTTTGCCCCCAATCCTGATTTATCATTTTTGTGTGTGTTTGTCACACTTAAATGTTTCAGATCATCAAACAAATTTAAATATTAGACAAAGGTAACACAAGTAAACACAAAATGCAGTTTTTAAATGAAGGTGTTTATTATTAAGGGTAAAAAAAAAATAAATCCAAACCTACATGGTCCTGTGTGGAAAAAGTGATTGTCCCCACTGTTAAAACATAAATTAACCCAGTGACTGTGGATGGCGCTTTGTTGCTCCGTCAGCCCCTAGTGGTGAAGGTTTTTTCAAGAAAATATTCAATTCAAATGTCAGATTTCCAAAGCTACAACTTGAAAGTGGTAAGAGAAAATGGCTTACTATCAATTAGAAAGATGTAGAATATGATCCAAAGTTTGAGATAGGCGTAAATTTACACGTATACTGTAATTTGCATAATGCCACGGCAGCCATATCGAATTACATAACTTTAAGTCAGAAGCAGACTTTGGACATATTTACACAAAGAATGGTTTGGCTTTTTGTCACCGTTTCATGTTTTGGGCATTTTGTTATCTTCAAAGTATATGAACCAGAAAATCAGTACAATGTAAACAAAACAATAAATAAACACAGACATTCGTCACTTACGGCTGGCAAAGGTGGCTCGCTTCGCCCTTTTTGCTGCATCTTGGCCGTTATTTTCTCTTCTGTTGGGCATTTTTGCTTTCTCTCCCACATCCAGAAACTGATATGATTATCCCACCTCAATTTCGCTTTTATTCCGCCATTATTTATGTTACATGATGACATGGAACCGGAGCGATTCTTTTCCCCAGTCACATGGTGCTGGGGTAGCAGCAGGTGAACATCAGGCAGCTTTGCCCACCCTCTGTTATAACAAAATTTACCTTCAAAAGCTAAATAATCTCTTTTTTGAATCATAGTTGGCAAATATGGGAGCAAATGCTCCTCCGTCCACGACCGAGTACGTCCACAGCAGTCGGTAACGTCCATATGCGTTTGTCTAAATATTTCTTCCTCTCTGGTGTAAATAAGGATGCTTCTATGTCCGCCATAATTCCTCCAAGGCAAGAGCAGTAACTTATACATGTCTGCCACCTTGTGAGGTGGAATTCTTAGTACAACTGGGGAGTGTTTGGCACTTCACAGTTGCAGGTGCAGTGCACATCGCAGCACTGCCCCTTTCACAGTGGTGGTGCTATCCGTTCATGCAATCAACAGTGTTAAAGGGTTAACTGGTTTATCACAGCTTTGGAAAGCTGAGTTCAATTTCTCTAGCCACACCCAGGCCTGATTACTGCCACACCTGTTCTCAATCAAGAAATCACGTAAATAGGACCTGCCTGACAAAGTGAAGTAGACCAAAAGATTCTCAAAAGCTAGACATCATGCTGCAATCCAAAGAAATTCAGGAACAACTAAGAAACAAAGTAATTGAGATTTTTCACTCTGGAAAAGGTTATAAAGCAATTTCTAAAGCTTTGGGACTTCAGTGAACCACAGTGAGAGCCATTTTCCACAAATGGCGAAAACATGGAACAGTGGTGAACCTTCCCAGGAGTGGCTGGCCGACCAAAATTACCCCAAGAGCACAGCGACGACTCATCCAAGAGGTCACAAAAGACCCCACAACAAGTATGTGGCGGTAATGCACCTGTAAGCTGGTTGCCAACCGCCAATCAAATGTAAAAGAAAAAGAAGAACATCCAAAGAACTGCAGGCCTCACTTGCCTCCGTTAAGGTCAGTGTTCCTGACTCCACCATAAGAAAGAGACTGGGGAAAAAATGGCCTGCATGGCAGAGTTCCAAGACAAAAACCACTGCTGAGCAAAAAGAACATAAAGGCTCATCTCAGTTTTGCCAGAAAACATCTTGATGATCCCCAAGACTTTGGGGAAAATACTGTGTGGATTGACGAGACAAAAGTTGAACTTTTTGGAAGGTGTGTGTTCCATTACATTTGGATTAAAAGTAACACAGCATTTCAGAAAAGGAACATCATACCATCAGTAAAATATGGTGGTGGTAGTGTGATGGTCGGGGGCTGTTTTGCTGCTTCAGGACCTGGAAGACTTGCTGTGGTAAATGGAACCATGAATTCTGCTGTCTACCAAAAATCTTGAAGGAGAATGTCCGGCCATCTGTTTGTGACCTCAAGCTGAAGCGCACTTGGGTTCTGCAGCAGGACAATGATCCAGAACACACCAGCAAGTCCACCTCTGAATGGCTTAAGAAAAACAAAATGAAGACTTTGGAGTGGCCTCGTCAAAGTCCTGACCTGAATCCAATTGAGATGCTGTAGCATGACCTTAAAAAGGCGGTTCATGCTCAAAAACCCTCCAATGTGGCTGAATTACAACAATTGTGCAAAGATTAGTGGGCCGAAATTCCTCCACAGCACTGAAAAACACTCAATGCCAGTTATCGCAAATGCTTGATTGCAGTTGTTGCTGCTAAGGGTGGCCCAACCAGTTCTTAGGTTTAGGGGGCAATCACTTTTTCACACAGGGCCATGGAGGTTTTAATTTTTTTTCCCCTGCAAAATAAACACCTTCATTTAAAAACTGCATTTTGTGTTTACTTGTGTTATCTTTGTGTAATATTTAAATTTGTTTGATCTGAAACTTTTAAATGTGACAAACACACAAAAAAATGAGAACTCAGAAAGGGGGCAAACACTTCTTCACACCTCTGTACAGCAAAAACATTTAATTCAGACGATGTCAGATGTACACTGTAGTTACACTCCCCTCTAAAAGTATTGGGACAATGACACAAGTTTTAGCTGTTCACCAAAAGATCCTTAGCAGACAATGACTGCCTGAAGTGTGGAACCCATGGACCTCACCCAGCACTGGGTTTCCTCCTGTGTGATGCTTGGGCAGGCCTTTACTGCAGCTGTCTTCAGCTGTTGTTGTTTGTGGGTCTGTCTGCCTGATGTTCTGTCTTAGCAAAGCCAAATGCTGTTGGATCAGGTTGAGATCTGGTGATTGACTTGGCCATTGCAGAATATTCCACTTCTTTGCCTTAAAAGAACTCCTGGGTTTCTGTCTCAGTGTGTTTTGGGTCATTGTCCTTCTGTACTGTGAAGCACCATCCAATCAGCTTTGCTGCGTTAAGCTGGATTCATGCTGCACCTCTGTTGTCCACGTACACGCAACCGGAAAGCTTTTGTGAGGAAATTTACATCATATCCTGCAGTCCACTAGTGTTCACAGAGCTTGTCTGCGGGCGACCACGTGCAGCCCAAATTTTCTGACTGCACAGCTTGACCATATTGACTGCGCATGCGCAAGATTGCACATCCCATTCACGAGGTGGCGCTACCAACATAACATACAAAGTCAAAGTTGACGAAGAGGAAGATGAGAATAAACATATATGAATCGTTTTGCAGCAGCAGCAGCTTGAACAGAGAAGACCACTGGAAAACAGTAATTCCTGCTTTTCCTTGAAACAACGCCATTGTTGTTGCTACAAAAAAATGAGCGTCGCTCTCATGTTTATAGCCGGTGAGCAAACTGGTGTGTTAGTACATTTGTAGTACCCATAGGGCTGAGGCGAAACTATAAATAACAGTTGTGCGTATGCATCAACTGCTTGGCCTGGTAGACAAAAAAAGTGAGCATGTACAGCACCGTGTGTGCACTGGGCTCGTCCAAAGCGCATGCAGACCAAAGTGGACCAGAGGGGAAATGCAGCATGAATCCAGCTTTATGGCTAAATCTGAGCAGACGGTATATCCCGATACACTTCAGAATTCATCTGGTTGCTTCTGTCTTCTGTCACATCATCAATAAATACCAGTGACCCAGTGTTACTGGAAGCCATGCATGCCTATGCATCATACTGCCTCCACCATATTTTACAGAAGATGTGGTGTGCTGTGGATCATGAGCCGTTCCAAGACTTATCCATACTTTCTTCTTCCCATCATTCTGGTACAGGTTGATCTTGGTTTTGTCTGTCCAAAGAATGCTGTTCCAGAACTGGGCTGGCTTCTTTAGGTGTTTTTTTTTGTTTGTTTTTTTTTGTTTTTTTTAGCAAAGTCTAATCTGGCCTTTCTAGTTTGGGGCTGATTAATGGTTTGTGTGTCATGGTGAACCCTCTGTCTTTGCTCTCATAAAGTCTTCTCTTTATGGTAGACTTAGATAGTGATACACCTACTTCTGGAGAGTGTTCTTCACCTGGGTGGGTGTTGTGAAGGGGTTTTTCCTTCACCATGGAAAAGATCCTGTCGTCATCCACCACGGTTGTCTTCTGTGGACGTCCAGGCCTTTTTGAGTTTTTGAGCTCACCAGTGCTCTCTTTTTTCCCTCAGAATGTACCAAACTGTGATTTGGCCCCTCCTGTGGCGGAATGCAATAAGGCACGGCAAACTGGAGTTTAAAAGTGGGTTTTATTTCATCGCAATCACAAGAACTCACTCCAGCGCCGTGCAGGCGTGCCGGAGCGAGCCCAGAGGCTCTCGTCAGCAGCTAGGCAATGCGTGTAGTCAGAAGCAGTAGTCGGAGAGAGCGAACATGTGAATTTCAGTCAGCTTATATACCCAGTTACAGACAATACATGAAAGGCACATTAGCATCACAGTACAGAGCAGGAAGCATGAACATTTGCATTTGAGTCTTACATAACAGCAGGATACTGGCAGGAAAGAGCTAGACAAGGAGAGGCTGCCTATTGATATCAATACACACATCTCATTGTTCTGCTAATTGCTCCAGCTGAGCGCTCTGCTTGTCCTTAGGCTGTGGGGGTGACCCACACCTCCTAACATTTCTGCTGTCGCTCTAACGGATTTCTTCTTTTTCCAGCTAAAAGGTGTGCTCAGACCAAACACGAAAGTACAACACAGATACATGTAAAGTTAATGTAAACATGTCAATTTGGGCATTTGTGCCACCGAGGGATTTGGTAGCACTAGCTTGTAATCAGCCTTGAGATTCTGCCGTCAATGGAGTTAAAGGTATCAAAACTGGAGAGTAAACGAGTTTGAAAATGAGACTGCCTCTCACCTGCAGACAGTGGACTGGGAGCTCTGCAGCTGAATCCAAGTGTGGCAGTTATCCACACCCACCCACCCACCACCCACACACTCTTGCCACGGATGTGCTAACGAGGGCTAGCAGTGGAAACAACCATCATCCTGGTGGATAGCGTAAACCTAAACATGACGGTGTTTCGGGGATTTCCACAGCTGCAGAAGTTATAAAAACAGCTTGCTGAGATGGTCAATTCATGTTTTTTCGTGTGTTTACATTGAGTTAACACGTAATGGCGTCTGAGCGCACCTTGAGGATGGTCTGTTTCATATACCCTCGACTGCTCAAACCACTCATCTCACTGATGTTTTGTTGGGATTTCCATTCTGTTGCACCGCCGTTTCAAGCCCAGATAGCATCTCTAGAATTACTGCTAGAGCATCAGGATAACTGGCATTAGTTGTGACTTAAATGGTGATCAGCGGGGGTTTGTTTTTGTTTTTTTCTCCCTGTGGGTTCTAACAGAAGAGGAGTACAAACGTCTGAGTGAGGCTCTGGCTGATGAGGGCTCTTACAACGCCGTGGCTTTCAAATACAGCGCTGACTACTACGACCCGTCTCAGCCCACTGAGGAGGAGGACGTAAACCAGGAATCTGGTGAGTTGTCAGAGAGTTAAGACAGAAATATTTGAACCCTTTGTGTTATTCTGCCTTTTTAAACCACCACAGTGGATTTTCTCTCGAGCAGTCAAGCATGAAGGAAAAGTGGACCTGAAGCTTTATTTCAGAGGTTTAATGAAAATGTTGATGTTTGCAGGCATTGTCATCTGCAGCTGTGGCCCCATTTACACCTGGCAATAAAATGCATTTTTGTTATCAGTTAGCAGCCGAATGGCACGTGACCACATACATGTACAGCTGGTATATCGAGCTGCTCCCACTACCAGTCTGAGTGGATCTGAACATTGGGGGGCGATACAGAGTGAATGTCCAGATGTTCTGTATAGTCCTTCTCCCTCAGTGGACAGCATCAGTCACTGAGGAAGAAACTTTAGTTTCTTTCTGAAGATTAGGAAAGTGAATCTGAATTGTTTTTTCCTCAGAAGTTTGACTTTTCTTATAAATTTGGAGCTTTTTCGTGGAAATTTGCAACTTTTCGTCATAAATTTGCTGATTTTTTTTTCTTACAATTTTGTTTTTTTGCATAGACAGTTTTTTGTTTCTTTGTAATTATTATACCCCACGCAACAAAGTTATTTTTGACCCATCGCTGCATTCATTTGACCGTTTATGTTGTCGTCACTGTAGCTTCTACATTTCTGATCAGATCCACTTCAGATGTATCCAGAGGCTTTAACTCCTCAGTACCTTGGACACATTCCATTTTCAGACACATCTGATGAGACGGTCCATTTATTTGGGGAGGGAAGCTTGTACTTTTTAAACTCCTCCTACAGTTTTGTTCCGATTGCTTTGAAATTTGGTGCCATAGTTTGATATACTTTGATGATGCGAATATTGCAGTTTCACTCATCAGATGACCTTGAGGTCAGAGGTCAGATTTTAACCTAAATCTTCTAAACACAGTAACTACTGAAAGAAAGGATGTAGGCTTTGCAAATCGATACAGCAGTTGTATCTAATACACATCTTAGGTGGCTTACACCCTCACCTAACTATGGGTTTGAGGTCAAGGAGTCAAAGTTCAAAGTTAACATTGCAGTTGCACTATGGTAAATGCTACATTTACTATTACTATGAAATGAGTAAAGCTCATTTGGGGTCAAAAGGTCAAGGTTAGCATTTCATTTGCACTATCTATAAATGCAAAGAACCTCTGTCTGTGTGTGTTCCTCACATATCTCTCAAACTGTTCGGCCTCAGATTTTATACATGCTTTGCTGAGGTTACGAGGGTGTGCATCCCCGAGTGTAGAGTTGTTCAGTGAAAATATGTCATTTTTATCAGTAAAAGTTTAGCAACTGCTATGTCTCATGCCCAGGCTTCTAGAAGTGTGGGCAGGGTTTCAGACTGATTCTGTACTGATTGGATAATACGCAGCATTACGGCATCAGTAACCATAGCGCTCGGTGAGCAGAACGAGGAGGCAAAAAGCGACATATTTGACTAGAAAAAGATAATACTTAGGATTTAATGCTTAAAAAATTATACCATAAGTTTGCCATGATTGCGTAGGCTTATTGGATAATTCGGCATGGAGAACACAAGGTGTGCTTGTTGGTGGTGGTGGGGTGCCGCAAAGGACAGCGGTGGCACACGGGTAAAGCAGCAGCCGAGACTCCCGTTAACTGGGCAGGCTGGGCTTGAGTCCCTGCGAAGGATTGCGATCCACTGGTTCAGCTGCTGCTTTGGGTGGACCACGGTCCTTCGCGGGGAGGCACATCCAGCCTGGCCAGTCAGTGGGAGATGGAAGTCCCGACTGCTGTTTCACCCATGTGGTACCACTGTCCTTTGCAGGACTGGGAGTCAGTACCCCCACCCCCCCACCCCCCATGCGAGTATCTAAAAATTAAAAACTTAATAATAGTACCACCATGATTGTGGAGCGGAACGGCCAGATCAGCTGCATAGCATATGCAGACACATAAGCAACAACAAGATGCAAAAATGCTCAAATAACAAAATAAATTATTTTTATTTAAATATTTGGAGACAAATGGGCAACACTGATGCAACAGTTGTGGCCAAATCATTCTGCTGTGTATAAAAAAAACATGCAAGTTAGGTTAACTGGAGACTCTGAAGTGGCCCTAGGTGTGAATGGTGAAGGGACTGGTGCCGTGCCATGGCTGCCTCATCCATCCAGGCGGATGCCCTGGATTTCTCTCTGGGGATCAATAAAGAATACAAATACAAAAAAAATAATGTTGGGTGTTTTGTACTTATAATATTGCTAAAATATAGAAGGATGCACTACAGTGGGTCTCAATTATCTGTAAACGTGTCCTGTTATAGTACTGCATGAGTTTATTGACGATAGACTATAAACTACACATATAAACTTAAACAGTTACCATGGTGACTGAACAACTCCCATTCCCCAAACTGTAAGATACAACACTTATGAATATAAGTCATAAAAGATCAGACAAATAAGTCTGTCAAACAAATAAACAAGGGTTCTTAAACAGTCACGAATAGTGGATATCCCATTTATTTTCAATAATTCTGTAATTAATATTCACACAATCAAATAAATCTTAGTGTTCAGTCCCTTTCATATTTGTCATAGTCTAACATGTGATATCCTACATATAAGCTACACCTCTGTATTCCACTGTCAAACACAGCCTACATTTGGGCCTGTCAAGAATCTGAAGCTCAAATGATCGTATATTAGTTCGTTACCTCAATAAAGATTCAAGACACAGAATATTCTATTTTATGAGTTTTACTTGCACAAGGAGTGCCTGCGATGATTACATCTCACAAGACATTGAGGCATCCCCCAGTGAACTAAGCACTTTTTATACACTGTTGGTCACATAATCACAAAGAACATCTGCTGAGTACTCCCTTCCGGTCACCCACACAGTCATGACAAAAAATATGCCGACATTCTCAAAGAGGAAGAACACAGTGACTTTACAAAAAGTACATCACATAAGGGCTTAACCGCAATTAATCACAAAGTATTTCATACCAAAACAAGATTAACTTTTCCTTATTCTCAGACTTTTACACAGTTTCATCCCATAAGACAGCTTCATTCTCTCACACTAAGCTTATTTTAATCTGCATCTAAACAACACTCAGTAATCTTCTCATTATCTAAGTACAAAAAGGAAACAGTGTACACACTCAAACTTATGTCATATAGAAATATGTGTGTATAACTTCCCAACAATTTCTTAACATAATATGCATAGATGAGTATATGGCATACACTTGATTATATAAAATGATAATCTTTATGCAAAATATACATTTTTCCAACATTTCCCTCCTGTTTATCATTTTATCACCTTTTTATTCATCAGTAACATGTAACTTCTCTCGATTTTCTAAATGTCCGTCATTTGCATCATATTCCAAATTAAACAGTAGGATTATCACTACAGTTCCCAGTACAGTTTCTGTTTTTTAGAGTGAAATTTCCAGTAGCAATATAAGGGATTTGTCCCTTATATATACATTTCTTGCATTTCTGCAAACAGATTTGTGAAAGCGCACTCCACAGGTTACCTCCTTTGTATCATTACATTTTGGTGAAAAACCCAAATTGAAATTGTTTTTACTACAATTTTTATGAAAACAAATCGGTGAAGTAAAGAGTGTTGGATTTACCCTCATTAGGGGCTTTTTAACTTTAAGCAAATAAATTCCAATTCCCGTAGTATTAAATATTCTTATCTTAGATCCAGTGTAATCAGCAACAGTAACATTCAATCTATTAAGATATCTTGTTGATAAATTCCCCACTAACCAACTTATAACATTATCACTTGAGTTAATCAGAGTAAGATGGGAATTCATAGCTGTTGTTACTCCAGCTGTTTCTTCTTCACTAAGTGGAACAGGAATCATGGGTACTGCAGTCTTGTGTGAGTGGGGAAGCAGTGAGCACACGTAACAAGAGGTATTGATTCCCAGTCCTCGCATCAAGATCACTATTGTCTGGTGCCACAGGTTATGCGTGTAATCCACGTATTGTCCATTGTCTGTACTTTGTGGGTTCCTTGGCCTTGAATCAAAAAAGGGTCCACTACCCTATTATCATGAAAAGTACGGAACACAGAATCATCAGTACTTTTTGGTGCCATGCTTCTACCCGAGAGAGTACCCCTCCGGGCCTCTTTCTTCACCAGGTTTTAGACGATCTCCCTAAATGGAGGAGGCACTCTATGACCTCACACACCAAGGTGTGTATCCCCTTTGTAGCTGGACTTACTCAGGGAAGCAGGTTAGTTCACTTACAGGCACTCGTAGTCTCTTTACGTGTGAAAGATGAATCCAAGATGGTCGTTCAGCAATACGTACTGCAGTGGGGGTGGTTAATAGCACCTGGTATGGTCCAAGCCACCTTACTGAGTTCCAGTGCTGATGGTGGTGATTCTTTATGAAAACATAGTCTCCAGGCTTCTAGGGGTTATTCTGCCCTTCCTGTGGAGCAGAGAGAGTTCTGACAGTATCAACGTATTCCTTAACTTCACATGCCCTTTTTAAATGATTTGCTAAATCACTATATTTATTAGAGGATACCAAAGGCTTTACTTCTGGCAATGAGTATGGCCTGTGGAATGCGCATTCAAAGGGTGACAATCCTGTCTTTGCATCGGGTATGGTATTTATAGTCATTTACACTATTTTTAAGGCTTCTGGCCATGCTTTCCCTGTGTCTTTCATGACTTTTACGAGCATTTGTTCTACAGTAGCATTTTTTCTTTCTACAAGGCCTGCACTTTCTGGGCGGTAGGCGGTATGAAATTTGATCTTACTTCCTACAGCTTGGGTTAAGTCTTGAACCGTTTGGGCTGTAAAATGAGTTCCATTATCTGCATAAATCAGTTCTTGAACCCCAAAAGTGGGAAAAACATGATTCAATAGAGTTTTACACATGAATGCAGCATTTGCTGTGGATGTGGGATGAATTTCTGTCCACTTTGTAAAGGTGTCAACCCAACACCAAGCAATACTGTAATTTCCCATGCTTACCCAATTCAATAAAATCCATACACTATTGACTATAAGGCTCTTCTGGTATGGGAAATTTTCCTTGTCTCGTTTTCATTGCTCCTTGGGCATTATTTTGTAAACAAATGATGCACTTTTGGTATGTTGTTTTACTTCTTTCAATATATTAGGACAGAAAAAGTGCTTTCCCAACATCCTCAGCATCCCTCCTGTCGACACTATAATGTGGGTTGCAGAACATGTTTATCCTGGACAGAACAAATGAAAATCCATATCATAATTTGGCAAGGCTAACGCACATACTGTAGTCAGTATGTGTTTCAAATCATCAATAAGTTCTTTATGTTCTCTTCACTGTTAGAAGCCACAAGCTTCTAGGGACAACCTTAATTAAAAAGTAAAAAGTGGACACAACTGACACTTTTTTTTTCAAAAATTTACAACCTTTGCCCCTTTTGGCTGCTCCTTAGGGACAACGTTTGTTGGCCATTGGGAGCAGACAAGAGGGGGAGGGAAAAGGCAAATACACAAACATTGCCAGTGCATGCTATGAGATTAAAGACGTAACAGGCTGTCAAAGAATGATTACCACAGTGGAATGTTTGGAGTAATGAGAGAATCATATGAGGATGGAATTGATAGCATGGTAATTGATAGCATGGTAGATAGTGTTACAGCTTCCCTGCATCAGACTCCAGACTTTGTGGCCCCCCTTAAAGAAAGAAAAAGTCTAATCAAAGATTTCTAACTCCTTGGTTCAACACAGAAACTCGTAGCTTAAAACAGAAAACTCGTCAATTAGAAAGAAAATGGCGCTCCACTGATTTAGATGAAATCTATTTAGCTTGGAGAAATCATCTTTTAATTTATAAAAAATCTCTTAGAAAAGATAAAACATGTTATTATTCGCATTAATAGAGGAGAACAAAAATAATCTCAGGTTTCTTTTCAGCACTGTAGCCAGGCTGTCAGGACTCTGTCGCCTGATTGCTGGACTCTTTCTGCTACTATGGGGATTCCCCCTATAGTTGAAAGTGCTATGAGATGATTGTTGTTGTGAAATAGCTATGTAAATAAAGTTGAATTGAGTTAAATTGAATTCATTATTGATCATTTATTGATAATTTTTATGTATTATCTATTTTTCTGAGGATTGCTAATTATTTTGCTGATTAATTTCTTTGATACTCCTGTTTTGATACATGGAGACGCACATGCGTCTCCATGTAGCAAATACCCTGTAACATGTAGCAAATACCATGTAACATGTAGCAAATACCCTGTAGCAAATACCCTGTAACTTATCCCCATAAGTTACAGGGTATTTGCTTGATTCTTTTACTGAAAGGAAGTGTGTTACCACCTTTAATTTAGATGAAAATTTGTGGGTAGCACAGCTCCTTCAGGTTCAGGTTACTTTATTTGTACCCGTAGGTAGATTTGTTTTGCAGTCTGGTGACATCCATATTTACAAACCACAAATTACATTCAACATAGACACAAACACAGGCACACATGAAATTGACTATAAACATGATAAAGATACTCAAGGCTCCATCAATCAGGGTATAAAAAGACAAAGAGATGAGAGAAAAACCAGAGGTAAGAGAGAAGAGTCGTATTAAAAGTTAAAAACTAGTCAAAGAGGTTAAAAACTCAAAGGTCTAAAACCCAGTAAAATATTTAGAGCCCAAGTAACATCCTACAAAAATAAGTAAATATAAAATGGAGTTAATAAATAGGTACCTAAATTATGTGCAATATATTGTTACAGCTTGTTCAACTCTTTGACAGCAGCAGGAACAAAGCTGTTTTTGTAGCGCTGGGTTTTACTTTTTGGGACAGCAAACCTCTTTCTGGAGGGAAGAAGCTGAAAGTGGCAGTGCAAAGGGTGGGAGTCATCATTTAAAATGGAGGTAGCCATCCTCTGTACCTGTCTGGTGTACAGGGATGTCAGGCTCAGCTGTGACTCACCAAGCAAACGACTGGACCATCTAACTACCTGATCCAAGGATTTCCTCTGTTTCAGTTTTATCTGACCAAACCATGACACTAAAGAAAAGGATAAAACAGAATCAATAAAAGCCCGATAAAACATTGTCATTATGGTTCGGTCAATCTGGAAGTGTGCGAGTTTCCTTCAACAATGCAAATGTTGCTGACCCTTTTTGTACACCCTTTCACAGTTCTCTTCGAAGTTTAAATTACTATCAATAATCGTCCCAAGATATTTGTAGGATTGTACACATTCGGTGGTCTGGCCTTTTAGTACGGTGACTTTGTGCCTGGGAGTTTTCCTCCTAAAGTCAATAATCATATCTTTAGTTTTTGTCGTATTCAGCTGCAGGTAGGAATCCTCACACCAGTGAACAAAATCATCAACTACTGGGCCGTGGCCACTCTCACCATCCTGGAGGAGACTGACAATAACTGTAATGATTGTTATTGTCCTAGTTGTGTATTGGAGGGGACGATCTCTATTGTGTAAAGTTGTTATGTTTAGTACATTTAATACGACCTCTACGAGCAGCCCTGGTTAGGTTATAAAGTCTGGCAGCCGTAGGTGGGAAGGACCTGTGGAACCTCTCCGTCATGCACCTAGGATGGCACAGCCTACTGCTAAATGATCTCCTCATTGTGTCCAGCATGGGGTGGGACTCGGACTCCAGCAGAGATGACAGCTTCGCCACCATCCTCCTCTCTTCTATCTCCTCCACTGGGTCGGGGCGTCACCCCAGAACAGAGCTGGCTTTTTTGATCAGCCTGTTGAGGCTGATCATAAAACAACTGGTCTGCTTCTTGATGTGACATAAGACTTGAACATTCATCTTCAGATCCATGCCTGTCACGGCATCCTGTCAGCTACCGTGATGCCGCTGCCCCAGCAGACCACTCCAAATGTGATGGCTGATGCCACCACCCAATCATAGACTGTCTTCTAGAGTGCCCCTTGCACTCCAAAAGACCTGAGCCTCCTCAGGAGGAACAGCCTGCATTGCCCCTTTGTATAGAACACGGTGTTGTGTGACCAGTCCAGTTTATTGTTCAGGTGAGCACCCAGGTACTTGTAAGATGTCACCATCTCACTGTCTGTTCCCTGGATGTTTACTGGTGCTGTGGGGGGTTGTCCTCACCTGAGGCAGTCCACCACCAGTTTCATGGTTTTCCTCGCATTGATCTGGAGGCAGTTCTGTAGGCACCAGTCCACGAAGTCCTGGATAAGTCCTCTGTACTCTGCATCATGCCCATCAAAGTGGTTTTCACAGGTGTGAAGGGTTAAACAGGTGAGGTAAAACATGACCTGGAGCCCCAAACGGGAAATGTGCCAACAGGAAGCCGAGCTGGCAGACATGGCAGAAATAATTGTGATTAGTCGACTACCAAAATAATTGTTAGTTGCAGCCCTATTTAGTTCTGCCACAGTAATTGCGTATATTGAAAAGCTGAAAACTGCTTCATCAGTAAGTTTTGGGATCTTCAAAGAAAACGGAGGTGAGGGACATTGCACTTGCCTCAAAGTGCTCGTTTTTTTTTTTTTTTTTTTTTTAACAGTTCTTGACCCATCTGTCCATTCATCTTTGACATTTTATGTTGTGGCCACTATATATTTCTCACTGGATTGACGTCAAATTTATACAAAAGGTTCGTCATCAAAACCTTGCACAGGATTGATTTTGACATCTAATCAGGGGTTAACCTGCAGGGTTATCCAACAACTACAAGGACTTGACTGTGAACCTTTTATAGTGAAAAAGACACTAATTTCTTTAGCTACATGCAAGGTGTTTTTGGTCTCGCACCAGGGAGACCAAAAACAGGGAGACCTATGCATTACATTGTTCAGCGAGTACTCTGATAGTTGAGGTGATGCATGTGGTATGTGAGCTTGTTTCCCAAGGTTCTGTCATTGTTTTTCTGGTATCTCTTCACACACAGTGGAGGCAGAGCCTGAGGAGAGTGAAGAACCTTTTGTTGCTCCCCCGGGCCTGGCTATTCCTCCAGATGTGGAACTGGTGAGTATCAAATATTTTGTTGCCTGACTGATATTGGAATGAATGGAGTCATCATTGATATACACTCACTGGCCACTTTAATAGGTACACCTTGCTATTGGTTCATTGGGTCCCTATTGCCTTCATTTGTCATGGCACACAGTAGATTCAGCAGGGTGCTGGAAACATTGCTCACAGATACTGGTCCATATTGACATGCTGTCATCACACTGCACATCCATGAAGCCATACAGTATCTCACAAAAGTGAGTACACCCCTCACATTTTTGTAAATATTGTATTATATCTTTTCATGGGACAACACTGAAGATATGACACTTTGATACATTGTAAAGTAGTAAAGTAGTCAGTGTACAGCTTGTATAACAGTGTAAATTTGCTGTCCCCTCAAAATAACTCAACACACCGCTGGCAACAAAAGTGAGTATACCCCTAGTGAAAATGTCCAAATTGTGCCCAATTAGCCATTTTCCCTCCCCAGTGTCATTTGACTCATTAGTGTTACAAGGTCTCAGGTGTGAATGGGGAGCAAGTGTGTTAAATTTGGTGTTGTCGCTCTCACAATCTCTAATACTGGTCACTGGAAGTTCAACATGGCACTTCATGGCAAAGAACTCTCTGAGGATCTGAAAAAAAGAATGGTTGCTCAACATTAAGATGGCCTAGGCTATAAGAAGATTGCCAGCACCCTGAAACTGAGTTGCAGCACGGTGGCCAAGACCATACAGCGGTTTAACAGGGCAGGTTCCACTCAGAACAGGCCTCATCGTGGTCGACCAAAGAAGTTGAGTGCATGTGCTCAGCGTCCTATCCAGAGGTTGTCTTTTAAAAATATACATATGAGTGCTGCCAGCATTGCTGCAAAGGTTGAAAGGATGGGGGGTCAGCCTGTCAGTGGTCAGACTATACGCCGCACACTGCATCAAATTGGTCTGCATGGCTGTCGTCCCAGAAGGAAGCCCCTTTTAAAGATGATGCACAAGAAAGGCCACCAACAGTTTGCTGAAGACAAGCAGACTAAGGACATGGATTACAGGAACCATGTCCTGTGGTCTGATGAGACCAAGATAAACGCATTTGATTCAGATGTTGTCAAGCGTGTGTGGTGGCAACCAGGTGAGGAGTACAAAGACAAGTGTGTCTTGCCTACAGTCAAGCATGGTGGTGGGAGTGTCATGGTTTGGGTCTCATGAGTGCTGCTGGCACTGGGGAGCTACAGTTGACTGAGGGAACCATGAATGCCAGCATGTACTGTGACATACTGAAGCAGAGCATGATCTCCTTCCTTTGGAAACTGGGCCACAGGGCAGTATTCCAACATGATAACGACCCCAAACACACCTCCAAGACAACCTCTGCCTTGCTAAAGAAACTGAGGGTAAAGGTGATGGACTGGCCAAGCATGTCTCCAGACCTAAACCCTATTGGGCATCTGTAGGGCATCAAATGGAAGGTGGAGGAGCACAAGGTCTCTTAACATCCACCAGCTCCGTGATGTCGTCATGGAGGAGTGGAAGAGGATTCCAGTGGCAACCTGTGAAGCTCTAGTGAACTCCATGCCCAAGAGAGTTAAGGCAGTGCTAGAAAATAATGGTGGCCACACAAAATATTGACACTTTGGGCACAATTTGGACATTTTCACTTGAGGGTATACTCACTTTTGTTGCCAGCGATTTAGACATTAATGGCTGTGTGTTGAGTTATTTTGAGGGGACAGCAAATTTACACTGTTATACAAGTTGTACACTGACTACTTTACATTGTATCAAAGTGTCATACTGTATCTTCAGTGTTGTCCCATGAAACGATATAATAAAATATTTACAAAAATGTGAGGGGTGTACTCACTTTTGTGAGATACTGTAATCCTTTTTTTTTTTCTTCACGTTGTTTTGCCAAATTCTGACCCTACTATCTGAATGTTGTAGCAAAAATTGAGACTCAGACTAGCGACGTTTTTATCTCCCGCCGGTCGAAGACCATAAGGTGTCAGGCTTCTTTGTGTGAAGACCAAAGGAAGATTGTGTTATGTGTTCGTCTGTCCATAAATTTGCAACTGTTGTCTTAAAAATATACAACTTGTTTGACAGAATTTTGCAAAATATTTCTTGTTAATGAGTAACTTTTTTTCTTGGAAATGTGTATAATTTTTCTCTCAAATTTGTTACCTTGTCCTCTTTTAATTTGCAGGTTTTTAACACTAAATTTGCAGAACTTTTCCACATAAAATTGGGACTTAAGATTTTGCAATTGTTTAAAAATAAATCTGGGGCTTTTTTCTTCTAAGTGTATAACGTTTTTCCTTATTTTTCAAATTTACAATTCTTCATGTGACTTAGTTTTTTTTTTTTCCTTTTATTGTGTAACTTTTTCTTGCAAGGTCACAATTTTGTTCTTATAAATAAACAGTATTTTCTCATACATTTGTCAATTTTCTCTCACATTTTAGAGTTTTTCATGTTTAATTTACAGCTTTTTCTTGTACATTAGTGAAATTATTGTGTTATAAATTGGTGACTGTTTTTCTGTAAAGTTGTGAGTTCTTCAAAACCACAGGGAGCCACTGAATTTGGACAAAACAGCCGATTGTGGCTTCGGAGCCACAGGTTACAGACCCCTGCACTTGACATTGCACCTTAAGCTACTTAACTCTTGTTCTCTGTGCTTTAATAGCCAGCAACCATCAAGACCCACAACATCATTGAGAGGACAGCCAGCTTCGTGTGTCAGCAGGGGGCTCAGTTTGAGATAGTGCTGAAAACAAAGCAGTCCGGCAACTCTCAGTTTGACTTCCTTCGTTTTGACCACTACCTGAACCCTTACTACAAACACATTCTGCGGACCATGAAGGAAGGTCGATACAACATTGCCTCGGCCAGTCAAGAGCCGTCGCAGGGTGAGTGACAGAAAACCTTGAATGCTCTGGAAAAACTTTGCAATAAAGTTTCAATAAACTTCAATAAACTGCAATGAAGTTGCAAAATGAAGACGTGTCATTATGTCTAGCTATGTCATCAGTCGCGTGGCAAGTAACAGCAATTAACATAGTGTGTAACATCTACAGTGCATCCGGAAAGTCTTCACAGCGCTTCACTTTTTCCACATTTTATGTTAGTTTTATTCCAAAATGGATTAAATTCATTTTTTTCTCTCAAACTTCTACACACAATACAACATAATGACAACATGATTTTTTTTTTTTTTTTAGATTTCTGCAAATTTATTAGAAATAAAAAAAAACTTTAAAAAATCACATGTACGTACAGTAAATCACAAAAGGGAGTACACCCCTCACATTTTTGTAAGTATTATATTTTTTCATGGGACAACCCTGAAGATATGACACTTTGATCCAATGTAAAGTAGTCAGTGTACAGCTTGTATAACAGTGTAAATTTGTTGTCCCCTCAAAATAACTCAGCACACAGCCATTAATGTCTAAACCACTGGCAACAAAAGTGAGTACACCCCTAGTGAAAATGTCCATATTGTGCCCAGTTAGCCATTTGCCCTCCCCGGTATCGTGTGACTCATTAGTGTTACAAGGTCTCAGGTGTGAATGGGGAGCAAGTGTGTTAAATTTGGTGTTGTCGCTCTCACAATCTCTAATACTGGTCACTGGAAGTTAAACATGGCACTCCATGGCAAAGAACTCTGACGATCTGAAAAAAAGAATTGCTGCTCTACATAAAGATGGCCTAGGCTATAAGAAGATTGCCAACACCGTGAAACTGAGTTGCAGCACGGTGGCCAAGACCATTCAGCGGTTTAACAGGGCAGGTTCCACTCAGAACAGGCCTCACCTTGGTCGACCAAAGAAGTTGAGTGCATGTGCTCAGCATCATATCCAGAGGTTGTTTTAAAAATAGACGTATGAGTGCTGCCAGCATTGCTGCAAAGGATGAAAGGGTGGGGGGTCAGCCTGTCAGTGCTCAGAACATACACCGCATACTGCATCAAATTGGTCTGCATGGCTGTTGTCCCAGAAGGAAGCCCCGTTTAAGGATGATGCACAAGAAAGGCCACCAACAGTTTGCTGAAGACAAGCAGACTAAGGACATGGATTACTGGAACCATGTCCTGTGGTCTGATGAGACCAAGATAAACATATTTGATTCAGATGGTGTCAAGCGTGTGTGGCAGCAACAAGGTGAGGAGTACAAAGACAAGTGTGTCTTGCCTACAGTCAATCATGGTGGTGGGAGTGTCGTGGTTTGAGGCTGTATGAGTGCTGCTGGCACTGGGGAGCTACAGTTCACTGAGGGAACCATGAATGCCAGCATGTACTGTGACATACTGAAGCAGAGCATGATCCCCTCCCTTCGGAAACTGGGCCACAGGGCAGTATTCCAACATGATAACGACCCCAAACACACCTCCAAGACAACCTCTGCCTTGCTAAAGAAACTGAGGTGATGGACTGGCCAAGCATGTCTCCAGACCTAAACCCTATTGAGCATCTGTGGGGCATCCTCAAACGGAAGGTGGAGGAGCGCAAGGTCTCTTAACATCCACCAGCTCCATGATGTCATCTTGGAGGAGTGGAAGAGGATTCTAGTGGCAACCTGTGAAGCTCTAGTGAACTCCATGCCCAAGAGAGTTAAGGTAGTGCTGGAAAATAATGGTGGCCACACAAAAGATTGACACTTTAGCCACAATTTGGGCATTTTCAATAGGGGTGTACTCACTTTTGTTGTCAGCGATTTAGACATTAATGGCTGTGTGTTGTTATTTTGAGGGGACAGCAAATTTACACTGTTATACAAGGTGTACACTGACTACATTGTATCAAGGTGTCATATCTTGAGTATTGTGCAATAAAAAGATATAATAAAATATTTATAAAAATGTGAGGGGTGTACTCACTTTTGTGAGATACTGTAAGTATTCACAGCCTTTGCTCATTACTTTGTTGATGCAACTTTGGCAGCAATTACAGCCTCAAGTCTTTTTGAATATGATGACACAAGCTTGGCACACCTATCTTTGGGCAGTTTGGCCCATTCCTCTTTGCAGCACCTCTCAAGCTTCATCAGGTTGGATGGGAAGTGTCGGTGCACAGCCATTTTCAGATCTCTCCAGAGATGTTCAATTGGATTCAAGTCTGAGCTCTGGCCCCCTTATATATAAAAGATCTGATATTACCCTATCATCATAACAGAGCACTACTTTCCAAAAATGCTGGATTACTTGTAATACCCAGAATCTCCAAAAGTACAATGGGAGGCAGAGCCTTCTGCTATCAAGCCCCTTCTCTGTGGAACCGGTTACCACTCAGGGTCTGGGAGTCAGACTCAATCTCTGTTTTTAAGAACAGGGTAAAAGCCTTACTTTTCAATATAGCCTACGATTAGGGAGGGATCTTGTGTCTCTTAACCCCCCTTTTGTTCTGCTGTTAATAGATTCAGACTGCCGGTTGACCTCCAATAATGTACTTGGGTTCTCACTGTTCATTTTCTTTATGTCTGTTCTCTTCATCCTCTCTATCCCCTCACCCCCACCCAGTCGCAGCAGATGACTGCCCCTCCCTGAGCCTGGTTCTGCTAGAGGTTTCTTCCTGTTAAATGGGAGTTTTCCCTCTCCACCGTCGCTAAGTGCTTGCTCACAGGGGATTGTCTGATTGCTGGGTCTTTCTGAAATTGTGGGGTTTTCCCTGCATTTGGTAGTGCTATGAGATGACTTTTGTTGTGATATGGCGCTATATAAATAAAGCTGAATTGAATTGAATTGGCTGGGCCACTCAAGGACATTCACAGAGTTGTCCTGAAGCCACTCCTTTGATATCTTGGCTGTGTGCTTAGGGTCGTTGTCCTGCTGAAAGATGAACTGTTGCCCCAGTCTGAGGTCAAGAGCACTCTGGAGCAAGTTTTCATCCAGGATGTTTCTGTACATTGCTGCATTCATCTTTCCCTCTATCCTGACTAGTCTCCCAGTTCCTGCCGCTGAAAAACATCGCCATAGCATGATGCTGCCACCACCATGCTTTACTGTAGGGGTGGTATTGGCTTGGTGATGAGCGGCGCCTGGTTTCCTCCAAACACGACGCCTGGCATTCATGCTAAAGAGTTCAATCTTTGTCTCATCAGACCAGAGAATTTTTTTTTTCTTATGGTCAGTCCTTCAGGTGCCTTTTAGCAATCTCCAGGCAGGCTGCCATGTGACTTTTACTAAGGATTGTCTTCCATCTGGCCACTCAACCATACAGGCCTGATTGGTGGATTGCTGCAGAGATGGTTGTACTTCTGGAAGGTTCTCCTCTCTCTACAGAGGAACACTGGCGCGCTGACAGAGTGACCACTGGGTTCTTGGTCACCTCCCTGACTAAGGCCCTTCTCCCCCGATTGCTCAGTTTAGACGGTCGGCCAGCTCTAGGAAGAGTCCTGGTGGTTCCAAACTTCTTCCATTTATGGATGATGGAGGCCACTGTGCTCATTGGGACCTTCAAAGCAGCAGAAATTTTTCTGTACCCTTCCCCAGATTTGTGCTTCCAGACAATCCTGTCTCGGAGGTCTACAGACAGTTCCTTTGACTTCATACTTGGTTTGTGCTCTGACATGCACTGTCAACTGTGGGACCTTATATAGACAGGCATGTGCCTTTCCAAATCATGTCCAATCAACTGAATTTACCACAGGTGGACTCCAATTAAGCTGTAGAAACATCTCAAGGATGATCAGTGGAAGCAGGGTGCACCTGAGCTCAATTTTGAGCTTCATGGCAAAGGCTGTGAATACTTACAGTGGGGCAAAAAAGTATTTAGTCAGCCACCAATTGTGCAAGTTCTCCCACTTAAAAGATGAGAGAGGGCTCCAATTTTCATCATACTCTCAACTATGAGAGACAAAATGAGAAAAAAAAAATCCAGAAAATCATTGAAGGATTTTTAATGAATTAATTGGTAAATTCCTCGGTAAAATAAGTATTTGGTCACCTACAAACAAGCAAGACTTCTGGCTCTCACAGACATGTAACTTCTTCTTTAAGAGGCTCCTCTGTTCTCCACTCGTTACCTGTATTAATGGCACCTGTTTGAACTCGTTATCAGTATAAAAGACACCTGTCCACAACCTCAAACAGTCAGACTCCAAACTCCACTATGGCCAAGACCAAAGAGCTGTCAAAGGACACCAGAAACAAAATTGTAGACCTGCCCCAGGCTGGGAAGACTGAATCTGCAATAGGTAAGCAGCTTGGTGTGAAGAAATCAACTGTGGGAGCAATTATTAGAAAATGGAAGACCTACAAGACCACTGATAATCTCCCTCGATCTGGGGCTCCACACAAGATCTCACCCTGTGGGGTCAAAATGATCCTGAGAACAGTGAGTAAAAATCCCAGAACCACACGGGGGGACCTAGTGAATGACCTGCAGAGAGCTGGGACCAAAGTAACAAAGGCTACCATCAGTAACACACTACGCCACCAGGGACTCAAATCCTGCAGTGCCAGACGTGTCCCCCTGCTTAAGCCAGTACACGTCCAGGCCCGTCTGAAGTTTGCTAGAGAGCATTTGGATGATCCAGAAGAGGATTGGGAGAATGTCATATGGTCAGATGGAACCAAAATAGAACTTTTTGGTAAAAACTCAACTTGTCGTGTTTGGAGGAGAAAGAACACCATACCTACTGTGAAGCATGGGGGTGGAAACATCATGCTTTGGGGCTTTTTTTCTGCAAAGGGACCAGGACAACTGATCCGTGTAAAGGAAAGAATGAATGGGGCCATGTATCGTGAGAGTTTGAGTGAAAACCTCCTTCCATCAGCAAGGGGATTGAAGATGAAACGTGCCTGGGTCTTTCAGCATGACAATGATCCCAAACACACCGCCCGGGCAACGAAGGAGTGGCTTCGTAAGAAGCATTTCAAGGTCCTGGAGTGGCCTAGCCAGTCTCCAGATCTCAACCCCATAGAAAATCTTTGGAGGGAGTTGAAAGGCCGTGTTGCCCAGTGACAGCCCCAAAACATCACTGCTCTAGAGGATATCTGCATGGAGGAATGGGCCAAAATACCAGCAACAGTGTGTGAAAACCTTGTGAAGACTTACAGAAAACGTTTGACCTCTGTCATTGCCAACAAAGGGTATATAACAAAGTATTGAGATGAACTTTTGTTATTGACCAAATACTTATTTTCCACCATAATTTGCAAATAAATTCCTTAAAAATCAGACAATGTGATTTTCTGGATTTTTTTTTTTTTTTTTTCTCATTTTGTCTCTCATAGTTGAGGTATACCTATGATGAAAATTGGAGACCTCTCTCACCTTTTAAGTGGGAGAACTTGCACAATTGGTAGCTGACTAAATACTTTTTTGCCCCACTGTATGTACATGTGATTTCTTAGTTTTTTATTTTTAATAAATTTGCAAAAATCTCAAAAAACTTTTTTTCATAAGATAAGCCTTTATTAGTCCCACAGTGGGGAAATTCCAGGATTGCAACAGCACAATACCCCATATTGTCATTATGGGGTATTGTGTGTAGAATTTTAAGGAAAAAAATGAATATAATCCATTTTGGAATAGGGCTGTAACATAACAAAAAGCGGAAAAAGTGAAGTGCTGTGAATACTTTCTGGATGCACTGTAAAGGCCCTTTTCCACTAGTACCTGTTTGGCCCTACTCACTTCAACTTGGCTTTAGTCTACTCAGCTCGCTTGTGTTTCCATTACAGCAGAGTACCGCCAGGGGGGGGGAGGTGTTTACAGCAAGGCAGCGCCACACTCCCGTGATGTAAAACACACGACACAAGCAAAACATAGCATGGCAGCTGTACAAGGCGACTCTTCGGTCTCTGGCTTTTTGTCAGAGTAAAGGCCAAAAAGGACAGCCAGAAAAGGGGACAGGCAGTGAGACAAAACACTCTGGAAAAGTATTGGAGCGTTTAGGAAGCCATAGAGCCAAAGACGTGAGGATACGAACCAGATCACATATGAAGGTAAGCTAGTGATTGCTAATGCTAGTTTGCGTTAAGTCCGCTGTACTACGTTGTAATGTCTGCAAGTTATCGCTATTGGGTGCTAAAATATGTATGCTGTGTGTTTCCGATGGCTCCCTTGTGGCAAAATTACTGCTTCAAACTGGGGGTCTGGCATTCAACACAGCCTCTCACTGATGCCACCCCAGCTTCACAAACGCGAAGTGGTTACAGAACTTCAGAATGTCTGTAGAAACGTGTAGCTTCCTGTGCAACAAATTGCTCTGATCTGTGTGAAAATCATGGAGAGACTGTTGAGACATCGTGGGATGTACTGCTCTAGCTGGTAGTGGCGTGGCAAAAAGTGATCAGCTGCCAAAACTTGATTGCCAGGTGCCATATTGTAGTTATGGGGTTATATTAGCATTAATATATTCACTACCGTTCAAAAGTTTGGGGCCACCCAGACAATTTTGTGTTTTCCATGAAAAGTCACACTTTTATTTACCACCATGAGTTGTAAAATGAATAGAAAATATAGTCAAGACATTGACAAGGTTAGAAATAATGATTTTGTATTTGAAATAATAATTTTTTCCTTCAAATTTTGCTTTCGTCAAAGAATCCTCCATTTGCAGCAATTACAGCATTGCAGACCTTTGGCATTCTAGCTGTTAATTTGTTGAGGTAATCTGGAGAATTCTGACGCAATGAGCAAACACATTGTACCATTAGAACACTGGAGTGATAGTTGCTGGAAATGGGCCTCTATACACCTATGTAGATATTGCACCAAAAACCAGACATTTGCAGCTAGAATAGTCATTTACCACATTAGCAATGTATAGAGTGTATTTCTGATTAGTTTAGTTATCTTCATTGAAAAAAACAGTGCTTTTCTTTCAAAAATAAGGAAATTTCTAAGTGACCCCAAACTTTTGAATGGTAGTGTATATATACTTCAACAGGTAAACAGTACTGAGTTAGGTATAATAAGATATATTTAACAATTATGATGCATTTTAACCCCTTGCACTCTGGTCAATTTCCCTAAAAGCACCTAAAAATATCATACCCAAAGTAAATCAAAAGCTGTTCTTCAACCCTTTGCAGCATCTTCATGGGGTTGGTCTCATTTAAAAGAAAACACTTTGAATTTTTTGGCAAAACAGTCATAATCTCTCTAAGTGCTCCTGACACCGAGTAACCGTCATCTAAACATACTGAATCTGAAGAAAATAAAGTTCGCCTGGGTGTTTTTTTTTTTTTAGATACAAATGCTTGCAAATAACACACAGCTGTCAGATACTGGCTGGAAAATGCAACAGAAATGTAGAACCAAGTGTTATCTAGCTAGCACTCAACCGCCACCCGGTGCTAACGGAGAAACTCGACATACCGGGAGAACTGAAGCGAAAACGACGGGGGTGCCGGGCTGGAGTTTAGGCGGCGTGCAAGAAATATAAGACAGAATAATAAAGAGCGATGGCAAGAACCAAGCAGACCACCCGTAAATCTACTGGAGGAAAAGCCCCCAGGAAGCAGCTAGCCACCAAGGCTGCTTGGAAAAGCGCTCCGGCCACCGGCGGAGTGAAGAAGCCTCACCATTACAGGCCCGGTACCGTGGCTCTGAGAGAGATCCGTCGCTACCAGAAATCCACGGAGCTGCTCATCCGTAAGCTGCCCTTCCAGCGCCTGGTGAGGGAGATCGCTCAGGACTTCAAGACTGACCTGCGCTTCCAGAGCTCCGCCGTCATGGCTCTGCAGGAGGCCAGTGAGGCCTACCTGGTGGGTCTCTTCGAGGACACCAACCTGTGCGCCATCCACGCCAAGAGGGTCACCATCATGCCCAAAGACATCCAGCTGGCCCGCCGCATCCGCGGAGAGAGAGCTTAGACTTTCTGCTGCACATCCACCAACCACAATGCTCCGCACTGTGTGTCTATATATATATATATATATATATATATATATATATATATAGCTGCTCTTGTTTTTTCTTGCCTTCTGAGTGTTGCTATCCCTATGCTGTTGCAATCCTGGAATTTCCACATTGTGGGACTAATAAAGGCTTATCTTATCTTATCTAGCTGAGGTTAAAATTTTGTAACAATACCACCAAAAATGAATATATTACACAGCTTTTTTCTCAGGTTGTTCCCAGGCGTTTTTGAACTGTGCCAAACTTTGGAAAAACGTCTATAACTTTTTAATGCTTCAACATAGAAGCTTCATCTTGGGCTCTAATGAAAGGTGACACTCAGGGCTATCTTGTTAGATATCCAGAAACACTGTCAGTAGTAATGACGCAGAGAAAATGAAGTTTCAAATATAAACACGCTTTACTGAACAAAAATGTCAATATACAAAACATACTATTTACAAACAACAAATGGGAACAAATGTGAATATGAAGTCCTTTATAGGTTATTGCCAATATGCCAGTTATTGTAACAGTCCCGGTTTGGGATCAAACAGAGAGGCACATCACAGGTGGAGCACTTGAGTGGTGTCTTTTTACCGCAGTGCCTGCATAGTGCCCGTCCATTTGTGCGGTGCCCTGAGATAGACAATCCTGTGATGTGCAGTGGGTGTAGGATGAGGTGGTGTGGGTGTGGCTGATGGAGAGCGCACCTGTGCCAGCTGCGTAGCAAGGGTCTTCCGAAATGCCTTCTGTCGCAATGGCCTCTCTCCTCTTCCAGAGGCGAGTGCCTTGTGGAGGATGTAGGCATTGACGATGGCAATGTCCATGAAGTGGTAAAAAAAAGCTCTTATACCACTTCATGGTCTTATGTAGAACACTGTAGTAGCCTATCAGGGCATCTGATAGGTCGACTCCACCCATGCACCTGAGTGGACAAAAAAACATAATTTTTAGAATAAAAGGAAAAAAACACTTCAATATATTAGTCAAGCCAATTGTTAGATTGTCAAATCATTACATACCTGTTGTAGTCCTATACGCAAGGCGGCATGGAGATGTCCTTTCTTGACCACTGCCCTTGTGCATCTTTCACCCTCCGGGACACAGTCTCTCCTGAGTGGGCAGTGTGCACTATGGAACACATGAACACGTCCCTTGTGTGTCGCCACTGGAGGAAAAGAAGGGAGTCCTTCCTTATCCAGCGGATGCTTCCCCATGGAGAGCTGGAAACCAGGCTGTTCTCCTTGGCCTTGGGAAAGCCGACCCTGTTGGTGTGGATGGTTCCATAGGCATAGATCCTCTTTTTCAGGAGATCCTGAAAAAGAGCAGGGCTTGTGTAGAAGTTGTCCACAAAGAGTTTGTACCCAGTGCCCAGCAACCGTGTGTCAAGTAGCTGCATCACGGACTCATAACCGAGTCCCATGCCACTACTTGACTTTGCTTTGCCCTTATACACAAAAAAGTCCCAGGTGTAGCCAGTACTGGAGTCGGCCAACACAAACAGCTTGTAGCCCCACTTCACTGGCTTGTTTTTCATATACTGTTTGAAGCCAATGCGGGCTTTTGATGAAACCATCCTCTCATCAATGGAGATGTCCTGACCAGGGTGAAAGTTTCTCCTGCATGCTTCTCTCATCTCTTCATAGAGAGGCTTGATTTTGCTGAGGCGGTCATGCATATCTGTGCCTCTCTTCTGCTCATTGGCCTCTTCTGCTGCTGGGCTGCTGAGGTGAAGGGCCCAGCTGATCAGGAGAAACTTTGTCCTGGCCATTACACTCTTGGGGAAAGGAAGGCTGTACAGGTGTCCCCCTCGCCAGTAATCACTGAAGGATTTGCACTTCACTATACCCATGTAAATAATCAGGCCAAAAAATGAGAGCAGGTCGGAGCGTGTGAGGTCAATCCAGGGGCTGGTGGGTGTGTTGTAGTGTGCAGAGCCATTTAGGTTGGTGTTCTCAACAATGTGGTCTAGCACAGATGAAGTGAAAAATAACTGAAACAACTGAATGGGGGTGTATGAAGCTGTTGTAATTAGCTGAGGTCCAGGTGGATTTTTGGGATGAAAAATGCGCTGTGGTGGAATGATGTCAGGGGTGTCGGAATCATGCCACCTCTCCTCAGCTGATGAAGGGCCGGCTGATGTCCCAGGCTGAGGGCTGCCATCACCACTCTTGCCTCCTCTTCCTCTCCTGCTACCTCCTCTTTCTCTCCTTCTTCCTCTCCCTCTCCTTCCTCTTCCTCTCCCCAGTGGTCTCCCTCTTTTTGGGGTCGGGGTTTCCTCTTGTGACGAGCTCTCCTGCAGCTCCCTTCTTTTGCGCTTGCTGGCAGAGTGCTCGTCTGGCACCCACTCCTCACCAGAGTCTTCATCTGAAGCTTGTCTATTATGTGAAAATAAAAAGTCATTTACAAAGTTCAATTTTTATTTTTCACTATTCTCCTATTTTCCCAGAGTTCACATACACAGCACAGTTCCTGTTTTTTTTTTGTTTTTTTTTTTTACAAGAAAAAAATAGCCTAAAGTGCAATAAAAATTATACTAAAATATTATTACATTTTTAGAGGGTAACAAACAACCCCCCCCCCCCACACACACAGAAACATGCCACGTAAAAAATGTGTGGCCTTTTTTACAAGAAAAAATAGCCTACAGTGCAATAAAAATTATGCTAAAATATCTATCTGCAATGTAGAGGATAACACCCCCCACCCCCGCTATAGAGGAACTCTGCACACAAAAAAACTTGTGGCCATGAGGGACCGTTGTAATTACCGATCGGTCAAAAGTGATTTTTATTACTATTTTCATCGATAAAAGAATAATTTAGCTTATAACACTTACCTGTCCACAACAGCAGTAAGTTCCTCATTGTCAGACGAACATGAAGCTGGTCCGGTTGTAACCGACTCGTGCTTCTGGTCACCCAACCCGGT
Organism: Pholidichthys leucotaenia; assembly: GCA_020510985.1. NCBI lineage: Eukaryota > Metazoa > Chordata > Actinopteri > Cichliformes > Pholidichthyidae > Pholidichthys > Pholidichthys leucotaenia. The sequence goes on from CM035836.1 coordinate 262,427,635, forward strand.
CAAAACATCTCCGCTTCCACGCTTGCAGTTTTGGCGAACCATTTTTCCAAACAAATAACAATAGTAATCCAAAAAAGACTGGCTAATGCTACCATTCCGCACAGGTCTCAATGTCAGTCACCCAGCGGCTTAGGCAAAAGAGATTTTATGCAGGGAGACGCACGTCAATCGTTGAACTTCTCTGCTTCAATTGGCTCATTGTATTTGCGGTCGTTGGTAGGCAGGTCCTTCTTGCTAGGTTTTCACTCATTGGTTCTTCAAGGTTTCAGAAACCCAATTCAAGGCTCTTATTAGAGATCAGTCAAATCTAAACCAATCAAACACTCCTTTGGCTTTCTGTTCACTGCTGTGTCTGTACTGGAAGAACGGAAATGCAGCATTTTTTTATTTATTTTTTTTTTTCAGTGTGCACTGAGACGCACAGTGCGCACTGAGACGCACTAGGACGCAGAGACGTGACTGCCCGCGGTATCCCAGAGTGCAGCAGGTTAAGCCAAAACAAACTTGATCTAGGATTAAAAACACTTGATTTACTGGATAGATACATGTAGATGCTGTAGAAATATATATTCTCTGCATCAACAATGTACTATACATGTATTCATTTAGTATGGCACTAGGAATTTTGACAATAAACTTTTGTACTTTTTCAGATGTCTCCACTTTTGTTTGTTTTATGTGTGAAAGTTACCACCAAGTGACACAAATTAAATACTAAAAGATTGGAAAAGCTGTCTAAGAGCAATCCAGCAGTTTGAGAAATCACTTTTGGTTTGGTGTGTCTGCCAACAGAATTATGAACCATAAAGCAGTTTGTGCTAAAATGTTAAATCCCATTAAACCCTAACCCAGGGGTGTCCAATCATATGCCATGGGGGGCCAAGACCCGCAGGTTCTCTCCTCTACCCAGTCTCTTCAGCAGGTGTTCTCACTGATCAGCAGTCAGTGGAAGAAATTCAGTGGAATCTGCTGTTGAAGACACTAATTGGAGGTAAAGCCTGCAGGGTCTTGGCCCTCCATGGCACACGATTGGATGCCCCCGCCCTAACCCATTATTAGGAAATCCAGATGCTAATGTGGCCCAGAATTCCTCCATATACTGGTACTAAAGTGTGCAGCGTCTTCTGCGCTGGCTCATCCAACAATGTAGTCTTCAGTAAATAAAATAATTGTTTTTGGTTCCTTTTTCTTAAAAATGATCCATTATTTTCAACGTCACTGATAAGTGGTTTGTACTGTTGACTCTTTTCCCACTGGTGTCTTAACAGACAAAATAGAAACTCATGATGCAAACACATAACTCACTAAATTGTTTATTACAATCAGCAGCAAATTCCAGATTAGTTAGAATGTACAAAATTCAAACTGTAAAAAAAAAAAATAGAATGGGTCACACACGCCAGCCATGCTACCTCACTGAGAAGCAACTGGATGTGCCGCTCACACTGGTCCTGGTTCAGCAGATCTTCAGCCTGCATCTCTGTAAACAGTGACGCAAGGTCCCGTTTGGGGTGGATCGTTTTCCTCTTGCCTAGATGAAAGACAGAAATGGGTGGTGGTTAATTATTGCAAGTTTAAAACCTATTTGGGAAATACACTTGTTGCTAAAAGCCAGTGGTGGAATGTGACAAAAAACTACTTTGTTGTTGTATTTAACCACAATTTTCATGTTTCTGCACTTCAGTAAAGTAGATTTTACAAAGGCTGGGTTACGTTTAAAATCATTTGTTTTTACTGTGGCCTCAGCAGTCACAATGACTTGATACCTTCAGTTGAATGGAATCTAGTACTTTTAACTGAGGGTGTGCATCCCAGAGTATGGAGTCGCTCAGTCAAAATATGTAATTTTTATCAGTAAAAGTTTAGCCACCGTTGTGTCTCTTCTTGCCCTGGCTTCAAGTGTGGGCGGTGTTTTGCACTTGTATTGCTAAAATATAAAAGGAAGCACTACAATGGGTCTCAAATATTTGTAATATTTGTTGCTCTGTGTGTTGCTATCCCTGTGCTGTTGCAATCCTGGAATTTCCCCATTGTGGGACTAATAAAGGCTTATCTTATGTTATCTTATCTTAATGTGTCCTGCTATTATAATACTGCATTACTTTATTGACGATAAACTATAAACTACACATTTAAACTTAATTATAATGGTGACTGAACAACTCTCATTCCCCAAAGTGCAACATACACTCTTATGAATATAATTCACAAAGGATCACACAAGTGATCTGACAAAAAATAAATGAACAAGCAGTTTATTTTACAGTGGATGGGCCATTTATTTTCAATTATTCTGTAATTTTATTCACACAATCAAATAAATCTCAGTTCAGTCCCTTTCATATTAAGTGGAAATTGTGCTACTTTAGTTTTGGCACTTTATCTACAGTATACTTTAACTTAAAAAGCTAAAGAATTTGAGTACTTTGTTTGCCACTACAGGGTGTTCGACTTTAATATGGCTTACCAGTCAGAACACATTGCTGTGTCGTCGGTGTCAAAGCAGATGCTAGTCGGACTCTAGAATGCAAATACACACAACTTAAGTACATGCACAGCACAAAAGTGCAACATGTAAAAAACCCACCTTTTTCACCAGGATTACAACTAGCTTATTTCATCAGAATACAAGGAGAGCACGGAGTTAGCATTGACGGCTAACTAGCTAGCTCACTATCTGCACACAAGCGACGCTGTTGTGGTCTGTTCAAAGTGAACTTTCCACTGCTGGGATAAATAACGTAAAAGATGCATAATATCACATCATATCGCATCACTCACCATCCTCTATATCCGAATATCACGGCTTTCAACTGCTGAAGTTGGGTGCTCCTGCGGCCGTAAATTCATTTCGGGTGGCTCTGTCTACTCCCCTCTCGATTCTCTCATCAGCCAAAAGGTACAGAAAACTCTGCTGGACCGCAGTGTTGATTTCTGTGAAGCCATTCTATCGTTGTTTATACTGACGCTTGCTTGCCGGCTCACTGATGAATCTTGGCAAATGGCGTCTCGAGATTCTGTAATTCAGCCTTCAAACATCGCTCTCATGACATTACACCCTGACCAAACAGTGGCCTGCTGTCTATTGATGTCACATTTTCAGCCCGACTCAGCATGGTTAGAACCCCAGTGGAATAGGTACTAAAAAAGTACCAGGTACTAATGGAAAAGTGTACAAAACGCGCCGAGTCGGAAGTGAGTAGGGCTGAGTGGGTACTAGTGGAAAAGGGGCTTTCAGTCAGGCGTGTCGGACTCATTTTCATCATGGGCCACATCAGCAATATGGTTGCCCTCAAAGGGCTGGATGTTAGACTAGGTATCCCCTCTACATGTGCGTGCACACATACACAGAGTAATGCTACAGTCACAAATACGAATGGCTGAGAATACCGTAAGAAAGATTGTTGGACCATTTTGTACAGCCTTCTTAAGGTGGCCGTAGGAGAATCCAGCATTCGTAGAACGTAAGTTCATGGTCAGGTCGATGATCTTGTCCAAAATTTTCTATGAACGCCCCACGAAAACCCCTCATCGTAGTGCAGCCTTACATATGCCATAAGAACCACGTAAGAACCACCCAAAATGTTGGTAGATTATTTAGGGTGAGGAGACCATTCCAGAACCCTTAATTCCTGCAGTGGCCATAAATATGCTGCTAGAACACCTTAAGTTTTTCTTGAGGTCCCCTTACAGCAGTCGTAGGAAACGCCGTACGACTCCCTGATTATAAGGAGATTCATACAGCATGCATAAGGCAGTAATGAGGCGCTCAAGGTGGAAGCACGTCATTCTGCAACATTTGTGGTGTTCTTCAAGTTAGGCTGCACGCATTCTGTACGAATCATCATTTAGGAGCAAGGTTTTCGAGGAGAAAACAGCTGCAAACTTTCATATTTCTGTTTTAAGACGTGGACCGTGCTTTTATTAGGCCTATTGGATAGATGGGACTCAGCAGGAAGCGCAGCAGTGAGAAGCCACCAAAACAAAGAAAGAGGAGAAGAGAAAGGAGGAAGAAGCAGCTACAACTGCTTGATCTTCAAAGATTCAAAGATTTTATTTGTCAATACTACTATACATACAGGACAAACAGGGGAATTGAAATGCTCTTTCGCTCTCCCTTCAGTGGTGTGCACAACATAAAAAAAGAAAAAGGAATAAGACTGGAAAAACAACAGCAGTCTGTGTACAGTAATGCTACCCGTAGTGCAAATGGCAGCAAAAGATAGACCCAGACCTCCCATAGTGCAAATAAAGATAAACGATGAAACCCAGCAATCCTATATACAGAAGAGTAGAGCAGTAATACCCATAGTTGTAAGTTTGATGTGGTAGTGTAGGTGCAGTGACAGATGGGACTGCACATGATCAGTATTGCAATGACAGACGAACAGCAGCAGGTATTGGAGTTGTGCAAGTGGTTGCAGTAAGGTGCAGAGACATACAGCAGCAGACGTATTACTGTTGGTGTGCCAGTCTTTCTGTGCCAACAGTTGAGGTAGTTATTGTGCAGGTGAGTGCGTTACGTCGGGGGGGGGCAGAGTTCAGGGTCCTGATGGCCTGATGAACAAAGCTGTTTAGCAGTCTTGTGGAGTGGGCCTAGAGGCTCCGGTACCTCTTCCCCGAGGGCAGGGGGCTGAAGAGGGAGTGTGAGGGGTGGGAGGTGTCACCTGCAGTGTTGATGGCTCTGTGGGTGAAGTGGATGTCTGGGGGGGGACCGATGGTCTTGCTGGCTGCTTTCACTGTGCGTTGTAGTGTCTTCTGGCAGGAGGCATTGCAGCTGTAGTCTTCTCGGCATTATTGCCATCTTGAAAGTAACAAACTTTTCCACAATGAAGGATGAAGGAAAGACTGAACAAGGAAGTCTCGAGGATTAGCAAGGCAGAAGTCAGGGCAGCTTTGAAGAGGATGAAGAATGGAAAGACGGTTGGTCCAGATGAGATACCTGTGGAGGTATGGAGATATTTAGGGGAGATGGCAGTGGACTTTTTAACCAGATTGTTTAACACAATCTTGGAGAGTGAGAGGATGCCTGAGGAGTGGAGAAGAAGTGTTTTGGTGCCAGTTTTCAAAAACAAAGGTGATGCTCAGAGCTGTAGTAACTACAGAGGCATAAAGTTGATCAGCCACACTATGAAGATATGGGAAAGAGTTGTTGAAGCCAGGTTAACAGGAGAGGTGACGATCAGTGAGCAGCAGTATGGTTTCATGCCAAGAAAGAGTACTACAGATGCAATGTTTGCTCTAAGAATGCTGATGGAGAAGTATAGAGAAGGTCAGAAGGAGTTGCACTGTCTTTGTGGCTCTAGAGAAAGCAGATGATAGGGTGCCAAGAGAGGAAGTGAAAGTCAGGAGTAGCAAAAGTATGTGAGGGTGGTGCAGAACATGTATGAGGACAGCGAGACGGTGGTGAGGTATGCTGTAGGAGTGAGAGATGGGTTCAAGGTGGTGGTGGGGTTACAACATCAAGGATCAGCTCTGAGCCCCTTCTTGTTTGCTATAGTGATGGACAGGCTGAAGAACCAAGACGGAATACATGAGTGTGAATGAGAGGAAGGTGGGTGCAACGGTGAAGATGGAAGGAGTAGAGGTAGTGAAAGTAGACGAGTTTAAAGATGTGCTGTAAAAAAAACTGGCGACCTCTAGTGGTGAGGTTTCATATTGCAACAAACTGAAAATCTGTTCCCCACCTCTCCCCTTCAGAATGCAAGTGACTCCCCACAGAGGTTGTCAGGTGTCAAAACTTGCAATTGCCAAACGCGTATTTGCCAAGATGATGTCTCCTAGCGACTCTACGGATATGTCAAGTGGCAAGAGAGAAATTTAGGAAATGTCATGTACAAAACTATCACAGGCACTGCCAGTCAATAAATGTTCAGCAGTTGGGTGGTGTTATTGTAAATTTTAGCTAAAATCAGTAAATAACAAAACTTAAGTCATTATAATGTTCAACTAATGTCTTGATTTTGGTTAACTCAGCAGATGTTTTTTGTTGAAATCGCAGGTTATTTCTCGTATTTGCATCTGAAATCTAAACGTTACAATATAGTATCGTTTATGCAGTGATTGCAATGCAACTCCAATCATCGTGATCAACAAAATTACAGTTTATAACATTAAACCTTTCTTTATTGGTAAAAAAATGTTACAGTTTGCTTTAGTTTTGGTAGGGTACATTACCTGTCCAGGAGAAAGCAGGCGACTTCAGTGTCACTTTTAAAACTTTTGTCCCTCATCAGCTGTTTCCATCGGGTAAAGGCAACACCGATGTTTACACCAGTCTTCTGTCTTTCCCTGTCCTGACGTCTTGTCGTCTCATCATGTTTTCTTTTTTCTTTGATGAAGACGTTTCACGCTCTTTTTTTTCTCTTCTCAACCAGAATAAGTACGATCTGCCATTTTCATGAGTGCAACCCAAGAAAGTCCAGTTCCTAACAAAAATGTTAACTGCTGCTTTTCCGTGTGTTTCCTTTTTGTATCCTGTTTTGTCAGCCAACTAATGCTACAATGCCACCAAATTCTAAAGGCCAGTTCGTCATTACAGCATAAAGGGTTTCTTCTACAGCCAGCTGTATGTTTGTCCCTTCAGAGCTACTGCAGAAACATGGTGGTGTAAAATGGCGGCCTCCATAACAGCACGGGTCCAGCTTCATGTAGATATAAACAACTTATTCTGATTCGTCGGTCTATGATGACCATGGAAGAGAATCCTAAACGTCTACTCTGCTGGAACAGCACCGCCTGTGGCTGAACAGGCCGATGCGCACCGGTGTTCTACCTTCCAGCGTTGGGCGTTGGTAGGATTCAAGCCTGGGCAGGAAGATATGGAGGACAAGATGTTACCCATGCAGCATGTCCCCCCTCTCCACGTCACTGATGAATCCAAATGAACAGCAGGGCTGCTATAGTTTGGCACCAGCGCCGTCGCAGGAGCTGCCAGAACGATATTGAGCACAACAGAGAACTGCCTTAGGGGCTCCGACTCCGGATTTTTCCTCAGGGTTGACTCCCGAAGCCTTTTCCGTGACTGGGTGTGCCGCAAGGCAGCAGAGGTTTGAAATCAGGGTTTACCTTCCCCTAGATGGGCTACCTTCCCAGGTTGACGAGCCACCATCTACCCGAAGCATCTGGTTTTAAGGCGCCAGAGATCCGCTCTCGCCCCTTCTCCTATTAGTAAAAGCAGTTCCGCCGGGCTTAGAGACTAAACCACACGGGCAGGCTAGGAGTTGGACTTAGTTGTCAGAGGCTTTTCGAGACGCACGCCGTAAGGAGCATTTTATGAGCACTGGGAGCTCAACCCCAGTACCGCTCCTGGCTATGACAACCTTGGAACCACAACTTATTCTAAGGTAACAAAAATCAAACTTTTTTTTTTTAAAGACTATACACTATTGAAAACATGTTTATACATGATTATCTTAATTTTTGATAAAAGATCAACCAAAATTTTACACACTGTACCTTCAAATACCTGGGGTCAACCATCTAAAGTAATGGAAAATACATGAGAGGTGAAAAAGAGAGTGCAGGCAGGGTGGAGACGAGTGTCGGGGTGATTTGTGACAGAAGGATAGCAGCTAGACTGAAAGGGAAGATTCACAAAATGGTAGTGAGACCTGCTATGATGTATCTCAGGGGGTGTAGCTGGAAGTGGCAGAGTTGAAGATGCTAAGATTGTCATTGGGAGTGACTAGAAGGGACAGGATTACAAATGAGTATATCAGCAGGACGGCTCAGGTTGAGTGGTTTGGAGACAAAGTAAGAGAGGCAAGGCTGAGATGGTTTGGACATGTGCAGAGGAGGGATAGTGGAGATACTGGACAAAGGATGTTGAAGATGGAGCTGCCAGGCAGGAGGAAAAGATGAAGACCACAGAGAAGATTGATGGATGTAGTGAAGGAGGACATGGAGAGGGTTGGTGTTACAGAGGAAGATGAAGGGATAGGGTGAGATAGAGGCAGATGATCTGCTGTGGAGACCCCTGAAGGAAGCAGCTGAAAGAAGAAGGCAGTAAGTGTGCTGTAAGAAGATCCAAGGCACTATTACAAAGAACGTAAGAACTCTAGGGCCATTGTATGACAGAAAAGCACTTCGTTTCTCAAGAATGCCTCAAGTTGCTCTTGTGAATTGAGCAGCAGCTGTAAGAAACTGCCCCCCTCCACGAATGTCTGTGAACTCCAGAATTCGTAGGAACTGGGAGATTCTTACAAACCCATCGTTTGTAAGAATCTTTGTGACCATAGCTTAAGAGTGTAGTGTGTTGTCTAATTCTGTAAACTTGAAATGACTTTGACATAATAATGTAATTCTGTCTTGATTGTATTCTGGAACTCTTAATACAGAAATCTGAAAATGTATACAGTTAAAAAAAAAACCTAGAAATATAAAATGTGGAAATGTGAATTACTGATTCAGTTAGCTTTAATCAAAGTTAAAATATACAGCCTCTGTATGTTTTTTTAAACTGAAAATGTGGGGGAAAAATTCACAAGACTTGAATTGTAGAATTTCCGTGGATGAGCTAATTTAGCGTTAATATCACAACCATATCAAAGAGGGCTGCACAGAACTATTTCACTTCATGTATTCAGCAGAAACTGGCAGCGTGCTAACAGAGGCCTACGGCAGGTGTACTTCCTATGCTTGATACACAGCTGTAGACCTGTTTATTTGTGCACCACTGCCAGGTTGATCAGACTCACAGCTTCAGCTACAGAAATACAGCCGCTCAAACTCACTTACTTCCCTTAGCAGGGTGGTGGAACTGCTGCAGCCCAACAAGGACAACAGTATTCTTTTTAAGCTCCTGCGGGCCTCATGCATTTTGAGTTTGACACATGATCTAAAGAATTAAATTTAGTGAAAGACTTTCCCTCATACATGAATCTCTCTTCTTGCAGAAAGTAATTCTGATGATTCAGATGAAGACGGAGATGGCAGCTATCTCCACCCCAGCCTTTTTGCCCCTAAAAAGAGTTCTCGTCTGGAAGAGCTGATGAAGGTATTGTAAAGACATCTGGACTGTATTTGTGTCCTGTGTGTATCATACACTACTTACAAAAAGTTAGGGATATTCGACTGTCGGGTGAATTTCAGGATGAACCTAAAATAAACAATAATCTTTCCAGGTGAACTTAATTTGACCTTCTCTAACCTTTTGAATGCACATGTCCACCTGTTCAGTGTTTCAGTACTTTTTGCATAACTTGATGTTCTCTAATAAGGTGCTTAACAGCAAAATTCACAACAGGTGTTTGATCCATGAATCAACCAATAAATTTTCTGGTTCAATTAGAATTGGTATTTAAACAGTCCTCTTCATCATACTGTTCACATTTTGACATCATGAGACCAAGACGACACCTCGCAATTGATGAACAGTACCTCGCCATTGCGAAGCTTCAAACAGGATGTTCTTAGAGGGAAGTGGCCACTGATCTTACAGAGAGACTGGAAGAGTCACAAGGAGGCATAGAAGTGGACGTCCTTTGGCCACATCCCATGCTGATAACCGCTTCATTGTCAACAGTGCCCTGTGGAACTGGATCATGAATGCCACTCAACTCCAGGCACATTAAGGGAGGTGAGAGGCACCCAAGTGTCATGTCAGACCATTCAAAACCATTTACATCAGCATGGTCTGCATGCTAGACAACCTGCAAGGGTACCTGACCACACCATCAGGCACAGGTATCATTGACTTGCATGGGTCAGGGAGCATTTACACTGGACAAGGGACCAGTGGGCCTCAGTGCTCTTCTCTGTTGAAAGTTGATTCATGTTGAGTAGAAATGATGGCCACCAACAATGTTGGAGATGTCAAGGAGAGCGCTATGCATCAGCCACTGTTGAGTCTTTGGTGGTGGTGGTGGTGGTGGTGTTACAGTCTGGGCAGGTGTGTCTAGTCAATATGGAACTGCCCTACGTCTTGTGAATGGTACAATGACAAGCCGATACTACCTGAATAACATCATTAATCCAGTCATTGTGCCCCTGCATGAACAGCACAGGCCTTATTTCATCTTCATGGACGACAGTGCTCCAGCTCATCGAGGTTGCATCATTAGGAAACAGCTGCTGGAGGCTGGGGTGCCTCAGATGGAGTGGCCTGCACTTTCTCCAGACCTGAATCCCGTAGAAAACCTATGGGATCAATGGAGTCACCATGTAGAGGCTCGTAACCCTGCACCCCACAACCTCAGTGACCTGAGGGCTGCCTTTCAAGAAGAGTGGACTGCCATGCCTCAGCAGACAATAAGTCAACTTGTAAACAGCATGAGACGTCATTGTCAAGCTGTAATTGATGCTCAAGGGCACATGACAAGTTATTGAGACATTGACTTTTTTTGTTGTGGTGTACCCACCACTGTTGTTGGCTTTAGTTTCAATAAATTGTTTGAGATGAGGAAATCACCATTGCATGCTTCTACTTAAATGCCCTACTTTCATAATATTATGTCACTGTAGTGTGAACTTTTTACATTTTCCATAAATTTCATCTGAAAGTCAAATATCCCTAACTTTTTGTTAGTGTATATCAAGTACAGTTAACTCTGAGTCTCTGTCGTCAAATTGTGACATAACCCCTCATGGTCAAGAGTGGTAAATATTTTTTGTCAATAAAATAGTTCAGATTTCCAAGGCTATAACTTGAAAGTGGTAAGAGATAATGGCTTACTGTCAATTAGAAAGATGTAAAATATGATCCAAAGTTTCAGATAGGAATAAATTTATGCATCTAATTTGCATAATGTCACGGCACCTCTTTAAATTCCATAACTCAGTCAAAACTGGACTTTGGACTTATTTACACAAAGAATGTTTGTCTTTTGACACCATTTTTTGTACAGAGGTACCTCATCATCTTATCTTCAAAGTATATGAACAAGAAATCAGTACAATATAAAAAAAAAAAAAAAAAAAACAACCCCACAAATTCCTCACTTACTGGCTGCTAAGGGGACTCACTCGCTGCCGTGGTCGCTACGTTTTCACCCGTTGTGGTCGTTATTTTACGTTCTGTCAGTCATTTACGCTTTCTACCACATCTACAAAGTCTTATGATTATCCCACATAAATTTTGCTTGTATCATGCTCCTATTTTCCACGTACAAAGCCGACTAAGTGAAGGTGCACGATGACGGACGGTAGCCATATTAGCTTTTTAAGATAAGATAAGATAAGATAAGATAAGCCTTTATTAGTCCCACAACGGGGAAATTCCAGGATTGCAACAGCACAGGGATAGCAACACTCAGAGCAACAATCAGAAGGCAAGAAAAAAAAAAAAAAAAAAAGCAAGCAAGAGCAGCTAATATACATATGTACATATTACTATAAAATATATATATACACACACAGACACACAGTGCAGAGCATTGTAGCTGGATGGAATAAATATATGAATATATGAACACACAGTGCAGAGCATTGTAGCTAGATGGGGTTTTTGGGCTAAAATGCTAAAAACAGGAAAAGGAAATGAAGAGTTATTCTTCTTTGGTGTATTACGTGTCATCCATTGAGTCCTCCAACGGATGTCTGCCACCTTCTGAAACTGGCAGATCAGTACAAATCCTCAATGGAGCCGATCATGTCAAAATGAGATGACAGGTGCAGCGCCACGCTCTGCCACTAGGGGCACGCAAAATCTCGTCGCCAAATTATGTCATAACCCCTAGTGGTCAAGAGTGGTAAATATTTTTTGTCAATAAAATAGTTCAGATTTCCAGGCTATAACTTGAAAGTGGTAAGAGATAATGGCTTACTGTCAGTTAGAAAGATGTTATGATCCAAAATTTCAGATAGGAATAAATTTACTATCTAGTTTGCAGAATGTCATGGCACCTCTTTAAATTCCGTAACTCAGTCAAAACTGGACTTTGGACATATTTAAACAAAGAATGTTTCAGTCTTTGGACACCGTTTTTTGTACAGAGGTATCTCATCATCTTATCTTCAAAGTATATGAACAAGAAATCAATACATTTTAAAAAAAAAACAAAACAGAAATAAGTCACTTACTGTTGACAAAGGGGGGCTGGCTGGCTGGCTGCTGCGTTTTCACACATCATGGTTCATATTTTAAAAATCTTCCTGACGGACCGGAGGCAGCATGTGCGGCTGGGAAAGACTGTCTCAGACTCTGTTAGCATCAGCACCGAATCACCCCAGGGCTGTGTACTTTCCCCCCTGCTCTTCTCCCTGTACACCAACTCCTGCACCTCCAGCCACCAGTCTGTCAAGCTGTTCAAGTTTGCGGACGACACCACCCTCATCGGGCTCATCTCCAACGGTGACGAGTCTGTCTACAGGAGAGAGGTGGCCCAGCTGGCGTCCTGGTGCAGCCACAACAACCTGCAGCTGAACGCTCTGAAGACGGTGGAGATGATCGTGGACTTCAGAAAAGTCACAGCCCCTCTGCCCCCCTTTACCCTCACAGACTCTCCCATCACCACTGCAGATTCCTTCCGCTTCCTGGGCACCACCATCACCCGGGACCTCAAGTGGGAGCCGACCATCAGCTCCCTCATCAAAAAGGCCCAGCAGAGGATGTTCTTCCTGCGGCAGCTGAGGAAGCTCAAGCTACCCACCAAGATGTTGGTGCAGTTCTACACGGCCATCATCGAGTCCATCCTCACCACCTCCATCACCGTGTGGTACGCAGGAGCCACCGCCAGGGACAGACTAAGACTGCAGCGCGTTGTGCGCACTGCTGAGAAGGTGATCGGCTGCAAGCTCCCATCCCTCCAGGACCCGGAGGCATGCAGGTCGGATCATAGCCGACCCTTCACACCCTGGACACGCACTGTTTGCCCCCCTCCCCTCAGGCAGAAGACTTCGGTCCATTCAAACTAAAACCTCCCGCTACATGAACAGCTTCTTCCCCTCTGCCATCAGACTGCTGAACACTAAGTGACTTATTAGACTCTCGTGCACTACGTACAGCAGCTCAACCAGACTCATGACAATTATCACTGTTTTCTTTTGCACTACCAACTGCGCTATGTGGAACTCCACAATATCTGCTGCTTGTTAATATATTTAAAAATTGCATAGATTAGTATTACTTATTCATATTCTACCTTTTATTGCATGCATAGTTTTTTATTTTTATCTTTAGTGCTACTCCATGTTTAATGTTGCAGCATTGCACCGAGACAAATTCCTAGTTTGTGTACTACATGAACAATGGCAATAAATCTCATTCTGATTCTGATATTTTGTGTTCTGTTGGTCATTTAAAGTCTGTACCACATCTACAAAGTCTTATGATTATCCCACATAAATTTTGCTTGTATCCTATGGCTATTTTCTGTGTACAGTGCCAAAAAAGTGACTGTGACTGATTGTGACCATATTAGCTTTCTGGGCTAAATGCTAAAAACAGGAAAAGGAAATGAAGAGTTCCTCTTCTTCGGTGTATTACGTATCATCCACCAAGTCCTCTAACAGATGTCTGCCACCTTTTGAAACTGGCAAATCAGTACAAATCTCCAATGCAGGCAATCATGTCAGTGAGAAGACGGGCGCAATGCCGCACTCTGCCACTAGGGGCACGCAAAATTCTCACACTCAAAGGGTTAAGCTACTCATTAGGACAGAAACATGGAAATGGTTTCTATAACTGTCTTACACTACTCTGATTTACGAAGATCCCAAATAGTGGGCATTAAATTACATGTATTGTCTTGAAAACTGCATGTTTCCTTGGTGGTCCTTTTGCATGTGATTTACCTTTTTACCCCTCAACCTCTAAAAGGCTGAAGGAGTGTTGTTGTCACTCTGCCAGGTGAGCTGACATCAGCGACGGTAACACCGACCTTTTGGATGCAATAACTAGAGAAAGAAATGACATAGGCTTTTCAACTAGAAACCATAGTTGTATCTATGCAGTATCTTGGACGAGGATGATCACCATACTCCCTCATAATGATCCTCAGGTGGCTCTGCACGAGGGCTGAAATGAATAGTTGATGTTGTCGATAATGTCGACAATCGACTAAGAGTTTTATTGTTGACACATCGTATAATTGTAAAATTTATATGCATGCTGCAGAAATGTTCAGTTGTAACTGCAGTGCATGACTGGAACTGCTGTGGGCAGTAGCGCCTCTCTTTTCCAGCATGCATGAACAATTTCCAATGAAGAAGAAGAGGAGCACAGAAGTGACGAAATGGAAGGGATAAACATGTAGAAGTGGAGCAGAGCTAAAAAAGCAGACACAAACTTTGTTGTATGGGAACATTTCACAGAAAACAAAAAAAACAAAGCCAGTAAAATGCAGACTTTGCCAGGCAGACCTTTCCTATCATGGCAGCACTACAGTGATGCATGAGCATCTGAAACAATGGCACCCGGGAGCTGCGATGTTAACGGCTGCTTCTGCTTGGTAAGTTTTAGTGAGTAAAGAAAGTTGGCGCCGCTTATCTTCAATGGCCAACTTTTTCAAGCTTTAGAAAAATGACGATGCTGTTTGTACGTGCTGTTTATGTTAGCTTACCAGTTTGACAATCAGCTCTCTGGTTGCTGAGGGCTGAGCTATCATGGCTAATGTGCTGAATGCAGTAAATGACTGAATTACAGAAGTCGTTATCTCTTTTTCATCTTCATTAACCCTCAAGCGACCAAGCTATTTTACGGACTGAAATGACCAAGTGGGGTCATTTATGACCCCATTGTGCTCTGTACAGGGATCCTTATTATAAATGGCTGGTTGGAGGTTTATCATACCAAAACTACTCCCTGTATTTAAGACAGGTATTTTATAATGATCTAATGTAAAATGTGTTTGCTAATAATACTTTTATTGCAAGAAATAACCAAAACGCAGACTGTAAGAACAACATTACATTTATTTAGACAGTCCTTGTCAGTTCACTCTTGGAACATCATCATCATCGTCATAGTCATCATATCATCATCACGATGATGATGATACCTATTATTGTAGTTACGATGATGATCATGATACCTATTATGGCATTTTGCGTAATGGCGGTTTTCTTGTGGACGGTGATCCAGATCACCACCAAAATCTAATCATCTGTAGGATACCCCATTTCTGACAATCTGTGAAAATTTCATGAAAATCCGTCCATAACTTTTTGAGTTATCTTGCTAACAAACAGACAAACAGACAAATCCAGACAGACAAATGTAAATCTTGCTATCCTAGGTCTGTTAGCCATGGTTCACTACAATACAATATAAAGTACTGATTAGAAGTGGAAACCGGAGTGGTGGCTCAGTTGGTAGAGCATCCGCCCCACACCCGGGAGGCAGGGGTTCAAATCCTGGCCGGGTCATACCAAAGACCATATAAAAATGGTGCTTTCTGCCTTCTAGCGTGGTGCTCCGCATAATGGAATGGGGAAAGTAAAGTTACACACAGAGCTACCAGAGGACTGACCCCCCGCTGTAGCTTTCACTACTTACAGTAGCTGTGTGGCCTAGGGTCAGAGAAACGGAGATAGGCGCCGCCCATATACACCTTCAGGTGTGAAGGGATTAACTAACTAACTATTAGAAGTGGAACATTTGAATAAAATGTATAAAACCAATGTTTAAAAACCAGTGCTTCTCTTTGGGGTCATAAATGACCCCACAAGAGTTTGCGATGTCTACGCCACACCAATTGGTTGATCCCTGCAAAAAACTATGAAAGTGTGTAGGATTAGTAGACTGACAAATTCATGCTAGGAAAGAAAATTTGGATAAAAAATAAAGAGACGGCACATTAAATTATATGGCTGGGGTCGTAAATGACCCCACTCGGTCGCTTGAGGGTTAATATTAGCCCTCATTCTGAATATTAGTGCGTCTGGGTTAATTAGAATATCCCAATTTGTAATTTAATAAGCAAAAACCTACAACCATAATCATCAAAATTAAATCCAACGGCTGGAAATATCACTCTTAAGTGCAGTGAATACTGAATATGAAGGTTTACCTTTCTGAATTATATTGTTAAAAAATGCACTTATAGAAACCTTCCACCTTATGTTAGTTTGTGGGTTGGAACAGATCAGTAATTCAGTTGTAAGATATTTAATCAATTGCTTAATTGACAATTAGGTTAATTAATTAACTTAATTGATAATTAGGCATTATGTTGTCTGTGATAAACTGAGACAGTGGGTATAAAAAGTCTACACACCCCTGTTCAAATGCCAGGTTTTTGTGATGTAAAAAATGAGACCAAGATGAAAGATTTCAAAACTTTTTCCACCATTAATGTGACCTATAACCTGTACAATCCAATTGAGAAACAAACAAATCTTTTCAGGAGAAAAAACTTACGATAACCTGTTTGCATAAATATGCACACCCTTAAACTAACACTTTGTTGCAGCATCTTTGGCTTTCTTTTTTTTTTAGGAGTCTATCAATGTGGCACATCTTGATGTGGCAATATTTGCCCACTCTTCTTTGTAAAAACGCTCCAAATCTGTCAGATTGCGAGGGCTTCTCCTGTGCACAGCCCTCTTCAGATCACCCCACAGATGTTTGATCGGATTCAGATCTAGACTCTGGCTGGGCCATTCCAAAACCTTAATGGTGAAACCATTCTTTTGTTGATTTGGATGTGTGCTTTGGGTCATTGTCATGCTGAAAGATGAAGTTCCTCTTCATCTTCAGCTTTCTAGCAGAAGTCTGAAGGTCCCCCCCCCCCAACACTGGTATTTGGAACGTTTCATAATTCCCTTCACCTTGACTAAGGCCTCAGTTCCAGCTGAAGAAAAACAGCCCCAAAGCATGATGCTGCAACCACTATGCTTGGTGATGAGCAGTATTGTGTTTGTGCCAAATATACATTTTGGAATTATGGCCAAAAAGTTCAACCTTGGTTTCGTTGGACCATAACACATTTTCCCACATGTGTTTGGGAGATTTCAAATGTGTTTTTGTAAAATGTAGCCGGGCTTGGATGTTTTTCTAAGTAAGATAAGGCTTCCGTCTTGCCACCCTAGACAGGAGATTGTTGTCACATGTATTAAACAGCCAGTACTTGCCAGAAATTCCTGCAGCTCCTTCATTGTTGCTGTCGGCCTCTTTGTTATGTCCATAACTCGGTAACCAAGGTAGAGGCTCAGGGTGCAGTTGAACGTTACTTTATTAATCGCAGAACCACAACACAGATGCTCCATACAGGCCAAGGGGTCTTCTTCTTCTTCTTTAGATTTGATTGGCGGTTTACAACCAACTTACGGGTGCATTCAATGGCGAAAGAGACCACATCCCTTCGTCGTCACTCCCACTACACCCAGCGTCATCTTACTACCCCCCCCCCCCCGCCACGTAGAAAAAAGCAAACACACCGATTAGGCCCTCCCAAAATTTAGACCCGACTCACACGCTAGTAACACAGTAAATATAGTATATAGAAATGTAGGCCTACCCATTCATACAACATAACTAAACTGGGGGGGGGGGGGGGGTAGACTGCTGACCTCCCCTGCACAGCTAGTCGAGTTATTCTGCTGTCTGTGAAATACTAAAGTCCATAAACAAAACAGCCGTGTTTCTAAAAATTAAATTAATCCTAGAACTTACATATATACATAATCACAACTCTTCAAACAACAAGAAACAATAGTACAAACAGTTAATTTGTACACTTCACAATTTGTTGCCAGCCCCCACCCCAACACACTCACCCCAAAACTTGGGCACTTCACAATAATAACATATTTTAAACAACATACAGTGTTGAGGGTTTTCATATTTTTTTATTTATTTTTTTTTTTTTAAACAGAGCAAAAATGCCACACCTACATATTAAAACAGGGTAAGATGGTATATTAACAACTCCACAACACCATGTCAGTAGCCCCCCTTACAGTCACCTCACAGTCCCTCTAGGAGACCCACCCCTTGGATTTCCATCTGGCGGATCCCACCCCGAGTACCTTCCTTCACCTCTTCATCTCTGGGAACGAACCACATCGGCGTGTCTCCTCATCCACGCACCACAGCTCGCTGGGGTGTCAATACGATTCATCAAACAGCCCCCAATAGCCGTCTTCCCGGGTAGTCACCACTCGCAGCCACCCCTGGTCATTTTGTCGCTCTGTTTTACCGTGGATGCCCCTCAGCCGAGTTTCTACCCTAAGCCGGACCTCTACCCCGATATGCAGGGGAGCTCGATTTAGCTTCCGCAGTCCACCATCAGGTGACCGGGCCTCCTTCCTGGGTCGAACCGTTCCACCGACCCGATCCGAAGCCCTCCTCGGCCTCCAGTGTTGCTGGTAGGCCTGTCATGATACCGCGCCAGTGGGTCCTGCCCCGCTGTCTTTCATTTTAAGGCTTGGCAAAGCCACTGTTGCTCCTTGCTTCTCGGTATCATCAGGCCGAACTCTGGAAGCAGAAGGGGCTAGCGTTTTGACTTTGCCTGGTCATCTCCCAGAATACTAGGCCCGTCAGTGTCTCAAACCACATCATCGTCCATGTACAGAACCGGTCGGTCCCACAAATCACAGCCCGGCCATTCTTCTCCAATGCCGCTGGTGATCGTGAAGCCCAGGCTGTAGAACAGGTCACATCCCATTATGTTCGACCCACAAGCCATCACCACGATTTGGACGTTGGACATCATTGCCGACTTGTACCGCACCGTCAACTCCAGCGAACCCACAATGGCTAACCTGTTTCCTCCATAGCCAAAGTACAACGTCAACAGTCCTCTCACGTGGTAATGCGGGAACAGACTCCTCACAGTGGGCCAGTTCAACGTGGAAGCTGCCGCTTCCATGCCCACCAACAACATCACTTCCATGCCGTCCAGCAAAATAGATAAATATAGATATACTTTATTGATCCCAAACTGGGAAATTAGGGTGTAACAACAGCATGACAGTTGACAACCAAACAACAGAAACACACACATGACAGACAAAGGGATTACCCATGGAAAGTAAAAACTAACACGGCTATAAAACTATTATATACATCATAGCTTAATATATGATGACCCATATAAACACATGAATCATCCCATTGCACAAAGGACTATCAGGAGCAGAGTGAAAAGTGATGTACCAGTCAGTCTGTAAGATGCAGTGTGGCAGCATACATAATAGCTATGACCAGAATGCAACATCATAGTGAGTTATTGTACAGTGAAATTGCATGTGGCAGGAAAGATTTCCTGTACCTGGTCGTTCGACAACGAAGCTGTAGTAGTCTACTGGAGAAAGTGCTTCGCTGCCTACCTAGTGTGTGGTGGAGGGGGTGATCAGGATTGTCCATGATGGATCGCAGTTTATTTAGTGTTCTCCTGTCCATCACTGTCTCAAAGGTCTCCGGTCTGAGACCAGTTACAGAGCCAGCCCTCTTGATAAGCTTGTCAAGTCTGTTGGTATCTCTGGCCCTGATACTGCTACCCCAACAGACCGCAGCAAAGAAGATGGCGCTGGCGACAACAGTCTGGTAGAAAAGCTCCAGCATCCTGCTGCACACGTTGAAGGATCTCAGCTTTCTCAGGAAGTAGAGTCTGCTCATCCCCTTCTTGTGCGCAGCATCGGTGTTGGATCTCCAGTCCAACCCGCTGCTGATCCTGACACACAGATATTTGTAGTCTTCAACCACTCCCACATTCTCCCCCCTAATCTGCAGTGGCTGAGAAGGAGCCTTCCTCTTCCTGAAGTCAATCACCATCTCTCTCTGGTCTTGCTGACATTCAACCTCGGGTGATACTGCTCCGTCCACTCCACAAATCTGTCTACCAGTGTCCCTGTACTCCCCCTCCTCTCCTCCTCTTATACACCCCACAACAGCTGAGTCATCAGAGAATTTTTGCAGGTGGCATGACTCAGTGTTGTACTGAAAGTCAGTGGTGTATAAGTTAAAAAGAAAAGGAGAGAGCACAGTCCCCTGTGGCGCTCCCGTATCACTAGCCACCACTCCAGACAAGACACTGCCCAGCCTGACAAACTGTGGTCTGCCTGTCAGGTAGTCAGTAATCCAGGAGATCACAGAGCTGTCAACTCCCATCACCCGCAGCTTCTCACCCAGCAGCAGTGGCTGGATGGTGTTAAAGGCACTGGAGAAATAAAAAAAAGTGATTCTCACAGTATCTCCTCCACCATCCAGGTGCAGATGGGCTCGTTGCAGCAGGTAGATGACAGCATCTTCAACTCCTAAATGGGGCTGATATGCAAACTGCAGAGGGTCCAGCCACGTCTTCACCTGCGGCCTCAGGTGGGCTAAGACCAGTCTCTCCAGGACCCTCATCACATGAGATGTGAGGGCAACTGGTCGGTAGTCATTCAAATCTGATGGAGATGACTTCTTGGGGACAGGAACCAGGCAGGATGTCTTGTCTAAAATGTTGCAATAAATCCTCCCATCTGTGCTCGGGGAGATGGTATGAACAACAGTAGTAGACATGGCGGGGGACTTCACTTCAGATCTTCGGTCCCCTCACTCAAAATTTCTACAGGCTCTGGGGAAAGGATGCAGGAGTCCGCACTTGCTGCAACGTTTGCCTTTCGCTGGACACAGAAATAACTTGAATCTGACAAAAGTGGTAATAAATAAAAAATTCTATGAAAATTAACCAATGAAAATCAGACAATGCTTTTGAATTGTGGTTCAACAGAATTATTTTAAAAAACAAACTCATGAAACAGGCCTGGACAAAAATGATGGTACCCTTAACTTAATATTTTGTTGCACAACCTTTTGAGGAATCACTGCAATCAAACGATTTCTGTAACTGTCAGTGAGACTTCTGCACCTCTCAGCAGGTATTTTGGCCCACTCCTCATGAGCAAACTGCTCCAGTTCTCTCTGGTTTGAAGGGTGCCTTCTCCAGACGGCATGTTTCAGCTCCTTCCACAGATGTTCAATAGGATTTAGATCAGGGCTCATAGAAGGCCACTTTAGAATAGTCCAATGTTTGGCTCTTAGCCATTCTTGGGTATTTTTAGCTGTGTGTTTTGGGTCATTATCCTGTTGCAAGACCCATGACCTGTGACTGAGACCAAACTGTCTGACACTGGGCAGCACATTTCTCTCTAGAATACCTTGATAGTCTTGAGATTTCATTGTACCCTGCACAGATTCAAGACACCCTGTGCCAGATGTAGCAAAGCAGCCCCAGAACATAGCAGAACCTCCTCCATGTTTCACAGTAGGGACAGTGTTCTTTTCTTGGTATGCTTCATCTTTGCGTCTGTGAACATAGAGCTGTTGTGCCTTGCCAAAAAGTTCCAGTTTTGTCTGGTCTGTCCATAGGACATTCTCCCAGAAGCTTTGTGGCTTGTCAACATGCAGTTTGGCAAATTCCAGTCTGTTTTTTTTTTAATGATTTGTTTTCAACAGTGGTGTCCTCCTTGGTCGTCTCCCATGAAGTCCACTTTGGCTCAAACAACGACAGATGGTGTGATCTGACACTGATGTACCTTGACCCTTGAGTTCACCATGAATGTGTTTAGAAGTTGTTCTGGGCTGTTTGGTGACCATTCGTATTATCCGTCTCCTCCTGCGGCCACATCCAGGGAGGTTGGCTACAGTTCCGTGGATCTTAAATTTCTGAACAATATGTGCAACTGTAGTCACAGGAACATCAAGCTGCTTGGAGATGGTCTTACGGCCTTTACCTTTAACATGCTTGTCTATAATTTTCTTTCTAATCTCCTGAGACAACTCTCTCTTTTGCTTCCTCTGGTCCATGTTTAGTGTGGTACACACCATGTCACCAAACAGCACAGTGACTACTTGTCACCCTTTAAATAGGTTGACTGACTGATTATAAGTTTGTAGACACCTGTGATGTTAATTAGAGGACACATCTTGGTTGAGCATGTCCCTATGGTCACATTATTTTTAATCTCTTCTAGGGGTACCATCATTTTTGTCCAGGCCTGTTTCATGAGTTTGTGTTATAAAATAATAATGTTGAACCACAATTCAAAAGCATTGTCTGATTTTCATTGGCTAATTTTCATACAATTTTTATTTATTACCACTTTTGTCAGATTCAAGTTATTTGTGGCCATTGTGGGTTTTTCTTTCATTAACAGAGGGGTACCAACAATTCTGTCCACGTCTGTATATTAACCCATCCATGAAATGACTGCTGTACATATTTTCCATAATCCTTGGGCCATTTTACTCTATTGTGTTCTGCACTCCGCACTCTTATGTACATAGTTCCACCCGTGAAGCCACTACTATCCCTGTGGGCTATTTTTTTTTTTTTTTTTGCTTTTATTTTATTTTTACTTCAGTCAGATGGTTAACTGTCTGTCCTGTTAACTGTTTTATTTTCAAATTCTTCTCTCTTACTTTATTGCACAGTAGCCTGGTGGAGCACCCACAATTTTGTTGTACTGTACAACTGTACAGTGACAATAAAGTCTATTCTATGTACAGTAATGCTACACGTAGTGCAAATAGCGACAAAAGATAGACTTAAGGTTTAATGTTTAAAAAAAATACCATAAAGTTGCTGTAATTGTGTAGGTCTAATGGATAATTCAGCATGAAAGCATGAGGTGTGCGGGGGGTTGGGGGAAGCAGCAGTTGAACCGGTGGATCGCAGTCCTTTGCAGGCACACAGGTAAAGCAGCAGCCAGCGGGTCTCAAATATTTGTAAACGTGTCCTGTTATAGTACTGCATGAGTTTATTAACAATACACAGAAGAAATTCAGTATTACACTGAACTCCATCACTGAACGGTGATATAAACTAGAATAATTAGAATGATGACTGAACAACTGCCATTCCCCAAAGTGAAGATTCACTATTATGAATTAAGTGATAAAAGATCAGACAAAAAAGTGATCTGACAAACAAACAAGGGATCTGAAACGATCACTAATATTGGATGTCGCATTCATTTTCAGTGTTTAGGTATTCAGTAATTAATATTCACACAATCAAATAAATCTTAGTGCCATGTACTCCCTTTTATATTTGTCAGAGTCTAACATGATTGCCTACATATAGGCTACACCTCTTTGTATTCCACTTTTAAACACACCCTACATTTTGGCCTGGAAAACCTGATTGGGCTACCTGTTTCAGACAGGAATACTTGGTCCTACGGGCAATGCACTAGTGTTATATTAAAGCCAGGACTGACAACAAGGTGATTTTCACAGGTGTGCAGGCTTAAACAGGTGAGGTAAAACATGCACTGGAGCCCCAACTGGAAGCAGAGATGGTGGACATGAGAAATAATCGTGATTAGTCGACTAATCGATAAAATAGTCATTAGATTAGTCAACTACCAAAGTAGCTGTTTGTTGCAGCCCTACTCTGCACCCAGGCTGTGCTCAAGGTCAATGTCAGAGGTCTGGACACTTATGTGGTCTCTGGAAAAATCAGTGCTTCTCCTAGGCAGTTGCCCTAATTCTCACCAAATTGCTGCCAAAAATCATCAGGCAGGTCTGCATGCAGGTTGTGCTCAAGGTCAGGTGGTCTCGGTGCTTATAATTTTATGAAAAATATTGCCCCTCCTAGTCAATTGCCCTAATTGTTAACAAACTGGCACACAGTGATCCTCAGGGTTGTCTGCATCCAGGTTGAGCTCATGGTCAAAGGTCAGAAGAGCTGGGCATTTCACAAAAATTGTTACTCCTCCTAGGCAGTTTCCCCAGTGTTGGCAAACTCTTCCACATTGATCCTCATTTGGGTCTGCATCTAGGCTGTGCTTCAGGTCACAGGTGAGAGCTCAGTACTGGCAGGGTGATGTCATCAGGCCAGAATGAGCTCTTCTGTCATTGACGGTCTGGTTATTAATGCAGACCAAGAATTCAGAAATTATGTGATGTTAATGTTTTTGTAGTATTCTGCAAATCCTTATGAGTCTGCAGTTTCCAGAGCAAAATAAAATGACCCATGAAGCACAAATTTGAAACTGAAGCTCAACAGCTCACTGAAATGTATTTTTAGCCAAACAGTTCATGCAAATTAAAAGAGCAGTGTTGAACAAAAAAGGTAAAGTGCAAAAGCAAAAAGTAGCAGCCTCTTCTTAATGTAATGTACTTTATTTATATAGCCCTTTAAAACAACCCGTAGGTGACCAAAGTGCTTTACAGAAAATTAAACAGCATTAAAAACAAATAACATAAACAAAGAAATAAGAATAAATACCTAAAAATAAGAATAAAATAAAAACAAATGCCAAGACAAATATCTCAGAATCAGAATCAGAATCAGGTTTATTGCCATTGTTCATGTAGTACACAAACTAGGAATTTGTCTCGGTACAATGCTGCAACATTAAACATGATAAGATAAGAGAAATAAACTATACATGTAATAAAGTGTAGGATAAGATTAAGTGATACTGGTCAACAGTTAAAATATATATTAGCCAGCAGCAGATACTGTGGAGAACTATATAGTGCAGACGGTAATGCAGGAAGAAAACAGTGATGATTGACATGAGTCTGGTTGAGCTGCTGTACATGGTACACTACTCCACACCTCCACTACTGGGTATTAAAAGCTATCCTAAACAAATATGTTTTAAGTTCTGATTTAAAAAGGGCCAGGTCAGAGATGGTACGTAGGTCAGGGGGGAGATTATTCCAGAGCCTGGGGGCGACAACAGAAAAGGCTCAGTCACCCCAATGTCTATACCTTGACCTGGGCACATCCAGCAAAAGCTGATTGGATGACCTCAAAGCCCTGCCTTGGTCACGGACAGTCAAAATTTCAGACAGATAAACCGGAGCAAGGCCATTAAGAGCTTTGCAAACAAAAAGCAAAAGTTTAAAATTAATTCTAAAATGGACTGGAAGCCAATGAAGTGAAAAAAGGATCGGAGTAATGTGCTCTCGCCTAGGTGTGTTGGTCAAAAGACGGGCCGCTGCATTTTGCACAAGTTGAAGGCGGCCGAGAGAAGACTGAGAGATGCCAACATAAAGTGCATTGCAGTAATCAAGTCGAGACGTGATTAAAGCTTGTATGGCTATCTCAAGATCATGACGGCTCAGGAAAGGTTTGGCTTTGGATAACAGACGTAATTGATAAAAGCTCATCTTGACTACATTGTCAGTCTGTTTATCAAATTTTAAATGGTTGTCACAAATCACACCCAAATTTCTGACAGCTGAACTGAGCCTTAAAGAGAAGGTACCAAAGCCAGCCATTACAGTATCCCCAAACATAATACATTATGTTTTTTCTTCATTTAAGTGGAGAAAATTTTGGCTTAACCACAACTTAATGCCAGTGATGCAGTCCAATAGAACACTTTGTGAGTTTGTTTGTTCTGGGTTCAAAGGTAAATAAAGCTGCAAATCGTCCGCATAACAGTGGAAAGACATATTGTGCCTGGCTATTATTGACCCAAGTGGCAGCATATATAATGAAAACAGAATAGGGCCAAGGATAGAGCCCTGTGGGACCCCACAGGAGAGACAGGCACTAGAAGAAGACATGTCACCAATCCTTACAGAAAAAGTTCTTTTAGATAGGTAGGATTCAAACCACTTAAGTGCAGTGCCATGGATGCCAACATGGTGATTCAGGCGTGACAAAAGGATAGTATGGTCCACAGTGTCAAAGGCTGCTGTAAGATCCATCAAGTAAGATGTCATCGAGACCTGATGTCTCGATCTAGTATTACTCATTATTATTATTATTATTATTATTATTACTTATTATTCTACACTTATTGCATGTTTTTAGTTTTTTAGTTTATCTCTTTATCTCATCATGTTTTTAATGTTGCGGCATGGCACCGAGACAAATTCCTAGTTTGTGTACTACATGAACAATGGCAATAAATCGGATTCTGATTCTGTCCACACCCGACTCCACCAACACCCCCCCACTCCCAGCACACAGCCCCCCAACCTGACCCTCACTAAGACCCAGGTGAGGATGGAGCTGAGGAAGATCAAGGCGAGGAAGGCCTCGGGACCGGACGGCATCAGCGCGAAGCTCCTCAAGTCCTGCGCAGACCAGCTATGTGGGATTGTGGAGCACATCTTCAATCTGAGCCTGAAGCTGGGGAGGGTACCACAGTTGTGGAAAACATCTTGTGTGGTACCTGTACCAAAGACTTCCCACCCCAAAGACCTGAACAGCTACAGACCAGTGACCCTGACGTTTCACCTGATGAAGACCCTGGAGAGACTGCTCCTTGCTCACCTCCGCCCCCTGGTGGGACCAGTGATGGACGCACTCCAGTTCGCCTACCAGCATGGCATTGGGGTGGAGGATGCAGTGATCTTCCTCCTTCACTGTTCTCTGTCCCACCTGGAGAAGCCCGGGAATGCGATGAGGATCATGTTCTTTGACTTCTCCAGTGCATTCAACACCATCCAACCGATGATCCTGAAGGACAAGCTGCTGTGCGCAGGGGTGGTCCAGCACCTGTTATCATGGATCCTGGACTACCTCACTAACCGGCCACAGTTTGTGAGAACCCGGGATTGTGTGTTGGACACGATCATTGGCAGCACGGGGGCCCCCCAGGGAACGGTTTTGGCTCCCTTCCTGTTCACTCTTTATACTGCGGACTTCTCACACAACACAACACACTGCCATCTACAGAAGTTCTCTGACAACTCTGCGATCGTCGGCCTCATCTCCAACGGAGATGAAGCTGAGTACAGAGGACTTATCCAGGACTTCGTGGACTGGTGCCATCGGAACTGCCTCCAGATCAACGCGAGGAAAACTAAGGAGCTGGTGGTGGACTGCCGCAGGCAAGGACAAACCCTCACAGCACCAGTGAACATCCAGGGAACAGACATTGAGATGGTGACATCCTACAAGTATCTGGGTGTTCATCTGAACAGTAAACTAGACTGGTCACACAATACTGACACACTCTACAAGAAGGGACAGTGCAGGCTGTTCCTACTGAGGAGGCTCAGGTCTTTTGGTGTACAAGGGGCACTCCTGAAGACATTCTACGACATGGTGGTGGCATCAGCCATCACTTTTGGAGTGGTCTGCTAGGGCAACGGCATTACAGCAGCCGATAGGAAGAGGCTGAACAAACTAATCAAGAAAGCTAGCTCTGTTCTGGGGTAGCACCTTGACCCAGTGGAGGAGATGGGAGAATTGGAATCAGAATCAGATTTATTGCCATTGTTCATGTAATACACAAACTAGGAATTTGCCTCGGTGCAATGCTGCAACATTAAACATGGAGTAGCACTAAAGATAAAAATAAACTATGCATGCAATAAAATGTAGAATATGAATGAGTAATACTAATCTATGCAATTTAAAATATATTAACAAGCAGCAGATATTGTGGAGTTCCACATAGTGCAGTCGGTAGTGCAAAAGAAAACGGTGATAATTATCATGAGCCCGGTTGAGCTGCTGTACGTAGTGCACGAGAGTCTAATAAGTCACTTAGTGTTCAGCAGTCTGATGGCAGAGGGGAAGAAGCTGTTCATGTAGCGGGAGGTTTTAGTCTGAATGGACCGAAGTCTTCTACCTGAGGGGAGGGGGGCAAACAGTGCATGTCCAGGGTGTGAAGGGTCAGCTATGATCCGACCTGCACGCCTCCGGGTCCTGGAGATGTACAGGTCCTGGAGGGATGGAAGCTCGCAGCCGATCACCTTCTCAGCAGCGCGCACAACGCGCTGCAGTCTTAGTCTGTCCCTGGCGGTGGCTCCTGCGTACCACACGGTGATGGAGGTGGTGAGGATGGACTCGATGATGGCCGTGTAGAACTGATGATGGCCGTGTAGAACTGGAGAGAGAGAAAAGGATGGTGGCTAAACTGTCATCTCTGCTGGAGTCCGAGTCCCACCCTATGCAGGACATACTGAACGCACTGAGGAGCTCATTTAGCAGTAGACTACATCATCCTAGATGCACGACCGAGCGGTTTCGCAGGTCCTTCCTACCTACGGCTGTCAGATTGTATAACCTAAGCAGGGCTGCTCGCAGAGATAGCAAAAAAAAACGTGATGACCTAATATTATTGAATGCAAAAGACGCAACAGACTTACACAATGGTCCCCTCCAGTATACAACTAGGACAATATCAGTCGCTATGGAGGGTGACAATATGTATGGGTACATATTCATACTGTGTAGGGTAACTAAATAGACGGTTATGCTGTTTAGTCCATCTAGCTACAATGCCCCACACTGTGTGTGTGTGTGTATATATATATATATACAGTATATACTGTATATATATGTGTGTACATATGTGTATTCACTGCTCTTATTTTCTTATCTTCTAAATCATTGCTCTGAGTGTTGCTATCCCTGTGCTGTTGCAATCCTGGAATTTCCCCGTTGTGGGACTTAAGGCCCTTTTCCACTAGTATCGCCTTAGCCTTACTTACTTCTACACTTCATACTTCTACTTCTACTCCAGAGTGTTTCGTCTCACTGCCTGTACCCTTGTCTGACGGTCCTTTTTGGCATTTACGGTGAAAAAAGCCACAGACTGAGGAGTCGCCTTGTAAAGCCGCCATGTTGTGTTTGGCTTGGGTCGCATGTTGTACGTCACGGGAGTGTGGCGCCGCCTTGCTGTAAAAAAAAATCCCGCCCACCACAGCTTAACCCCGCTTTTACCAGCTGCTATGGAGACACAACCGTGGCCGAAACAAGTAGTAACGAAACGAGGCGAGGCGAACTGGGCTAGTGGAAAAACGGCTTAATAAAGGCTTATCTTATCTTAAGATCTAGCAGTACTAAAACCACGGGGCATTTGGCATCAGCCGACATCATAATATCATTGTGCACCTTAAGCAGGGCAGACTCAGTGCTGTGACGAGATCTAAACCCAGATTGAAACTTCTCAAAAATAGAGTTGCCTTCTAAAAAAGATTGCAACTGTATAAAAACAGTTTTTTCTAAAATTTTAGCTAAAAAGGGCAAATGAGAAATGGGTTTAAAATTAGATAAAACTGAAGGGTCAAGGTGAGTTTTTTTAGGAAGGGGCCTAACCACAGCATGTTTAAAAGCAGGTGGGACAAATCCTGAACTAAGGCAGGAATTAATAAAAACCAAAAGTCCAGGCCCTACAGTATTAAAAACCCTTTTCAGTGTTCCAGCGGGAACAACATCCAGTGAGCAATTTGTCAGCTTCAGAGACTTCACTATATCAGCAAGTGATGATAAAGAGACCAACTCAAACTGTTCAAACACAGCAGAGTAACCCAGGACAATAGACAAGCTTCCATTAAAACTGTTATTAATAACTCGTCTGACGGAGTCCACTTTATCAACAAAAAAGTGAAGAAAAGTCTCATGTTGTAAACGAATCGTCTGTTACAGTCAGAGTGCGTGGGTTTATAAAAGAGTTAATTGTGTTAAACAGCACTCTAGGACAGTGACTGCTGATAGAAATAATATCAGAGATACTGAAATTTTGCCTTTTGCATGGCCCTCTGGTAATCAGCAAGACAGTCCCTAAAAATTTCCAGAGATACATGTAATTTGTCCTTTTTCCATCTCCGTTCAGCCTGCCTGACCCGCTGTCTAATGGCACGGGGTAGTGTCGTTTAGCCAGGGATCTGTTTTCGATTTAGCCGATTTAAGCCGAAATGGGGCAATAGAGTCCAAAATCCCAGAGCAGGTGGTATGAAAGGAGGAAAGAATGTTATCCGTATGGGAAGGGGAAACGAGTCCATTCAAGGCAAAAAACTGTGAATCCCTAAAAGCAGCAGAAAACTCCTCTGGTGTTAAAGAAGTGATTATGCGACGCCAGCATGATGGAGCCACAGGCTTGCTGGGTGATGAAGGGGTCAACAATTCAAAAATGATGGGGGAATGATCTGAGATGACAGACTCAGAAATTTCTTTGAGAGAGATTGAGAGCCCAAAAGAGATAACAAGGTCCAGAGTGGGACCAAGACTGTGTGTAGGTTTGTCCGCTAAAATATCTAAATTAAATGTCGCCAACAGTCTTTTAAAATCAGATGCCAGCTGATCAGACGGACAACAGACATGACTATTAAAGTCCCCGCAAATCAAAAGTTTATCATATTTTGGCATAACATCTGCCAAAAATTCAGAAAACTCATTAATGAAGTCCTTATTACATTTAGGAGGACGATAGACAACAGCAAATAACAGGACTTCTGAGATCCACCACAAATAGTTGCAGCTCAAAGCAGGAATAAGCATTTGTGGAGAGAAGGCGACATTTAAAACTGTCATTAAAAATAGAAGCCAGACCCCCCCCCCCCCCCCCCACACACACACCAGATGCTTGCGGGGAGCTGAAGAAAGAACAGCCGGGAGGGAGGAGCTCAGAGAAGGCGGCGGTCTCACCTGGTTTAACCCATGTTTCTGTCATCAGAAGAAAATCCAAGGAATGTGAAGTAAAAAAGTAATTTAGAATAAAAGTCTTATTTGCGATGGATCTGATGTTAATCAGAGCCATGCGAATCAAACATTTATCAGCCTGCTGGGAAGCATGACGGCTCGGGTGAAGATTCTCCGGTGTGCAGCCCCTTCTGCGAATCCGCACGGGCCGGTGGCAGGGAAGTGGGTATCCAGCCCCTGGGACAGTCGGCAACAGCCATCGGTAGCGATAATCAATGGATCCTCGTACGTCAAAACCGATACGCGGGAGACCGGGTGTACGCCATGAAGGCAACAGCATAGAACCTCTGCTCCCGGCACGTTCATATTGAAAAAGCCCTTAAAACGCGAAAACCTAGAGAACTACCAGCTCAAGACGATCAACTAAAAGGGCAATGGTAAAAGGCAAGTCAAAAACCAAGAAACAGGCTGAAATCACGGAGTTTGATACCGAAGAAACTGAAGCTAATGACGACAGCATCGGTTTGGCTAGTACTAATGCTAGCAAAATGGAGGAAGACGACAGCATTGATTTGAAGGCGATATTGATGGAAATCAGGGACTTCAGGAAAGGAAACACGCAACAGTTTAATGAAGTTAAGGCAGAAATCGGCAAGACTAATGCAAGACTCGAAACAGCGGAGGGACGCATTTTAGAAACGGAGGAATGAGTTGAAACAATAGAGGAGGTGGTTACAGAGCTGTAATTTGCAATGTACGGATATATGGTGTGATTGAAAACGAAGGGAAAGGTGCTCCGACTATGATAGATTTTGTCAAAAATCTTCTGAGGGAAAAGCTCCAACTGCCCTCGACACTGGACTTGCATATTGAACGCGCACACCGCGCCCTGACGGCAGTTCCCCCGGCCGGAGCACCACCTCGGTCCATCATTGTACGCTTTACCAGTTACAAGAGCAAGGAAGAGGTACTCAGGAAAACTTGGCAAATGAGGGGATTCCAGTGGAAGGACAAACAGATTAACCTTGATCACAATTATGCACCCGATGTCCTTAAACAGAGACAGACATACGCAGAGGCTATAAGGATTCTAAAACAACGAGGGATACGTTTCCAGACCCCGTTCCCAGCTAAACTCCGAGTGTTCTACTCAGACGAAACAAAGCTTTATAACACCGCTGAAGATGCAACTAAAGACATGTTCGACAGAGGATTCCCAGTCACTGTCTACAAACCACCGGAGACACTGATGGCACGGATTCAGAAAACAGTGTGGACCACTAAAGGAAGTACAAGAGGAAAGCGACGCATACCGCTGGATCCGGGTCAGACGGGACCATCATCAATAAAGGAGAGACTGCAACAATACAGAAGGGAATCCATGTAAAAACGCCGATATAAATTTGCTGTTCAATTTATAACCCAGTTACAGGTAATCTGATTTAACAATGACTTATCTGTGGTTTATTTTTTTTTAAACATGGTTTTTCTATTAAGAGATAATACAATAACTAAACACGAGAAATGAGTGAAACCTAAGACTCATTGCCAATCTAAATCAGCTGCCGGGAAATGACTGTTCAGGCATAGTATGGAGGAATTGCGTGACGATGGACGCTCCACTAGAGGGCCCACCCTGACGCAAGTGGCTTACCCTCTTAAAGACTCACAACATCAGGTCTTACAGGGTTTGTTTTTCTTTAAACCCCACAAACGGAAATCCTGTTTTATTTCCTCAAATGTTTGTTATTGTTTTGTTTTGCTGCAGTTCAGAGCAGCACTGTTTGGACAAGTGGTATACTTATGTTTATTCCGATTGATTAGGAAGGAAGAGAAAAAGAAAAACTAATTATAGCCAACAATCAGACTATCAGTGTCATCGCCTTTAATGTAAATGGAATTATCAGCCCACAAAAAAGGTCCAAAATACTCTCCAAACTCAAAAAAGAAAAGATACATGTGGCCCTTCTACAAGAAACGCATGTATTAGACCAAGAACTCAAAAAGCTTAAACGAGGTTTTTATAAGTATGTCTATGGATCATCTTACAAACTTGGCCACTGTAGAGGTGTCGCAATTCTCATTTCACGACAGATTTGTTTTGAATATTTATCTGACAAGAAGGATAAAGAGGGGCGATATACATTGGTAAAAGGAAAAATTGATGGCTCATTAGTAACTCTTCTCAACATATACGCACCACCAGGAAGTAATTGGAATTTTTATAAACAGATGTTCGAAATGATGGTATCTGAAACTGAAGGAATATTGATATGTGGAAGGGACATGAATATACGGTTGTCAAAACTGGACAGTTCTAAGAATGATCTAGCACAAAAAAAAATCAATAATGAAGAAAATAAACAGTATCATGAGTGAAACTGGAATTATCGATATCTGGAGAGATTTTAACCCTTCTGGACGCGATTATACACATTTTTCTGCCCCCCATTCTACATATTCGAGAATTGATTACTTCTTCACATTTAATAAAGACAGATACAAGATTAAAAGAAGTGATATTGGCACAATTGATCTGTCAGATCACTCTCCAATATATTTATCTATCTGTATGAATGATACTCGCAAAACCACAACTTGGAAACTTAATTCCAATATTTTGAATGATTCAAAAATGAAAGAGAAATTAAAAGAAGAAATTGATGAATACTTTAAAAGGAACTCTGATTATATTGGCATGTTAGCTCTGTATGCTTTATTTTTATGTTAGTAACATAACTAATATAATTTTTTTGAAAATAATTCCCAGTTTTATACATTTTTAAAAAACTTTATTACGATATTTGTTTATGTTGCAATGCATTCTGGGTAGTGACGTAGAATGGTTGCAGCCGTTTTTTCTGTCTTATACAAGCCAAGAAGCGAAGCTACTAACTACTGCCATTTGTCAGTGAAAATGCCACATTGCGCGGCTTTTGGATGTAATTTCCAATCAAAGGGAAATAAAGAGAGCGGGGTTAGCCTCCATAGCTTTCCTAAAGAGGGAAAGTGGAGGAAAAAGTGGGGCGGCAGCGGCTCAGCAGGTAGAGCAGGTCGTCTAATAACCCGATGGTTGGCAGTTCGCATCACGCTCTCCCCAGATATCCTGCCGTTGTGTCCCTGGGCAAGACACTTCACCCGCATTGCCTCCAGTGCCCATAACACTGGGTATGAATTTGTAAAAATGTTTAAATGCTTGGTGGTGGCCGGAGAGGCTGTTGGCGCGGATTGACAGCCACATTTCCGTCACTCTGAGTGTCTGTGATCACGCACGACAGCGCACGCTTGATAAAGCTGACATATACAGTATATTAATCACACTGTGATAAAGCACAATGTTGCTCCAGCGTGTGGCACCGGGATTCCTCTCTGTTCCTGAGGTGCAGGACAGAAGAGGATGCGAGGCGCATCTGCATAGTGATCAGTCCATACCTCTCACGCTGAGCGCTCTGCCAGCCCCGTACGCTGTGGGGGTCACACACGAGGTGTTCCTCCACACTCTCAATAATTTTTTTTTCCCGTATATTTTTCTTTTTGGCGTACAGAAATGGCAATACGCCCGTATTTGCTAAAATTGCATTTTCCCCGTATTAAAATATGGCGAAACCGTATCACACAGGTATGCCGTGACAAAATTCGAAAAAGCGTGAAAAAAAAAGCGAAAAAGCGTTCGCAAAGCGCATGCTCTGAGCGATATCGTGCTTTATCACAGCGTGATTAATATATATCAGCTTTTTCAGGCATGGGCTATAGCGCGTGATTCGCTTGCGCACGCTCAAGCGAATCATGGTTCGAATTTTGTCACGGCATACCTGTCAAGTGATACGGTTTCGCCGTATTTTAATACGGGGAAAATGCAATTTTAGCAAATACGGGCGTATTGCCATTTCTGTACGCCAAAAAGAAAAATATACGGGAAAAAAAATTATTGAGAGTATGGAGGAACACCTCGTGTGTGAACACCACAGCGTACGAGGCTGGCAGAGCGCTCAGCGTGAGAGGTATGGACTGATCACTATGCAGATGCGCCTCGCATCCTCTTCTGTCCTGCACCTCAGGAACAGAGAGGAATCCCGGTGCCACACGCTGGAGCGATATCGTGCTTTATCACAGCGTGATTAATATATATGTCAGCTTTATCAGGCGTGCGCTATAGCGCGTGATCACAGACATGTCTCATGCACGCGCTTTGAGCGATATCGTGCTTTATCATAGCGTGATTAATATATACAGTGGGGGAAAAAAGTATTTAGTCAGCCACCAATTGTGCAAGTTCTCCCACTTAAAAGATGAGAGAGGTCTCCAATTTTCATCATAGGTATACCTCAACTATGAGAGACAAAATGAGAAAAAAAAATCCAGAAAATCACACTGAAGGATTTTTAATGAATTAATTGGTAAATTCCTCGGTAAAATAAGTATTTGGTCAATAACAGAAGTTCATCTCAATACTTTGTTATATACCCTTTGTTAGCAATGACAGAGGTCAAACGTTTTCTGTAAGTCTTCACAAGGTTTTCACACACTGTTGCTGGTATTTTGGCCCATTCCTCCATGCAGATCTCCTCTAGAGCAGTGATGTTTTGGGGCTGTCGCTGGGCAACACAGACTTTCAACTCCCTCCAAAGATTTTCTATGCGGTTGAGATCTGGAGACTGGCTAGGCCACTCCAGGACCTTGAAATGCTTCTTACAAAGCCACTCCTTCGTTGTCCGGGCGGTGTGTTTGGGATCATTGTCATGCTGAAAGACCCAGCCACGTTTCATCTTCAATGCCCTTGCTGATGGAAGGAGGTTTTCACTCAAAATCTCACGATACATGGCCCCATTCATTCTTTGCTTTACATGGATCAGTCGTGCTGGTCCCTTTGCAGAAAAACAGCCCCAAAGTATGATGTTTTCACCCCCATGCTTCACAGTAGGTATGGTGTTCTTTCTCCTCCAAACACGACAAGTTGAGTTTTTACCAAAAAGTTCTATTTTGGTTTCATCTGACCATATGACATTCTCCCAATCCTCTTCTGGATCATCCAAATGCTCTCTAGCAAACTTCAGACAGGCCTGGACATGTACTGGCTTAAGCAGGGGGACACGTCTGGCACTGCAGGATTTGAGTCCCTGGCGGCGTAGTGTGTTACTGATGGTAGCCTTTGTTACTTTGGTCCCAGCTCTCTGCAGGTCATTCACTAGGTCCCCCCGTGTGGTTCTGGGATTTTTGCTCACCGTTCTCGTGATAATTTTGACCTCACGGGGTGAGATCTTGCGTGGAGCCCCAGATCGAGGGAGATTATCAGTGGTCTTGTATGTCTTCCATTTTCTAATAATTGCTCCCACAGTTAATTTCTTCACACCAAGCTGCTTACCTATTGCAGATTCAGTCTTCCCAGCCTGGTGCAGGTCTACAATTTTGTTTCTGGTGTCCTTTGACAGCTCTTTGGTCTTGGCCATAGTGGAGTTTGGAGTCTGACTGTTTGAGGTTGTGGACAGGTGTCTTTTATACTGATAACGAGTTCAAACAGGTGCCATTAATACAGGTAACGAGTGGAGGACACAGGAGCCTCTTAAAGAAGAAGTTACAGGTCTGTGAGAGTCAG
Organism: Pholidichthys leucotaenia; assembly: GCA_020510985.1. NCBI lineage: Eukaryota > Metazoa > Chordata > Actinopteri > Cichliformes > Pholidichthyidae > Pholidichthys > Pholidichthys leucotaenia. The sequence continues at coordinate 262,463,443 of CM035836.1, forward strand.
AAATCTTGCTTGTTTGTAGGTGACCAAATACTTATTTTACCAAGGAATTTACCAATTAATTCATTAAAAATTCTTCAATGTGATTTTCTGGATTTTTTTTTCTCATTTTGTCTCTCATAGTTGAGGTATACCTATGATGAAAATTGGAGACCTCTCTCATCTTTTAAGTGGGAGAACTTGCACAATTGGTGGCTGACTAAATACTTTTTTCCCCCACTGTATGTCAGCTTTATCAAGCGTGCGCTGTAGTGCGTGATCACAGACACTCAGTGACGGAAATGTGGCTGCCAGTCGGCGCCAACGGCCTCCACTGAACATTTAAACATTTTTACACATTCATACCCAGTGTTATGGGCACTGGAGGCAACGCGGGTGAAGTGTCTTGCCCAGGGACACAACGGCAGGATATCTGGGGAGAGCGTGATGCGAACCGCCAACCATCGGGTTATTAGACGACCTGCTCTACCTGCTGAGCCGCTGCCGCCCCACTTTTTCCTCCACTGTCCCTCTTTAGGAAAGCTATGGAGGCTCACCCCGTTCTCTTTATTTCCCTTTGATTGGAAATTACATCCAAAAGCCGCGCAATGTGGCATTTTCACTGACAAATGGCAGTAGTTAGTAGCTTCGCTTCTTGGCTTGTATAAGACGGAAAAAATGGCTGTAACCATTCTACGTCACTACCCAGAATGCATTGCGACGTAAACAAAAATGGCGATTTACATCGTAATAAAGTTTTTTAAAAATATATAAAACTGGGAATTATTTTCAAAAAAATTATATTATAGTTATGTTACTAACATAAAAATAAAGCATATAGAGCTAACATGCCAATAAATCGGAGTTCCTTTTAAGGAAAATGATAATGGGGAAGTGTCACCATCCATTTTATGGGATGCTTTTAAAGCGGTTATAAGAGGCAAAATTATTGCCAGCACCTCTTTCATTAAAAAGCAAAAAAAAAAAGAAACTCGAAAAATTACAAATGGATCTTAAGGAATTACAAAGACAACACAAAATTACTTTAAACAATGACGAACAATATGAAATAAAAAGACTACAAAAAGAAGTTGATAACATATATTCTGATGAAACGCAAAAAAAGCTTATCTATCTTAAACAAAACTATTATGAGGCTGGAAGGAAGTCAACAAAATGGCTAGCTTTTAAACTAAGAAAACAGGCTGATAACACAATCTATAGAATAAAAAATCCCAAAACTGGGATTACACATGTTGATATTACAGAAATTCAGGAGAGTTTTGTAACCTATTATAAAGACCTTTACTCACAGCCTAAATTAAACAATTGCGACCACATTGAAATTTTTTTAAGTTCACTAAATCTCCCCGGTGTCACAGAACAGGAGAACAGTAACCTAATAAAAGAAATCACAAATAAAGAAATCAATGATGCAGTTACAAGACTAAAACCACATAAAAGCCCTGGGCCAGACGGCTACTCTGGTGAATGGTATAAGACCTACAGGGAGGAATTAATTCCAAGACTGAGGGAAGTGTGTAACTGGGTGTTGAAGGGAGGGGATCCACCTCCCTCATGGAAAGAAGCGATTATCACTGTCATACCAAAAGAGGGAAAAGATAAATTGAATTGTAGCCAGTATCGACCAATATCAGTCTTAAACCTAGACTACAAAATATACACGTCCATAATAGCAAAACGACTTGACAATATTATACCCAGACTTATTAATCATGATCAAACTGGTTTTATCCGCCAGAGGCAGACTCAAGACAGTATTAGAAGGACCCTCCACGTTATACACCATATTAAAAAAAAAAATAAGATTGAGGCATTGCTTATGGGTTTAGATGCTGAAAAAGCATTTGACTCAGTGAGATGGTCATTTCTTTATAAAGTTTTGAATAAATTTGGATTTCACCATATAATCATTAAGGCCATCCAGGCAATTTACCACAAACCAACAGCCCAAATAAAAATAAATGGCAGTCTTTCAAAGCCAGTCTCACTTGAAAGATCATGTCGCCAGGGCTGCCCCCTTTCACCAATTTTATTCACTTTATTTATTGAACCGCTTAGCCAATACATTAGACAAGATAACTTAATTGAGGGAATTGATATACATGGGGACATTCAGAAGATATCACTTTTTGCAGACAATGTCCTAATTTATTTAGGTCAACCAAATAAATCTCTACCTAGATTGATGGAGATATTAGAGCAGTTTGGATCACTTTCAGGTTACAAATTAAATATTGAAAAAACACAAATTATGACCTTAAATTACCAACCCTCAATGGAGTTAAAAAGTAAATACAATTTTAAATGGGACAAAGACTCCATGAAATATCTTGGCGTGATACTAAGTAGAGACACTGGAAAGTTGTTTGAAAAGAATTATGGCCCACTAAATTCTAAAATAAAATCGGATTTAAGAAAATGGAGTCTAATACCAACTTTAGGACTAATTAATAGAATAGAATCAATAAAAATAAACATTTTACCCCGATTACTTTACCTCTTCCAAACTCTCCCAATTGAAGTGTCAAAACAACAATTTGTATAATGGGACAAGTTGATTTCTCGCTATATAAGGCTTGGGAAAAAACCTCGAATAAGATACAGTACATTACAACTGCCAAAGGACAGAGGTGGCTTATCTTTGCCATGTATGAGGGACTACTACTACTCTGCTCAATTAAGACCATTGGTTTGCTTATGTGATCCAATGTTCAAATCTAGGTGGAAAGATATAGAGGAAAAAGCCACTAAGGGCCCCCCTATACAAGCAATGATAGCAGACAGGAAATTGCAATCACATTTGAAAGACCCGGATAATCCCTGGCTAAAATTCACTTTTAAGATTTGGAATGACGTAAGTAGAGAGAACAAACTAACCAAGACTGAAATGATGTTAAGATGGTGCGCTTATGACACAGAATTTTTACCAAACCGTAATGACACAAGATTTCAAAAATGGACGTCAATGGGGCTCACTTCATACTTCACATTTAACCACAAGGGGGAGCTAGCAGATTTCCAAACCCTTAAATCAAAAAATGGGTTAAATAACCCAGACTTTTTTAGGTACCTACAGTTGAGACATAGATATAATGAAATTATAAGGACCAAGACTGATAAGAAGGATAATAAAATTCTAAATATATTCCAAATGGCCTTTAGCACTATTGCTGTTCAGAAAATTATAGCAAGATTTTATCAGGGATTTCAAGCAAACAAATCCACCAGTACCCTATATATTAAGAAGAAATGGGAAAAAGAAACAGGATCAGCAGTAGATGATAGTGACTGGGAATCAGTATGTACAGTGCAATGGAAAACTACTTATTCAACTATCTGGAGGGAATTTGGATGGAAAAATTTAATTCGCTTCTTTATTACCCCAGTCCAAAAAAAACACCAAAATTTAGGTACCGGCAGTTGGAGACTATGTGGAAATGAAGAGGCTAATCATTATCATGTATTCTGGGCCTGCCCAAAAGTTACCCCATTTTGGAAAGACACACACAAATGCCTGGAAAAGGTTTTCTCTACCCATGTCCCCTTTGACTTCCTGTACATGTTCTTAGGTTTGGAAATTCCTAACATAGCCTCATTTGCAGATAAATACTTAATGAGAATTGTACTGTTGTCGGCAAAGAAAGTCTTAACGAGAAAATGGCTCCAAACAGACATACCAAGAATTCAGGATTTACATGATACGGTATGCCAGATATTTGTGATGGAAAGGATTACCATGTCTCTAAGGCTACAAAGAGATAAATTTGATAAATACTGGCTTAAATGGACCCAATATACAGGAAATCAAAGGAGAGACTTTAAGTAAACTATCCCATTGAAGGGAAGAAAAGTGCAGAACTGAAAAATTTAATACCACTTGTCCACTGTTCAGTTTATTTGTCTACATGTTATCTTTATACTACAAAAAAAAAAAAAAAACTTATGGGAAGATCAATCGAGGGCATTTTCTTGTGTGTTACTTCTTATTAACCTTTCTTTTTATTCTATTTGAATGATGGCAAATTCTAAGCTTTTACTAATGTTTATTCCCTTGTAATAAAGTACTGCTCTCAATGTAAACAATCTGTCCAAGATCACCAATAAAAATATAATTTAAAAAAAAACAACAAAAAAATGATACGCTTCCTGGAGAGCTCAGTCAGCAGTTGATGAGGGTTGTGAGTTGAAGAAGAAGCCAGGTAAGCCCTCAGTCTGTATGATACTGTGCCTCTCCGACCTCGTCTTTTGCGGCGTCTCTTGTGGCGGCTGTTTTGAAACAGCCGGCTGGGTGCACATCTCAGATAGGGTGGTATAGACACCAACAGAGGCGGAGGAAGTTGACCATTAAATTCATAGGTTGAGAATTTGACCCCAGAATTGCGAATATTTAGAAGAGTCAGGCAATCATAAACCAGTAGCGATGACACAAGACAACTAAACACATAAGACATAGCACAGGTTGACGTCCAGCCAGACACAACGGTGCCATCTTCAGTCTGCACACAGTTTCTGCCTTAACATAAAAAAAGGTATATGACCTTATATCAGGTATATTCTAATTAACTCAGATGCACTAATATTCAGAATGAGGGCTAATATTAACCAAGATGAAAAAGAGATAGCTTCTCTCTCTGGTACCTCACAATTCACTCTGCTTCTGATAGTCCAGCATTGTGCAGCAGGTGTGATTCATGTGTTTATACGGGTTACCATATATTCAGCTGTGATGTATATACACGCTTTTTATAGTTGCGTTAGTTTTACTGTCCATGGGTAATCCCTTTGTCTGTCATGCTTGTGTTTCTGTCATTTGGTCATCTACTGTCATGCTGCTTTTACACTGTAATTTCCCAGTTTGGGATTAATAAAGTACATCTATCGATCGATCTCGATTGTCTATTGGAGTTAGTGTTTTTCTGGAAAAAAAATAAATAAATAAAAAGAAAATACAGAGAATATTTCCATGCCTAACTCCTACCTGTCTATCTGCTGCGTCTTGACACCCCCCCCCCCCCCCGTCTCATCAGATACTGATCTTTCCTTTACTGGGAGTTGTACCAGGAGGAGGCACTCTCCTTGGGGGTTTGCCAGGGGTGTGCGTTGGTCCGTGTCCAGACCAGTGATTCACAGCTTTAAAGCTCATTGACAAGATGTAGAAATGATTTTACCTCTAAAGATGGATAAAGTGTTGCAACACTGGCTATAGTGTTAGATTTGCTCGTTTGTTTGTGGTTTTACGGCATCTCTCCTTACATGCGCTCCCGTGACGGGATGGTTTTAAGACAGGCAGACTTTTTCAACACAAACACAGCGCTTCGTTCACGCGGTCAGGACGGAGAAGTCGTGAAACATCCACCGGCGGGCCGGGGAGGCGGAGGATGGGACAGTGTTGGAAAATTCGCAGGTGAGTGTTTTTTTTTTTTTTTTTCTTTAAATCACACACTGTTTTTTGCTGATGTTCTCCGTTAATACTCACTGTGAACATGGATGTGAATGCAGTCCAGCGATGCATTTGATTGGTTAGACTGAGCGTTTGCGTGCTACTCAGGAACAAATTTGGTGAAATTGGCAGATGTTGATGAGGATTGGCCAAATTGCAGGAAAGTTGCGGTGATTGGATAAAGTTGCAAGGTCACGAAATAGGTGCACTGATTGGCTGATTTCACGTGAATTCTGGAGGACTGTCCGATTGGTTGTAACATTAATCAGTCAGGCTAAGCACTGGGCATGGCTAAACACCGAGTTCACTGCCTCGGGGGAAAGAGGGAGGAGCCGAGGAGCAAGCAGGATTCAGGAACGCTAGCAGTAGCTGAAGCGCACACTGAGGTCGTGGTTCCACGGTGGCGGGCAGGTGCACCGGACTGCCGGTTCACAGCGAGCTGCTCAGCGGGCACCCGTCAGCTCCCAGGTGGGACCACTGAGAGCCAGCTTGCTTTGGCGGTGGATGGACGTCCACGCCTGCTGGCTCACCTCATTCACTCCCATGCGGGAGGGTCTTGGATGGCAAGCCAGCCAGCGGGGACGCCAGTGTTGTGCCGACAGATACATGTCTGCTGCAGAAAGCATCCCTCTTCGACGGAGTGCATAGCTAATGAGCGGAGCTGTAAAAACACACAAGAAAAATATAACACTGCAGCCAGTGTTGTATCCCTTTATATGATTTTAGAAGTTGGTGGTGGTGGGGGGGGGTGCTTTCCGCAGCAGACATGCTTTTCTTGGCACAGCATCCCCCTTCCCGGGAGCACTTTTTATAAGTAAAAGAAAAGGGGGGGGTGCTTTCCATGGAAGACATGCATTTCTCGACACAACACTGGCCTTGCAGCATCTGCTACTGGTGGGCAGGATTATGGATGGAGCTAATGTTTTTGAGGTGGTTTTAGAGCTGCCGGACTGCGTCTTTAATTTTTCTCCGAGCGCTGCTCGCAAACTCCATGCCGGTGTGTGTTTTTTTGTATTTTTTTAATTTAAGTCTTTGTAAAGGGTATACATGTCGTTACAACATTGCATTGTTTACATTTTCATGACATTCCCTTTGTTGTTTTTTGACAAGATTGAAAAAAATTATTACAACACCCTTTTTTTTAAGTGAAAGAAAAGAAAAATTAAAAAAAAAAAAAACGAAAGAAGAGAAGATAAATAAAAACATCTGAGTAGCCCTGGAACAAAGAGAGGTGCCATTAAAGAAATGGTGTCTGTCAAAGATTAGATCTGATAGAAGACACATATGCATTCCAGGGTTGCCAAAAGTTCAAGAACCCATCCATGTCTTGTCTCAGTGCAAATGTCAACTTTTCCATCAAATAAATGTCATGAGTCACGTTAATCCAATCTTCAGGTGCGGGACAGTCTCTCGACAACCATTTTTTTGTTAGAGCTTTTTTACTTGCCATAATTAAAACATTGAATAAGTATTTTTCTCCTCCTCTTTCCAGTGATTCCGGTAGTAAACCCAAATACAAAGTTACAAAAGAAAAGGGAACTGTTACTTTGAATATTTTCAACAATATTGTCTGTACATTGGTCCAGTATTGGTGGATAACTGGGCATGACCAAAACACATGAAAATGATTTGCAGTCTTTTCACCACACAAGCGCCACCAAGTCAACCCTTGACAAGTAAATTTGTTTTGTGCAGGTGTTCTGAAAAATCTTAACAAATTTTTCCATCCAAATTCTCTCCACAGCAGGGATGAGGTACTTTTCCACTGTTGTTTGTTTAGTTTTTCCCATATTTCCAATTGTAAAGTGAAATTCCCTTCTTTTTCCCATTTCTCTTTTATATATGATGTGTTGTCTCCTTTTAAATCTTGAAGACCATGGTATATTTTAGAAATGTATCTGATCCCTGGGATCCCTTTATATGCCATTAAGAAAACCTTCAGAACACCTGACTGGGCCCTTTCCAAATCCTCCTTTTTAAGTATTTTGTTGATGTGGTGTCTAAGCTGAAAGAACCTGTAAAGGTCTTGATTTACTAGACCTTGTTTTTTCAAATCTTCAAAACTTTTTAAAGTTTGCCCTTTAAAAAAATCGTAATATTTTATCAGTCCGTTCTCTTTCCACTTTTTAAATCTAGTGTCTGTTTTATTAGGAGTAAAATCCTGATCATAGGAAATCCATTGCAATAATCGATAGTCAGAGAGAATCAAACTAAAGAACCCTATCTTAAACCAAATTTTTAGTAGGGTTTCTATCCACGGGTTAGTGTCATTCAAATGTTTAGGTAAGGCATTGTTCCCTATTATTGCCTGTAGGGGAATGTCACTTGTTATTTGGCATTCTATCTCCTTCCATTGTGCAGTGTAGACTGGGTTACATATCTCTACTAAAGTTTTAATTTGCACAGCTTTAAAATAGTCCCTGATATTTGGCAGCGCAGGCCCACCTTTGTCTTTGTTTAGCTGTAGGGTTCTATACCTGATTCTTGGTCTCTTGTCCTGCCATATGAATCTTGAGATCCTTCTGTCCAGTTCTTGCCATGTTTTTTTGGGAGGTTCTACCGGTATTGTTTGGAAAAGGTGTAAAAGACGTGGAAGTATATTGATTTTGACTACTTCAATTCTTTGTGCAGTACCCAAGAATGGTATCATATTCTGTCTTGCAAGATCAGATTTTATTTTTGCCATCAGTGGATCATAGTTTAGTGTTATAATTTTGTTGAGTTGTTTCGGGATTTTGACCCCCAAATATTTCATAGATTCCATCTCCCAGTTAGTTTTGAATTTGCTTAGTAAATATTGATTTGGGTTATAGTTGAATGTTAAAATTTGGGTTTTATGCATGTTCAGTTTGTACCCCGATAACTCTTCATACTCTGAAAAAACTGAGATTAGTTCTGGAAAAGAGGTGTCCGGCTGCCCCAGGTATATTAAAATGTCATCAGGGAAGAGTGCTATTTTATGTTCCTTCTGACCAAGTGTAATACCCTGAATCTTTTGATTCTGTCTTATCCATTGGCTCAGAGGTTCTGTGAAGATTGCAAAGGGCAGTGGAGACAAGGGGCAGCCCTGACGACATCCTCTCTCCAGTTCAACAGATGATGATAATTTACCGTTAATCCTTATTTTAGCTGTTGGTTTTTTATATAATGCCTGGATAGTTCTAATGAAGTTGTTATGAAAATTGAAACTGGACAAGATTCTATATAGGAAAGACCAGTCAACTGAATCAAATGCTTTTTCAGCGTTTAATCCCAGTATGGCTGCATTTAAATTATATTTTTTTTATATGATGAATTATGTGTAAAGTGCGTCTAATGTTATCTTGTGTCTGTCTTTGTCTTATAAAACTAACTAACTAACTAACCTACACTTATATAGCGCTTTTCTAGTCACAAAGACCACTCAAAGCGCTTTCATTAATACTAACCCTCTATTCTAAGGGCCTATAGGAAACAGATATCTAGGGACAATTTAGAACAGCCAATTAACCTAACATGCATGTTTTTGGCATGTGGGAGGAAACCGGAGAAATCCCGGAGTAAACCCACGCAACACGGGGAGAACATGCAAACTCCACACAGATCACTGTTGGTCGGGGGCTGGGATCGAACCCACGATCCCCACAATCCCGTTTGGTCACAGTGAATTAAGTCTGTCAGTATATTTTCTAACCTTTTGGCAAGGATAGCGGTAAAAAGTTTATAGTCCTGATTTAACACACTGATTGGTCTGTAGTTGGAGCAGTCTAATTTATCCTTTTCAGGTTTAGGTATGACTGCAGTGACCCCTTCTCTCCAGGAGGGGGGAGTTCCCCTGTGTGGAGGACATAGTTAAATGTTTTCAGGAGGAGAGCAGATAGTTGCTGTTTAAAGGTTTTGTACCACTCTGCTGTATAACCATCTGCTCCTGGGGATTTGTTAGCTTTAAGTTTCGTAATTGCTTTTTCCTAATTAGTGTTTCACTAATTGCTTTTTCTAATGCTTTAGGTTGTATTTCTGCCAATAGTTTTTTATTTTGTGACTCAGTAAGTTGGGGAAGATTTAGTGTATTTAGGAAGGTTTCGGATATGTGTTTTTTGAGGGAGTACAAGTTCTTGTAGTAATTCTTGAAGCTTTTAAGAATTTCCGGAATTCTAATTTTAATTTCCTTTTATACTGAGTCTCTGATTTTGTAGATTGCTGTCTCCGTTTGTTGTTTCCTCAATTTATAGGCTAGTAATTTTGCGGATTTGCTACCTGTTTCATAATATTTTTGTTTCAGAAATGTAAGTTTCTTCTGGATTTCTATTGTGTAGATCTCGTTTATTAGTTTTTTTATTTCCTTAATTTTGAGCGAGTCCTTAGAATGGGTGTTGTCTTTGTGCTCTTCTTCTAGTTTCTTAAGTTCTGACTCTAATGTGTTTAGTTTTTCTTGTCTCAATTTCTTTTGAAGTGCCAGTTTTGCGATAATCTTTCCCCTTATTACAGCTTTGTATGCGTCCCACAGTATTAAAGGGGATACTTTTCCATTATCATTTTCTTCCAAATATCTGAGAATATCTGACTCCAATTCATCTCTCAGTGGTCCTTTCAGCACATTTGAATTTAACCTCCAAGAAAATGTATTATTTGTGTATTTTTGGATATTTAAGTCCATATAGATCAGACTGTGGTCAGAGAGATCCATCAGTCCTATTTTACATGTTTTTACTCTTCCAATGTCTCTATTAAACATAAAAAAATAATCAATCCTTGAATATGATGAATGTGGTGCTGAGTAAAATGTATAGTCTTTTACACTGGGGTTGAATTCCCTCCACACGTCACAGATTCCCATTTCATTTAGTAGCATCCTAGTTTTTCTACTTTGAGTGTTATTTTGATGTGGAGGATTCAGGGATGAGAATCCTCCGTGGATCTGCGGAATTTCTTGGATTTGATCATGTCTAGGGTCATTCTCGTGAATCGTCTAAATTCGAGGGGGAGGTATGTTATGAGCGGCGAGTCGTATTTTCGATCGGCTGCTAAAATCCACCGCACAGAACGCGCTACTCAGCGAGATCAGTAATGTAATGTAACAAGGCCACTGATTGGCTGATACTTATTGAAGCAACCAATCGGCGATTTTGTTATTCCTTTGTCATATCCAACACGCGGAGCGAAATACAAATGGCAGACAGTTCAGTCAGTTCAATCAACTGAGTTTTCCCGATTTCGTGAAAATGGTGAACCTAAAACTCAAAAAAGACAACAAAGCAAGAATTTTAGAAATCGACAAAGGGATAAGGAACAAGTTTTGTTGGGAATGGCTCGAAAAAACTGTCAATGACTGTAAAGATCGGTAAAAATACCGAAGTTGTGGTTGAAAAAATGGCCGACTTCATAGCGAAATGCGAAGTACCAGGGAAAGCCCAGTGCGTTTATTGTAACGATTTCTTGAGTTATGGATCTCGTGGTTGTGTTGCCTTAGTTGAACACTGTTCAAAACAGAAACATCTCAAAATTGTGGCTACAAGAGATTGAACTACTCGCTCGTGCTGCATTCAAAACGATCGATGGACTCGGTCAAATTCAGATGCCAGTCGATCAAAGTTCATCACAATCGGCCCCGATTACAGCAATTAGTGATCGGAAGACACATTCCGAGGTAAGATTTTTTTCTCGTTATAAGTAATGTACTTGAGAATTTTCGCATAATGAATTTGTTATGAAATAGCATGTGTAAGTTGTGACGTCATGTCTGTTTTGAAACACTAATTGCATTTGAATGCTGATAATCGATTGTTAATAGATAAATGTTATTACATATTTTCTCACAATTTGAAATGCAATCTAAGAATTTTGAATATAATTTATCATTTTTTGTTTCACTAGGAGGAGTTACATAATGCATGTGTAAGTTTTTTTTTGTCATGGGTGGTGATGGGTTGCCTTTCCTAAGATATCTTTGCTTTTATTAGTGAACATAATTTCTTTATGGTCATTGCATAAAAATATTAAACATCTTTTAGGTTTTACTTACTTTCTTAGATTATCTTTCAAATATTAACCTGTTGAACTCTGTTCACCTTCCCTAAAAACGCCTAAAAATAACATGCCCAAAGTAAATCAAAAGCTGTTCTTCAACCCTTTGCAGCATCTTCATGGGGTTAGTCTCATTTAAAAGAAAATACTCTGAATTTTTTGGCAAAACAGTCATAATCTCTCTAAGTGCTCCTGCCACTGAGTAACAAGAAAGTTCGCCTGGGTGTTTTTTTTAAGATACAAATGCTTGCAAATAACATACAGCTGTCAGATACTGGCTGGAAAACACAACAGAAATGTAGAACCAAGTGTTTTCAAGCTCAGGTCAAAATTTTGTAAAAATACCACAAAAAATGAATATATTACACAGCTTTTTTCTCAGGTTGTAACAAGGCTGTGTCTGTACTGGAAGACCGGAAATACAGCTTTTTTTTTTTTTTTCAGTGCGCACTGAGACACACTAAGATGCAGAGACATGACCACCCGCGGAATTCACAAGAGTTCAAGGGGTTAAAATATACTGATATGCAACTTTTTTTATGAATGAATGAATGCAGCTGAGCAGGCACTGCTTGCCCACAGAAAATCAGAGAAGAGGAAGGCTACAGAACGGCTGCAGGCTTTGGTAGCCAAGAAGAAAAAAATGCACAATTAGATGTGAAGAATACGTTGACTTGTACATAAGTTCATAGAGTAGTAGCACAGGCATGTAAATATGGAAGTGATATTTTCTGTTTCTCAATAAAGTGTGACACTGAATCAAAACAGTATTGAACATGATTACACATGTGATGCAGCAGCAGATTAAAAAGGTAAACTGTAAATGCATTTGTACTTACTTCTAACTTTAAATATAAGACCACATTTGAGCATTCTAAAACACCAGATTTCGTTAGCGTCCGGCTTGGGGGCCTGCGCCCCCCAAGACCCCCGGCTTAGTTTCCTCTTTTTTTTCCCCAAACCCCATTCTCATCCCTGCAGGATTAACTGATGTATCCCAGTATGGATTCAGTCTTAGACTGAAGTCTCCACCACATATCACTAAACCTTGGGCTTTAGTTATCATTAGGTCAAATACATTTTTATAAAATTTCCAGTTGGCCCCTGGAGGTGCATATACATTCAGCAGGGTGATATCTTCTCCCTCTAGCCGACCAAGTACCGTGCTAAATCTCCCTTCTTTATCTTAGTGTTCTGAGTTTTTTTTTCAAATATAATTTTGGTTAATATATGGAATTAAAGTTGGACCAACAGAACATAAAATCTCCCTGTACGGCGATGATATAATTTTGTTTATGTCGAATCTAAAAAAATCAATTCCAACCTTGTTGAATTTAATAAAGAATTTTGGGGAAATATCAGGATATAAAATAAATAAAACTAAATCTTCAATATTAATGCTAAATGAGACCCAGAGAAATTACCCAGCCCCTGAGGTAAATCAATTCAATGTTGTAAATCAGTTTAAATATTTAGGAATCCAAATTATGCCTAAGCTAGAATCAGTGGCCAGTGTCAACTATGAAGCCTTAATGTCAGATATCAGTGAGTTAACTCAGAGATGGATGTCACTACCAATGTCGATGATCGGGAGAATCAATATACTTAAAAGTAATATTTTACCTAAAATACTTTATTTATTTCAATACATTCCCTTATCACCACCTTTAGATCTATTCTCAAGAATAAAAAAAAAGTTAGTGGAATTTATATGGAACAACAGGAGGGCTAGATTACGTCTGTCTTTATTATATTTACCATTTGATCGTGGAGGTCTGAAATGTCCAAATTTTATGTTGTATTATTGGTCGGCACAACTGAGGTCTATGACATATTATTTTTCATCAAATGATCTCCCTCACTGGACTGAAATGGAATCATACAATTTACCTTTACCTCTTCCCATATTCATATACTCAGATTCGGCAAAAAAATTACAAAAACAAGTTAAAAATCCATTTGTAAAGCATATGATCAAAATATGGTGTGAAGCTAAAAACTATTTAAAAGAACCACAGTTATTGTCACAATTTAGTCCAATATGGGGTAATCAATATTTTAAACCAGGGAGAGCGGACGCTGTATTTAAAGTATGGAATTTAAAAGGGATACAAAAGATTCAGGATTTATATTTGCCATGTGCAGACAACATAATGTCTTTTGAAGAGCTGAGGATCAAATTTAATCTCAATAGAACACATTTTTTTAAATATCTTCAACTTAGAAACTTTATTCGATCAAATCAAAATAAAGCTCTCACTCGACCTATTTATTCATCCTTGGAAAAAATGATGATGAAAGATAGTAAAAGAAAGGGTATTATTTCAGAGTTTTATAACTCATTGACACTATCTTCAAGTGAAAATTCACTGAAAAGATTAAACTACTGGAAAGAAGATCTGCAAATTGAAATTTCAGAGGAACAATGGGAATTGGCTTGTACAGAAGCTCAAACCAAATCAATAAATGCACGCCTTAAATTGATACATTTCAAATGGTTAATGCGGATGTATGTTACACCGGAGGAGTTAAATAGATATAACAAAAATATACCAGATACATGCACAAAATGCATGGAAAGTAAAGGAACCCTATTTCATTGTTTATGGGAATGTAGATTAATAAGAATGTTTTGGGAAGAGGTGAGGGTAACAATTGAAAAAATAATCTCAAAACAAATCATATTGAATCCTAAACTGGTTTTGTTGGGTCTGTACCCAGAAAAGCATAATTTCAATAAAAGTGAAAGAACATTCATAGACCTCAGTTTGCTTAATGCCAAAAAATGTATTGCACTATTATGGAAAAAGACTCATAGACCAGATGTGACTCAGTGGTTAAGACAGATGTTAACAAACCTTCCATTAGAAAGAATAACATATATACTGAAATCAAAGGAAATTGTGTTTGAGAATATATGGAGACCTTTTATTGATTATGTAAAAAATTTAAACATAACTCTTGAAGAAGAAGGTGAATGATGTGTGTGGACCTTGTAAATTCCAAACTGGTGAACATAATATGTATACTTATGTATTGGATTGTCTAGACTAAACAGAGGAGCATTGTTGAAGACTTGATTTTGCTGGTGGTTGTTGGTGTTTTTAGTGCATTTTTTTTTTTTTGTAGTACTTTAGTGTTAGTGTTTGATTGTTTGTATCATGTTTGTTAAAAAAAAAAAAAAGGTTCAATAAAGATATTGTGGAAAAAAAAATATAATTTTGGTTGAGATCAATGTCGCTACCCCCCTCCTCCTCCTCCCTGACTTAGATGAAGATGAAGAGATCAGTTTAAACCCTAGTCTTATTAAGTTTAGTGTGTTCCAAGTCTGTTAGGTGGGTCTCCTGTAGAAATATTATTCCTGCTTTGTCTTTTTTCATTTTGCCTAGAATCATGGATCTTTTAATTGGATTCAGGATCCCTTTTACATATGAGATTATTTTGGTTGAACCCTGTTTCTCCATTGTATTGTCTTATTTAGTATAATAGTATAGTGGCCCTCTCTTATGCTACTCAAAAACTGAAAGAACATTAAGAACATAAAAAACATTAAGAACATAATATATAAAACTTTAAAACATAAAACTGTCAAAAGAGCTTCCTAAACTGAGGTCTTTTTAGTGACCTTAGAGGAGCCTTTATGGTGTGTTGGCTCTGAGGGAAATTCCTCAAACTTTGATACGTGTTGAGGGCCCTCTCTTACCCCTGTAAGTTGTCCCATGTTTTTAACGTGATTTTCAGATCCCAATCCAAACTTGTATAGATTTTTTTTTTTTAATGCCTATACCCTATGAAATTATGCGCAACCTCCCACCACCATCACAGCAAACAATCACGTTAATACAGTATTTGTTAGTGTGGAGAGTTCATGTGGTTCATTGTCACATTTCTATTTTAAAAAGGTTTTTTTTTTTTTTAAGACTTACTTGTTTCGAATATTATGACTGTCCCATGAAATGTTTTACCACCTCATATTTGCTGATTCTGCATCTCCTTTAATGTTTGTTACCTTGTAGGAGGAGGGTTGGATGTGCATATTAACTAAAAATATCATTATTCCCTCCTGTAAGCGTCCAGTTTTTCCTTATAGCCCTGGCGCTGGGTTTCCCGCTGCTGGCCCGAGGATTTTGAGGGTCTCTGTGTGCACCACGTTTGAGCCTTGATTCTTTCGATCGGGTCTGCTGCGGGTTTATACACCTTTACCGGGAGCCCTCTTCACCATATCCCTGGTTGCTTCTTCCACCGAGTTGTAGAGACACGTCTCTTCCCCGTAAAAAACCCTCAGCTTGGCCGGGAATGGGGTTTGAAAGCGCAGTTTCTTCTCTCTTAGTACCTTTTTAGCTTCATTGTATTTCCGACGTTTTTTAAGGACCTCTGGGGCGTAGTCATGCTCCACAAAAACCTTTCTTTCTTGGTGCATACATCCTTTTTTCTGCCAGGCCAGTCTCAAAACCTCTTTTTTTGTTCTGAAGTTGGAAAACTTCACCACCACCGATCGCGGGGGGGCTTCCACCGATGGCCTTGGGGCTAATGAATGTTGCAACCTTTCTATTTTCAAGTCGGTGGATTGGGGAATTTCCAGCTTTTCCCTCAGTATGATTTCCACGCGTGCAGCCATTGTGGTGAAACCATCCTCGACTCCTTCTTTCAGACCATGAATTCTTATGTTGTCCCTTCTTAGTCTTCCTTCCAGGTCGGTTAGCTTAGCCTCCAGTCTTGTCTGTCGTTTAAGTAATTCCAGCGTGGTTTCTTCCAGCCCTTCTATTCTTTCCTCTGCTTCCATAATTCGGTCCTCAGCTTGGTCCACTCTGTTGTTTGTCTTTTTTATTTTGTCTTTAAGTTTACGAAATTCACCCCCACATTCTCGGCGAAATTCTCTTAATTCTTAAAGTATCGTTTTTAAGCTAGCCGTGTTGCTAGCCTCATTTTGCTCCTCCATTTCCAAGTGGTTATTGTCTTCGAGGTCAGTTTCTCCGGCTGATGTGTGTCTTGGTCCTGGTAAATGTTGATCTCTTCAGTTTTCCTTGAGCCATAATAACTTTATCTTTTGATTTTCACTCTTCCACAAATCCGTTAAATCTGATTTTTATGGTATTTTACGGATGGGATCTGGGAGCTTCAGCGTTAAGTGGTTACCGCCATGGTGTCCAGACCAGAAGTCGATCGCCAGTGTGTTTTTAGCTTAGCCATTGATAACACTGGTCCAAGACGTGTGTTGGCCCGTGTTTTTTTTTTTTTTTGTGCAGCGTGTCTTGGGGGTTATGTGTCATGTCAAGGTCTTTCCTTTCATCTTTGTTATAAGATTCAAAAAAGGCCCGACACTTGAGCTGACTTTAGCTCACTGCTTCCAAACTTTCAGAGCTGGCTGCAAAACTCGTGAGACAAACTATGACTTCACTTGACTGCGTGCTTGCTTTGTGCCTTCTTGTAGACTGAAAACGCAACTGGTTGATTACCCAAGACTATGCAATGGTTATATGGTTATATGAATATATATAATTAATAAAAGATTGTTCCATGGTTTTAGGGATTGGTGCATCGTCATTGGTGTCAAGTATCGCAATCCATCACTGAATTGATCTTTTGTCCCACCCATAAGCTCAGTGTTGTTTGTTACTTCTTCTTTGTTGTGCAACAGTGTAGAATTTTTATCTGCCATCTCAAATTATACATTGGATATAAAAAGTCTACACACCCCTGTTCAAATGCCAGGTTTTTGTGATTTAAAAAAATGAGACCAAGATGAATCATTTCAAAACTTTTTCCGCCATTAATGTGACCTATAACCTGTACAACCCAATTGAAAAACAAACTGAAATCTTTTAAGAGGAAAAATAAAAAATAAAATACTGTGGGAATGTGGGAATGACGAGACGCGGGGTTCGATGCGCATCGTGTCTGACAGAAACAAACTCTGTGTTCTTCAAAGTTTTAGGCACAAAAACGCGCGGAAAACTGTAAAACTGTGGTGCGCGGGGCCAGGCAGCGTGCTTGATTCTATGTTACTCCGCAACAGCTGAGACTGGGAGGTGTCTGGCGCAGGGTTATCTGGGAGAAACTCCCCGGGCAGCCAGAGTGGCTGCGCAAACACGAGCTGCGCAGAACGCAACCCCAATAACACCCACGGTAACTTGTCTACCCAATTTGCATCCGTCAGTGACGCTCTGAGAGCTGCTTTCAATGACCTACGAAAACGTTTGCATAATCCGTTAGCCTGCGGATTGTACACGGTTGTGCGGTGAATTGTGACACCCAGGCTGCGGGCCATTGTCGACCAAAGCTCGGACACAAATTGAGGGCCTCTGTCGGACGTAATGTCCAACGGAACACCGAAGCGCGCCACCCAAGCTGTTAAAAGCGCGCGTGCCACCTCCTTGGTCGTGGTTGATGCCAGCGGGACCACTTCAGGCCAGCGCGTGGTGCGGTCCACCATTGTCAGAAGGTGTGTGTACCCTTGTGACGGCGGGAGGGGGCCCACGAGGTCCACATGAACGTGATCGAACCTCTTGGCCGGAATGTGAAACGGCTCCAAAGGAGCCCCCGTGTGTCTGTGTACTTTGGCTCTTTGACACGCCGTGCAGGCTGCTGCCCACTCTTTAACTTGTTTGTGAAGGCTCGGCCACACAAATTTCTCTCCTACCATTTTGACCAACGCACGCACCCCGGGGTGCGCCAAAGAATGAATCGAGTCAAAAACGCGGCGGCGCCACGCGGCCGGTACTACTGGACGCGGCCGTCCAGTGGAGACATCGCAGATTGGGGGGGCATACCGTCTTGCAGCACCCTGCTCTCCAGCCTTAACCCTGTTGGTCCAGACTGAAGTGCGCGCACATCCGCGTCACTAACCTGCTCCGCGGCCATGGCTGCGTAATCTACTCCTACGCTGACTGGGGCCGCCACGGCGCGCGAGAGGCAATCTGCCACTACATTGAGTTTGCCCGCCACATGCTGAATATCAGTGGTAAACTCTGATATCGCGGCCAGCTGTCTCTGCTGCCGGCCTGACCACGGTTCGGAAACCTTGGCCATCGCGAACGTTAGCGGTTTGTGGTCAACGAACGCGGTGAAAGAGCGTCCTTCTAGCCAGAACTGAAAGTGGCGGATGGCCAAATGGAGAGCCAGCAGCTCCCTGTCGAACGCGCTGTATTTACGTTTGCTATCGCGCAAGGTCCTGCTGAAAAAGGCGAGCGGCTGCCAAACCAAGGCTGCTTTCACCTCAGAGAACACTTGGTCCCGCTCCAGGGACCACTCGACCTTATCCGCGGGTTTCTTTTTTTTGAGCGCGGCATACAGCGGCTGCATGAGTTGCGCCACACGGGGAAGAAAACGGTTATAAAAATTCACCATTCCCAAAAACTCCTGCAACGCCCTGACCGTCTGCGGCTGGGGAAAATCTGCCACCGCGCGCACTTTGTCAGGAAGCGGAACTGCTCCTTCGGGGGAGACGTGGTGTCCTAAAAAATCGATATGCGCCATCCCGAACTGACACTTTGCTGGGTTGATTATTAACCCGTGATCTCCCAACCTTCGGAAAACTGTGGCCAGGTGTTTTTCGTGTTTGTCTTCGGACGTGCTGGCTACTAAAATATCGTCCAAGTAGACGAACACGAAAGGGAGATC
Source organism: Pholidichthys leucotaenia (assembly GCA_020510985.1). NCBI lineage: Eukaryota > Metazoa > Chordata > Actinopteri > Cichliformes > Pholidichthyidae > Pholidichthys > Pholidichthys leucotaenia. Next base: position 262,482,506 of record CM035836.1, read on the forward strand.
GCGAAGCACCGCGTCCATCATGCGTTGGAACATCTGAGCAGCCCCTTTAAGTCCGAATGACATGCGTAAAAACTCGAATAGGCCAAATGGAGTTATTACCGATGTTTTGGGTATGTCCTCAGCGCGCACTGGGACTTGGTGGTAACCGCGGACCAAGTCTATTTTAGAAAAAACGCGCGCCCCTGCCAAATGAACGGAAAAATCTTGGATATGCGGGATTGGGTAGCGGTCGTGCGCTGTAGCGTTGTTTAACCTGCGGAAATCCCCGCAAGGTCGCCATGATCCGTCAGCTTTCGGGACCATGTGTAGCGGAGAAGCCCACGGACTGTTTGAACGCCTGATAATGTCCAACCTTTCCAGGTTGGCGAACTCCTCGCACGCTATGGCCAGTTTAACTACGTCCAAGCACCGAGCTTTTGCAAAAACGGGCGGTCCGGTAGTGGTAATAAAATGCTCCACCCCGTATTTAGCGACTGTTGCCGAAAATGTGGGGACTGTGAGTGCTGGGAACCGAGTGAGCAGTGTGTGGAACTTACCACTTGCAGCTGTGACGTTGGCTTGTGCTGTTGGCGGAGCCACTCGCGCTGTACAGGGAGTAGAATCAAAAGAAAGTGCATTAGCCAGGCGCCTGTTAGCGAGATCAACCAACAAACCATGTGAGCACAAAAAATCAGCCCCCAACATATTGAAATTCACTGCTGCTACAACAAAAGTCCACTCAAATGTACGGCCGTGTAGAGACAGAAGCAGAGTCTTCTCACTAAAGGTCTTAATCTCCGAGCCGTTCGCTGCTGTCACCCCGGGACCTCTGGAACCTGCTATTCTGTCCGCGTAGGAAGGTATGATGAAACTCAACTGGGAGCCTGTGTCCACGAGGAACTGCCTCCCCGAGCGTGCGTCCAACAAGTAGAGCAGCTTGTTCTCCTCCCCGAGGGCCGCAGCTGCTACCGACCCCCAGTCTTGGCGTTTTCTGAACGCCCGAACTGGCACGGTGGTACACATTTGCGTGCCCTCTCTGCGAAGCGGCGATGGTAGAAACAAAGGACGTCTGATCCGCATTCCCTGGCCCCTGCCGCCGCCGTCGTCGGCGAGTCTGGTACCGCTGCCTCTGGCCCCCTGTCATGTCCGGTCGTCATGCCGAGTTCCGCTGCAGCGGCCGAGGCCGCGCGCCGCTTGGTGACGTTGACAATTCACTGCGCCTCTCGGCCCAGCGCACGGTAGTCCCGTTGGGCCAACAGTGGCGAACTGGCCAGGGTCGCTCTCGCTGCTGACGGTAGAGTCCTGAGGAAGAGGTGGGTGAAAATGAAGTGATCGTCGTCAGAGTCTTTCAACCTCAACAACTTCTCCATCAGGTTCGCGGGCATGTCATTTTCCATCTCCGTCAGCGCCAGGAGCCTCTCTGCTCGCTCCTCCGCCGAGGGGGTGAATTGCTGGATGAGTGCAGCCTTCAACGTGCCGTATTTGTCGCTGTCCGGCGGCTGGTCGATCAGGCTCTCCACATGCTGGGCCGTGTTGTTGTCCAGCTTTGCGACTACGTGGTAGAATTTTGTGGCGTCTACTGATATCCCCCGGAGGTTGAACTGCTCCTCAATCGCGTTGAACCAGGAGCGCGGATTGTTCTGCCAGAAGTCCGGTAGCTGGACTGTGGCGGCATTCGCTTGGCTGGGGGCTCCTGACGAGGCTGGCCCGGGGGAATTCTCCTCTTGCATGATACGTCTTGGGTCACCAGTGTGGGAATGACGAGACAGAGTTCTCTCTCAAGTCAGCTTTATTCACATCACCAACATCTCAAAGAAGAAAGAGACCCAACACCGGAAACTCTCGTCCTTAAATACCAGGACTCTTACAGTTCACAAGTCACATGTCTCACAGACCACGTTGCATTAAAATTCACAGTAACAATGCATCTCCTCTTTAATCCTTTAATTACTCCCCCACAGTCTCAAACCTTGCATACCAAAGCTAACATCCTTGCAGCTTCCTGTAATTTCCAAGGAAGCTCTGCCTTTGTTCTGATCTAAAATGTGAGTCACAAAGCAGGTCACATACAGTATGTGTGTCCACCACAATACTTACAATAACCTGTTTGCATAAATATGCACATCCTTGAACTAATACTTTGTTGCAGCACCTTTGGCTTTTACTACAGCACTCAAATCTTTTTGGGTAGGAGTCTGTTAGTGTGGCACATCCTGATGTGGCAATATTTGCCCACTCTTCTTTGCAAAAACGCTCCATATCTGTCAGATTGCGAGGGCATCTTCTGTGCACAGCCCTCTTCAGATCACCCCACAGATGTTGAATCGGATTCAAGTCTGGACTCTGGCTGGGCCATTCCAAAACCTTAATCTTCTTGTCGTGAAGCCATTCTTTTGTTGATTTGGATGTGTGCTTTGGGTCATTGTCGTGCTGAAAGATGAAGTTCCTCTTCATCTTCAGCTTTCTAGCAGAAGCCTGAAGGTTTTGTGCCAACACTGAATGGTATTTGAAACGCTTCGTAATTCCCTCCACTTTGACTAAGGCCCCAGTTCCAGCTGAAGAAAAACACCCCCAAAGCATGATGCTGCCACCACCATGCTTCGCTGTAGGCATGGTGTTCTTTTGATGATAAGCAGTGTTGTGTTTGCGCCAAATATGCCTTTTAGAATTATAGCCAAAAAGTTACACCTTGATTTCATGGGACCATAACAAATTTTTCCACATGCGTTTGGGAGATTCCGAATGTGTTTTTGCAAAATGTAGCCGGGCTTGGATGTTTTTCTTCATAAGATAAGGCTTCCGTCTTGCCACCCTAGACAGGAGATTGTTGTCATATGTATGAAACAGCCAGTACTTGCCAGAAATTCCTGCAGATCCTTTAGTGTTGCTGTCGGCCTCTTGGCAGCCTCCCTGACCAGTTTTATTCTCCTCTTTTCATCAGTTTTCGAGGGACGTCCAGTTCTTGGTAATGTCACTGTTGTACCATATTTTCTCCACTTAATGATGACTGTCTTCACTGTGTTCCATGGTAGATTTAATGCCTTGGAAATTCTTTTGTAACCTTCTCCTGACTGATACTTTTAAACAGTGAGATCCCTCTGATGCTTTGGAAGCTCTCTGTGGACCATGGCTTGTGCTGTAAGATATGACTACAAAAATGTCAGGAAAAGCCTACTAGAACAGCTGAACTTTATTTGGGGTTAATCAGAGGCACTTTAAATGGTGGCAGGTGTGTACTGACTCCCATTAACATGAGTTTGAATGTGATTGGTTAATTCTGAACACAGCCACATCCCCAGTTATGAGAGGGTGTGTATATTTATTCAACCAGGTTATTGTAAGTTTTTTATTTTTCCCCTTAAAAGATTTCAGTTTGTTTTTCAATTGGGTTGTACAGGTTATAGGTCACACTAATGTTGGAAAAAGTTTTGAAATGATTTATCTTGGTCTCGTTTTTTTACATCATAAAAACCTGGCATTTGAACAGGGGTGTGTAGACTTTTTATATCCACTGTTTTTACATCCCTTTGGTGCTGCCCATGGTTGAGGTAATTTTCCAGCAGCCAGGCTTTATTTTACCTCTTGACATTTCATGCATTATACTGTATCACATGCAATAAAATTATTTTTTAAGTATTATGATGCACAAAATATTATTTACCATTTATTCCTTTTTTTGTTTTCAGCCTCTTCAGGTAATGGATCCAGATCATCCTCTGGCAGCTCTTGTTCGAAAAGTCCGACAGGAAAAAAATGGCACACCAGCAGTTGCAGTAAACCTAGAGGAAGCTTCCTGTAGTCAATCAGCACAGTACACTACTGACCGTGAGTGGAGATTTTCTAAAACACACATACAGCTGAAACCAGAAGTTTACATACACTGTAAAAAGACACCTGGCCTTTTTTTCCCTTCATTATCTGACATTAAATCAGACTAACCTTTTCCTTTTTAGGTCAGTTAGTATTACCAACATTTCTATTTGCTGAAGAATTTTTACCCCTCAGCCTCTCTAAAGGTTGAAGGGGTATTGTTGTCACATGGATGGGCGGCAGTGGCAGTGGTCACGTCAACACCTACAGTGTTTCCTCTGGCTTAAAGACCTTGGCGCAATGGCAACATATCCCCCCGCCCAACATATCGGAATATGTTAATTTTATACTATTTATTTCTTTTTAAAATTTTACACAGTAACGGTGCACATGGAACTTATTGAAGTATTGTATAACCAAGGCTTGAATATTGGGCCAGTTGGGGTCCCACCCAGACATCCTGTGTTTAGACTTTTTAGTGGTGTTATCCTTCTCTCCTTCCTCTGCCTGAACACTTTCCTCTCCTTGGCTCCTCTCTTCTGTCTCATCTTTCCCTCTCTGAGCTCTGTCTAATTCAGCTTCTCTCTCTGTCTATGGTGGAATACAAACAGGTTAGAAAATATCAAGTGTCATGTTTTGTCCTGCAGGATTTTTTCGTCATGGTTTACATAAATGACAAAAATATGTGTATTTTTTGTATTTTTATTCTAGTGTTTCTTTTTTTCCATTGAGAGAGTAGGGAAGGGAGAGAAACATGCATAATAGTAATGTACTCATGCGTACTTAAATTATATGATCAGGTGGGTATAGTAACCAGAAATTCTACTCATGTAAAAGCAGCGCTTTGAAATTAATAATTAAAAGTAGACAACCAAAAATTTCTAATAGAGTTAAGGGTACAAAGAGCAGCCACTTAAAACTTGAATAATGACTTCAGTCTTGAAGGTTTGAGGTTTTTAGTTTTTCACTTTTCTGTGTAAATCTAAAGTTGAAACCATGTTCCTCAAATTTGTAATTTCCTCTTGTAAAATTGACTTTTCTTGTATATTTGAAACTTTATTATAAATTTGTGGATTATTTTATGACTAATTTTTGTCTGTTTTTTTTTTTAAATAAAATGACTTTTTTTTTTTAGATAAATTTGAAAGACTGTGGTAAATTTTTTTTTTTAACTTTTTCCTTATAACAATTTACATTTTTGACCATAATTTTGCAGTCAGAACAGAACAATTTAACTCTGATTACAAAGAAAAAAATATTAATAAAATTGTATTTATTGAAATAAATTAACTTAAATGACCAAGGATGCCATTATTTCTGTTATATCTTTATATTTATAGTTTGTGGGTTTTTTTTTTTTTTTTTTTTTTTTTTTTTTAGAAATCTCACCACCCAGACAAGCAGGAAAAACCTCCCTTATTTTGAAATCAAATGTTGACACGTTTAGTTTGTCTGAAGGCTGCTGATGGATTAAAGTCACTGACTTGGTGAATTTCGGTCATCTTAACCTGCCAGGTACATAATAGGAAACTGTAGCGGACTCTAAAGACATAATTCACCACAATGTGTGTTCATGTACAGAATGATCTGTTTAGGCAGTTATAGTTGTGCTCTCAGGCTTTCTCATCAGGCACCTCTCTAGGCAGCCGCTGAAGGACCTCAGTCTAGAATGAAGAGAGCTCGTGTTTTTAGCTGTTGCTTTTTGTCACTGCCACTGGAGAATGAAAACGGCACGCCTGCTTGTGCGAGAAAAGAGAGAAATTGCCAGTCTGTTCATTCCTGCAATTCCTACAGAACATAACTTAATATTGTAGTGGCTGGTGAAATATATCCTCAGCAGTTCATCAGTCCCCCTTGCCTTTTCCTTCATATGAAGCCGGCTGCATTTGAATTCTAACCACATCTCTTAGCTAAGCAACTCTTCCATTATTGCCCCCGTTTCCAGCGGGTTAAAACCATGATAAGCGCCAGTGCTTACATACCTCTTATGATTTTTTTCCGCATTTAAAGTACTTTAATAAACTCATGTTTCTGTTGGACAGTCAAGCTTAGCGAGACACTGTTTGCTGACTGACTGGAAAACTTGTGTGAGTGGGGCACTTCTAAACTCCCCGTGGATGATGGCCACACGCGTTGTTCGTGTGCATGCTTGCGGAAAGTCATTGCTTCATATATTTTTCTTAATAAATTCATATCGCCTTGGGGTGGCGGTAAAATTTCTGGCACAGCGGGCTGCCACCGAGAAATATTACCAGAGGAAACCCTGACCTACCTTATGAATGCAATAGCTAGAGAAATAAATGATGTGGGGATTTCAAATTGATACCATGGGTGTATCTATGAAAAATCTTGGACGAGTTTGAATTTGGGTGACCCCTGACTTTTCGGTCAAGGTCAGAGGTGAATTTTCCCAAAATCTGGGGAACACAATGACTACACGAAGGAATGATGTAGCCTTTTGTCATCAGTATAGTGTCTAAGACAAGTCTTGGGCGGTTTAGACCCTGATCTCTGATTATGGATTTGGGGTTAAAAGGTCAAAGATCAATGTTAACATTCCTATTGCTCTATTACTATAGCATGATTAAGGCTCATCCATCCATCCATCTTCTACCATTTAATCCTTTTCTGGGGGGGGGAGGCTGGAGCCTATCTCAGTGTCTTTGGGCGTGAGACAGTGTACACTCTGGACAGATCACCACTCCATCACAGTCATTTATCTTCATCAATAAATAAAGATTTGTTTGTTTAAAAAAAAAAGGGCAGCTCTGTGGTACAGTGGTTAGCACTGTGGCAGCACAGTAAGAAGGTCACAGGTTCGATCCCACCTGCTGACCATCGGTGATCCTTCTGTGTGGAGTTTGCATGTTCTCCCCATGTCTGTGTGGGTTTACTCCGGGATTTCTCCGGTTTCGTCCCACAAGCCAAAAACATACAGGTTAGGTTATTTAGAGACTCTGAAGTGGCCCTAGGTGTGAGTGGTGAAGGGATTGGTGCCGTACCATGGCTGCCTCATAATCCAGGTGGATGCCCTGAATTTCCCCATTGTGGGACTAATGAAGGATTATAAAATAAATAAAAAAATTAATTTATCTTCTACCACTTAATCCTTTTCGGGGGTGGTGGGGCTGGAGCCTATCCCAGCATCTTTGGGCAAGAGACAAGGTACACTCTTGACAGATTACCACTCCATCGCAGTCGCATCGCAATAAAGATTTGTTTGTTTAAAAAAAAAAGGGGGGGGCAGCTCCGTGGTACAGTGGTTAGCACAGTGGCAGCACAGTAAGAAGGTCACGGGATTGATTCCACCCCTGACCATCGTGGGTTTGATCTCACCCCCTGGCCATTGGTGACCCTTCTGTGTGGATTTTGCATGTTCTCCCTGTGTCTGTGTGGGTTTACTCCGGGTACTCCAGTTTCCTCCCACAGGCCAAAAACATACAGGTTAGGTTATTTGGAGACTCTAAAGTGGCCCTAGGTGTGAATGGTGAAGGGATTGGCGCCAGACCGTGGCTGCCTCATCTATCTAGATGGATGCCCTGAATTTCCCCACTGTGGGACTAATGAAGGATTATAAAATAAATAAAAAATTAATTCATCTTCCACCACTTCACCCTTTTTGGGTCGTGGTGGGTGGGGGATGGCGCTGGAGCCTATCTCAGTGTCTTTGGGCATGAGTAAGGCTATGGTCACCTAAGTCTGTTCACAGGTTCACCCTGAGACCCTGACTTCTGACTATGGGGTTGGGATCAAAGGTCATGGTTACTTCCCCTATGCCCTTTTCAATTCAGCTCAGTTTTATTTATATAGCACCATTTCACAACAAGTCGCCTCTTGGCACTTTCAAATTGTAGGGCAGACTCCACAATTGCAGAAAGACCCCAGCAATCAGGCGATCCCCTGTGAGCAGCACTTTGCAACGGTGGAGAGGTAAAAGTCCCTTTTAGCAGGGAGAAACCTCCAGCAGAACCAGGCTGAGGGAGGGGCAGTCATCTGCTGCGACTGGCTGGGGGGTGAGGGGACAGAGATGATAAGAGCAGACATGTAGAGAGCAAACGGCATGATGGGGATGCAATCTATGGGAGAGAACAAACAGATATTAATGACCAGCAAAAATATTTCATTGAGAGTGAAGAAAGGAGTGAAGCCCAGTGCATTGTTGGAGGTTTCCTGGCTGTCTAAACCTATTAGCAGCATAACTAAGGGAGGGTTCAGGGGCACATGATCCCTCCCTACCTATATCATCGCCTTTCACCCGAAACGGGTATATCCACAGTTCCTTCCTTACTCCTCTCCGCTCTGCGTCAAGCCCGTCTTTTCTTGTAAGCTATCACTCTCTTTGTATTATGCGTCCAGCAAACTTTCCTCGTGAGGTTCTTCCATTCCACTCTGTCATGTACTACCAATTGCCATTGATCTAAAACATCGGCACACTTCAATGCATTTTTGCATGTGTCCTTAAAACGGAGTTTGGGTCGACCTACTTTGCGAGAACCATGAGCCAGCTCACAATACAGGAGTTTCTTCACCGGCCTATCATCATTCATTCAACAGACATGACCTAACCAGCGCAGGAGACTCATTATAAGCTTGATCTTGACGTCTTCGACGTGTGCCCGCCGCAGCACCTCCTCATTGCTGATGAAATCGTCCCACTTGATGTTGAGTATCAGGCGAAGGTGACGCTGTTGGATTATGCGAAGCTGCCTGACTTCATGCTGGTAAAGGGTCCAGGTTTCGCTGCCATACAACAGGAGGGGCATAAGGCACTGATTGTAAACTGCAACTTTGGTAGAGACTGTGAGGTCAAAAAAAAAAAAAAAAAAAGCACACGATGCTGCTTGGATGCGAGATGCAAGTTCCTCCTTCATAGAGCAGTCACTGCTGACATAACTGCGGTGATCTTCCTCCTTCATCATTCTCTGTCCCACCTGGAGAAGCCCGGGAATGCGGTAAGGATCATGTTCTTTGACTTCTCCAGTGCTTTCAACACCATCCAATCGATGATCCTGAAGGACAAGCTGCTGTGCGCAGGGGTGGACCAGCACCTGTCATCATGGATCCTGGACTACCTCACAAACCGGCCTCAGTTTGTGAGAACCCGGGACTGTGTGTCCGACACGATCATCGGTAGCACGGGGGCCCCCCAGGGAACGGTTTTGGCTCCCTTCCTGTTCACCCTTTATACTGCGGACTTCTCACACAACACAACACACTGCCATCTACAGAAGTTCTCTGACGACTCTGCGATCGTTGACCTCATCTCCAACGGAGATGAAGCTGAGTACAGAGGGCTTATCCAGGACTTGGTGGCCTGGTGCCATCGGAACTGCCTCCAGATCAATGCAAGGAAAACTAAGGAGCTGGTGGTGGACTGCCACAGGCAAGGACAACCCCTCACAGCACCAGTAAATATACAGGGAACAGACATCGAGATGGTGACATCCTATAAGTACCTGGGTGTTCATCTAGACTGGTCACACAATACCGATGCACTCTACAAGAAGGGACAGCGCAGGCTGTTCCTGCTGAGGAGACTCAGGTCTTTTGGTGTACAAGGGGCGCTGCTGAAGACATTCTATGACACGGTGGTGGCATCAGCCATCACTTTTGGAGTGGTCTGCTGGGGCAGTGGCATTACAGCAGCCGATAGGAAGAGACTGAACAAACTGATCAAGAAAGCTAGCTCTGTCCTGGGGCAGCGCCTTGACCCAGTGGAGGAGATGGGAGAGAGAAGGATGGTGGCTAAACTGTCATCTCTGCTGGAGTCCGAGTTCCACCCTATGCAGGACATACTGAATGCACTGAGGAGCTCATTTATCAGCAGACTACATCATCCTAGGTGCACAACCGAGAGGTTTTGCAGGTCCTTCCTACCTACAGCTGTCCGACTGTACAACCTAAGCAGGGCTGCTCGCAGAGATAGCAAAAAGACGTGACAACCTAATAGTATTGAATGCAAAAGACGCAATAGACTTACACAATGGTTCCCTCCGGTATACAGCTAGGAAAATAGCGGTCGCTATGGAGGGTGAGAATATGTATGGGTACATAATCATACCATGTAGGATAACTAAGTAGACGGTTATGCTGTTTCACTCCATCTAGCTACAATACTCCGCACTGTGTGTGTTTATATATTTATATATTTATTCCATCTAGCAACAATGCTCCACGCTGTGTGTGTTTATATATTTACATATTTATTCCATCTAGCTACAATGCTCCGCACTGTCCATCCATCCATCCATCCATCCATCCATCCCATCCATCCATCCGACACATATAAATGCTCATATATAAATGCACATTTAAATGTGCATATATAAATGTATATAAATGCTCATATATATGCATATATATATATATATATATATATATGCTCACACACACACACACACATATATATATATATATATATATATGCTCATATATATATATACAGTATATACTGTATATATAGTATATATATATATATATATACGTGTATGTGTGTGTGTGTATGTATATATATATATATATATATATATATATATATATATATATATGCACATTTATATGCTAATGCATATAAATATATATATTTATATATTTATTCCATCTAGCTACAATGCTCCACACTGTGTGTTTATATATCTACATATTTATTCAATCTAGCTACAATGCTCCACACTGTTTATATATTTATATACCATCCCATCTAGCTACAATGCTCCGCACTGTGTGTCTGTGTGTGTGTATATATATATGTATGTACAGTATGTATACTCGCTGCTCTTGTTTTTTCTCTTCCCTTCTGAGTGTTGCTATCCCTGTGCTGTTGCAATCCTGGAATTTCCCCATTGTGGGACTAATAAAGGTTTATCTTATCTTATACTTGAAGCGAGTAACGTTGGCCAATTTGATGTCGTCAATAAAGAACTTAGCTGTATTGCCAATACACATGGTCTCTGTTTTGACTGTGTTGATGCAGAGACCCATTCTCTTAGCAATGTCATTGTAGGAGGATAATAACGTCTGCAGGCCCTCTGGTGTATCACTGAAGATCGCAGTATCGTCAGCATACTGAGCTTCTCTAAAATATTCTGTGAGGACTCTGGATTTCGCTTTTAATCTGCGGAGGTCAAAAAGATCGCCATCGTAACGCAGTCTGATCTGTACGCTGCAGGTATGCTTGATTTCTTTGAAAGCGAGCCAAAGTAGGACCACTGCGTACATGCCAAAGAGTGTTTACACCCCTGCTTGACCCCGCTGTTGTATTCAAGGGATTGGGTGAGTTCACCATTGATAGCAAGTCGGGCGTGCACGTCTGTGTATAAACTTTGGAGGACAGCCAAGTTTGCCAAGGATGATGAAGAGGAGCTTGCGATTGACCATGTCAAACGCCTTCACAAAATCCACGAAGGCTATGTACAAACATCTGCGCTGCTCTCTTGTTTTTTTCCATCAGCTGGCAAAGGGTGAAAATCCCATCTATTGTACTTCTACCGTTTCGATACCCTGACTGCGACTGGGGGTAGATATATTCTGCTAACAGGTGAAGCCTCTGCAAGATAATGCCCGCGAAGACTTTACCGACAGCACTGAGCAGTGAGATTCCTCTGTAATTGCCACAGAGGCTTCTGTCACCTTTTTTGAACAGAATTGCAATGATGGCATCTATCCAGTCGGTTGGGGTAATCTCTGTAGTCCAGCAGATGTTGAATAGGACAAGTAGGAAAGCTCTTAGGCGACGTCCTCCATGCACAAGTACTTCAGGTAGAATACCGTCTGGACCTGGGCTCTTTCCTAATCGGGTGTTTCTGAGGGCTTGGTCAAGTTCTTGGTCTTCAATTGGAAGGCTCATTGGTTCGATAACTGGAAGCTGGTCTGTGTCATTAACGATGCTCAAGTCACCATCCGTTGGTTGGTTTAATAAGTCGCTGAAGTGTTCAACCCATCTGTCCTTTATCTTGTCAGGATCAGTCAGGAGCTCACCATCTTTGGACTTCACAGGATGGGTGCTTCTGGATCTAGGGCCATAGACGGCATTGAGGGTAGCATAAAACTCTCTGTGGTTCTTCTCCTGAGAGTGCCACTCTGCCTCCTCAGCTCTGCGCCGAAACCAGTCATTCTTTAGCTCTCTGATCCGCCTTCTTAGAGCATGCCTGTCCAAGTTCTTGTCTTGAAGCAGCTTTTGAATTTCTTGGTCCTGATCATCAAACCAGTCATTCTGCACTCATTTCTTTTTGCCGAAGACATGTGTGGCAGCATTCTGGCGAATAACTCTGAGTTCATCAAAGTCCGCCTTACAGGTAGACAACTTTTCGTCTAGGAAGAGCTCCAGTAATGCTTTTTTGTCATCATCCAAATGTGTGTCTAGCTTCTTGGGAGGCCTTGTACCACTCTTCTTGATTTTAATAAAGAACAGGCACTTAGATACCAGGAGCTTATGATCGGTGAAGCAGTTTGCTGCTTGATTGACTCGTGTCACTGTAACATATGGTTTTGCGGCCTTATTGGATAGTACATGGTCGATTTGGTGCCAGTTCTTTGAAAGTAGGTGTTGCCATGTGTTCTTTAAGGTGTTTTTTCTGTTGGAACATGACACCCATGACACTGAGCTGGAATCTGGTGCAGAATTCTAAGAGCATAAGCCCGTTGGAGTTCATTTTACCAACGCCATGTTTTCCAATTACATTCGGCCACGATTTCCAGTCCTTGCCCATTCAAGCATTAAAGTCGCCCAGGATGATGATGATGTCCATCTCGGCGGCAGATGTGCAGCTGCTAAGCTTTTCATAGAACTGCTCTTTTTCTTCCTGAAATCTTTGCATGGTCGGCCCATATACACTAATGAGAGTTAGATTGTTTCCTCCCTTTAGCTGTGTGCGCATTGACATGAGCCTATCGCTGATTGGTGTAGGGGTGATACCTTGAGCAGCTAGCCTGTTGGAAATAGCAAAGCCAACGCCAGCTGTTCTCTCTTCTCCTCCACTCCAGAAGATTGTGTGACTCCTCTCAACTACGTTTCCGGTGCCAGGTCGCCAAACTTCGCTTAGGGCACAGACGTCAATGGACGCTTTCTCGAGCTCACGACAGGTAAGGGCTGTTGCTCTTTCAGGTCTGATTGAAGACTCACTGTCGTTGGTTGTACGGACATTCCAAGCACCGAGATTGAGGCATTGTTTGCATGAGTTTGAAACAGAAGGTCGATGGTGTTGTTCGTCGGTTACCCCGGACGTGGTAGCAGTATACGGACTAAATCCACTTATCGCCACTGCCGTATTGAGTGGCGCATCGGTTCCCCCGTATGCGGTAGCCATATCTTCTCTCCTTAACTGTACTTCCATTAAAAACTGTGGGGCTGCACCTATGATGATGATGACACTGCTTGGCGCATAGGCAGTGTCCCTTGGCGAGGTGCTCTGTTGGTCGACAACACAGCAAAGCTGAGATGGTCGCAGAGAAGCTCGTTGCATTTTGCCGTAACTGAAGCCGAGTAGACAGTTAGAGACACCTGCCGTAACTGAAGCCGAGTTGACATTCAGAAGCGCCAATGCTGTAGTGCCAGAGATGCCATCTAGTTGATGACATAACTGCCGTGCCGTGACCCTGGCAAGGGAGGCAGCGGGTGTACTAGCACTTGCCCAAGGTGCGCACCCAAGGCTAGTGGAGGGAAGGAGGCGCCTCACTGCTCCATTCTAGACCGGCTCCGAGCAAAGCTCCAAGCAGAGTCAAGCCCCTGCCCATAGCCTACCTATAGGCTATGTCAGAAAGGAAGGTTTTAACCCTATACTTAAAAACAGAGATCAAGTCTGACTAGGGCTGTGTGATATCTTTTTTTTCCCCACAATATCTTTATTGAAACTTTTTTTTTTAACAAACATGACACAAACAATCAAACACTAACGCTAAAGTACTACAAAAAAAATGCACTAAAAACACCCACAACCACCAACAAAATCAAGTCTTCAACAGTGCTCCTCTGTTTAGTCTAGACAATCCATTACATAAGCTTACATATTATGTTCACCAGTTTGGAATTTACAAGGTCCACACACATCATTCATCTTCTTCTTCAAGAGTTATGTTTAAATTTTTTACATAATCAATAAAAGGTCTCCATATATTCTCAAACACAATTTCCTTTGATTTCAGTATACATGTTATTCTTTCTAATGGAAGGTTTGTTAACATCTGTGTTAACCACTGAGTCACATCTGGTCTATGAGTCTTTTTCCACAGTAGTGCAATACATTTTTTGGCATTAAGCAGACTGAGGTCTATGAATGTTCTTTCACTTTTATTAAAGTTATGCTTTTCTGGGTACAGACCCAACAAAAACAGTTTAGGATTCAATATGATTTGTTTTGAGATTATTTTTTCAATTGTTACCCTCACCTCTTCCCAAAACATTCTAATTATTCTACATTCCCATATACAATGAAATAGGGTTCCTTTACTTTCCATGCATTTTGTGCACATATCTGGTATATTTTTGTTATATCTATTTAACTCCTCCGGTGTAACATACATCCGCATTAACCATTTAAAATGTATCAATTTAAGACGTACATTTATAGATTTGGTTTGAGCTTCTGTACAAGCCAATTCCCATTGTTCCTCTGAAATTTCAGTTTGCAGATCTTCTTTCCAGTAGTTTAATCTTTTCTGTGAGTTTTCACTTGAGGATAGTGTCAATGAGTTATAAAACTCTGAAATAATACCCTTTCTTTTACTATCTTTCATCAACATTTTTTCCAAGGATGAATAAATAGGTCGAGTGAGAGCTTTATTTTGATTTGATCGAATAAAGTTTCTAAGTTGAAGATATTTAAAAAAAATGTGTTCTATTAAGATTAAATTTGATCCTCAGCTCTTCAAAAGACAATATGTTATCTGCACATGGCAAATATAAATCTTGAATCTTTTGAATCCCTTTTAAATTTCATACTTTAAATACAGCATCCGCTCTCCCTGGTTTAAAATATTGATTACCCCATATTGGGCTAAATTGTGACAATAAGTGTGGTTCTTTTAAATAGTTTTTAGCTTCACACCATATTTTGATCATATGCTTTACAAATGGATTTTTAACTTGTTTTTGTAATTTTTTTGCCGAATCTGAGTATATGAATATGGGAAGAGGTAAAGATAAATTGTATGATTCCATTTCAGTCCAGTGAGGGAGATCATTTAATGAAAAATAATATGTCATAGACCTCAGTTGTGCCGACCAATAATACAACATAAAATTTGGACATTTCAGACCTCCACGATCAAATGGTAAATATAATAAAGACAGACGTAATCTAGCCCTCCTGTTGTTCCATATAAATTCCACTAACTTTTTTTTAATTCTTGAGAATAAATCTAAAGGTGGTGGTAAGGGAATGTATTGAAATAGATGGAGTATTTTAGGTAAAATATTACTTTTAAGTATATTGATTCTCCCGATCATCGACATTGGTAGTGACATCCATCTCTGAATTAACTCATTGATATCTGTCATTAAGGCTTCATAGTTGACACTGGCGACTGATTCTAGCTTAGGCACAATTTGGATTCCTAAATATTTAAACTGATTTACAACGTTGAATTGATTTACCTCAGGGGCTGGGTAATTTCTCTGGGTCTCATTTAGCATTAATATTGAAGATTTAGTTTTATTTATTTTATATCCTGATATTTCCCCAAAATTCTTTATTAAATTCAACAAGGTCGGAATTGATTTTTTAAGATTCGACATAAACAAAATTATGTCATCGGCGTACAGGGAGATTTTATGTTCTGTTGGTCCAACTTTAATTCCATATATTTGTGAATGTAAACGTATCGCCATCGCTAAAGGTTCAATTGCCATAGTAAACAGTGAAGGTGAAAGTGGACAGCCTTGTCGACATCCTCTATTGATTTTTATTGATTTTGAAATATTATTTGTTAGGATTTCTGCTGTAGCATTATTGTATATTATCTGAACCCATTTTATGAAATTATTTCCAAGTCCAAACCTTTGTAGGACTTCAAAAAGAAAGGGCCATTCGACTCTATCAAAGGCCTTTTCGGCGTCCAGTGATAGGAGAGCTGTATCCGGTGCTTCTTTATTAGAATAAATAATATTAAATAGTCTTCTTACATTATGGAAGCCTTGTCTTCCCTTTATAAAGCCATTCTGATCTCGATTAATAATATTTGGTAAAATTTCTTGTATTCGTCTTGCTAAAATTTTACAGATTATCTTAAGGTCGGCATTTAATAGGCTTATTGGTCTCATATTTTCACATTTATTAGAGGGCTTACCTGGTTTTGGCAACAGTATAATTAAGGCATTATTCATGTATGATGGTAAATTACTATTTTGAAATGCTTCTAAAACCATTTCCAAAAAAGGTTTTATTAATTTATTCTTAAATTTTTTATAAAGGTCAACTGGAAGACCATCTGGTCCTGCACTTTTTCCTGATTTCATATTATCAATGGCTAGCCCAACTTCTTCTTGACTAATTTTAGACTCCAATATCTCCCTGTTTTCATTTGGAATACACGGTATAGATAGTTCGTTCAAAAACCCATTTAGATTTGTTAAATCAGATTCATTTTTGGTATCATACAATTTTTCATAGTAATCTCTAAAGGCTCTGTTAATTTCTAAAGGATCTATAACTACCTGTCCGTTACTTATGATACTGGTAATTGGTGTTTTAAATTCTAATTGTTTAATCTGCCATGCCAATAATTTTCCTGATTTTTCACCTTGTTCATAAAAAGATTGTTTCAATCTTAGAAGACTCGAGGCAGCTCTATTCGCTGATTTTTTGTCATATTCAGCTCTCAAAATCAGTAATTCGTTCTCCAACCTTGGATCACTTCCTGCATATACTTTTTCCTGAAGACTTTTTCTTTTATGTTCCAATTGGGCTCTCTCCTCTCGAGTCGTCTTAGATTTTGAACCTGTATAACTAATAATATGTCCCCTAATAAAAGCTTTGAAAGCCTCCCACTTTACACATGCTGATGTTTGTGTAGTATTGATGTCAAAGAACTCATCTGTTTTTCTATATACTTGACAAATTCCTCATCCTGAAGCCATTTATGCTGAAATTGCCATCTACCTGATTCCTTTGTCAATTTCTTATCTACATATATTAGACAGCAGGGTGCATGATCAGAGATCACGATGTTATCATAAAAGCAGTTTTGAATCTTGGACCTTAATTCTGTGGAAATCAAAAAATAATCAATACGTGAGAATGTCTTGTAGGTACTGGAATAACAAGAGTAGGCTTTAACTTGTGGTTTCATTTCTCTCCATATATCTAGCAATCTCAATTCTTTCATAAAATGATTAATGGTCATCCTACATCCATTGTGCGTACAGTCCAGTCTTGTTGATCTATCTATACCGGGATTCAATGTACAATTAAAATCCCCTGCTATTATATGTTGCCCTGTAAGTGATGATAAGATAAGAAATAAATTAGCAAAGAACTTTTGATCATCTATATTGGGACCATATAAGTTCACCAAATTTATATTTTCTAATAGCAAAGATCCTTGAATGATTACATATCTTCCAAATTTGTCTCCAATTACATTTTTCACTTGAAATGGGACTGATTTATGTATGAGAGTCATAACTCCCCTGGCTCGGGAAGAAAATGATGAGGTGAAAACACTTCCTTGCCATCTACTCCTAATTCTTTTTACATCCTCCTCTATTAGATGAGTTTCTTGTAAAAACACAATTTTTGAACCCATGTCTTTTATTTTATTCATAACTTGTTTAAGTTTTTTTAAATTTTGTAGACCTCTGCAATTCCATGAAGTTAAATTAAGATTAACGCTTTGATTTATGATCAATAGGGAGTTTGGGATTACCTTGCAGTGTAAACATGCTCATACAGAGAAGCAAAAAAATGAGTGGTTGAACATTCATCCTACAAACTACACACAAACAAATTCCCCCTTCCCACATTTGTGGCGATCCCCCCAAAATCAAAAGAAAAATTCTGTCTCCCGATATAGCCATCGACCGCTCCACACCCACGAGGAACAGCCAAAGCCACTCCTTCATCCTCCCAATCACCCTAACTCTACTGCTTTTAATGACGTAACATTAACTCTCCTCTGTAGTTTTCCAACGTAACTCCAAAATTTTTAGCAACTTTGCACATGATAGTTTTGTTTTTGTTTTTGTTTTTTTTTTAAATATATAATACAATCTATATTTTGTAAACTTGCTATTTGCTTCAAGTCAGTCAGATGCCTGTGCAAATGCTTAAATATTCTACCTTATATTTTGTTCATGCTTAGCTCCCACCAGTCTCGTCCTGGATCTTCTTGATGAACTCCTGCGCCTCCTCTGGGGTCTTGAAGATGTGGGTTCTGCCCCCATACGTGGGCAACAGTCTCGCAGGATAAATTACACCATGACGAATCCCAAGGTTGCACAGCTCTTTACGTACGGGATCAAACTGCTTCCTCAATTGTTGGATTCCTGTGGCCAAATCTGGGTAGAACCGCACCTGCTGGTCCTGGTGTTTAATCTCTCCTTTAGCTCGTGCAGCGTTGAAGATCTTCATCCTGTCTCTGTTGCTGAGAAACTTCATAATTAGGGTCCTCGGCGGTCCCTTATCTCTCCGTGGGCCAATACGGTGTGCGCTTTCCAGAACCACTGCTGATTGCAGCTCCGCGCTGCCCAGCGCCTCCGGAATCCACTTTTCCAGAAAGGAACATGAGTCCCGACCTTCGGATTCCTCCGGTAGACCCACCAGCCTCAAGTTGTTCCGTCTCGACCGGGCTTCCAAATCCAGGACATTATCTTCCAGACATTTATTTTTTTTTTCCAAAGTGCGCACCTTTAATTGAAGACAGGTGACGTCATCTTCAGCACTAGAGACACGAAGCTCCACCTGCGCCATTCGTTCTACACAGTCACCCAATTCCTTTCTCATTCCTTCCAACGCTGCCATAATCCCATCAAATTTAGAGGAAAAGTCTGCTCTCATTGAACTTATGGCAGCTAGCACCGCACCTGTGCCGTTTCCCACAGTCACCGCACCGCTTTTAACTTCCTCCGCCATATATGGAACTTTATCTGCTGCGTCACAGACCTGAAAGTCCGTTAATTTGGACTGTTTCGGCGGCTCGCTTTTTCCTCTACCTGGTTTTCCAGCCTTAGGCTTCACCGACATATCCTCGCCCAAACGCTGGGATACGTTCTGTCCCAAATGAGAGTTATTTGCCGATTTTTTTTTTCTCCAGGAGCAGAGCAGAGTGAGACGTGTCCTTCTCACATGGCAGCCATAACCGGAAGTCGCTGTGTGATATCTTGATACTTTGAAATGTATCGATATATTTTCACCCACAACACAGGATGACCCAGTATCATTTGTACCAATACTCCATCTGCTTTCTCCTTTTCATCTGTCCCATAACCTCACCACACGTGGCTTCCTTGCTTCAAACTCCTCAAACACATAACATCTCCCCCACCTGCTCTCTGTCCTCTCACGTCCAGAGAATTGCTGCCAAAAAAAAATCACTTAGATGAGCAGTCCCCAAACTTTATTTTTTGCTTCACAGACCAGGAACAAATTTTAAAAGAATGGGGGGTAAAAAAATGAGTAAAATAAACCTGCGAGTAGACCTACGCTGGCTGCTGGGTGGAGGAGGCCACAGTTGGGCACCTCGCCCAAGAATGCCTCTGTTCTCCAGATCAGCTGAACTATTTTTATTGAAGACCCCTTTGGGTGAAGACTGAAGAGGGATTATGTTATGGGGCAGTCTGTCTGTCCACTTGTTCATCTGTTCGTCTTTCCCACTTAGTGAAATCAACTCCTTCTACAGTTTTGTTTCGATTGTTTTAACATTTACCAGGGTTTGATATACACTGATGATGCACATATTGCAATTTGACTTTCATTGGATGACCTTGACGTCGAGGTCAGAGGTCAGTTTTTCCCAAAATCTTGTAGACACAATAACTACTGAAAGAAATGATGTAGGCTTTTCAAATTGATACAGTAGTATCAATTTATTTATTTATCATCTAAGACACTTCTTGGATGATTTATACCCAGACCTGACTATGGGTTTACCGGAGTGGTGGTCTGGTTTGTAGAGCGTCCACCTCACAACTGGGAGGTCATGGGTTCAAATCCTGGCTGGGTCATACCAAAGACCATATAAAAATGGTACTTTCCACCTTCTAGCTTGGTGCTCCACATAATAGAATGGGAAAAGGAAAGGTAATGCACAGAGGTGCCAGAGGACTGACCCCCCACTGTAGCTTTCACTACTTACAGTAGCTGTGTGGCCTCGGGTCAGTGAAACAGAGATAGGCACTGCCCCATCCACCATATAGAATAGAATAGGCTTTATTGTCATTATACAGTTGTACAGCCAATGAAATCGTGGGTGCTCCACCTGGCTACTGCGCAATAAAGTAAGTGAGAAGAATTTGAAATAAAACAGTAACAGAACACACAATTAACCATACGACTGGAGTAAAAATAAAAGTAAAAATAATAAATAGCCCATTGGTATATACACAGGTACGGTAGTGGCTTCACAGGTGAAACTATGTACATAAGAGTGCAGAGTGCCAAACACATAATAGAGTAAAATGGCCCAAGGATTATGGAAAATATGTACAGTAGTGATTTTACAGCTGGATCAATGTATATGAAAGTGAGGAGTGTAGCGACAGGTGAGTTATAGTGATAATTAAACCTGCAAGCAGGTGTAAGCGGACCTTCGCACCCCACGCACCCGCACAACCCAGCGCCAGTCATACCTTGCTGGCTCAGAAAATTTCCCGTTGTCGCTGCAAGGGCAGCGTGAATAATAAAGTAAATCATTTGGCAAGAACTTCCTTTAAGCAATAAGTGGCACTATAACTTTTGTCAAATATTCCTATGTAGGTGCATGCAGAGTGGGACTAATGTCCATCATGGCAATTACGGTGAAAATCCGACACGGTTTGTCCAATTTACAACTGTCTAACGTATTGCGATAAGGTAAACTTGGACATGTGGCCATTGTAACACTTAACATATTAAGTAGATGTTGCAGACCAATACAGAACTATAGAAGAGAGTCACCTTGACTTACATTCCACATTTGGTGACCCTTGAGCTTCCCGAAGCCTCCAGTGTATAAAACGTCTTGAATGGAAAGGAATGGGATTCCATGGCAACTGTGCTTATCACAGGACAAAAGTGGCTTCCACTGAGGGTAGTCCAGTGCACTCTGAGAAACCACTGAAAATGTCCTGTCATTATGACTACTGGTCGTTGAGCAAAATTTGATACAATTTTGTGCAGTACCTCATGTCAGCAGTAGGTGGTGGTGTGACAGTTTTGTGAATATTGATATACAGACATGTTCAGAGTGGGATCAGTATGATTTGTGCAAAGTTTGGTCCAAATCAGACGAGGACTGTCTGAGCTGTAACTGTCATGTTTTGCATTGTGAGGAAGCCATTGATGCATGCTGGTCGCCATGGAAACAGTTCTGTACTTTGTACATGTACTGTCAATGAGCCCTAGTCATTCCTTCATATAATTTTTTTCTGCTGGCGAGACAAAAGAAAGAAAACAATTTACAGCAATTCTTCCTTTAATCAGTGGGGTGCTAAAACGTTGATTATTTTTATATAGACACATTCGGTGCGGGACTAATATTGATCATCGAAAATTTGGTGGAATTCGTACAGAGTTTGTCCAGTTTACAAGTGTCCATTGTCGAAAGGCAAGGAGTGGGTTTCCAGGGCAACTGTGCTTATAGCAGGACAAAAGCGACTTCCACTGAGGGTAGTCCAATGCACTCTTAGAAACCACTGAAAATGTCATGTCATTGTGACTTCTGGTCTTTGCACAAAATTTGAAACAATTTTGTGTAGTACCTCATGTCAGCAGTAGGTGCTGGTGTGACACTTTTGTGAATATTGATATACAGACGTGTTCAGAATGGGATCAGTATGATTTGTGCAAAGTTTGGTCCAAATCAGACGAGGATTGTCTGAGCTGTAACTGTCATGTTTTGCATTGCGAGGAAGCCATTGAAGCATGCTGGTCGCCATGGAAACAGTTCTGTACTATTACATGCACTATCAATGAGCCCAAGTCATTCCTTCATGTCATTTTTTTCTGGTGGTGAGAGAAAAAGAAAACAGTTTTCAACAATTCTTCCTTTAATCAATAGGGGCGCTAAAACTGTTGTTTATTATTTTTATATAGACACATTCGGGGCAGGACGAATATTGATTGTAGAAAATTTGGTGGAAATCGTCCATAGTTTGTCCAGTTTACAAGGGTCCGATGTTGTTTTTTTTTCCACAATATCAACCTTTTTTTTTTTTTTAACAAACATGATACAAACAATCAAACACTAACACTAAAGTACTACAAAAAAAAAAAAAGACGCACTAAAAACACCAACAACCACCAGCAAAATCAAATCTTCAACAATGCTCCTCTGTTTAGTCTAGACAATCCAATACGTAAGTATACATATTATGTTCACCAGTTTGGAATTTACACACATCATTCACCTTCTTCTTCAAAAGTTATGTTTAAATTTTTTACATAATCAATAAAAGGTCTCCATATATTCTCAAACACAATTTCCTTTGATTTCAGTATATATGTTATTCTTTCTAATGGAAGGTTTGTTAACATCTGTCTTAACCACTGAGTCACATCTGGTCTATGAGTCTTTTTCCATAATAGTGCAATACATTTTTTGGCATTAAGCAAACTGAGGTCTATGAATGTTCTTTCACTTTTATTAAAGTTATGCTTTTCTGGGTACAGACCCAACAAAAACAGTTTAGGATTCAATATGATTTGTTTTGAGATTATTTTTTCAATTGTTACCCTCACCTCTTCCCAAAACATTCTTATTAATCTACATTCCCATACACAGTGAAATAGAGTTCCTTTACTTTCCATGCATTTTGTGCATGTATCTGGTATACTTTTGTTATATTTATTTAACTCCTCCGGTGTAACATACATCCGCATTAACCATTTGAAATGTATCAATTTAAGGCGTACATTTATTGATTTGGTTTGAGCTTCTGTACAAGCCAATTCCCATTGTTCCTCTGAAATTTCAGTTTGCAGATCTTCTTTCCAGTAGTTTAATCTTTTCAGTGAATTTTCACTTGAAGATAGTGTCAATGAGTTATAAAACTCTGAAATAATACCCTTTCTTTTACTATCTTTCATCATCATTTTTTCCAAGGATGAATAAATAGGTCGAGTGAGAGCTTTATTTTGATTTGATCGAATAAAGTTTCTAAGTTGAAGATATTTAAAAAAATGTGTTCTATTGAGATTAAATTTGATCCTCAGCTCTTCAAAAGACATTATGTTATCTGCACATGGCAAATATAAATCCTGAATCTTTTGTATCCCTTTTAAATTCCATACTTTAAATACAGCGTCCGCTCTCCCTGGTTTAAAATATTGATTACCCCATATTGGACTAAATTGTGACAGTAACTGTGGTTCTTTTAAATAGTTTTTAGCTTCACACCATATTTTGATCATATGCTTTACAAATGGATTTTTAACTTGTTTTTGTAATTTTTTTGCCGAATCTGAGTATATGAATATAGGAAGAGGTAAAGGTAAATTGTATGATTCCATTTCAGTCCAGTGAGGGAGATCATTTGATGAAAAATAATATGTCATAGACCTCAGTTGTGCCGACCAATAATACAACATAAAATTTGGACATTTCAGACCTCCACGATCAAATGGTAAATATAATAAAGACAGACGTAATCTAGCCCTCCTGTTGTTCCATATAAATTCCACTAACTTTTTTTTTATTCTTGAGAATAAATCTAAAGGTGGTGATAAGGGAATGTATTGAAATAAATAAAGTATTTTAGGTAAAATATTACTTTTAAGTATATTGATTCTCCCGATCATCGACATTGGTAGTGACATCCTTCTCTGAGTTAACTCATTGATATCTGACATTAAGGCTTCATAGTTGACACTGGCGACTGATTCTAGCTTAGGCACAATTTGGATTCCTAAATATTTAAACTGATTTACAACATTGAATTGATTTACCTCAGGGGCTGGGTAATTTCTCTGGGTCTCATTTAGCATTAATATTGAAGATTTAGTTTTATTTATTTTATATCCTGATATTTCCCCAAAATTCTTTATTAAATTCAACAAGGTTGGAATTGATTTTTTTTAGATTCGACATAAACAAAATTATGTCATCGGCGTACAGGGAGATTTTATGTTCTGTTGGTCCAACTTTAATTCCATATATTTGTGAATGTAAACGTATCACTATCGCTAAAGGTTCAATTGCCATAGTAAACAGTAAAGGTGAAAGTGGACAGCCTTGTCGACATCCTCTATTGATTTTTATTGGTTTTGAAATATTGTTATTTGTTAGGATTTCTGCTGTAGCATTATTGTATATTATTTGAACCCATTTTATGAAATTATTTCCAAGTCCAAACCTTTGTAGGACTTCAAAAAGAAAGGGCCATTCAACTCTATCAAAGGCCTTTTCGGCGTCCAGTGATAGGACAGCTGTATCCAGTGCTTCTTTATTAAAATAAATAATATTAAATAGTCTTCTTACATTATGGAAGCCTCGTCTTCCCTTTATAAAGCCATTCTGATCTCGATTAATAATATTTGGTAAAATTTCTTGTATTCGTCTTGCTAAAATTTTACAGATTATCTTAAGGTCGGCGTTTAATAGGCTTATTGGTCTCATATTTTCACATTTATTAGAGGGCTTACCTGGTTTTGGCAGCAGTATAATTAAGGCATTATTTATGTATGATGGTAAATTATTATTTTGAAATGCTTCTAAAACCATTTCCAAAAAAGGTTTTATTAATTTATTCTTAAATTTTTTATAAAGGTCAACTGGAAGACCATCTGGTCCTGCACTTTTTCCTGATTTCATATTATCAATGGCTAGCCCAACTTCTTCTTGACTAATTTTAGACTCCAATATCTCCCTGTTTTCATTTGGAATACACGGTATAGATAGTTCGTTCAAAAACCCATTTAGTTTTGTTAAATCAAATTCATTTTTAGTATCATATAATTTTTCATAGTAATCTCTAAAGGCTCTGTTAATTTCTAAAGGATCTATAACTACCTGTCCATTACTTATAATACTAGTAATTGGTGTTTTAATTTCTAATTGTTTAATCTGCCATGCCAATAATTTTCCTGATTTTTCACCTTGTTCATAAAAAGATTGTTTCAATCTTAGAAGACTCGAGGCAGCTCTATTCGCTGATTTTTTGTCGTATTCAGCTCTCAAAATCAGTAATTCATTCTCCAACCTTGGATCACTTCCTGCATACACTTTTTCCTGAAGACTTTTCATTTTATGTTCCAATTTAGCTCTCTCCTCTCGAGTCTTCTTAGATTTTGATCCTGTATAACTAATAATATGTCCCCTAATAAAAGCTTTGAAAGCCTCCCACTTTACACATGCTGATGTTTGTGTAGTATTGATGTCAAAGTACTCGTCAATCTGTTTTTCTATATACTTGACAAATTCCTCATCCTGAAGCCATTTATGCTGAAATTGCCATCTACCTGATTCCTTTGTCAATTTTTTATCTACATATATTAGACAACAGGGTGCATGATCAGAGATCACGATGTTATCATAAAAGCAGTTTTGAATCTTGGATCTTAAATTCTGTGGAAATCAAAAAATAATCAATACGTGAGAATGTCTTGTAGGTACTGGAATAACAAGAATAGGCTTTAACTTGTGGTTTCATTTCTCTCCATATATCTAACAATCTCAATTCTTTCATAAAATGATTAATAGTCATCCTACATCCATTGTGCGTACAATCCAGTCCTGTTGATCTATCTATACCTGGATTCAATGTACAATTAAAATCCCCTGCTATTATATGTTGCCCTGTAAGTGATGATAAAATATGAAATAAATTAGCAAAGAACTTTTGATCATCTATATTGGGACCATATAAGTTCACAAGATTTATATTTTCTAATAGCAAAGAACCTTGAATGATTACATATCTTCCAAGTTTGTCTCCAATTACATTTTTCACTTGAAAAGGGACTGATTTATGTATGAGAGTCATAACTCCCCTGGCTCGGGATGAAAATGAAGAGGTGAATACACTTCCCTGCCATCTACTCCTAATTCTTTTAACATCCTCCTCTATCAGATGAGTTTCTTGTAAAAACACAATTCTTGAACCCATGTCCTTTATTTTATTCATAACTTGTTTAAGTTTTTTTTAAATTTTGTAGACCTCTGCAATTCCATGAAGTTAAATTAAGATTAACACTTTGGTCCATGATCAATAGAGAGTTTGGGATTACCTTGCAGTGTAAACATGCTCATACAGAGAAGCAAAAACATGAGTGGTTGAACATTCATCCTACAAACTACACACAAACAAATTTCCCCTTCCCACACTTGTGGCAAACCCCCCAAAATCAAAAGAAAAATTCTGTCTCCCGATATAGCCATCGACCGTTCCACACCCACGGGGAACAGCCTAAGCCACTCCTTCTTCATCCTCCCAATCACCCTAACTCTACTGCTTTTAATGACGTAACATTAACTCTCCTCTGTAGTTTTCCAACTTAACTCCAAAATTTTTAACAACTTTGTACATCATAGTTTTTTGTTTTTTTTTGTTTGTTTTGTTTTTGTTTTGTTTTTTTAATATATAATACAATCTATATTTTGTAACCTTACTATTTACTTCAAGTCAGTCAGATGCCTGTGCAAATGCTTAATTATTCTACCTTATATTTTGTTCATGCTTAGCTCCCACCAGTCTCTTCTTCTTCTTTGATCTTCTTGATGAACTCCTGCGCCTCCTCTGGGGTCTTGAAGATGTGGGTTCTGCCCTCATACGTGGTCAGCAGTCTCGCAGGATAGATTACACCATGACGAATCCCAAGGTTGCGCAGCTCCTTACGTATGGGATCAAACTGCTTCCTCAATTGTTGGATTCCTGTGGCCAAATCTGGGTAGAACCGCACCTGCTGATCCTGGTGTTTAATCTCTCCTTTAGCTCGTGCAGCGTTGAAGATCTTCATCCTGTCTCTGTTGCTAAGAAACTTCATAATTAAGGTCCTCGGCGGTCCCTTATCTCTCCGTGGGCCAATACGATGTGCTTTTTCCAGAACCACTGCTGATTGCAACTCCTCGCTGCCCAGCACCTCCGAAATCCACTTTTCCAGAAAGGAATATACGTCCCGACCTTCTGATTCCTCTGGAAGACCCACCAGCCTCAAGTTATTCTGTCTCAACCGAGATTCCAAATCCAAAATATTATCTTCTAGACATTTATTTTTTTTTTCCAAAGTGCGCACCTTTAATTGAAGACGGGTGACGTCATCTTCAGCACTAGCGAGACGGAGCTCCATCTGCGCCGTTCGTTCTACACAGTCACCCAATTCCTTTCTTATTCCTTCCAACGCTGTCATAATCCCATCAAATCTAGAGGAAAAGTCCGCTCTCATTGAACTCATGGCAGCCATCAGCGCATCTGCTCCGTTCCCCGCAGATATCGCACCGATATCAGCCTCCTCCGCCATATATGGAGTTTTGTTTGCTGCGTCACAGACCTGAAAGTCCGTTAATTTGGACTGTTTCGGCGGCTCGCTTTTTCCTTTACCTGGTTTTCCAGCCTTAGGCTTCGCCGACATATCCTCGCCCAAACGCTGGGATACGTTCTGTCCCAAATGAGAGAGTTATTTGCCGATTTTTTTTCTCCAGGAGCAGAGCAGAGTGAGACACGTCCGTCTTACGTGGCAGCCATAACCGGAAGTGGGTCCGATGTTGTTTCCACTAGGCGGCACTCTAACTTTTGCTATTTTTATATAGGAGCGTTCAGGGTGGGACTGTTATCCATTATCGAAAATTTGGTGACAATCAGACAAAGTTTGTCCAAGATACAACTTTCCGATGTTTCATGGTGAGGAGTCAACCTTCGCCATGTCGCGATGGCAACACTTCCCTGTCAGTTATGTGTTGTCCACCCATATAGGACTATACTGTATATGACAGTCACCTCAACCATTGTTCAAGATTTCATGATTCCAGGTCATTCCTAATCCTGCAACCAAGTTCAAGAATTGAATGGCAAGGAGGGCGTGTCCATGGTAGCACGTGTGACGTCATGCTAAAGTTGATGTGCAGTTATGATCATCCCTTTGGTCTGATGAATCTCAGAAAATTTCACGTCCTTCTGGCCAGTGGCGCGTGAGTAATAAACAAAAAGTTTTCAGCAATTCTTTCATTAACCAGTAGGTGGCGCTATATCTTTTGTTAGGTATTTTGATGTAGACGCGTTCTGGGCGGGAATATTTTCCGTCATGGAAACTTTGGTGCACATCGGACAAGTTTTGCCCAAGTTACAGCTGCTTGATTTTGTAAGGGGAGGAGTCAAACTTCGTCATGGCAACACTTCCCTGTCAGTTATGTGTGGTCCACCCATATAGGACTATATATGACGGTCACATTTGTGTATTTATAATATTTATAATTGTGTATTTATAATCTTTTTTGCATTGATGTATGTGGTTATTGTGTATTTTTTTTTTCTTTACTTGATTCTCTTTTCTAAAGCCCATCCAGGGACAAGAGTTGCAAATTAGCTAATAGCTATACACTCTATGTGCAACACATCAGATTGATTGTCATTGATTAATTGTCTATGTTTATTGCACTGTCCCTGTCAAATAAACTAATCTATCTGTGTCAACGTATGTTCCAAATTTCATGACTATGGGACCTTCCCACCCATCCCCATAAGCTCACGGATTGAATGGCGAGGAGGGCGTGTCCATGGTAACACGTGTGACGTCATGCTAAAGTTGATGTGCAGTTATGATTATCCCTTTAAAAGAAAATAATAGATATAAATAATAATTAAATAATAAATAAATAATTTTATTTATTATTACCTCCGCCAAGGAGGTTGGTTATGTGATCATCGGCGTTGGTTTGTCTATTTGTTTGTTAGCAAGATAACGCAAAAAGTTATGGACGGATTTTCATGAAATTTTCACAGATTGTCAGAAATGGGGTATCTTATAGATGATTACATTTTGGTGGTGATCCGGATCACCGTCCAGAAGAAAACCGCCATTACGGAAAATGCCATTTTCGTCAATAACTACTGAACCACTAATCCTATCATTGTGAATCCAATTGCTAGTCATATGTTTTCATGGTCAAGGAATCTGAAAACGTACACACAAACACTGTATGGGGGGAACTGTGGCGCTTGGCGGAGGTCTGCACTCTCCGAGTGCTTTTCTAGTTATAAATAAAATAATAATTTAATAGAAAATTTCACGTCATTCTGGCCAGCGGCGCATGAGTAATAAATAAGAGTTTTCTTTATTACTTAGAAATTTCCTTATTTTTGAAAGAAAAGCACTGTTTTTTTCAATGAAGATAACTTTAAACTAATCAGAAATACACTCTAATATCTAATATACTTTGCTAATGTGGTAAATGACTATTCTAGCTGCAAATGTCTGGTTTTTGGTGCAATATCTACATAGGTGTATAGAGGCCCATTTCCAGCAACTATCACTCCAGTGTTCTAATGGTACAATGTGTTTGCTCATTGCATCAGAAGGCTAATGGATGATTAGAAAACCCTTGTGCAATCATGTTAGCACAGCTGAAAACAGTTTAGCTGGTTAGAGAAGCTATAAAACTGACCTTCCTTTGAGCAGGTTGAGTATCTGGAAAAAAACATTATTTCAAATACAAATCATTATTTCTAACCTTGTCAATGTCTTGACTATATTTTCTATTCATTTTACAACTCATGGTGGTAAATAAGTGTGACTTTTCATGGAAAACACAAAATAATTGTCTGGGTGACCCCAAACTTTTGAACGGTAGTGTACATGTGTTTGCAGTGGGACTAATATTGAATGTGCAATATTATGTGAAAATCGTACAAAGTTTGTCCAATTTACCAGTGTCTGTTGCTCTAACCACAAGGTGGCGTTATAACTTTTGTTTATTATTTTTACATAGATGCGTTCGGGGCGGGAGTCATATCCATTGTCGAAAATTTGGTGGAAATCGGATGAAGTTTGTCCAATTTACAAGTTTTTGATATTCCATGGCGAAGAGTCCGCGTACGCCATGTCACCATGGCAACACTTACCTATCAGTTATGTGTTGCCTACCCATATAGGAATATACTGTATATTACAGTCACTTCAACCT
Organism: Pholidichthys leucotaenia; assembly: GCA_020510985.1. Classification (NCBI taxonomy): domain Eukaryota; kingdom Metazoa; phylum Chordata; class Actinopteri; order Cichliformes; family Pholidichthyidae; genus Pholidichthys; species Pholidichthys leucotaenia. The sequence goes on from CM035836.1 coordinate 262,512,539, forward strand.
ATGTTCAAGATTTCATGACTCCAGGTCATTCCTAATCCTGTAAAAAAGATCAAGGATTGAATGGTGAGGAGGGCGCGTGCATGGTAACACATGGGACATCATGAGAAAGTTGATGAGCAGTTATGATCAACCCTGTGGTGTGATTAATCTCAGAAAATTTCACGTCAGTCTGGCAAGTGACGCGTGAGTAATAAATAAAACAGTTTATAGCAATTCTTTTGTTAACCATTATGTGGTGCTATATCTTTTGTCACGTATTTTAATGTTGACGCGTTTGAGGCAGGACTATTTTCCATCATGGAAAGTTTGGGGGACATCGGACAATTTTTGCCCTAGTGACAGCTGTTTGAATTTGTAAGGGGAGGAGTCAAACTTTGCCATGGTGCCCTGGCCACACCTTTTGAGATTTTGACTTAAGTTATACAATTTTTAATGGCCAACGCCTATAGATGCCGCCATGTAAAAATGAGCTCAATTGGAGCAGGTCCTTAGGACTAGTTCTTTCAAATGCGAGGTGTGACTTTTTTCCGAATTGGAGGTTGGGCGACTTTGAGGCAAGATGGCGGCCTTCCTGTTGGTGGTGGGTATGGGCCACAGTTATGGTTTTTGTATGTCTTGAGGTGATGCACACCTCACCCAAATTTTTTGTGTGTACGGCAAAGTTTATGGTCTCCAGTCTCCATAGACCTTGTACAAACGGCCCCACCCACAAAAATTAGGGGTGGGGGGGCACATATGTTTTCCAGTTTATCAAATTTTTCGCCAGGTCTGAGGGGTCTGCCAAAAAAAATCGCGTTTTGGTTAATGTTTAGAGGGTGAAAAATTCATTTGTTTAGGCGGAAGAATTTCTTCAAGCTGAGCAATTACAATAGGGCTTTCGCCGACTGACGCTGTCAGTGACTCAGGCCCTAATTAAAAGGTCCTCAGTTCTGTGCATGTGAGCATTTGGAGGGAGGGGGGTGGGGCCTCTGACTGTTTGCAGTTCAGATGGCCCAGGGGTAGAAACTCAGTCTGGAGGTGTGGGACCTGACTGATCTGAACCATCGTCCAGAGGGAAGGAGATCAAACAGGTGGTGGGCGGGATGTGAGGGGTCTCTTGTGATGGCCTTGGTCCTTCTGAGACAGGAGGATCTGGAGATGTCTTCCAGGGAGGGCAGAGGACTGCCGATAATTTTTTGGGTGGTGTTGATGACCCTCTGCACAGCCTTCCTGTTCTTGGCCGTGGAGCCGGTGTACCACACACCCAGACAGTAGGTGAGCACGCTCTCCACTGAGCAGTGATAGAAGGCCAGCAGCAGCTTCTCGTCCAGGTTGTTCTTCCTCAGGACACGGGGGAAATGCAACTGCTACTGGGCTTTCTTCACCAGGGCCTTGGTGTTGACAGCCCAGGAGAGGTCAGAGGACATGTGGGTGCCCAGGAACCTGAAAGCAGGGACATTTTCCACGCAGTCGCCATTTATGGGGGGGGGGGGGGGGGGGGGGGGTCCGTCCTGTCTTTTCTTCCTGAAGTCCAGAATGAGTTTTTTAGTTTTTTGGACGTTCGGTTCCAGGTTGTTTGCTTGGCACTGCAGCAGCAGATTCTCTCCCTCTGCCCTGTATGCCTTCTCATCGTCGTCGGTGATGAGCCCAACCAAGGTGGTGTCATCCGCGTGTTTCACAATGACGGTGGTTGGGTGGGTTGGAATACAGTTAAAGGTGAACAGAAAGTACAGTAGAGGGCTTAGCACGCAGCCCTGGGGGGAGCCAGTGCTGAGGGACAGTGTGGAGGAGTGGTGGGGCATGTGTGTCCCACATGCTGTGGAAGGGATTAACTCACTACCTACAGTGGGGCAAAAAAGTATTTAGTCAGCCACCAATTGTTCAAGTTCTCCCACTTCAAAGATGAGAGAGGTCTCCAATTTTCATCATAGGTATACCTCAACTATGAGAGACAAAATGAGGGGGAAAAAATCCTGAAAATCACGTTGAAGGATTTTTAATGAATTAAAAATTCATTCATTAAATTCCTCGGTAAAATAAGTATTTGGTCAATAACAAAAGTTCACCTCAATACTTTGTTATATACCCTTTGTTGGCAATGACAGAGGTCCAACGTTTTCTGTAAGTCTTCACAAGGTTTTCACACACTGTTGCTGGTATTTTGGCCCATTCCTCCATGCAGATCTCCCCTAGAGCAGTGATGTTTTGGGGCTGTCGCTGGGCAACACGGACTTTCAACTCCCTCCAAAGATTTTCTATGGGGTTGAGATCTGGAGACTGGCTAGGCCACTCCAGGACCTTGAAATGCTTCTTACGAAGCCACTCCTTTGTTGCCCGGGCGGTGTGTTTGGGATCATTGTCATGCTGAAAGACCCAGCCATGTTTCATCTTCAATGCCCTTGCTGATGGAAGGAGGTTTTCACTCAAAATCTCACGATACATGGCCCCATTCATTCTTTCCTTTACACGGATCAGTCGTCCTGGTCCCTTTGCAGAAAAACAGCCCCAAAGCATGATGTTTCCACCCCCATGCTTCACAGTAGGTATGGTGTTCTTTGGATGCAACTCAACATTCTTTCTCCTCCAAACACGACAAGTTGAGTTTTTACCAAAAAGTTCTATTTTGGTTCCATCTGACCATATGACATTCTCCCAATCCTCTTTTGGATCATCCAAATGCTCTCTAGCAAACTTCAGACGGGCCTGGACGTGTACTGGCTTAAGCAGGGGGACACGTCTGGCACTGCAGGATTTGAGTCCCTGGTGGCGTAGTGTGTTACTGATGGTAGCCTTTGTTACTTTGGTCCCAGCTCTCTGCAGGTCATTCACTAGGTCCCCCCGTGTGGTTCTGGGATTTTTGCTCAGCGTTCTCGTGATCATTTTGACCCCACGGGGTGAGATCTTGCGTGGAGCCCCAGATCGAGGGAGATTATCAGTGGTCTTGTATGTCTTCCATCCATCCATCCATCCATCTTCTACCGCTTTTCCGGAGGTCCTGGTTGCGGAGGCAGCAGTTCAAGCAGAGAAGCCCAGACTTCCCTCTCCCCAGCCACCTGCTCCAGCTCTTCAGAGGGGATACCAAGGCGTTCCCAGACCAGCTGGGAGACATAGTCTCTCCACCGAGTCCTGGGTCTGCCCCGGGGTCTCCTCCCAGTGGGACGTGCCTGAAACACCTCAAGTGGGAGGCGTCCAGGAGGCATCCTAATCAGATGCCCATACCACCTCAACTGACTCCTTTCAATGTGGAGGAGCAGCGGTTCTACTCTGAGCCTCTCCCGGATGACTGAGCTCCTCACCCTATCTCTGAGGGTGAGTCCAGCAATCCTACGGAGAAAGCTCATTTCAGCCGCTTGTATCCGCGATCTCGTTCTTTCGGTCATTACCCAAAGCTCGTGACCATAGGTGAGAGTAGGAACGTAGATTGACTGGTAAATCGACAGCTTTGCCTTAGAACTAAGCTCCCTCTTCACCACAACAGACCGGTACAACGTCCGCATCACTGCAGATGCTGCTCCAATCTGTCTGTCGATCTCTCGCTCCATTTTCCCCTCACTCGTGAACAAGACCCCAAGATACTTAAACTCCTCCACTTGGGGCAGGAGCCTGTCCCCAACCCGGAGAGGACAATCCACCTTTTTCCGGCTGAGGACCATGGACTCGGATTTGGAGGTGCTGATTCTCATCCCAGCCGCTTCACACTCAGCGGCAAACCGTCCCAGCAAGAGCTGTAGGTCATTGCTGGATGAAGCCAACAGGACAACATCATCTGCAAACAACAGAGATGAGATCCTGTGGTCACCAAGCATGACACCCTCCATTCCCTGGCTGCGCCTAGAAATCCTGTCCATAAAAATTATGAACAGGACCGGTGACAAAGGGCAGCCCTGGCGGAGTCCAACTCTCACTGGGAATGACTCCGACCGAGTGTTGGCAATACGAACTAAACTCTCACAACGGTCGTACAGAGACCGAATAGCTCGTAACAACAAGCCCGATACCCCATACTCCCGAAGCACCCCCCACAAAAATCCACGAGGGACGCGGTCAAATGCCTTCTCCAAGTCCACAAAACACATGTAAACTGGTTGGGCAAACTCCCACGAACCCTCAAGAATTCTCGAGAGGGTAAAGAGCTGGTCCGATGTGCCACGGCCAGGACGAAAACCACATTGCTCCTCCTGAATCCGAGGTTCGACCAACGGCCGGACTCTCCTCTCCAGTACCTTGGCATAAACCTTCCCAGGGAGGCTGAGGAGTGTGATCCCTCTAAAGTTGGAGCACACCCTCCGGTCCCCTTTTTTGAAGAGAGGAACCACCACCCCGGTTTGCCATGCCAAAGGCACTGCCCCCAACCTCCACGCAATGTTGCAGAGGCGTGTCAACCATGACAACCCAACAACATCCAGGGCCTTGAGGTACTCGGGGCGAATCTCGTCCACCCCCGGGGCCCGGCCACCAAGGAGATTTTTAACCACCTTGGCGACCTCAGCCCCTGTGATAGGCGAGTCATCCCCCTCGTCCCCAAACCCTGCTTCCTCTGTGGAAGGCGTGTCAGTGGGATTGAGGAGATCCTCGAAGTATTCCTTCCACCGCCCGACAATATCCCCAGTTGAAGTCAACAGTGTCCCATCCGCACCATACACAGTGTGGACGGGGAGCTGCTTTCCCCTCCTGAGCCGCCGAACAGTTTGCCAGAATCTCTTTGAAGCCGACCGAAAGTCTTGTTCCATGGCCTCACCGAACTCCTCCCATACCCGGGTTTTTGCTTCAGCAACCACCCGAGCTGCACTCCGCTTGGCCTGCCGGTACACCTCAGCTGCTTCGGGAGTCCCACAAGCCAACCAAGCTTGATAGGACTCCTTCTTCAGCTTAATGGCCCCCCTCACCACTGGTGTCCACCACTTGGTTCGGGGGTTGCCACCACGAGATGCACCGACCACCTTGCGGCCGCAGCTCTGAGCCGCCGCTTCAACAACAGAGGTGGAGAACATGGCCCATTCAGACTCCATGTCTCCAGACTCCCTCGGAATGTGGTTGAAGTTCTTCCGGAGGTGGGAGTTGAAGACCTCCCGGACAGGGGCCTCAGCCAGACGCTCCCAGCACACCCTCACTATACGTTTGGGTCTACCAGGTCTGAATGGCTTCCTCCCCTGCCATCGGATCCAACTCACCACCAGGTGGTGATCAGTTGACAGCTCTGCACCTCTCTTTACTCGGGTGTCCAAGACATACGGTCGCAGGTCTGATGATACGATAACAAAATCGATCATCGACCTGCGGCCTAGGGTGTCCTGGTGCCAGGTGCACATATGGACACCCTTATGCTTGAACATGGTGTTCGTTATGGACAGACTGTGGTTAGCACAGAAGTCCAATAACTGAACACCACTCGGGTTCAGATCGGGCAGGCCGTTCCTCCCAATCACCCCCCTCCAGGTTTCACTGTCGTTGCCCACGTGCGCATTGAAGTCCCCCAGTAGGACAATGGAGTCTCCAGGAGGAGCACCCTCCAGCACCCCAGTCACAGACTCCAAAAAGGGTGGGTACTCTGAAACATCATTTGGTGCATAGGCACAAATGATGGTCAGGACCCGTTTCCCAACCCGAAGGCGCAGGGAAGCAACCCTTTCGTCCACCGGGGAAAACTCCAATATAGAGGCAGCAAGGTGGGGCGATACAAGAATACCTACCCCTGCTCGTCGCCTCTCGCCCGGGGCAACTCCAGAAAAGGCCAAGCTCCAGCCCCTCTCCAGGAGACTGGTTCCAGAACCGGAGCTGTGTGTTGAGGTGAGGCCGACTATATCTAGCCGGTATCGCTCAATCTCGTACACCAGCTCAGGCTCCTTCCCCGCCAGAGAGGTGACATTCCACGTACCAAAAGCCAGTTTAGAAAGCTTGGGATCAGTCCGCCAAGGTCTCCGCCTTTGACTGCCACCTAATCCACATAGCACCGGACCTCCATGATCCCTCCTGCAGGTGGTGAACCTACTGGAGGGCGGACCCATGTAACTCCTTCGGGCTGAGCCCGGCCGGGTCCCATGGGTGGAAACCCGGCCACCAGACGTTAGCCTTCGAGCCCCTCCCCCAGGCCTGGCTCCAGGGTGGGGCCCCGGTAACCCCATACCGGGCGGGGTACACTGAATCCTTGATATACAATTTATCATGAGAGTCTGTTGGATCGTTCTTAGTCTGGCCCTTCACCCAGGACCAGTTTGTCTTGGGAGACCCTATCAGAGGCAAATTGCCCCGGACAACATAGCTCCTGGGATCACTGGGGCACGCAAACCCCCCCACCACGATAAGGTGACGATCCATGAGGGGGTTGTATGTCTTCCATTTTCTAATAATTGCTCCCACAGTTGATTTCTTCACACCAAGCTGCTTACCTATTGCAGATTCAGTCTTCCCAGCCTGGTGCAGGTCTACAATTTTGTTTCTGGTGTCCTTTGACAGCTCTTTGGTCTTGGCCATAGTGGAGTTTGGAGTCTGACTGTTTGAGGTTGTGGACAGGTATCTTTTATACTGATAACGAGTTCAAACAGGTGCCATTAATACAGGTAACGAGTGGAGGACAGAGGAGCCTCTTAAAGAAGACGTTACAGGTCTGTGAGAGCCAGAAATCTTGCTTGTTTGTAGGTGACCAAATACTTATTTTCCACCATAATTTGCAAATAAATTCTTTAAAAATCAGACAATGTGATTTTCTGGATTTTTTTTTCTCATTTTGTCTCTCATAGTTGAGGTATACCTATGATGAAAATTGTCGACCTCTGTCATCTTTTAAGTGGGAGAACTTGCACAATTGGTGGCTGACTAAATACTTTTTTGCCCCACTGTAACTGACTGTGGGTTTGAAGTCAAAAGGTCAAATGTCAAGGTTAGCATTCCCTGTGCCCTACAGAGTGGGTCAAGCCAAGGTCACTGAACTTGCTGCACAGGTTCCCTTTGGGATTCTGCTCTACAACTAATGGTTGTATACAACTGTTTATATATTTTTTTTTCTTTTTTTCATGGATGATATGTTTATCATAATTTGGTTCTGCCTTAATGGAAATGTTGAAAACTGCTCTTACTGCGTTGCACATTGGGACCTTCAAAGAAAATACAGCGGGGGATATTGCACTCACCTCAGAGTGCTCTTATTGCAGTTTCCATACTATGGAGTTTTTGCATATGACGTCAGGGGGCGTGCTGCACTGGCCCGTTAGAGTGAGCCGCCATTTTGGATGGCAAGAAACAGCAGCAGCAGGGTGAAATAAACCACATAGCTCACGTGTATCTACAAACTCCGCAAAATGGTGTACTCCTGTTGTTCCCCCTGATAAGGGGATAAGCGGGGAATTAAATGGCCGGTGTGAAATGCAAAAAAAAAAAAAAAAGTTGGATTTTTGAATAATTACCTTCACTGACGTAATCTCTCGCTTTGTCATAACGGGCCGCAAGGTGGAGCAGTGGTTTAGCACTGTGGCAGCACAGTTTTACCCTCGGCCGGGGGATCGCGGGGATCATGAGACCGTGGGTTTAGGGCGCTCGCGCACGCAGCGGCTGGTGGCTTGTCACCAGACTGCAAACCAAATCTACCTACGGGTACAAATAAGTAACAAAAAAAAAAAAAACTTTGTCGTTTGGGGGCGCCTCTCTGCTTGCTACGATGCACACATGAAAGGGGAGAAAACTATTGTACATGTGCATAAAATCAGGTACGTTTTAACGCGGCGCGCCGTGGAGAGCCTTTAAAAAAAAACAAAAAAAAAAAAAAAAAACCACGCAGCGCGCTTCACTCACCTCTGAGTGAGGAGCTGCTGTTTTCCGACTCGTTCACCAGCCAAGACTTCACATCATCCACATCCCTTTCCGCTGACACGTTTTCCGATATTTTTTCCTCCTGCTCCCCTTCGTCTTTGAAAGATATCATCTCATCGTTTGCCCCCAAATCATCCCCGCTGAGCAGATTACTGGCAGTCATTGTTCTGCTAATTGCTCCAGCTGTTACCCCACACCCGTCACCTCCGTTCAACTGAGGCATTTCAGCACACCAGAGGAGCGCACGGGAGCAAGATTAAAAACACTTGTCTGCTGTTATGACTGCTGACAATGACTCCACTGAATGTGACAGACATCGCAGACACAGTTTCAGAGGCCATAGTGTCAGCTGTTGAAGAGGATGATAGGATGTTATTATGTCAGATTGTGACTGTGTGTTCTCCTCACTCATTCTGATCGCTAAACAGTACAAGTTACGCCTGGGTTGTCACAGTGCAACTGCTGCTCTTGCCATCCAAAATGGCGGCACGTACGGCGTGTTTATGTTTACCCCCACGAGTCACGTGATTTTTACGAGCCTACGCAAAAACTCCATACCAGCTTTTTTGATTTGGTTTTGTGGGACATAAGAATAGCATTGCATCATATTATCATTATGAGTTCTTTCTGTTAAAAGGGAGTTTTTCCTCTCCACCGACACCAAGTGATGCTCACAAAGGATTACCTGATTGTTGGGGTCTCTTTCTGAGACTGTGGGGTCTTTACCGTACAATTTAAAGTTCTATGAGATAAGTCTTGTTGTTTGTTGGCACTATCTAAATAAAGTAGAAATGAAAGCTTTCCATTTGATCATATGCAGTATTTTGCTTAATTAAGAGATCTGTTTGTCCTGATAACTTCAGTAATTAAAGGGTTGGAGGTGCAGTTACTTCATTACACGTTTCTTCTTCTGATTACAGCAAATGCAGCAGGAATGTATTACGGGTACTACATGCTTCCAGATGGATCATACTGCCTGGCTTCACCTCCCCCAGGTGTAGATGCCACCTCGTATTACAACAATATGCAAACAACCATCATGGCTGCCCCCGTTTCTTCTGAGGCCTTGTCTCATTTGGGGACTCCATCCACCTCTGCTGAACTTGTCACAGCTTCTTCAACAGTTGCATCAACTCTTCAGGTCTTCAGGTCTGCTTCTCCAACAAATACACCAGAAACCAGGTAAAATATAAGTATATTTCTGTGCAGTATGATTTAGTTTTTCACATTAATATTAATTGAAGAATGTGACTTAATAAACTAAACAGTTTACTTATGCTTGCTTTGGCTTGTCCTCGAGTAGTTTTAAATTATATCTAATGTGGTCTTGTCATTCAAATACACTTACTATATGTAACTAAGGGCCTGATTTACCAAAGGTTTGTGGGTACAAAAATAAGTCCAAAGTCCAAAACGTGCCAAAAAATGGCAGTAAACTGATGTACTAAGGCCACGCCTTTGAGATTTTGTGTTCTTCAGATGAGCAAAATGGTACATATTGTGGAGATTGTACCTTGTTCTTTTATGGAAAATGGGGTACTTTTGCATGGACCTGTAAAATAATTAGTCTGGTTCTGATCAGCTGGTGAAAGAGGTGTGCAGCTGATGAGCGCTGTGGTGCTCCAAAAGTTGAACTTTTTTCAACTTTCAGGGCCATGAGCGCAGCGACAAAAAACGCTGATCACTGAGTGCGTTTTAGTGCCGAGGACGCTGAGTGCATTAAGCTGGATTTATGCACCCGCATCACGTCGACACCGTTGCCGACGTATGTCGCTGATGCAATGATTGGCAATCTTTTGTTGTGTGCCGGTTTAAATGCGTTGTTCCATTATCAAAATGGGTTTCTGTTGATGTGTAGTGATGTGTGTTTGCTGTTTTTGTTCATTAAAAAACAACGGACAAGAGCAGATTGTGATGGAGTTGGAGTGAATAAATGTTAAAAAAAAAGCAACTTTTCATGTAGTCGCTGCAACAGAGGGAAAAAAAAAAACGAGAGGACCCCCCCACCGCTGCCGTCATTTGACAATCTGTGTAATTACTGGGATTGGAACAAGTCATGCAAATGCTCGCTCTCTGCTTAACTTCCTCAGTAGTCTTTTAAATTTGTATTGTTGTTGATCTGACTTGCTTTTGAAGTGGTGAACGAGCAGAGCGGCACAGACATGAGAACCAGGAAATGTAAAGGAGGAGACAGAGTGGAGCAGTCTCAGCGTTTGCTGTCTGCGTCGCTCCACACACCTCTCCTTCTCTGGACAGGTGTGTGTGGAGCGATGCAGGGGGTGTTCTGTCACTCCTGCATCGACGTGGGTGTATAGATCCAGCTTTAAACGCAGGACTACATAGAAAATGTACAGAAAATAGTTGTCCACAGTGGAAAAGAAAACAAAAACAAAACGTGTTTGGTGGACACGCAGCCTAGTTCCTTTAGATCAAATCTCCTTTTGTGTCTGTGTGGGTCAGTCCCTAAACCCTCCCCGTGGTTCTGCTGTGAGATATACTAACTCATTTAAATGCCTCCACTCAGTTTGCGCCCGTCATTAAACATGCAGTCTTTCTCAGTAAATCGTGCAAAATACCCACTAAGGAACCACGCAGTTGTCAAGCCTACATGTGCAGCGTAGTATCTGCTATTTAGGATCTCAGTAAATCAGTCACTGTGTAGTTGAATGGGAATGTGCACATGACAAGTCCTAAAGAATTCAAATTCCTGTATATGAAATGAACATACTTTACATTTACCCCATAACAGCTCAAAAGCCGAAACTCAAGCTTCAGCTCCAGCAGCAGTAGCCATCACCCCACCACCACCGGACATACAGCCCGTCATAGACAAGTTGGCTGAGTACGTTTCCAGGAATGGTCTGAAGTTTGAGGCTAGTGTGTGTGCCAAGAATGATCCTCGGTAAGTCTCGTCATGGGAAACGATCCTGCTGTCCCAGTCAAATCTGGGGTTTTAGAACTGTCGAAGCGCTGCCATCGGGTAATGTTGAACCTGTTCAACATCCCTTTGTACTCTGGCTGTTTTTCCCCCAGTATTTACCGCTCATCTAATCTCATCTTCTTCCGGTTCACCCCAGGTTTGACTTTCTGCAGCCTTGGCACCAGTACAACACTTACTATGAATTTAAGAAGAACTACTTCATGCAAAAGGAAGGAAAAGTCTTACCACAGGTATCATTAACACTATATAGTAAATTTGGATACAAGTGTCTCAAAAATGTGAATATCCTGAGAATGTAAATATATTTTTCTTTATTTAAATATGAAAGTAAACTTTTAAATAGTTCAGCTTCATTACAAATAATGGGATTATGATTTTTATTAGTTTAGGAAAATAAGAAATCTACTATCTCAGATTGTTAGAAAATTTCAGTTTTCATTAAACAGTATAAATGCCAGACATGTCCCTGTCCGATTCAACAAAAGAACTACAATCATACAAAAGACTCTTGACTTGATGATTGACCAGAAGACAATCATCAACACACTCCACAAGGATGGTAAGCCACAGAGGGTGTTCAGAGTGCTATATCAAAGGATATTAATGGATAGCTGACTGGAAGAAAAAAGTGTGGTAGAGAAAAGGTGCACAGGCAGCAGAGATGACTGAAGTCTGAGAGGATTGTCAGGGAAAGTCGATTAAAGAATCTGGGGGGAACTTGACAAGTATTGGACTGAGTCTAGTGGCACTGCATCAAGAGAGCCACCACACACAAATGTCTTCAGGAAGGAGGCTACAGCTGTCATGTTCCTGATACGAAGCCATTTCTGAACCACAGACAAAATCAAGTGTCTTAACTGGACTAAAGAGAAAGAACTGGACTGTTGCTCAATGACCTGAAGTCCTCTTTTCTAATGAAAGCTATTTTGCATTTAATTTGGTTATCAGAGTCCTGGAGTTTGGAGGCAGAGTGGTGAAGCACACCAATTAAGACGTGAAATTGGAAAATTGCCCACAAGAACCTGAGCATACCAGGAGAAACACTGTTATAAAATATTCTTCAAATATGACACAGTGGGCTTCATGCAGTAACCGTTGGTGCAAAGAGATTTGTTTGTAAATGTGACGTACGATCAATTTATGTGAACTTTTGGGATTCACTGATCTGTTAGTATCTTGAAATTTAGTACATTTACTAACAAAATTTATGAGTGTAAATAGTTTGCTGTTATTCTAACCTCCGTTTACACTAAATGACTATTTTATTTGTCCGAACCAAGAATGAGAATGTAAACGCTATAATCTTAATAATTATGCTAGTTGACAAGATTTTATTTGATATAATTAAAATTAAAATAATTAAAAAATAGTTAAAAGCATTCAATCAACGTCCAAGTGTATCCAGAAAGTCTTCACAGCGCTTCACTTTTTTCACATTTTGTTATGTTACAGCCTTATTCCAAAATGGATTAAATTCATTTTTTCCTCAAAATTCTACACACAATACCCCATAATGACAACATGAAAAAAGTTTTTAGATTTTTGCAAATTTATTAAAAATAAAAAACTAAGAAATCACATGTACATAAGTATTCACAACCTTTGCCATGAAGCTCAAAATTGAGTTCAGGTGCATCCTGCTTCCACTGATCATCCTTGAGATGTTTCTACAGCTTAACTGGAGTCCACCTGTGGTAAATTCAGTTGATTGGACATGATTTGGAAAGGCACACATCTGTCCATATAAGGTCCCACAGTTGACAGTGCATGTCAGAGCACAAACCAAGCTTGAAGTCAAAAGGAATTGTCTGTAGACCTCCGGGACAGGATTGTCTCGAGGCACAAATCTGGGGAAGGGTACAGAAAAATTTCTGCTACTTTGAAGGTCCCAATGGCCTCCATCATCCGTAAATGGAAGAAGTTCAGAACCATCAGGACTCTTCCTAGAGCTGGCCGGCCGTCTAAACTGAGCAAATGGGGGAGTGGGCTCTAGTCAGGGTGATAATCAAGAACCAGATGGTCACTCTGTCAGAGCTCCAGTGTTCCTCTGTGGAGAGAGGAGAACCTTCCAGAGGGATAACCATCTCAGCAGCAATCCACTAATCAGGCTTGTATGGTAGAGTGGCCAGATGGAAGCCACTCCTTAGTAAAAGGCACATGGCAGCTCGCCTGTAGTTTGCCAGAAGGCATCTGAAGGACTCTGACCATAAGAAACAAAATTCTCTGGTCTGGTGAGACAAAGGTTGAACTATTTGGTGTGAATGCCAGGCATCATGTTTGGAGGAAACCAGGCACTGCTCATCATGAGGCCAATACCATCCCTATAGTGAAGCATGGTGTTGGCAGCATCGTGCTGTGGGGACGTTTTTCAGCGGCAGGAACTGGGAGACTAGTCAGGATAGAGGGAAAGATGAATGCAGCAATGTACAGACATGATGGATGAAAACCTTCTCCAGAGCGCTCTTGACCTCAGACTGGGGTGACGGTTCATCTTTCAGCAGGACAGCTACCCAAAGCACACACCCAAGATATCAAAGGAGTGGCTTCAGGACAACTCTGTGAATGTTGAGTGGTCCAGCCAGAGCCCAGTCTTGAATCCAATTGAACATCTCTGGAGAGATCTGAAAATGGCTGTGCACTGACACTTCCCATCATCTTCTAAACACAGTAACAACTGAAAGAAATGATATAGGCTTTTCAAATCGATGCAGTAGTTGTATCTAATACACATTTCAGACGACTTGCACCTTCACCTAACTGTGTTTGGGGTCAAAGGTCAGAGTTAACATTGCAGTTGCACTATGGTAAATGCTACATTTACTATTACTGTAAAATGAGTAAAGCTAGGTTCACCTTGGGATCCTGACCTCTGACTAGGACTTTGGGGTCAAAAGGTCAAAGGTCAAGGTTAGCATCCCATTTGCACTATTACTATAAAACAAGTAAAGCTAGGGCCACCAAATCTGGTCCACAGGTTCACCTTGGGATCGTGAACTCAGACTATGGGTTTGGGGTCAAAGGTCAAGGTTAACATTCCCTATGCCTTATTACTGTACATTGAGTAAAGTTAGGGTCACCAAACTTGGTACACAGTTTCATCCTGTGACCCTGAAGTATGTAACTATGGTTTTGGGGCAATGTCAAAGGTCAACATCAACATGGCTTTTTAACTATATCTCAACAAGAAAGAAATCTTGGGTCAGCAAACTTGCTACACAGGTTCATCTTGGGATCTTGACCCCTGACTGTGGGTTTCAGGTCAAAGGTCACGGTTAGCAATTCGTATGCCTTACAACGAGTAAAGCTAGGGCCACCAAACCTGGTACACAGGTTCACCTTGGGATCCTGACCTTTGACTGTGGGTTTGGGGTCAAACGTCAAGGTTAAATGGTAAATGGTGCTCACTTGTATAGCGCTTTTTTTTCATCTCTGGATGACCAAAGCACTTTACAGATCCTGCTATCTACCCATTCACGCACACATTCACACACTGATGGCAGCGGCGCTGCTGTGCAAGGTGCTGGCCTGACCCACCAGGAGCAACTGGGGGTTCAGTGTCTTGCTCAAGAACACCTCGACATGCAGACTGCAGACAGAGCGGGAATTAAACCCGTCACAGTAGTTGGCCACACTACATCTGCGCCACAGCCAAAGTTAACATTCGTTATGCCATATTACTGTACAACGAGTAAAGCTAGGGTCACCAAACTTGGTACACAGTTTCACCCTGTGACCTGAAGTGTGGCTGTGGTTTTGGGATTGCAAGGTCGAAGGTCAACATCAAAATGCCTTATAAAGTATATCTGAACAACAAAGAAAGCTAGGGCCACCAAACCTGGAACACAGGTTCACTGTGAGACCATAACCTCTGACTACAGGTTGGGGTCAAAGATCAAGGTTGGCGCTCACCTTGATCTCTTACTATAGAACTTGTAAAGCTCTCTAGGGTCACCATACTTGCTACACAGGTTCACCTTGTGATCCTGACCTACAGCTATGGGTTGTATACGTCATTGCATATTTGTGGGTGATGGGCTTATCATAATTTGGTTCTACCACAGTAATTATATTGAAAAGTTGAAAACTGCTCTCTGTCAGTAAGTGTTGGGATCTTCAAAGAAAACAGGTGGGGGATGATTCATAGATAGATGTACTTTATTGCTCCCAAACTGGGAAATTACAGTGTAACAGCAGCATGACAGTAGACGACCAAAATGACAAAGGAATTACCAATGAAAAGTAAACCTGCCTAAATAACCTTATATACATCGCAGATGATGACCCGTATAGATAGATACATCGTACTCGCTGTACAATACAGGACTATCAGGTGCAGGGTTTGATTGATTGATTGATTGATTTTATTTGAACATTCATTCATTCATTCATTCATCTTCTTCCGCTTAATCCTTTTAAGGGTCGCGGGGGGCTGGAGCCTATCCCAGCATCTTTGGGCGGGTGCAGGGTCCACCCTGGACAGATCGCCAGTCCATCACAGGGCCAACACAGAGAGACAGACAACCATTCACTCTCACATTCATACCTAAGGACAATTTAGAATCCCCAGTTTGATGCCAGTCAACCTAACTTGCACGTTTTTGGCATGTGGGAGGAAACCGGAGAAATCCCGGAGTAAACCCATGCAGACACTGGGAGAACATGCAAACTCCACACAGATCACTGTTGGTCGGGGGCTGGGATCAAACCTAGGATCCCCCGGCCAAGGGTGAGTTGCTGTGCTGCCGCAGTGCTAACCACTCCACCACTGTGCTGTGAACATTCAGACAAAAAAGAAAAAAAAAATTTAAAAACAAAAATCAAAACCAAAAAAAATAAAATGTTCAAAAGGAGTGGGAAAAAGCCAATGCTTATATAGTCCCACCCCTTCTCCATACCCAATAAATTATAATGACATTTTAGTCATTATTCATCCCACAATTACATTCATTATACAATACCATAATATATAATACACCTTATAATTAAATTATGCAGTAGAAATGATACAATGATAGTTTATAGTGACAATAATACCAACATCTAATAATAATTGTAATAATAATAATAAATAAATCTGGTATGTTTAATATAATTATAGACAATATTATCATCATCTTAATCACCATATATACCACCATATACCCCCACATGGCTTACAATACCTCGGCGCAATAAGTAACCATATAATAATAATAATAACCATAATAATAGGTAGCCATATGGTGAAATGTGAGCTACCAATTAGACTGCAAGGTACAGTATGGCAGCATAGTTATGACCAGAATTCAACATTAGAGTGAGTTATTGTACAGGGTAATGGCATGTGGCAGGAAAGATTTCCTGTACCTAACCATTCGGCAGCGAAGTTGTAGCAGTCTGCTGGAGAAAGTGCTCCACTGTCTGTCCAGTGTGTGGTGGAGGGGGTGATCAGGATTGTCCATGAATGATAGCAGTTGTTCTGTGCTCTCCTCTCCACCACAGTCTCAAAAGTCTCCAGCCTGAGACCAATTACAGAGCCAACATTCTTGATAATCTTGTCAAGTCTGTTGGTGTCACTGGCTCTAATACTGCAACCCCAACAGACAGCAGCAAAGAAGATGGCGCTGGCAACAACGGCCTGGTAAAAAAGCTGCAGCATCCTGTTGCACATGTTGAAGGAGCTCAGCTTCCTCAGAAAGTAGTCTGCTCATCCCTTTCTTGTACGCAGCATCGGTGTTAGATTTCCAGTCCAGTCCATTGCTAATCACGACACCCAGGTATTTGTAGTCCTCTACTACCTTCACATCCTCCCCAGTAATCTGCAATGGCTGTGAAGGTGTCCTCTTCCTTCTTAAGTCAGTCACCATCTCTCTGGTCTTACTGATGTTCAGTCTGTGATGATTCTGCTTGGTCCACTCCACAAATCTGTCTACCAGTGCCCTGTACTCCCCCTCCTCTCCCCCTCTTATACACTCAACAGCAGCCGAGTCATCAGAGAATTTCTGCAGGTGGGATGACTCTGTGTTGTACTGAAAGTCGGTGGTGTATAAGGTGAAGAGAAAAGGAGAGAGCACAGTCCCCTGTGGAGCTCCTGTATCACTAACCACCACATCAGACTGCCCAGCTGGACAAACTATGGCCTGCCTGTCAGGGAGTCAGTAATCCAGGAGATCACAGAGCTGTCGACCCCCATCACCGGCGGTTTCTCACCCAACAGCAGTGGCTGGATGGTGTTAAACACACTGGAGAAATCAAAGAATGTGATTCTCACAGTGTCTCCTCTGCCATCCAGGTGCAGATGGGCTTGTTGCAGCAGATAGGTGACAGGGTCTTCAACTCCAATATTCCAACTCCAACTCAATATTGTACTCGCCTCAGAGTGCTGTTGTTTATCACATCTTGTTAAATTTGTACAGTGTTCCTTTCTTTAATTTCGCATACATTTAATGGACATACTGTGTGTGTGTGTGCGTGTGCGTGCATACAGTGGAGATTAAAATCAGAGAACAATATATTAATACTTGATTTATTCTAACGTGTTATTCTTCATTGTTCAGAATTTGACAGAATATCAGCTGTGGCTACACCACTGCTGTACTAGCATGTTTTTTTTAATTAACCAACGTACTTCTACACAAACATTTAATTTGTAAAAAAAAAAAAAACAGTGAGCAAAGTTAGAACAGTAACCACTGTGTCAGAAGAGAAGATCTGAACCAGTGTTAACTCTGGCTTAAAGACCTTGGCTCGGTGGCAACATATTTTTCCGGGGATGGGGGGGTGGGGGGAAGAAAACACATGACACGATTGTAACCAGTATATGTTAATTTTACACTATTTATTTTTTAAAGTTTTGCACAGTAATGTTGCATAATTGAACTTACCATTTGAAGTATTGTACAACCAAGGCTCGAATATTGGAATATTGGGCCAGTTGGGATCCCACCCAGACTTACTGTGTTTGGACTTTTTACTGGTGTCATCCTTCTCTCCTCCCTCTATATGTGTGTGTGTGTGTATATATATATATATATATATATATATATATATATATATATCACAAACACTTACTAAATACAATACATACTCTCACATCTGCTTGAAGCAAAATAAAATAAATAACTACCAGGCAGTATACTAATTTCATACAGAAACATTCAAACAAATTGCAATATTTGCAAGATAGGGCCCAGGATTCCTCCCACTTGTATTGATCTTTGTGAGTATTTGGTCTTAGCTTTTCCATATGAATGACTGAAATAAGCTCTTGCAACCAGTTTTTCAAGCTCGGGACATTTTATGACTTCTGGTTTTTAAGCATTAGTGTTTTTTGCAAGAACCATGTCCATCGATAGGGCCGTCTGGATATGTGATGATGGCTTTAAAAAGTCCAGTGAACAACCAAGTATGGTGAGGTCTCTATCCAGTGTGAGAGTCCTGCGATATGCTTCAGAAAAAAAAGAAAAATACCTGACCAAAAAGAAAAAATAAATGGACAATCCCAAAATAAGTGCAACAACGTACCATCATTTGATTTACATTTGTCACAGATTGGAGACACTGAAGGATAAAAATTTATGTAACATGACCTTAGAATAGTGAAAGTGGTGTAACATTTTAAACTGAATTAACCTATGCCTACTCTTTATTGAACATCTATGGATCCAGAGAAGTGCAGTCTTCCATACCTTATCGGACAATACAGTATTCATTTCTCTCTCCCACTCTTTCGTAATACAGACAGCAGGTGCAAAGTTATCAAAAAAGTACTTCACAAATTTATTTATAAGTTTCTTATTTTCCAGCGAAATAGAAAATAATTCCAACATCTCATGCCCCTCACAAGAGGACTCAAGCTGTGGAATATTTTCTCTCACGAAATGCCTCAGTTGCATATAACGAAAAAAGTTAGTGGGGTAGATTATATTTTGAGTTTAACTGGTCAAAAGAAGAAAACTTATCGTCACTGTAAAAATTCTTAATGCACTTAAGCCCTTTAACATACCATGTAACACAAGTACTGTCCACCAATGCCGGGACAAAGGCATGATTATGGCAAAATGGTGTATATATTGAAATATTCCGAACATTATATTTTTGTTTAAGTTGCCTGAGAATCTTCAATGAATTTCTAACAACAAAACTGTGACTTACAGCTTTTAAAGCAATAGCAGAATTTGTAAAAAGTCAAGAAGAAAGTGAGGCATATGGTTTCATTAATGACATAAGTTCCATCTTTTTTTTTTTTTTCCACAATATCTTTATTGAACCTTTTTTTTTTTTTAACAAACATGATACAAACAATCAAACACTAACACTAAAGTACTACAAAAAAAAAAAAAAATGCACTAAAAACACCAACAACCACCAACAAAATCAAGTCTTCAACAATGCTCCTCTGTTTAGTCTAGACAATCCAATACATAAGTATACATATTATGTTCACCAGTTTGGAATTTACAAGGTCCACACACATCATTCACCTTCTTCTTCAAGAGTTATGTTTAAATTTTTTACATAATCAATAAAAGGTCTCCATATATTCTCAAACACAATTTCCTTTGATTTTAGTATATATGTTATTCTTTCTAATGGAAGGTTTGTTAACATCTGTCTTAACCACTGAGTCACATCTGGTCTATGAGTCTTTTTCCATAATAGTGCAATACATTTTTTGGCATTAAGCAAACTGAGGTCTATGAATGTTCTTTCACTTTTATTAAAATTATGCTTTTCTGGGTACAGACCCAACAAAAACAGTTTAGGATTCAATATGATTTGTTTTGAGATTATTTTTTCAATTGTTACCCTCACCTCTTCCCAAAACATTCTTATTAATCTACATTCCCATAAACAATGAAATAGGGTTCCTTTACTTTCCATGCATTTTGTGCATGTATCTGGTATATTTTTGTTATATCTATTTAACTCCTCCGGTGTAACATACATCCGCATTAACCATTTGAAATGTATCAATTTAAGGCGTGCATTTATTGATTTGGTTTGAGCTTCTGTACAAGCCAATTCCCATTGTTCCTCTGAAATTTCAATTTGCAGATCTTCTTTCCAGTAGTTTAATCTTTTCAGTGAATTTTCACTTGAAGATAGTGTCAATGAGTTATAAAACTCTGAAATAATACCCTTTCTTTTACTATCTTTCATCATCATTTTTTCCAAGGATGAATAAATAGGTCGAGTGAGAGCTTTATTTTGATTTGATCGAATAAAGTTTCTAAGTTGAAGATATTTAAAAAAATGTGTTCTATTGAGATTAAATTTGATCCTCAGCTCTTCAAAAGACATTATGTTGTCTGCACCTGGCAAATATAAATCCTGAATCTTTTGTATCCCTTTTAAATTCCATACTTTAAATACAGCGTCCGCTCTCCCTGGTTTAAAATATTGATTACCCCATATTGGACTAAATTGTGACAATAACTGTGGTTCTTTTAAATAGTTTTTAGCTTCACACCATATTTTGATCATATGCTTTACAAATGGATTTTTAACTTGTTTTTGTAATTTTTTTGCCGAATCTGAGTATATGAATAAGGGAAGAGGTAAAGGTAAATTGTATGATTCCATTTCAGTCCAGTGAGGGAGATCATTTGATGAAAAATAATATGTCATAGACCTCAGTTGTGCCGACCAATAATACAACATAAAATTTGGACATTTCAGACCTCCACGATCAAATGGTAAATATAATAAAGACAAACGTAATCTAGCCCTCCTGTTGTTCCATATAAATTCCACTAACTTTTTTTTTATTCTTGAGAATAGATCTAAAGGTGGTGATAAGGGAATGTATTGAAATAAATAAAGTATTTTAGGTAAAATATTACTTTTAAGTATATTGATTCTCCCGATCATCGACATTGGTAGTGACATCCATCTCTGAGTTAACTCACTGATATCTGACATTAAGGCTTCATAGTTGACACTGGCGACTGATTCTAGCTTAGGCATAATTTGGATTCCTAAATATTTAAACTGATTTACAACATTGAATTGATTTACCTCAGGGGCTGAGTAATTTCTCTGGGTCTCATTTAGCATTAATATTGAAGATTTAGTTTTATTTATTTTATATCCTGATATTTCCCCAAAATTCTTTATTAAATTCAACAGGGTTGGAATTGATTTTTTTAGATTCGACATAAACAAAATTATATCATCGGCGTACAGGGAGATTTTATGTTCTGTTGGTCCAACTTTAATTCCATATATTTGTGAATGTAAACGTATCGCTATCGCTAAAGGTTCAATTGCCATAGTAAACAGTAAAGGTGAAAGTGGACAGCCTTGTCGACATCCTCTATTGATTTTTATTGGTTTTGAAATATTGTTATTTGTTAGGATTTCTGCTGTAGCATTATTGTATATTATTTGAACCCATTTTATGAAATTATTTCCAAGTCCAAACCTTTGTAGGACTTCAAAAAGAAAGGGCCATTCAACTCTATCAAAGGCCTTTTCGGCGTCCAATGATAGGAGAGCTGTATCCGGTGCTTCTTTATTAAAATAAATAATATTAAATAGTCTTCTTACATTATGGAAGCCTTGTCTACCCTTTATAAAGCCATTCTGATCTCGATTAATAATATTTGGTAAAATTTCTTGTATTCGTCTTGCTAAAATTTTACAGATTATCTTAAGGTCGGCGTTTAATAGGCTTATTGGTCTCATATTTTCACATTTATTAGAGGGCTTACCTGGTTTTGGCAGCAGTATAATTAAGGCATTATTTATGTATGATGGTAAATTATTATTTTGAAATGCTTCTAAAACCATTTCCAAAAAAGGTTTTATTAATTTATTCTTAAATTTTTTATAAAGGTCAACTGGAAGACCATCTGGTCCTGCACTTTTTCCTGATTTCATATTATCAATGGCTAGCCCAACTTCTTCTTGACTAATTTTAGACTCCAATATCTCCCTGTTTTCATTTGGAATACACGGTATAGATAGTTCGTTCAAAAACCCATTTAGTTTTGTTAAATCAGGTTCATTTTTGGTATCATATAATTTTTCATAGTAATCTCTAAAGGCTCTATTAATTTCTAAAGGATCTATAACTACCTGTCCATTACTTATAATACTGGTAATTGGTGTTTTAATTTCCAATTGTTTAATCTGCCATGCTAATAGTTTTCCTGATTTTTCACCTTGTTCATAAAAAGATTGTTTCAATCTTAGAAGACTCGAGGCAGCTCTATTCGCTGATTTTTTGTCGTATTCAGCTCTCAAAATCAGTAATTCATTCTCCAACCTTGGGTCACTTCCTGCATACACTTTTTCCTGAAGATTTTTTATTTTATGTTCCAATTTAGCTCTCTCCTCTCGAGTCTTCTTAGATTTTGATCCTGTATAACTAATAATATGTCCCCTAATAAAAGCTTTGAAAGCCTCCCACTTTACACATGCTGATGTTTGTGTAGTATTGATGTCAAAGAACTCGTCTATCTGTTTTTCTATATACTTGACAAATTCCTCATCCTGAAGCCATTTATGCTGAAATTGCCATCTACCTGATTCCTTTGTCAATTTTTTATCTACATATATTAGACAACAGGGTGCATGATCAGAGATCACGATGTTATCATAAAAGCAGTTTTGAATCTTGGACCTTAATTCTGTGGAAATCAAAAAATAATCAATACGTGAGAATGTCTTGTAGGTACTGGAATAACAAGAATAGGCTTTAACTTGTGGTTTCATTTCTCTCCATATATCTAACAATCTCAATTCTTTCATAAAATGATTAATAGTCATCCTACATCCAATGTGCGTACAATCCAGTCCTGTTGATCTATCCACACCTGGATTCAATGTACAATTAAAATCCCCTGCTATTATATGTTGCCCTGTAAGTGATGATAAGATGAGAAATAAATTAGCAAAGAACTTCTGATCATCTATATTGGGACCATATAAGTTCACAAGATTTATATTTTCTAATAGCAAAGAACCTTGAATGATTACATATCTTCCAAATTTGTCTCCAATTACATTTTTCACTTGAAAAGGAACTGATTTATGTATGAGAGTCATAACTCCCCTGGCTCGGGATGAAAATGAAGAGGTGAATACACTTCCCTGCCATCTACTCCTAATTCTTTTAACATCCTCCTCTATCAGATGAGTTTCTTGTAAAAACACAATTCTTGAACCCATGTCCTTTATTTTATTCATAACTTGTTTAAGTTTTTTTTAAATTTTGTAGACCTCTGCAATTCCATGAAGTTAAATTAAGATTAACACTTTGGTCCATGATCAATAGAGAGTTTGGGATTACCTTGCAGTGTAAACATGCTCATACAGAGAAGCAAAAACATGAGTGGTTGAACATTCATCCTACAAACTACACACAAACAAATTTCCCCTTCCCACACTTGTGGCAAACCCCCCAAAATCAAAAGAAAAATTCTGTCTCCCGATATAGCCATCGACCGTTCCACACCCACGGGGAACAGCCTAAGCCACTCCTTCTTCATCCTCCCAATCACCCTAACTCTACTGCTTTTAATGACGTAACATTAACTCTCCTCTGTAGTTTTCCAACTTAACTCCAAAATTTTTAACAACTTTGTACATCATAGTTTTTTGTTTTTTTTTGTTTGTTTTGTTTTTGTTTTGTTTTTTTAATATATAATACAATCTATATTTTGTAAACTTACTATTTACTTCAAGTCAGTCAGATGCCTGTGCAAATGCTTAATTATTCTACCTTATATTTTGTTCATGCTTAGCTCCCACCAGTCTCTTCTTCTTCTTTGATCTTCTTGATGAACTCCTGCGCCTCCTCTGGGGTCTTGAAGATGTGGGTTCTGCCCTCATACGTGGTCAGCAGTCTCGCAGGATAGATTACACCATGACGAATCCCAAGGTTGCGCAGCTCCTTACGTACGGGATCAAACTGCTTCCTCAATTGTTGGATTCCTGTGGCCAAATCTGGGTAGAACCGCACCTGCTGGTCCTGGTGTTTAATCTCTCCTTTAGCACGTGCAGCGTTGAAGATCTTCATCCTGTCTCTGTTGCTAAGAAACTTCATAATTAAGGTCCTCGGCGGTCCCTTATCTCTCCGTGGGCCAATACGATGTGCTTTTTCCAGAACCACTGCTGATTGCAACTCCTCGCTGCCCAGCACCTCCGGAATCCACTTTTCCAGAAAGGAACATACGTCCCGACCTTCTGATTCCTCTGGAAGACCCACCAGCCTCAAATTATTCTGTCTCGACCGAGATTCCAAATCCAAAATATTATCTTCCAGAGATTTATTTTTTTTTTCCAAAGTGCGCACCTTTAATTGAAGACGGGTGACGTCATCTTCAGCACTAGCGAGACGGAGCTCCATCTGCGCCGTTCGTTCTACACAGTCACCCAATTCCTTTCTTATTCCTTCCAACGCTGTCATAATCCCATCAAATCTAGAGGAAAAGTCCGCTCTCATTGAACTCATGGCAGCCATCAGCGCATCTGCGCCATTCCCCGCAGAAATCGCACCGCCGCCAGCCGCCTCCGCCATATATGGAGCCTTGTTTGCTGCGTCACAGACCTGAAAGTCCGTTAATTTGGACTGTTTCGGCGGCTCGCTTTTTCCTTTTCCTGGTTTTCCAGCCTTAGGCTTCGCCGACATATCCTCGCTCAAATGCTGGGATACGTTCTGTCCCAAATGAGAGAGTTATTTGCCGATTTTTTTCTCCAGGAGCAGAGCAGAGCGAGACACGTCCGTTCTACGTGGCAGCCATAACCGGAAGTCATAAGTTCCATCTTTAGTCAGAGGGAAGCAGAATTCAGCAGTTGATGATCTGGAGAACCCCATTACCAATATATCAGTGCCCTAGCATTAGCTGCCCAATAATAATGTTTAAAGACCCAAACCACCTTCCTGAACAGGCTGACAAAGATGTTTCTTTGACAGTCAGTGTTTTTATAATCCCAGACAAATTCTAAAATAATTGACTCTAACCTCTTAAAAAATTCAGCAGGAATCATTACAGGCAGATTTTGAAAAAGATAAAAAAACTTGGGTAGCGATACCATCTTAATGGCATTCACTCTGCATATCATGGATAATGACGGAGTCCTCCAATATTCAATATTACGTTTTAATTTATCAATACCCTCTAAGAAGTTTACTTTAAACAGCAGTTCTGGATTTTGAGTAATTTTAAGTCCCAAATATGTATTATGATTCTGAACAATATTCACTGGGCAGTTTTTCAAAATTAAATTAGTTCCTGTAAAAATAAGTTCACTTTTAGACCAGTTTATTGTATAGCCAGAAATTTTGCCAAAAGCATTTAAATACTGTAAAAGGTTAGGAATACCCTCTTCAGGATCGGTTATGGTAACAAGTAGATCGTCAGCATACAAAGTCACAAGACACTCTGATGTACCCACTGGAACCCCCTGAACATAAGGACGACTACCAATACCAGTTGCCAGTGGTTCGAGCGCTATATTAAATAACAAAGGGGACAGACAATCTCCTTGCCTCACACCACGATACAAACTAAATGATTTTGATAAAGTACTATTTGTTATAACAGAAGCTTTAGGAGAGCGATAAATCATTTGGATCTAATCAACAAAAGTCCGTGGCGGACGGAGCCACTGTTTACAGCAGGAGACGGTACAACAGGGACCAGCTGCTAGCACTCAACCACCACTCGGTGCTAACGAAAAAACTCGACATACTGGGAGAAATAAAGCGAAAACGACGTGGGTGTTGTGTGGGTGCAAGACGGCGGCCAAGGAATGTAAGGTACAGACCCGCCCTCCCATCTGTTGTTATGGGGAATGTACGATCTATATTGGAAAAGTTAGATGAGCTAGCGGCTATCTCCCGCTACAATAGCATATACCGGGAGTGCTGCCTTCTATTGTTTACGGAGACGTGGCTAACTGAACTAGCAGCAGATGCTAGCATTGAACTGGAGGGTTTCCACGCGATACGGGCAGACCAAACACCAAACAGTGGCAAAGCAAGGGGCGGTGGAGTGATGATCTATGTTAATAACAACTGGTGCAGACCGGGACATATCACTGTTAAACAACAACACTGCAGCAAAGACATCGAGTTGCTAGCTGTTAGCATGCGGCCTACCCATCTCCCGAGGGAATACTCACACGTGATCTGCATTGTTATTTATGCAAATCCGACGGCGAACGCTGGGATAGCGCGTGACGTCATCCACTCAGTAACTGGCAGGCTGCAGACAGAACACCCAGATGCTCTTCTCCTCATCTCAGGCGATTTCAACTATGTTTCACTGTCTCCCATTCTACCCACGTTCACCCAGTATGTCACATGCCTCACTAGAGACAATAAAACACTGGACTTATTCTACGCAAACACTAAGGAGGCGTACACCTCATCACAACTCCCCCCACTCGGGAGATCGGATCACAACTTGGTTCATCTCCAGCCGGTGTACAAACCCCTAGTGCACAGACAACCTCCGGCCAAGCGCACAGTGAAGTTATGGACTGAGGAGGCAATGGACGCTCTAAAGGGCTGTTTTGAAACCACTGCCTGGGGGCAGCTCTGCGATCCACATGGTGAGGACATCAATGGCCTCACTCACACCATCACAGACTACATCAGCTTCTGTGTGGACAACACCGTTCCCACCAAGACCATATGGTGTTGCTCAAACAACAAACCCTGGATCAACCCTGAGATAAAAACACTTCTGAGTGAGAAGAAGAGGATCTTCAGGTCGGGGAACAGGGAGATGCTGAAGTCCGTACAGAGGGAGCTGAGGAGAAAGATCAGAGAAGGTAAGGATAGCTTCAGGAAGAAGATGGAGGACAAGCTGCAACAGAGCGACATCAGCGGGGTCTGGAGAAACCTTAAAACCATCTCTGGGCTTCAGAATACCTCCCCCCAGGCCACGGGGGGCAGGGAGTGGGCGAACAATCTGAATCTGTTTTTCAATAGGTTTGACCAACCGCCCTCCCCCCCCCGACTGCACAACAACCACTGCTGCCTCTGAAGACATCAAGTCCTGCTGCCCACTCCCCACTCCACCAACACCCCCCCACTCCCAACACACAGCCCCCCAACCTGACCCTCACTAAGACCCAGGTGAGGACGGAGCTGAGGAAGATCAAGGCGAGGAAGGCGTCGGGACCGGACGGCATCAGCGCAAAGCTCCTCAAGTCCTGTGCAGATCAGCTATGTGGGATTGTGGAGTACATCTTCAATCTGAGCCTGAAGCTGGGGAGGGTACCACAGCTGTGGAAAACATCTTGTGTGGTACCTGTACCAAAGACTTCCCACCCCAAAGATCTGAACAGTTACAGACCAGTGGCCCTGATGTCCCACATGATGAAGACCCTGGAGAGACTGCTCCTTGCTCACCTCCACCCCCTGGTTAGACCAGCGATGGATCCACTCCAGTTCGCCTACCAGCATGGCATTGGGGTGGAGGATGCGGTGATCTTCCTCCTTCACCGTTCTCTGTCCCACCTGGAGAAGCCCGGGAATGCAGTGAGGATCATGTTCTTTGACTTCTCCAGTGCTTTCAACACCATCCAACCGATGATCCTGAAGGACAAGCTGCTGTGCGCAGGGGTGGACCAGCACCTGTCATCATGGATCCTGGACTACCTCACTAACCGGCCACAGTTTGTGAGAACCCGGGACTGTGTGTCCGACACGATCATCGGTAGCACGTGGGCCCCCCAGGGAACGGTTTTGGCTCCCTTCCTGTTCACCCTTTATACTGCGGACTTCTCACACAACACACTGCCATCTACAGAAGTTCTCTGACGACTCTGCAATCGTTGGCCTCATCTCCAACGGAAATGAAGCTGAGTACAGAGGACTTATCCAGGACTTCGTGGACTGGTGCCATCGGAACTGCCTCCAGATCAACGCGAGGAAAACTAAGGAGCTGGTGGTGGACTGCCGCAGGCAAGGACAACCCCTCACAGCACCAGTAAACATACAGGGAACAGACATCGAGATGGTGACATCCTACAAGTACCTGGGTGTTCATCTGAACAATAAACTAGACTGGTCACACAATACTGACACACTCTGCAAGAAGGGACAGCGCAGGCTGTTCCTACTGAGGAGACTCAGGTCTTTTGGTGTACAAGGGGCGCTGCTGAAGACATTCTACGACATGGTGGTGGCATCAGCCATCACTTTTGGAGTGGTCTGCTGGGGCAGTGGCATTACAGCAGCCGATAGGAAGAGACTGAACAAACTGATCAAGAAAGCTAGCTCTGTCCTGGGGCAGCGCCTTGACCCAGTGGAGGAGATGGGAGAGAGAAGGATGGTGGCTAAACTGTCATCTCTGCTGGAGTCCCGAGTCCCACCCTATGCAGGACACACTGAACGCACTGAGGAGCTCATTTAGCAGCAGACTACATCATCCTAGGTGCATAACCGAGAGGTTTCGCAGGTCCTTCCTACCTACGGCTGTCAGACTGTATAACCTAAGCAGGGCTGCTCGCAGAGATAGCAAAAAAACGTGACGACCTAATAGTATTGAATGCAAAAGACGCAATAGACTTACACAATGGTTCCCTCCGTTATACAACTAGGACAATATCAGTCGCAACAGAGGGTGACAATATGTATGGGTACATAATTATACCATGTAGGATAACTAAGTAGACGGTCATGCTGTTCATTCCATCTAGCTACAATGCTCCGCACTGTGTATTTATATATTTACTGTATATATTTATACAGTATATATATTTAATATTGTGTATATTATATCGATAACACTACTTCGGGTTCCTGTAAGGTGAGGACGCACAAGTAAAGGCTCCCAGTTCGTTTCTGTTTAAAACTCAGTTTAGAGCTGGCGTTTTGAGCGTTTTTTTTTTTTTTTTTTGTTACAACCGCTGGAGAATAAACCTGCTCGTGCGAAAAAAAGAGAAATTGCCAGTCTCATAACTTAATATTGTAGTGGCTGTTGAAGCAATCAGGCCCCTCATGCTCAGGGAGAACAAAAGGATTTCTCCCACATGTTTTTTTTTCTTTTTTTTTTTTTTCCCCCTACGATCATAATCATCGATCATCGGCCGGGATCATGGCTCCCAGGAAAACTCAGCAGACTGAGGAGGTGGACGAAATAAAAAAAGCGCTGGATTTCTTGGCGGAAGAGATTTCTGCTGTTAAGATGCAGCAAAGAACCATCCTGGACCTGGTAGAGGAGGTGAAAGCGCTGCGGATCCAGAAGGAAAAGAGGCTGGCGTATCTGGAGAGCAGAGTGTCGGAACTGGAGCAGAATACTCGGGTGAACAACGTGATCATCACGGGGCTCCACATTAAACCCCGATCATATGCGAGAGCAGTGGCCGCGGACAGCAGTGGAAGTGAGCTGGAAGACGAATCCACGGAGCAACAAGTTGCGGCCTTCATGCAGTCGAAAGGAATTCAGCTAGACTGCAACACCATTGAGACCTGCCACCCTCTGCCCAGGAAAAACGGCAACAAACCGGCTGTGATCATGAGGTTTGTGAACTGAAAACACAAGACTGCGCTGTTAAAATAAGGTAGGAAATTGAAAGGAACGAACATTTACATAAACGAGCACTTCACGAAGGAAAACGCAGAAATAGCCAGAAAAGCAAGGTACGTGAAAAAGCAGAAAAAGATTCAAAACACCTGAACATCAAACTGTAAAATATTCATCAAATTAAACGGATCACCTGAAGAAGCCAAGGTCATTAACATCCGTAATATTATGGAACTGGACAAATATCAATGAATATTATGAACTGGAGTCACAGCAACAATCAGACAACTGTAGGACACTGAAGGATCATACTCATCTGCTACAAGACATTCAACAACATGAATCAAAAGATCAACAAACAGGAACAACAGGAACTGAAAGTTTTTGAATATACAGATCACAACCCACAGGACGTAGAATATAACATAAACCCTGATAATAATTTATTTAGCTCCATCAGTAATGACTGTAGTTACTACACAGATGATCAGTTTAACACAATGGTCACATCTGATTTCAGTTTTTCTATGATCCACTTCAACGGCAGAAGTCTCTATGCCAACTTTAATAACATTAAAGATTATTTACATCAGTTTAAAGAGCCATTCAATATTGTGGCAATATCAGAGACATGGCTCAGTGAAGAGAAAGGAGTGGATTTTACCATGGATGGCTATGAATTAAATTATATAAATAGAAAAGTGAAAAAAGGAGGAGGAGTTGCAATTTATGTTGACAAGAGCTTGAAATACAAGGTTGTTGAAAATCCGTCAGTAACTGTGGATGATTTGTTTGAATGTATTACAATAGAAATCTGTCTGGACAATGTGAAGAATGTAGTAGTGAGGTGTGTATATAGAACACCTGGATCAAACATTGACTTAAGGACTGGATGGAAAAAATGTATGCAGAACTAACTCATTAGGTTGTGTTCATCTGTGGGGATTTCAATATAGATCTGATGAACTCAAAACAACATAGTTTGACAGAAGAATTTATCAACACAATGTACAGTATGGGCTTACATCCAACAATTACCGGACCTAGCAGAATCATGTCACACAGTGCCACACTAATAGATAACATATTCACAAACAATATGGAAAATAATATCAGGAGTGGGCTTTTATTGAATGATATCAGTGACCACCTGCCGATTTTTGTTGTCTATCAATGTGATTATAGGAAGAAAAAGCATACCAAAAATATTAAATATAAAAGAATAAGAACCGAAGAATCAATGTATTTACTGACAAAGGAATTATTAATACAAGGTTGGAAGATAGTTTATGATGAAAATGACATAAATAAAGCATATGATAATTTTTTACAAATATTTCAATCATTGTACAATAAAAACTGTCCTATAAAACAATACAATGACAGACAACAACAAAAAAATATTCCTTGGGTCACCAAGGGGTTAATAAATGCATGTAAAAAGAAGAATACATTATATAAACAATTCATTAAATGCAGAATGGTGGAAGCTGAGATCAAATATAAAAGATATAAAAATAAGCTTAATAACAAAATGAGGACCTGTAAGAAAGAATATTACAACAGAATATTAGAGGATAACAAAAATAACTTAAGAGGAATATGGCAAGTACTCAATGGGATTATTAGTAATCGACCTAAGAATGCTAATTATCCAGAATATTTTATTGAAAATGGCAATTTGATAGATAATATGGAAGATGTGGTCAGTGGTTTCAATAAATTTTTTGTAAACGTTGGTCCTGAATTAGCAAAATCAATAGTGACACCAGAAACAAACAACAGTGGTTCTGTGAATGAAATAGAAGATAGAAATCCAAACACAATCTTTTTGGGTGCAGTTACTGAAAAGGAAATTATCAAGACTGTGAGTAAATTTAAGAACAAAAAATCAACGGACTGGAATGAAATTGACATGACAATAGTGAAAAAAGTAATTGAAGGAATTGTTAAGCCACTCACCCACATCTGTAACCTGTCATTTCAAACTGGTACATTTCCAAACAAAATGAAAATAGCAAAAGTAATACCTCTATACAAAACAGGAGACAGTCATCGCTTCACAAATTACAGGCCAGTCTCTTTACTCCAAAATACTTGAAAAAATGTTCACTAAGAGACTGGATGATTTCACTGAAAAACACAACCTCCTTACAGATAGCCAGTATGGTTTTAGAGCAGATAAATCTACATCTTTGGCACTGATCGAACTTATAGAAGAAATTACTAGTTGTATAGATAAAAAAAAGTTTGCTGTAGGAGTATTTATAGATTTAAAGAAAGCTTTTGACACCATTGACCACAGAATACTACTAAGGAAACTGGAAAGGTATGAGATAAGAGGGGTAGGACTGAGTTGGGTGGAAAGTAATTGAAGTAACAGACAACAATTTGTACAAATTGGTGAGCACAAATCACCCTTCATGGACATCACTTGTGGTGTGCCCCAGGGGTCAGTTTTGGGACCCAAACTCTTTATTTTGTATATAAATGACATATGCCAAGTATCAAAAATTCTGAAATTTATTTTGTTTGCGGATGACACAAATATCCTTTGCACTGGTGAGAATTTGCAGCAGGTTTTAGAGGTGGTCACAACTGAAATGAAAAAGTTAATGCAGTGGTTCAACAAAAATAAATTATCTCTAAATCTAAAGAAAACAAAGATTATGTTGTTTGGAAATTATAAAATAAATCATGAAATAATGGTAACGATAGATGATACCAGAATAGAAACAGTACAGGAAAATAAGTTTCTGGGGGTGACGCTAGACAATAAAATCTGCTGGAAACCTCACATCAGTCACATCCGGGCCAAGTTAGCAAAATGTATAGGCATACTGGGGAAGACAAGACACATCTTGGACTATAAATCATTGGTCTTATTGTACAATTCACTGTTTTTACCTTATCTTAACTATTGTGTAGAAGTCTGGGGAAACACCTACAAGACCAACCTACAGTCAATATGCACATTACAAAAAAGAGCTATAAGGATAATAAATAAAGTAGGATATAGAGACCATACCATTTCGTTGTTTTTAAAGTCACATGTCATAAAGTTCATCGATTTCGTTAAATTTAAGACAGCACAAGTAATGTACAGGGCAATTAATAATCAACTCCCAACTAATATACAAAAAATATTTAAAAAAAGAGACAATGATCATAATTTGAGAGGAGACTTAAACTTTACAAAACCCAAGATACAAACAACCCAAGAAAAGTATGTGCATATCTGTCTGTGGGGTGGATTTATGGAACAATCTGGAGCCGGAACTAAAACTATGTACAAACAGAAATCAATTCAAAAAGAGGTATAAACATTATTTGCTGAAAGGATATATGTTAGAAGGGTAGTATTTACAGTATATGTACAATTCATTATGTTCACTCTGGGACATTATGGGACACTATGGAATGGTGGGTGGGACAGCACTGTGTATATCTGTGTTGTTTGAGGCTGGTTTTGATGTATGGACATCAATGTATGGTAGGATGGATGGGTGTTAATGTTGATATGTAAAAAATACAGTAAATTGTTTACTTGGGGTCTTAAAGGTGGTAATTTGTATATAATTCACATGGGTGTATTTATGGAAAAGAGGAGATGGAATTAATAAGTGTTCACTTCTTCCTTCTCCCTTTCGAACAGTGTATACTATTACTTCATTGCATTTGTCATTTGTTTGTTTTTGTTATACTTTTTTTTGTTCGAAATAAAGTATCTATCTATTTATATGTACATATGTATATTTGCTGCTCTTGTTTTTTCTTGTCTTCTTGATTGTTGCTCTGAGTGTTGCTGTCCCTGTGCTGTTGCAATCCTGGAATTTCCCCATTGTGGGACTAATAAAGGCTTATCTTATCTTATCTTATTAGGCCCATGAGCCTCAGCGGCGTCAGATTGTTTAGCGTGCTGCCTTGTTTGACGATTATCAGGCATTTTACTGTTCACAAAACTGAAGAAAAAAGTGATTAACAAAAACTTGTAATGGATTGGAGTAGCTCAATCCTCAAAATGTCACTTTTTCTTTAGCCACTTTACATTAGACGGTGAATTTTACAAATAAATGTTTCCTCCCCGGAGCTCAGTGAGACCTAACTACTCCATGCTCCTCTCCCCCCTCAGACTGCAGTACTATTTTAAAAAGTTACTGTTTTCATTAACAAATTTGAAACAATGTTGCAATTATTTTTTTTTTTTTTTTACTTTTTTCCTCATACAATTTAAACTTTGGACCATAATTTTGTAGAGCCAGAGCAGAAATATACAGTGGGGTAAAAAAGTATTTAGTCAGCCACCAATTGTGCACGTTCTCCCACTTATAAGATGAGAGAGGTCTCCAATTTTCATCATAGGTATACCTCAACTATTAGAGACAAAATGAGAAAAAAAAATCCAGAAAATCACATTGTCTGATTTTTAAAGAATTTATTTGCAAATTATGGTGAAAATAAGTATTTGGTCAAAAACAAAAGCTCATCTCAATACTTTGTTATATACCCTTTGTTGCCAATGACAGAGGTCACACATTTTCTGCAAGTCTTCACAAGGTTTTCACACACTGTTGCTGGTATTTTTGGCCCATTCCTCCATGCAGATCTCCTCTAGAGCAATGATGTTTTGGGGCTGTCGCTGGGCAACACGGACTTTCAACTCCCTCCAAAGATTTTCTATGGGGTTGAGATCTGGAGACTGGCTAGGCCACTCCAGGACCTTGAAATGCTTCTTTCAAAGCCCCTCCTTCGTTGCCCGGGCGGTGTGTTTGGGATCATTGTCATGCTGAAAGACCCAGCCACGTTTCATCGTCAATGCCCTTGCTAATGGAAGGAGGTTTTCACTCAAAATCTCACGATAGATGGCCCCATTCATTCTTTCCTTTACACGAATCAGTCGTCCTGGTCCCTTTGCAGAAAAATAGCCCCAAAGCACGATGTTTCCACCCCCATGCTTCACAGTAGGTATGGTGTTCTTTCGCCTCCAAACACGACAAGTTGAGTTTTTACCAAAAAGTATTATTTTGGTTTCATCTGACCATATGACATTCTCCCAATCCTCTTCTGGATCATCCAAATGCTCTCTAGCAAACTTCAGATGGTCCTGGACATGTACTGGCTTAAGCAGGGGGACACGTCTGGCACTGCAGGATTTGAGTCCCTGGCGGCGTAGTGTGTTACTGATGGTAGCCTTTGTTACTTTGGTCCCAGCTCTCTGCAGGTCATTCACTAGGTCCCCCCGTGTGGTTCTGGGATTTTTGCTCACCGTTCTCGTGATCATTTTGACCCCACAGGGTGAGATCTTGCGTGGAGCCCCAGATCGAGGGAGATTATCAGTGGTCTTGTATGTCTTCCATTTTCTAATAATTGCTCCCACAGTTGATTTCTTCACACCAAGCTGCTTACCTATTGCAGATTCAGTCTTCCCAGCCTGGTGCAGGTCTACAATTTTGTTTCTGGCGTCCTTTGACAGCTCTTTGGTCTTGGCCATAGTGGAGTTTGGAGTCTGACTGTTTGAGGTTGTGGACAGGTGTCTTTTATACTGATAACAAGTTCAAACAGGTGCCATTAATACAGGTAACGAGTGGAGGACAGAGGAGCCTCTAAAAGAAGTTACAGGTCTGTGAGAGCCAGAAATCTTGCTTGTTTGTAGGTGACCAAATACTTATTTTACCGAGGAATGTACCAATTAATTCATTAAAAATCCTTCAATGTGATTTTCTGGATTTTTTTTTTCTCATTTTGTCTCTCATAGTTGAGGTATACCTATGATGAAAATTGGAGACCTCTCTCATCTTTTAAGTGGGAGGGAGAACTTGCACAATTGGTGGCTGACTAAATACTTTTTTGCCCCACTGTAACTTCAACTCTGAATTCAAAGAAACATAATTATTAAAATTATATTAAAAGAAACAAATAAACTTAAATGACCAAATATGCAGTTATTTCTGTTATAATGTTTCTATATATTTATAGTTTTTTAGAAATCTCCTCATCAACCAGACAGCAGGAAAAACCTCCCTTATTTTGAAATCCAAATGTTGGCACGTTTAGTTTCTCTGAAGGCTGCTGATGGATTAAAGTAATTGACTTTGTGAATTTTGGTCATCTTAACTTGCCAGGTACATAATAATGAACGTAAATTAGAACACAGGTGTCCCACAGGTTTGTATTCTCAGCCCCATCCTCTACAGCCTCTTCACCCATGACTGTGTTGCCTCCCACAAGGACAGTATCACCCTAAAGTTGGCGGATGACACAGCAGTAATGGGACGCATCACTGATGATGACGAAGCATCCTACAGGAGGGAGGTGGCCAACCTGGTGTCCTGGTGTGAGGACAACAACCTCATCCTCAACATGGACAAGACAAAGGAGATGATAGTGGACATGAGGAAAGGGAGGAGGAGACCTCATCAGCCGCTGTTCATCTGGAAGCTTGAGGTGGAGAAGGTGAGCACCTTTAAATACCTGGGCATCCACATCAGCAAGGACCTTAAGTGGACACACAACACCACAGAGCTGGTTAAGAGAGTTCAACAGCGACTGTACTTTATGAGGAAGCTGAAGAAGTTTGGCATGTCCTCCTGGATCCTCAACAATTTCTACAGCTGCATCATCGAGAGCATCCTGACCATCTGCATCACTGCGTGGTACGGCAGCACCACTGCCCTGGAGCACAAACGGCTGCAGAGAGTGTTGAAGACAGCGTAGAAGATCATCAGGACTCCACTCCCCTCTCTGCAGAGCATCTTCCACTGCAGAGTCCAAAGGAGAGCTGCCACCATCCTCCGGGACCCCACCCTCCTCCAGCACAGACTGTTCACACTTCTACCCTCAGGTCGGAGGTACAGAAGTGTGAAATGCAGGACAACCAGACTGAAGAACTCCTTCTTTCCCACTGCCATCAGACTCCTGAACAGATAACAACTCCCAAAACTTCGTAACACAGCTTTGCATATAGGAACTCACACACCAGCTGCTAAATTTGCACATTGCTCACGTGTACAGTAGATAGTCTCACCCATCTGATGTCGATATCATCTCTGCTGCTGATTATCATCTCTGCTGCTATTTATCATGTACAGTCTAATGGTACTATCGTTATAGAGAAATTTGCACCAGGTGCTAATTTGTAGTTTGTAATTATATACTGCTCGTTGCGCAGTGCTCATTTGCAGACTGTACATAGGTCTATACCATCTCAGGTTCACATCATCTCTGATATCAATATGCCACTCTCACTTTAGTCATCCAGTGAATTTTCAATTTCATTCCTCTTGTCTGACTGCTTTAAGTGCTTTAACTGTCCAAAGTGCCTAGTGTGTGTTATTAGTACTCATTAGTTTTAGTATTTAGTATCAAGGTGCGCGTAAGGAGTCCTAACTGCCTAACTGTGTGTTGGTGTGTGTGTTATTAGCATCCATTAGTATTAGGATTGAGTTACTGTGTTAGTGTGTCATGACCTTATTAGAATTGTTGTTTCTGTACCTGTTGTTACCTGTTACCTGATGGAGCCATTGACCTGAGATTAAAATGGAGTTTGATTCTTTATTCCCTTCCATTTTCTCTCCTTTTCTTTCATCTAGATCGGGACAGTTGATGATGGAGATCAGCTTGAATCGGTTGATGCAGCCAAGGAGTCCCAGATATCCAAAGGTAGGGCATTCAGGCAAAATACAGAAATCATGACTCTCTTATAATAATCATAATAATAATGATAATGTTGTCATTATTATTATAGATATAATCCAGCTAGAAGGTTCCAGGTTTGTTCCCCAGGCTTGCGGGGATGGGAACCTTTCTGTGTGGAGTTTGCATGTTCTCCCTGTGTTAGGTGTGATAGGCCCTTAGAATAGCTGGTTAGTGTAGTTGCTAGTTAAGTGCTTTGAGTGGTCTTTGTGACTAGAAAAAGCACTATACAAGTACGTGTTCTTATCCCTTGTCCTTGTTAATATTTTTTAATAAAGAACTAAATATAGTTGGTAAGGTCCATATACGTATATGTATTTGGACACTGACTCAAGTTTTGTTATTATAGCAGTTTACCAAAACATATTCAAGTTACAGTTAGATAATCAATATGGACTTAAAGTTCAGACTCTGAGCTTTAATTTAGGGTTTTCATATCCAAATTGGAGTTATGGTTTAGGAACTGCAACCATTTTTATACAAAGTCTTCTTATTTCAGGGGATCAAAAGTAACAGGACAAGTTAACATTACCATCAATAAAATGTTTATTTTTAATACTGTGCTGAGAATCCATTGCAGAATATTCCACTTCTTTGCCTTAAAAAAACTCCTGGGTTGCTTTCTCAGTGTGATTTGGGTCATTGTCCATCTGTACTGTGAAACACCGTCCAATCAGCTTTGCTGCATGTTGCTGAATCTGAGCAGACGGTATAACCTGATACACTTCAGAATTCATCCGGCTGCTTCTGTCTTCTGTCACATCATCAATAAACACCAGTGACCCAGTGTCATTGGAAGCCATACATGCCCATGCATCACACTGCCTCCACCATGTTTTACAGAAGATGTGGTGTGCTGTGGCTCATGAGCCGTTCCAAGACTTCTCCATACTTTCTTTTCCCATTATTCTGGTACAGGTTGATCTTGCTTTCATAAGAATGGTGTTCCAGAACTTAGCTGGCGTTTTTATATATACAGTACATATATTTTTGGCAAAGTCTAATCTGGCCTTTCTATTTTTGAGGCTGATAAATGGTTTCCACCGTATGGTGAACCTTCTATTTGTTCTCGTGAATTCTTCTGTTTATGGTAGACTTGGATAGTGATGCACCTACTTCCTGGAGAGTGTTCTTCACCTGGGTGGATGTTGTGAAGAGGTCGTTCTTCACCATGGAAAGGATCCTGTAATCATCCGCCACTGTTGTCTTCCATGGACGTCCAAGCCTATTTGGGTTCTCGAGCTCACCAGTGCTCTTTTTTTTTTTTTTTTTTCTTAGAATGTACCAAACTGTTGAAATGGCCACTCCTAACATTTCCACAATTTCTCTGGTGGATTTCTTTTTTCAGCCTTAGGATGGCCTGTTTCACTTCCATTGAGACCTCCTTTGACCACATGTTGTGGGTTCACAGCAACAGCTTCCAAATGCAAATGCCACACCTGGAATCAACTCCAGACCTTTTACCAGCTTGACTGATGATGGATTAATGAGGGAATAGACCATGCAGCCCATGAACTAGCTTTTGAGGAACTTGTCCAATTACTTTTGAGACCCTGAAATGAGGAGATTTTGTATAACAATGGTTGTAATTCCTAAACCCTAACTCCAGTTTGGATGTGAATACCCTCAAATTAAAGCTCAGTCTGCACTACAAGCCCATTTTGATGACTGTGATAACTGTATCTTGAATTTGTTTCTTGTATCTTGAATATGTTTTGGTAAATAGCTAAAATAACAAAACTTAAGGATGCAGCTATATCCCTGGTTCTTCGAGTAGTATGCGTGAGATGTCTCACTATGGGATACGCCCCTCCTGTGTATACCTCAGAAACATTTAGCTCATTACGCCAGTTCTGATTGGCAGATGATAGTGATGCCACGCCTCGCATAATCACCTCTTATAAGAAGCCCATGCTACGATGTGGCGTTATTCAAGATGAGCACCTCTTCTCGCTTCGCCCAGCAAGAAGGATTGTCTGGTGAGACATCTCACTCATACTACTCGAAGATCCGGGGATACAGCCGTATCCTTAAGTTCTTCTTCATAGTACTTTTCGATGTCTCACTGTGGGATATGGAGACTCCCGTATTGCCAGACGAGCTTATCTCGACAATTATCAGCACTGAGCAGCAACCTGGCTGCCTAGGGGTCCTGGAGTGACTACTGCTTGAGCCACGCTCAAAGCAGAGACATCCATCCTATAAAAACTGAACAAAAGTAAGAGGTGAGAACCAGCTCGCTGCCTCACAAATGTCCCCTAAGAAAATCCCCTTAAATAGGGCCCACGAGGCCACCAAGTCCCGAGTGGAGTGAGCTCTCAGGCCCACTGGTGCCTGAAGGCCCTGTGCCAAGTATGCCAGAGCAGTCACCTCCACAATCCAGTGGGCGAGCCACTGCTTGGTGACTGGCCTACCAGTATGAGGTTTGGGCCAGGACACGACGAGCTGGCCACTCTTTTTGAGCCCTTTGTCCTGTCCATATAAGCACGTAAGGCACGGACAGGGCATCATAAGCGTGACTGCCGTACTTCAGAAGAAGAGGAGAAAGAAGAAAATGCCATCAAGATGATGGGCGTACACGAGCCATCCACCTTAGGCACAAATGCCGGGTTGGGAAACAGTCACACCCTAACATCCCTCAGGGCAAACTGAGGGCACGACAGGTGTACTGAGGGGGCATGAATATCATTGGCGTGTTTAGCTGAGTCTGAGGCCAGTAATGGCACCGTTTTCAATGACGGGTGCTTCATGTTGACCTCCCCCAGAGGTTCAAAGGGGGGGCCTGACAGCCCATCTAGGACCACTGCTAAATCCCAAGGGGGGACCATGGTCCTAGAAACAGAGAGGAGTCTACGTGCTGCTTTCATAAAACGACAGACCAGAGGATGTTGACTAGCTGTCTTATCTCCAAAACCTACATGATGAGCAGAAATAGCAGCTAAGTACACGTAAACAGTGGAGAAAGCTTTCTGCTTGTTGATGAGATCTTATAAGAATGAAAGGATCACACCTACTGAGCACTGAAAAGAGATGTGACCTCTGTCATGGCACCACTTTTCAA
The DNA here is from genome assembly GCA_020510985.1 of Pholidichthys leucotaenia. Classification (NCBI taxonomy): domain Eukaryota; kingdom Metazoa; phylum Chordata; class Actinopteri; order Cichliformes; family Pholidichthyidae; genus Pholidichthys; species Pholidichthys leucotaenia. The sequence continues at coordinate 262,552,485 of CM035836.1, forward strand.
ACGCCCTCTATTTGCAATCATAAAGAGACCTAGTAGAGGATGCTCTAGCGCTCTGAATGGTGTTAATTACACTCTGAGGAAGACCCGTTGCTCTCAGAGTGTCCCACTCACAGGCCAGGCCCACAATGCCAAGCACTCTGGATGTGGGTGAAATGGTGTTCTCCCCGCCTGTGACAGCATGTCTTTGTGGACTGGGAGCTGCCATGGCTGCCCGTGGAGACGCTGATAAATCTCCGCTAGCCAGTGCATGGCTGGCCAGTGAGGAGCTATCAGGATTAGCCTGTGGCCATGCTCCCTCACCCTGGCTAGGGTTGGGGGGGGGGGGGGGATAAAGAAGAATGAGGGGCCATGCGTGCACTAGAGCGTCTACCCCAAGGGGCGTGCTCTGATCACGTATGGAGAAGAATGGACACTGTGCATTGTCTTCTGACGTGAATAGGTCCATCTCAGCCTGGCTGAACCTCTTCCAAATCTGCTCCACTATCATAGGGTGGAGCCCCCACTCCCCGAATATCGGAGCGCCCCTGGAAAGGAGATACGCTCCGCAATTCAGGACATCAGAGATGTGTGTGGCCCTGAGAGACAGGAATTGGTCCCTGCTCCACAGGCTCAATCTGCATGCCAACATGTGCAACAGTCTAGACTGTAGGCCCCCCTGACGGTTGATGTAAGACACCGCAGTCGTGTTGTCCGTCCTCACTAAGACATGGTGTTCGCGGAGGAATGGGGGGGAAGTTCTTCAGCGTGAGAAACACTGCTAAAAGCTCCAGATAATATATGTGCACTCACTGCAGGGCGTCCCTCCAGAGACCCCTTGCAGCACGACCCTCATGTATTCCGCCCTAGCCCGTCAAGCTCGCATCTGTGGTGATGACCTTTCGGGCTTGGACTGTGCCAAGCAGTACCCCCTGTACCAGGAAGGATGGGTGCCACCAATGGTGCAGCGCTATTACGCATTTCATATTCACCGGTACTCTGTGTGCACCATGACTCACGGGATCCAACCTGAGGGAGGCCATCCAGCGCTGGAAATCCCTCATATAGAGGCGATCGAGCCGAATCACCAGGATTGCTGAGGCCATCAGACCCAGCAGTCGGAGGCACAGTCTGAAAGGGACACATGTGCAAGGTTGGGAACGAATGAGGCACGCTCTGAATGATTCCACTCGCTCTGCTGACAGGTGGGCTGTGAAAGACACGGAGTCTATTGATAAACACCAGAAAGTTTATTCTCTGGGTCAGAGAGAGCACACTTTTCTCTCGGTTTATCACAAACCCCAGATCAGTCAGGTGCTGGACGACAACAGCCGTGTGCGTCACAGCCTCCTGATCTGATCGTGCCAGGATGAGCCAGTCATCTAAATACGTTGCCAGACGGATGCCCTGTCACCTTAACGGGGCTGTTACGGCCTTGGTACAGCGAACAAACACCCGTGGACTCAAAGAGAGACTGAACGGCAGCACCCTGTATTCGTAAGAAACACCTTGAAATGTGAATCTCACATATTTCCTATGTGGAGGATAAATCTGAATGTGGAAATAGGCGTCTGCCAAATCGATCGAGGTCATGAAACCCCCTCGTCGAATTAGACGCAGCAGGGATGCTTGTGTAAGCATCCTGAATTTGTATTTTCTGAGTTGTTTGTTCAGAGCCCACAGATCCAGGATAGGGTGAATTCCACTCCCTCCCCATTTGGGAACCAGGAAATATCTGGAATAAAAGCTAGCACGACTCTGATCGGGAGGTATAACACATATCACTCTTTTCTTTAACAAAGAAATGATTTCTTCTTGCAGAATTGGAGCACTTTCCCCCCTCGCCTGGGAATAAATTATTCCTGAGAAGTGAGATGGAGGGACAGTAAATTGCAGCCTGTAACCCCATGTAACAGTTTTTGTTATCCAGGCTGAATTTGTGAGCGCAGCCCATTTTTCTCTCATTGGTGAGAGAAGCTGGCTCCTGTGAGCTCCTGTGAGCTGGCTCCTGTGAGCTGGCTCCTGTGAGCTCCCTGCACTGTGGGCCTCGAGTTGTTGTGTTATTGGGCCGATTAGTGGCGGGGCATGGTTGTGTACCTCAGTCGACACTGCGCATGCGCCGGGTGATCATATTCTGACAGCTTTCCCGGCCGCGCTCATCCTTGTGGGGAAATTCCCCCGAGAACGCGCAGCCAGAGGGCCATTCATTGATTTCTTGTCCACTGATTTTATCTGCGCCCTCGACCTTTGGTCTGGATGCGACAGAGGAAAATGTTTTATTTTGCATAAATGTTTCAGTGAACATCTGAGTGTGCTTAAGTGACTCTGTGGGGAAAATGAGGCAGACATTTCCACAACGGAGCCTTCTCCCTCCTGAGCTGGGGTGTGTGGACATTGTTCTTCCAGTACACGTTGCAGTGGGAGTGTGCACACAAAACAGAGAAGCTGGTGAACGGGGAACATGCCGCTTCTCCTGCAGGAAGACGGGAGGCTGTCAGGCTGCCTTCTTCTTCCTCTTGGCCTGCTGACCAGCAGTCTTCGTGGGGGGTCCCAGCGGAGCGGTGGTCTGAGTTGGAGCCTTCCTGGGCCAGCCTCCTTTCACCTGCTGTGTAGGTGTGGCAGCTAGAACAGTTTGAGGCTTAGGCCGTCTGGGAATTCTAAATTGGGGAAGCCTGTGTGACTCTGACAGCCTGTGTGAAGGTGTGTCTTGGGGCTAGTGGAGGAGCAGACTCGGGTTTGCGGGGGAGTCAAAGCTGGAGCGCTTCATCGTCCCTCTTCCTCACCTCACAACGTTGTTGCATTGAGGTGAGAGTTGTACCAAAAATGCTGTCTGGAATGATTGGCATGTCCAAAATTTTCTCCTCCTCAGTTGGGTTTGTCAGGTTAAGCCATCTTGCTCTCCCCTGCAACACCATCATTCCAATAGATTTTCCTGTGGCTTGGACTGCACAGTGCTGTACGTGGAGGCAGATGTCTGTAATCACAGAAATCTCTTCCCACACATTTGAATCCAGCTTGGCCGCGACGTCCTCTCATAACTCGGCTTGATAAGCGGCGAGCATGGATGAAACGTTGAGGGCCCTAGCCGCCAAGGCTGCTGCTTTGTAGGTTGGCTCAGTCATGGTGGACTGAAAACGATCAGCTTTTGATGGAAGTGTGGGACTCCTGGAGGTTGCTGACAGCCGTGGGTGGAGGTGGGCTGCTACTAACTACTCCACTGGGGGCATACGGAGCACACCGTGCTTTTCCATACCCTCGAAGTCCAAGGTGGAAGCCCCTGGAATAGGATTCTTGCTGCTGAATGGGCAGTCGCTCCAAGTGGCATGACAACTCCGCTAGTAGCTCCGGGAAGATAGGAAGTAGCTGCTTCACCTTCCTGGATGCCTGGGGTAATTTCTTCCCTTCGTAACGGGACTTGGTGGTCTCTGTTACTGCTTCAGGCCAGAGGATATTCGACCTGGCTGCAGCGCATTTGCACACATCCTGCATGTCCATGCTGAGAGAGTGGGGTGTCAGTAAACCGCCCTGCTCGCTCCAGGAGGCAAAAACAGCTACAGGTTTTGCAACCTGAGCTGGCGAGATGAAGAAATCATCATCCTCTTTGTCTTCGGATATGAGGAGCTCCGATTCCTCCTCGTCCTCCTCATAATCCAACTCCAGAATGTCTTCAGTTTGCAGCGCATCCACTGTCATGTCCAACTGAGAACCCTAGCTTGCTCCAGAGCGTGCTTCAGCAACCGCATTGAGCCCTTCCTTCTCCATGCCATACAGCAGTTTGCTGGTTGTGGACAGGTTCAAGTTCAGGTTACTTTATTTGTACCTGTAGGTAGATTTGTTTTGCAGTCAGCGGACATCCATATTTACAAACCACAATTACATTCAACATGAACACAAACACAGGCACACATGAAGCTGACTATAAACATGATGAAAATACTCAAGGCTCCACCAATCAGGACATAAGACAAAGAGATGAGAAAAACCAGAGGTAAGAGAGAAGGGTCATATTAAAAAGTTAAAGACTAGTCAAAGAGGTTAAAAACTCAAAAGTCTAAAACCCAATAAAAGATTTAGAACCCAAATAAAAAACCTACAAAAATAAATAAATATAAAATAAAATTAATAAATAGGTAACTAAATTATGTGCAATATATTGTTACAACTTGTTCAACTCTTTGACAGCAGCAGGAACAAAGCTGGTTTTACTTTTTGGGATAGCAAACCTCCGTCTGGAGGGAAGAAGCTGAAAGTGGCAGTGCAAAGGGTGGGAGTCATCATTTAAAATGGAGGTAGCAATCCTCTGTACCTGTCCGGTGTACAGGGATGTCAGGCTCAGCTGTGACTCACCAAGCAAACGACTGGACCATCTAACTACCTGATCCAAGGATTTCCTCTGTTTCAGTTTTATCTGACCAAACCATGACACTAAAGAAAAGGATAAAACAGAGTCAATAAAAGCCCAATAAAACATTGTCATTATGGTTCGGTCAGTTTGGAAGCGTGCAAGTTTCCTTCAACAATGCAAATGTTGCTGACCCTTTTTGCACACCCTTTCACAGTTCTCTTCAAAGTTTAAATTACTATCAATAATCGTCCCAAGATATTTGTAGGATTGTGCACATTCAGTGGTCTGGCCTTTTAGTCCTAAAGTCAATAGTCATATCTTTAGTTTTTGTCGTATTCAGCTGCAGGTAGGAATCCTCACACCAGTGAACAAAATCATCAACTACTGGGCCGTGGTCACTCTCACCATCCTGGAGGAGACTGACAACAACTGAATCATCAGCATACTTTATAATGTGTCTGTTGTCATGTCTGCTCCGACACATGTTTGTGTACAGGATGAAGAGTAGTGGTGACAACACACAGCCCTGAGGAGAGCCAGTAGAAGAACACTTTAGGTCAGACAATGTACCATTGACCCTTACTCTCTGTGTCCTGTTGGTTAAAAAATCCAGAATCCAACCCACCAGATTATTGCTCAAATCAAATTGTTGCAGGAGCCTTTCAACTAAAATATGAGGTTGGATTGTATTAAAGGTGGAAGAAAAGTCCACAAATAAAAGCCTGGCGTGTGTCCCATTAAAATCCAGATGTTTAAAAAGCATGTTAAACAGAGTGACAGTGGCATCCTCCACTCCTCTGTGAGGCCTATAGGCAAACTGCAGAGGTTCCAATGCATGCTCAATCTGCTTTAGGACCTCAGATCTGACCAGTTTTTCAAAAAATTTCATTAAAATTGAAGTCAAAGCAACTGGTCTAAAGTCGTTTACCGTTTTAGGACGGCTGAATTTTGGAATGGGGACAACCACGGCATCTTTCCAGATCTTGGGCACATGTTGTGTCTGTAAGGACTTATTGAAAATGTAGTGAAACACAAGACTCAATTCATGTGCACAGGACTTTACCAATCGCCCACATATATTATCAGGGCCCTGACTTTTGTTCACTTTTACAGCACAGAACGCCCTTTTAACATCCTGCACCTCAATATTAAAGTGCTGATTGTCTTTGAGTTTCTGTTTCAAATCTTGGGTTTCTGTGCTAAAATCAGAGGAATCAAAACGTCCATAAAAACAAGAGCATTAGCCAGCTCTGTGTCTGAATTAAAACCATCTAAAAACACACGATTACTGCGCTCTGTGCTCTGAAGGCCTGCAATAGTTTTCATACTGGCCCAGGCTGAACCAAGTTTCTTTGTTGCCATCTTGCTTTCCAATTCTGATTTATAATTCTGTTTTGCTCTTAAAATTTTGGACTTCAGCTCTTTTGTGGCAACCTGTAGCTCAGAAACAACCCCCTGTTTAAAGGCAAGTGCTTTCCTCCGTAAGCAGGATTTAACTGATTTTGTAACCCATGGCTTGTTGTTGGGATATATTTTGACACATTTACGTGGAACAATCATGTCTCTACAGAAAGCCATGTATGAGCATGTGACGTCCACTAAAGAGTCCAAATCATCTCCACAGGACAGTGTGAACACCTCCAAGTCCGTACAGTTAAAGCATTCCTGGAGGCAGTGCACTGAATCCTCTGTCCACATGTTTATGTCTCTGGTCTTCGCCTTGCCTCTTCTGAGAGCAGTTTTATCTGTGGGCAGCAAATGTACACAGTTGTGATCTGAGGATCCTAAAGGAGGAAGGGGAAGGGATTTATAGGCCCTCTCAATGGATCCATAGCACAGGTCCAATGTCTCTTTTCACCTGGTTGGGCAGGAGACATACTGATAAAAGTTTTTAAGTGTCTTCTTTAAAGAAACATGGTTAAAATCCCCAAGAATAAAGTTTGGAGCCTCTGGGGAAATCGACTGCAACCGCTGTACCACATCAAAGACAGTGCTAGAGGCGGAGGCAGCATCCGCCCTTGGGTGAATGTACACAGTCGTTATGAAAAGTTGGGGGAACTCACGGCAGATAAAAGGGGCGTAGCGACACGGACAGAAGCTCCACATCGGGTGTACAGATGCGCTCTCTGACCGTGACAGATGTGCAGTACTGTTTATTAATATATAAACATAAGCTGCCCCCCTGATGTTTCCCCGTTACCTCTTCCTGCCGATCCGAGCGAAGTGGGGCTCCAAAGCCGTCAATCCACAGGTCCGCATCCCGGTCATGCGCCGTAAGCCACGTCTCCGTGTACACCATGACACAGCAGTTCTTGAAGTCCTTCTGATATCGTACATTCCCTTGAATTTCATCCACTTTATTTCTCAGGGATTGTACGTTCCCCATAATAATAGAAGGAAGAGGAATGTGGTTAAGCTGATGCCTCCTCAGGTTTAATCTTACGCCTCCACGCTTTCCACGTTTCCTCCTCTTGTCTCTCTTTTCATCGCTGTGTCCATGAAAATCTCTTAAAATAAAGTCCGGCAGTTGCGGCACAGACTCAAACACAGATGCTGCATTATCCATGTTTAAATGCAGTAACATGTCTCTGGAATACTGTATTCTTCCCGGCGTGATCGCGATTGGGCTTACCTCCAAAACAAAGAGCCGGTAGGAAAAAAATGACAACAAGGATGAAATCCATACTGATGGAACCAGGGAGCTCTTTGTTATATAGTCCAGAAACATTCAAGGACAAAAACGACACAGAGAATTTTGTTAAAACACATTAAAGTGCGTAAAAACAGAGACACAGACGTCAAACTTTTTCAGGTAAGGGTAAGGACAGGTAAGGGTCCTTCCCCGACAGGCTGGCTTGGCGAGCGAGCCATCGGCGGAGACTCTTCAGGGTGAAATGGGCGCAGTGTCGGCATGAAGCTGGTTGCTTCTATTGCGAGTCAGGCATGTTCCAGCCCGAGGCAAGACGAGCAGACCTGGTGTGTGTCATTACTCGAGATCTTATTCCCGCAATTACAGAGACAAGCTTCCGAGTCATGCTGTAACTTGGATGATTTGCCTGACATGCTTATTAAACTTGACGTGATAAAATCGGGGGCGGCAGTGGCTCAGGAGGTAGAGCAGGTCGTCTAATAACCTGATGGTTGGCGGTTCGAATCCCGCTCTCCCCAGATATCCTGCCGTTGTGTCCCTGGGCAAGACACTTCACCCGCATTGCCTCCAGTGCCCATAACACTGGGTATGAATGTGTACAAATGTATAAAAATGTTCGGTGGTGGCCGGAAAGGCCGTTGGCGCAGATTGGCTGCCACGTTTCCGTCAACCTGCCCCAGGGCAGCTGTGGCTGCAGAAGTAGCTAGCCACTACCATTGTCTGTCTGGAGTGAATGAATAATGTACCTATTTGTAAAGCGTCTTTGAGTATATATGATAAAGCACTATATAAAATCGATGCATTATTATTAAAATCAGTGTCCAAGACGTCCAGTATGTTTAAAAACACTAACTTTATTCCAAATTACCATTAAAATCCATAACAACAATAAAGTTCCTTACGACAAAAGGTTCCGAAGACACAAACAGGTCTTGCCATCTCAGCGGTCAAAAACTGTTTTTTCCTTCTGGGTAGAACACCTGCCCGGACAATGACTGGTTCCTATTTGTACAATTGGGCTTAATTGGCTCCTACATATACACTCTTCTCTGGTGTGAGCAAGACTAGGATGCATTGTCATTAACAGGGGTGTTAACTTGTAGGATAACAGCTTAGCTGGTGTGCTAGCCTGTGGGCGCGAAGTTGGCTGTATTGCCCACCTTTGAGCACATTGTTAGCTGGTGTGCTAACGTATAGCGCGGTGTTAGCTGGTGTGCTAAAACTGTGCAAGTGGGGAAAAAAGAGATGACTTCACCGAAATTAGGTTGCTATTTTCCTGCTCTAGCCTATGGTGAAGACTAGAGAGTCTCTTGCTAAGTGGAAGCAGCTGCTAGCGCCCAGTGACAGAATGAACACCAAACTCCAGTCTATGGGCAGTAAAGCCAGCTAGCCCAAGGCTTCTCCAAAGCGAGAAGAGGCTTTTGAATAACGCCATGTCGTAGCATGGGCTTCTTATAAGAGGTGATTATGCGAGGCGTAGCATTGCAGTCATCTGCCAATCAGAATTGGTGTAATGAGATAAATGCTTCTGAGGTATACGCAGGAGGGGCGTCCCCCCATAGTGAGACATCGAAACGAGTACTATGAAGAAGAACAACAAAATATTGTCAATCTAACTGTATTTAATGGGTTATCCTGACCTTCTTTTAACAATTATATATAAATGTTTTTAATGAGCATTCATCCATGTACTGTCTCTGTTTTCAGCCTCTTTTGCTCCTATCTGCTTTGCCATCAAATCAAAGGAAAATGACCTGCTGCCACTGGAGAAGAACCGAGTACGGCTGGACGATGACTCGGATGAGGACAAGGTCTTAGTTTATCTTTGTCTCTTGACTGTACTCATGGTAGCTCTACAGTACTGGAGAAAGAAAACTACTCCTTGAAAATGTTAATTCTGTAGCCTTAACAATAATGAATGTTTTCATAAAGTTGTTAGAAGATAAAGGCGTGGAAGCTGTGGTGAGCCGAATGGAGATGGCTGACAAAGAACCTCCTCCTGTCAGTGCAGCTGAGGAAAAGAGACCTCCTCTCAGTTTGGAGGAGTTGGAAGCAAAACAAGGTAACTTCAGTAATGTTCTGCTGTCCTTTATTCTGAAAGGGTAATAAAGAAAACTTTAATGGAACTTTTGTGGTTGACCCCTTGGAAGAAAAAAAAAATGCAAATCATCAATCTAGGTATTGACTGATGATTGTGTCAGTTACCTACAGTGTTTTCTTCCTTCTTACTAGTCTAGACTTACAGATACATCTAAAACAAATAGGTTATCATAAAAAAATGAAAGTTCCAAGCCCTGGTAAATGGAAAGTGTTGTGTCAGGAAAGACATCCGGTGTAAAATCTTTGCCAAATCAAACATGCGGCTCATGATGAATGAGACTTCCATACCGGATCGATCATGGCCCAGATTAGCAGCAACTGCTACCGGTGCTGTTAACTAGCATGGTGCCGGTGGATATTGGGCAACTGCTGGTCGCAGATCGGGGTGGAGCAGAGGGGGGGATGGCCTGTTTGGAGGGGACATAGAGAGGGTTGGTGTTACAGAAGAAGATGCAAAGGATAGAGTGAGATGGAGGCAGATGATCCGTGGCGGTGAGCTCTAAAGGGAGCAGCTGAAAGAGGAAGATTACATACAATAAAGCATACCTGGTTTTCATTAGTTAGCTACAGACATGGACAGATTTGTTGGTAATCTTCCGTTAAAGAAAGAAAATCCCACAATGGTCACTGAAATAACTTGAAACTAACAAAAGTGATAATAAATTTTTAAAAAAAATATGAAAATCAGATGACTAATGAAAATCAGACATTACTTTTGAGTTTTGGTTCTAACTAATGAAATTGGCCTGGACAAAAGTGATGATACCCCTAGAAAAGATGTAAAATAATGTGACCATAGGGACATGCACGCAAAAGGAAATGCAACCCTAGGTTGATCAGGATAGTTCGCATTGTAGAAAAACAGCCTAGGAAATCATCCAGAATCATTCAAGCTGAACTCCGATGTCAAGGTAAGTCACTTTCTAATTGCACCGTGGGTCACATTTTGAACAGTAATGGACTCCATGGAATAAGACCAGGGGGTTATTGTTACTTTTTATTATTACTATTGACAGAAAAACATTAAAAAGCCAACCAAAATACATGGTGACGAGCCTCAATGTTCCGGGAGGTTGTCCTTTGGACTGATGAGACATAACTAGAGCTTTTGGGCCAGTCACATCAGCTCTATGTTTACAGAAGGAAAAACAGCTGGAGCAGTTTGCTCACAAGGAGTGGGCCAAAATACCTGTGGACAGGTGAGAAGTCTCACTGAGAGTTATAGAAACTGCTTGATTGCAGTGATTGCATCAAAAGGTTGTGCAACAAAATATTAAAATGATTCTGTTGAACCAAAATTCAAAAGGAATATCTGATTTTCATTAGTTAGTTTTCAGAAACTTTTTTATTTAATATTACTTTTAATAATAATAATAATGCATCAGATTTATATAGCACCTTTCATAGACACTCAAAAACGCTTTACAATGGATACATTATTCATTCACTCCAGACAATGGTAGTGGTAAGCTACTGCTGTAGCCACAGCTGCCCTGGGGCAGACTGATGGAAATGTGGCTGCCAATCCGCGTCAACGGCGTCTCCGACCACTACCAAACATTTATGTTTGGTATATTTATTTCATTTTCATGGACTCCAAGTACTGACATGGTAGCTGCATGCAAAGAGATACAGTAAATAAGCTCACCAAGCTCTCACACAGTGATCCTCAGGTGGGTCTGCATCCAGGCTGTGCTCAAGGTCGAAGTTCAGGGTCAAACATCAGGAGATCTGAGCATCAGGCTGGAACGAGCTCCTCTGTTATTGACAGTCTGGTTTTCCCGCCTTTGCAATCAAGATAGGATAGATGAAAACAAATGCAAATGTACTCATTGATATTGGCTGGCTAAATTACAGCATTACCTGCAAACATTAGTGCATAGTTACTTTCTTTCATAAATTGAACAAAGGAATGGATACACAGTTGTGTATATACAGGATTGTTATATATGACTCTATATTGCTTTGGGGTTTTTTTAATTACCAGAAAAAAAACAAACTTTTGAGTAGTAACAAGTTTTCCTTTATCTTGCTTTATCAAGTCAAAAGTCCTCTGACATATAACCAGCTGTGGCAAAAACCCCACAGTTACAGCTTCCAACTACTGTGTTAACCACTCTTTTTCTGTCCCTTAGCTAAGCAGAAACTGGAGGATCGTCTGGCAGCTGCAGCCAGGGAAAAGCTGGCCCAGGCCTCTAAGGAGTCCAAAGAGAAGCAGCTCCAGGCAGAGAGGAAGAGGAAGGCTGCACTCTTCCTCCAGACACTCCGTGGCCCTTTCCCTGGAGAGCCTGAGGTCAAGAGAGCAGAGCCAGACTCATGCACTCAGCTGGAAGTAAGGGAATGGTTGGAAAGCTTATGTGTGCATGTTCTTCAACAAAAGTGGCACGATCCTTCAACACCTTTCCCTCGTACATCATGGAACGGTGAATGCTGGCGAATGTAGCGCTCTGTAGCGGTTTTGTCAGGGTTTGTAAAAGGTTAACAAATGGTTTGCAAACAGTGTTTCTTGTTACCCCAAAATTTTGAAAGCATTTGAATGTTTTCAAATATATTTTTCCACAAACAGCTGCAAATGTTTGCAACAGGTTTGCAACCAATTGTAATAAGATAAGATAAGATAAGCCTTTATTAGTCCCACAACGGGGAAATTCCAGGATTGCAACAGCACAGGGATAGCAACACTCAGAGCAACAATCAGAAGGCAAGAAAAAAAGCAAGCAAGCAAGAGCAGCTAATATACATATGTACATATTACTATAAAATATATATATACACACACACAGACACACAGTGCAGAGCATTGTAGCTGGATGGAATAAATATATGAATATATAAACACACAGTGCGGAGCATTATAGCTAGATGGAATAAATATGTAGATATATAAACACCCACAGTACGGAGCATTGCAGCTAGGTGGAATAAATATGTAAATATATAAACACACACAGTGTGGAGCAATGTAGCTAGATGGAATAATATGTAGATATATAAACACACAGTGCGGAGCATTGTAGCTAGATGGAATAAATATATAGATATATAAATATAAACACACCCAGTGCGGAGCATTGTAGCTAGATGGAATAAATATGTAAATATATAAACACACACAGTGCAGGGCATTGTTGCTAGATGGGATGAAACAGCATAACCGTCTACTTAGTTATCCTACATGGTATGATTATGTGCCCATACATATTCTCACCCTCCATAGCGACCGGTATTTTCCTAGTTGTATGCCGAAGGGGACCATTGTGTAAGTCTATTGCATCTTTTGCATTCAAAAACTATTAGTTTGTTACGTCTTTTTGCCATCTCTGCGAGCAGCCCTGCTTAGGTTGTACAGTCTGACAGCCGTTGGTAGGAAGGACCTGCGAAACCTCTCGGTTGTGCACCTGGGATGATGTAGTCTGCTGCTAAATGAGCTCCTCAGTGCATTCAGTATGTCCTGCATAGGGTGGAACTCGGACTCCAGCAGAGATGACAGTTTAGCCACCGTCCTTCTCTCTCCTATCTCCTCCACCGGATCAAGGCGCTGCCCCAGGACAGAGCTAGCTTTCTTGATCAGTTTGTTCAGTCTCTTCCTATTGGCTGCAGTAATGCCACTGCCCCAGCAGACCACTCCAAAAGTGATGGCTGATGCCACCACCGTGTCATAGAATGTCTTCAGCAGCGCCCCTTGTACACCAAAAGACCTGAGTCTCCTCAGCAGGAACAGCCTGCGCTGTTCCTTCTTGTAGAGTGTGTCAGGATTGTGTGACCAGTCTAGTTTATTGTTCAGATGAACACCCAGGTACTTATAGGATGTCACCATCTCAATGTCTGTTCCCTGGATGTTTACTGGTGCTGTGAGGGGTTGCCCATGCCTGCGGCAGTCCACCACCAGCTCATTAGTTTTCCTCGCGTTGATCTGGAGGCAGTTCCGATGGCACCAGTCCACGAAGTCCTGGATAAGCCCTCTGTACTCAGCTTCATCTCCATTGGAGATGAGGCCAACGATCGCAGAGTCATCAGAGAACTTCTGTAGATGGCAGTGTGTTGTGTTGTGTGAGAAGTCCGCAGTATAAAGTGTGAACAGGAAGGGAGCCAGCACCGTTCCCTGGGGGGCCCCCGTGCTACCGATGATCGTGTCGGACACACAGTCCTGGGTTCTCACAAACTGAGGCCGGTTCGTGAGGTAGTCCAGGATCCATGATGACAGGTGCTGGTCCACCCCTGCGCGCAGCAGCTTGTCCTTCAGGATCATCGGTTGGATGGTGTTGAAAGCACTGGAGAAGTCAAAGAACACGATCCTCACCATATTCCCGGGCTTCTCCAGGTGGGACAGAGAACGGTGAAGGAGGAAGATCACCGCATCCTCCACCCCAATGCCATGCTGGTAGGCGAACTGGAGTGGATCCATCGCTGGTTCCACCAGGGGGTGGAGGTGAGCAAGGAGCAGTCTCTTCAGGGTCTTCATCAAGCGGGACGTCAAGGCCACCGGTCTGTAGCTGTTCAGGTCTTTGGGGTGGGAAGTTTTTGGTACAGGTACCACACAAGATGTTTTCCACAGCTGTGGTACCCTCCCCAGCTTCAGGCTCAGGTTGAAGATGTACGTCACAATCCCACACAGCTGGTCTGCACAGGACTTGAGGAGCTTTGCGCTGATGCCGTCCGGTCCCGACGCCTTCCTCGCCTTGATCTTCCTCAGCTCCGTCCTCACCTGGGTCCTGGTCAGGGTCAGGATGGGGGGCTGTGTGTTGGGAGTGGCGGGGTGTTGGTGGAGTGGGGAGTGGGCAGCAGGACTTGATTTCTTTAGAGGCAGCAGTGGTTGTTGTGCAGTCAGGGGGGAGGGCGGTTGGTCAAACCTATTGAAAAACAGATTCAGGTTGTTCGCCCACTCCCTGCCCCCCATGGCCTGGGGGGAGGTATTCTGGAGCCCAGAGATGGTTTTGAGGTTTCTCCAGACCCCGCTGATGTCGCTCTGTTGCAGCTTCAACTCCATCTTCTTCCTGAAGCTGTCCTTGCCTTCTCTGATCTTTCTCCTCAGCTCCTTCTGTACAGACTTCAGCATCTCCCTGTTCCCCGACCTGAAGATCCTCTTCTTCTCTCTCAGAAGTGTTTTTATCTCAGGGTTGATCCAGGGTTTGTTGTTTGAGCAACACTGTATGGTCTTGGTGGGAACGGATTTGTCCACACAGAAGCTGAGGTAGTCCGTGAAGGTGTGAGTGAGGCCATCCATGTCCTCACCATGTGGATCGCAGAGCTGCTTCCAGGCGGTGGCTTCAAAACAGCCCTTTAGAGTGTCCATTGTCTCCTCAGACCATAACTCCACTGTGCGCATGGCCGGAGGTTGTCTGTGCACTAGGGGTTTGTACACCGGCCGGAGATGAACCAAGTTGTGATCCGATCTCCCGAGTGGGGGGAGTTGTGATGAGGTGTACGCCTCCTTAGTGTTTGCGTAGAATAAGTCCAGTGTTTTATTGTCTCTAGTGTGGCATGTGACATACTGGGTGAACGTGGGTAGAATGGGAGATAGTGAAACATGGTTGAAATTGCCTGAGAGGAGGAGAAGAGCATCTGGGTGTTCTGTCTGCAGCCTGCTGGTTACTGAATGGATGACGTCACGCGCTGTCCCAGCGTTCGCCGTCGGATTTGCATAAACAACAATGCAGATCACGTGTGAGTGTTCTCTCGGGAGATATGTAGGCCGCATGCTAACAGCTAGCAACTCAATGTGAATGCATGTCACTAAAGTTCTTTTTGGTTCACCGAGCAGTGAACACTAGCAACTGTTTAAGAACCGTTATGACAGAACTGTTTGTGACCTTAAAAACTGTGTGCAAACTGTTTTGCAACCTTTTACGAACTCTTGACGAAATCCAAAAAGCACAGCTTTCTTCAACATTTGTCAGCATTCACCACTCCGTGAGATATTACCGTTAAAGCTCAAAGAACACAAGTTCTACTGAAATAGAATTTGAATGAATGAATGAATGAATTTATTCAGTAATAAAATAAACATACAAACAATACAATAAGAACACACAAAAGAACAACCGAAAGGGTGAAGGCTGAAGCTTGTGCTTATACAGTTCAAACCTTCAAATCATAGACTGTAAGCTGTTAGATAATCACTACCTGTTACTTCTGTGAAAACACATTTTCTGTGTTTCAGTCATGCCGCATTGATTTTTATTGCACATCATTCCTACATCGGTACACTCAAAATCAAAAGGAAGTACAAGACACCAGTAGCATAAAGGAGAGAGCCATCATAGAAGTATATTGATGCAAAGTCAGGTATCTCCTCATGTGGACCAAATGCATTCCCATGTCATATGGGAATCATGGGTGCAAACCCAAAGTGTGTTTTTCCTGTTTTTGCAAGAACTGCAGGGGTAGGCACATGGTCAGTGGCTGGGCAACCAAGTCCTGGAAGAGTCCTGGTTGTGCCAAGCTTCTTCCATTTGAGTTTTATGGAGGCCACTGTGGTCTTGAAACCTTCAGCGCAGCAGAAATGGTTCTGTAGCCTTCCCCAGATCTGTGCATGTCAACAACCCTGTCTGTAAGCTCTGTAGGCAGTTCTTTTGACCTTAAGATCAGGTTTTCTTTGCTCTGATATGCCTCGTCAGCTGTGAGGCCTTCTATAGAGAGCTGTGACTTTCACACCTGCAAACTAGTCACTTCTCGGCAAAATTTGCTGATTTGAATCCCAAATATGTCACTCATAGGAATTGTGCAGATCCAAAGGTTTTTTTGGGGGGGTGGGGGGGGGGTGACTGCGGCCACTGGCAGTTTCCCAGAGACGGGGGTTTCAGAAACAACTTTGTCCAATCACTGCAACTTTACCACAATTTTGGCGAGTTGTCATCAACTTCTGCTAATTTTGTCATTCAAATTTGTCCCTGATTGGCACTCAGACACTCAGTCTAACCAGTCAAATGCGTTGCTGCACTACGCTCACTTCCGTGTTTACAGTGAGTATTAACGGAACACATCAGCAAAAAAAGTGTGCTATTAAAAAAAAAAACCCACTCATCCACAAGTTTTCCCACACCGTCCCTTCCTCTGTCTCCCCTGGCTCGCCAGTGGACATTTCCCCCGTGTCTGTCTTGACCACGTGTATGAAGTGTTTGTGTTGGGAAAAGTCCCCCTGCCTTAAAGTACCCTGTTTTAGGAGCATGCATAAAGAGAGATGCCGTAAAACCACAAACGAGCAAATCTAGCCAGTGTTTGAACATTTTATCCATCTTTAGAGGTAAAATCATTACTACATCTGGTCAGTGAGCTTTAAAGCTGTGAATCTCTGGTCTGGACACAGAGCAACATAATAAATTATTTCTTTTTTCCGCTCCGCTCAGTACCGAGTGGTTGGGGACCATAGGGAGTTTTTCAAATGTAGGCGCTGCAAATAATTTCAAAAGCTCTACTCTTTAACATGCATTCAGTGCAGTTTAGCTGTTGTAATGGATATTGTGTTAAAGTCTGTATTTGTTGTTGCACAAGAGTTTTTCTGTATCGCAGAAGTTTCTGCTTAATTTACAAATCACTGTTTAATAGGAAATTTTTGACAATCCTGTGCTTTTCTTGTGGTGTTATGTAGAATATCACTGCAGTAAACTACAGAAAAAAGCATCTGCTTTAAAATTTGTAATTCTTCCCACAACTTTTAATGCAGAAAAACACTTGAAAATATTGCAACTTTTACCACAACTTTTTAAAAAAGCTCCCATGAATTCAGGCTTTTTGGGCCGCAGCAATCATAAAAACAACCCATGAAATCCTGGAGGGACTGAATTATGGCAACAAGGGCTCACATGCTCTTTTGGCACACTGCCAAACTGAGGCACACGGGCTGAAAATGTGCATGATACTGACTGCAGCCAGCCAAAATATGACCCATGTTCCGCATTCAAAACTTGAGTTACATAACTATGCAAGTATTCTCAACCAAATGACTTGATAAGTGTGAAATATAAAAAAAAAGTCCATTCTTACTTCATACAAAAAAACTTGAGGTAAAAGTGGTCATTGTGTAAAATAGTGTTTCATTATTTTATAGGATATTTATTGATTAATTTTATTGCTACGTTAATGTGTAGCATTGAAAGGTTGAAAAAATTACTTTTAAGTGTTAAGTGTGTTAAACACTGTTAATAAATGTGCTTTGTTATCTGAAGCAAGTTTTGTCTTTTCCCTTTATTTTCTTCTCAGAGTACACCAGAAAGCTGAAATTTACATGTTAAAATCACAACATCTCTCTGGGGAGATGCCCCAGACTCCCCTACAGGGGTTTGGTTTGCCACCTTTTTCACCCCTTCGGAGTCTGCAAGTATGGGCTTTGCAAATCATGTCCAATCAGTTTAGTTTTCCACAGGTGGACTCTAATAAATCTGTAGAAACATCTCACAGTGATCAAGAGAAATAGGAGACACCACCTGAGCTAATTTTCTTTTTAATAAATTTACAGAAAAATCCTAAAATTCATTATTTTGTCATTATGGGGTACTGAGTGTAGATTAATGAGAAAAAAACAAATTTAAATGATTGTAGCAACATAAAAAAATAGGAGAAATGCAGTCGGGTGAATACTTTTGCAAGCCACTGTATTTTGTTCTATTCTATATAAGTTCATTCAGTTTCACTGTCCATGCATATGATGCTGGAATTTTGGAGGTGTGAAAGTGTACAGATTTGAAGCCAGTCTGCTGTGGAGGGGTGAGGTTTTATTGGCATCCACAGATACATGCTCCATGATTAAAGCTTGATGTGTCTATAGACCATCGGTGACCCTTCTGTGTGGAGTTTGCATGTTCTCCCCGTGTCTGCATGGGTTTACTCAGGGTACTCCACTTTCCTCCCACAGACCAAAGACATGCAAGTGAGGTTAACTTGGCATCAATTGGGGATTCTAAATTGTCCCTAGGTATGGATGTGAGAGTGAATGGTTGTCTGTCTCTCTGTGTTGGCCCTGCGATGGACTGGCGATCTGTCCAGGGTGTACCCTGCCTCTCGCCCAAAGATGCTAGGATAGGCTCCACCCCCCCCCCCCCCCCGCAACCCAAAAAGGATTAAGTGGAAGAAGATGGATGGATGGATGGTATCTATAGATAGGATTAGGTTAAAAAAAGGGCTCTTAACAGTATCTGTGCTTTTTTGTTGTGTTTAAACCCATTCGTTTGATATCTTTCTTCTTTGCCATGTGTGTAGCTCCAAGAAGCCCTCTTTGCTTTCTCTGAACCTGCACCTCCTCAAGGATCCCCAGCACACGGGTTCTGGCAGAATCAAAAATTCTCCATAGAAAACTATGGACCTTGTTGCAACAGAGAACCCCCATCCTGTTCATCATCCTCATCCTCTCACGCTACCTCCAGAGGCCCAGATGGAGTCAGAGATCGAGACAGAAATCGTGACAGAGATCAAGATCGAGCTCGAGACAGAGCTCGTGACAGAGATCAAGACAGAGCTCGTGACAGAGATCAAGACAGAGCTCGAGACAGAGATCAAGACAGAGCTCGAGACAGAGATCAAGACAGAGCTCGAGACAGAGATCAAGACAGAGCTCGAGACAGAGATCAAGACAGAGATCGAGACAGAGCTCGAGACAGAGATCGAGACAGAGATCGAGACAGAGCTCGAGACAGAGATCAAGACAGAGATCGAGACAGAGCTAGAGACAGAGATCGAGACCGAACGAGAGGCCGAGATGGGGACAAGGAGAGAGACAAAGACAGAAAGAAGAAAAAACACAAGAGGAGGTCGAGATCAAGGTCAAGATCAAGGACAAAGAGCAGACACTCCCTTCCCGGTGCCTACAGGAGAGGCCACCATTCCAAGTAAGAGACTGTAAATCAAGCTGTGTTATTACATGATTGTCAGTATTTTTTCTTTTCACATTTTCTCCTGATGTTCAGTTGGGAGATTACTAAAACATGGAACGAATGGTACGGAGCGTTCCGTCCACGTTCCGTACAGAACGTTCCATCCATGTGTTCTGTCTATGTGCCGTACGGAACAGTTTATACGCATTCTGTACAGAGCTATCCTACTAGCTAGCGGTCTGAAGTGTTTTATGAACATGTACATGGAACATGAGATACAGAACGTTCTGTATATGATGTTCCATATGCTAGTGTTCCGTACATGTTCTTTGGTCACGCTAGCTAGTGGTCCAGCCTCCTGATATTCCCAAGTGCCTTACATGGGGCGGCTTTGGTGCAGGTGTAGTATAGCCAACTACTAATCGGAGGGTCAGGGGTCAATTCCCACTCCGTCTGCAGTCTGCATGTCAAGGTGTCCTTGAACAAGACACTGAATCCCCAGTTGCTCCTGGTGGGTCAAGCCAGCACCGGTGCATGGCAGCTCCGCCACCATCAGTATTTGAATGTGTGTGTGAATGGGTGGATAGCAGGATCTATGAAGTGCTTTGGTCATCCAGAGATGAGTTAAAAATTGCTATATAAGTGAACGCCATTTACCATATGGAATGCTAGCAGTCCTCCTAGCTAGTAGTCTGAAGTGTTTACTTGCACAATCTGTACACGTTTCGTTGATACGTAATGTTCCAAACGAGACACTAGCAGTCCTGCTAGCTTGCGGTCCAGCCTGCTAATATTCCCAAGTGTCTTACGTACATGTTCTGTAGATGCATAGAGTGCAGCAGGCAGCACAGTTTCACTGTGGCCCGAGCACTGTGGGCTGACAGCTGTTCCCCGGTCCTGTGAGGGAGCAGCCCTGGTGAGTCCCAAGGGAGGAGGTGGATCCATTCCTCCAATTGACCGATTGATGAAAGCTTCAAAATATATTAAACCAATGTAGCATGTAGTGAAGCAGTGATGACATTTGAAGCTTCGGATGTCATCAGTCATGTGATATTAGTGTTTTATGGAAGATACAAGTGTCAACACACTGAAGAGTGAGACAAGCTCCAAAGCTTTTGTATCATTTGCCCATCACTACTTGTGTGTTCTTTTTTCCTTATTTATTCATTTGTTAATAATTGCATTTGCACTTATTTACAACCATTATGTACAGGATATGAGCTGTATATGTACGGAATGTGCTAAGTACAGACTGTGGCTTATGACGAATGCACATTGACATAGAACTGACAGCAGGCAGGATCGGCAGATGTCCCATATTGAACATGTACAGAAGATGTTTGGTACGGAACATGTACAGGACGTTCCATATGGAACGTTCTTTACTGTTGATTCTGCGTTTTAGTAGGCACTGTTCAGTTGTTTTCACAATATCACAATATTTAGCTCTGCCTTGAACTGCAGTTATGTTTTCTGTTCTTTCTTTATTCAAATGGCAGTTGTTAATGTAGCATCTATTTTTCTGGGTTCATAATCTTACTGCAGAAAAATAGGCTGCAGATGGTTTTATTGCGCCCTCACTGCTGTCACACAAATCAGGGGAGAATAGTTTCTTAAGCCTTTTATTGTTTTGTATTTTGTTTATACTGGTGATCCCAGCCCCCGACCAACAGTGATCTGTGTGGAGTTTGCATGTTCTTCCCGTGTCTGCGTGGGTTTACTCCGGGATTTCTCCGGTTTCCTCCCACATGCCAAAATCATGCAAGTTAGGTAAATTGGCATCAAACTGGGAATTCTAAATTGTCCTTAGGTGTGACTGTGAGAGTGAATGGTTGTCTGTCTCTCTGTGTTGGCCCTGCGATGGACTGGCGATCTGTCCAGGGTGGACCCTGCCTCTCGCCCAAAGATGCTGGGATAGGCTCCAGCCCCCGCGACCTGAAAAGGATTAAGCAGAAGAAGATGAATGAATGAATGGTGCGTTGCCTGTAGAACCAAGTATTCCTGTCTGAAACAGGGATCCCAGTCAGGTTTTCCAGGCCCAAATGTAGGCTGTGTTTGAAAGAAATACAGAGAGGCGAAGCCTGTATGTCGGCAGTCACATGTTAGACTTTGACAAATATAAAAGGGAGTAAATGGCACTAAGATTTATTTGTGTAAATATTATTTACAGACTACCTAATTATTGAAATTGAATGGGTCATCCAAGTTTTTTCTAAGTTAAGAGCACGCTGGAGAACGCTGAAACACACTGGTATACGGTGTAGTTTGCCGAGCTCCTCTGAAAATTTTCCTACGTATCCAGCGTATGGCTGATACGTGCTGCATTCATGGAGCAAAGGTTATAGGGAAGTTATGTGTTCGTGTACAGACGTTACTTGTCAGCGTCTCAGTTACTCAAAAGTCAAAATACGTTGAGATTAATGTCTAGTGTACCCAAAAATTATTTCTAACATATGAGTAATGCTCTTTGAACCCATGTGCAACTTATTGAACGGGTTTCTAACTTACTGCTACTCTATAATGACATATTTGCAGTGTTGGTTCACAGGAAAAACCCGTACAGAGCTCTGCTGCTGTCTGCAGTGCACACACACACACACACAGAGAGAGAGAGAGAGAGAGAGAGAGAGCTAAACACACGTACTTGTTCGTATAACAGGACCTGTCGGGGATGTGTCTGAGCACTTTCAAGTTACAGGATAAAGATCCAAATCACCGTTTAGCCCCCCCCCCCCTGTTTTTTTTTTAATCTTTGACTGCAGTCTGTACCATCAGCTGTCCAGTGGTGTTCTGATAAATATGCCAAAATGTCAGAACACCTGAGGAGGAGGATCCAATCAGCTGATCGCTCGAAACACAGAGCTCAGCTGTTTTCCATGATAAATCACACCTGTTGGCTGCACATCCCTGCAAAACTACACTCCATGCATTATCTGGGTTTTTTTTCCACTTTGTTGAAAATAAACTTTTTTTAATCGCCATCAGTTAGCGTGCCTTTGAGCCAGGTCATGTGGGCTACTGCTTCTCCTGGCATTTTCTGTGTTGATACACTGGTGCTCTTTGACAGACTTGGGTCCCCGTTGGTGCTCTGCCCAGTCTGCATGCGCACCTCATGTTCTCCACATATGCCAAATTATCCTTTAGACCTGTGCAATCACGGCAACTTTATGGTATAATTTTTTTTAAGCATTAAATCTTCAGTATTGTCTTTTTCTTCTAGTCAAATTTGTTGTTTTTCACTTCTTGTTTTGTCCAGTAAACACTGTGGTGATTGACAGGTCGTGATGTCGCATATTATCCAATCAGCATGGCCGTGACACCGCATGTTATCCAATCAGCATGGCCGTGATACCGTGTATTATCCAATCAGCATGGTCGTGATGCTGTGTATTATCCAATCAGCACAGAGTCAATCCAAAGCCTGACCCACATTTCCTGAAGCCAGAGCATGAAGAGACAGAGTGTTGGCTAAACTATTATTAATAAAAAATTACGTATTTTGAATGAGCATCTCCATACTTGGGGATGCACACCCTCGTAACCTCAGCAAAGCACTTATAAAATCTGAGGTCAGTCTGACAGACAGTTCAAGAGATATGCATGGAACAGACACATGCTATCATGCTGCCCTTATCCAGAAAAGTCAAGCTCTGCACTGAGAGAAAAGGCTGCAGCCTTTCCTAGAAAATAAGGCTGTGGCAGGGACAAAGTAGCCAGCACACACATGTTGTGCACCAACATCAGGGGTCAGCAACCTGTACTACTCAAAGAGCAACTGTGAGTGATTTCTGCCTAAAAACCGTGGATCCACAAAAATCTCTGAGCCTAAAAACGGAGATGAAACAGCAGCATTTCAACTACAATCTGACCTGACAACAGGATGAACAGTTTATTCTTATAAATTTGCAGCTTTTTATTTTTAATTTTAACTTTTTTCCTCAAAAAATTGCTTCTTTGTATAGTAATTTTTTTGATTATTTGCAAAAAGTTTTTTTTTCTTGCAAAAATGTGTGTTTTACTCATTAAACCAATGGGTTTTTTTTCCAAAATTTGCTATATTTTTGGCATAAATGTATTTAACTTTTTTATTCTAAATTTGGCTTATTTTTCTTTGCAAATTTAAACCATTTAATGAGTAATATTGAAGATTTTTCCATGTAAATTTGTAACATTTTTCCCAATAAAGTTAGGTGTGTTTCCCATAAATTTTGAAATTTTTGTTATCTTCTGCTTTTCTTATAAGATGGTGTTATCTGTTACCCTTTTCAGGTAGAAATGCTACCTTGTTCATATAAATTTGCAACCAGTTTCTAATAAAATTATAGCTTTTTCGAATAAATTTGACCTTTTTTTTCCAATTTTGTTTTTTTCCCCCATAAAATCACAACATTTTCCTTAAATTTTGAGAATGTGTTTTCAGAAATTTTCAGCTGTTCTCATAAATTTATTGGCACTGTTGCCTAACAGCTAGAAGGTTCCAGGTTCCAATCCCCAGGCTGGCAGGGGTGGGAGCCTTTCTGTGTGGAGTTTGCATGTTCTCCCTGTGCTGCGTGGGTTTACTCCGGAAGCTCCAGTTTCCTCCCATAATCACAATTATGTAATACCGCGCTATGGACAAGTCTACTGTGGAGGATAATGAGCAACCACAACAACCGCGGTGTTCACTTTTTTTTGTGTGTGTGTGGCTAAATCTCGTTGTTCAGTTATGTGCCCCTATTGATTAATAAATAAACTGTTAAATGTTAAGTGTATTTTTATTGCCAACAGCATGTTTGCACCCGGTACTGATGGCGGCAGCACCTGATACTGTGGAAGCTTCCACAGCACCGGTGCATGTAGGGCACGCTCTCTCCAGACGGACTCCCACTGTTGCCAACTCCTCAGTAAAGAAAGTAGCTATTGGCTGTCCTAGAAGTCGCTAAATGACGTCATCACCTAATTTGTATAATTGGTCATTTGCATGTAATTGTAATGGATGCTGTAGGAGAGAAGAATAATGTCGTGGGAGAGACAAAAAGTGAGTACAAACACCCGAAATATCTTTAGAACTACAAATTAACTTTCTTCTGGTTTATTCGTGGCTTGTTTGTTTTAATTTGGCATTTAAATAGGCCATCACTTCTGTATCAATTTAATTGTGCTGTACAACTGTACAATGACAATGAAGCCTATTCTATCATCTCCAATAAACGGCTTCAATCAACCTTGGAATTCAGGCTTTGATTCCCACTCCTTTCTATATTTTTGAGCGTACAGTTTAAACAGTGACATGACGAGCTCGCTGCTAGATGTTTAGCCCATGTCTCACTCACTCACTCACTCACACTCTCTCTCTCTCTCTCTCACTAGAAGCAGCCTGCTCCTCACTATCTCCACCACTGATAAAATTTGCGCATTTGCTGATTCCCCAAACAAAATGGCCACTCCCACGCTTAGATTTGTGCCGTGACTGAGTGAAAATGGGCCTTTCCACCACAAGCCCCAGTCGACTTCATCCGCCAAAGTGGTATGAGTTTCCTGCAAAAACAAAATGGTGATACCCTTCCGTTTGAACAGGTCACTAACGAATCCCCTTTTATGAGTACCCCTCCCACCATTTATGTTTAAGGTCCCTAATTGTATTTTCTGCATTATGGCGATATTTGTGAGGAGCACCGTGCTTTGCCATGGAAATCATTCCATCTTTGCGCGCTTGGCCTTTTGTCCCCCTGCTGATTTACGCAGGGCTGCGAGGTGTTTCTTCAGGCGGTAGCGTTTTCTTTCATCCAGGAGGTCAACACCAACCTCCTTCCTCAGTACATTGACAGACCGAATAAATTTGTCAGTGTCACTGAAGTAATCTGCAATGTTAACGGCCCTATTGTTATAGGTCCCATCCAGGAAAGTATTTATTTCGTCCAGTGAATACAAATGCGCCTTGGCATCGCCATTAGCCCCAATAGACTCATTTTTAGCAGACTCCGCGTCGGTTCCACACTCCATTCCCTCAGCAGCACAACTCTGCTGACTGTCAGATTCAGCTGGCACGTCAGCTGGTGCAGCTGATCCTTCATCAGTCATGCGCTGACTGTCAGATTCAGCTGGCACGTCAGCTGGTGCAGCTGATCCTTCATCAGTCACGCGCTGACTGTCAGATTCAGCCGGCACGTCAGCCGGTGCGGCTGATCCTTCATCAATCACGTGGCCCGGGGCGGCGCCTATATCAGCCGACCTGCGTTTTTCCGCCTGCTGCTGTGATGTCGCAGCAGGCTGCGGAAACACAGCCGCTGATGTCACACAGCACGATGCTGAGTCCACGTCATGGACCGCTTGTGCACCATCGCCAGTCACGCCCCCAGCTGCAGGCCGCGCCGCGGGCGCCACAGGCACAGCGGCAGACCCCGGAGCACGAGCGGCGGAAGGCCCCGCCACGCCGTCTGCAGGCGCGGCAGGCGCAGCGGAGGCCCCGCCGGCAGGCTGTGTGGACTCGCCGGGCTCCGCCGCGGCGGAATCCCCCGCCACACCGTCCACAGCAGCGCCGCGTGCGGAAGGCTCACCGGCCGCCCCAGCCGCGGCCCCACCAGAGCCCCCCACCGGGCGCCTGTGCGGGCAGGTGAAACGTTTATGGCCCACATCGCCACACTCAAAACACTTCATTTGTCCCGCGCTCGCATAAACCATATAGTAGCCGTCCCCGTGTTTGACCCGGAAGGACACTTCCAGAGCCTGAGTGGGCGAGTCTAGAAACATGAACACCTGTCGCCTAAGTGATCTCACATGGTCTAAGTCGGTTTCCCTGATTCCCAAACTGACGTGTTTAAACGGGCCCGCAAACTTTCCGAATCTGCGGAGCTCCGCCGCCAGCTGCTCGTCAGTAATGAAAGGTGGAACACCCGAGACGATGACAAGCGTTGATGGAACTGCTAAGGGGGACACCTGCACATACACGTCCCCGATTACAATACCGCTCGCCACCAGAGCGTGGACATCCTCCTCAGTAGCCAGAAACACAACTACAGCCCTATTCATCCTGGATGCATAGCGGATCGCAGCAGGGCCCACTTGGGCCCGCACAGCCAAAAGGACCCCCTTCACAGTAACAGTGTCGTCCGGGGGAACGATCCGCACCCCCTGGCGGATAGATGGAGGTGGCATTTCCAAGGTCGCCATCCTCCTCCCCCAAAAACAAGAATTTATTATGCGGGCAGCGATGGAAAAGCAAAAAAAAGTTCCAACAGACCACGGAGTTCCCTATTTCCTCCCTCCTTCCTCAGCTACTGCGGTGTTACTGAACTCACCAGGGAAACGGGCAAAGTCATATTGGCACTTCAACAACAAGCTCCTACAGGACAATGCCTTTTGTCAGTATTTTGTGTGCTTATGGGAACACTGGATGACCACGAAAGCTCGTTTTGGTTCCCTCGACCAGTGGTGGGACGTTGGCAAAGTGCAAATTCGCCTTTTTTGTCAACGGTACGCTGCGTACTCAACTGCCATTATTAACGCCAAGGTCAGTGAACTGGAGGACGCTGTAAAGAGGCTGGAGGCCAGCTTGGTTACGGGTCGGGAGTCTACCGCTGGTCCTTTGCTGCAGGAGAAGAGATCGGCCCTGCGCACATTCTTGCAGGGCAGGGTGGAGGGGGCGCTAGTGAGGTCGCGCTTCACTCGCGTGCAGGACATGGATGCACCAACGTCCTTCTTCTTCAATTTGGAAAAGTCTACTGCGACAAAGAAGCAGATGGCTTGCTTGCCACTCCCAGATGGTCGCCTGACTACGGACCCGTCCGAGATGCGCCGCCATGCAGTGGATTACTATGGGGCCCTGTTTGCTGCGGGGACGTGTTGCAAAGAATCTCAAAATCAGCTCTTCGAGGCCCTTCCGGTGCTCGGCCAGGACGACAGGGCCGCTCTGGACTGTGCCCTGACATTGGATGAGTTGACTGTGGCTGTGAATCAGCTGGCGCTGGGGCGCGCGCCTGGACTGGATGGCCTTTCGTCGGAATTTTTTAAGCATTTTTGGAATGTGGTTGGACCAGACTTCTACAACGTTCTGATGGCCTGTTACACGGAAGGAACGTTACCTGTCTCATGTCGCCGTGCAGTGCTGTCTCTGTTGCCAAAGCAGGGAGACTTGGCCCTGCTGAAAAACTGGAGGCCTGTGGCTCTTCTTTGCACGGACTACAAGGTGCTTTCCAGGGCACTGGCAAACAGACTGAACACTGTCTTGGGTTTGATTGTGGATAGGGATCAAACATATTGTATTCCTGACCGGAACATTATGGACAATGTTTTCCTCATACGTGACGTTCTCCAGCTCAGTAAATGTCATGACTTACAGTTTGGAATTGTGTCTTTGGACCAGGAAAAGGCCTTTGACAGGGTTGACCATTCCTATTTGTTTTCTACCCTGAGGGGGTTTGGTTTTGGAAATATGTTTTTGAGGTGGGTCAATCTGCTATACACTGGAGCTGAGTGTTTGGTGAAGGTGGGGGCGAGACTGAGTCGGCCAATCCCTGTACACCGGGAAATACGCCAGGGATGTCCACTCTCGGGTCAGCTGTACAGCTTGGCTATTGAGCCTTTGCTGTGCAGGTTGCGCGCTCGGCTGGGTGGTCTGGTTCTGCCTGGGCCATCAAGCTGTGGCCGCCCGATTGTCTTGTCTGCTTATGCGGATGATGTTGAGGTTTTCATCACCACCAACGGGGATGTGCAGCGTCTGGTGGACACTTTGACAGTTTATGAAAGGGCATCTTCTGCACGGGTTAATTGGGCCAAGAGTGAGGGTCTATTGGTGGGCCACTGGCCACGTCAAGACATCCCTCGCCTGCCCGGCGGCCTTCAGTGGGGGACGGCTGGTCTCAAAGTGTTGGGGGTTTTTCTGGGTACGGAGGCCTTTGAACGAAAGAACTGGGAGGGTGTTAAGGACAAGGTGTGTGCCCGCATTGCTAAATGGAAATGGTTGCTACCACAGCTGTCATATAGGGGCAGGGTTCTGGTCGCGAATAATCTGGTTGCCTCGGCTCTCTGGCATAGGCTGGTGGCTTTGACACCGCCAAGGAGCCTCGTGGAGGACATTCAGAAGACAATCGTGGACTTCTTTTGGTCTGGTCGCCACTGGGTCCGCGCGCCAGTTCTCTACCTGCCTTTGGCCGAGGGGGGACAGGGCCTGGTGGACATACATTCCAAGATCGCCAGCTTCAGGATTCGAACTGCACAACGACTCCTTTACGGATGCGGACCCTGCATTCTATTGTATGCTAATGCATGAGGGTTTTTTTCTGTGTAGTCAAAATTTGGCTCACATATGAGCGTTTATTCTGATTACTATGTTTTTTCTCTCTCCTATTGTGTTTTCTTCCCCCTCCTCTCCCCTCTTTACCTCCACTGTTGACAGGCGCCTTGTATGGCGACGCGTCATTGGATGCGCCTAACGTGCGCGTCTAATGTCAAGTCAAATTCCTTGTGTGTTTACTTGTAAATATACTTGGCAATAAAGCTGATTCTGATTCTGATTCTGATTCTGCTGGATGGACACTGCTAAGCTGCTTCTGAGGAGAGTTGGTCGCTTGGGCTATGATACGCAGCTCTTCCTCGTGACACCTGGGGAGGTGGACCTTACTGGACTATCTGCTTTTTACACGTCCGTTTTGCATGCATGGCGAGTCTTCAGCGTGGGCCGCTTCCGTGACGAGGAGCCAGGCATGTGGCTGTTCGAAGAACCACTGTTTTTCAATCAATTCATCGCAGCGGAGGTGCTGCAGTCTGCCAGTCTGCGGAGTTGTTTGCGGGAGGCACGCTGTACCAAGCTGGGTCATCTTATGAGGATGTCGACCACATCGATGGAGACACTGAGGCGGAGTGCAAAAATTACATCTGTCAGACTGCTGCAAAGGGTGGTGGAGGACGTGTGCACCGCCCTGCTGCAGCCGCTTCGGGCGTTTGCGACTAACTGCACTCTTTCCAATCAATGGAATGACGACACTGCATCCACCTTTCCAGCAATTTCCATAACTCCGGATGTGGGGGAGTGGCAGGGAGGAGAGGATCACCTACTGACCTTCAGGATTCCTCGCCTGGGCAAGTTCCAGTTTGTCGGGACGAGGGCGGTGTTTCACATCTGTGTGAAGGTTCTGAATCTGCGCTCTCTGAAGGATGTCACGGAGTCGAGGTGGGCGGGTTGTTTGGGGCCAGGGGTCTCCCCAAAAGGCAGCTGGCGGTGCTTGTACAAGCAACCGATTGAGAAACGCACAGCAGATCTCCAGTGGAGGATTGTGCATGGGGCAATAGCCACAAATAAATACAGGGCACACCTTTATCCGACTGTGGGGGGGGAATGTTTGTTTTGTTCCCAAGTTGAGACCCTCGACCATTTGTTTGTCCATTGTTTGCGTTTATCTGGACTCTTTGACATTTTGCGCGGGTGGTTTCGGGCTTTGGGTGAATGATTCTCTTTTGGTCTGTTCATTTACGGTCTGAAGTACAAAGTGGCAAGGAAGGCTTCCCACACTTTGATTAACTTCCTATCTGGGACTGCTAAGCTTGCCATCTGGCTGACGAGGAAAAATCGGGCAAGCAATGCTGGCAATGTGGATCCTGTGTCCGCTTTCAAGGTCTTGTTGACAGTCAGACTCCGGGTAGAGTTCTCTTACTATCAAATGGTAGACAATCTGGAGGCGTTCATCAATAGATGGGCTGTAGGGAATGTTTTGTGTTCAGTGGGTCAGGGGGATGAGTTATGTTTGCACTTTTGAGATGTGACACACTTGGAACACTGATATTGGTCTTTGTGCAATTTGGAAATGTACAATAAAGCCTTTTTTTAAAAGTCAAAGTCTCTCTCTCTCTCTCTCTCTCTCTCTCTCTCTCTCTCTCTCTCTCTCTCTCTCTCTCTCCAGTGACACTGACAAATTCATTCGGTCTGTTAATGTACTGACGAAGCAGGTTGGTGTTGACCTCCTGGATGAAAGAAAACGCTTCCGCCTAAAAAAGCACCTCACAGCCCTGCGTAAAGCAGCAGGGGGAAAAAAGGCCAAGTGTGCAAAGATGGAATGATTTCCATGGCAACAGCACGGTGCTCCTCATATCGATCACCTAATGCAGAACATAAAATTAGGGTCCTTAAACATCAATGGTGGGAGGGGTAATCATAAGAGGGGATTCATTAGTGACCTGTTCAGACGGAAAGGTCTCAACGTTTTGTTTTTGCAGGAAACTCATACCACTTCCGCAGATGAAGTGGACTGGGGGTTGTGGTGGAAAGGCCCTTTTTCACTCAGTCACGGCACCAATCTGAGCGCAGGAGTGGCCATTTTGTTTGGGGAATCAGCAAATGCACAAGTTTTATCGGTGGTGGAGATAGTGAGGGGCAGGCTGCTTCTTGTAAGGGCCCAAATAGTGGACTCCGTGTTTTGCCTGGTTAATGTTTACGCGCCAAACAACGGCGCTGAAAGGGTTGCCTTTTTCAATATACTGACTACTGAATTGTAGCGCTATCACCAAGAACAACTTGTTGTGGCTGGTGATTTCAACTGTACCTTGGACTTCACTGTAGATTGCACTAATGCAGAACCTCATCTGCAGTCTTCTAGAATCTTGGAAAATTTCACTGTGCAGTTCGACTTAGTGGACACGTGGAGGTCTAAACATGCAAACGCGAGACAGTATACCTGGGTCAGGGTCACTGACGGTGTTGTCAGTGCTGCTAGATTAGACAGGATATATGTTTCTACAACCTTTAGCCCCAGACGCCTTCACAGTAACATAAGTCCCGTCGGTTTCACGGATCATCACCTGGCTACTGCGGTGTTACTGAACTCACCAAGGAAACGGGCAAAATCTTATTGGCACTTCAATAACAAGCTCCTAGAGGACAACGCCTTTTGTCAGTATTTTGTGTGCTTCTGGGAACACTGGAGGACCACAAAGGCTCGTTACAGTTCCCTCGAACAGTAGTGGGACGTTGGCAAAGTGCAAATTCGCCTTTTTTGACAACGGTACGCTGCGAACTCAAGTGCCATCATCAAGGCCAAGGTCAGTGAACTTGAGGACGCAGTCAAGAGGCTGGAGGCCAGCTTGGTTATGGGTCGGGATTCTACCGCTGGTCCATTGCTGCAGGAGAAGACATCGGCCCTGCGCACATTCATGCAGGAAAGAGTGGAGGGGGCGCTAGTGAGGTCACGCTTCACTTGCCTGCAGGACATGGATGCACCAACGTCCTTCTTCTTCAATTTGGAGAAGTCTGCTGCGAAAAAGAAGTTGATGGCTTGCTTGACACTCCCAGATGGTCGGCTGACTACGGACCCATCCGAGATGCGGCGCCATGCGGTGGATTACTACGGGGCCCTGTTTGCTGCGGGACCGTGTTGCAAAGAATCTCAAACTCAGCTCTTCGAAGCCCTTCCGGTGCTCGGCCCGGGGGACAGGGCCGCTCTGGACTGTGCCCTGATTTTGGATGAGTTGACTGTGGCTGTAAATCAGATGGCTCTGGGGCGCGCGCCTGGACTTGATGGCCTTTCTTCAGAATTTTTTAAGCATTTTTGGAATATTATTGGATCAGACTTCTATGACGTTGTGACTGCCTGTTACAGGAAGAGAACATTACCGGTCTCCTGCCACCGTGCAGTGCTGTCTCTATTGCCTAAGCAGGGGGACTTGGCCCTGCTGAAAAACTGGAGGCCCGTGGCTCTTCTTTGCACGGACTACAAAGTGCTTTCTAAAGCCCTGGCAAACAGACTGAACACTGTCTTCGGTTTGATCGTAGATAAGGATCAAACATATTGTATTCCTGACCGAAACATTATGGACAATGTTTTCCTCATACGTGACATTCTCCAGCTCAGTAAATGTCATGACTTACAGTTCGGGATTGTGTCTTTGGACCAGGAAAAGGCTTTTGATAGGGTTGACCATTCCTATTTGTTCTCCACCCTGAGGGGGTTTGGTTTTGGCAATATGTTTTTGAGGTGGGTGAATCTGCTATATACTGGAGCTGAGTGTTTGGTAAAGATGGGGGGAGGCCTGAGTCGGCCAATCCCTGTACACCGGGGAATACGCCAGGGGTTTCCACTCTCGGGTCAGCTGTACAGCTTGGCTATTGAGCCTTTGCTGTGCAGGTTGCGCACTCGGCTGGGTGGTCTGGTTCTGCCTGGGCCATCAAGGTGTTGCCGCCCGATCGTCTTGTCTGCTTATGCGGATGACGTCAACGTTTTCATCACATCCCACGGGGATGTGCAGCGTCTGGTGGACACTTTGTCAGTTTATGAAAGGGCGTCTTCTGCATCGGTGAATTGGGCCAAGAGGGAGGGTCTATTGGTGGGCCGCTGGTCGCGTCAAGGCGTCCCTCGCCTGCCCGGCGGTCTTCAGTGGGGGACGGCCGGTCTCAAAGTGTTGGGGGTTTTTCTGGGTTCGGAGGCTTTTGAATGAAAGAACTGGGAGGGTGTTGAGGACAAGGTGTGTGCTCGCTTTGCTAAATGGAAATGGTTGCTACCACAGCTGTCATATAGGGGCAGGGTTCTGGTCGCAAATAGTCTGGTCGCCTCGGCTCTTTGGCATAGGCTGGTGGCTTTGACACCGCCCAGGAGCCTCGTGGAGGATATTCAGAGGATCATCGTGGACTTCTTTTGGTCTGGTCGCCACTGGGTCCGTGCGCCTGTTCTCTACCTGCCTGTAGCCAAGGGGG
Source organism: Pholidichthys leucotaenia (assembly GCA_020510985.1). Lineage (NCBI taxonomy): Eukaryota > Metazoa > Chordata > Actinopteri > Cichliformes > Pholidichthyidae > Pholidichthys > Pholidichthys leucotaenia. Next base: position 262,585,019 of record CM035836.1, read on the forward strand.
GACAGGGCCTGGTGGACATACATTCCAAGATCGCCTGCTTCAGGCTTCGAACTGCACAACGCCTCCTTTACAGATGCGGACCCTGCTGGATGGACACTGCTAAACTGCTCCTGAGGAGAGTTGGTCGCTTGGGCTATGATAAGCAGCTCTTCCTCGTGACATCTGGGGAGGTGGACCTTACTGGACTATCTGCTTTTTACACGTCCGTCTTGCATGCATGGCGAGTCTTCAGCGTGGGCCGCATCCATGATGAGACACCGGGCATGTGGCTGTTCGAGGAACCACTGTTTTTCAATCGACTCATCGACGCTGAGGTGCTGCAGTCTGTCAGTCTGCGGACTTGCTTGCGGGAAGCACGCTGTACCAAGCTTGGTCATCTAATAAAGATGTCGACCACATCGATGGATACGCTGAGGCGGAGTGCCAACATTACATCTGTCAGACTGCTGCAAAGGGTGGTGGGGGACGTGTGCGCCGCCCTGCCACAACCACTTCGAGCGTTTGCAACAAACCGCACTTTTTCAAGATGGCGCCCACAGCCCCTTTAATTTTTATAATTTGTCTGTTTTTGTTCATTGATTGTGCGTCTGCCGGTTCATACACCCGTGAAGAACTATTAAACATCAGGACTCTCACTCCCATGGACCTTCTTCCAGTTTTTTTAGCTCCTGCCGCCGATCTGATCCATTGTTTGGCCAAAAGAGCAAGACGGCGGAAAAGAGGAAAGAGAGGGGGGATTCTCGCTCGGCTACGGAAGAGAGGCACGCGAACAGCCTTGCCTGGCATATTTCTATCCAATGCCAATTCTCTCTTGAACAAGGCAGAAGAACTAAGACTGCTGATGCGATTCAAGGACCTCGCTTCCTCGTCTGTCATCTCCTTCTCTGAGACCTGGCTTAAAGAGAACATTCCAGATTGCGCAATCAGCCTCGAGGGATTTCAGCTGTATCGTGCTGATCGCGTCACAGAGCTCTCCGGTAAGTCTATTGGAGGAGGAGTGTGCTTCTATATTAACAACAGCTGGTGTTCTGATGTAACGGTGATTTCCAAACACTGTTCTCCCGCCCTGGAATTTCTTTTTATTAACTGCAAGCCATTTTATTCCCCGCGGGAGTTTGCCTCATTCATCCTCGCCGCTGTGTACGTCCCTCCCGACGCGGACACGCACGAAGCTCAGCGCGTGCTCGCAGATCACATCCAACTTACGGAGCGGAACTTTCCAGACTCCCTGGTTATTGTGGTGGGCGATTTTAACCAGAGCAATCTGAGTCACGAGCTCCCCCGCTACAAACAGTTTATTAAATGTCCAACCAGAGGAAATAACACGCTAGATCACTGTTATACTTCAGTAAAGGACGCATATCGCGCTGTTCCCCGCGCTGCGCTGGGACTATCTGATCACGTGATGGTCCACCTCATCCCCACATACAGACAGAGACTGAAACTCACTAAACCTGTTGTGACCACCACAAAGAAATTGACCAGTGAAGCTGGAGAGAAACTGAACACATGCATGGAAATAACTGACTGGGGCATGTTTAAAAGAGCCACACATGATCTTAATGAGTACACAGACACTGTGAACTCATATATCAACTTCTGTGAGGAGGACATTCTCCCATTGCGCACCAGGGTGAGATATTCTAATGACAAGCCCTGGTTCACAGCTAAGCTCAGACGGATCAGGAAGGAGAAGGAAGCAGCGTTGAAAAGTGGAGACAGGGACTGCTACAGAGAGGTCAAATATCGGTTTAACAGAGAGCTGAGGAGAGCTAAATCTGTGTATTCTGAGAAACTCCAGCAGCAGTTCACTGCTAATGACTCGGCTTCTGTGTGGAGAGGACTGAGGCAAATCACCAACTATCGGCCTCAGGCTTCTAAAGGTCAGGATGACAAAGCCCTTTGTCAAAAACTGTCCCAACATTACGCCCGTTTTGACACCTCGTCAGCTGTGTCCAACTCACCCACTCCACCCAGCTCCACTGCCTCCTCAGCCCCTAATTCATCAAAAGCGGTCCCCCCCTCCTCCTCCTCCTCCTCCCCCCCTCCCCTTGTCATCAGTGAGCAGGACGTGCACAGACAGTTCTCCAGACTGAACCCGCGCAAGGCCCCCGGGCCGGACGGTGTGTCTCCCTCCACCCTGAGACACTGTGCGAAAGAGCTGGCTCCTGTCTTCACAGACATTTTTAACACCTCCCTTAAGCAATGTCACGTGCCGACCTGCCTCAAATCCTCCACCATCATCCCTGTCCCCAAGAAGCCATGGATTACTGGACTTAACGACTACAGACCTGTAGCGCTCACCTCTGTAGTCATGAAGTCCTTTGAGCGCCTGGTCCTGTCTCACCTCAAGTCCATCACCACACCCCTCCTAGACCCGCTGCAGTTTGCCTACCGTGCTAACAGGTCTGTGGACGACGCAGTCAACCTGGCCCTCCACTCCATCCTGCAGCACCTGGACTCCCCGGGAACCTACACCAGGATTCTATTTGTGGACTTCAGCTCCGCATTCAACACCATCCGCCCCGATCTGCTCCAGGACAAGCTGTCCCTGCTCAACGTGCCTGACTCCCTCTGCAGGTGGATCACCGACTTCCTGACGGACCGGAGACAGCATGTGCGGCTGGGGAAGTCTGTCTCAGACTCTGTTAGCATCAGCATTGGATCACCCCAGGGCTGTGTACTTTCCCCCCTACTCTTCTCCCTTTATACCAACTCCTGCACCTCCTCCCACCAGTCTATTAAGCTGATTAAGTTTGCGGACGACACCACCCTCATCGGGCTCATCTCCAACGGCGACGAGTCCGCCTACAGGGAAGACGTGGCCCAGCTGGTGTCCTGGTGCAGCCACAACAACCTGCAGCTGAATGCTGTGAAGACAGCGGAGATGATTGTGGACTTCAGGAAAGTCACAACCTCCCTGCCCCCCCTCACCATCACAGGCTCTCCCATCACCATTGCAGATTCCTTCTGCTTCTTGGGCACCACCATCACCCGAGACCTCAAATGGGAGCCATCCATCAGCTCCCTCATCAAAAAGGCCCAGCAGAGGATGTTCTTTCTGCGGCAGCTGAGGAAGCTCAAGCTACCCACCAAGATGTTAGTGCAGTTCTACACAGCCATCATCGAGTCCATCCTCACCTCCTCCATAACTGTGTGGTATGCAGGAGCCACTGCCAAGGACAGACTAAGGCTGCAGCGCGTCGTGCGCACTGCTGAGAAGGTGATAGGCTGCGAGCTCCCATCTCTCCAGGACCTGTACATCTCCAGGACCCGGAGGCGTGCTGGCCGGATCATAGCGGATCCTTCACATCCTGGTCACGTACTGTTTGCCCCCCTCCCCTCAGGTAGAAGACTTCGGTCCATTCGGACTAAAACCTCCCGGCACATGAACAGCTTTTTCCCCTCTGCCATCAGACTGCTGAACATTAAGTGACTTTTTGACTCTCGTGCACTATGTACAGCAGCTCAACCAGACTCACGTCATTCATCACTGTTTTTCTGTTGCATTATCGACTGCACTATGTGGTACTTCACATTATCTGCTACTTGCTAATTTTTTAAAACTGCCTTGACTAGTACTACTCATTATTACTAGTATTATTATTATTATTATTACTTATTTTTCTACACTTATTGCACGTTTTTAGTCCTTTAGTTTTTTAGTTTATCCCTTTTTCTCATCATGTTTTTAATGTTGCAGCATGGCACCGAGACAAATTCCAAGTTTGTGTACTACATGAACAATGGCAATAAATCTGATTCTGATTCCAATCAATGGGATGACGACACTGTGTCCACCTTTCCTGCAATTTCCATAACTCCAGCTGTGGGGGAGTGGCAGGGAGGAGAGGATCACCCGCTGACCTTCAGAATTCCTCGCCTGGGCAAGTTCCAGTTTGTCGGGACAAGGGCGGTGTATCACATCTGTGTGAAGGTTCTGAATCTGCGCTCTCTGAAGGATGTCACGGAGTCGAGGTGGGTGGGTTTTTTGGGGCCAGAGGTCTCCCCAAAAGGCAGCTGGCGGTGCATGTACAAGCTACCTATTGAGAAACAGACAGCAGATCTCCAGTGGAGGATTGTGCATGGGGCAATAGCTACGAATAAATACAGAGCACACCTCGATCCGACTGTGGGAGGGGAATGTCTGTTTTGTTCCCAAGTTGAGACCCTCGAGCATTTGTTTGTCCAATGTTTTCGTTTATCTGGACTTTTTGATGTTTTGCGCGAGTGGTTTCAGGGTTTGGGTGACCGTTTCTCTTTTGGTCTGTTCATTTACGGTCCAAAGTATTAAGTGGCAAGGAAGGCTGCCCACACTTTGAACTTCCTATCTGGTACTGCTAAACTTGCCATATGGCTGACGAGGAAAAATCGGGCTAGCAACGCTGGCGATGTGGATCCTGTGTCTGCTTTCAAGGTCTTGTTGAAAGTCAGACTCCAGGTGGAGTTCTCTTACTATCAAATGGTGGACAATTTAGAGGCATTCATCAATAGATGGACTGTGGGGAACGTTTTGTGTTCAGTGGGTCAGGGGGATGAGTTATGTTTGCACTTTTGAGATGTGACACACTTGGGCCAGTGATATTGGTCTTGTTGCATTTTTGGAATGTACAATAAAGCCTTTTTTAAAAGTCAAAAGTCTCTCTCTCTCTCTCTCTCTTCCTCTCTCTCTCACACTCACACACACACACACACACACACACACAGTGGATGAAGTGAGTACGTGACTGAGGCTGTTAGTCAAATGCAGTGATTTATTAGTGTGACACTAGGCGCAATTCATTTGCAATCAGGATGTGAGTGGCATGGGTGTGGGTCTCCTCTCTGACTGCAACTAACTGTTGCACGAGGCTACTATGAGACGGTCTGCTTCTGAGTGCTTTGGGATGGGGAGAAGCTCATGGTAGCACCCACTGCTTGTTGAGGATAGTAACTGCAGAGCAATAGTGCTTTCACGTCAGCAGTCACTGTGGCTAGTGATTTTCCAAAGTTACTAGCCACTCAGCCTTTTCACTAGCCACAATTTTGTAATTGGAAAATTGTTTAATATGATCAGATTTGATTTTCACATGCTAAAATGTAGTTGAATTAAATGTACAACCTTTTTCAATGCAGTGACCCTTATACATACATAAAAATAGCAAGAGAAACACTGTCTAAGTTGTTAACAGCAGTAAATACTGTAAAACAGTAAAGAAAAATATTTGCAATGTCAGTGAAGTACAGGTAGATTTGGGGTCCATCCTAATTCTCATTTCTACCCCATCCCCTTGGCCCTTGAAATCAAGGGCCCCTTGTTCTCATCAGAAAAAAAGAAGAAAAAGAAAAGTTATGAGAAAAAAGTTTCATCTTACAGAGAAAAAATGTCTCAGGTTTACACAAACTATTGTAATCAGTAGAAAGTCAGAAATTTACTAGAAATAAAGCTGTAAATTCACAGAAAAAATTTTGGACCCACTGGTGAGCCGTTTTTGGCTCACGGGCCATATGTTTGACACCCCCGGACCAGCCCATTAAAAATGCATATTTAGAGGATTTACTTCCATGAAATAGTTGCATATCACAACAGCATGTCAATGAATAGGATAAAATAGAAAGCACAGATGAATGAAAGTTCACCTTAGAAGAAGCTTCATTTGTTCTTTACAGCAACAAATCAGTCATGTTTTCTCTGTGTGGTAAGAAAACTTACATTTACACAACTGCAGACATTAAAGGGCCTACATCATGCAAAATCGACTTTTTTGAGTTTTTAAGCATGTTATAATGTTAATTCCTCACCAAAAACACCCCCAAAGTGGTATTTTGCTCCATTCACGCATCTCTGAGTATTCCTCCTCAACCCTGCTCTCTGAGCTGCTGCTCCGCCCTGTCCCTGATAATGACTGGGTCCCCACGTTCATACGTATGAACGTGGGTGAGCCGCCCACTCCAGGAAGTGCCTGTGCTGCCAGCACCGCCCCCAGGCTAACGCACACACCCACTTTCTCCGCGCAGCTAACTGAGCAGTGATCAGCAAAACTCTTTCACTTTAGCATTGACGCTGTGAAGTCATGAAATGGGCTGCAGCCACAAGAAGGAGAGGTGGAGCCTCAGAGATCGAGGCAGCTTACTTCCGGGTTGGAAAAGTAACTCGCGAAAATAACTCATATTTCATAAGAAATTCATTCTCCAGTGTACCAAAGGCAATATACTATCACATACATGCATATAGTTTACTCTGAAAGGCTTAAAGTAGCATGATATAGGCCCTTTAAATATGAGCTTCTTGTGCTAAAAATACTCATGTTTAACCACAGAGATAGGAGCACATGTTGGGGGCTACTCACCGCTTGGACAACAGGTGATCAGGGCTTGATAGAAGTTGCCACCGCCCCGGCACTTCTTCCCACCAGGTTGCGGTGTGAACTGGGGCAGGACAGGAAACTGACCCACGGAGGAGACTGTCTGCGGCTTTACAAGTCCAGGTGACAGTGGACCAATGAGCACACACTGTGTGCAGATAGTTCTTCTGGGAGTTGTAGTTTCGTAGTCTCATGTTACATACACACATGGACAAAATTGTTGGTACCCCTCTGTGAATGAAAGAAAAACCCACAATGGTCACAGAAATAACTTGAATCTGACAAAAGTGGTAATAAATACAAATTCTATGAAAATTAACCAATGAAAATCGGGCAATGCTTTTGAATTGTGGTTCAACAGAATTATTTTATAAAACAAACTGATGAAACAGGCCTGGACAAAAATGATGGTACCCTTAACTTAATATTTTGTTGCACAACCTTTTGAGGCAATCACTGCAATCAAACGATTTCTGTAACTGTCAATGAGATTTCTGCACCTCTCAGCAGGTATTTTGGCCCACTCCTCATGAGCAAACTGCTCCAGTTGTCTCAGGTTTGAAGGGTGCCTTCTCCAGACGGCATGTTTCAGCTCCTTCCACAGATGTTCAATAGGATTTAGATCAGGGCTCATAGAAGGCCACTTAAGAATAGTCCAGTGTTTAACTCTTAGCCATTCTTGGGTGTTTTTAGCTGTGTGTTTTGGGTCATTATCCTGTTGCAAGACCCATGACCTGCGACTGAGACCAAGCTGTCTGACACTGGGCAGCACATTTCTCTCTAGAATACCTTGATAGTCTTGAGATTTCATTGTACCCTGCACAGATTCAAGACATCCTGTGCCAGATGTATCAAAGCAGCCTCAGAACATAACAGAACCTCCTCCATGTTTCACAGTAGGGACAGTGTTCTTTTCTTGGTATGCTTCATTTTTGCATCTGTGAACATAGAGCTGTTGTGCCTTGCCAAAAAGTTCCAGTTTTCTCGTCTGTCCATAGGACATTCTCCCAGAAGCTTTGTGGCTTGTCAACATGCAGTTTGGCAAATTCCAGTCTGCCTTTTTTTTTTCTCCCCCACAATATTTTTTATTGAACCTTTTTTACAAACATGGCACAAACAGTCAGACACAAACACAAAAGTAATTGAAAAATTAAAAAGAACTATAACAAAAAAATGTGTAATAAAAACAACAGCCATTAACCAAAACAAGTCGACAACAATGCTCCTCTGTTTAATCTAGGTAATCTATTACCTAAGAATACATAATATACATTCACCAGCTTGGAATTTGCAAGGTCCACACATATCATTCGCCTTCTTCTTTAGAAGTTATGTTTAATTTCTCTACATAACCGTGGGCTGCACGGTGGCGCAGTGGTTTAGCCCTGTGGCAGCACAGTTTTACCCTCGGCCGGGGGATCACGGGGATCATGAGATCGTGGGCTCGATCCCAGCCCCCGACCAACAGTGAGCTGTGTGGAGTTTGCATGTTCTCCCCGTGTTGCGTGGGTTTACTCCGGGATTTCTCCGGTTTCCTCCCGCATACCAAAAACATGTAGGTTTAGGGCACTCGCGCACGCAGCGACCAGCAGCCGGTGGCTTGTCACCAGACTGCAAACCAAATCTACCTACGGGTACAAATAAGTAACAAAAAAAAAAAAAAATCAATGAAAGGTCTCCATATATTCTCAAACACATTTTCCTTTGATTTCAGTATGTATGTTATTCTTTCTAGTGGAAGGTTTGTTAACATCTGTCTTAACCACTGAGTCGCATCTGATCTGAATCTTTTTCCACAGTAGTGCAATACATAATAGTTTTTGGCATTAAGCAAACCGAGGTCTATGAATGCTTTTTCACTCTTAACGTTATGTTTTTCTGGATACAGACCCAACAAAAACAGTTTACAGTTCAATGTGATTTGTTTTGAAATTATTTTTTCAATTGTTACCCTCACCTCTTCCCAAAACATTCTGATTTTTCTACATTCCCATAAACGGTGAAATAGGGTTCCTTTACTTTCCATACATTTTGTGCATGTATCTGGTATGTTTTTGTTATATCTATTTAATTCCACTGGTGTAACATACATCCGCATGAACCATTTAAAATTTATCAGTTTAAGACGTACATTTATTGATTTGGTTTGAGCTCCTGCACAAGCCATTTCCCATTGTTCCTCTGAAATTTCAATTTGCAGGTCCTCTTTCGAGTCATTCAGTCTTTTCTGTGAGTTTTCACTTGAGAATATTGTCAATGAGTTATAAAACTCTGAAATAATACCCTTTCTCACTATCTTTCATCAAAATTTTTTCCAAAAATGAGTAAGTAGGTCGGGTGAGAGCATTATTTTGATTTGATCGAATAAAATTTCTAAGCTTAAGATATTTAAAAAAGTGTGTTCTATTAAGATTGAATTTAATCCTCAGTTCTTCAAAAGACATTATGTTATCTGAGCATGACAAATATAAGTCTTGAATCTTTTGAATCCCTTTTAAATTCCATACTTTAAATACAGCATCTGCTCTCCCTGGTGTAAAATATTGATTACCCCATGTTGGGCTAAATTGTGACATTAAGTGTGGTTCTTTTAAAATATTTTTTGGTTTCACACCATATCTTGATCATGTGCTTTACAATTGGATTTTTAACTTGTTTCTGTAATTTTTTAGCCGAGTCTGATATGAATAAGGGAAGAGGTAAAGGTAAATTGTATGATTCCATTTCAGTCCAGTGAGGAGGATCATTTGATGAAAAGTAATATGTCATAGACCTCAGTTGTGCTGACCAGTAATACAACATAAAGTTTGGACATTTCAGACCTCCACGATCAAATGGTAAATATAGTAAGGACAAACGTAATCTAGCCTTCTTATTGTTCCATATAAATTCCACTAACTTTTTTTTAATTCTTGAGAATAGATCTGAAGGTGGTGGTAAAGGGATGTTTTGGAATAAGTAAAGTATTTTTGGTACGATATTACTTTTAAGTATATTAATTCGCCCAACTATCGACATTTGTAGTGACATCCATCTCTGAAGTAACTCATTAATATCTGTCATTAAGGCTTCATAGTAGACATTGGTGACTGATTCTAGCTTAGGTAAAATTTGAATTCCTAAATATTTAAACTGATCTACAACATTGAATTGGTTTACCTCGGGAGCTGGGTGATTTCTCTGGGTCTCATTTAACATTAATATTGAAGATTTTTTTGTTTATTTTATATGCTGATATTTCCCCAAAGTTCTTTATTAAATTTAACAAGGTTGGAATTAATTTTTTAAGATTTGACATAAACAAAATTGTCATCGGCATACAGGGAGATTTTATGTTCTGTTGGTCCTACTTTAATTCCATATATTTGTGGATGTAAACGTACTGCCATCGCTAAAGGTTCACTTGCCATAGTAAACAATAAAGGTGAAAGTGGACAGCCTTGTCGACATCCTCTATTGATTTTTATTGATTTTGAGATATTACTGTTTGTTAGGATTTCTGCTGTAGCATTATTGTATATTATCTGGACGCATTTTATGAAATTATTTCCAAGTCCAAACCTTTGTAGGACTTCAAAAAGATAGGGCCATTTGACTCTATCAAAGGCCTTTTCGGCATCCAATGATAGGAGAGCTGTATCCGGTGCTTCTTTATTGGAATAAATAATATTAGTCTTCTTACATTATGGAAGCCTTGTCTTCCCATTATAAAGCCATTCTGATCTCGGTTAATAATATTTGGTAATGTTTCTTGTAGGCGCTTTGCTAAAATTTTACAGATTATTTTAAGATCAGCATTTAATAGGCTTATTGGTCTCATGTTTTCACATTTATTAGGGGGTTTACCTGGTTTTGGTAACAGTATAATTAAGGCATTATTCATGTATGGTGGTAAATTACCATTTTGAAATGCTTCTAAAACCATTTCCAAAAGTGGTTTTATAAATTTATTCTTAAATTTTTTATAGAGGTCAACTGGAAGACCAACTGGTCCTGCGCTTTTTCCTGATTTCATATTATCAGTGGCTTGCCCAACTTCTTCTTGACTAAGTATCTCCCTGTTTTCATTTGGAATACATGGTATAGACAATCCGTCCAAAAACCCATTTAGTTTTGTTAAGTCAGTTTCATTTTTTGTATCATATAGTTTTTCATTTAGAAAGCTTGGGATCAGTCCGCCAAGGTCTCCGCCTTTGACTGCCACCTAATCCACATAGCACCGGACTTCCATGATCCCTCCTGCAGGTGGTGAACCTACTGGAGGGCGGACCCATGTAACTCCTTCGGGCTGAGCCCGGCCGGGTCCCATGGGTGGAAACCCGGCCACCAGACGCTAGCCTTCGAGCCCCTCCCCCAGGCCTGGCTCCAGGGTGGGGCCCCGGTAACCCCATACCGGGCGGGGTACACTGAATCCTTGATATACAATTTATCATGAGAGTCTGTTGGATCGTTCTTCGTCTGGCCCTTCACCCAGGACCAGTTTGTCTTGGGAGACCCTATCAGAGGCAAATTGCCCCGGACAACATAGCTCCTGGGATCACCTTGCGGCAGCCCAGAGCTGCGGCCGCAAGGTGGTCGGTGCATCTCGTGGTGGCAACCCCCGAACCAAGTGGTGGACACCAGTGGTGAGGGGGGCCATTAAGCTGAAGAAGGAGTCCTATCAAGCTTGGTTGGCTTGTGGGACTCCCGAAGCAGCTGAGGTGTACCGGCAGGCCAAGCGGAGTGCAGCTCGGGTGGTTGCTGAAGCAAAAACCCGGGTATGGGAGGAGTTCGGTGAGGCCATGGAACAAGACTTTCGGTCGGCTTCAAAGAGATTCTGGCAAACTGTTCGGCGGCTCAGGAGGGGAAAGCAGCTCCCCGTCCACACTGTGTATGGTGCGGATGGGACACTGTTGACTTCAACTGGGGATATCGTCGGGCGGTGGAAGGAATACTTCGAGGATCTCCTCAATCCCACTGATACGCCTTCCACAGAGGAAGCAGGGTTTGGGGACGAGGGGGATGACTCGCCTATCACAGGGGCTGAGGTCGCCAAGGTGGTTAAAAATCTCCTTGGTGGCCGGGCCCCGGGGGTGGACGAGATTCGCCCCGAGTACCTCAAGGCCCTGGATGTTGTTGGGTTGTCATGGTTGACACGCCTCTGCAACATTGCGTGGAGGTCGGGGGCAGTGCCTTTGGCATGGCAAACCGGGGTGGTGGTTCCTCTCTTCAAAAAAGGGGACCGGAGGGTGTGCTCCAACTTTAGAGGGATCACACTCCTCAGCCTCCCTGGGAAGGTCTATGCCAAGGTACTGGAGAGGAGAGTCCGGCCGTTGGTCGAACCTCGGATTCAGGAGGAGCAATGTGGTTTTCGTCCTGGCCGTGGCACATCGGACCAGCTCTTTACCCTCTCGAGAATTCTTGAGGGTTCGTGGGAGTTTGCCCAACCAGTTTACATGTGTTTTGTGGACTTGGAGAAGGCATTTGACCGCGTCCCTCGTGGATTTTTGTGGGGGGTGCTTCGGGAGTATGGGGTATCGGGCTTGTTGTTACGAGCTATTCGGTCTCTGTACGACCGTTGTGAGAGTTTAGTTCGCATTGCCAACACTCGGTCGGAGTCATTCCCAGTGAGAGTTGGACTCCGCCAGGGCTGCCCTTTGTCACCGGTCCTGTTCATAATTTTTATGGACAGGATTTCTAGGCGCAGCCAGGGAATGGAGGGTGTCATGCTTGGTGACCACAGGATCTCATCTCTGTTGTTTGCAGATGATGTTGTCCTGTTGGCTTCATCCAGCAATGACCTACAGCTCTTGCTGGGACGGTTTGCCGCTGAGTGTGAAGCGGCTGGGATGAGAATCAGCACCTCCAAGTCCGAGTCCATGGTCCTCAGCCGGAAAAAGGTGGATTGTCCTCTCCGGGTTGGGGACAGGCTCCTGCCCCAAGTGGAGGAGTTTAAGTATCTTGGGGTCTTGTTCACGAGTGAGGGGAAAATGGAGCGAGAGATCGACAGACGGATTGGAGCAGCATCTGCAGTGATGCGGACGTTGTACCGGTCTGTTGTGGTGAAGAGGGAGCTTAGTTCTAAGGCAAAGCTGTCGATTTACCAGTCAATCTACGTTCCTACTCTCACCTATGGTCACGAGCTTTGGGTAATGACCGAAAGAACGAGATCGCGGATACAAGCGGCTGAAATGAGCTTTCTCCGTAGGATTGCTGGACTCACCCTCAGAGATAGGGTGAGGAGCTCAGTCATCCGGGAGAGGCTCAGAGTAGAACCGCTGCTCCTCCACATTGAAAGGAGTCAGTTGAGGTGGTATGGGCATCTGATTAGGATGCCTCCTGGACGCCTCCCACTTGAGGTGTTTCAGGCACGTCCCACTGGGAGGAGACCCCGGGGCAGACCCAGGACTCGGTGGAGAGACTATGTCTCCCAGCTAGTCTGGGAACGCCTTGGTATCCCCTCTGAAGAGCTGGAGCAGGTGGCTGGGGAGAGGGAAGTCTGGGCTTCTCTGCTTGAACTGCTGCCTCCGCGACCCGGACCTCCGGAAAAGCGGTAGAAGATGGATGGATGGATGGATGGATGGATGGATAGTTTTTCATAATAATCTCTAAAGGCACTATTAATTTCTAAAGGATCTATAACTACCTGTCCGTTACTTATAATACTGGTAATTGGTGTTTTAAATTCTAATTGTTTAATCTGCCATGCCAATAATTTTCCTGATTTTTCACCTTGTTCATAAAAAGTTTTTCAATCTTAGAAGACTCGAGGCAGCTCTATTCGCTGATTTTTTTTTTTTTGTCATATTCAGCTCTCAGAATCAGTAATTTGTTCTCTAACTGTGGGTTACTTCCTGCATACACCTTTTCTTGAAGAATTTTTATTTTACGTTCCAATTGGACTCTCTCCTCTCGGGTCTTCTTAGATTTTGAACCTGTATAACTAATAATATGCCCCCTAATAAAAGCTTTGAAAGCCTCCCACTTTATACATGCCGTTGTTTGTGTAGTATTGATATCAAAGAACTCATCTATCTGTTTTTCTGTGTACTTAACAAATTCCTCATCCTGAAGCCATTTATGTTGAAAATGCCATCTAACTGGGTCCTTTGTCAATTTCTTATCTACATATATTAGACAGCAGGGTGCATGATCAGAGATCACAGTGTTATCATAGAAACAGTTTTGAATCTTGGACCTTAATTCTGTAGAGATCAAAAAGTAGTCAATACGTGAGAATGTCTTACAGGTATTAGAATAACAAGAATAGGCTTTGACTTGTGGTTTCATTTCTCTCCATATATCGAGCAATCTCAATTCTTTCATAAAATGATTAATGGTCATCCTACATCCATTGTGCGTACAGTCCAGTCCTGTTGATCTATCTATACTGGGATTCAATGTACAATTAAAATCCCCTGCTATTATATGTCGCCCTGCAAGTGATGATAAAGTGAGGAATAAATTAACAAAGAAGTTATGATCATCAATATTGGGGCTGTATAAGTTCACCAGATTTATATTTTTTAATAGCAAAGATCCTTGGATGATTAAATATCTTCCAAATTTATCTCTAATTACATTTTTCACTTGAAGTGGGACTGTTTTGTGCATGAGTCTCATAACTCCCCTAGCTCGGGATGAAAATGATGAGGTGAACACGTTATCTTGCCATCTTCTCCTAATATCTTTGTACATCCTCCTCTATTAGATGAGTTTCTTTTAAAAATACAATTTTCCAATCTGTCTTTTATTTTATTCATGACTTGTTTAAGTTTTTTAAGATTTTGTAGACCTCTACAGTTCCATGAAGTTAAATTAAGATTAACACTTTGATTTATGATCAATAAGGAGTTTGAGATTACCTTGCAATATGAACATACTCATACAGAGAAGCAAAAACATGGATGATAGAACATTCATCCTACAAACTAAACAAAAACAAATTCCCTTTCCCCACATTCGTTGTAATCCCCCAAAATATTCTCTCCCGTTATAGCTAGTGACCTGCGAGGATCAGTCAAACCACTCTCTCTTTCTCCTCTCAATCACCCTGACACTACTACTATTCTTATAACATTAACTCTGTTCTGTAGCTTTTTCAACATAACTTTAAAGTTTTATAGCAACGTTGTACATCATAACATATTTTTTTTTAATACAGTCTGTATTTTGTAGACATGTTTATGTTTCAGATCAATCAGATGCCTGTATGTATGCTTAAATATTCTACCTTTGTCATGTTCATGCTTAGCTTCCACCAGTCTCCTTTTGGATTTGCTTGATGAGCTCCTGTGCCTCTTGAGGGGTCTTGAAGGTGTGGGTTCTCCCCTTATATGTGACCAGCAGTCTTGCCGGATGAATTACTCCGTGACAAATCCCGAGGTTGCGCAGCTCTTTGCGGGCCAGGTCGAACTGTTTCCTCAATTGTTGTATTCCTGCAGCCAAGTCCGGGTAGAACCGCAACTGTTGGTCCTGGTATTTAATTTCCCCTTTAGCTCGCGCCGCATTGGTGACTGTCATCTTGTCTTTGTAGTTGAGGAACTTTATAATCAGTGTCCTCGGTGGTGTCTTGTTATCTCTCAGTGGGCCGATTCAGTGAGCTCTCTCTAAAACAACCGATGACTGCAGATCCGCGTTATTCAGTGCTTCTGGAATCCACTTTTCCAAAAAGGAACACGGGTCCCGACCCTCCGTTCCCTCCGGGAGGCCCACCAGCCTCAAATTATTCCGTCGCGTGCGGGATTCCAAGTCTAGGACGTTATCTTCCAGACGTTTGCATTTTGATTCCAGTGTTTGCAATTTAGTTTGCAGGCTGGTAACATCATCTTCAGTGCTTGACATTCGGAGCTCCGCCTGTGACACTCGCTCCATGCAGTCGTTTATTTCCTTTCTCATACCTTCTATTGCTGCTATAATCCCATCGAATTTAGACGAAAACTCTGTTCTCATGGAGTTAATAGCAGTGAGCACTACGTTTGTCCCCTCTTCAACTGTTCCTGCTCCGCCGCTGGCTCCCTCCTCTGCCATTGCCTCTGGAGTTTTCTCTGTTTCGCCTCGAGCGTGAAAGTCTTTTAGCTTGGGTTGTTTTGTCGAGTTACCTTTTCCTCCACCTAATTTTCCAACCTTGGTCTTTACCATATCCGTGCCAACACGTTGGGATGGGTTTTTGTTCCAATTAAGAGAGTTTTAGTAAAATTTTTATTTTCACTAGCAGAGCAGTGTGAAGCACGTCTTCCTACGTGGCCGCCATAACCGGAAGTCCAGTCTGGCTTTTTTATGATTTGTTTTCAACAGTGGTGTCCTCCTTGGTCGTCTCCCATGAAGTCCACTTTGGCTCAAACAACGACGGGTGGTGCGATCTGACACTGATGTACCTTGACCTTGGAGTTCACCATGAATGTGTTTAGAGGTTGTTCTGGACTCTTTTGTTACCATTCGTATTATCCGTCTCCTCCTGCGGCCACGTCCAGGGAGGTTGGCTACAGTCCCGTGGATCTTAAATTTCTGAATAATATGTGCAACTGTAGTCACAGGAACATCAAGCTGCTTGGAGATGGTCTTATAGCCTTTACCTTCAACATGCTTGTCTATAATTTTCTTTCTAATCTCCTGAGACAACTCTCTCCTTTGCTTCCTCTGGTCCATGTTTCGCGTGGTAAACACCATGTCACCAAACAGCACAGTGACTACTTGTCACCCTTTGAATAGGCCGACTGACTGATTACAAGTTTGTAGACACCTGTGATGTTAATTAGAGGACCCATCTTGGTTAAACATGTCCCTATGGTCACATTATTTTCAGTCTTTTCTAGGGGTACCATCATTTTTGTCCAGGCCTGTTTCATGAGTTTGTTTTTTAAAGTAATTCTGTTGAACCACAATTCAAAAGCATTGTCTGATTTTCATTGGTTAATTTTCATAGAATTTTTATTTATTACCACTTTTGTCAGATTCAAGTTATTTCTGTGTCCATTGTGGGTTTTTCTTTCATTAACAGAGGGGTACCAGCAATTTTGTCCACAGCTGTATATGTTTTAGATGCCGTCTAAGGAAACTACAACCCGCCAAGCCTTGCACATCAGAGTCTCCAACACACCAGAAAAGTCTCTGATAATACCAGAAAAAGTCACTACATTTGTCGCTAGTCGCTTTTAACAAAAAAAAGTCACGAAGAGGGTTTGAAAAGTTGCCAGATTTAGCGAGAAAGTCGCCAAGTTGACAACACTACGGACTCTAGCAGGCAGTTAGTGGTGGAAGCGTTTGGACTCCTTGCTAATTACAGCCGTGACAGTGAACACTGGAAGGGCACAAAGCATGTTATTTCCTTCTGAGCAGAGTGTTTTTAATTGAGCTCCGACAGCCAAACAACTACTGCATAGTGCATTGCATGTTTGAACGCGATTTTTTTTGGACAGCGGCAAAAATTCAAACATCACGGAGACGAGAGCCACACAGGGTCCTGTATGGAGGCTGTCCTATTTAAATAAGCTGAATGTTGCTGCAGTCTCCAGTCCACACACACCGTAGTTGAAATACTGAAGTTCTCGCCACTGCTTTATGAAAATTATCTTTTTTTTTGTTTTTTTTTTTAACAGAATCAGCGGTTTATGCCTATAGGAAGATGGGAGCGCCACACACGCACATGAAGTTGAGAGTGGAGCTGCAGCGAGTTTCTCACAGCTTCCATCGTTTGCCACATATGTTATGAGCCCTGTTTAAATTACGAGACCACAGGGTCCTTAAAACATTTGCAGTAATACCACATATTGCGGTGTTGAGCTGTCCACCATCACTGCAGGGGAAATTTCTCTACCGTGACAGCCCTAATACAAAGACATGCATGTTAGGTTAATTGGTCATTCTAAATTGTCCCTAGGTATCAGTCTCCTACAGGCCCTTAGAACAGAGGGTTTGTACTAGTGAAGCGCTTTGAGTGAGACTAGAAAAAGCACTATATACAGTAAGTACAGAGCCTTATTATTCAAGGATTCAAAAATTTTATTGTCAGTATTACTATAACGTGCAGGAAATATAGGAGAATTGAAATGGCATTTCTCTCTCTCTACATTGGTGTGCATTTTATGAAAGAAAGAAATTGGGCTGGATTAAAAAAAAAAAAAAGACAGCAGCAGTCAATGTACAGTCTATATGCAGTGATGGAACCTGTGGTGCCATTGGCAGCCAGAAGGACTCTGACCTCCATAGTGGTAAACGATTACTTGAGGTAAACGATTAGTGGTAATAAACCCAGCAATCCTAAATTCAGACAGCTAGAGATGAATAGCCATAGTGCATTTCAGCGCGGTAGTGTAGGTGCAGATAGTGACAGATATGATTACACATGATCGATCATCATCATTGCAGTCTGTCGTGGGCGACAATGACTGTTTCATTTTGGTCTGATCAGATTCCTCCACACAGCTCTGTCCTTAGCCTTGCGCTGCCAGGAACTCCTGTCTATGTCCACCTTCTTCAAATTTCTTTTTACAGTGTCTTTAAATCTGAGCCTTGGTCTACCCTGATTGCGTTTGCCCTCGCATAACTGTGAGTAGAGTAACTGCCGAGGGAGATGCTGGTGGTCCATCCTTTCAACATGTCCGAGCCGTCTCAGGTTCATCTGTATTAGCATGTCCTCCACTGATGGTAGACCAGCTCGTTTCAACACTTCTATGTTGGTTATCTTGTCTTTCCATGAGATGTTCATTATGGCTCGAAGGTGTCTCATCATGTACGCGTGGAGTTTCTTCACCTGCACTCTGTAGACAGTCCAAGTTTCAGCACCGTACAATAGAGTAGCCAGTACTGTCGCTCTGTGCACTTTGCATTTCACACGGATAGACACATGTCGATTGTTCCACAGTCTCTCCCTCAAGTTTCCAAACACAGCGCTCGCTCTTCCCATTCTGAGAGAGAGTTCATCCTCCAGCCTAGCATTCTCTGAAACAGTACTCCCTAGGTACTTGAAAGTCTTGCACTTGACTAGTGGTGCTGTACCAATGCTGATCTCTTCTGGTAGTGATGTTGATAACTAGAACTTTGGTGGTTGATAAAGGCACTCTGTCTTCTTGATGTTGATTTGGAGGCTGAATTGACTAGCTGCTCTTGCAAATTTCTCCACTAAAGATTGCGTATCTTCCATGCTGTGTGCAACTAGGGCACTGTTGTTGGCAAAGAGCATTTCTCTTACTACCTTTATCGATGTCTTACTCTTGGCTTTAAACTGTGCCACATTGTACAAGTCTGATTTTTTCCTTGTTTGAATGTATACTCCTTCTGAAGTGTCTTTGAAGGCCACCTCAAGCATGGCTGCCAGATATAGCGAGAAGAGTGTAGGTGCCAGCACACCCCTTTGTTTCACCCCGTTGCTTACTGAAAAGTCTTTAGATACTGAACCACTCATTGCTATGTTTGCTTGCATACCTGTATGGAGTGCCTTGATCAGGCTGACAGACTTCTCTGTACAACCATATTTCTTGAGTACCTGCCAAAGTCCTTGTCGCAAAACAGTATCGAAGGCTTTACTGAAGTCTATGAAGACTACATAAAGCGGCATGTTCTGTTCGATACACTTTTCTTGAACCTGTTTCAAGGAGAAAATCATGTCCATTGTGCTTCTTCCACTTCTAAAGCCGCACTGGGTTTCTGGTACTACATTCTGCAAGATGTGTTCACAGAGTCTGTTAAGTTGTACACGTGAGAGAATCTTACCAACAGTGGCTAGTAGTGCTATATCTCGGTAATTTCCACAATCTTTCGTGTCACCTTTCTTGAACAAAGGCACAATACTTGCATCCTTCCAGTCTTGAGGTACTTTCTGGGCATCCCATATCTCTTGGATGAGCTTGTGCAGGCAGTTGGTCAGCTGAACACCACCAAATTTCCACACTTCTGCTGGAATTCCATCCCTTCCTGGTGCTTTACCATCCTGTGTTGTCCTGATAGCTGCCATTAGTTCATCAAAATTTGGTGGTTCATCCAGACTTGATACAGCTGGTTGCTGCACTAGAGCTTCTTTAGCCTCTTCAGTGAGATCTCCAGGGTTGTTTAGTAGTTGGTCAAAGTGGTGTGCAAATCTGTCCAGGATCTTGTCTTTCTCCTGCAAAACCGTTTCACTATCCCTAGCCTTTAGTTGAATCAGTCCTCTTGGTTTAGGGCCGTAGATTTCTCTCAAACCTGTGAAGAATGTCTTCATGTCCTTCCTGTCTGCTGCAGTTTGAAGTTTCTCTGCTTTTTTATCCCACCAGTTGGACTTCATCTCTCTGGTGTACTTCTGTAGCTCACTCTGAGCCCTTGAGTATTTTTTCTTCTTCGACCTTGTGTTACACTATAGGTTTTCCTGCCTAGCTGTATTTCTCGCTTCTAGTAGTTTCTTCAGGTGTTCATCATGCTCATCAAACCAATTTTGATGTTTCTTCTCAGGGTAGCCTAACACATCACTCGCAGTCTGATACACCGTATCCTTCAGTGTTGCCCATTTCTCTTCTATGTCATTCTCTTGAGTTGTTGCTGTCCGAGTCTTTCAAGTTTTCATCCATTTCCTGTGTAAGTTCTTCCTGCTTCTTTTGGCCTTTCAGTGCACTAGTGTTTAGCTTCTGTGGTGGCTTCGCACCCGTCCTGCAGTGCTGTTTTCGTCTGCAAATCCTTAATCTAGATCTCAGCATAACATGATCAGTACCACAGTCCATGCCTCTCATTGCTCTGGTGTCCAGTACATCCCTTATGTCTCTCTGCCTATGATGTAGTCTAATAAGTGCCAGTGCTTGGATCTTGGGTGCATCCATGTCTTCTTGTGTGTGTCCTTGTGCTTAAAATAGAGTGTTGGTTATCACAAGGTTGTACTCTGAACATAGTGCAAGTAGAAGTTCTCCATTAGCATTGCACTTGCCTACTCCATGACTGCCTAGCACTCCTTTCCATTTCTCAGTGTCCGAACCAACTCTGGCATTAAAATCTCCAAGTATCAGCCTGTCATCAGTTGGTACACGCCTGATAGTCTCACGTAAATCACTGTAGAACTCTTCCTTCACCTCCTGTGTTGGTCATTGTTGAGGCATACATCTTCCGCTGTAGTGGGAGTCTCATAGTCATTATCCTGTCATTGATTGGGACCGGTTCCTCGTCAAGCATTGCTGCTATCTCCTTTCTAACTGAAAAGCCCACTCCTGCTTCTCTCCTTTCTTGAGTTGATCTCCCACTCCAAAAGATGATGTACCCATGGGCTTCCAAACTGTCATATCCAGGCAATCTTGTTTCACTAAGTGCAGCTATGTCTACATTGTACCTGTTCATTTCCAGGGCCACAAGCACGGTCTGTCTTTCTGGGCGCTGTGATGTTGTTCTGTCCAACAGAGTGCATACATTCCATTCTGCTACACACAAGGTTGCTGTTTTTCTCTTCTTTTGTCTTCCTGCTCCTAGCTTACTTTTCACTGCCTGTCGGAGTGTGAACAGATCAGCGCAGACCTTGTAAGCCCAGGCGACGTCCGAGCCGGTATGAGTTGCTTTCTGATTGACCATTTCATGAAACTGCTGGCAAAGTATTTGAGTACTGCTAGCTTTTGCTGGACTAGCAGCACATTCTTGGCAGATAAAGGTATTATCAGTGGCAAGGACAAGCCAAGACAAACTGACTCCAGTATCTGTTGCAGTGACTGACCAGATGATAGGTTTATTTATCTCTGCTCTTTGTGTAGTGCGTGTCACAATGCACCGACTGGCACAGTCCACCACAGACCTTGCAACAGATGTGTTTATCTGCCAGGATGTCCAGTCTCACCCTATGTAACTGGGAGTGGTCCACCACAGACCTGTGGCAGATATTGTTTTTAGTTCTGCCAGGATGCCCCGTTTCACCCTCCACGCCCTCGGAAGGGCGGGGATAAGATAAGATTAGATCAGCCTTTATTAGTCCCACAATGGGGAAATTCCAGGATTGCAACAGCACAGGGATAGCAACACTCAGAGCAATAATTAAGAAGATAAGAAAAATAAGAGCAGTGAATATACATACTGTATGTACACATAAATATATATACACAGTGCGGAGCATTGTAGCTAGATGGAATAAACAGCATAACCGTCTACTTAGTTATCCTACATAGTATGAATATGTACTCATACATATTGTCACCCTCCGTAGCGACTGATATTGTCCTAGTTGTATACTGGAGGGGACCATTTGTGTAAGTCTATTGCGTCTTTTGCACTCAATACTATTAGGTTGTCACGTTTTTTTGCTATCTCTGCGAGCAACCCTGCTTAGGTTATACAGTCTGACAGCCGTAGGTAGGAAGGACCTGCGAAACCTCTCGGTTGCGCACCTAGGATGATGTACAGTGATCCCTCGCTACTTCGCGCTTCACCTTTCGCACCCTCAGTGCATCGCAGATTTTTCAAAAATATTCATCAAAAATTAAAATTGAGAAATAATGGGCGGGCGCTAGCAGAAGGCAGGGAGACTACATTAGACCATCAGGTATCAACACGGAGAGCCGCACAACTCAAAAAATCCACCTCTCTGTTCGCTGTTCTCGTGTTGGCTCGGCTCGGAAATCTCACAAGCTGATTGGCCGAGACGTTTCACCCCGCAAGCTGATTGGCCGAGACGTTTCACCCACCTCCTCTCCCTGCCGAGCGCCCATGAAGGGAAGGAAGACCGCATTCATTGCTCTTTATCGCTCGTGTTACGTAGTCTCGCAGCGTGGAACTTTTTGCTGTTCTCTTGTGCCATTTTGTGCGAAATAGTCTTCCCGTCGAGCCACTACGCCGCCTCCTGCAGCTTCTCCAGCTCTATCGGAAGCTGCCCTCGATGATCCTGCGCTTCTAGCACCTGACGATGAGGCGTCACCTGAGGAGCAGTAAAGCTCTCATTAACCTGTGAAGTAAATCATCTTCATCTTGAGTTACGTATCTTGTTATAAGAATAAAAGAGTTCTAAAAACATATTTATGTACACTTTATTTACATCTACGTATGTATGTCCATGTACACACACACACACACACACACACACACGTATCATATGAGAGAGAGAGAGAGTGAGAGAATGAACGTACGTGTTATTTATGGATGACGTCATTAGGGGTGACGCTACTTCGCGGTTTTTCACTTTTCGCAGTCGGTTCTGGAACCCATTAACCGCGATAAGTGAGGGATCACTGTAGTGTACTGCTGATAATGTAGGATGATGATGTAGTCTACTGCTAAATGAGCTCTTCAGTGCGTTCAGGTGCCATTTAAGTCACCGAGGGCTCGTCCCATGAGACAGGTAGTACCGGTTTTCATGGTTATCCGGTAGCAAGCAAGCCAATGCCTGACCTGACAAAAAAAAAGGGGGGGGGGGTGTAAGTCTCAGTTAAAAGCTGCCAATTTCTGACCAAAAAAAGTGGAATTTTATGGGTAAGAAGCTGCAACTTTAGCAAAAAGACAAAAGAAGGTGTAAATTTCCAACTGTTTACAACCTAAAACGCTGCAGATATAAGATTTGAGTAAAATGCTGCAAGTTTAAGCTTTTTTTTTTAAAACTGCAAATTCAAGAGTAAGAAAAGTTCTAAATTCACGAGAAAAAAGCTGCAAAATTATGAATAATAAAAAGCTGCAAATTTTCAAGTAAGAAGATAGCCTTTATTGTCATTATACAAACAAATGTACAATGAGATTTAAGCATCTTCTTCAGTGCAACATATGTAAAAGAGTAAAATAAAAAGAATAAAAACAATAAATTCCTGCAATAAATAATGTATAATGTGTACAATGTACGTAATCTAAGATAAAATAAGTCATATATACAATATAAAAATAAAAATATTAAAAAGACTGTACAGCATTCTGGACCGTAAATGTCAATTACACATTGATGTGTTTAGAGGTATACGGAGAGGGTCAGGGAGGGTTGGACTGAGAATTCAGAGCCATTATGGCTTTTGGAAAAAAACTATTCTTAAGTCTATTTGTCCTGGCTCTGATGCACCTGTAGCGCCTCCCTGAGGGCAGTAGGTCAAACAGGTCAGCTCCAGGGTGGTAGATGTCCTTGATGATGTATTGTGCTCTCCTAAGGCAGCGGGCAGTGTAAATGTCTGTCAGGGAGGGGAAAGGGTGGCCGATGATCTTCTGTGCTGCCTTTACTACCCTCTGCAACCTCTCCCTGTCTACCATTGTGCAATTCCCATACCACACTGTAATGCAGTATGTGAGCAGACTCTCAATGGATGAGCGATAGAAGGTCAGCAGCAGGGTGGAGTTGAGGTCGTACGTCCTGAGGACTCTCAGGAAGTGTAGCCGCTGCTGAGCCTTCTTAATAATCACCGAGATGTTGTCTATCCAGGAGATGTCAGAGGAGATAAGGACGCCGAGGTACCGGAATGTGTGGACCCTCTCCACACACTCGCCATTAATGAAGAGGGGGGCTGGGTCGGTATTGGTCCTTCTGAAGTTGACAATGGTTTCCTTGGTTTTCTTGGTGTTCAGAGTCAGGTTATTTTCTAAACACGAAGTTGCCAACTTCAGGACCTCCCCCCTATAGGCTGTTTCGTCCCCTCCAGAAATGAGTCCAACCATCGTGGTGTCGTCAGCAAACTTCATGATGAGGTTCAGGTTACTTTATTTGTACCCGTAGGTAGATTTGTTGAGGTTGTTGTTGTAGGCCGGACGACAGTCATAGGTGTAGAGACAGTACAGGAGGGGGCTCAGCACACAGCCCTGTGGGGAGCCAGTACTCAGCGTCCGTGTGGAGGAGAAGTAGGAGCCAAGTCTCACAGTCTGGGACCGGTTCATGAGAAAGTTCTTTATCCAAGCACATGTGAGAGGTGGGAGACCAAGGGTGTTCAGTTTGGTAATGAGAATGTCCGGGATAATTGTATTGAAGGCCGAGCTGTAGTCCACGAAGAGCATTCGGACGTAGCTGTACTGCCACTCCAAGTGGGACAGCGCAAAATGGAGGGCTACGGCGATGGCATCTTCAGTGGATCGGTTTTCACGATATGCAAACTGGTAAGAATCAAGGTCTGGGGGAAGATGGCTTTTAATGTGCTGAAGAAGCAGTCTCTCGAAGCACTTCATAAATACCAGGGTGAGGGCCACAGGACGGTAATCATTTAGGCTGGTGGTGGGAGACTTCTTTGGTACCGGAATGATTATGGCAGATTTCCGACAGGACGGGATGACTGCCTGGGCCAGGGAGAGGTTGAAAATCCTGGTAAAGATGGAGGTGAGCTGGGAGGCACACGCTCTAAGCACCTTACCAGGAACTCCATCTGGGCCGGCAGCGTTCTTGGGGTTCACTGTCAGGAGCACCCGTCTGACGTCATGCTCACTGACAGTGAAAGTGGTAGTGCAGGAGCTGGGTGGGGGTGGGGACAGGGCTGAGGCTGATGAGTGCTGCTGTTATTTCAAAGCGAGCAAAGAAGCTATTTCGCTCCTCTGCCAGCCTTGCACTCAAGTTCTCTGATGTTGTAGCACAGCCTCTGTAATTCGAGATGCTTTGAATTCCCTGCCACACCTCCCGTATGTTGTTACTAGACAAGTGGGACTCTATTCTCATCTTGTAGTCCGCTTTAGCTTTTTTAACTCCTCTTTTCAGATCGGCTCGAGTAGACCTATAAAGGTCTCTGTCACCTGATCTGAAGGCAGCATCACGGGCTCTGAGGAGTGTGCGGACCTGGCTGGTCATCCAGGGTTTCTGGTTGGGGAAAAACCCTAATATTTTTGTCCACAGTCACATTACCGATACAAAACTTAATGTAGTCCAAGGTTGTATCAGTGGATGTTTCCAACTCTTGTTGTCCAAATAAATCCCAGTCTGTCTCTGTGAAGCAATCCTGCAGTTTGGAGAGAGTGTTGTCAGGCCAAGTTGTGACAGTCTTTATAGTAGGCCTGTCTCTACGCCTGAGGGGGGTGTAGGCTGAGGAGAGCAGGAGGGAAAGATGGTCCGACTGGCCAAGGTGGGGGACGGATATGGCTCTGTATGCGTGCTTGATGTTAGTGTAAACATGGTCTAAAATGTTCTCCCTTCTAGTAGAACACTTAACATGTTGATAAAATTTTGGGAGTACGGTCTTCAGATTGGCCTTATTAAAGTATCCTGCAACTATGTGGACACCATCAGGGTGAGCCCGCTGATGTTTGTTAATGGTGTTAGCAGGAGGGAGAGCGTCGTATTTACATTTGCACTGGGTGGAATATACACGGCCGTGATAAACACGACTGTTAGCTCTCTCGGTAGAGCTAACAGCTGCACATAGAGCTAAGCTGCACATTTCTGAGTAACATGGCTCTAACTCTGCAGGAAAATCATGCAAATTTATGAGAAAAATCACATTTACAAAAGAATGTTTCTAACTTACATGGAAAAAGGATGTGATAAATTGGCGTGTGTTGGCCATTTTTTTTTTTAAAAGACAGCTGTGAGGAGGAACTCAGCGGTGATGTTCGGAGGTGTTAAATCCTGCAGATCTGTATTAATCAGTAGGGAAAAGGAGAAAAGGAATAGGTGATCCCGAGCAGCAGAAATAATCCAGTTAACCCAGGAAGAGTAAACACATGAAACCCAACAGATCACCCCCCCCCCCATGACATCAGTGGGAACAGCTGGGCCAGACTTCACACCTCTGTCGATTTACATGTTCCCTTCTGAGGACAATTCAAACAGAGCTGTTGCTGAGATGGAAACCAAAGGGTTAAAGGGTGACGTGGTTTTATCAGCATCACTGATACCCCCCCCCCCCCCCCAACTGACCTGCTGGACAGGAACTAACAACTCCTCAGGCCTGTTAACACAATTTTAACAACAAAAGGACATGCAAAAGAACAAAGATTCCCTTTGATTTAACAGGATAACAGCGTGAATTTTCTGGTCTGTGAATGAACAGAGCAGCCATGAGTGTTTCACGGAGTCACTTATTGAATTATAATGGTTAATTTAAGTCACAGTTTCAGGAAACATAAACTTCAGGGGAAACTTAAACCCATGACACATTGTTTTAAATTTTGCTGTTTTTTCTTTTTTTTTTCCCACTTCTCTTCCAGTCCTTATGGCCACTTTCTGATTGCTTTGAGTTTTTAAAACATAATTTTAAGAATAATGTTAACTGACTTAAAGTACATTTCTAACTACACTATATCATACAATATGCCATTTAACATACAATTTCATTTAATCACATTTAGATCTTAATTCAAACAAGCAGAGTATTTTGCAACCAATGATCAATATTGCAGTGATATACAGACAGCAGCAGATACGGCATTTGTGCAAATGGTTGCAGTTAAAGTGCAAAGACATATAGCAGTGAAAGTTCAACAGAACAACAGTATTATTGTTGGTGTGCCAGTCTTACTGTGCCAACATCTGAGGTAGTTATTGTGCAGATGTTACCGTCTAGGGAAACCGGGGGGGGGGGGGGGCAGAGTTCAGGGTCCTGATGGCCTGATGAACGTAGCTGTTCAGCAGCCTTGTGGAGCGGTCCCGGAGGCTACGATACCTTTTCCCCGAGGGCAGGGGGCTGAAGAGAGAGTGTAGGGGATGGGAGGTGTCGCCTGTGATGGTGGTGGCTCTGCGGGTGAGGCGAGTGGGGTCGATGTCCGGCTGGTTGGGGGTGGGGGGGGGTGGCACCGATGATCTTGCTGGCTGAATCCACTGTGCGTTGTAGTGTCTTCCGGCAGGCAGCAGTGCAGCTTCCATACCACACCGTGATGCAGTGAGTATGCTCTCACTGGTGCCCCGGTAGAAAGACTGCATGATGGGGGTTGGGACTTGTGCTCTCCTCAGTCTGCAGAGGAAATGGAGGCGAGTTTGGGCCTTCTTGGCCAGTGATGTGGTGTTGTTGGTCCAGGTGAAGTCCTCAGAGAGGTGCACCCCCAGGAACTTGGTGCTGTTCACCCTCTCCCCAGCTGCACACTGTCGATGATCGGGGGGGTGGTGCTGTGTGTGACCCCTCCTGAAGTTGACCACAATCTCCTTGGTTTTTCCCACGTTCAGGAAGAGGTTGTTGTCTTTACATCACTGGACCAGTTGGCTCACCTCATTTCTGTAGTTGGCCTCGTCGTTGTTGGTGATGAGGCCCACTACTGTTGTGTCGTCCGCAAACTTGACGATGTGGTTGGTGTTGTAGGCTGGCACGTAGTCATGGGTCAGCAGGGTGAAGAGCAGCGGGCTGAGCACGCACCCTTGTGGGGCCCCTATGCACAGTGTGATGTGCACAGGTTATATTTTTCTTTTGTAAATGTATTAGTTTTCATGGGTAAACCTGCAGCATTTCTTACATAAATTTATTAGATTTTTCTCATAAAACTCCAACTTTTGTCCAGTAAATTTATTTGTTTTCCAGAAATTTTGTAACTTTTTTTCATTATGGATTTTTTTTGGGCATGTTTTCCTCAGAAAATTGTATTTTTTTTCCTCTAAATTTTTGAGATTTTTTTTGCATAAGTTTTCAGGTTTTCTCATTTCCTGCTTTTTAGGATATTTTTCTCACAAATCTACAACATTTTTCTTGGAAATTTATTGCTTCTTTTCTTGGAAATATGATTTTTTTTTTTTTTTTTTTTTACAAGGCCTTGGGGAGCGACTCTCTATGGGCAGTAGAGCCACATGTGGCCCCAGAGGCACAGGCTGCAGACCCCTGACTGTCAGCTAATGGGTTATGTACAGCTAAGCTAATGCTTATTGGACAGACGAGACAATCCTTTTTCACTTCTTTTTCTTCCATACTCTGCTGTCTGTGATTTGTTTGTTTCCCTGTCTTAGACTTTCTTTGTTCTCATTTATGCTCAGATCTTGTTCACGCTCCCCAAAGAGGCGAGACAGAAGGGGCCCAGCCTCTGACGGTCGACGAGAGGACAGAGACTGGGAACGCTATCATTCCAGGTTACCCCGGGAGCATTCAAGATCAAGGTTGAAATACTACTACTTCTTCTACTGTATAGTTCAGTGTGTTAAAATTCCAGTCTAAAGAGCAGGATTCCTGGAGCAGGCCTGGTTCAAATCCCACTGATGGCAGTAATGTTATTTAGGATTAATATTATATTTAGCATTTCTAAGTCAAGTTTCTTCAACTATAAGTGATATAGAGAGTCTAAGCCACGCCCCTTCAACTTCCACATATGGGACCTTAAATCAGAAAAAATTCCATTGAAATGAATGGCACGAGCAAAATTATCTTTTGATCTTGATCAAATTTTGCCACGAGTTACACATATGTTGTTTGTCAATTTAATAGATAATTTTCCACAGAAATAACAGTGTAGGTTGTTGTCTAACTGTTAAGGTATAAGGTTGTGAAAATAGGTCAATTAAAAGACTACAAACACAGCTGGACGGCGTTTAGGTCATCTTTTCAAAGCGGCCCAGTCCTCTGGATCAGCTGCAGCTCTCACAACACAAAACAAAGCCTTTGTGTTGATTTTCTCCTCTTTGGATCCTTCTTTCATCAAGTCAGGAAACAGGAGGTGAGGTTTTAGTAATCTCCTGCCTTGCTCGTGTTTGGTGATAGGGGATGGTGGGAGATGTTGTCTGCTAATCATTGAAACAAAAACTAAATATTACTCTGTTACTGTATGACAACAGACAACTTTAATCACGCTTGTAAGCGAAGGGCATCAGACTTTGTTTGCAAGTGAACCGAGACCCCCGTTTTCAGCCGGACCAGTCTTCACTTGCTTGGTGTATACCAGAGATCGAACGCACGTTCAGATGGCACCAAATGAACCAAACTATCTGGGGATACTCCTTTGGTCCGGACCAAACAGTGGCCGTGTGAATGCACCCTAAGAGTCTGATGGCCCATGGATAAAAGCTATTCTTTATCCGGTTCGTCATGACACCTGATGTTCCTGAAGATTGAAGAGACTCTGACCAGGATGTGAATGGTCATACAACATCTTTTCCCTTTGTTGAGACAAAGAGAGTTAGCGATGTTTTCTAGGGAGGGCAGGGGGTAGCTAGTGATTTCCTGGGCTGACCTTACCACCCCCAGCATGGCTTTCTTGTCTGCAGCTGTGCAGCCGGAATACCACACTGTGATGGCATATGCCAGCACACTTTCCTGTCTTCCAGGTATGTCAGATGTCTCGGTGAGGAGATCAGAATGACGTCAAATCTGCATGAACCACATCCCAGCAAAGCAAGTCAGAAAACCCTGGCTCTCTCATTTAGCAACACTAATCATAAACAAAGCAGTATGCAGTAATGTGTACACAGAAACCCTGTAGCAGCATATTCAGAAGTAGAATATGGATGGTACTGTGTGCTAGACAAATACAATCATTCATTCATTCATTGGCTCCATCGATCGCAAAAGATCATGGGGGGGGGGGTTGTGCCTTGGGTCATCATTCAGGGAGCTGCACCGTCGGGCGTGGCTGTAGAGGCCGATACGGGATCTGCAGATCCTGCCGCAGCCGCTGCAGATAAATTCTTCACAGTGTAGTGGGGGTCTCGACAGTCTCCTCTGTCTGCGGAGTCTCTTCTCCCCCCAGCGAGTGTCTCTTCTCTTCTCTGCTGTTCGGATGACATCCTGGGTGGTGGTCCGCCAGTTGGAGCGGACGGAGGCGGCTGACTCCAGGTCGGAGGGGTTGAAGCCT
Source organism: Pholidichthys leucotaenia (assembly GCA_020510985.1). NCBI lineage: Eukaryota > Metazoa > Chordata > Actinopteri > Cichliformes > Pholidichthyidae > Pholidichthys > Pholidichthys leucotaenia. The sequence continues at coordinate 262,614,922 of CM035836.1, forward strand.
CCAGCCTTGAGGTCGCGCTTGCAAACATCCTTGAATCTAAGAGTTGGGCGTCCCTTTGATCTAGTTCCAGTAGCCAGCTCCCCATACAGTAAGTCTTTGGGGATGCGGCCATCCTCCATTCGGTTGACGTGGCCAAGCCATCGCAAGCGTCTCTTTGTCAGGATGGCAAACATACTGGGCACATCTGCTCTGGCCAGGACGTCGATGTTGGAGACACAGTCCTGCCAAGTGATGCGCAGTAGTCTGCGAAGGCAGCGTTGGTGGAAGGCGTTCAGCCAGCGTTCCTGGCAGGGGTAGAGGGTCCATGCTTCACTGCCGTATAGGAGAGTACTCAGTACGCAGGCCATGTAGACTCTTATCTTGGTGTTGGTGGTTAGCATAGAGTTGTCCCAGACTCGCTTCACCAGACGGGCCATCACCGTCGATGCCTTGCCGATACGGGCGTTCAGTTCGGCGTCTAGGGAGAGATTGTTGGAGATGATCGACCCGAGGTAGGTGAACTTGTCCACCACCGCAAGTGTGTGGTCGCCGATGTTGATACTGGGAGCACTGCTGACATCCTGGCCCATGACCTCGGTCTTTTTAAGGCTGATGGTGAGGCCAAACTCAGAGCAGGCACGAGCAAAGCAGTTGATGAGACGCTGGAGCGCTTCCACGGTGTGGCCAACAAGACCAGCATCATCAGCAAAGAGCAGCTCCCTGATTAGAACGCTCCGCACCTTGGTCTTTGATCTGAGGCGTGCCATGTTGAAGAGGCCTCCGTTGCTCCTGGTGTGGAGGAAGACACAGTCTTCAGAGTCCCGGAAGGCGTAGCACAGAAGCAGGGAGAAAAAGATGCCAAATAGGGTAGGAGCCAGAACACAACCCTGCTTCACACCGTTCTTGATCGGGAAAGGGTCTGAGGATAATCTATCAAACTAGACAATGCCGTTCATGTCCTGGTGGAACGACTTGATCATGCTCAAAAGCTTGGGGGGACATCCAATTCGTTGGAGGAGGGCAAACAGTCCATCCCTGCTGACCAAGTCAAAAGCCTTGGTCAGGTCGATGAAGGCCAAAAAGAGGGGTAGTCTCTGCTCCCGGCACTTTTCTTGCAGCTACCTCATAGAGAAGACCATATCTATGGTTGACCTGGTTGCTCTGAATCCACACTGCGCCTCTGGATACACACGTTCGGCAAGTAGTTGTAGTCTATTGAGGACGACACGGGCAAAGGCTTTGCCAACTGTGCTTAGGAGTGAGATACCACGATAGTTGTTACAATCGCTCCGCTCCCCCTTGTTCTTGTAGAGAGTGGTGATTTTGACATCACGCATATCTTGGGGCACAGCCCCTTCCTCCCAGCACTGCAGCAGGAGCTCATGGAGGTGTTTCAAGAGCGAGCTCTCCTTTGTGGTTTTGACGATTTCAGGGGGGATGTTGTCACTGCCTGGAGCCTTGCCGTTTGAGATGGAATCTATCGCCTTGCTGAGCTCCTCAATGGTGGGTGGAGCGTCAAGCTCATCCATGACTGACAGTAGAGGGGTGTTCTCAAGGGCCGTGTTCGAGACGGTGGTTACTCTCGAGTAGACCTCTTGGTAGTGCTCAGCCCATCTCTCCATTTGTTTACCGCGATCCTTGATGACATCTCCTGCAGCTGATTTAAGTGGGGCGGTCTTGATGACACTGGGACCGAAAGCCTTCTTCATGCCTTCATACATTTTGCGCACGTTTCCGTGATCTGCAGAAAGCTGTATGTCCTGGCAGAGGTTAAGCCAGTAGTCGTTGGCACATCGCCTTGCAATCTTTTGTGCATTGTTCCTCGCAGCGCGCAGTGTAGCAAGCGTCCGCACAGAGGGTTCCTTCTTGTGGGCAATTAGGGCTGCACGTTTGGTGGCGATTGCAGGTTCCATCTCAGCGGCTCCAGCTTCAAACCAATACGCACTCTTCCCCACCTTTTTCCCAAAGGTACCTATGGTGGTCTCAAACACAGCCTCACAGTTGTGATTCCACCTTGCAGAAGCACAGTCGGTGGGACAGTCCGCCAGGGCTTCATTTATGACTTTAGCATAGCGTTCCCGCAGTTCAGGTACTGTAATCATAGCTGTGTTGATGCGGGGTCGGGGTTTCTGCTTGGAGCGGTTAACACGTCTGAGGCAGAGACGTACCTTGGTGGCGACCAGGGAATGGTCGGTGTCGCAGTCAGCGCTGTGAAAACTGCGCGTGACCAGCACTCGGTTCAGCAGGGATCTCCTGGTGATGACGAAGTCCAGCTGATGCCAGTGACGAGACCTTGGATGTCTCCAGGACACTCAGTGACAGGGCTTGGTGGAGAAGAATGTGTTGGTCAGACAGAGGTCATGAAAGGAACAGAGTTCAAGAAGGCGTTGACCGTTCTCGTTGAGCTTGTCGATGCCGAAGCAGCCAATGCAGCGGGGCCAGGAGTCATGATCTGCCCCTATCCGTGCGTTAAAGTCACCGAGCAGAAACAGGTGCTTCTTTGCAGGGATCTGCTGGATCCTGGTTTCGAGCGCCTCGTAGAATGCATCCTTCACCTCAGTTGAAGAGCAGAGCGTCGGAGCATAAGCGCTAAGGATATTAGCTGGTCCAGAGGAGGTTGTGAGACGGAGAGAGAGGACTCGTGGAGTGCCTGAAGACGGCGGTTCAATAAATGACAGAAGGGAGTTTCGAACAGCAAATCCAACACCGTACAGGCAATGCTCGTCAGGCTCCTGTCCCTGCCAGAAAAACGTGTAGTTCTTCTCCTTCAAGCTGCCGCTGCCCGGGAGTCGCGTCTCTTGCAGTGCTGCAATGTCAATATTGAGCCTCTTCAGCTCGCGGTCGATGATAGCAGTTTTCCTGGCGTCGTTGATTTGCTGGAGGTCGTCAGAGAGGCCAGCACACATTGTTCTGACGTTTCAGGTTGCCAGACTCAGCGCTGGCGGTTTTGGTTTCTTGATATTAGCTGGTGCAGTGATTACAGTCCGTAATTCAGCTTTTGGCCTACACTTCAAGCACCCTTTGAAGTAAGCGGACCGTGACAGGCCAGCACCTTACTGACTGGGGGCTGCCCAGCTAAAGGCGGGCGGTAGCTGGCCAGTGGGACACGACGATCCCTCCCACCGTCGGGAGACAGCCCTAGGCGCCCGAGCTTACGCGAATTTGCTTTGGACTTTTAACCAGTAACTGCGTCTCCCCGTTTTGAGCTGCCGCAGAAGGCGGCACTGGAGTGACCTCTCCAGGGCACAGGGCAGGGCGAAGTTGTGGAGAAACTGAGATGCCCAGTTGACAGATCCTCCTTCTCGGCCTTGCTGGTAGTGTCCAATGGAAGGGACTAGCCGATACAGTTGGTACCAACTTGGCTACAGGAGTTGCCGGGAGGTCCCGCTACGCGAAGACCAACCGCCTTCGAGGCTCCACTCCGGATTTTCTGTAGGGGTTGTCTCCCTTAGCCTTTGCCACTCCCGTGATGACCACAAGGCAGTGGTGCTATTTGCCCATAGCTGGGGGTTGTTTTGTGTGGCACCAGGGCATGTCCACGCGCCGGTGGGCCTGCGTGCCACACATTTGGGCCCAGCCCAAGGGGGACACACCTCCTCCCTTAATGCGACAGGTTGTACTGGGCTACATCTTACCAGTAGAGGAGAGAGAACACTTCCTCTCCCACCTGACAATACAAATACAATCACTGGCAAAAAAAAAAAAAATGACATTCACCTCTCTTGGAGGATTTTGGTTTGGCCTTTTTATTTTGTAGAAAAAAAAGCAAAAAAATGACATATGACAAAACAATTTTAACAGCAAGCTTTGGGAAAGAAATGGTCTGATTTTATTTATATAGCACACTTTGAAATAAGTTTGATCAGGGTTCTGTACATAAAATAAATAGGTTCATAACAAGAAATAGAATAAAACAAAATCAATTAACACACAGATATGAGAGTCCTTGGAAAAATGAACAAAAACACAGCACAAATATAGAAGTCTCTGGGTTAAAACCAAGCACTAAAAGTGAGTTTTAAGACCTGTTTGAAAAACAAACACTGGGGGCCAGTCTAACTTGGAGGGGCAGCTCATTCGAACGTTTGGGGGCTTTAACTACCAATGCTCCCTCCTAGGGCTAGGAAGTTTGACCTGAAATGAGCATCACTGTTATTTGAACCTTTCACATCGAGACTGGTATCCAGTCAATAATTCCTTCCTGCAAGGCACATACAACACAATTTCCTTTGCACAAATAAATAAAAATGCAAACAAAAGTAAAATACCTTGTCAAGGATGTCAACAACCCCCCCCCCCCCCCCGCAATCCCCTTTGTTCTGGTTTTAGTCCAGGATTATACATACATATACGTATATATACGTATATATAGTCCTCCTTGTCACTCCCTGTGCAGTGCTCATCACAAGAACATGTTTCATCCGTTTTTGGACGGTAGGCTATAAGAGCATGTATCTCAGTGAAGGTGAACTTGAAAGAGAAACAGCCCTGTTTCTTGTCCTCAGTAGGGCAGCTAGAAGCTCAGGTTTCTTTCCTTCTAATCGTTCCCACCATTGTCTGTTTTTCAGACAATGGTGGGAACATATGGAAAGAAAAAAATCATTACAGCTACGTTCCTGAAGACCTTCCATCATTTCCAGAACAGCACATGTGCCCTGACTTATTTCTGATAGTCCATGGGCAGGTTGACCAACATATATTAGCATGTTCTGCGGTCCTGGCGTTGTCACATACTACCTAAATCTTTATTTCGTACTTGCCAGGTTTATTTGCCATGTGTTGCGTAAATGTACAGCGACCTCAGAATGGAACCAGATGTTCATCAGCAGTGACATGAGGCCCAAGACTGTATGACAGTCGTCCCTTAATTCTTGTATTGCAGCTAGTTTGTCTCTTCCTCGATGTGCTGCTTTTGTGTCTTGGAAATCTAAGTGAATTACTGTGGAGATGATGTGAAAAGTCTTCAGTAACACTGAAGTGTGAAAAATTTGCCTACCCAACTGGACATGTTAGAAACTTGCTGTAGCTTCTTTACTGGATGGACAAACACCTCAATGGCTCAACAGATCCAAGTACACCTGCCAGTCTCCGGAGTTTCCGTGTAAATGTGCACGCTTATGGGTATTTATAATATCTCTAATGTTGAATCGGTCATTTAGCTGCTCATTTAGCAGTAGGCTGTGCCATTCTAAGTGCTTGAGGGAGAGATTCCACAGGTCCTTCCTACCTACGGCTGTCAGACTGTACAATCTAAATGCTGTTCATAGAGTCCGGATTAAATGTCACAACTCTGCACAATAGAGATCATCTCCTCCAATACACCACTAAGACAATTACAATTAGTACTTAGGGTGGCAACAACACTGTTCATTCACTGTGAAATATACTGTCTGGGTCCATATTTATATTTCTCTGGGTAATTTAACTAACTGTAGTGCTGTTGATTCCATCTAGCTGCAATGCTCCTGCACTGTGTATATAACTGTGTACATACACTACCGTTCAAAAGTTTGGGGTCACTTAGAAATTTCCTTATTTTTGAAAGAAAAGCACTTTTTTTCAATGAAGATAACTTTAAACTAATCAGAAATACACTCTATACATTGCTAATGTGGTAAATGACTATTCTAGCTGCAAATGTCTGGTTTTTGGTGCAATATCTAGATAGGTGTATAGAGGCCCATTTCCAGCAACTATCACTCCAGTGTTCTAATGATGCAGTGTGTTTGCTCATTGCATCAGAAGGCTAATGGATGATTAGAAAACCCTTGTGCAATCATGTTAGGTCTGCAATGCTGTAATTGCTGCAAATGGAGGATTCTTTGACGAAAGCAAAGTTTGAAGGAAAAAAATATTTCAAATACAAATCATTATTTCTAACCTTGTCAATGTCTTGACTATATTTTCTATTCATTTTACAACTCATGGTGGTAAATAAAAGTGTGACTTTTCATGGAAAACACAAAATTGTCTGAGGTGACCCCAAACTTTTGAACAGTAGTGTATGTATATTTATTTACTGCTTTGACTAACCTACTTTTGTCTTGTCTTATTTACAATTGCTCTGAGTGCTGCTATCCCTGTGCTGCTGCAATCCTGGAATTTTCCCATTGTGGGACTAATAAAGGCTTAACGCTGCTGCCACACTGCACCTTAGTCTATTTTGTACCTCACATTTCACCCTGCACCTTATGGACCCATTTTTGTACAGTTAGTACTATCCATATACAGTGGGGCAAAAAAGTATTTAGTCAGCCACCAATTGTGCAAGTTCTCCCACTTTAAAGATGAGAGAAAGTCTCCAATTTTCATCATAGGTATACCTCAACTATGAGAGACAAAATGAGAAAAAAAAAATCCAGAAAATCACATTGTCCGATTTTTAAAGAATTTATTTGCAAATTATGGTGGAAAATAACTATTTGGTCAATAACAAAAGTTCATCTCAGTACTTTGTTATATACCCTTTGTCGGCAATGACAGAGGTCAAACGTTTTCTGTAAGTCTTCACAAGGTTTTCACACACTGTTGCTGGTATTTTGGCCCATTCCTTCATGCAGATCTCCTCTAGAGCAGTGATGTTTTGGGGCTGTCGCTGGGCAACACGGACTTTCAATTCCCTCCAAAGATTTTCTATGGGGTTGAGATCTGGAGACTGGCTAGGCCAGGGGTGGGCAGTGAGGGCCATTCCACTGCAGGTTTTTTGTTCCACCCAGTCTCTTCAGCAGGTGTATGCTCTGATCAGCTTCAAGGATTGCTAATCATTGAAAACACCTGCTGAAGAGACTGGGTGGAACCGAAAACCTGCAGTAGAATGGCCCTCCATGGCACATGATTGCCCACCCCTGGGCTAGGCCATTCCAGGACCTTGAAATGCTTCTTACAAAGCCACTCCTTCATTGTCCGGGCGGTGTGTTTGGGATCATTGTCATGCTGAAAGACCCAACCACGTTTCATCTTCAATGCCCTTGCTGATGGAAGGAGGTTTTCACTCAAAATCTCACGATACATGGCCCCATTCATTCTTTCCTTTACACGGATCAGTCGTCCTGGTCCCTTTGCAGAAAAACAGCCCCAAAGCATGATGTTTCCACCCCTATGCTTCACAGTAGGTATGGTGTTCTTTCTCCTCCAAACACGACAAGTTGAGTTTTTACCAAAAAGTACTATTTTGGTTTCAGCTGACCATATGACATTCTCCCAATCCAAATGCTCTCTAGCAAACTTCAGACGGGCCTGGACATGTACTGGCTTAAGCAGGGGGACACGTCCCAGATGGAGGGAGATTATCAGTGGTCTTGTAGGTCTTCCATTTTCTAATAATTGCTCCCACAGTTGATTTTTTCACACCAAGCTGCTTACCTATTGCAGATTCAGTCTTCCCAGCCTGGTGCAGGTCTACAATTTTGTTTCTGGTGTCCTTTGACAGCTCTTTGGTCTTGGCCATAGTGGAGTTTGGAGTCTGACTGTTTGAGGTTGTGGACAGGTGTCTTTTATACTAATAACGAGTTCAAACAGGTGCCATTAATACAGGTAACGAGTGGAGGACAGAGGGGCCTCTTAAAGAAGAAGTTACAGGTCTGTGAGAGCCAGAAATCTTGCTTGTTTGTAGGTGACCAAATACTTATTTTCCACCATAATTTGCAAATAAATTCTTTAAAAATCAGACAATGTGATTTTCTGGATTTTTTTTTCTCATTTTGTGTCTCATAGTTGAGGTATACCTATGATGAAAATTGGAGACCTCTCTCATCTTTTAAGTGGGAGAACTTGCACAATTGGTGGCTGACTAAATACTTTTTTGCCCCACTGTATTCATACGAGTCATCATCTATTTATTTTAGCAGTAGTCTGTGATGTCTATAAAGTTATCTAAGCAGTTTTACTTTCCCTACGTAATTCCTTTTTCTGTTTCCTACCCTACTATGCTAAGTGTATTTCTGTTGGTTGGTCGTCTTATGCTACATGTCCACTGGTCCGGATTTTTCGGAAAGGAATCCGCATACCGCAACCTCTGAAGTGCGGAAAAGGAGCGTGTAGCATAGTTCTCGGCTAGGCGGAGTCGAGCAATGCGGGAGGAAATACTGGAATAGTCATTATTAACCATGAGCAGATTGTTTTTAATAGTGCTGGTATATTTGCACTACAAAAGGCGACTTTGTTGTTATCGCCGCTGGTTTTTGATTCACCCAATCCTACAGACCCACACAACACATGTCGAATGTGACCACCTGGTTCGTGAGCTTCGGCTGGATGAGCCCATGTTCCACTGCTCTCCATGCCTCGTTCCTTTGTATGTTCTTTCTATATAACAGCAAGGACTGGTCATATAGTATTGGGTTGCCTGAAACAGCGGTTATTAATTTCGCCTTCATGTCTTCACAACAACAGATAAAGTACAGATCTGCTTCGCTTTCTCTCCCCCCCTTCCCTCTCGTCTTCTCCTCCAGCTGGCTGGTTCACTAGATTGGTGGACGTGTCCGTTCGTGGGCGGTCTTCAGCTCTGTGCTGCTACCGGACAATATGGCGTCCTTGGTCTCCATATCTTTAAAATAAACCAGCGAAAAAGTGTTTCTAACATCATTTTGTGCGAGAAATAGTAGTTTCAGTTCATGAATCCATCGTTATTTGACATCAAAAACTGCTGGTTTATAAGTTCAGGACGAGAGTGCTGCTTCCGGTTCATGACTGTACGGAAAAAATCTTTACCGAGGGAGATCTTTATGCAGATGAGCTGTAGGGTACCCCCAGGCGACTCAGCACAAGAAGTGTGGTTTTCGACCGCTCCACACCCAAATGCTTTCCACTGCGTTTCCAATACATGTTGTTGTGGGCTGCACGGTGGCGCAGTGGTTTAGCACTGCGGCAGCACAGTTTACCCTCGGCCGGGGGATCGCGGGGATCATGAGACCGTGGGTTCGATCCCAGCCCCCGACCAACAGTGATCTGTGTGGAGTTTGCATGTTCTCCCCGTGTTGCGTGGGTGTACTCTGGGATTTCTCCGGTTTCCTCCCGCATACCAAAAAAAACACGTAGGTTTAGGGCGCTCGCGCACGCAGCGACCAACAGCCGGTGGCTTGTCACCAGATTGCAAACCAAATCTACCTACGGGTACAAATAAGTAACAAAAAAAATACACAATGAATGGGAAGCAGAAAAACGATGGAACCAGTGGACACATATCATTACTGTGTCATGCTGCTGTTGTAGTGTAGTTTCCCAGTTTGGGACCAATAAAGTACATCTATCGATTTATTGATCTATCTGTCTCTATAGATTGATTGATAGATACTATCAGCAAATCCAGAGGACTGTTGATAGTATCAACTTGAGCCCCTGTGGGCTCACTTAAAAAACGATGACGTAACATCAGTCTGTGTTTGTAGTCTTTTCAGTTTACATATTTTTCCTAATATACTTTAACAGTTAGACAACAGCCTACACTGTTATTTATGTAGAAAATTACTTTTTAAATTGACAAACATATGTGTAACTCCTGGCAAAATTTGGTGGTGTTAAAAAAAAATATTTTTCTCAAGTCCCACATGCAGAAGTAGAGGGGGTGTGACTTTACTCACGGGATAAGGTTGCACTGCGTCATTTCATCGCATTTTTTAATGCATTTTTATTGAGCATTTTATCATTTACTATCTAATGGCATGGACTATAATAGTAATGCACATTAGATTGCACGCCTCCATACCCCTTTGAAATGAGCCTCCCCCTGCCAGTGCATAGCACACTGTCTACTGGTAATTTGATGACGTGACGCAAAGCGTAGAAAACAAACAATGCACTGACAGAAACTAACAAAAACACTGGTGTGTGGCGGAAAAGTCCGTGGCTGATGGTCAAAATAGGGCCCAAAGAGTGGAAATTAATCAGAAGACCATCTGTCATTATTCTGACAATTATATTGATTTCAAAGCTGCAATAGACAACTGTGTGTGCGCACACAAACACACACAAGAAGAGCAACAATGAAAAATCATTACAATAATTTTTGTCCTGCCTTTGCTGTTTTGTCATTATAAATCATATTTGAGAGGCAACACACAGGACAGGACCGTAGTTGGAGCTAATTACAGGCAGAGATTGAATCCACAGGATGGGCCAGTCAGAGGTGGAATGACCGCTGACAGAACTCCCGCAGGTTCTGCTGTTAAACCAGAGGTTGTCACAACGGTCATCTGGCAGGTGGAGGATAAGCGAAGCTGGACTCTTCTGTCTTTAGTCAGCCCGCATATTTATTTAGTTTTACAAATCTCACCAAGGTCCTCTCTGCAGCTTGTTTACATAAGCGACGTAGCAGGAGTAGTATGGATAGGGCCACCACACCAAGCTGCACTGCTGAAGAAGTGATTCAGAGTTGGTCAGCCCTCAAAGGCCCCCTACTGGCCTGGGGCTGTAAGCATTTGTCTGTCTTGTCTGCCGGCACAGCGCCTCTGACTATTAGGAATTTTATATTATTAATTTAAAAAAAAAGTGTATTGAGGGCTAGCACCTCAGGCAACAGCTTAGGTGGCCTATGCCTTGGGCCGGCCCTGGTTGGAACAAAGTTTTATGAAGCTTATTTTTCAGTTTAGGTGGTGATTAATAATGTCATTTACAAAGAGCTTTGAATTGACGATGTTATTTTCAAGGCATCCATCCATCTACTGCTTTTCCGGAGGTCCGGGTTGCAAAGGCAGCAGTTCGAGCAGAGAAGCTCAGACTTCCCTCTCCCCGGCCACCTGCTCCAGCTCTTCAGAGAGGATACCAAGATGTTCCCAGACCAACTGGGAGACCTAGTCTCTCCAGCGAGTCCTGGGTCTGCCCCGGGGTCTCCTCCCAGTGGGATGTGCCTGAAACACCTCAAGTGGGAGGCATCCAGGAGGCATCCTGATGAGATGCCCAAACCACCTCAACTGGCTCCTTTCAGTGTGGACAAGCAGCGGTTCTATTCTGAGCCTCTCCCGGATGACTGAGCTCCTCACCCTGTCTCTAAGGGTGAGTCCAGAAATCCTACGGAGAAAGCTCATTTCAGCCACTTTTACCAGCGATCTCATTCTTTTGGTCATTACCTGAAGCTCGTGACCATAGGTGAGGGTAGAAACGTAGATTGACCAGTAAATCAACAGCTTTGCCTTAGAGCTCAGCTCCCTCTTCACCACAACAGACCGGTACAATGCCCGCATCACTGCAGATGCTGCTCCGATCCATCTGTCAAACTCTCACTCCATTCTCCCTTCACTCGTGAATAAGACCCTGAGATGCTTAAACTCCTCCACTTGGGGCAGGAGCTTGTCCCTATCCTGGAGAGGATAAGCCACGTTTTTCCGGCTGAGGACCATGGACTCGGACTTGGAGGTGCTGATTCTCATCCCAGCCGCTTCACAATCAGCAGGAAACCGTCTCAGTAAGACCTGTAGGTCATTGCTGGATGAAGCCAATAGGACAACATCATCTGCAAACAACAGAGATGAGATCCTGTGGTCGCCAAGCATGACACCCTCCGTACCCTGGCTGCCCCTAGAAATCCTGTCCATAAAAGTTATGAACAGAATCGGTGACAAAGGGCAGCCCTGGCGGAGTCCAACTCTCACTGGGAATGAGTCCGACCGAGTGTTGGCAATACAAACCAAACTCTCACAACAACTCATAGAGACCGGATAGCTCGTAACAACAAGCGTGATACCCCATACTCCCAAATGCCCCCCCCCCCCACACACACACACACACACACAAAAACCCACAAGGGACACAGTTGATAAGATAAGATAAGCCTTTATTAGTCCTACAATGGGGAAATTCCAGGACTGCAGCAGCAAAGGGATCACAGCACTTGTTGGTACCCCTCTGTTAATGAAAGAAAAACCCACAATGGTCACAGAAATAATTTGAATCTGACAAAAGTGGGAATAAATAAAAATTCTATGAAAATTAACCAATGAAAATCAGACAATGCTTTTGAATTGTGGTTCAGCAGAATTACTTTAAAAAACAAACTCATGAAACAGGCCTGGACAAAAATGATGGTACCCCTAGAAAAGATTGAAAATAATGTGACCATAGGGACATGTTCAACCAAGATGTGTCCTCTAATTAACATCACAGGTGTCTACAAACTTGTAATCAGTCAGTCGGCCTATTTAAAGGATGACAAGTAGTCACTGTGCTGTTTGGTGACATGGTGTTTACCACACTAAACATGGACCAGAGGAAGCAAAGGAGAGAGTTGTCTCAGGAGATTAGAAAGAAAATTATAGACAAGCATGTTAAAGGTAAAGGCTATAAGACCATCTCCAAGCATCTTGATGTTCCTGTGACTACAGTTGCACATATTATTCAGAAATTTAAGGTCCACAGGACTGTAGCCAACCTGCCTGGATGTGGCCGGAGGAGAAGACTGATAATTCGAACGGTAGCAAAAGAGCCCAGAACAACCTCTAAACACATTCATGGTGAACTGCAAGGTCAAGGTACATCAGTGTCAGATCGCACCATCCGTCGTTGTTTGAGCCAAAGTGGACTTCATGGGAGACAGTCAAGGAGGACACCACTGTTGAAAACAAATCATAAAAAAGCCAGACTGGAATTTGCCAAACTGCATGTTGACAAGCCACAAAGCTTCTGGGAGAATGTCCTATGGACAGACGAGACAAAACTGGAACTTTTTGGGCAAGGCACAACAGCTCTATGTTCACAGACGCAAAAATGAAGCATACCAAGAAAAGAACACTGTCCCTACTGTGAAACATGGAGGAGGTTCTGTTATGTTCTGGGGCTGCTTTGCTGCATCTGGCACAGGGTGTCTTGAATCTGTGCAGGGTACAATGAAATCTCAAGACTACCAAGGTATTCTAGAGAGAAATGTGCTGGCCAGTGTCAGACAGCTTGGTCTCAGTCGCAGGTCATGGGTCTTGCAACAGGATAATGACCCAAAACACACAGCTAAAAACACCCAAGAATGGCTAAGAGCGAAACATTGGACTATTCTAAAGTGGCCTTCTATGAGCCCTGATCTAAATCCTATTGAACATCTGTGGAAGGAGCTAAAACATGCCGTCTGGAGAAGGCACCCTTCAAACCTGAGAGAACTGGAGCAGTTTGCTCATGAGGAGTGGGCCAAAATAACTGCTGAGAGGTGCAGAAGTCTCATTGACAGTTACAGAAATCGTTTGATTGCAGTGATTGCCTCAAAAGGTTGTGCACCAAAATATTAAGTTAAGGGTACCATCATTTTTGTCCAGGCCTGTTTCATGAGTTTGTTTTTTAAAATAATTCTGTTGAACAAAGATTCAACAGAACATTCAAAAGCATTGTCTGATTTTCATTGGTTAATTTTCAGAGACTTTTTATTTATTACCACTTTTGTCAGATTCAAGTTATTTCTGTGACCACTGTGGGTTTTTCTTTCATTAACAGAGGGGTACCAACAATTTTGTCCACATGTGTGTGCAGGAGCATTGCAGCTAGATGGTATAAACAGCATTACAGTTAAATTACCCAGCAGAATATAAATATGTACCCAGACAGTATATTTCACATTGAATCAACAGTGTTGTTGCCACCCTCAATAATAATTGTAATTGTCTTAGTTGTGTATTGGAGGGGACGATCTCCACTGTCGCAGAGTTGTGACATTTAATATGCCCTCTATGAACAGCATTTCGATTATACAGTCTTGACAGCTGTAGGTAGGAAGGACCTGCAGAACCTCTCCGTCGTGCACCTAAGATGGTACAGCCAACCGGTAAATGAGCTCCTCAGTGCGTTCAGCATGTCTTGCATGGGGTGGGACTCGGACTCCAGCAGAGACGACAGCTTAGCCGCCTTCTCCAAGTCCAGGGCAGTTGGATAAAAAGAAAACAACAAAGTTGTGATGTAAAACATTTGTAACGGTGTCAAAAATAACATGCATACAACTGGAAGGTTAAAAGAGGATGCTGACACAGTTGTAAACATGGATGTGTCCTAACACTTTATAGATGATGCTGCCATCACATTTAAGATGAGCTTATATTTTTTCAAGAAAGAGTGAAATGTCTTACTTTCAACATTAAATATTTTTATTTATGTTGTGAATAAAATGGTTGTTTGAGATTTGCGACTTAATGCATTTCGTTTTCAAAGTCAGATTTTGAACCCTGAGACCATGACCTCTGACTGTGGGTTTAGGAGTGCAAGGTCAAAGGTCAAGGACAAAATGCCATATAAAGTACAGTGGGGCAAAAAAGTATTTAGTCAGCCACCAATTGTGCAAGTTCTCCCACTTAAAAGATGAGAGAGGTCTCCAATTTTCATCATAGGTATACCTCAGCTATGAGAGACAAAATGAGAAAAAAAAAAATCCAGAAAATCACATTGTCTGATTTTTAAAGAATTTATTTGCAAATTATGGTGGAAAATAAGTATTTGGTCAATAACAAAAGTTCATCTCAGTACTTTGTTATATACCCTTTGTTGGCAATGACAGAGGTCAAACGTTTTCTGTAAGTCTTCACAAGGTTTTCACACACTGTTGCTGGTATTTTGGTCCATTCCTCCATGCAGATCTCCTCTAGAGCAGTGATGTTTTGGGGCTGTCGCTGGGCAACACGGACTTTAAACTCCCTCCAAAGATTTTCTATGGGGTTGAGATCTGGAGACTGGCTAGGCCACTCCAGGACCTTGAAATGCTTCTTACGAAGCCACTCCTTTGTTGCCCCGGCGGTGTGTTTGGGATCATTGTCATGCTGAAAGACCCAGCCACGTTTAATCTTCAATGCCCTTGCTGATGGAAGGAGGTTTTCACTCAAAATCTCACGATACATGGCCCCATTCATTCTTTCCTTCCATGGATCAGTCGTCCTGGTCCCTTTGCAGAAAAACAGCCCCAAAGCATGATGTTTCCACCCCCATGCTTTCACAGTAGTTATTGAGTTCTTTGGGTTCAACTCAGCATTCTTTCTCCTCCAAACATGACAAGTTGAGTTTTTACCAAAAAGTTCTATTTTGGTTTCATCTGACCATATGACATTCTCCCAATCCTCTTCTGGATCATCCAAATGCTCTCTAGCAAACTTCAGACGGGCCTGGACATGTACTGGCTTAAGCAGGGGGACACGTCTGGCACTGCATTATTTGAGTTCCTAACGGCGTAGTGTGTTTCTGATGTAGCCTTTGTTACTTTGGTCCCAGCTCTCTGCAGGTCATTCACTAGGTCCCCCCGTGTGGTTCTTGGATTTTTGCTCACCGTTCTCGTGATCATTTTGACCCCACGGGGTGAGATCTTGCATGGAGCCCCAGATCGAGGAAGATTATCAGTGGTCTTGTATGTCTTCCATTTTCTAATAATTGCTCCCACAGTTGATTTTTTCACACCACGCTGCATACCTATTGCAGATTCAGTCTTCCCAGCCTGGTGCAGGTCTACAATTTTGTTTCTGGTGTCCTTTGACAGCTCTTTGGTCTTGGCCATAGCGGAGTTTGGAGTCTGACTGTTTGAGGTTGTGGACAGGTGTCTTTTATACTGATAACGAGTTCAAACAGGTGCCATTAATACAGGTAACGAGTGGAGGACAGAGGGGCCTCTTAAAGAAGAAGTTACAGGTCTGTGAGAGCCAGAAATCTTACTTGTTTGTAGGTGACCAAATACTTATTTTCCACCGTAATTCGCAAATAAATTCTTTAAAAATCAGACAATGTGATTTTCTGGATTTTTTTTTCCTCATTTTGTCTCTCATAGTTGAGGTATACCTATGATGAAAATTGGAGACCTCTCTCATCGTTTAAGTGGGAGAACTTGCACAATTGGTGGCTGACTAAATACTTTTTTGCCCCACTGTACATGTGACAAACAGAGGATGAGGGGTACCACTGGCAGCCACCAGTATTTTCATCCATCCATCTTAGATTGTACACAGCACCCTAAGCTTTGTAGAACTGGACTTGTATGTTTCGACTGACTCGTGCAGATAATTTTTTACCTGCATTAAGGTTCCACAGTAGGTTGAATATGGTAATAAAACCCAGATGATTCTGTTCAAATTCATTTCTGTGCATTTTTTTTTTTTCCAAATGAAAATCCGTGGTTGGTATAACAAAACCTTCACAAGGGTGGAGGTTTTTTTCCGGGATAGCAGAGAGGAGAGTTCAGCTGTTTGTCACAACAGAAGAGTGATGACCAACTCTGAAAGAGTGATATAAACATTTTTAGTTGAACAAAATGAAAAATCCATGCACCTTCAGTGAGTGAAGGGTTTCATTTTTTGTTTTTAGATACAACCCAAATGTAGACCTCTTTAAAAAATTGCACAGAATTAAAGAAGCCATCTCTGTTGTCATTCAGTCCATGCAGCCAATCGTGGAGTAGAACGAAATCACGTTTCTATCTACAATGTTAATCACATGTAGAATCAGGGGTCGCTGCCACAAACAACTTTTCCTTCCACCATTCTATTACACTGAGCACCAAGCTAGAAGGCGGGAAGTACCATTTTTATATGGTCTTTGGTATGACCTGGCCGGGACTTGAACCCCCAACCTCCCGGTTGTGGGGCGGATGCTCTACCAACTAGGCCACCACTCCGGTGGTTGTTTAGTGGTTTAAGGGATTCTTTGATTTATCTACATGTTGAGCATCACATGTATCCATTATTTGAAATGTATACTATGGCAGTTTGAAATGACATGTTAAATGCAAGAAAACTTAAAAGTTTGTGTTAAATGTTGACAAGCCCATGTCAGACGCTGGGCAGTGTTTTAAAAGATGGGCATGGGGTTGAGGACTGTGTACAGGCTGGTGAAGTTCTTCCACTCCAAACTCCTCCAGCCATGCCTCTGTGGTCCTTGCCTCAACGGTTCACTGTTGTACTGGAACAGATTCCCATTCCCACAAAGTTGGAAGCATACAATTACCCTAAAACACCTTGGTAAACTGAAGCATGATGAGTTCCCTTGCAGGGTTTCGTCTGGTAATATTTCTTGGTGGTGGCCTGCCGCGCCAGAAGTTTGACCGCCTCACCAAGATGGAGATAAGAATTTAAGAAAAATATATGAAGCAATGACTTTCCGCAAGTGCACACATGAACAACGCACGTGGCCGCAATCCGCGCGGAGTTTAGAAGGGCCCCCCCATGCGACCTTTCCAGTCAGTCAGCAGGCAGTGTCTCGCTAGTGGCAGCGGCATCTTTGTGGAAAAGGAGTGAAAACTGGGAAGTCAAACAGCAGAAATAGACTCTATTTGAAGAGAAACTTTGTGAAGAAGTCTGCCATTTTTTCATTTGTGAAAATCCTGGCGCATCAGCACCTTGGCGCTACCTATCGGGCGGGAGTGAAACTACAAATGATGGTTGTGTGCATACGTCAACCACTTGGCCTGGGTAGATGAAAAAAGTGAGCATGTACAGCGCCGCGTGCGTGCCGGGCTTGTCCAAAGCGTACGTGGACCAAGGTGGACTAGAGGGGAAATGCAGCATAATAAGGCTTGACTGTCCAACAGAAACATGAGTTTATTAAAGTACTTTAACGGGGGGGAAAAAAAAATCGTAGATAGATACATACTTTATTTCGAACAAAAAAGTGAAAAAACCCAAAACAAAACATCATAAGATCATAATCATAAGAGGTATGTAAACATCGGAGGCATTTGTCATGGTTTTAACCCGCTGGAAACGGGAGCAATAACAGAAGAGTCGCTTAGCTAAGAGATGTGGTTAGAATTCAAATGCAGCCGCTTCATATGAAGGGAAAGGCAAGGGGGACTGATGAATTGCTGAAGATATATTTCACCAGCCACTACAATATTAAGTTATGTTCCCAGTTATGTACCTGGCAGGTTTAGATGACCGAAATTCACCAAGTCAGTGACTTTAATCCGTCAGCAGCCTTCAGACAAACTGAACGTGCCAGCATTTGGACTTCAAAATAAGGGAGGTTTTTCTTGGCGGTGAAGAGATTTCCAAAAAAAAACTATAAATACATAGAAATATTATAACAAATAATGGCATCCTTGGTCATTTTACTTAATTTAAATCATTAAATACAATTTTATTAATATTTTTTTCTTTGTAATGAGAGTTAAATTATTGTTCTGTTCTGACTGCAAAGTTATGGTCAAAAATATACAGTGGGGCAAAAAAGTATTTAGTCAGCCACCAATTGTGCAAGTTCTCCCACTTAAAAGATGAGAGAGGTCTCTCATCTTTTAAGTGGGAGAACTTCATCATAGGTATACCTCAACTATGAGAGACAAAATGAGGGGAAAAAAAATCCAGAAAATCACATTGTCTGATTTTTAAAGAATTTATTTGCAAATTATGGGGGAAAATAAGTATTTGGTCACCTACAAACAAGCAAGATTTCTGGCTCTCACAGACCTGTAACTTCTTCTTTAAGAGGCTCCTCTGTCCTCCACTCATTACCTGTATTAATGGCACCTGTTTGAACTCATTATCAGTATAAAAGACACCTGTCCACAACCTCAAACAGTCAGACTCCAAACTCCACTATGGCCAAGACCAAAGAGCTGTCAAAGGACACCAGAAACAAAATTGTAGACCTGCACCAGGCTGGGAAGACTGAATCTGCAATAGGTAAGCAGCTTGGTGTGAAAAAATCAACTGTGGGAGCAATTATTAGAAAATGGAAGACCTACAAGACCACTGATAATCTCCCTCCATCCGGGGCTCCACGCAAGATCTCACCCTGTAGGGTCAAAATGATCCCGAGAACGGTGAGCAAAAATCCCAGAACCACACGGGGGGACCTAGTGAATGACCTGCAGAGAGCTGGGACCAAAGTAACAAAGGCTACCATCAGTAACACACTATGCCGTTAGTGACTCAAATCTTGCAGTGCCAGACGTGTCCCCCTGCTTAAGCCAGTACATGTCCAGGCCCGTCTGAAGTTTGCTAGAGAGCATTTGGATGATCCAGAAGAGGACTGGGAGAATGTCATATGGTCAGATGGAACCAAAATAGAACTTTTGGGTAAAAACTCAACTTGTCGTGTTTGGAGGACAAAGAACGCCATACCTACTGTGAAGCATGGGGATGGAAACATCATGCTTTGGGGCTGTTTTTCTGCAAAGGGACCAGGACGACTGATCCGTGTAAAGGAAAGAATGAATGGGGCCATGTATCGTGAGATTTTGAGTGAAAACCTCCTTCCATCAGCAAGGGCATTGAAGATGAAACGTGGCTGGGTCTTTCACCATGACAATGATCCCAAACACACCACCCGGGCAACAAAGGAGTGGCTTCGTAAGAAGCATTTCAAGGTCCTGGAGTGGCCTAGCCAGTCTCCAGATCTCAACCCCATAGAAAATCTTTGGAGGGAGTTGAAAGTCCGTGTTGCCCAGCGACAGCCCCGAAACATCACTGCTCTAGAGGAGATCTGCATGGAGGAATGTGCCAAAATACCAGCAACAGTGTGTGAAAACCTTGTGAAAACTTACAGAAAATGTTGGACCTCTGTCATTGCCAACAAAGGGTATATAACAAAGTACTGAGATGAACTTTTGTTATTGACCAAATACTTATTTTCCACCATAATTTGCAAATAAATTCTTTAAAAATCAGACGATGTGATTTTCTGGATTTTTTTTCTCATTTTGTCTCTCATAGTTGAGGTATACCTATGATGAAAACTGGAGACCTCTCTCATCTTTTAAGTGGGAGAACTTGCGCAATTTGTGGCTGACTAAATACTTTTTTACCCCACTGTAAATTCTTATAAGGAAAAAGTAAAAAAAAAAAAACCAGTCAGTTTCAAATTTATTTAAAAAACAGTAATTTTATTTAAAAAAAGGACAAAAATAAGCCATAAAATAATCCACAAATTTAGATAAATTTACAGAGAAAAGTAGGAAACTATAAAGAAAATTGTTATAAATTTTGGAGAAAAACCTCAAATGACTGAAGTCATTAGTCAATTTTTAAGTGGCTGCTCTTTGTACCTTTAACTAGAAAGTTTTGTTTGTCTCCTTTAATGTACATGACACTTGATATTTTCTAACCTGTTTGTATACCACCATAGACAGAGAGAGAAGCTGAATTAGACAGAGCTCAGAGAGGGAAAGATGAGACAGAAGAGAGGAACCAAGGAGAGGAAAGTGTTCAGGCAGAGGGAGGAGAAAAGGATGACTCCAGTAAAAAGTCCAAATGCAGGACATCTGGGTGGGACCCCAACTGGCCCAATATTCCAGCCTTCAAGCCTTGGTTGTACAATACTTCAAATTGTAAGTTCCATATACACGGCAATGGCTCAGGAGGTTGAGCGGGTCGCCCAATAACCGGATGGTTAGTGGTTCGAATCCTGCTCTCCCCAGATATCCTGTCGTTGTGTCCCTGGGCAAGACACTTTACCCACCTTGCATCTAGTGTCCATAACACTGGGTATGAATGTGTATAAATGTTAGGTGGCAGCCAGAGAGGCCGTTGGCGCGGATTGGCAGCCACGTTTCCGTCAGCCTGCCCCAGTGCAGCTGTGGCTACAGTAGTAACTTGCTACTACCATTGTCTGTCTGGAGTGAATGAATAATGTATCTGTAAAAAGCGTCTTTGAGTGTCTATGATAAAGTGCTATGTAAATCTGATCATTGTTATGTGTAAAATTTAAAAAAAAAATAAATCGTATAAAATTAACATATTCAAACATATGTGTTTTCTGCCCCCCCCCCCAAAAAAAACATATTGCCACCACGCCAAGGAGCCAGAGGAAACACCGCCTTGATTAAAACACCTGGATTCAAGGAAAATGAACTTTTGTCTGGACAGTTTGTCTTCTTTGACAACAGTGTAGTTACATTTTGAGTCATGGTCGTTGTTGACCAATTCAGTTGCTATGTGGCGCTGCTCAAATATACCACTTTTTCATTTTTTATTTTATTTCTAGTGTCCCTGTACACACTTTGCTTTCAAATGCTTCACCACCTTTGTTTATTATATTGTGTAGTGTTGCTATCAGAATCCAAATTCTGTTTCCTCCCGTTGTCTTCCAGGTCCCCCCTTGAACAACAGAGCTCCCTATCATCACTAGGACAGATGCAGACAGCAGCTTCCTCTTCTTCCCCATATTACTCACCCAGAGTTTTGTCTTCATCAGCCAGCCCATCCTCCAGCATGACCCACTCAAGGTAACCCTAAAAAAATCCAATCTCAAGATTTGGATTATTTCCAAATAACAGAAAATCTTTTAGAGGAAATCAGTTGTTTAGAGGTTTTTTGGTATGAAGCAAGTTAGATTTCCATTACGAGGCTCATTCAGCACACAAAAACCAGGTTTCTTTCACGCAACCTGGCTCGAAAAAAACCTCAGACCTGATTTAGAAATGACAGGTTCAACTTTCTCTGAGCTCAGGTGTTCTGAGCAAACACATAAAAACACATTGCATCATGTGACTCCTTTTCAGTACAAACGTGGATGGAAAAACCATATTTCAGTCGCAGACATTATGCCTCAATGCAATGGAGGCATACAGTGATCACTGTCTGTGTGGTTGTGTGTGTGTATCTGTCGGTCTGTTACCAGCGTTTGAGCTCGCCTGCTCAAAACTAAGTGGAACTAAAGGCTTGTCTCATTGTATTGCCATATTTTCTCAACTTCTAATTTGCCAGAATTTCAAGATAAAGCTTTGTTTTCAAAATAAACACAAATTTAACTCACTATTTCTGTCAATGCAGCCACGAAAAAATGTGTTGTATTGATAACTATCCCTGGCCAGTAGAGGTCGGCGTGCCACTTTTTTACAGACCCCCACACTACCATAGCACAGGCACCGAGGCACAGCACCTTGTTGCTTTCATTTTATGACTAAGTTATGAGAATGTGTGAAGAGTATTAAGAAGTGCGTATTGAGGAATTGGAAGTGACGTCACTGATCACGTGCTGTTTGTTTGGGTTGCCACATTGGTAGGCAAGCTCTGTGACAGGAACAGTGACAGAAACTGGTTTATCATAGCGTGTGTCAGCATTAGTCAGTCCATCCAGGATTTCGTGGGATGTTTTTATGATTGTTGATTGCCAAAAAGCCTGAATTCGTGGGATCTTTCTTAAAAAGTTGCGATGTTTCAAGTTATTTTGCACCAAAGGTTGTGGGAAGGATTACAAATTTTAAAGCAGATGTTTTCCCAGTTTACTAAAGTGATATTATATTTAACAATACAAGAAAAGCACAGGATTGTCAAACATTTCCTATTAAACTGATTTGTAAAATAAGCAGAAACTTCTGCTATACAGAAACTCTTTCGTGCATCAGCAAATACAGACTTTAACACAATAACAAGAGTAGAGATTTGGAAATTACTGGCAGCACCTTCATTTGAAAACTCCCTTCAGTTCCCAACTACACGGTACTGAGTGGAAACGGGGGGGGGGGGGGGGGGGGGGGCTTTGTCCGTGTCCAAACCGGAGATTCACAGCTTTCAAGCTCATTGACAAGATATAGTGAGGATTTTACCTCTAAGGATGGATAAAATGATCAAACACTGGCCGTAGTCTTGGATTTGCTTGTTTGTGGTTTTATGGAGTCTCTCCTCACGTGCGCTCACACGATGGGGTGTTTTTGGGCAGGCGGACGTTTTTCAATACAAACCCAGCACTTTGTACACATGATCAGGACGGAGATGTGGCGAGACGTCCACCGGTGGGCTGGGGGAGAGGGGAAGGGACGGTGTCAGAAACCTCGCGGGTGAGTGTTTTTTTTAAATCACACTCTGTTTTTGCTGATGTTTTCCATTAATACTCACTGTAAACACGGAAATGAATGCGGTGCAGCGACACGTTTGATTGGTTAGACTGAACCTTTGAGCACCAGTCAAGGACAAATTTGATGGGTGAAATTGGTAAAAAGTGACAAGGATTGGCCAAAATTGCGGGAAAGTTGCAGTGATTGGACAAAGTTGCAAGGTCATGCAGTCATGCTGGTTGGCTGATGTCACCTGAATTGATGCAATCACAACATCGCGAAATCCTGGAGGGACTGAATATTTTACTGGAATACGTGAAATCTCAAAAATCATGTGGAATGTTATAGAAAGAAAACAGGTGATTCAGGGCGCCTCTCACTGCTTGTTCTACAGAGGCTTGAAGCGAGGTGGATGGTGGCAGCTGTCATTTAGCTGAGCAGGCTGCATGCTTTTCAATCAGGTGTATGCTGTTCAGACTGTCATTCAAAAATCAGATATGAGCAGGGCTGAAGTTTTCCAGCACTGTGCCGGATTTCCGGCGTGTGCCATTTTTTTAAAAATTTTTTAATTAATTTTTTTTTTTCTGTGGGGAAATTTACTTCCTATTTCTGTACACAGAAACATTTTTTGTCCAAGCTATCTGCAATGGTGGATGAATAATGCTCAAAATAAACAATCAGTTCGGCATAGTTTAGAGTTCTTTTAAGATATTTAGAGTGGTGAATATAGTACGTGTGATGGCCGAATATCTGAAGCTTGCGTGCTCCACTGATCTCTATGGAAAACCTCCATGGCTCACGCCCCATTAGTGAGTACAGAGCCGGGTGAAGCCACCTGGCCACCATATTAGGGACGGAATCGAGTTGGCATTATGTTTAGCAGCTGTTGATTTCTATAGTTCACTGGTTGCGCAAGATTATAAGTTGTCTCCACACCAAGAAGTTCAAAATCTGTTAATTTTTGGTGAACTTATTTAGGTAAAACTGGCACCATTTACAACTAAACCCATTCATTCTCCATTGACTCGCTTAGTATACAAATGTGGTGGCCCGGTGGCTTCACTTCTGGTGGCTAAGGAGCCACCTATTTGTGGCCCCTGAGCTGTGATTCCTTCACTGTGTTTTGGTTTGGTCAGCACCTGTGAACGTGGACTTTGGATGTCCATGCCAACGATGCACTGACAGGCTGTAAGCGTGCAAGCGGCTGCAGCTCGAGCGGCACTTTTTTATTTCCACTTTCAGAGCGGTTCGCTGAATGCATTCCGTGTTTGTCACGTCGGCTGGCAAGCTCTGTTGATACTAAGCCAGCATTAGGAGCCTAGATTGAATGAAAATGGCATGTTCCAAGTTTGCTGCTAAAAGAAAAGTGGAGTGAAAATCAGCAATTCATAGACGAATAGACTGAGCAATTTGCCTTTGTTCTCCCTCCTACCAGCACAAGACCAATGTGCTTAATATGGCAGGAGACCATAGCTTTGATAAAGATTTACAGTTGGAACCGGCATTATGAGAGCAAGCATTGAACAGACGTTTCCTCAGAATTCACAGGTAAGAACAACAAAAATAAATGCAGTGAAATGGTCATGTCAAGCTGCAGGCAGGATTCTTGTTCCATCCGTGACACAACAGCAGGACGCAGCAGCGTTGTGAAAGTGTCTGCCTTCAGCAGCTCCTCCCACAGCACAACAGCCTGCTGACATGGACCCAAATCAACGGGGTCTGGGGGGCAATTTTTTTGTCTTTAAAATTTGCAGCTTTTCTCATAAATTTGTAACGTTTTCTCATTAATTCACTACATTTATTTGTAAATGTAAAACTTTTTTGTTGCAAATTTGCCAATTTTCCATCATAAATCTGCTGTTTTTTGCATCTTAAATCTGTTTTTTTTTTCCTTGTAGATTTGTAACCTTTTTATAATGTGTTTTTTTTTCTTGTAAATTTACATATTTTTCTCACAAAATTTGCAGCTTTTTTGTGGTAAAGTTAACTTTTTGTAAATGTGCAATTGTTTCTTTTAAATTTGCCATTTTCTTTTTCAGAAATTTGACTTTTTTCTTGTAAATTTGCAGCTTTTTCCCCACAAGTGTACATTTGTACATTCTTTCTCACAAATTTGTGACTGACAACAATAATACTTCTAGTGTCCCCTCAATATTTACTCTGGAGAAAATGTTCTGTTTGTTGTCCCTCCCAATATCCATCCATCTTCTTCCGCTTAATCCTTTTCGGGTCGCGGGGGGGCTGAAGCCTATCCCAGCATCTTTGGGTGAGAGGCAGGGTCCACCCTGGACAGATCACCAGTCCATCGCAGGGCCAACACAGAGAGACAGACAACCATTCACTCTCACAGTCACACCTAAGGACAATTTAGAATCCCCAGTTTGATGCCAATTAACCTAACATGCATGTTTTTGGCATGTGGGAGGAAACCGGAGAAATCCCGGAGTAAACCCACGCAGACACGGGGAGAACATGCAAACTCCACACAGATCACTGTTGGTCGGGGGCTGGGATCGAACCCAGCATCCCCCGGCCAAGGGTGACTTGCTGTGCTGCCGCAGTGCTAACCACTCCACCACCGCGCCGCCCTCCCAACATAAAAACGAAATATCCGCCGTGCAGCATGCTTTCACTGCTCCGGATCTCTGGTCCACTGAAAAAAAAAACAAAGGCAGTCCCCTGGCAAAAACATTTGAGGACCCGTGATCTATCCAGTTTTTCTATAGAGATCAGTGGCACGCTCCTCCTAATCATAGTGACAGCAAGAATGAGCAGCTGGAAACGGGAGTGTTTCGTCCTTCAGCATACACACAAACCTTTCATACATTCTGTAGGATGGAGTGCAAGTTTTTGAAGCCTGGGGAAGATGTCCTAATTGACAAAGGACTTAAAAACAAATGGCGCTGGGCATGGATCGAAGAAATGGGCACAGATGGCAAGCCTTTTAGACACTGGTGTAAAAAGTTTAGAAAACCAAAAGCTTGTTTCTGCATGTTGTGCTTGAAATAATGCAAGTATTGTATACAGTAAACTGTTGCTGTTCACAATTTATTAAAAATACATGGTGTAAATGTTGCACATTCCTTTAAAAAATAGTAAATCAATGGCCTTTTCCATGTACCCTTTACTGAATGGTCGTGTAGCACCTTCAGTCTTAACCAGTGGAAGAAGGGGAGACGGTACACATCTCTCCAGGTTCCGTTAATGCAACTTCAGTGACCCACAACAGGTTACTTGACGAACAGCTGGCAGTTTATTGCCCTTTTCACACAAACAAAGAAAATGAAAATAAAAATTAAATACAAAATAGAGCTCTTTCAAAAAAAGAGAAAAGAAATACAGTTCAGGTTCTGATGTGGAACTGCTGGAACCACTCTTTTGAGTTAAAGAGAAAAGGTCTGCAGAGTTCAGCTTCATGTGTGTCTTTGATAAATGCTACTACCCGGTAGAGCTAAAGTCTGCTCACATTCTTATCTGGGATCCCGATGGGAAGTCAGGGTGTTCAGTTGTCTCCTGCAAACAAGTCCTGCGGCTGGCCGCACCGCTTTACGACCGTCCACAGTTTCACCGGCTAGGCTCGCCACTCCAAGCTCACCCAGAGTCCTGGAGAATGTCTTTCGGGTCCTGGACAAAAAAACCAGCCTACACCAACTGTACAGCGCAATAAGTTTCCATTCGCTTCATATTCTGAGTTTCAGTAAATGCTTAAACTGATTTTGTTACAACATATTGCTATGTGTAACAAATAAATTACAACTGCAGTATCTATCATGTATCATGACAACTTTTTTAATGTAAAAGAACATTTCCATGAACTCATCAGCATCTATGTAAACATCATTGACAATGATTTTTTTTACTTCTATTTTAACCCGTTATACCAAACTCTGAACATAAATTTAAATTAAGAGTATATAACAGCACTTAGTCATTCCTACTCATACCTTTTTAGTCAGCTCACAGCTGCAATCTGAGACATAAATGGTTTCAAAGTAACTAAAATGACTGCAAGGCCCTAACGCAGCTTGCATCCATCCAGTCGACAAGCTAACGATTAGCATGGTGGCTAGCAGTCATCTGCATTTGTAATCTCATCAAATTACTGCTCAAACTTAAAACAGCACTAACACCAAGACAAGCTTCATATATTCCTCTGATTGGTTTTATAAAAGGCATCTAAATTAAATCTATTAAATTACAGTATGTGCAGCTATTAGCTTTATGGCTAACAAGCAGCATGTACTTCAACTCACCGGAGTTCTTTTTCATGAAAAACTCAGCAGAAGTGTTCCCTTTAGTCACAATTCAACCCCTAATCAAAAAAACAATGCATTAGCATCAACTATCTAAAAGAACTATGATTTTAAAACCATTTTAGACAGTTTTCCTACCAAGTTAATCCTTGTTCAGCTCTCAATGTGCTCTCAACGTAATTTGTCACCGTGCTTTATTTCTGGGTCTCTCTTCACTAATGAGGTGCTGCGCTCCCTATATTTTCCAAGCATACAGTGCCTCCTGCTGGACTAAGGGTGTACTGCATTTACTCTCAAATGACAAAGGCAGGTTTAGGTGGCTCAAACTTCATATGGGTTACAGTTGCTAACCAAATCTTATTCTACCAGTGAATTAGTTCACTTGACTGAGTTTCACATACCCTTATTCATAAATTTCACATTATAGATTGTAGGTCATTCTGTACATAGTTTATATAAGTTGACAGCAACAGCATCCTAAATGTTAGATGTTTGCACCATATTACAGTGAGATGGGGTACTATTGCCACCTACTGACCTTCCTTGGTATTGCTTTTTCAAACAGTCCACTGTAATGTAGTCTGAATTTATCAATGGGTATGGCAGATATGTTACAAGCTAGTTTCAAGGAAAATCATTTTCTCACTCTCACAAACACACACACACACACACACTTAGAGTTTGTGTGTGTGTGTGTGTGTGTGTGTGTGTGTGTGTGTGTGTGTGTGTGTGTGTGTGTGTGTGTCCACCCCTGTGACCCTGCCCCCGGAAAAAAGTTCAGGCTCAGGATTTTTTTTTTGGCTTTAACCCCTGTATGGGTCACATTTGTGCAAAAGAATCGGAATTGAGCATTAAAACCTGCAGTGTGAACGTAGCCTTAATCATGCTTTATATCACTACTTACTTAATTAACTTAAAGGGGGAATTGATTAATTTTTAACTAGGCCAAATTTGGTATGTTTACACAGGTAATGATATAATTTCCTCCAATATCACCATTTTTTGGAATAACTTGGGATCCAGAGAGAGAAAATGACTAGATGACCAAAATTCACTAGAAATGTCGGCCTGAAATGCGTGATGTCACCAGTGGAACAAGGGATTAATTAGTAGTCTTGTTACAATCTGAAAACGACGAGATAATGTTCATATTTTGAGGAAAATGGAAGAAAGCATTCTCAATCCACGTTTTGAAGTGGATTCTAACGAAGAGGAAGACAAAGGTGATGGGAGTGATTTAAAAGACAGCAAAAATGACAACAGAGATTTGGGAGATTGAAGCCGACAACAAAAACCAAGCTAGTGCTAACACTGCAGCTGGAGTCCCTGCAGCTTACCTGCATAAACCAGGTCCAAGACAGCCGGATGGTGAGTTCCTCTTTAATCCGTCCCAGGTTTTTTTTTCCCACCGTCCAGCTGCTCCATGTTTGCTGTTAGCGCCGGTCCTCCTTTCCGGCTGCTCCTCCCTCATCATCCCGCAGCCACAGGTGGCTGAAGCCGCTTCCTCCAAACCAATGTCCCAAGTCCACCCGTGGTCCCTCCTTTACCTCCGAACCCCGACAGCATGAGTCCCGGGGCAGCCGTTTGGTCCCTTGTGAGCCACTGGACCAGAGCAGAGACATGCGGGGGGTCGGTGCACCTCCTCCAGACCTTAGACCTCAGAACCTCATCCGTGATGATGACGCTGAACCAAGGAGAAATGAAGACGAGTTGCAGCTTGATCCTGACAACACTGTGAACCGGTACGTGTAAATGTATTTATTGATGTTTCTTGTCTTACTTATATATTATAGAAAATTTAACCCTATGAGTGTGTATGTTGCCGAACTGCGACATAACCCCTAGTGGTCAAGAGTGGTAAATATTTTTTGTCAATAAAATAGTTCAGATTTCCAAGGCTATAACTTGAAAGTGGTAAGAGATAATGACTTACTGTCAATTAGAAAGATGGAAAATATGATCCAAAGTTTCAGATAGGAATAAATTTATGCATCTAATTTGCATAATGTCACGACACCTCTTTATAACTCAGTCAAAACTGGACTTTGGACGTATTTGCACAAAGAATGTTTCAGTCTTTTGACACCGTTTTTTGTACAGCTGTACCTCATCATCTTATCTTCAAAGTATATGAACAAGAAATCGGTACATTTAAACAAAAAAGCAGAAATAAGTCACTTACTGTTGTACAGTCTGTTGACAAAGGGGGGCTGGCGTGGTCGCTGCGTTTTCACCTATTATTAAATTAAATCACCCTTTTATTGTCATTCAACCATACAGCCAATCATGTACAGTAGAACGAAATTGTGCTTTATCCTGTCAACAGTGTAAATCTCACACACACACACACACACACACACACACACCCCACAGTAGAATCAGAGGGCCGCTGCCATGCAAGGCACCGCCATAGATTTCCCTCCTCCATTCCATTATTCCTGAGCACCAAGCTGGACGGCAGGACGTTCCGCTTTTATATGGTCTTCGGCATGACCCAGCCAGGATTTGAACCCCTGCCTCCCGGGTGTGGGGTGGATGCTCTACCAACTGAGCCATCACTCCGGTGGCTCAGTTGGTAGAGCTTTATGGTCCTTATTTTGCATTCTGTCGGTAATATAAAATCTCTACCACATCTACAAAGTCTTATGATTATCCTACATAAATTTCGTTTGTATCCCACGACTATTTTCCGCATACAAAGCCGACAAAACGTGGCGGTGACCGATCGTGGACATATTAGCTTTCTGTGCTAACTGCTACAAGCAGGAAAAGGAAATGAGTTCTTCTTTGGTGTATTACGTGTCCTTCAGCTGATGTCTGCCACTTTTTGAAACTGGCAAATCAGTACAAATTCCCAATGAAGGCGATGATGTCAGATTGAGAAGGCAGGCGCAGTGCTGCGCTCTGCCACTAGGGGTACGGAAATTCTCACACTCAAAGGGTTAAAAATCCACTTTGCGATTGCCTTTTCTCTAGATTAAAAAAAATAAATGTGTAAAAGTTGTCCCTGAGCGATCGGCAACTCAGCTGAAATTATTCATCAGATTTTAGAGAAACTAGAGTGTTTATTTTAATACCAAATTATGTTTTTAGCAAGGGTAGACCTTATTCTTCAAATATATGTGCTTTATTGATCGAGATGATTTTTAGACAAGTCTTGATCATCATTTTTACTTCATATCGTCACCCTCTCCTTGTAAGTTGTGTGCTTGCAGTGAAAATATTAACCTCGTCACCAAGTGACGAGCGATCAAAATGTTCACAAGTCTGTTGTCTGCAATATCCGTTTATTTCTACAATTTAGATGCATAATCAAGAGTGTGGGTTGGGTCCACTAGAGTCATTGAGCTTTTAGTTGGTTCCATTGGTGACATCACCAAAATCAGTCCGCAAATACGGAAGTCAGAGCTTCGATGTGAGTGCATAGAATGAATGGGAAAAACTCAATTTCTTTTCTTTCTAGACAAAATTAAGGCTACAAAAGTACTATATTCATGTTTATTATGTCCTCAGCTTTTGGTAGAGGTTTAATGTGCTTATTTTAGAATTTTCAATTAGTATTCCGTTTAATCCTCACGTGGCCACTTAAGTGACTGTTGGGGCCAATCGTCTGAAGGCAGGGCGGTCTTGGGCGAGGGCAATGAGGTCAGTCAGAGGTCTTATCGTTGTGACCTGGGTCGTCCAGAACAGTCTAGGCCAACCTCGGGGGTGATGCCAGCCCTGGGAGGTGGATGAGCATTGGTGGAGAGGGCCTACTTGGCCAGAATCCCTGACCACATGGCTGAGGAGCCACAGCCTCTCTCTTGTGATGACGTTGGAGATGGGGATGTGGCAGCCAGCCCTCCTGTAGACCTCATCGTTTGTGATCAGTTTTCCATGTGGGGGAAAAAAAGGCAGGCCTTCACAGGATTTTAGCATCAATGCAGGAGTAGCTCGAGTATGTTCATTTTGTCTTCTTTTTAATTATTAGCCTTTTGCTTTCTTCTTAAAGACAAGGATAGAAAGAACATGTTTTTACCTTTACATGTTTTGACTGTCCACTGTCTTCTGATAAGACTGCAGTGAACAGCTGAAACATGTAAAGGTAAAAACATCTCCTTTCTATCCTCATCTTTAATAAGAAAACAAAAGGCTAATAATCAATGCAGGAGTTTTATTTTTTGACTTTAAGCAGTGCTTCTTCTCTTAAAAATATATAATAAAATCAAATATAAAACTGTAAACATGCTTTCCTTAGAAAAATGGGCATTTATGTCTTGTAACATTTGTGTTTAAATGCTGAAAAGCAGTATAAATAAAAGCAGTTTAAATGTAATACTGAAGTGATCAGAAACAATTGAACAATTGTTATTTTAGCAATCACAAAAATTTACATGCTGTACATGGTGTAATTTTTGTGTTTTTTTTAATATATACAGTATATATGCACAGTGTATATACACCTACACATGCATAGAATAATTGTATATTCACATACTGGTAAAACCTCAAGACATTACTCGTTCTGGGAAAGAAGAGTTCAGTATTAATCTGTAACCTACATCACACGTACCACCTGCCCAAACTCCAGCTTCTCTACAGTCATGAATGGATGCTAGCCTTTAAATACAATCTTCATTACAGCTCTGTCATCCTGGCAAGGAGCAGAGGATGAGCTGGTTGGTCAAACCTCAGAGCTACGTGTTGCTGTCATTGTCTAAAAAGGAATGAGATCATATTTAAATATCAGACATTTTTAGTTGGGTGTTGTGAGTTAAAAATGGATTAAACTTAGCCTGCAAGGCTGCGAGCACACGCTAATATTCTACTAATAATAATAAGCTAATATTACCAACACGAACGGAGGTGCTGCTTTTTGGGGATCAGGTGTGAGCACGCTTCGTAGACTGTCAAACACATTGCAGTCTTTCATTTTATCCCATGCTGCTGCCTCAAGAGATATTTCAACTCATGTTTATCATACGCCATGCTGCTTGTGTTTACATACGCTTCTGCTATTATTCCGCAGTAGTGACGGCGTCATTGTGTTGTTGGTAACGGCAGTGTGTGACATCATGATGCATGCCATTTAAAAAAAAAAACACGGAAGTGTTTAAACCCACAGCATCGATAAGAAGAATTGATAACATCAGCGACGTAGGATTCTGGGTGTTGAGCTGAGTCGCAGGCCACGCCCTCTCTGCCTGACTGCTTCAGGTCTGGGTGTGCTTCCCAGCCTGAAGGCAGTTGGTTGATTGCACCAGGTGGGAATGATCTGGTGATTAAGGGAGTTTGGAGGCAGTCACTCACAGGGCAGTGGGGAGTAAGCAGTGTGTGAGAGAAACGGTTGGAGAGTCTGGACTTGGGAAAAGGAGACTGCGGGACTAAAGCTTGTTTCAAGCAAGGAAGAAGGAGCCGGTGAGCGTTCATTTGTGATACGGTATGTGTGTTTGTAGCTGCATTTGGAAAATCATTTGATCAAATTTAGGTTAAATTTAATGTATTAAAAAATCATGTGATTGAAATGTAAGTTAAAATGTCATATATTTAATACCATGGGGGTTTAAAAGTATAGTTAAAAATGGAGTGTATTGTAAAAGAGTTTAAAAGTTAAACCCTGCTAAAGTTGGAAGGTTAAAAATCATTACTGAACAGTGTTTTAAGATATATTTAGTATTTGGGGTGTTTTAGATGTGGGTATTTTCTATTTATTTTCAAGATAAATTTTTAGTAGTTTAAAAAGTTGAGTATTTGATTTTGGGTTATGTTGATTTATTGTGGTTTCTTGGGTTACATTTTTCTTGACATTCTATTTGTGTTTGTATTTAAAGGTTTTTCACCTGTGCTTGGCTGTGTTTGGCCTTGATGACTTTTCAAAATAAAAGGAAAGAAAAGGAAAAGTTGAGTCTTGGTCACTGAGTGACTTAAAGTTCTATCTTCCGAAGCAAGCTTGCCATTCAAGTGGGGGAAACTGCTGATCAAACCTCACAAGAGTGAGGGCCACTTGACGGTGAAAAACCGCTGTGGAGACTGGAACAGAGAACCCTGAACAGCAACCGGCCAGGCCTGGAAGCCCAGAGGCCTGATAACACACTGAACAGCACCTTACTCAATCCTGTCGGAAAAGAAGATGGCTGATTCAAAGTCACTGGAGCAGCTTAAAGCCAATATGACATCTCCGAAGCAGCAGTTCTCCTGGATGGCCAACAACATTGTCCGGATGCACACCATAATGCCCGAAGAGGAGCTTAGAGACAGTTTCAAAAAGCTCATAGTTGAGGCCAACAAAGTCATGGAAGCTAATGATGATGTGGAGGCCCAGTATGTTGCAGAGGCGGAGCTGGATGCTGATCCTGAAGAAGTTCCTGGGTTGAGCAAGCAGCAAAAGGCCAATATTAGGAAAACTGTGAGTGAGTGTGAGTTGAAACTGAAAGAGTTGAAGGACCTCATCCAAAAGACACTCTGGGCCAACTTCGGAGAGGAGGAACTGATTATGGCAGTAAAAGCTGTAGAGGAGAAGGTAAAGAGTGTGATTTCCTTTGAACCCGGCGGAAATAAAGAGGCCTTTGACTTCATGTTCGACTATATGGAAAGTCTGGTTAAGAGGGCACATACACATAGTGGAAGTGTTGGGCCCCTCCTTTTGGCCAGAAAGACTTCCAGCTGCGTGTACGGGAGCTTGAGCAGTTCATTCTTAAGTTAATGTCAAGAAAAGCAGAGTTTATTCAAGCAAATGCTAAAGAGGATGCCGAAAGAGTTGAGTCCAGCTTCCATCAGGTACCCAACATCAGCCATTAGACTGAAACCAACCTCCCTCCCCAAGTTTACTGGCATCAGGCAAAACTTTCATCGCTGGAAAAGAGACTGGGAGGCCCTTCAGAGGCAAGGAGAACCCACTGGGTCAAAGGAAGTCAAAAAGTTCCAGCTTCTTGACAGTTTGGATGAGAAAGTAATAAGAGCTCTTCGATTGATGACCTATAATACAGCAGACGACATATTTTGTGTCCTGGAGAACCAGTTTGGAAGTCAAACTGCGACCGCTATTGAAATAGTTGAGGAGGTCCAGAGACTTCCAGCTGTCAAAAGTCACCAGCCCAGGAAAATTGTTGAGCTCATTAAATTAATTCATTAAATCACCCTTATTGTCATTCAGCTGTACAACCAATCATGTACAGTAGAACGAGATTGTGTTTTACCTATCTACTGTGTTAATCACACACACCCCAAGTGTAGAATCAGAGGGCCGCTGCCATGCAAGGCGCCGCCACAAATTTCCCTCCTCCATTCCATTATTGCTGAGCACCAAGCTGGACGGCAGGAAGTTCCACTTTTATATGGTCTTCGGCATGACCCGGCTGGGATTTGAACCCCTGTTCATCCAAGCTGTTGAGAAAGCCCTTGAAGACCTGAGTGACCTTGGTGACACTGGTGCTTTAACCTGTTGAACTCTGTTCAACTTCCCTAAAAGCGCCTAAAAATAACATGCCCAAAGTAAATCAAAAGCTGTTCTTCAACCCTTTGCAGCATCTTTATGGGGCTGGTCTCATTTAAAAGAAAACACTCTGAATTTTTTGGCAAAACCATCATAATCTCTATAAGTGCTCCTGCCACTGAGTAACAATCATCTAAACATACTGAATTTGAAGAAAATAAAGTTCGCCTGGGTATTTTTTTTAGATATAAATGCTTGCAAATAACATACAGCTGTCAGAAACTTGCTGGAAAACAACAGAAATGTAGAACCAAGTGTTTTCAAGCTCAGGTCAAAATTTTGTAACAATACCACAAAAAATGAATATATTACACAGCTTTTTTCTCAGGTTGTAACAAGGTGTTCTTGAACTGTGCCAAACTGTGCCAAATGGCACAGTTGGAAAACTGTGTTCCAGAGTTCATTATCTCAGCAGTTTGCACAGTAAAACCAAGGGGTAACAACCCAGACATACACAGCACAGTTTTTTGTTTTTTTGTTTTTTTCCAGGCAAAAATAGCCTACAGTGTAAGAAAAATGATGCGAAAAATTAATACATTTCACTAAAGTATACACAAAAACAACCCTCTCCCCCCTCCACAATTTTTCCAGAGTTCACTGTCTCACCAGTTTACACAGATACAGGTCAACTGGACCCCTGACCAAGTGCGCACCCCAAGTGGACCACGGAATCCAATCTGTACTTGTACAGGTGCATTCTCCATCCAGTGATTTATAAATGCTGCCCCAGATGAAAACCAGTCCGTGGGACTATAATGTTCTGAATGAGGCTTTAGAAAATTATGAATCACTTTGTAAATCACTGGATTGAAAATGTACAGATTGAATACCGAGGTCCACCTGGGGTACACACATTAGTGTGCTCACATGGTCAGGGCTCCATTTCTTCAGATCACGTTTACACAGTAAAACAAAGGCATAATAACCCAGACATACACAGCACAGTTCCTTTTTTTTTTTTACAGGAAAAAATAGCCTACAGTGAAATAAAAATTATACTAAAAAATTATAAAATTTTTCTGCAATATACACAGTAACAAATAACCCCCACAGCGCACACAAAAACGTCGCCATGCGGGACCCTTGTAATTACCGATTGGTCAAAAGTTATTTTTATTACTATTTTTATCGATAAAGAATAATTTAGATTATAAGACTTACAGTGGGGCAAAAAAGTATTTAGTCAGCCACCAATTGTGCAAGTTCTCCCACTTAAAAGATTTAGATTTTTAGATTTAATATACTTTATTGATCCCCAGAGGGGAAATTGAGGGCATCCACCACCTGGATGGATGAAGCAGCCACGATACGGCGCCATCCCTTAACCATTCACACACACACTCACACCTAGGGCCACTTTAGAGTCTCCAATTAACCTAACCTGCATGTTTTTGGCATGTGGGAGGAAACCGGAGAAATCTCGGAGTAAACCCACGCAAACACGGGGAGAACATGCAAACTCCACACAGATCACCGTTGGTCGGGGGCTGGGATCGAACCCACGATCCCACGATCCCCACAATCCCCCGGCCAAGGGTAAACTGTGCTGCCGCAGTGCTAACCACTGTGCCACCGTGCAGCCCAAGATGAGAGAGGTCTCCAATTTTCATCATAGGTATACCTCAACTATGAGAGACAAAATGAGAAAAAAAAATCCAGAAAATCACATTGAAGGATTTTTAATGAATTAATTGGTAAATTCCTCGGTAAAATAAGTATTTGGGGACTTCCGGTTATGGCGGCCGCCTAGAAGGACACGTATCACTCTGCTCTACCCTTGGAAATAAAAATTGGGCAAATAACTCTCTCATTTGGAACAGAACTTTTCCCAGCGTTTGGGTGAGGATATGCCGGTGAAGACTAAGGCTGGGAAATCAGGAGGGGGAAAAATTGAATCGCCGAAGCAGTCCAAATTAACGGACTTTAAAGTTTGTGGCGCAGTAGAAAAAGCTGCGGATATGGCGGATGAAACTAGCGGTGGTGCGGTAACTGCTGCTGCTGACGATGGCGGCACAGGTGCAGTGCTGGCTGCCATTAGCTCAATGAGAGCAGACTTTTCCGCTAAACTTGATGGGATTATGGCAGCGTTGGATGCAATGAGAAAGGAGTTGGGTGACTGCGTGGAGCGAGTGACGCAGGCGGAGCTTCGTGTTTCAAGTGCGGAGGATGAAATTAGCGGACTTCAAATAAAGGTGCGCACTTTGGAAAAAAAAAATAAAGATCTGGAAAATAGCGTTCTGGACTTGGAATCTCGGTCCAGAAGGAACAACCTGAGGCTGGTGGGTCTACCGGAGGGAGCCGAAGGTCGTGATTCATGCTCCTTTTTGGAGGGGTGGATCCCGGAGGCACTGAACAATGCGGAGCTAAAATCATCAGTCGTCTTGGAAAGCTCCCACCGAATTGGCCCACCGAGAGGTAACAAGGCAGCACCGAGGACGCTAATTATGAAGTTTCTCAGCTACAGAGACAGGATGACGATCTCCAACGCGGTGCGGGCCAAAGGAGAAATTAAATACCAAGATCAGCAGGTGCGGTTCTACCCAGATCTGGCCTCAGGAATCCAACAATTAAGGAAGCAGTTTGACCCCATCCGCAAAGAACTGCACAACCTTGAGATTCGTCATGGAGTGATTCACCCTGCAAGACTTCTGGTCACATATGAGGGCAGAACACGCATCTTCAAGACCCCCGAGGAGGCGCAGGAGCTCATCAAGAAGATCCAGGAAGAGACTGGTGGGAGCTAAGCATGAACAGAATATAGGGTAGAATATTTGAGCATTTAACTGATTAGAAGCATATAACAAGATTACAAAATATAGAATGTATTACATATTAAAAAAAAAAAAAAGCACAAAATTGCTAAAAAAAAATTTGGAGTTAAATTGGAAAATTACAGAAGAGAGTTAATGTTACGTTATTAAAAGCAGTAGAGTTAGGGTGATTGAGAGGATGAAGAAGGAGTGGCTTTGGCTGTTCCTCGTGGGTGTGGAACGGTCGATGGCTATATCGGGAGACGGAATTTTTCTTTTGCTTTTGGGGGGATTGCCACAAATGTGGGAAGGGGGAATTTGTTTGTGTGTAGTTTGTAGGATGAATGTTCAACCACTCATTTTTTTGCTTTTCTGTTTGAGCATGTTTACACTGCAAGGTAATCCCAAACTCCCTATTGATTATAAATCAAAGCGTTAATCTTAATTTAACTTCATGGAATTGCAAAG
Organism: Pholidichthys leucotaenia; assembly: GCA_020510985.1. Classification (NCBI taxonomy): domain Eukaryota; kingdom Metazoa; phylum Chordata; class Actinopteri; order Cichliformes; family Pholidichthyidae; genus Pholidichthys; species Pholidichthys leucotaenia. The sequence goes on from CM035836.1 coordinate 262,652,494, forward strand.
GTCTACAAAATTTAAAAAAACTTAAACAAGTTATGAATAAAATAAAAGACATGGGTTCAAAAATTGTGTTTTTACAAGAAACTCATCTAATAGAGCAAGATGTAAAAAGAATTAGGAGTAGATGGCAAGGAAATGTTTTCACCTCATCATTTTCATCCCGAGCCAGGGGAGTTATGACTCTCATACATAAATCAGTCCCATTTCAAGTGAAAAATGTAATTGGAGACAAATTTGGAAGATATGTAATCATTCAAGGATCTTTGCTATTAGAAAACATAAATTTGGTGAACTTATATGGTCCCAATATAGATGATCAAAAGTTCTTTGCCAATTTATTTCTTATCTTATCATCACTTACAGGGCAACATATAATAGCAGGGGATTTTAATTGTACATTGAATCCCAGTATAGATAGATCAACAGGACTGGACTGTACGCACAATGGATGTAGGATGACCATTAATCATTTTATGAAAGAATTGAAATTGATAGATATATGGAGAGAAATGAAACCACAAGTTAAAGCATACTCTTGTTATTCCAATACCTACAAGACATTCTCACGTATAGATTATTTTTTGATCTCCACAGAATTAAGGTCCAAGATTCAAAACTGTTTTTATGATAACATCGTGATCTCTGATCATGCACCCTGCTGTCTAATGTATGTAGATAAGAAATTGACAAAGGAACCAGGTAGATGGCAATTTCAGCATAAATGGCTTCAGGATGAGGAATTTGTTAAGTATATAGAAAAACAGATAGATGAGTTCTTTGATATCAATACTACACAAACATCAGCATGTGTAAAGTGGGAGGCTTTCAAAGCTTTTATTAGGGGACATATTATTAGTTATACAGGTTCAAAATCTAAGAAGACTCGAGAGGAGAGAGTCCAATTGGAACATAAAATAAAAATTCTTCAAGAAAGAGTATATGCAGGAAGAGATCCAAGGTTGGAGAACGAATTACTGATTTTGAGAGCTGAATATGACAAAAAATCAGCGAATAGAGCTGCCTCGAGTCTTCTAAGATTGAAACAATCTTTTTATGAACAAGGTGAAAAATCAGGAAAGTTATTGGCATGGCAGATTAAACAATTAGAATCTAAAACACCAATTACCAGTATTATAAGTAACGGACAGGTAGTTATAGATCCTTCAGAAATTAATAGAGCCTTTAGAGATTACTATGAAAAATTATATGATACCAAAAATGAATCTGACTTAACAAAACTACATGGGTTTTTGAATGAACTATTTATACCGTGTATTCCAAATGAAAATAGGGAGATACTGGAGTCTAAAATTAGTCAAGAAGAAGTTGGACTAGCCATTGATAATATGAAATCAGGAAAAAGTGCAGGACCAGATGGTCTTCCAGTTGACCTTTATAAAAAATTTAAGAATAAATTAACAAAACCTTTTTTGGAAATGGTTTTAGAAGCATTTCAAAATAGTAATTTACCATCATATATGAATAATGCCTTAATTATACTGTTGCCAAAACCAGGTAAGCCCTCTAATAAATGTGAAAATATGAGACCAATAAGCCTATTAAATGCCGACCTTAAGATAATTTGTAAAATTTTAGCAAGACGAATACAAGAAATTTTACCAAATATTATTAATCGAGATCAGAATGGCTTTATAAAGGGAAGACAAGGCTTCCATAATGTAAGAAGACTATTTAATATTATTTATTCTAATAAAGAAGCACCGGATACAGCTCTCTTATCACTGGATGCCGAAAAAGCCTTTGATAGAGTTGAATGGCCCTTTCTTTTTGAAGTCTTACAAAGGTTTGGACTTGGAAATAATTTTATAAAATGGGTTCAGATAATATATAATAATGCTACTGCAGAAATTCTAACAAATAACAATATTTCAAAATCAATAAAAATCAATAGAGGATGTCGACAAGGCTGTCCACTTTCACCTTTACTGTTTACTATGGCAATTGAACCTTTAGCGATGGCAATACGTCTACAGTCACAAATATATGGAATTAAAGTTGGACCAACAGAACATAAAATCTCCCTGTATGCCGATGACATAATTTTGTTTATGTCGAATCTTAAAAAATCAATTCCGACCTTGTTGAATTTAATAAAGAATTTCGGGGAAATATCAGGATACAAAATAAATAAAACTAAATCTTCAATATTAATGCTAAATGAGACCCAGAGAAATTACCCAGCCCCTGAGGTAAATCAATTCAATGTTGTAAATCAGTTCAAATATTTAGGAATCCAAATTGTGCCTAAGCTAGAATCAGTCGCCAGTGTCAATTATGAAGCCTTAATGACAGATATTGATGAGTTACTTCAGAGATGGATGTCACTACCAATGTCGATGATCGGGAGAATTAATATACTTAAAAGTAATATCTTACCTAAAATACTTTATTTATTTCAATACATTCCCTTACCACCACCTTTAGATTTATTCTCAAGAATTAAAAAAAAGTTAGTGGAATTTATATGGAACAACAGGAGGGCTAGATTACGTCTGTCTTTATTATATTTACCATTTGATCGTGGAGGTCTGAAATGTCCAAATTTTATGTTGTATTATTGGTCGGCACAACTGAGGTCTATGACATATTATTTTTCATCAAATGATCTCCCTCACTGGACTGAAATGGAATCATACAATTTACCTTTACCTCTTCCCATATTCATATACTCAGATTCGGCAAAAAAATTACAAAAACAAGTTAAAAATCCATTTGTAAAGCATATGATCAAAATATGGTGTGAAGCTAAAAACTATTTAAAAGAACCACAGTTATTGTCACAATTTAGTCCAGTATGGGGTAATCAATATTTTAAACCAGGGAGAGCGGACGCTGTATTTAAAGTATGGAATTTAAAAGGGATACAAAAGATTCAGGATTTATATTTGCCATGTGCAGAAAACATAATGTCTTTTGAAGAGTTGAGGATCAAATTTAATCTCAATAGAACACATTTTTTTAAATATCTTCAACTTAGAAACTTTATTCGATCAAATCAAAATAAAGCTCTCACTCGACCTATCTATTCATCCTTGGAAAAAATGTTGATGAAAGATAGTAAAAGAAAGGGTATTATTTCAGAGTTTTATAACTCATTGACACTATTTTCAAGTGAAAATTCACTGAAAAGATTAAACTACTGGAAAGAAGATCTGCAAACTGAAATTCCAGAGGAACAATGGGAATTGGCTTGTACAGAAGCTCAAACCAAATCAATAAATGTACGCCTTAAATTGATACATTTCAAATGGTTAATGCGGATGTATGTTACACCGGAGGAGTTAAATAGATATAACAAAAATATACCAGATACGTGCACAAAATGTATGGAAAGTAAAGGAACTCTATTTCATTGTGTATGGGAATGTAGATTAATAAGAATGTTTTGGGAAGAGGTGAGGGTAACAATTGAAAAAATAATCTCAAAACAAATCATATTGAATCCTAAACTGTTTTTGTTGGGTCTGTACCCAGAAAAGCATAATTTTAATAAAAGTGAAAGAACATTCATAGACCTCAGTTTGCTTAATGCCAAAAAATGTATTGCACTATTATGGAAAAAGACTTGTAGACCAGATGTGACTCAGTGGTTAAGACAGATGTTAACAAACCTTCCATTAGAAAGAATAACATATATACTGAAATCAAAGGAAATTGCGTTTGAGAATATATGGAGACCTTTTATTGATTATGTAAAAAATTTAAACATAACTCTTGAAGAAGAAGGTGAATGATATGTGCGGACCTTGTAAATTCCAAACTGGTGAACATAATATGTATACTTATGTGTTGGATTGTCTAGACTAAACAGAGGAGCATTGTTGAAGATTTGATTTTGTTGGTGGTTGTTGGTGTTTTTTAGTGCATTTTTTTTTGTAGTACTTTAGTGTTAGTGTTTGATTGTTTGTATCATGTTTGTTTAAAAAAAAAAAAAAGGTTCAATAAAGATATTGTGGAAAAAAAAAATAAGTATTTGGTCACCTACAAACAAGCAAGATTTCTGGCTCTCACAGACATGTAACTTCTTTAAGAGGCTCCTCTGTCCTCCACTCGTTACCTGTATTAATGGCACCTGTTTGAACTCGTTATCAGTATAAAAGACACCTGTCCACAACCTCAAACAGTCAGACTCCAAACTCCACTATGGCCAAGACCAAAGAGCTGTCAAAGGACACCAGAAACAAAATTGTAGACCTGCGCCAGGCTGGGAAGACTGAACTTGCAATAGGTAAGCAGCTTGGTGTGAAAAAATCAACTGTGGGAGCAATTATTAGAAAATGGAAGACATACAAGACCACTGATAATCTCCCTCGATCTGGGGCTCCACGCAAGATCTCACTCTGTAGGGTCAAAACAATCACGAGAACGCTGAGCAAAAATCCTAGAACCACACGGGGGGACCTAGTGAATGACCTGCAGAGAGCTGGGACCAAAGTAACAAAGGCTACCATCAGTAACACATTACACCTCCAGGGACTCAAATCCTGCAGTGCCAGACGTGTTCCCCTGCTTAAGCCAGTACACCTCCAGGCCCATCTGAAGTTTGCTAGAGAGCATTTGGATGATCCAGAATAGGATTGGGAGAATGTCATATGGTCAGATGAAACCAAAATAGAACTTTTTGGTAAAAACTCAACTTGTCGTGTTTGGAGGAGAAAGAACACCATACCTACTGTGAAGCATGGGGGTGGAAACATCATGCTTTGGGGCTGTTATTCTGCAAAGGGACCAGGACGACTGATCCGTGTAAAGGAAAGAATGAATGGGGCCATGTATTGTGAGATTTTGAGTGAAAACCTCCTTCCATCAGCAAGGGCATTGAAGATGAAACGTGGCTGGGTCTTTCAGCATGACAATGATCCCAAACACACCGCCTGGGCAATGAAGGAGTGGCTTTGTAAGAAGCATTTCAAGGTCCTGGAGTGGCCTAGCCAGTCTCCAGATCTCAACCCCATAGAAAATCTTTGGAGGGAGTTGAAAGTCCGTGTTGCCCAGCGACAGCCCCAAAACATCACTGCTCTAGAGGAGATCTGCATGGAGGAATGTGCCAAAATACCAGCAACAGTGTGTGAAAACCTTGTGAAGACTTACGGAAAACGTTTAACCTCTGTCATTGCCAGCAAAGGGTATATAACAAAGTATTGAGATGAACTTTTGTTTTTGACCAAATACTTATTTTACTGAGGAATTTACCAATTAATTCATTAAAAATCCTTCAGTGTGATTTTCTGGATTTTTTTTCTCATATTGTCTCTCATAGTTGAGGTATACCTATGATGAAAATTGGAGACCTCTCTCATCTTTTAAGTGGGAGATCTTGCACAGTTGGTGGCTGACTAAATACTTTTTTACCCCACTATACCTGTCCACAACCGCACTGTTGCTGGTATTGTCCACTGGCGTGTGACAATCGTCAGCTATTCCGTTGATCAATGGAAACCTCCGTTGCTTAATGATTCGTCGTCACCCGACCTGGTCAAGCCATCTATGTTTTCATGCATGCCCTTTTGGTTTATTTTGTGAACCATTTTTCAAAACAAGTAAAATAATGGCTAATCGTACCCTGACCCTTCTGCACAGTATCACAAAGGACTGTGCGTCACACAGCGGCGGAGTCAAAAGAGATTTACGCACGGGAACGCATGGTATTTTACCGGAAATATAAACACTGAACCGTGCATGTAGGGCGTCATTGAAGTCAGAAATTGATTGGCTAAATGACACGTCCATCGTCAGATTTCTCGGCTTCAACTGGCTCGTTGTATCCGCGGTCGTTGATGGGCAGATACTTCTTGCTAGGTTTACGATCATTGGTTAATCAAGGTTTAAAAACCCAAAATCAAGGCTCTTCTTGGTCGAATGAGATGTCAGTCTCATTCTAAACCAATGAAACACTCCTTTGGCTTTCTGTTTACGGCTGTGTCTGTACTGGAAGACCGGAAATACAGCGGGGGGGGGGGGGGGGTTTCAGTGCGCACTGAGACGCACGAAGACGCAGAGACGTGACCGCTCGCGGAATCTCCCGAGTTCATCTGGTTAAAGAACCCTCTGGTGACAAAGTCAGTTGAAAGCAAGCTTCCTGATGCATTGAAGAAAGAGTGGCTTCTCTATGCAGCTGAGAGGATCAGTGCCAAACCAGAGAAGCGCTTTGACAGTCTTCTGGCCTTCCTCAAGAGTCAAGAGAGCATCTATGAACAGCTGGATCAATTGAGGGATGAAGAGCCGCCAAGGAAAGAAATCCAACCTGAGCAAAGGCAAGCCAGAACCAGAGCCTCAAACCAGTCAAGTAGCCATCTCTCAGGATGTGTCGTCTGTGGGGACATCAAGCATAAGAAAAAGCTGTACTTCTACAAAAAGTTCAGTGTGCTCAAGTTCACAGAGAAGAAGGATGCAGTGCAAAAGCTGGGAGCCTGCTGGAAATGTCTGGAGGTCCATGATGACGACAGTCACTGCAAAACTTCATTCCTGTGCAAAAATCCTGAGTGTGAGGACAAGAGAGCCACAGACCATCACTACTATCTGCGTCCCAATGCTGAAGCATCCAGAGGCAGCACGGCCCAGAGGAGGAGCAAAGGCAGTACAGCGGGAGGTTGTAATAAGCGGAATTAAACCGAGGCCCAGGAAAAAATTTTCAGAAAGCTCTCGCCTACATTAGCCCAACAATGCCAGGACACATTCTACAACACAGCAGCGAGCACCTCCCATGTTGCGAAGAGTCACTCAAGTCTTTTGGCAGAGAGTGGCCTAGCGGAGTGGCCTGTCATGATGCTGCTGGCGGTAACAGCCAATGCTGGGCAGAAAATTGGGACCCTGATCGACCTAGCTTCTGACACCAGTTATCACCCATGAGGCAGCAGGTCGGCTTAATCTTAGAAGTGAAGACATCACGCTTGTGGTCCATGGTGTAGGAGGCATGAAAATCTATGTCAAAACAAAGCGGTACCTCTTGAAAATTCGTATTAACACCTCAAGAGGTACTCTCAAGTCCCACCAGCTGATTTGCTATGGCTTAGACAGCATTGCAGATATCCACAGACATGTGTCAGCCAAAAAAACTGCAAGAGTTCTTCCCAGACGTCCCGCTCAGTGACCTGGTAAGACCAAGAGAGATGCAGCTCCTTGTAAGTCACAAGGAGGGTCAGCTGGCTCCACAGAAAATTTGCACAGTGGGGGACCTCGTGCTGTGGGACGGACCAATGGGAAAGACAGTTGCAGCTACTCATCCTGAGCTGTTTGAAGAGGTCACTGTATCAGCCCACACATCAAGAACGCACTTCGCAAGATCTATAAGAAATGCTGCTGTAAAGTATGAAGAACATACCTGCGCAGTCCCCATTTATCTTCCACAAAGCCAGCAAGCCTCAATTGCTGTCCAACCTCAGCAATCTAGTTGTGCAGCTACTACATCCAACTTCCTCAAGTGGTGGAAATGGGATAGTATTGGTGCTGGTTGCATCCCGAGATGTGGGGACTGTCGCTGTGGGAACTGCCAGCCAGGGGGCAAGGAAATGACCCTCACTGAAGAAAGGGAGCTGGAGGTGGTAAAGAGTGGCCTCACATATGTAGCTGCTGTTGATCACAGTGAGAAGCCTCACTGGTACGCCAAGTACCCCCTGGGTAGCAGATCCAGTCTCATTTACCAAGCAACAGGAGTGCAGTTGAGGTCACATTCTTCAGAACTGAGAGGCAGCTTGCCAGGGAGTGGAAGGCTGCCTATGCTGCACAAGTTCACGAGATGGTCAAGTGTCGGGCCGCAATGAAGTTGTCTAAAGACGTCCTTGATGCATGGACTGGTCCAGTATGGTACATCAGCCACCTCATCGCACCCAACCCGCACTCCGTTACAACTCCAGTGAGACTGGTCTGGAACAGTAGTCAAAAGTGCAGAGGGGTGAGTCTCAATGATCTCCTGCTAAAAGGCCTAGACGTCCTCAACTCCATCTGTGCTGTGCTTCTCAAATTCTGGAGGGGAGTTTTTGCTGTGTTGGGAGACATAAAGAAAATGTACAATTCAGTGTGGCTCAAAGACCAAGAGGTGCATTTGCATAGGTTCCTGTGGCGTGGCTCTGAAGAGGAGGAGCTGGGTGAATATGCAGTCACGAGAGTTAACATTGAAGATAAGCCAGCAGGTTGTATTGTTCAACTCGCCATGAGAGAGACAGCTAATCTCCCCCTGTTCAGCCATCTTGACAAAGAGCGTCGAGTGCTGCAGGAGGACAGCTATATCGATGACCTGTTAACCTGTCACGACAACTTAGACCAGCTTAAAGTCATTACAGAAAATGTAGAGCAGATCCTGAAAGCAGGAAGGTTTGAGTGGAAGCTGTGGGTCTTCTCTGGTCAAAGCAAGAGGGAGACTGCTGGAAAACAGGAACAGGTGGCTCTTCCAAAGACTGATCCTGCCGAATCAGCTCAAAGAGGAGGACAACAAAGCTCTTGGCCTCGGCTATTCCCTGGAGGATAATAAGCTTTATATCATGGTTGGGATAAATTTCTCGAAGAGGAAAATGAGACTCGGCCAGGACCTTCAACTGGAGCAGGTGAGAACCCAGACGCTAGACCCATTGACACAACGAGAGTTACTCAGCCAAGTTTCTGGACCGTATGACCCGATTGGTCTGACGACACCTGTAAAGCAGAAGGGAACCATTTTGGTTCAGAGTGCATTTCAGGAGGCCAAACCTAAGTGTAGCACCATCAAAGATACCTGAGACCTTGCACGATCAGGAAAGCTCAGAGAAGATGCCATCAGCCTCTTTGAAGAATATGCCCAGCTGAGTAAGGTCAAGTTTCACGGAACACTGACGCCAGTGGGCACGCCAGCTGAACCTAACGCAGTCACCTTCTCTGATGGCAGCAAGCATGCTTATGGTGCCGTCCTGTATCTGCGGTGGGCCTGTGTTAGAATAATTATGAGCTTAAATTATTCAAAGTCAAAAATCAGGCGGAAAGTTGAATTTATGTACATTTATTATAAAAATATAAGAAGTCATCCCAATGGCCACTTTGGGGGAAGAATTACAAAGCATGGCATTCAGACATGCTTAGAATCCCAAAGGGATCCATTCTTCTAAGTCTGATATATATATATATATATATATATATATATATACAGTATATATATATATATATATATATATATATATATATATATATATATATACTTCTGTTTTCTTTTAATCCAAAATTAATCTCAGGCAGTGTCAAAAAAGAACATAGAAAAGCCTTAAATTATATTGCAACCTTCAAAATCATCCTCAGGCCAGTATTGCCCCCTCTCACCATTCTCATCATCATATTAAGGACTCACACAAGAAAAATCTGAAGTTATAAAAATAATTACCAAGTTTATCATGAGACTTCTCCATTAAGAAAAACGCTAACTTCTATGAGTATCTGAGGTATTGATATGACCATTTGCATCATTTTCATGGATAGAAGTAATACAATACTCTCCTATAATAGGGTCTACACCCCTACGGGTGGTAATTAGTCAATCAAGGACCATTCTGTCCTTTGTCATAATTTCATAAATAACTGTAGTCTACAATTAAGTGTTTTAATCCCTAAGGTATTTTGTTTCTACTCTCACTCAAAGAAACAATGAGCAAAACCTCAGTCCTGTACTTTTCATCTGAAATTGCATTCATGCTTCATGAATGGCATCATGTGGTAGAAAAGCATCTCTCTTCACCTTGCCCACCTGCCCTGCCGACATGAGGGTACGGCCAGTTGCCAAAACGGGGTACACAGATCTGCCCAGTGTCCAGCCAAATGCGAATACACCCAATGACTCCATGACCTTTGACAGTGTAGATCCTTGGTATAACACATGCTCGCTTCGTTGGTCAAACAGGGTAGCAGTACAGGGGAGAGACGCACTGTAAGCCGTTGCATACTCAGAGAGTGTTAAGCTGTCGGAAAGGGGACATCCCCACTTCAAAAAGAGGAGTTCCCTGATGAAATTAACCTTGCATTCGCGGAGTAAAGAGTGTCATGTTTCTAATCAGTGGAGTGATGTGTTGTCAGGTGTGATTCAAAATGAAGTTTGCTATGTTATTTCTGTATATAGTCGCTCTTAAAAAAAAACAAAAAATCCAATCAGCCTGTAGTAGCTGCATTGTTTTAGCAATAAAGATATTTTGCCTAACTGTTAGTGTTATTAAGGAGCAAAAATAACAATTCTCTACAGTGTATAAGCATTGGAACAACTTAATAACCAATATTAAGTATTACTAGAGGATGATGAGGATGATAAGATAACAACACTAACCACACCTTTCCTTCCCTTGTATTTTTTCCCTTGTCATGATAAACAAACAGCCTGCTTCTCTATCAACAGAGGTCATTACTGGACGCCAAGTCATCAGCTGACACTTGCATAAAGAAACAGATAATCATTTGTTGTTTTCTTTTTTTTTTTTTTTCAAATAAGTATACAATATATATATTAAACAGTCTCCTGCTGAGGGTTTCAGGTGGGGTAAAATGTTAGATGCAACCAAGTGCCACATCCTTCGCTTTCCACGGCTGTTTAGGTCAGCAAGATAACCTTTGTGCTGTCCTTGCCAGGGAGTTTTGGTCCAGTTTCCTTTTGATGACCAGATCCCCTGGTTTGCTCAAGAGATGGGTGCATCTCCCACGGTTCCTTCGTCACATGGTCCTTCCTGGGAAGGGCAGTATGGATGACATCGCTGTCACTTGTCATTCTTTGCATATAATCACCCAGAAACCCTTCCTCATCACCTACACACGTGGACAGAATTGTTGGTACCCCTCTGTTAATGAAAGAAAAACCCACAATGGTCACAGAAATAACTTGAATCTGACAAAAGTGGGAATAAATAAAAAGTCTATGAAAATTAACCAATGAAAATCAGACAATGCTTTTGAATTGTGGTTCAACAGAATTATTTTAAAAAACAAACTCATGAAACAGGCCTGGACAAAAATGATGGTACCCCTAGAAAAGATTGAAAATAATGTGACCATAGGGACATGTTCAAACAAGATGTGTCCTCTAATTAACATTACAGGTGTCGACAAACTTGTAATCAGTCAGTCAGCCTATTTAAAGGGTGACAAGTAGTCACTGTGTTGTTTGGTGACATGGTGTGTACCACACTAAACATGGACCAGAGGAAGCAAAGGAGAGAGTTGTCTCAGGAGATTAGAAAGAAAATTATAGACAAACATGTTAAAGGTAAAGGCTATAAGACCATCTCCAAGCAGCTTGATGTTACTGTGACTACAGTTGCACATATTATTCAGAAATTTAAGATCCACGGGCCAACCTCCCTGGACGTGGCCGCAGGAGGAAACTTGATGAAAAATGGAAGAGACGGATAATATGAATGGTAACAAAAGAGCCCAGAACAACCTCTATAAACACATTCATGATGAACTCCAAGGTCAAGGTACATCAGTGTCAGATTGCACCATCTGTCATTGTTTGAGCCAAAGTGGACTTCATGGGAGAACACCAAGGAAGACACCACTGTTGAAAACAAATCATAATAAAGCCAGACTGGAATTTGCCAAACTGCATGTTGACGAGCCACAAAGCTTCTGGGAGAATGTCCTATGGACAGACAAGACAAAACTGGAACTTTTTGGCAAGGCACAACAGCTCTATGTTCACAGACGCAAAAATGAAGCATACCAAGAAAAGAACACTGTCTCTACTGTAAAACATGAAGGAGGTTCTGTTATGTTCTGGGGCTGCTTTGCTGCATCTGGCACAGGGTGTCTTGAATCTGTGCAGGGTACAATGAAATCTCAAGATTATCAAGGTATTCTAGAGAGAAATGTGCTGCCCAGTGTCAGACAGCTTGGTCTCAGTCGCAGGTCATGGGTCTTGCAACAGGATAATGACCCATAACACACAGCTAAAAACACCCAAGAATGGCTAAGAGCAAAACATTGGACTATTCTAAAGTGGCCTTCTATGAGCCCTGATCTAAATCCTATTGAACATCTGTGGAAGGAGCTGAAACATGCCGTCGGGAGAAGGCACCCTTCAAACCTGAGAAAACTGGAGCAGTTTGCTCATGAGGAGTGGGCCAAAATACCTGCTGAGAGGTGCAGAAGTCTCATTGACAGTTACAGAAATCATTTGATTGCAGTGATTGCCTCAAAAGGTTGTGCAACAAAATATTAAATTAAGGGTACCATCATTTTTGTCCAGGCCTGTTTCATGAGTTTGTTTTTTAAAATAATTCTGTTGAACCACAATTCAAAAGCATTGTCCGATTTTCATTGGTTAATTTTCATAGACTTTTTATTTCTTACCACTTTTGTCAGATTCAAGTTATTTCTGTGACCATTGTGGGTTTTTCTTTCATTAACAGAGGGGTACCAACAGTTTTGTCCACATGTGTAAGTTAAGTGGCTTCAATAATAGGGTTTGTCATTAACAATTTCCCTATATTCTTATTTGAATACTATACTAATCCTGTAGTTTGGTACTAATAATTTAGGAACTGCACTTAAATGTGACATGATTTGATTTACAAAGTGTATTCCATTTCCATTATCTAAGTAAATAATTTCAGCTATTTTAAATCTTGATATCGTTTTAGTTAAGGGTTTCAGTGTCACCATAGCAATATTTAAATTAGTGTAGGGTAAAGCCTTTGTATATTCGATAAGTGTGTAAATAATTTCTAAACATTTTTACCTTCACTCTTATTTAGTTCAATGAGATCCATGCAAAGGTTTTGAAAAAACTAAGTTTATGCAGGGAATATCAAATTATTTTTGCTTTGAGCTCCCTAAAGCGTTGTTCTCTTAATTGAGTAAGAATCTGTATTGTCTTTGTAGTAGATTCTAAATCAAGTCCCACAGTAAACATAAATTCAGCAGAAGTTGGACTTTTCTTAGACATTCGGAACTTTTCTCATATATTTGCATGGTTTTCTTCCTTATCAATTTACCTTGTTCTTTATAAACATATTTCCTTTACAATAATCTACAGACATTTTCTTAAATATCTGGAAATTTATTGATGTAACTTTTAACGTCTCCTATTGAATGTTGTGATTTCATTACCAAGCGGTTTCATTTATGTTTTTCTCTTCATTATTGATTATCTATTGATAATTTTTATGTATTATCTATTTTTCTGAGGATTGCTAATTATTTTTTACTAATTAATTTCTTTGGTACCCCCCTTTTGATGCATGGAGACACACATGCAGCAAAGTTACAGGGTATTTGCTTGATGGGTAGTGCCTTTTACTAGAATGAAGTGTGTTACCACTTTTATGTGTTACACACAGTTAATTTAGATGAAAATTTGTGAGTAGTACAGCTCCTTCAAAATGAGGGTTCATTAATCATGGTTTCTTTTGTGACGTCTCTTGAACTAATTTACAAATTCCGTTCAGGAAAAAACAATATAGCTGTCTGTGCAGATTTGATATGACTTAGCATTGATAACTAAGATCAGTTTGTCCAGTTGAACACAGACAGGTTGAATTTGTGTAAGTGAATCCTTGTGAAAGGTTGTCACACTCCTTTAGTCAATGGAAAGGTGGACATATTGCCTAATTAGAATTTGGCTTAATTTTGTACAAGGAATGCCTCATTTTATATATTCCTTGGTAAATTATGGGATGGACTGTAGTCCTGAGGCCCAGCTCGGCCACTGCTGAGCACCGGGAAAACACATTCCTTGTTACTGTCACATTTCTGAAATGTGATATTGTCACACCGTTATGTGGTGAGTGGCATCAGATGTATCCAGCAGTGTGAAGTCATATGAACACTACATTTTTAAAGTCAGTCATTTAAATTGTTATGCTTTATGTCATTTGCAATGTCATGTGTTCTCATTAGCTTCAAAAAATGTTTGTCGACTGAGAGGTCCTTCCCCCTATGGCTACCGTCGCCCCCGCCAGCACTCATACACCATCCGGCCTCCTCACATCTCCCACAAAGATCAAATGTCGGTGCCATCCTGCAAAGAAAAATTTGGGGAAAGCCTTATGGCCTCCCCGTCTGCACCTTCAGTATTTACATCAACAGGAGTGCAAATTTTATCACCTCATAAATTGATTTTACTAATGTTCCAGTGATCATCATTATTTTTTGTGTCCCTTAAATGTTTATCTCAGTTGTTTATTATCATGTGTAATGTTAAGAAACACAAGTGAATTATTGTTTTGTTTGGTTTTTATTACATATTGCATATGTCACCAAGGATTTATTAAATTGAAAGGTAATGGTGATGTTATTCCTTGTTAATTTGGCAAATCTAAATCCTGGTGAAAGCTAAAAAAAAATTGTGAATGCTTTCCCTTTCTTGTTGCAGAACGAGGAATGAAGAATAGCAGAAAAACCTTTAAATTACACCTAAAGCTTCCACAATTTGAATGTGTTTTTGCTCTTCACAGCAAGTATTCACTAAATATTCTGTGAATCAATAAATGTTTTACCAGTTGACATGGGTAATCACTAATTTAGGTCAGTATCATATGTTAGAAGCCTTAAACCAATGCAGCAGTTAGAATTAATAACTGGAAATGCAGGCCTAATCTCTGTTTTCAGGAATTTATGGCACAGGACCACGATCCGTGGTCTGCGTGTGATTTTGCTTATTCTATCTGTTTATCTAGGTCAGCCTGACGCAACTTCTCTCGGCTTACTCCTTCCGCCACTAATCAGTCTGAGTTTACTAAATTCCCTTTCTCCATTTTACCAGAAATCTTGTGCTATTTCTGTCTTTCTTTTTTTTTTTTTTTACCATCTCCCGATAATAACAGATTTCATTCTCATCTTGCTGTGTTCTTTTAGGAGGGAAAAAGTCACAGCATGAACTGTCTCAGATCCTGCTCTTGCGTTCTCCCCCCCCCTTTTTTTTTTTTACATGGACAGGCCCAGGGTCAAAATGTAAATAAGATTGCACATGTCATTTATTAAAAAGTGAGTATAGTATTATTTAAACAAAGCAACAATATGACATACAATTACCAAGACCTCTGTTTCATAATCAGTAGTCTCTGGCAAATCGTATGCACAAACACATTAATTATCAATCTCTTTTGAACCTCTATGCTTTGAATCATGTAATATAGGGTATACATAAAGCCTTCAGTGATTAGGCATTATTAAGTGACAGCATGATATTGTAATGTTCAGTTAATTTAATCATTGTCATGCTGGTAACATTGATTAAGATGCATGCAATTGTACTTAACTTAGATGTTCAGCCATCTCTTTGATGTTGATGGGAGGAGAGCACGGATGGTGATGAAGCTGGGTCCCAGAATCTGGTTTTGTTATGGCAGGGGGAAGGAGAACGTCAGTCCTGCATCCTTTTTCCCTGTAAAGTGCACTGTTATGCTTCAGTCAAAGAAAAAGGCAATCGAGCCAATAAAAGTCAGTGATACGTCAAAAAATTGAATAAAAATAGCTCAATGTTTTTCCAAAGAAAAAAACTGGAGGGAATAAAAATATTGGCTTTAAAAACATAAATAGTTCATCACGTACGCAACATTAGAGTGAAAACCCACAAAGTTAGACTGAAAGAAAAAGTAAAACCCCAAAACTTTGCAAAAATACCCATATATATATTTTTTTTCTATTCCCTTTTACCAAGTTTTTACACACAAATCCGTAGCTACACAGCCTTTTCTATTTTTTTCCCCAAGTTCTCTCTCTGTCTTTCTTTCACCCACTCTTTCACACAGAGACACAGATACACACACAGACAAACAGGGCCCATAGAAATGTTGTCTTTTGCGTTATCTCCACAAGGTCATACAATAAAGACTTTGAGGTTCATGCCAAAACCCACAACCGCATGAGAATTACTTCAATTAATCTCCGGAACTGGCAACTTTTAGCAGAAAAAATTGCAGATATGGCAACCCCCACACCGCCACTTGCAGCATGAAGCTCCCATTCTTTTTTTTTTTTTTTACACTGCCGTAAAAACACACCAGTCCACTGTTTTTGCTCAAAGCTACTATTTTCAAATACCTATTATTTTAAACACTTCTCAAAAGGAAAACAATTAACTAATCCATCCTTTTATGCTCCACGAATACCAGAAAAAAAAATCACAAACAACAATTTTACAATCTGCTCCTTCCGCCTCCGCGGAGAACTCTCACTTTTTTTTTTTCACACCGGAGCAGATTACACAGAGAAAAAACAAACCAGACTGCTGTAACTTATCTAAAACTCACAAAATAAAATATTTCAACGGTCACGTTAACCCCTCCACTGTGTGCCGAAAGCCCAAAGTAAGACCTCCTCCCCCGGCATCTTGCAATAGCTCACCGTAGCGGGGGAAGTCCCATGGGCAATAAGCGGACCCGGTAAGGGCATGAATCTTCCGTGAAAAAACCTTTTCCCTTTGGGGTTCACGTAACCTCCCCACAAACGCTGAAAGTCCAAACACTGGACCATAAGCAGAAGTGGTCAAAAAGGCACGAATCTGTCCCCAAAAATTTACTTCTCTGGGATCACATGACTTTTCCACAGGACGTCAAACGTCTGTGGTTAAAAGACCATGAATCTTTCGCTTTTTTCTTTGCATGCAAACTTCTGGCACCTCAACTGCACTTACTTGGGCGTAGAGAGCGGCGGATTTCTAAGAATCTCCCCGGGTCTTGTGATAACTGTCACAGTTTGCAGAGGAAAAACCTCGTTCCTCCCAAGGGATTATTACGATATCGCTCACCGTGGGTAGAAATAACCCAGCACTCAGGCCACTAGTTTCACCCTTTTAGCTTTTCACAGTGTACGTTCGGTCCGGGGAATCTCACTGTCTTTTATCCATAAACAAAAACAAATGTACTTACATTCAAGCCGCCTGTAGGATTCTCAGATCCGTCACCCAGTCAGTTCCAGCGCCCCAGTCTGAAATGCCTTCACTGCAGTAACACTGAGCTTATTCAAAGACGTCTTACGTCTTACGTCTTATTAAAAGACGTAACAAACTAATAGTTTTTTGAATGCAAAAGATGCAATAGACTTACACAATGGTCCTCTCCGGCATACAACTAGGAACATACCGGTCGCTATGGAGGGTGAGAATATGTATGGGCACATAATCATACCATGTAGGATAACTAAATAGACGGCTATGCTGTTTCATCCCACCTAGCAACAATGCTCTGCACTGTGTGTGTTTATATATTTACATATTTATTCCATCTAGCTACAATGCTCTGCACTGGGTGTGTTTATATTTATATATCTATATATTTATTCCATCTAGCTACAATGCTCAGCACTGGGTGTGTTTATATTTATATATCTATATATTTATTCCATCTAGCTACAATGCTCCGCACTGTGTTTTTATATATCTACATATTATTCCATCTAGCTACATTGCTCCGCACTGTGTGTGTTTATATACTTGCATATTTATTCCACCTAGCTGCAATGCTCCGTACTGTGGGTGTTTATATATTTACATATTTATTCCATCTAGCTACAATGCTCTGCACTGTGTGTTCATATATTCATATATTTATTCCATCCAGCTACAATGCTCTGCACTGTGTGTCTGTGTGTGTGTGTGTGTGTGTATATATACGTATATATTTTATAGTAATATGTACATATGTATATTAGCTGCTCTTGCTTGCTTGTTTTTTGTTTTTTTTTTGCCTTCTGATTGTTGCTCTGAGTGTTGCTATCCCTGTGCTGTTGCAATCCTGGAATTTCCCCGTTGTGGGACTAATAAAGGCTTATCTTATCTTATTCTTTTTTTTTTTATTTTTTTTTATTTTTTTTCCCACTCAGCCTGGGAAGGTCTTTTTATCAGCTGTGTTCTTGCTGAAATCAAGCTGAGGCGCCGGAAAGACGGAGATATGTGAATCCACTGTTTGGAGCGCCAAAATGTTAGAATAATTCTTAGCTTAAATTATTCAAAGTCAGAAATCAGGCAGAAAGTTGAATTTATGTGCATTTATTACTAAAATATAAGGAGTCACCCCAATGGACACTTTGGGGGAAGAATTACAAAGCATGGCATTCAGTCACGCTTAGAATCCCTAAGGGATCCATTCTTCTAAGTCTGGTATATATAGGTAGGAGAAAACAGGGGGAGGATGGGGTAAGAGGAGGAAAGGAGAGGGACAGACAGAAAGTCCTGATAACTGAGCTTATCCAGGCGGACGTCACAGACACTCTGGTGACAAGAATGTAAATCTAACAGAACTTCCACAAAACACTAATCTATAAGATGAGGAGTTGCTGTGCATTCCTGTGACCCGAAACAGGACATGTCAAAGAGATTATAATAAATGGCTTAGATCATTCCTTACTCATGTACTAACCCTGTACTGATCCTCAGTGTGAACTCTCTGAAATTGCTCACAGAAACAAGCCAAGAATATATAAACTTATCCTATATGGAATGCACATATAAACATTAAACATGGCATATGAAAGGTATGATACTTCTCACATATAATAATACACTATCAATATCAATAATAATGTAGATGATATGGAATTTTTCTGTCAGCCTTTGACCAAGATTCTACGGTGAGGCTGGTGGAGTCTAAAGCTAAACTAACTTCCTTAGACTACAAGGGGGTGTCAAGGTGCAGTCGTCGCGGACCGCTAATGAGACACTATAGGCCGCCGATGAGTTTGCATAATTTATTAATGAGAGACAGATGACAAAATATTGAGCCACGGGGCAAAAACACAACTAAGGTTATGACTCAGACACAGGAATACAGACTCTCAGGATATACACTTACTGTGACGGATGATAGATGAGATCGCAGCGAGGAGTAAGCCTCAGCTGCTTCCTTAAATACCCGAGACATACCAATCAGTGGAGAGTGTACTCAGGGGAAATGCTGAACAGCTATCAGAACATGACCCGGCTTTGACAGCCGGAAGCCCCACCATGACGCTGTCAGAATAAAAGCCCTGACGGCCATATGGTACGCCAGAGAACGGGAAACCACCGGACAACCCGAGCGCGGACAAAGTCGGCGCACGGACCATGACAGTAGCCCCTGTTCCCAAGGCGGATTCCAGACGCTGTGTAACATCGAGGCCCCTCCCCACCCACCCAGAAGGTCAACAGGACCACCTTAGGGAAGGGGGTGGGGGAAAACAGGCTTGGAGGGCGAGAACCAACCAGCATAATAACAGAAAGAGAAAAAAGAACAGGCTACAAACAGAGCACCATGATCAATCCAATGAGGTCACCGGCAAAAAAGAAAAACATCTTCACAACCCACGGGGGAATACAAGAAACTCAAATACAGACACAACAATCATAATACCAGAGCAAGAAAAAAAAAACACTTAAGCCTTTATTAGTCCCACAATGGGGAAATTCCAGGATTGCAACAGCACAGGGATAGCAACACTCAGAGCAATAATTTAGAAGATAAGAAAATAAGAGCAGTGAATATACATACAGTATGTACACATAAATATACTGTATATACACAGTGCGGAGCATTGTAGCTAGATGGAATCAACAGCGTAACCGTCTATTTAGTTACCCTTCATGGCATGAATATGTACCCATACATATTGTCACTCTCCATAGCGACTGATATTGTTCTAGTTGTATACTGGAGGGGACCATCTGTGTAAGTCTGTTGCGTCTATTGCATTCAATACTATTCGGTTGTCACATTTTTTTGCTATCTCTGCGAGCAGCCCTGCTTAAGTTATACAGTCTGACAGCCGTAGGTAGGAAGGACCTGCGAAACCTCTCGGTCACGCATCTAGGATGATGTAGTCTACTGCTAAATGAGCTCCTCAGTGCGTCCAGTATGTCCTGCATAGGGTGGGACTCGGACTTCAGCAGAGATGACAGTTTAGTCACCATCCTTCTCTCTCCTATTTCCTCCTCTGGGTCAAGGTGCTGCCCCAGGACAGAGCTAGCTTTCTTGATTACTTTGTTCAGTCTCTTCCTATCGGCTGCTGTAAGGCTGTTGCCCCAGCAGACCACTCCAAAAGTGATGGCTGATGCCACCACCGTGTCGTAGAATGTCTTCAAGAGCACCCCTTGTACACCAAAAGACCTGAGCCTCCTCAGTAGGAACAGCCTGCACTGTCCTTTCTTGTAGAGTGCGTCGGTATTGTGTGACCAGTCTAGTTTATTGTTCAGATGAACACCCAGGTACTTGTAGGATGTCACCATCTCAATGTCTGTTCCCTGGATGTTTACTGGTGCTGTGAGGGGTTGTCCTTGCCTGCGGCAGTCCACCACCAGCTCCTGAGTTTTCCTCACGTTGATCTGGAGGCAGTTCCGATGGCACCAGTCCACGAAGTCCTGGATAAGTCCTCTTTTCTCAGCTTCATCTCCGTTGGAGATGAGGCCAACGATCACAGAGTCGTCACAGAACTTCTGTAGATGGCAGCGTGTTGTGTTGTGTGAGAAGTCCGCAGTATAAAGGATGAACAGGAAGGGAGCCAAAACCAACTTATGCCAAGGGACAGCGAAAAACACACTTCAGTGTCACATAAATAACACAAGTGAGGAGGAGAGGGAAAAAAAAACAAAAACACACACAACAAAGCAGCAATAAATACAGTTCACAATAGACCAGATAACGGGCATAGGCCACAAGGAAACAACCCTCCAACTACGGAGGAGAGGAGGAAAAAAAAAACGTGCACTAAAGAGTGGCGATAAATACAGTTCACAATAGTCCTAATAACAAAACACAAGAGCATCCCTAAAATTCCCGAGGAGCAGGCAGAGAATAAAAAACACGGACAACTGCAGACAGAGCACAATAGCCTAAAAAGGAATAGTTCAGGGGGTCTTCTTGCGTCCAGCGTCCAAACCGCTGGCAGGGGGAAAAGGAAAAGTTCGGGTGGCCTACCCCAGTCCCAGGCCAGGAAAAACTGCACCTCTGGTGGCTGGACCAGGTTGCCGAACAGAAAGTCCAATTGGTCGGGTGGCTGACCCAGAACTCCAAATCGGCGAGGCAGTCTCACAGGCGGCCGACCCGTGTCATTCAGCCACCAGGACCGCAGGGGAGAACTCGGAGACGGCCCCCCCTATAGAGAGGGAAAACGAGGGAGGGCTGGACCGATAACGGAGAACCCCAGCAGCCCCCGATGGAAGGGGGAAAAGAACGGGGAAAGGATGAGGGACCAGTCCGGCGTCACTCAGCGAAGGATCTGCAGCTCCACCTCCGAACTCCACAAGAACCAGCACTGCCCTCCAGTCGGATCCCAAACGAGACCACGCTGCACCCTCGACGGACCCAGATTGGGTCATGGCTGCAGCCACGACAGACCCCGATTGGGTCACGGCTGCACCCACGACGGACCCCAATTGGATCGCTGCTGCACCCACAATGGACCCTGACTGGACCGGGACAGCACCAGAGACAACTTCCCAACCCAAACCCGGAACCTCCAGAATGGCAACCGGGATCGACTCCACACCGGTGACCCTGAGAGAAGACTCGGGAGAAGAAAGAGAACCGGAATCAGGATCACCAGCAGCGACAGAGCCCAGCGAGACCAGCTCGGATGCAGTGAACGGCTGCACCCCGCTCGTCTCCCCGAGAGACAGGCAAAAATGCTCTAGAATTGATAGGAGAAAGACAAAATAGAGCACTTGCCTGATCTCGAGTTCTGTCGCCGTCCAGGACTTTGACGATCCGGGTTCAGTAGGAAGAAGGACATCCTCTGGCTCCCACTCAGCTACGGCGGCCTCTGCAGCCGGCATGATGTTTTCCACAGTCTGAGGGACCCCCCAACGCTGACGTCCACGCCGAGGGCTCCCACGGCGTGATGGCAGGGGATCCGTGACCTGCCAGGTCGGACTGTCTCTCTGTGGAGACCCGGGGACGCTTACTCGTCGGCGCAGGCTCCAAATGACAGTCTGCCCTCCTCCTTTTCCCATAACGTGGCTGCGGGGCCGGAACCAGGTACTCCAGAGCCGCAGGCTCCTTCCTCGTCCGACGGCGTAGACCTGGCGCCAAAGAACGCTCGGGGGAAGGAGGCACAAGGGAAGCAGGTTCATAATTAATCACTGCAGCAGGTGGCGGGAGCTCAGGGGACCGTGAGCCCCAAACTCCACCCCCAGCGGTCAGACAAGGCAATTCAGTCAGTGAAGGAAAGGAATGAAAATGCACTTGCTTGCTCCGCTGAGGACCAATGGAAGCTGCTGCAGAGGGCTTGGTTCTTCCCTTCCCCCACTGGATGGTGACAGAGGGCTCCCCAGGAAGACGAGGAGGAGCCGTTCGAACAGGATCGATGACGGGCATCGCCGAAGCAGGACTCGTGGAGCTCACAACAGCTGGGGAGAGCGTCGAGGAGGAGGGAGTAACAGCTGAGGCGATCCGGGAACGAGGAGCTGACGGAACAGCAGGGACAGATGACCCGGAGGCGGAGACTGCTGGGTTTTCCTCCCGTTGTGATGCAGGAGAAACAGCTGGCTGGGAGGCAGAGTTCCAACGGCGACCCGGAACTGGATCCGGACGGGGTTCTCGCAGAGGCTTGCCGTGGGCTTTGTGATGACATTTACCGGCAGAGGGCGAGGTGTAGTCAGGGAAACACTGCACCTGGGCTGGACAGGTGACAAGAGCTGACTCCCGAGGCGAAGAGCGGAGATGCCTCACCGTCGGCCTCCTGCCGGGGTTTCCCTCCAGTCCATGGACCTTCTCCCTCGTCAGGAACGCCATACTCGGGGAAGGCGGTGAGGGTTCCTTGGCTGCCCTCTCAAGCGCTCTCTCTATCCACGTTGTGTCACAATCCACGCCACCCATTCCTTTCCCTCTGGAAAGGTGGTGAGATGGTATTTTAACAAAGCCCTCTGAGTGAGACCTAGAGGCTTGTATGCCGCGTAGGTGGGCATGAGGAGACGGGCTTCTGCCAGGTAGCCATCTGCCTCCTGGAGCCACTCGGGGCAATACCCACGCTCGAGAGTGGACATACTGAGCAGTACAAGCCCCCAGAGAAGGGAAAAAGCTCAAGTCCTATAGCTAACTCACGGTGACCGGCGTCTCTTTCTGGCTTCGATCTACTGTCATGGTGCGGTCCTCGCGGACCGCTAATGGGACGCTATAGGCCGCCGATGAGTTTGCATAATTTATTAATGACAGACAGATGACAAAATAATGAGCCACGGGGCAAAAACACAACTAAGGTTATGACTCAGACACAGGAATACAGACTCAGGATCTACACTTATTGTGACGGATGATAGATGAAAGGATGTTTGACAAGATCGCAGCGAGGAGTAAGCCTCAGCTGCTTCCTTAAATACCCAAGACATACCAATCAGTGGAGAGTGTACTCAGGGGAAATGCTGAACAGCTGTCACAACGTGACCCGGCTTTGACAGCCGGAAGCCCCGCCATGACGCTGTCAGAATAAAAGCCCTGATGGCCATATGGTATGCCAGAGAACGGGAAACCACCGGACAACCTGAGCGCGGACAAAGTCAGCACACAGACCATGACAGGAGGAAGTAGTCAAGGCAGAGTTTTGTGGAGCAGTATTCACCGCTTGGTTGAAGAAGTACTACCACTTTGTTGACAGCCAAACAGTCCTTGGTGCAGTTCAACGTGAGAGCTATGGCTTCCAGACCTTTTTCGCCAACAGGATTGGAGAAATCCAAAGCAGCATGCAATTTCAGGATTGGTGGTGGATCCCTGGACCACTGAACATTGCTGATATCATCACGCGCAGGGCTAGTCCAAAAGAATTGGATGAAAATTCACCATGGCAGCAAGGACCAGAGTTCCTGAGTCTACCAGCTGATGAGTGACCAATCAAGTCTGCAAAGGATGTGTCAGCAACTGCCAGAGAGAGTGTTGGAAAGATGCAGAAGAAATCATTTGCTGCTGCACTCACAAGAGCTCAGGTGAAGAAAGCGTCACCAGATCTGGAGCATCGGAGGCCACCTGCTGCAGCTGCTGCTGCTGTCCGAAACCTGGTGGATGAAGGACGGTTCAGCAGTTTGGCTCACCTGGTTAAGATGGACGCTTGGGTCTGGAGGGCAGCAAAATGCTTTGCAGCTAAAAAATAAGATCCTGGGAACTCCAAAGTGGGAGGTGGTTTCATCAGCCGGGGTCATCACTGCAACAGAGCACCAAGATGCTTCAAGAGACCTTTTCCTTGCTGCACAAGAGGGTGTGACCTTTCCAACTACCACAATAGATCGGCTGGTAGTCTTCAAAGAGGAAGAAACTGGCCTACTGGATTGTGGTGGGAGAGTCCAGACTTTTAATGAAGACAGAGTTGGTGTCCCCCTCTTACCTTACAGCGCCTGGGTTGCAACTCTGTTGGTTCTGGTTCATGAAGCTCACAGCAAGGGTCACGAGGGAGTGGCTGCAACTCTATTGAAGGTGAGAAAGAGAGCATCGGTCATCAGTGGACGCAGAATTGCTCAAAAAGTCATTGAAAACTGTGTGATCTTTTATATGGCAGGGGAAGAAACCAAGAATGTTATACTGTTTTACAGTTAAGGATAGAAAAGGGTGGAGCAATGCTTCCTTGTTTGAAATACTATTATTATGCTTCTCAAGTTATTCCTCTATTATATTAGTGTAACCCAGACTTCCAAGCCAATTGGAAGATACAGTGATCCCTCGCTACTTCGCGCCTCACCTTTCGCGCCCTCAGTGCCTCGCGGATTTTTCAAAAATATTCATCAAAAATTCAAAATTGAGGAAAAATGTCGCGAAAGTTGCCCGGGCGCTAGCAGAAGGCAGGGAGACTACATTAGAACATCAGGTATCAACACGGAGAGCCTGCACAACTCAAAATCCACCTCTCTGATTCGCTGGCCAGCATCCCCCCCCCCCCCCCAAGAGATCGCTCCCGACTCTAGATTTTGTTCTCGTGTTGGCTCGGCTCGGGAATCTCGCAAGCTGATTGGCCGAGACGTTTTACCCAGCTTCTCTCCCTGCCGACCGCCCATACCCAGCGAAGGAAGACCGCATTCATTGTTCTTTATCGCTCGTGTTGCTTAGTCTCGCCGCGTGGAACTTTTCGCTGTTCTCTTGTGCCTTTTTGTGCGAAATACGTAGTGCTTGTGACGCCCTTGAAAATGGCTCCTAAACGTCCTCCACCCTCTAAATCCTCTAGTGAACCCAAGAGGAAGAGAAAAATGATGACAGTGGACGAGAAAGTTAAATTATTGGACATGCTTAAGGCAGGCCGTAGCTATGTGTCTGTCGCACGCCATTACGGACTGAACGAATCGACGGTTCGCTACATAAAAAAAGATAAAGTGAAAATCTGTAAAACTGCCTCGATAACGTTTTCCAAGGACACTAAGCGCGTTGTGACTCCTCGTAATAAGAGGATTGTGCAAATGGAGAATGCGTTATCAGTGTGGATATCGGACTGTCGGGAAAAGAAGGTTAGTCTCGATACCAACATGATTCGGACCAAAGCCAAAGCCCTGTATGATAGCCTCGTTCCTGAAGGAGAGTCGAACGAAGACGACGAAGGTGGTGACGATGACGAAGCAGATGAACCTCAGCCTAGTACCAGTGCCTCGAGTGATCCTACTCCACAAGAAAAACGTGGTTTTGTTGCCAGCAAGGGCTGGTTCGAGAAGTTCAAGAGGAGGTTTGGCCTTCGCAGCATTCCGTTGTATGGGGAGGCCGCCTCGGCAGACCAAGAGGCAGCTCTTCGTTACGTCGAGGACCAGTTTCCGAAATTAATTGAAGAGGGTGGCTATCTCCCAGAGCAGGTCTTTAACATGGATGAGACTGGCCTCTTCTGGAAGAGGATGCCGTCCCGGACGTTCCTTTACAAGGACGAAGTGAAGAGGCCAGGGTTCAAGGCCCACAAAGATCGAGTGACTCTCCTCATGTGTGGGAATGCCGCAGGCTTCATGCTCAAGCCCGGCTTAATTTACAAGTCCCTGAATCCTCGGGCTTTGAAAAACAAAAACAAAGCCTTGCTGCCCGTCTACTGGATGAGTAATAAAAAGGCATGGATAACAAAAGCCCTCACACTTGACTGGTTTGTGAACTGCTTTATCCCGCAGGTGAAGCTGTACCTCGCGGAAAAGGGGCTGCCCTTTAAGGTCCTCCTCTTGATGGACTGTGCAGGAGGACATGCAACGGACCTCCATTACGACGGGGTCCAAGTGGAGTTCCTGCCCCCCAACACCACTTCCCTCATACAGCCCATGGATCAGGGAGTCATTCAGGCCTTCAAGGCCCTCTACACGAGGTCCACAATGGAGGGCCTCATCTCCTCCATCGACGAAGGCGACGAGGACTTCAGCCTCAAGAGATATTGGCGGGGATACAACATTGCGACGTGCCTGGCCGACATTCAGAAAGCTCTTAATGAGATGAAAGAGCAAACACTGAATGCAAGTTGGAGAAAATTGTGGCCGGACATCATCCATGACTACGAGGGATTTACGCCGGACGAAGTTCACCACTCCGCCGTAGATAAGGCTGTGAGGCTGGCGCGGTTGGTAGCCACCGAAGGGTTCTCCGACATGACGACGGAAGACGTCAACACACTGATCGAGTGCCACTCGGAGCCCCTAACCGACGAGGACCTCGTCGAAATGACAAGATCGGCGAGTGAGGAAGAAGAGGAGGCAGCCGACGACGACGACGAGACTGAAGAATGTGGCCTTACCTTGGACAACCTGCAAGAGCTCTGCAACATGGCACGGGCTCTGCAACAAAGGGCGCAAGAAATCGACGACAACATGGTCAGAGCCGTCGAATTCAGTAACCGTATTGACGGTGTAATGGCGTTGTACAAGGGCATCTTTGCTCAGAAGAAAAAACAACGGCAACAACTCCCCATCACGATGTTCCTTGTGCGCCGAAAACCTCCTGCAGAAGCGTCGGATACTCCTCCTGCTGCCTCTACGCCTCCTCCTGCTGCCTCTATGCCTTCCCGTCGAGCCACTACGCCTTCCTGTCGAGCCACTACGCCACCTCCTGCAGCTTCTCCAGCTCTATCGGAAGCTGCCCTCGATGATCCAGCGCCTCTAGCACCTGACGATGAGGCGTCACCTGAGGAGCAGTAAAGCTCTCATTAACCTGTGCAGTAAATCATCTTCATCTTCTTCACCTCCATCGTACTGCACAGGTGTTTCATCGTCATTTATCAAGATCATCGTCAGTCAAGCGGAGAGGAGCTATTGTCAGAGGTGAGTTACGTATCTTGTTATAAGAATAAAAGAGTTCTAAAAACATATTTATGTACACTTTATTTACATCTACGTATGTATGTACACTTACACACACACACGTATCATATGAGAGAGAGTGAGAGAATGAATGTACATATTATTTATATTATACACAAAAAAAATGTATGTAAAAAATGGGGGGGGTGACGCTACTTCGCGGTTTTTCACTTTTCGCGGTCGGTTCTGGACCCCATTAACTGCGATAAGTGAGGGATCACTGTAATAGAATCCAACATATCACCTATAGTCCCCTTACAAGCTGCAATTTCAGATAAAAGATTAGCTGACCAATTACAGGGTCAAAACCCTTGGATTGAACACACACTTAAGGTATGGCATAAAGTAGTGAAAACCTGTGAAATAGGAAGCATGCTAAGAAATTTCAGATGATGTGCCTATGACACAGATTTTCAACCCAACAAAAGTGATAAAAGATTTCAAACTTTCAAAGCTAACAACGTACTGTACCTCACCTTTACAAGCAAAGGAACACTACAGAATTTCCAGTCCCTACAGACCAAATTTGATCTTGAGCAAGTAGACTTCTTCAGGTACCTCCAAATACGTGATTATTTTAACAAGTATAGCAAATCTCTAAACCTATCTTCAACAGAGTCACACTTTTTTAAAATTTTAAAGTCAGCTTATGACACTTGATGAAAAAGGCAATTTCTAAGTTATATAATGGAATGCTAAATGCAAGGAACGATGATACGCTACACATTAAGAATAAGTGGGAACATGAAGTGGGAATGGACATTTCTGATGAGAACTGGGAAAAAATTTGTATCTTTCAATGGTCCTCCACAAACTCATTGATATGGAGAGAACACTTTTGGAAAAATGTGATAAGATTTTTTAAGACTCCTCACCAAAGTAAATATAGAAACATAAATAATGAGTGTTGGAGAAGGTGTGGATCTGTTGAAGCAAATCATTTTCATATATTCTGGGAATGTCCGGTTTTGCATCAATATTGGTCTGGAATTCATAAAGCTTTAAATGATATCTTTAAGGTAAACATTGCAAATGACTTTTTAAATTTGTATATGGGTCTTGTTCTAACTCTGGACAGAAGAGGGGACATAAAATTGCTGCAGGCGCTCTTAGCAGCCAGTAAGAAATCAATTACTAAAAAATGGTTAAACCCAGCCCCACCCACACTCAGTGATTGGTTTGGAATAATTTTGGAAATCTTCAAAATGGAAAAATTGACATATTTGTTAAGAATTCAAAGGGAAAAATTTTATTCAATTTGGAACAAGTGGATTCGTTTTATATCCCCTATTCGGAATGACTTTGTACGACTCCAGATGTAAACATCCTTGTTGAATCACCTTACTAAGACTGAAATTTTGTTTATCTATTCTTCCAGATGGGAAGAAGGAATGACTGTAAGCCCCCAGTTCAGTTTGTTTGTTTTTTGTTTTTTTTTCTTTTTCTTTTTCGGTTTTTTTTTTTTTTTTTTGGTTCTTTTAATTTTTTGTTCCTATAAAACGAATAAGAGAAGGACTATGATACAAATGTGTGAATGCTATATTTGTAAAGATGGCATCCTTTTCTAATAAAAACATAAATGAAAAAAAAAAAGAAAACTGTGATCTGCAAGAAAGCCCAAGCTAGACTATTCTAGCAAGTGATGGGTGATCTGCCTCAAGAGAGAACTGGGACAACATCCCCATCCACACAGTTGACCTGTTTGGACCTTAACTGGTCAAAGATGATGTGAGGAAGAGAGTCACAATGAAGGTTTGGGGAGTCGTATTGTGCTGTTTGGCCAGTAGAGCAATCCACACAGAGCTGGCCATCATCATGTTGACTGAAAGCTTTCTGATGGCTTATCAGAGGTTTACAGCAATTCGAGGGCATCCTAAGAAGATTTGGTTTGATCCAGGGACCAATTTTGTCGGTGCCAAGCCTGTTCTGAAGGAGTTGTATCAGTTTTTGGATGGCCTGGGCAGGTCTGTTGTGGAGGAGACTTCAGCTCAAAATGGAACCGACTGGTATTGGAAAATCCAGCCAGCTGATTCACCTCATCGAAATGGCTCTGCTGAAGCAGCTTTTTGGATTGTGAAGAAGGTGTTCCAGAGTCTGGGAAGAAACTCAGGGCTCAGTAACAGCAAACTTCAGACAACACTTCAGCTCGCCGCTAATCTTTCTAATGAGTGTCCTATGTCAGGGAGCAGAGCCATGAAGACACCGTGCAGTACATCATACCCAATACACTCCTGCTGGGACGAGCATCATCAAGTGGTGACTGAAAAACATTCGACTTCACAAGCTATCCCTATAAGAGACTTCAGGAAATGCAGCACCAGGTAAACAAATTCTGGAGGTCCTGGAGCCAACTTGCCCGTCCTAATCTCTTCGTGAGGAGTAAATGGCACACCACACAGAGGAATGTTGCAGTTGGAGATATTGTTTGGCTGTGCGACCAGAATGCATTGAGGGGTCATTTTAAGCTTGGGAGAGTCATCAGTGTCAGCCCAGACTCCAGAGGCATTGTACGGGGTGTGAATGTTAGAGTTGTGGCGAGCACCTGTATTCCTGAGGTGAGGCCTGCAAACATCAGCATCCAAGCATCCTGCCTCCAGCATTCGGAGGGACCATCAGTCCACAATTCTTCACCAAGACCTCCGACGTTTGGTGGTCCTGCTGCCAGTGGAGGAGCAGGCAGGAGGCCCAGGAGGAAATCTCAGACCACTAGTTCACTGTATGTGATCTCTATTTGTGTTTGTATTTAAAGGTTTTTCACTTGTGCTTGGCCTTGATGACTTTTCAAAATTAAAAGAAAGAAAAGGAAAAGTTGAGTCTTTGTCATTGAGTGACTTCCAGTTCTGTCTTCCGAAGCAAGCTTCCCATTCAAGTGGGGGAAACTGCTGGTCAAACCTCACAAGAGTGAGGGCCACTTGACACCAGGGGCTCAAAAAATTTAGAACCAGTTCCCAATTCCCATCCCTAGCAATCGCAGTCACCTGACTTGAACCCCACTGAAAATCTCTGGTGAGATTTGAAAAAGGCGGTTGTTCCACACAAACCCAAGAATGTTAGTGACCTGGAGGTGTTTGGCCATGAGGAATGGGCTAAGATTCCCCAGGAGCACTGCCAGAAGCTGGTGTCTGGCTATGCATCATGCAGGTCAGAACAAAACTCTGCTAAGGACTAAAGATGCTTGTCATGATGGGGTTGAATAATTTTGAGACTGCAGTAGTCATTAAAAGTGGCAGTTTGTGTAGAATTAGGAGAAACTACTTGGAATATTAGTTGTGGTGAGCTATTTAAATTGTTCTTGTTTTATTTGTTTATTGTAAACAGCTGCTAGTTTGTACATTTAGCCAGTAAACCTAATTTGCAGTGGGGGTTGAATGATTTTGATTGTAGCTGTACATTGACCAGTGTGTGCTGAACCATCTTCCCTAAAGGGCAGTAGTAATTGTACAAAAGAGTCAATGAGACGGTTACAGTGGTGTGAAAAAGTGTTTGCCCCCTTCCTGATTTCTCATTTTTTTGTACGTTTATCACACTTAAATGCTTCAGATCATCAGACAAATTTAAATATTAGACAAAGATAACATAAGTAAACATAAAATGCAGTTTTTAAATGAAGGTGTTTAATTATTAAGAGTAAAAAAAAATCCAAACCTACATGACCCTGTGTGAAAGAGATTTGCCCCCCGTTAAAACATGAATTAACTATGGTTTATCACATCTTTGGAAAGCTGAGTTCAATTCCTCTAGCCACACCCAGGCCTGATTACTGCCGCACCTGTTCTCAATCAAGAAATCACTTAAATAGGGCCTGCCTGACAAAGTGAAGTAGACCAAAAGATGCTCAAAAGCTAGACATCATGCTGCGATCCCAAAAAAAATTCAGGAACAAATGAGAAACAAAGTAATTGAGATCCATCAGTCTGGAAAAGGTTATAAAGCCATTTCTAAAGCTTTGGGACTTCAGTGAACCACAGTGAGAGCTATTATCCACAAATGGCGAAACATGGAACAGTGGTGAACCTTCCCAGGAGTGGCCATTCAACTAATATTACCCCAAGAGCACAGCGACGACTCATTCAAGAGGTCACAAAGGACCCCACAACAACATCCAAAGAACTGCAGGCCTCACTTGCCTCAGTTAAGGTCAGTGTTCATGACTCCACCATAAGAAAGAGACTGGGCAAAAATGGCCTACATGGCAGAGTTCTAAGATGAAAACCACTGCTGAGCAAAAAGAACATAAAAGCTTGTCTCAGTTTTGCAAGAAAACATATTGATGATCCCCAAGACTTTGGGGAAAATACTCTGTGGACTGACGAGACAAAAGTTGAACTTTTTGGAAGGTGTGGGTCCCATTACATCCGGCGTAGAAGTATCACAGCATTTCAGAAAAGGAACGTCATACCAACAGTAAAATATGGTGGTGGTAGTGTGACAGTCTGGAGCTGTTTTGGTGCTTCAGGACCTGGAAGACTTGCTATGGTAAATGGAACCATGAATTCTATTGTCTACCAAAAAATCCTGAAGGAGAATGTCCAGCCATCTGTTCATGGCCTCAAGCTGAAGCGCACTTGAGTTCTGCAGCAGGACAATGATCCAAAACACACCAGCAAGTCCACCTGTGAATGGCTTAAGAAAAACAAAGTAAAGACTTTGGAGTGGCCTAGTCAAAGTCCTGACCTGAATCTGATTGAGATGCTTAAACCTTAAAAAGGCGGTTCATGCTCAGAAACCTTCCAATGTGGCTGAATGACAATTCTGCAACTATGAGTGGGCCAAAATTCCTCCACAGTGCTGTAAAACAGTGGTCCCCAACCTTTTTTGCGCCACGGACCGGTTTAATGTCAGACAATATTTTCAGGGACCGGCCTTTAAGGTGTGGCGGATAAATACAACAAAAGCGCATGATACAACCGGCATAAAAACTGTGGTATTTTCTAAATATAATAATAAATATGAACATCCTCTTAACATCGCGACAACAACATGAGTAACATCCTCTCTGCCCGCAACACTCTCTGGTCACTATGGAAACATTTAAACATGCCTTCAAAATAAGATACACCACAAACACAAATATAAAGTGCATGAAAAATACAACTCACCACAACGCTGAATCAGTGGGAGCCCTGAGCTTGTTTCTCTGCAACGAGACGGTCCCATCTGGGGTAATGGGAGACAATGACACCCAAAGTGTGCTGCTTATGTCCAGTCTACTTCGTAATTTTGTTTTGGTTGCTGTCACTGCAGAAAACCCTGCTTCACACAGATAGGATGTCGGAAATGGCAACAGTGTTTTCAGTGCTGTAGTGGCGATCTCAGGGTATTCAGCCATGACTTTAATCCAGAATACCGGCAGAGCTGTTGTCTCAAACATACTTTTAAGGCCGCCGTCATTTGCGATCTCCAGCAGTTGATTTTCTTCTTGCACAGACATGTTGGAGTCACCTGGTTTGTTGAGAAATGGGTCGTGCATCCATTCTTTGGCAGTTTGTGGATCTTTTGTGGTTGGGAAGTAGCGCTCAAACTCTTTTAAAAGCAAAAACAGGTGATTGTGCACCAGCTGGGAGAATGAAGGCTCGCGCTCAGTCTCTTCCAAAGTCCCCGCTAATGTTTGAAACATGTCAAATATACCGCCATTCACGTGCCGTCCCCACAAATCTAATTTGGCTTTAAATGCAGCTACTTTATCTGCCAACTTGAACACAGCTGTCATTTTCCCCTGAAGTGACAGATTAAGTTCATTGAGCAGGCTGAATATGTTGCACAAGTAAGCGAGTTTTGCGACTGATTCCTCGTCACTGAAATGTGCTGCTAGCGGTGACTTTTCTTCTGAGAGAAATCTCTGCAGCGGCTCTCGTAATTCAAACACTCTGGCCAGCGATCTCCCTCGGGATAACCATCTTATTTCTGTGTATAAGAGAAGGTGTCTGTGCTCCACCTCCATCTCCTCACAAAGCTGCTCGAACAGGTGTGAGTTAAGGGCGTGTGCTTTGATGTGGTTAATAACTTTAATTACATCATTCAATACGCTGTTAAGTTCCGGTGGCGTTTTTCGGGTAGCCAGCATTTTGAATTGAATAAGGTTTATTGTCAATACTACCATACGTAATACATACAGGAGAATTGAAATTTGACTTGACATTGGGCGCGCTCAGTAAGCGCATCCCATAGCCGGGGCAGCCCGAAGGCGCCAGTCGAACAGTGGGGGGGTAAGGGGGGGAGGGGGTGAAAGGAGGGGAAAACACAATAGGAGAGAGAAAAAAGCATTGTTGATCAAAATAAAGCTCATTTTTATGACCAATATTGTGATTACAAGAAAAAAACTCTCAAATGCACAATTGGCAGACAATAGAATTCACACGATGACAAAGCAGTTGAGAGAGTCAGTGTATGTTTTTATATATATCAGTGTATGTATCAGTCCTGTAATGAATGTTGTATGCAGTGTAATGTAGGTGTGTCAATCACTAGTGAACAGCAGAGGGCGCCTCCTGGCAGTGGATGGATGTTAGTCATGTGATCTATGGCAAGTCCAGAGTCTCTCTCTCTTGCTTGCAGGTGGCAATTGAAGACACATGGTGTCCTTGGGAGTCCAGTCTGCTGGAACAACAGCGATTATGTCGATTGTTTGGGTTAGCAGGCAGAGCCGCTCCTTCCGCTTATCTTCGTCAGGAGGAATGTAAACACGGGGCACCAAAGACAAGGTCAAATCAAATCAGCACAGTGCACTCAGAGAATAGAATTTTCCCTCACCCGTGCAATTCTGTGCTTTCATAATTTCCATGTGCAGGCTTAAACTTTTTTCCATGGAGAGCACAGGGCTCCAGATGTATTCCTCCACTGAATCACTGTCATTCAGTTCACCGTTTGCCGCTGCTCGTGCCCTCCCCAACTGGTCGAATTTGATGAAGGAGCTTGCCGGGTCCGCTTTGATCAGCTCTCTCACCTTCCTTCAATTTCTGATGCATCAGGGAACTTCACAGCCAAAATAGAAGTCCTGAGATCATAACCAATAATGTTTCCACAGACGCATGAATTCCAATGTCCATGAGTCTCCTCGCAGGTTCCGATTCTTGGGCTCCCCCTTGGCCCGATTCTTGTTGAAAAATAGTGACAATAGCACATTTAAGCCGCTTCCAAATCCATAATTTCCGTTTAGATTAAGATTCAGCAGAAGAAGAGCGACTAAACACAGACAAAAACGCAACATTGCAGAGCTGGGAATAGGTCAGGAATGCAGACGAGAGGAGGGAAGAAAAATGCGACTGCTCTCTCTCAAGGCAAGAAGAAGATTCACATTTCCCTGTGAATGACACAATGCATAGACTCACACTCAGGTGCAACCTCCTTAATCCGAGCAGTTGAACCAGACAGACTTCCGGTCATGGCACTTCTGCACATGGGTTTTTGATTCACTAATTCCCGACCTTGAATGTTAGCGGTAACGTGTCACTGAGACAAGTGTCTTGACGTGCGTCGAGTGAGCCATAGACGGATGTAACGAAGAGAATCCGGTAATTTTTCAAAATAAAACATCATTCAGACTCAGATAATAAATAAAATGGAAGTAATGTAAGTTTTTTATTCCTTCTGTGTGGCCCGGTACCAAATGACCCACGGACCGGTACCGGTCCACGGCCCGGGGGTTGGGGACCTCTGCTGTAAAAGACTCATTACCAGTTATCACAAACATTTGATTGCAGTTGTTGCTGCTAAGGGTGGCCCAACCAGTTATTAGGTTTAGGGGGCAATCACTTTTTCACACAGGGCCATGCAGGTTTGGATTTTTTTTCCCTTAATAAAAAACACCTTTATTTAAAAACTGCATTTTGTATTTACTTGTTATCTTTGTCTAGTATTTAAATTTGTTTGATGATCTGTTGTTTGATGATTGGTCTTTGTGACTAGAAAAGCGCTATATAAGTGCAGGTTAGTTAGTTAGTTAGTTAGATCTAAAACATTTAAGTGTGACAAATACACAAAAACATGAGAAATCAGGAAGGGGGCAAATACTTTTTTAACACCACTGTGTATTTTTTGCAATATGTATTGCAAAAGACAAAAAAAAACAAAAACCTTATCCAAATCTGAACGCTCAATGCCAGAATCAGTATCCAGTTAATCAAATGTTTTGTTTTCTGCTGTGTAAATTCAGCTTGTTACAGTCTGTTTATGTACAAACAGTTTTTCTGCATAACTGTATCCTCACCTACTTTCCATTGTTCTACTTATAGATGGATATTTTAGTTTTTTCAGGTCCCATGGCATTTTCTTCTCCTTCTTTGTCCATCTTCTCTCTACAGCTCTTGATGCCATGTCATACATATTGTATGTTTCTCCCCTGTTAACGTGATTGATTTTTCTTTTCTTCCCTCTTCTCTTTTCAGGGGTGGTTCTCTGGAGAAAGACAAAGCAGTGTCCTCATCCATAGTTTCTTCTGTTCAGTCCAAAATAACTCAGGTATTGTGCCTTTTATCGTGTGCCTGTCTTGTGCTGGACATCAGACCCCATGAAAGTCCTGAGTGCTGTTGTTTGTTTCCGTCACGTACAGAGGGAGGGTGGAGAGTGGTGTTTACTTTCTCACACACACACACACACACAACTGTTTTTTATTGCTGGGGGCATTAACTGGGACATTCCTAGGAGTTTTCTTTGTATTTAATTTTATATATGTACGTGCATCTCCTTATAATAACTGTATGTTTGTTCAGGACATTGAAACATTAGGGATGAGCCGATACCACTTTTTCAAAACCAATACCGATACTGTGACTTTGAGTATTGGCCGATGCCAATCCAAACCCGATACAGTCTCTCTTATTTAAAACGACAAAAGTACAGAGCATACTTTGGTAATGACTGGCAGCATTTTGCACACATATAAAAAACATAAAGTCAAAGAATATATTACAAATGTGACTCAGTTCAGCAACGCTGCTGCCTTTTTTATTTTAAACTTTGTAATATTGGCAGCATTTCACTGGTCAGCACCATGTAAACATGCATTCTGAAGTTTTAAGTGCAAGTTTATACAAAACTTTAAAGCTAAGTATTTAAGTAAACATTCAGATGAAATTCAAAGTGCCACTTTATGCATGAGATAAAAAACGCTAAAGATCTGAAAATAAAGGAACTAACCCTTTAAGTGTATTTTTTGACATTTGTTATTATTATTATTACTATTATAAGTATTCTCTTGGTCCTCGGTTTATTTAGTAGTGTTTCTGATGCTATTCTCTGTCCATTCTTAGTTTTTAGGTTAGCTCTTATTTTGAAGTCATTCCTGTTCCATTTCATGTAGTCCTGTTCTTGTCCTGCTTCCAGGTCATGTTATAATTTGCTATTTATGTTTCTGTCACCTACCTCTCATCAGCTGTAACTGTTCCCCCGAAAGATACAGTGCATCCGGAAAGTCTTCACAACGCTTCACTTTTTCCACATTTTATGTTACAGCCCTATTCCAGAATGGATTAAATTCATTTTTTTCCTCAAAATTCCACACACAATACCCCATAATGACAATGTGAAAAAAAGAGATTTTTGCAAATTTATTAAAAATTAAAAACTAAGAAATCACATGTACATAAGTGTCGACAGCCTTTGCCATGAAGCTCAAAATTGAGCTCAGGTTCATCCTGTTTTCACTGATCATCCTGGAGATGTTTCTGCAGCTTCATTGGAGTCCACCTGTGGTAAATTCAGTTGATTGGACATGACATGGAAAGGCACACACCTGTCTATATAAGGTCCCACAGTTGACAGTGCATGTCAGAGCACAAACCAAGCATGAAGTCAAAGGAATTGTTTATAGACCTCTGAGACAGGATTGTCTCGAGGCACAAATCTGGGGAAGGGTACAGAAAAATTTCTGCTGCTTTGAAGGTCCCAATGAGCACAGTGGCCTCCATGATTTGTAAATGGAATAAGTTCGGAACCACCAGGACTCTTCCTAGAGCTGGCCGACCGTCTAAACTGAGTGACTGGGGGAGAAGGGCCTTAGTCAGGGAGGTGACCAAGAACCCGATGGTCACTTTGTCATTGCTCGAGGGTTCCTCTGTGGAGAGAGGAGAATCTTCCAGAAGGACAGCCATCTCTGCAGTAATCCACCAATCAGGCCTGTATGGTAGAGTGTCCAGACGGCCACTCCTTAGTAAATGGCACATGGCAGCTGCCTGGAGTTTGCCAAAAGGCACCTGAAGGACTCTCAGACCATGAGAACCAAAATTCTCTGGTCTGATGAGACAAAGATTGCACTCTTTGGCATGAATGCCAGGCATCATGTTTGGAGGAAACCAGGCACCGCCCATTACCAGGCCAATACCATCCCTACAGTGAAGAATGGTGGTGGTAGCATCATGCTGTGGGGATGTTTTTCAGCGGCAGGAACCTGGAGACTAGTCAGGATAGAGGGAAAGATAAATGCAGCAATGTACAGAGACATCTTGGATGAAAACCTGCTCCAGAGCACTTTTGACCTCAGACTGAGATGACTGTTCATCTTTCAGCAGGACAACGACCCTAAACACACAGCCAAGATATCAAAGACCAGATCCCCTCAAGGCTGTGTACTCAGTCCACTGTTGTTTACACTTCTAACACATGACTGTGTATCCAGACATGAGGAGAACCAGATTATTAAGTTTGCAGACGACACCACGGTGGTGGGACTTATTCAGAGGGATGAGGAATCAATGTACAGGGAAGAAGTGAGAGACCTGGAGGGCTGGTGCAGGGAGAACAATCTGGTGCTCAACGTGGACAAAATGAAGGAGATGATTATCGACTTCCGGCTGTCACAGCCTGAGCACGTCCCCCTCAGCATCGGCGGCCGTTTAGTGGAGAGAGTGGAGAACATCAAGTTCCTCGGAGTGCAGATCTCGCAAGACCTGACCTGAAGCAAGAATTCCTTGGGGATCAGGAAGCGGGCTCAGCAGAGACTGCACTTCTTGAGGAAACTCAAACAGGCCTCTCTCCCCATCTGCATCCTCAGGACCTTCTACAGAGGTGTGATGGAGAGTGTTCTGACGTACTGCATTGCTACATGGTACTCCAGCTGCAGTATGTCAGACAAAAAAGCCCTGCAGAGGATAGTCAAGGGGGCTGAGAGGGTAATTGGAGTCTCCCTCCCCTCTGTCCAAGAACTTTTTCAGAACCGTTGTAGGAGCAGGGCACTGAACATTGTCAAGGACCGTTCTCACCCTCTGCATAAACACTTTGAACTTCTTCCATCTGGTAAACGATTCCGGAGCATCAGAGGCAGAACCACCAGACTGATCAACAGCTTCCTTCCACAAGCTGTCAGGATGCTGAACAGTTGACCCGGAATCTCTCATACACACTACTGCACCTACGGACATTTTGTATATTATTTGTATATTATAGTTAGTTAGTTAGTTTTTTCCCCAAGTATGTCTCAGGGATGTGTGAATGGATGGGGGGGTGGGGGTGGGGGGTGAAGCTGTGTGTGAGTGTGTCTTAAATCATGCTGCTTCTATTTATATGGATGCCGAGAGAAACACAATTTCACCTTGCCTGCACTACAGTTGTATGTACAGCAATATGACAATAAAGTTTGATTTGATTTGATTTGAAAGGAGTGGCTTCAGGACAACTTGACCAGACTTGAATCCAATTGAGCATCTTTGGAGAGATTTGAAAATGCCTGTATACCGACGCTTCCCATCCAACCTGATGGAGCTTGAGAGGTGCTGCAAAAAGGAATGGGTGAAACTGCCCAAAGATAGGTGTGCCAATCTTGTGGCATCATATTCTTTTTAGTTTATATATGCTTCCACTAGGCAACATTATTAGAAAGCATTGTATATATTTTCGTTGTTATCCAGATGACACACAATTATACCTGTCAGTGAAGCCAGATGATAGTAATCAGTTAGCCAAGTTAGAGGCCTATCTTAAGGAAATCAAAGCTTGGATGACTTGTAATTTCCTGCTGTTAAATTCAGATAAGACTGAAGTCATTCTAGTTGGTCCAAAAAACCTTAGAAATATCTTTCCAAATCAAACTTGTAGTTTGAATGTGGTTACTCTTTCTCTTAATAGTTCTGTGAGGAACCTTGAAGTTATTTTTGATCGAGATCTGTTTTTCAATTCACATATTAAACATGTTTCTAAGACTGCCTTCTATCATTTGCGTAATATTGCCAGGATTAGGGGCATCTTGTCTCAGAGTGATGCTGAGAAACTAATCTACGCTTTTGTTAGCTCTAGATTAGATTATTGTAAATCTTTATTATCAGGTTGTCCTAAAACATCTTTAAAAAGTCTTCATCTGATCCAAAATGCTGCAGCAAGAGTTTTAATAGGTACTAGAAAGAAAGATCATATCTCTCCAGTTCTGGCCTCCTTTCATTGGCTTCCCATAGAGTTTAGAATTAAGTTTAAAATCCTACTTCCCACTTACAAAGCTCTAAATAATCAGGCCCCTTTTTATTTAAAAGATCTGATACCACCCTGTTATCCTAACAGAGCACTATGCTCCCAAAATGTTGGATTACTTGTAATACCTAGAATCTCCAAAAGTACAATGGGAGGCAGAGCCTTCAGTTATCAAGCTCCTCTTCTGTGGAACCTGCTGCCAATCTGGATTTGGGAGTCAGACTTGATCCCTTTTTAAGAATAAGGTTAAAACCTTCCTTTTTGATATAGCCTATAATTAGGGTGGGATCATGTGCCCCTGAACCCTCCCTTAGTTATGCTGCTAATATGTTTAGACAGCCAGGGGACCTCCAACAATGCACTGGGCTTCACCCCTTTCTTCACTCTCAGTGAAATATTTTTGCTGGTCATTAACATTTGTTTGTTCTCTCCCATAGATTGAGTCCCCATCGTGCTGTTTGCCCTCTACATGTTTGTTCTTTTCGTCTTGTCTATCGCCTCACCCCCCAGCCAGTCGCAGCAGATGACTGCCCCTCCCTGAGCCTGGTTCTGCTGGAGGTTTCTTCCTGTTAAAAGGGAGTTTTTCCTCTCCACCATCGCCAAGTGCTTGCTCACAGGGGATCAGCTGATTGCTGGGGTGTTTTTGCAACTGTGGGGGTTTCCCCTACAGTTGAAAGTGCTATGAGGTGACTGTTGTTGTGAAATGGCGCTATATAGATAAAGTTGAATTGAATATTCAAACAGACTTGAGGCTGTAATTGCTGCCAAAGGTGCATCAACAAAGTATTGAACAAAGGCTGGAAATACTTATGTACATGTGATTTCTTATTTTTTTTATTTTTAATAAGTTTGCAAAAATCTCAAAAAAAATGTTTTTCTTATTGTCATTATGGGGTATTGTGTGTAGAATGTTGAGGGGAAAAAATGAATTTAATCCATTTTGGAATCAGGCTGGAACATAACAAAATGTGGAACAAGTGAAGCACTGTGAAGACTTTCTGGATGCACTGTAAACTCAGGTTATGTCTTTGTTTCCACTCTCCCATCTGGTTTTTACATTGTTTCTTTCTTTTAGTTTAACTTTTAGCATCTTCCAGCCTCCAAGCTGGAAAAGCAGCAGCTCCTGAGTGCGACACACGTCCTTCTGCTCGGTTCTTGACAGAATTCATTATACTCCTTCACCGTGATACTTTTGCAAGTGTTTTATCCAGTTGGTGGTGTTAAAATTGTAAACGCTGGTATCACACAGCAAACATACTGAGACAAGTCCCACAGACAGGCTCCAGTGACACTCATTGCTTCTACATACAGAAGCTGAGCAGAGTGGCAGAGAATGTGATCGCACCTTCATTTTAATATTATTAATGTATCGGCTAGGTAAATTACTTTTATTCCTTATCAATACCGATCCAGCCATTTTGCCTGGATCGAACCCGATAGCGATATGGCGGTCGGCTCGACTTATCCCCGAGGCTCTTATTCTTTTTTTTTCTTTTTTTTTTTAACTTTGTTTTTTATTCATTTTTCATCATACATATTACATTCAGAACACAGTGTCTATATATTTAAAAAAGGAACTAAACATACAGTCAAAAAAAGGGGGGGGAACAAATGTAGGAGCATCAAGTTTTTAGTTTCCATCTCTAAATTCTTCTGGTTTTTCCAGTGTCTTTGGTTATTCTTTCAATTTCTGTCTCGTTGTTGCGCTTTGTATTGTGTCCATTTCCACCATTTTTTTTTTCATATTGTCCTTCTTGCATTCTCTGTCGATATGTTAGTTTTTCCATTAGATGTATATTCTCAACAATACCTGTCCATTGCTCTTGGTCAGGAAGAACTTCTGATTGCCATTTTCTTGATTGTTTTTTACATGCAATCAGCATGATTTGAACTAGATATCTGTCCTCAGCCCGTATTACATTGTCCCTTTTAAGATCACATAAATACATCAAGTTACAGTTCAATAGTATATTATATCCTAATATCCTCTGTATTGTGACATGAATAGATTTCCAGAATGATGAGATTTTGCTGCATTTCTAAAACATATGCGAGTGGTCTGCATTTTGAGCCCCACATCCCCTCCAGCACATAGATTTAGTATTTGTATATTTTCTTTGGATCTGTGGTGTAATGAAATAGCGAATCAGGTTTTTCCATCCAAATTCCCTCCATGTCCTTGAACTTGTTGTGTTGTGTTTTCCATATTTCTTGCCAGTTTTCTTCTGTTATGTTTAAATTTAGCTCTTTCTCCCATTTCTCCTTTATATAGTTACTTGAATGTTTGTTTGCCATAAGTTTCTGATATAGCTTTGAAATAATTCTGATTTTATTTCCTGCATACGAGCTTAAAATGAATTGTATAATCTCACTCACATCTGTGTGGAGGTTATGCCTAATCCTTCTCATATAGTAATCTCTCATCTGCAGATATCTGAAGAATTCAGATTTTTCTAGTTTAAATTTTCTTCTCATGTTTACAAAACTCTCGAAATCTTTTTTTCCCATAATGCCCCATGCTGTGATTCCCTTGTTCACCAGATTTTTGTATTCCCTATCTTGCTTTGCTGGTTCAAACTGGCTGTCAAATGCTACCCATTTCAATAGTTTTATGTCCTCCTTTATATTATACTTTTGTACTATTTTATACCACAGTTCCAAAGTAAATTTAGTGATTGGGTCCATTTGTTTAACTTGCTTATATGCATCTTTATCTCCCATTATGCTTTGTACTGGGAGTCCCTCAATTTCCCTTTCCATTTCTTTCCATTTTGCCTCATATCCTCTGTCACACCAACCTATAATATACGTATCTTATTTGTGCTGAGTAGTAATATTCTTTTAGACTCGGTACACCCATGCCACCTTTCTCTTTTGGTAACTGGAGAGTTTTATATTTCACACTTGGCTTTTTACCTCCCCAAACAAATCTTGATATCATCCTGTCCCACTTTGAGAACTGAGCACCGGGAATCTCTGTTGGTAAAGCTTGGACGAGGTAAAGCAGTCTAGGTTGTATGCTGATTTTGACCGTCTCAATTTTTGAATTCAGATCAATGTTTAAGAATGACTACCTATCAACATCTTTTTTTATTTCTTGTTCTAATCTATCATAGTTTGCTTTATACATTCTACTTAAATCTTTGGGTGTGTTCACTCCAAGGTATTTTATTTCTTTTTGTTTCCAGTTTAGTTAGATCTTATTGGTTATCTGGTTTAAAGGGTTATAGTGGAATGTCAGTATTTGTGTTTTTGGTATGTTTATCTTGTATCCTGATAATTTTCCAAAAATTTCTATCAAATCCGTCATTTCTGTTATTGATGCATCCAGTTGTTCAAGATAAACTATAATATCATCTGCAAACAGCCCAATCTTGTGTTCCGCTCCCTTTATTGTTACACCTTTTAATTTCTTATTTTGACGCACCACTTGAGCCAGTGGTTCTATGAACAGAGCAAACAAGGTGGGCGATGGGCAGCATCCTTGTCTAGTTGATCTTTGGATATTTACCTTGTCCGTTAAGCTACCATTTATCTTGATTCTTGCCACAGGTTTTTGATACAGTGTCTTTATGCATTGCACTGATTTTCCATTAAATCCAAAGCGTTCCAGCACAGTATATAGAAACATCCAATTAACCCTATCGAATGCTTTTTCTGCATCTAAACTCATTATTACTGCACTTTCCTTTTCTTTATGTATTTGATTAATTATGTGTATTGTTCTCCTGATATTATCATGTGTTTGGCGTCCCTCTATAAAACCAGTTTGATCATCCTCTATCAAGTCTGTCAAGAATGTCTTTATTCATTTACAGATAATTGTTGTATATATTTTATAATCCACATTTAATAAAGAGATTGGCCTATAGTTTCCACATTGTTCCCTATCCTTTCCTGGCTTTAAAATAACTGAAATAATGGCTTCGTTCCATGATGGAGGTATTTTGTTGTTGTTTAATGTGAGTTCTTCTATAAACAGTTTATAAAACTCAGACGGGTATCCATCGCTACTTGGTGATTTACCATTTTTTAGTGACTTAATCGCATCTTTAATCTCTTGTGTTGTTATTTCTGCTGTTAGCTTTTCATTTTGTTGATTTCCTATTGATGGCAAGTCCAATGTGTATAGAAATTTTTTTATATCCCTACCATTTGTCTCTTCGGGTTGCGAGTATAGTTCTTGATAAAATTTATGGAATATTCCTTCGATGTTTTCTGGGATAACTGTTGATTTATTTGTGATGGGATACCTAATCTTATATACATTATTCACTGTTTGTTGTTTTCTTCACCGTTTTTGCCATCATTTTTGTGGCCTTTGGTCCCATTTCATAATAATTTTGTTTTAAAAATCTATTTTTCTTTTCAGTATTTCTTTTATCTTTATTTTTTCTTCCTTAATTTCTTGATATATTTTTGGATCATTTGTGCTTTGATGTTTACGTTCTAATTCCCTTAATCTTTCACATCTTCGTTTATATGATTCCAGTTTAGACTTTTTTGCTTTTTCTGATTCAACCATTAATTTACCCCTTAACACGGCTTTTAGTGCGTCCCATAGTATTGTTGGGTCCACTTCTCCATTATCATTCTCCTCAATATACTTATTTATGTTTAACTTTATTCTTCCTTTCATTTTCTCATCATTTAATAATCCCACATTAAGTTTCCATGTTGTTTGTCATTCTCAATTGTTTAAATATATTTCCATGTATATAGGATTATGATCTGATATTTCTGCCTCTCCAATCTGACATTTTCTCACCCTGTGTCTGTCACCTTCATTCATAAGGAAGTAATCTATTCTAGAGTGTACTTTATGGACTACTGAATAATGTGTATAGTCTTTTTCGAGTGGGTGCAGATCCCTCCATACGTCTACCATACCCATTTCTGCCAGTGAGGTTCTTATGAACTTTGTTATATATTTTTTTGTCTTCTTAACACTTGTATCAACTTTATGATCCATGACAGCATTTAAGTCTCCTCCACAGATTAGGACTCCTTCACTGTGTGTTGCTATTAGGTCAAACAGATGTTGAAAAAAGCCCTCGTCACTTTCTGGTGGGGCATAGATGTTTACCAATGTGATCTGCATACCATCTATTCTTCCCTTTACTATTGCGTATCTGCCAAGGCTCTTATCTTAATGGTTTGGTAACGAATACTTGACATGGTTGACAAAAATATTAGCCTGCAAATTTAACTGTGGATGATTAGTTTATGTCATTGTGCACATTTTTTATACTTTGAAGCTAAGGCTTGGTCACCGAAAAGATTTTTTTTTTTTTTTTTAAATCTTGAAGCTAAGGCTTGGTCACCGAAAAGATTTTTTTTTTTTTTTTTAAATCTTAACAGATTTTGAAAATGTGAGAATCCTTATACATGAGGGTTATTGTTCCTAATTAGTGC
The DNA here is from genome assembly GCA_020510985.1 of Pholidichthys leucotaenia. Lineage (NCBI taxonomy): Eukaryota > Metazoa > Chordata > Actinopteri > Cichliformes > Pholidichthyidae > Pholidichthys > Pholidichthys leucotaenia. Next base: position 262,697,459 of record CM035836.1, read on the forward strand.
TGGGAATTGATTAAAATTATTTTCACTAATTAATTGCATCTATTTCCAAGTTTATAGATGGGTAGATAGATAGATAGATGTACTTTATTGATCCCAAACTGGAAAATTACAGTGTTACAGCAGCATGACAGTAGACACCTAAAACAACAGAAACACACAGAGCATAACAGAAAAAGGGATTACCCAAAAAAGTAAAACTGCCAAGATAACTTTATATACATTGCAGATGATGACCCATATAAATACATGAATCACACTCACTGTACAATGCAGGACTATCAGGTGCAGTATGGCAGCATAGTTATGACAAGGATTTGACATCATAGTGAGTTATCGTACAGTGAAATGGCATGTGGCAGGAAAGATTTCCTGTACTTAACCATTTGGCAGAAGAGCTGTAGCAGTCTGCTGGAGAAAGTGCTCCGCTGTCTGTCCAGTGTGTGGGGGAGGGGTTGATCATCATCAGGATTGTCCATGATGGATCACAGTTTGTTCAGTGTCCTCCTCTCCACCACAGTCTCAAAGGTCTCTGGCCTGAGACCAATTACAGAGCCAGCCCTATTGATAATCTTTTCAAGTCTGTTGGTGTCACTGGCTCTGATGCTGCTAACCCAACAGACAGCAGCAAAGAAGATGGCGCTGGCAACAGCGGCCTGGTAGAAAAGCTCCAGCATCCTGTTGTACACGTTGAAGGATCTCAGCTTCCTCAGAAAGTAAGTAGAGTCTGCTCATACCCTTCTTATGCGCAGCATCGGTGTTGGATCTCCAGTCCAGTCCATTGCTGATCACGACACCCAGGTATTTGTAGTCGTCTACTACCTCCACATCCTCCCCCCAATCCGCGATTGCTGTGAAGGCATCCTCTTCTTCCTGAAGTCAATCACTGTCTCTCTAGTCTTGCTGACATTCAGCCTCAGGTGATTGTGCTCGGTCCACTCCACAAATCTGTCTACCAGTGCCCTGCACTCCCCCTCCTCTCCCCCTCGTATACACCCAACAACAACTGAGTCATCAGAGAATTTCTGCTGGTGGCATGACTCGATGTTGTACTGAAAGTCAGTGGTGTATAAGGTGAAGAGAAAGCACAGTCCTCTGTGGAGCTCCTGTATCACAGGGGACACTGCCCAGCCGGACAAACTGTGGCCTGCCTGTCAGGTAGTCAGTAATTCAGGTAGTCAGTAATCCAGGAGGTCACAGATCACAGCAGTGGCTGGATGGTGTTAAACACCCTGGAGAAATCAAAGAACGTGATTCTCACAGTGTCTCTTCTGCCATCCAGGTGCAAATGGGCTCATTGCAGCAGGTAGATGACAGCATCTTCAACTCATAAATGGAGCTGATATGCAAACTGACAGAGGGTCCAGATCTAAAAGCCCTCTTCTTGTTAAGAAGTGCTTTCAGGTCACTGGTGATCCATGGTTTGTTGTTGGGGAAACGGTACACGGTCTGAGCTGGCATGGTTGTGTTTTTGCAGAATCTGATGTATTCTGTGATGCAGTCAATCATATTGTCTATGTCCACCCCATGTGGTTCCCAGAGTATGCCCGTCCGTCGTCTCGAAGCAGTCCTGTAGTGCATCAGCAGCTTCCTGTGTCCACCTCCTCACAGTCCATGTATAAGCAGGCTGCCTTTGCACAGGGGGAACGTACTTGGGTAATAACAGGACCAGGTTGTGGTCTGATCTGCCGGGGTGTGTGTGTGGGGGGGGGGCCTCTGGCAGTGTATGCATCTCTTGCATTGGCATATAGTAGATCCAGTGTTTTATTTTCTCTGGTGGGACAGTCAACAAACTGGAAGTTTGGTAGTGTTTTGCCCAGTGAAGCGTGGTTAAAATCACCCATGATGGCCATACATAAATGCGTCAGGGTACTGTTCCAGTAAAGTGGCAGTAGTGGAGCTGACGACTGCACAGGCCACCGCTGCATCAGCTGACGGAGGGACGTAAATAGCAATCGCAATGCCACACATGAACTCTCGCGGCATATAATAAGGTTGCATACTCAAGCCAGCAGTTCAATGTCTGGGCTGCAGCGCCATTCCTTCACAAAAATATATCAGTAATGTTATTATTTTTGTAATGTTTTAACTCCAGTGGTGTGAAAAAGTGATTGCTCCCTTCCTCATTTCTCATTTTGTTTGTATGTTTGTCACACTTAAATATTTCAGATCATCAAACAAATTAAAATATTAGACAAAGATAGCACAAGTAAACACAAAATTAAATTTTTAAATGAAGGTGTTTATTATTGAGGGAAAAAAATCCTAACCTACATGGCCCTGTGTGAAAAAGTGTTAAAAAAGTGATTGCCCCTAAACCTAATAACTGGTTGTTGCCTTAGCAGCAACAACTGCAATCAAGTGTTTGCGATAACTGGCAGTGAGTCTTTTACAGTGCTGTAGAGGAATTTTAGCCCACTAATCTTTGCAGAATTGTTGTCATTCAGCCACATTGGAGGGTTTTTGAGCATGAACCGCCTTTTTAAGGTCATGCGACAGCATCGCAGTCGGATTCAGGTCAGGACTTTGACAAGGCCACTCCAAAGTCTTCATTTTGTTTTTCTTAGGCCATTCAGAAGTGGACTTGCTGGTGTGTTTTGGATCATTGTCCTGCTGCAGAACCCAAGTGCGCTTCGGCTTGAGGTCACGAACAGATGGCCGGACAGTCTCCTTCAGGATTTTTTGGTAGACAGCAGAATTCATAGTTCCATTTACCACAGCAAGTCTTCCAGGTCCTGAAGCAGCAAAACAGCTCCAGACCGTCACACTACCATCACCATATTTTACTGTTGGTATGATGTTCCTTTTCTGAAATGCTGTGTTGCTTTTACACCGGATGTAATGGGACACACACCTTCCAAAAAGTTCAACTTTTGTCTCGTCAGTCCACAGAGTATTTTCCCTAAAATCATGGGGATCATCAAGATGTTTTCTGGCGACAAGCCTTTGTTCTTTTTGCTCAGCAGTGGTTTTCATCTTGGAACTCTGCCATGCAGGCTGTTTTTGCCCATTCTCTTTCTTATGGTGGAGTCATGAACCCTGACCTTAACTGAGGCAAATGAGACCTGCAGTTCTTTGGATGTTGTTGTGGGGTCTTTTGTGACGTCTTGGATGAGTTGTTGCTCTTGGATTTTGGTTGGCCGGCCACTCCTGGGAAGGTTCACCACTGTTCCATGTTTTTGCCATTTGTGGATAATGGCTGTCACTGTGGTTCACTGGAGTCCCAAAGCTTTCGAAATAGTTTTATAACCTTTTCCAGACTGGTGGATCTCAATTACTTTTGTTTCTCATTTGTTCCTGAATTTCTTTGGATGGCAGCATGATGTCTAGATTTTGAGCATCTTTTGGTCTACTTCACTTTGTCAGGCAGGTCCTATTTAAGTGATTTCTTGATTGAGAAACAGGTGTGGCAGTAATCAGGTCTGGATGTGGCTAGAGAAATTGAACTTAGCTTTCCAAAGATGTGATAAACCACAGTTAATTTATGTTTTAACGGGTGGGGGCAATCACTTTTTCACACAGGGCCAAGTAGGTTTGGATTTTTTTTTTACCATTGATAATAAACACCTTCAAGCTGCACTTTGTGTTTGCTTGTGTTATTGTTGCCTAATATTTAAATTTGTTTGATCTGAAACATTTAAGTGTGACAAAAAAAAAAAAGAGAGAAATCAGGAAGGGGCAAACACTTTTTCACACCACTGCTGTTAAGTGCAATTGCACGAGAACTGGGTGGTAGGGGTGGAGTAAGCGTAGATAGGCACAATACACAAAGTTTTTTTTTTTGTTGTTTTTTTTCAGTACACACAATTCTTTACCTCGGAATGAGATTTAGATCAGGTTCAGGCTGCTTGTCATGGCAGTCAGCCTTAACCATACCTTCACAGTACAGCCTTGAGAGCTTTTGTTGTGTAAAAATTTGATATTGGCAGGATTTTCCTTATTTTGGAGTGACAAATAAGGTTTGTGGTGTGAGACATGGTACATGTCCACTGGTTCCGTAGTTTTTCCACCTCCCATTCATAGTGTCTCGGAAACGCAGCAGAAAGCATTTGGGTGCGGAGCGGTGAAAACCATACTGTGGTGTGCAAAATCTTCCTTGCGTCCCCTAGAGCTCATTTGCATACTCGGGACGATCGGTCATGCAATTTTCCATACGGTCATGAACCGGAGGCAGCACTCTCGTCCTGAATGTTTAAATCAGCAGTTTTATGATGTCAAATAATGATGGATTCATGAACTAAATCTACTATTTCTCACACAAAATGATGTTAGAAACACTTTTTTGCTGGTTTGTTTTAAAGATATGGAGACCAAGGACGCCATATTGTCCGGTATCAGCAGAGAACTGAAGACCGCCCACAGACGGACCCATCCACCAATTTAGTGAACCAGCTAGCTGGAGGAGAGGGGGGGTGGGGGGCAGATCTGTACGTTACCTGTGGTTGTGAAGATATGAAGGAGAAATTAATAACTGCTGTTTCAGGCAACCTGATACTATATGACCACGCCTTGCCCTCATATAGAAACAACATACAAAGGAGCGAGAGCAGTGGAGAGCAGTGGAACATGGGCTCATCCAGCCAAAGCTCATGAACCAGGCGGTCAAATTGGACATGCATTGTGCAGGTCTGTAGGATTGGGTGAACCCAAAGCCGGTGGAAACAACAACAGAGTTGCCTTTTGTAGCACAAATATACCAGCACTATTAAAAACAATCTGCTCATGGTTAATAATGACTGTTCCAGTATTTCCTCCCACATTGCTTGACTCCGCCTATCCGTTACATGCCCCTTTCCACACCTCACAGGTTCCATCCATCCATCCATCTATCTTCTACCACTCTTCCAGAGGTCCGGGTCGCGGAGGCAGCAGTTCAAGCAGAGAAGCCCAGACTTCCCTCTCCCCAGCCACCTGCTCCAGCTCTTCAGAGAGGATACCAAGGCGTTCCCAGACCAGCTGGGAGACATAGTCTCTCCACCGAGTCCTGGGTCTGCCCCAGGGTCTCCTCCCAGTGGGACGTGCCTGAAACACCTCAAGTGGGAGGCGTCCAGGAGGCATCCTAATCAGATGCCCATACCACCTCAACTAACTCCTTTCAATGTGGAGGAGCAGCAGTTCTACTCTGAGCCTCTCCCGGATGACTGAGCTCCTCATCCCATCTCTGAGGGTGAGTCCAGCAATCCTACGGAGAAAGCTCATTTCAGCCACTTGTATCCGCGACCTTGTTCTTTCGGTCATTACCCAAAGCTCGTGACGATAGGTGAGAGTAGGAACGTAGATTGACTGGTAAATCGACAGCTTTGCCTTAGAACTAAGCTCCCTGTTCACCACAACAGACCGGTACAACGTCCGCATCACTGCAGATGCTGCTCCAATCCGTCTGTCAATCTCTCGCTCTATTTTCCCCTCACTCGTGAACAAGACCCCAAGATACTTAAACTCCTCCACTTGGGGCAGGAGCCTGTCCCCAACCCAGAGAGGACAATCCACCTTTTTCCTGCTGAAGACCGTGGACTCGGACTAGGAGGTGCTGATTCTCATCCCAGCCGCTTCACACTCAGCGGCAAACCGTCCCAGCAAGAGCTGTAAGTCATTGCTGGATGAAGCCAACAGGACAACACCATCTGCAAACAACAGAGATGAGATCCTGTAGTCACCAAGCATGACACCCTCCATTCCCTGGCTGCGCCTAGAAATCCTGTCCATAAAAATTATGAACAGGATCCGTGACAAAGGGCAGCCCTGGCGGAGTCCAACTTTCACTGGAAATGACTCCGACTGAGTGTTGGCAATACGAACCAAACTCTCACAACAGTCGTACAGAGACCGAATAGCTCGTAACAACAAGCCCGATACCCCATACTCCCGAAGCACCCCCCACAAAAAACCACGAGGGACACAGTCAAATGCCTTCTCCAAGTCCACAAAACACATGTAAACTGGTTAGGCAAACTCCCACGAACCCTCAAGAATTCTCGAGAGGGTAAAGAGCTGGTCCGATGCGCCATGGCCAGGACGAAAACCACATTGCTTCTCCTGAATCCGAGGTTCGGCCAACGGCCGGACTCTCCTCTCCAGTACCTTGGCATAGACCTTCTCAGGGAGGCTGAGGAGTGTGATCCCTCTAAAGTTGGAGCACACCCTCCGGTCCCCTTTTTTGAAGAGAAGAACCGCCACCCCGGTTTGCCATGCCAAAGGCACTGCCCCCGACCTCCACGCAATGTTGCAGAGGCATGTCAACCATGACAGCCCAACAACATCCAGGGCCTTGAGGTACTCGGGGCGAATCTCGTCCACCCCCGGGGCCTGGCCACCAAGAAGATTTTTAACCACCTTGGCAACCTCAGCCCCTGTGATAGGCGAGTCATCCCCCTCGTCCCCAAACCCTGCTTCCTCTGTGGAAGGCGTATCAGTGGGATTGAGGAGATCCTCGAAGTATTCCTTCCACCGCCCGACGATATCCCCAGTCGAAGTCAACAGTGTCCCATCCGCGCCATACACAGTGTGGACAGGGAGCTGCTTTCCCCTCCTGAGGCGCTGGACAGTTTGCCAGAATCTCTTCGAGGCCGACCGAAAGTCTTGTTCCATGGCCTTGCCGAACTCCTCCCATACCCGGGTTTTTGCTTCAGCAACCACCCGAGCTGCACTCTGCTTGGCCTGCCGGTACACCTCAGCTGCTTTGGGAGTCCCACAAGCCAACCAAGCTTGATAGGACTCCTCCTTCAGCTTAATGGCCCCTCTCACCACTGGTGTCCACCACTTGGTTTGGAGGTTGCCACCACGAGATGCACCAACCACCTTGCAGCCGCAGCTCTAGGCCGCCACTTCAACAACAGAGGTGGAGAACGTGGCCCATTCAGACTCCATGTCTCCAGACTCCCTCGGAATGTGATTGAAGTTCTTCCGGAGGTGGGAGTTGAAGACCTCCTGGACAGGGGCCTCAGCCAGACGTTTCCAGCACACCCTCACTATACGTTTGGGTCTACCAGGTCTGAATGACTCTGCAGGAGGCCAGCGAGGCCTACCTGGTGGGTCTCTTCGAGGACACCAACCTGTGCGCCATCCACGCCAAGAGGGTCACCATCATGCCCAAAGACATCCAGCTGGCCCGCCGCATCCGCGGAGAGAGAGCTTAGACTTTCTGCTGCACATCCACCAACCACAATGCTCCGCACTGTGTATATATATATACATATATATATATATATATATATATATATATATATACTGTATACACTACCGTTCAAAAGTTTGGGGTCACTTAGAAATTTCCTTATTTTTGAAAGAAAAGCACTCTTTTTTTCAATGAAGATAACTTTAAAGTAATCAGAAATACACTCTAATATCTAATATACATTGCTAATGTGGTAAATGACTATTCTAGCTGCAAATGTCTGGTTTTTGGTGCAATATCTACATAGGTGTATAGAGGCCCATTTCCAGCAACTATCACTCCAGTGTTCTAATGGTACAATGTGTTTGCTCATTGTGTTAGAAGGCTAATAGATGATTAGAAAACCCTTGTGCAATTATGTTAGCACAGCTGAAAACAGTTTAGCTAGTTAGAGAAGCTATAAAACTGACCTTCCTTTGAGCAGGTTGAGATCTGGAAAAAATATTATTTCAAATACAAATCATTATTTCTAACCTTGTCAATGTCTTGACTATATTTTCTATTCATTTTACAACTCATGGTGGTAAATAAGTGTGACTTTTCATGGAAAACACAAAATAATTGTCTGGGTGACCCCAAACTTTTGAACGGTAGTGTATATATATATATATATGTACATATGTATACTAGCTGCTCTTGTTTTTTCTTGCCTTCTGATTGTTGCTCTGAGTGTTGCTATCCCTGTGCTGTTGCAATCCTGGAATTTCCCCATTGTGGGACTAATAAAGGCTTATCTTATCTTAATGGCTTCCTCCCCTGCCATCAGATCCAACTCGCCACCAGGTGGTGATCAGTTGACAGCTCTGCACCTCTCTTTACCCGGGTGTCCAAGACATACGGTCGCAGGTCTGATGACACGATAACAAAATCGGTCATCGACCTGCGACTTAGGGTGTCCTGGTGCCAAGTGCACCTATAGACACCCTTATGCTTGAACATGGTGTTCGTTATGGACAAACTGTGGTTAGCACAGAAGTCCAATAACTGAACACCACTCGGGTTCAGATCAGGCAGCCGTTCCTCCCAATCACCCCCCTTCAGGTTTCACTGTCGTTGCCCACGTGTGCATTGAAGTCCCCCAGTAGGACAATGGAGTCTCCAAGAGGAGCACCCTCCAGCACCCCAGTCACAGACTCCAAAAAGGCTGGGTACTCTGAAACATCATTTGGTGCATAGGCACAAATGACGGTCAAGACCCGTTTCCCAACCCGAAGGCGCAGGGAAGCAACCCTTTCATCCACCGGGGAAAACTCCAATATAGAGGCAGCAAGGTGGGGGGATACAAGAATACCTACCCCTGCTCGTCGCCTCTCGCCCAGGGAAACTCCAGAGAAGGCCAAGCTCCAGCCCCTCTCCAGGAGACTGGTTCTGGAACCGGAGCTGTGTGTTGAGGTGAGGCCGTCTATATCTAGCCGGTATCTCTCAACCTCGTACACCAGCTCAGGCTCCTTCCCCACCAAAGAGGTGACATTCCACATACCAAAAGCCAGTTTAGAAAGCTTGGGATCTGTCCGCCAAGGTCTCCGCCTTTGACCGCCACCTAATCCACATAGCACCAGACCCCCATGATCCCTCCTGCAGGTGGTGAGCCCACTGGAGGGCGGACCCATATAACTCCTTCGAGCTGAGCCCGGCCGGGTCCCATGGGTGGAAACCCGGCCACCAGACGCTAGCCTTCGAGCTCCTCCCCCAGGCCTGGCTCCAGGGTGGGGCCCCGGTAACCCCATACCGGGCGGGGTACACTGAATAAGATAAGATAAGATAAGATAAGCCTTTATTAGTCCCACAACGGGGAAATTCCAGGATTGCAACAGCACAGGGATAGCAACACTCAGAGCAACAATCAGAAGGCAAGAAAAAAAACAAGCAAGCAAGAGCAGCTAATAAACATATGTACGTATTACTATAAAATATATATATATACACACACACACAGACACACAGTGCAGAGCATTGTAGCTGGATGGAATAAATATATGAATATATGAACACACAGTGCAGAGCATTGTAGCTAGATGGAATAAATATGTAAATATATAAACACCCACAGTACGGAGCATTGCAGCTAGGTGGAATAAATATGCAAGTATATAAACACACACAGTGCGGAGCAATGTAGCTAGATGGAATAATATGTAGATATATAAATATATAAACACACCCAGTGCTGAGCATTGTAGCTAGATGGAATCAATATGCAAATATATAAACACACACAGTGCAGAGCATTGTTGCTAGATGGAATGAAACAGCATAACCGTCTACTTAGTTATCCTACATGGTATGATTATGTGCCCATACATATTCTCACCCTCCATAGCGACCGGTATGTTCCTAGTTGTATGCCGGAGGGGACCATTGTGTAAGTCTATTGCATCTTTTGCATTCAAAAAACTATTAGTTTGTTACGTCTTTTTGCTATCTCTGCGAGCAGCCCTGCTTAGGTTGTACAGTCTGACAGCCGTTGGTAGGAAGGACCTACGAAACCTCTCGGTTGTGCACCTGGGATGATGTAGTCTGCTGCTAAATGAGCTCCTCAGTGCATTCAGTATGTCCTGCATAGGGTGGAACTCGGACTCCAGCAGAGATGACAGTTTAGCCACCGTCCTTCTCTCTCCTATCTCCTCCATCGGATCAAGGCGCTGCCCCAGGACAGAGCTAGCTTTCTTAATCAGTTTGTTCAGTCTCTTCCTATCGGCTGCAGTAATGCCACTGCCCCAGCAGACCACTCCAAAAGTGATGGCTGATGCCACCACCGTGTCATAGAATGACTTCAGCAGCGCCCCTTGTACACCAAAAGACCTGAGTCTCCTCAGCAGGAACAGCCTGCGCTGTCCCTTCTTGTAGAGTGCATCAGTATTGTGTGACCAGTCTAGTTTATTGTTCAGATGAATACCCAGGTACTTATAGGATGTCACCATCTCGATGTCTGTTCCCTGTATATTTACTGGTACTGTGAGGGGCTGCCCATGCCTGCGGCAGTCCACCACCAGCTCCTTAGTTTTCCTTGCATTGATCTGGAGGCAGTTCCGATGGCACCAGTCCACGAAGTCCTGGATAAGCCCTCTGTACTCAGCTTCATCTCCATTGGAGATGAGGCCAACGATCGCAGAGTCATCAGAGAACTTCTGTAGATGGCAGTGTGTTGTGTTGTGTGTTGTGTGAATCCCTGATATACAGTTTATCATGAGAGTCTGTTGGATCGTTCTTAGTCTGGCCCTTCACCCAGGACCAGTTTGTCTTGGGTGACCCTATCAGAGGCAAATTGCCCCAGACAACATAGCTCCTGGGATCACTGGGGCACGCAAACCCCACCACCACGATAAGGTGACGATCCATGAGGGGGACTCATGGATCAGACCTCATGGATAACAGAACGTCATCCAATTTCTTTCCGAAAGATCCTGACCAATGGACACGTAGCAACAGAGGATAAAAGGGTGAGGCTCTCTCCCAAAGAGTGAGAGTTGGCAACACTGATGCAGTGTTGATAACTGCACACACTATACTTGCTAACGGTACCTACTAAAACATGGAACATACGGTACGGACCGTTTCATCCACATTCCATACATGTTCCGTTCTGGATGTCTGCCAGTCTTGTCTGCTGTCAGTTCTGTGTCAGTGTGCCTTCGTCATTAGCCACAGTTCGCACTGAACATGTTTCATACATATACCGCTCATGTCCCATACATGACAGTTGTAAATAAGCACAATTGCAGTGAATAATAAATGAATGAATGCAATGAGAAATTAAAGAACCAGATTAAATTAAAGAATCCTTAAGTTATGCCACGTGCCATCCTGCCTCAAATCCTCCACCATCATCCCTGTCCCCAAGAAGCCACGGATCACTGGACTTAATGACTACAGACCTGTAGCGCTCACCTCTGTAGTCATGAAGTCCTTTGAGCGCCTGGTCCTGTCCCACCTCAAGTCCATCACCACCCCTCTCCTGGACCCGCTGCAGTTTGCCTACCGAGCCAACAGGTCTGTAGACGATGCAGTCAACCTGGCCCTCCACTCCATCCTGCAGCACCTGGACTCCCCGGGAACCTACGCCAGGATCCTGTTTGTGGACTTCAGCTCCGCATTCAACACCATCCGCCCCGCTCTGCTCCGGGACAAGCTGTCCCTGCTCAACGTGCCTGACTCCCTCTGCAGGTGGATCATCGACTTCCTGACGGACCGGAGGCAGCATGTGCGGCTGGGAAAGACTGTCTCAGACTATACTAGCATCAGCACCGGATCACCCCAGGGCTGTGTACTTTCCCCCCTACTCTTCTCCCTTTACACCAACTCCTGCACCTCCAGCCACCAGTCTGTCAAGTTGATCAAGTTTGCGGACGACACCACCCTCATCGGGCTCATCTCCAACGGCGACGAGTCCGCCTACAGGAGAGAGGTGGCCCAGCTGGCGTCCTGGTGCAGCAATAACAACCTGCAGCTGAACGCTCTGAAGACAGTGGAGATGATTGTAGACTTCAGGAAAGTCACTACTCCTCTGCCCCCCCTCACCCTCTCAGGCTCTCCCATCACCACTGCTGATTCCTTCCGCTTCCTAGGCACTACCATCACCAGGGACCTCAAATGGGAGCTGACCATCAGCTCACTCATCAAAAAAGCCCAGCAGAGGATGTTCTTCCTGCGGCAGCTGAGGAAGCTCAAGCTACCCACCAAGATGTTAGTGCAGTTCTACACAGCCATCATCGAGTCCATCCTCACCACCTCCATAACCGTGTGGTACGCAGGAGCCACTGCCAGGGACAGACTAAGGCTGCAGCGCGTCGTGCGCACTGCTGAGAAGGTGATCGGCTGCAAGCTCCCATCTCTCCAGGATCTGTACATCTCCAGGACCCGGAGGCGTGCTGGCCGGATCATAGCCGATCCCTCACACCCTGGTCACGTACTGTTTGCCCCCCTCCCCTCTGGTAGAAGACTTCGGTCCATCCAGACTCAAACCTCCCGTCACATGAACAGCTTCTTCCCCTCTGCCATTAGACTGCTGAACACTAAGTGACTCTCGTGCACCATGTACAGCAGCTCAACCAGACTCATGTCAATCATCACTGTTTTCTTCCTGCATTACCGACTGCACTATATAGTTCTCCACAGTATCTGCTGCTGGCTAATATATATTCTAACTGTTGACCAGTATCACTTAATCTTATCCTACACTTTATTACATGTATAGTTTATTTCTCTTATCTTATCATGTTTAATGTTGCAGCATTGTACCGAGACAAATTCCTAGTTTGTGTACTACATGAACAATGGCAATAAACCTGATTCTGATTCTGATTCTGATTCTGAAGAACATACCGTAAGTAGTGATGGGCAAATAATACTGGGCTTAAGAGCTTGTCTCACTCTTCAGTGTGTTGGCCCTTGTATCAAAACACTAATGTCACGTGACCAATGACGTCCGAAGCGTCAAACATCTTTACTGTTTCACTTCATGCTTCATTGGTTCATTATGTTTAAAAGCTTTCATCAATCGATCAATTGGATGAATCGATCCACGTCCTTGCTTGGGACTCACTGTGGTTTGCGGCCTTGCAGAACTGGAAAACCGCTGTCACCCCACAGTGTTCGGGCTACGGTGAAATTGTGCTGTGCTCTACATTACTACGGATCATGTAGGCAAGGCACTTGGGAGTATTAGCAGGCTAGACTGATAGCTAGCAGGGCTAATAGCGTTCCGGAACGTTCTGTGTCTAATGTTACATGTACATGTTCGTAAAACATTTGAGACTGCTAGCTAGTAGGACCGCTCCGTAAAGAACGTGAATGGGACACGTACGGAATGCGGAAGGGACGCGTTTGGAACATACCGTACAGAACGCGGACAGAACGTACCGTACTGTTTGTTCCGTGTTTTAGTAATCTCCCTAGCTAAATGTACACACTATTCTCGCAAACTGTATACAGTATCCTCACCTCATATTTAGTAAAAATAAATTAGTGTAAATTTATTTTTCCAGTGGGAAATATTCAAAAAACATACTATGCTGCTCATGCCATTTGATTCTGATGGACTGATAACATAAAATCATGAACTTTAAATGTCTCACCCCTTAAAAGTTGCTCAGAAGTCTGTGGACTATGAAGTGAACTCAAAATAACAAAAAAAAATGCGCTTTTAATGAGATCATCATGGTGAGACAGTAAAACGTGTCAGATTAATGGTGTTAAAAAGTGATATATTAAATCAGATTTATTTCTGATTGCTCTTCTGACTGCGCTGTTGGTTGCACTTTGCATTATGGGATATGTAGGCTAATATAATGGCCATTGGTTGTACTTTTCAAAAACCATTGTGGGATATTTTGAGTGCAGTAAATAGTGAATGAAATTATCATTTAAGATTTCAAACAGGATTACAGAGTGGCTGATTCACTTTAAAGGGTGCTATGTAGGGAACGAGTGAACATCTCCAACACAGCACACTAGCTGGAACTGGAAGTTAGCTGTTAGTTAACGCTAGCTGAAGAGATTCATTTGTCGCAGTTGCTCATTTTAATGTCCCATTAAATGTAATCTGTGTTTCAAATGTACGCGTTGTATTACACTGTATTATAGCGATACTTCAGCAAACTGATTTGAACATCCAGAATGAAATAAAATGACGAACTTGATTGGGTGACGTGCTAAAGACTATCCGGGTGGAACCCACTGTTGCGTGTTGTAAGTTCCACTGTAACAGGAAGTGCCATGGGAGGGGGCATTAATTTGCTTATATATATATATATATCTTTAATCCATTAATGGAACTACCAGGGCTTGACATTAACACCCACCAATAGCAGGTGGATTTCAGCAGTGGCCGGTAAGACAGCGTTACCGCTGTCACTAGCCACTTTGCCGGGTTGTAGTTTTCTCAAGCAGCATCTAAAATGATAAACCTATCACAATGTGAGACTGTGCAACTGTCATAAGCACTGTCTGCACACACTGTGTGATCATTGGTCCACTGTCACTGTGAACATTGTGGTATAGGATGACATGCAACACATAAATACCTTACAAAATTACACGATAGAGGAATACACTCATGCTGGATCCAGCATAGTTTTTCGTTAGCTAGCCAGCCAGGTAGCATAATATTAGCCTGTTAACAGCTGGGAGATGTTCTGCTAATTTAAAGAGCTGAAAATAGACATGGAGGGTGATGATTCTGAGGACAAGGAGACTAGAGATGAACCAGAACTTGTGCCAAAAAAAGGAGCTGCGTCTGCAATTTTCTGTTTTAAAGATGCGCTGCAGTGGATACAGCTCCTCGTAACAACAAATCTCCATTGTCTAAAATATTATCTTATGCCCCTTTTTCCACAAAAAAAAAAACAAAAAAAAAAAGCTGTCGCGGTCTTTCAGTTGCTTGTGAAAATCTGTTCCTCCTCTTTCAAATGCCAGGATCAGTGAATATTCTCTTAAGTTCTGCCCTCTTCCTCTGAGGCCATAGCCAGTACTTAGTTACCTCCGCCAGGCCGCAGTCCAGGAGGTTATGTTTTTGCCAGCGTTTGTTCGTCTGTTTGTCTGTCTGTTGATTAGCAAGATAACTCAAGAAGTTTTGGATGGATTTCGATGAAACTTTCAGGCGTTTTTGGAAATGGTACAAGGAAGAACTGATTAAATTTCGGGATGATCCGGATCACCGTCTGGATACAGGAATTTTTTAAAGGATTCTTTAACATTGTGAGATATGGCCATTTTCAACATGTGTGCAGGCGCAATGGAGGGTGCTGGTCGTCGTGTCTGACGAACACGAACTCCGCGTTCTTCAAAGTTTTAGGCACAAAAGCACATGGAAAACAGTGGTGGGCAGGGCCCGGCAGCGTGCCTGTGTTTGCGCTACGCTGCAAAAACTGAGAGGGGCAGCTGTCCGGCACCGGATTATTTGGCAGAAATTCCCCAGGCAGCCATAGGGGCTGCGCAAAAACAAGCTCTCTGCCGGAGAAGCTTCCAAATCCTCTTTTGCCGCGGAGCCCAACCCCAATATAAAACCCACGGCAACCTGTCTACCCAATTTGCATCCGTCAGTGAAGCCCTGAGTGCTGCTTTCAGTGATCTATGAAAACGCTTGCATAACCCATTGGCCTGTGGGTTGTACGCGGCTGTGCGATGAATTGCAACGCCCGCAGCCTGGGAGTTTGGAGATGGAGGAGATGGACACAACACCAACAATTCAGTTTATTACCTCCGCCAAGGAGGTAATGCTTTTACTACTGAACCACTAATCCTATCATTGTGAATCCAATTGCTAGTCATATGTTTTCATGGTCAAGGAATCTGAAAATGTACACACAAACACTGTATGGGGGGGAACTGTCGCGCTTGGCGGAGGTCTGCGCTCTCCGAGTGCTTTTCTAGTTCTGATTGTTCTCATCTGTTGTGATAGTGACATCACAAAAACATTTCATCCAAACTTGCCTTTTTCAAGGGGGAGGAGTTTAACTGGACTTTTACAGTAGAAAAACAGATATGACACATAAGAGTGATTTACCTCGATATAAAAAAAAACATGGTACAGACAAAAAAAAAACATGGTATCGACAAAAAAAACCAAAACACAGTATCGACAAAAAAATATGGTATAGACAAAAAACACGGTACAGACAAAAAAAACACGGTATCAACAAAAAAAAACACGGTACAGACAAAAATAACATGGTATAGACAAAAAACACAGTACAGACAAAAAAAACAACAACACGGTATCAACAAAAAAAAAACATGGTACAGACAAAAAAATGCGGTATCGACAAAAAAAAACACGGTACAGACAAAAATAACATGGTATAGACAAAAAACACAGTACAGACAAAAAAATCATGGTATAGACAAAAAACACAGTACAGAAAAAAAAAACGATACAGACAAAAATAACATGGTATAGACAAAAAACACGGTACAGACAAAAAAAAAAACACGGTATCAACAAAAAAATACACGGTACAGACAAAAATAACATGGTATAGACAAAAAACACGGTACAGACAAAAAAAAACACGGTACAGACAAAAAAACATGGTATTGACAAAAAAAAATGGTACAGACAAAAAAATCATGGTATAGACAACAAAAAACACGGTACAGACAAAAAAAAATGCGGCATCGACCAAAAAGAAACGCAGTACAGACAAAAAATGCAGTATCAACAAAAAAAACACAGTACAGACAAAAAAAATGCGGTATCGACAAAAAAAAAACACGCTACAGACAAAATAAACAGTATAGACAAAAAAAAACAAGGTACAGACAAAAAAACACGGTATTGACAAAAAGAAACACGGTACAGACAAAAAACAACTTGATTTTGACCGGTGTCATTTTAAAAAATGCGACGTAGACCAGAACACTGTATATTGTTAAGTTTGTCAACCCACTGTGGTCGCTGCTGGTGGCAATACTATCACAACTTAATGCATCACTTTATTAAGTTGGTGTTTGCAAAAATAAAGTTCAGCTGCTTCACTCATTGATTCCATCATATAGTCATGTGAAAAAATTTGGACACCCCTTTAAATATTCAGTTCTTTGTTAAGAAATGTTCACATATCTGTGTCTAACCTTGTTTTTGTTCTCATTTGCATTTTTTAACATTTATTTTAGCCGTTTTAAGTGGGAATGAATGTGGGGGTGTCCTAAAAAAGATGGGAGGGTGTCTTAATTTATTTCTCACTATTTGTTTAGAATTAAATTTTACAGAAAATTTGAAAAAAAGTCTTTAATTTTTGTTTAGTTGTATTACATGAATCTCTCAGTATTTTTAACATTGATATTAAATATCCATATGTCCAATTATGTTAAAAAAAACACACAGGTTTATAGAGGGTGCTCTAATTTTTTCACGACTGTATTGTCAGTTTGTGAAGCAAATGAAAACCACAATATACTGTAGAATGCATGGTTAACTTTGTATATATCATAACCCCCCCCCCCCAAAAAAAGTGATATACCGTAAAGTTGATGAAATATCAAAAGAATTTGGCCATACCACCCACCCCTATCTGTTAAGCTTGGATTCGATTAATTGTACATTGTTGTGGATTTTAACTTTTACCTACAAATGTCCCTTTGATCTGGTGAATAAAGGAGAAAGCTGTAGTCTGAAGATGCATATTTAGGTATTTATTTTTTGTCTTGTACAAGAGAGAAATATACAGACAGTTCTGCACATAGACAATGCTACAGGGACATCTGAGTCTCAGTGGAGTGCAGAGTCGTAATACCGTGACAGATGAGCATAGAATGCTGAGTCAGCAGTTCTTAGAGCATTCTGTGAGTCTTAACCTTGAGGGCGAGGCTTGGTGCTCAGCACCAAGCTAGAAGTGTCAGCAGTACCAGTACCGTTTTTTTTTTTAAGTTTTTGTAAAGGGTATACATGTCATTACAGCATTGCATTGTGTACATTTTCATCACATATTCCCCCCTTTTTTTGACAACATTGGAAAAAAAAATTATTAAAAAAAAGAACAAAAACAAAAAAAAAAGAGCAGAAAAATAAGAGAATCTGAGTAGAGTTGGAACAAAGAGGTGCCATTATTGAAATGGTGTTTGTCAAAGATTAGATCTGATGGAGGTTCCAGGGTTGCCAGAAGTTCAAGAATCCATCCATGTCCTGTCTCAGTGCAAATGTCAACTTTTCCATCAAATAAATGTCCTGAATCACGTTACTCCAATCTTCAGGTGTAGGACAGTCTTTCAACATCCATTTTTTTGTTAGAGCTTTTTTACTTGCCAATATTAAAACAGTGAATAAGTATTTTTCTCCTCGTCTTTCCAGTGATTCCGGTAGTAAAGCCAAATACAAAGTTACAAAAGAAAAGGGAACCGTTACTTTGAATATTTTCCCCAATATTGTCTGTACATTGGTCCAGTATTGGTGGATAACTGGGCATGACCAAAACACATGAAAATGATTTGCAGTCTTTTCACCACACAAGCGCCAACAATTCAACCCTTTACAAGTAAATTTGTTTTGTGCAGGTGTTCTGAAAAATCTTACCAAATTTTTCCATCCAAATTCTCTCCACAGCAGGGATGAGGTACTTTTCCATTGTTGTTTATTTAGCTTTTCCCATATTTCCAGTTGTAAAGTGAAATTCCCCTCCTTTTCCCATCTCTCTTTTATATATGATGTGTTGTCTCCCTTTAAGTCTTGAAGACCATGGTATATTTTAGAAATGTATCTGATCCCTGGGATCCCTTTATATGCCATTAAGAAAACCTTCAGAACACCTGACTGGGCCCTTTCCAAATCCTCCTTTTTTTTTTTTTCAGAACTTATATTTTATTAAAATTTTTAACAACAGAGTCATTACAGATATAATTACCATATGTAGTCAAGATTATTTAATACACAAATTCCACATCAATATAAGAGAAACAGCATCTGTCAAAAAAATAAATAAATAAATAAAACCAAGTGCTTAATAGCCACCTTGAGCAACTACAATAAAGAGACTTCTACTGGATGCCATCTTGATTTAAAAGTAGGTAATTGGAGTCTCAGTGCGTAAGTAATCTTCTCCATGTGATAAAGTTCTTGTACTTTTTGAAGCCATGCACTGAAGGAGGGTGGGTCTGTTTTCATCCAAGAGGCAGTGACACATTTCAAGGCTGCTACAAAAAGTATGTTTAGGAGGTATGCTGGTGCTCTCCCGTGCACTTCCGGAGGGGTGATGCCAAGAACTGCTACTGCCAAGTCCCTTGGTATTGTAACTTGAAACATATGATTTATTGCCTTGTACACCTCATCCCAAAATGTTTGTATTTTAGGGCACGACCAGAAAATGTGTGTGTGATTAGGCACTTCTGTACCACAATTTCTCCAACACAGGCTTGGGACATTTGGTGTCATCTTGGCCACAATATCTAGTGTTCTGAAATATCTACTAAATATCTTCCATTTAAATTCCCTCCATGTATTTGAATTTGTGGTCTTATGCGCCACTGTACATACCTCTTCCCACATTTGATCAGAGAAAATTTGACCCGCCTCTGCCTCCCATCTTTGTTTTGCCAGAATAGGTTTATTTTGAGCCATTAAACCAAATATTTTGTATAACTTTGAGATCACTTTTTTTATCCTCTTTGTGTTTCAAATCCTCCTTTTTAAGTATTTTGTTTATGTGGTGTCTAAGCTGAAAGAACCTGTAAATCTAGTGTCTGTTTTATTAGGAGTAAAGTCCTGATCATAGGAAATCCATTGCAATAATCGATAGGGTTCTTTAGTTTGATTCTCTCTGACTATCTTAAACCAAATTTTTAGCAGGGTCTCTATCCACGGGTTAGTGTTATTCAAAAGTTTAGGTAAGGCATTGTTCCCTATTATCGCCTGTAGGGGAATGTCACTTGTTGTTTGGCATTCTATCTCCTTCCATTGTGCAGTGTAGTCTGGGCTACATATCTCTACTAAAGTTTTAATTTGCACGGCTTTAAAATAGTCCCTGATATTTGGCAGCGCGAGCCCACCTTTGTCTTTGTTTAGCTGTAGGGTTCTATATCTGATTCTTGGTCTCTTGCCCTGCCATATGAATCTTGAGATCCTTCTGTCCAGTTCTTGCCATGTTTTTTTGGGAGGTTCTACCGGTATTGTTTGGAAAAGATATAGAAGATGTGGAAGTATATTTATTTTGACTGCTTCAATTCTTTGTGCAGTACCCAAGAATGGTATCATATTCCATCTTGCTAGATCAGATTTTATTTTTGCCATCAGTGGATCATAGTTTAGTGTTATAATTTTGTTGAGTTGTTTTGGGATATTGACCCCCAGATATTTCATAGATTCCATCTCCCTGTTAGTTTTGAATTTGCTTAATAAATATTGATTTGGGTCATAGTTGAATGCTAAAATTTGGGTTTTATGCATGTTTAATTCATACCCCGATAACTCTCCATACTCTGCAAAAACTGAGATTAGTTCTGGAAAAGAGGTGTCCAGCTGTCCCAGGTATATTAAAATGTCATCAGCGAAGAGTGCTATTTTGTGTTCCTTCTGACCAAGTGTAATACCTTGAATTTTTTGATTCTGTCTTATCCATTGGCTCAGAGGTTCTATGAAGATTGCAAAGAGCAGTGGAGACAAGGGGCAGCCCTGACGACATCCTCTTTCCAGTTCAAAAGATGATGATAATTTACCGTTAATCCTTATTTTAGCTGTTGGTTTTTTATATAATGCCTGGATAGTTCTAATGAGGTTGTTATGAAAATTGAAACTGGATAAGATTCTATATAGGAAAGACCAGTCAACCGAATCAAATGCTTTTTCAGCATCTAATCCCAATATGGCTGCATTTAAATTATATTTTTTTATATGATGAATTATGTGTAAAGTGCGTCTAATGTTATCTTGTGTCTGTCTTTGTCTTATAAAACCTGTTTGGTCTAAATGAATTAAGTCTGTCAGTATATTTTCTAATCTTTTGGCAAGGATAGTGGTAAAAAGTTTATAGTCCTGGTTTAACACACTGATTGGTCTGTAGTTGGAGCAGTCTAATTTATCCTTTTCAGGTTTAGGTATGACTGCAATGGCCCCTTCTCTCCAGGATGGGGGGATTTCCCCTGTGTGGAGGACATAGTTAAATGTTTTCAGGAGGAGAGGAGATAGTTGCTGTTTAAAGGTTTTGTACCACTCTGCTGTATAGCCATCTGCTCCTGGGGATTTGTTAGCTTTAAGTTTCATAATTACCTCCGCCAAGGAGGTTATGTTTTCATCGGCATTGGTTTGTTAGCAAGATAACTCAAAAAGTTATGGACGGATTTTCATGAAATTTTCACTGATAGTCACAAATGGGGTATCCTACAGATGATTACATTTTGGTGGTGATCCTGAAAACCGCCATTATGCGAAATGTGATTTTCCTGAATAACTACTGAACCACTAATCCTATCCATGTGAATCCAATCGCTACTCATATGTTTTCATGGTCAAGGAATCTGAAAACGTACACACAATAAATGTAGGATTAATATTTATCATGTAAAACACTGTATGGGGGGAACTGTGGCGCTTGGCGGAGGTCTGCGCTCTCCGAGTGCTTTTCTAGTTGCTTTTTCTAATTCTTTAGGTTGTATTTCTGACAGTAGTTTTTTATTTTGTGACTCAGTAAATTGGGGAAGATTTAATGTATTTAGGAAGGCTTCGGATACGTTTTTGTGTTTTCTGCGGGAGTACAAGTTCTTGTAGTAATTCTCAAAGCTTTTAAGAATTTCCTGAATTCTAAATTTTATTTCCTTTGATACTGGGTCTCTGATTTTGTAGATTGTTGTCTCCGTTTGTTGTTTCCTCAATTTATAGGCTAGTAATTTTGCCGATTTGCTACCTGTTTCATAATGTTTTTGTTTCAGAAACGTAAGTTTCTTCTGCATTTCTATTGTGTAGATCTCATTTATTTGTTTTTTAATTTCCTTAATTTTGAGCGAGTCATTAGAATGAGTGTTGTCTTTGTGCTGTTTTTCTAGTTTCTTAAGTTCTGACTCTAATGTGATTAGTTTTTCTTGTCTCAGTTTCTTTTGGAGTGCCAGTTTTGCAGTAATCTTTCCCCTTATTACAGCTTTGCATGCGTCCCACAGTATTAAAGGGGATACTTCTCCATTATCATTTTCTTCCAAATATCTCAGAATATCTGACTCCAATTCATCTTTCAGTGGTCCTTTCAGCACATTTGAATTTAACCTCCAAGAAAATGTATTATTTGTGTATTTTTGGATATTTAAGTCCATATAGATCGGACTGTGGTCAGAGAGATCCATCAGTCCTATTTTACATGTTTTTACTCTTCCAATGTCTTTATTAAACATAAAAAAATAGTCAGTCCTTGAGTATGATGAATGTGGTGCTGAGTAAAATGTATAATCTTTTACTCTGGGGTTGAATTCCCTCCACACGTCACAGATTCCCATTTCTTTTAGTAGCATCCGAGTTTTTCTACTTTGAGTGGAGAATTACCTGATGCATCCCAGTATGGATTCAGTCTTAGATTGAAGTCTCCACCACATATCACTAAACCTTGGGCTTTAGTTATCATTAGGTCAAATACATTTTTATAAAATTTCCAGTTGGCTCCTGGAGGTGCATATACATTCAGCAGGGTGATATCTTCTCCCTCTAGCTGACCAAGTACCATGCTAAATCTCCCTTCTTTATCTTTGTGTTCTGAATTTTTTTCAAATATAATTTTGGTTGAGCTCAATGTCGCTACCCCCCTCCTCCCCCCTGACTCATATGAAGATGAAGAGATCAGTTTAAACCCTTGTCTATTAAGTTTAGTGTGCTCCAAGTCTGTTAGGTGGGTTTCCTGTAAAAATATTATTCCTGCTTTGTCTTTTTTCATTTTGCCTAGAATCTTGGATCTTTTAACTGGATTCAGGATCCCTTTTACATTATATGAGATTATTTTGGTTACACCCTGTTTCTCCATTGTATTGTCTTATTTAGTATAACAGTGTAGTGGCCCTCTTTTATGCTACTCAGAAACTGGAAGAACATTAAGAACATAAAAAACATTAAGAACATAGTATATAAAACTTTAAAACAAAAAACTGTCAAAAGGTCTTCCTGAACTGAGGTCTTTTTAGCGACCTTAGAAGAGCCTTGATGGTGCGTTGGCTCTGAGGGAAATTCCTCAAACTTTGTTACGTGCTGAGGGCCCTCTCTTACCCCTGTAAGTTGTCCCATGTTTTTAACGTGAATTTCAGATCCCAATCCAAACTTGTAATGACTTTTTTTTTTTTTTATGCCTATAACCTATGAAATTGTGTGCAACCTCCCACCACTATCACAGCAAACAATCACGTTAATACAGTATTTGTTAGTGTGGAGAGTTCATGTGGTTCATTGTCACATTTCTATTTTAACAAGTTTTTTTTTTTTTAAAGACGTATTTGTTTCTAATATTATGACTGTTCCATGAAATGTTTTACCACTTCATATTTGCTGATTCTGCATCTCTTTTAATGTTTGTTACCTTATGGGAGGAGGTTTGGATGCGCAGATTGATTAAAAATATCGTTATTCCCTCCTGAAAGCTTCCAGTTTTTCCTTATAGCCCTGGCGCTGGGTTTCCCGCTGCTGGCCCGAGGATTTTGAGGGTCTCTGTGTGCACCACGTTTGAGCCTTGATTCTTTCGATCGGGTCTGCTGCGGGTTTATACACCTTTACTGGGAGCCCTCTTCTCGCCATATCCCTGGTTGCTTCTTCCGCCGAGATGTAGAGACACGTCTCCTCCCCGTAAAAAACCCTCATCTTCGCCGGAAATGGAGTTTGAAAGCGCAGTTTCTTCTCTCTTAGTACCTTTTTAGCGTCATTGTATTCCCAACGCTTTTTAAGGACCTCCGGGGCGTAGTCATGCTCCACAAAGACTTTTCTTTCTTGGTGCATAAATCCTTTTTTCTGCCAAGCCAGTCTCAAAACCTCTTCTTTTGTTCTGAAGTTGGAAAACTTCACCACCACTGATCGTGGGGGAGCTTCCGCCAACGGCCTTGGGGCTAATGAACGGTGCGCCCTTTCTGTTTTCAAATCGGTGGATTGGGGAATTTCCAACGTCTCTCTCAGTATGGTTTCCACGCATGCAGCCATTGTGTTGAAACCGTCCTCGACTCCTTCTTTCAGACCATGAATTCTTATGTTGTCCCTTCTTAGTCTTCCTTCCAGGTTGGTTAGCTTAGCCTCCAGTCTTGTCTGTCGTTTAAGTAATTCCAGCGTGGTTTCTTCCAGCCCTTTTATTCTTTCCTCTGCTTCCATGATTCGGGCCACAGCCTGGTCCACTCTGTTGTTTGTCCTTTTTATTTCGTCTTTAATTTCGCGAAATTCAGCCCAACACTCTTGGCGAAATTCTCTTTAATTCTTGAAGTACCGTTTTTAAGCTAACCGTGTTGCTAGCCTCATTCTGCTCCTCTATTTCCGAGTGGTTGTTGTCTTCCTGGTCAGATTCTCCGGCCGATGCGCGTCTTGGCCTGGTAAATGTTGATCTCTTCTGTTTTCCTTTAGGCATAATGACGTTGTCTTTTGATTTTCACTCTTCCATAAATCCATTAAATCTGATTTTCATGGTATTTTCACGGATGGGGTCTGGGAGCTTCAGCGTTAAGCTGCTATCACCATGGTGTCCAGACCAGGCAGAAGTCCCCCCCCAGTACCATTTTTATGTGGTCTTTGAACCCACAACCTCCTGGTTATGGGGTGGATGCTCTAACTCTAGGCTACCACTCCAGTATCTACTTTGAAAGGAGTATGTGTTATATAATCATATGCTGTGGAGAGAGAAATAATCAGGCAGAGCGGTCCAGATCATATCAGACTTTATTCAACTATCTCCATTTCTCTAGAAACACAAACCACAAAAGAGTAACTAACAGCTCTCAGGCACCTCTGCTCTTAAATCCTACCACTTGGTCAGCCTTCTCTGTGTGCCGCCTTAACATCAAAGCCTTTGTAATTCCCATTCTGTTTGTCACTGCTGACACCAACACACCACCCCCACATCCACACACAACCCCCCCATGACAACTCCTTTTTGTCTTTTACGTCTGAGTGTAAATATACTGAAGTGGATCCTCACCCCCCCCTTCCCCCAAGACTCAGACTGAGCCTTGACCCTCATGTCCTTTGGGCTTCAGGTTTCGTCCATAGCGGCTGTAACGTGGGGTCTGCGGCTTCGAGGTTGGGGGTGCGTCCGTCTGTGGGGGGACATTGGGAGGGGGAAAACATCATTAGCATGCCCTTGTGACTGATCTGACAAGTCACTTACCTGGGGAGTTCTCAGTGGGGGTCGTCTGCACCGAGGAGTTTGGCCCAGCACCACTTGCTCGTCTGATAACATGAAAGCGGGCTTAAGCCTGTCTATACAGACTGGTTCTCTGCGTTACACAGAATGTTTCTCCCCGGGTTCCAACACTCTGAATGGGCCATCGTAGGGAGGGCGCATGGGGGTCCAGTGGGCATCGTGCCTGACAAATTCGAACGCCGCGTCCTTCAAGGCCTTTGGTACAAAAGCGCGTGGAAAACAGTGGTGGATCGGACCGGGTACCGTCCCTGCCACTGCGTTACACGGTGAAAGTGGGGATGGATCGGTGTTCGGCGCAGGGCTGTCCGGCAAAAATTCCCCTGGGAGCCGCAGCGGCTGGGGAAAAAACCAGCTCTGCTGGGGAGGCTGCCAAATCCTCCTTCAGTGCTGAACGTAACCCTAATAGAACCCACGGCAACCGCTCCACCTAATTTGCATCCGTAGCCGAAGTCCTGAGCGCTGCTTTAAGCGATCTATGGAAACGCTTGCACAACCCATTGGCCTGTGGGTTGTACGCGGTCGTGTGATGAAGTGAGACGCCCAGGCTCCGGGCCATGGTGGACCAGAGGTCGGAAACAAATTGCGGGCCCCAATCGGACGTGATATCTGAAGGGGCACCGAAACGTGCCACCCATGTCATCAAAAAAGCGCATGCAACTTTTGCGGATGCGGTGGAAGCTAGCGGGAATACTTTGGGCCAGCGTGTGGTGCGGTCCACCACTGCCAGGAGGTGCGTGAACCCTTGCGATGGCGGGAGGGGGCCCACAAGGTCCACGTGAACGTGGTCGAACCGCTTAGCCGGGATATGGAACAGCTCCAAGGGGGCCTTTGTGTGCCTGTGCACTTGGGCTGCACGGTGGCGCAGTGGTTAGCACTGCGGCAGCACAGTTTACCCTTGGCCGGGGGATTGTGGGGATCGTGGGATCGTGGGTTCGATCCCAGCCCCCGACCAACAGTGATCTGTGTGGAGTTTGCATGTTCTCCCCATGTTGCGTGGGTTTACTCCGGGATTTCTCCGGTTTCCTCCCACATGCCAAAGACATGCATGTTAGGTTAATTGGCTGTTCTAAATTGTCCCTAGATATCTGTTTCCTATAGGCCCTTAGAATAGAGGGTTAGTATTAATGAAAGCGCTTTGAGTGGTCTTTGTGACTAGAAAAGCGCTATATAAGTGCAGGTTAGTTAGTTTAGCTTGCTGGCACGCTACGCAGGCTGCAGCCCACTGTTTCACCTGTTTGCACAGGCTCGGCCAGACGAACTTCGCTCCCACCATTTTGACTGACACGCGCACTCCTGGGCACACCAGGGAGTGAACCGACTAAAAAGCGCGGCGGCACCAAGCGTGTGGAACCACCGGGAGCGGGCGACCCGTGGAGACGTCACAGATTATGGGGGGCCCACCATCTTGCAGTACTCTGCTCTCCATCCTTAACCCTGTTGGTCCAGACTGGAGCACACAAACGTCCACATCGCCGCTCTGCGCAGCGGCCATGGCCGAGTAATCTATCCCAACGTAGACTGGGGCCACTAATGCACGCGAGAGGCAGTCCGCCACCACGTTGAGTTTACCGACCACATGCTGAATGTCGGTTGCAAACTCCGAGATCGCGGCCAGCTGTCTCTGCTGTCCATGGTTCCAAAACCTTGGCCATCGCATACATTAGCAGCTTGTGGTCTACGAACGCAGTGAAGGTGCGCCCTTCCAGCCAGAACTGGAAGTGGCGTATGGTCAGGTGGAGAGCCAGTAACTCTCTGTTAAACGCGCTGTATTTACACTCACTGTCACGCAAAGACCTGCTAAAAAAGGCGAGTGGCTGCCAAGAACCGGCAACATGCTGCTCCATGACAGCCCCTATGGCCACGTCCGAGGCATCGGTAGTGAGTGCTATCCGAGCCGCCGGGTCCGGGTGCGCCAGCAGTGCGGCGTTTGCCAGAGCTGTTTTAACCTCGGAAAATGCCTGCTCCCGCTCAGGAGTCCAGTCACCTCTGTCCGCTGGTTTCCGTTTCTTAAGCGTGGCATACAACGGCTGCATGAGCTGGGCTGCGTGGCGGAGGAAACGATTGTAGAAGTTAACCGTCCCCCAAAAACTCCTGCAGCGCCCTGACCGTCTGAGAAAATTTGCCACGGCGCGCACCTTGTCCGGCACGGGTATCGCGCCCTCCGGTGAGATGCAGTGCCCCAAAAAATTGATCCCCGCCACCCTGAACTGGCACTTCGCGGGGTTGATTATTAACTTGTGCTCCTCCAACCTCTGGAAAACTGTCCTGAGGTGGGTTACATGTTCGTCCTCGGACGCGCTGGCCACGAGGATGTCGTCCAGGTAGACGAACACAAACGGCAGATCGCGCAACACCGCATCCATCATGTGTTGGAATGTCTGTGCTGCGCCTTTTAACCCAAAAGGCATGCGTAAAAACTCAAACAAGCCAAACGGGGTTATTACTGCCGTTTTGGGTATGTCCTCAGCACGCACCGGGACCTGGTGGTAACCGTGGACCAAGTCTATCTTGGAAAAAATGCGTGCCCCGGTGAGGTGAACGGAAAAATCCTGAATATGAGGGATGGGGTAGCGGTCATGCGCTGTGGCGTTGTTTAATCTGCGGAAATCTCCGCATGGTCGCCACGATCCCTCGGATTTAGGAACCATATGTAGCGGGGATACCCATGGGCTGTTTGAGCGCCTGACGATGCCCAACCTTTCCAAGTTGGCAAACTCCTCGCACGCTATGGCCAGTTTAGCTGCGTCCAAGTGCCGAGGTCTTGCGAAAACGGGCGGCCCCGTGGTGGTAATGAAGTGCTCCACCCCGTGTTTAGTGATGGTCGCTGAAAACGTCGGGACCGTGAGTGCTGGGAACGTGGTGAGTAGTGTGTGGAACTTACCCCCTGGAGCTGTGACGTTGGCTACTGTTGTTGACCCAGCTCCTCTAGCTGTACAGGGTAGAGAATCAAAAGACATTGCGTTAATCAGGCGTCTGTTAGCAACATCGACTAGTAGTCCGTGTGCACACAAAACATCAGCGCCTAAGATGGGGAAGCCGCATGCCGCTATGACGAATGTTCATTGGTATGTACTAGGGATGGGCATAATTTACCGATTAACCGATAATTGATCATTAAGAATTTCACCGACGAAGTTCATTTTCGTCGACAAACCGTTTTTTTTTTTTTTAAACAATCCGAGGTTATTAGGCCTATGCACGGCCGTCCTCAAACAATGCAGTGCCAAAATTTGGGCACCAGGGGGCAACATTACACCATCGCCGTACCCCGGCGTGCCTCAGTTGATACATACGAGCTTCCGTAGGGCAAGCGGTTACGGCGAAGTGTTGCGTGGGACCATTTCAGTTTAAAAAATGACCAGGTGTACTGCAATCACTGCAATGCAGCATACAAATATACCTCATCGACAGGGTCCATGGAACACCCTTATTACGCGAAGAAACCGCCAACAGTGGTTGCGCGCTGAGTAATGGCGGTCGTGAAGATTCTTTTTTTTTTTCAGAAACTTTATTGAGAAGGTCATGAAGATTCGGTAGAAGACACACACACACGTGTGTGTGTGTGTAAGTGTACATACATACGTAGATGTAAATAAAGTGTACATAAATATGTTTTTAGAACTCTTATTCTTATAACAAGATACGTAACTCATGATGAAAATGATTTACGTCTCGGCCAATCAGCTTGCGGGGTGAAACGTCTCGGCCATTCAGCTTGCGGGGTGAAACGTCTCGGCCAATCAGCTTGCGAGATTCCCGAGCGAGCCAACACGACAACAGCGAACAGAGAGAGAGGTGGATTTGAGTTGTGCCGCTCTCCGTGCACCTGATGTTCTAATGTAGTCTACCTGCCTTGTTACGTACCTAAAAATGTTAATGATTAACCGATTATTAATCATTAATTCTCCCGGCGATCGGTGAAGAAAATTTCACCGAATGCCCATCCCTAGTATGTACGGCCGTGCAAGGATACAGTCAATGTCCTCTCTCCAAAAGTCTTAATGTCTGAGCCGTTTGCAGCCATCAGCTCGGGGCCGCTAGTTCCCACCAGCCAGTTGCCGTAAGACGGCAGGATGAAGCTCTTTTGGGAGCCAGAGTCCACGAGGAACTGTCTCTCCGAGCGTGAGGCTGTCACATAGAGCAGCTTGCTTGCTTCACCGGCGGTCGCAGCTGCTACCAACTGCCGGTCCTGGCGTTTCCCGAATGCTTGAATTGGCATGGTGGCATGCATCAGCATGCGTCCTCTCCAAAACGGCGGTGGTAGACACAGAGCGTGTCTCTCTGGTGCTTTTTGGCCCCTGCTGCAGTCACCATCACTGGCTCCTTGCCTCCACTGGCTGTCTCACTGGGGTCCGACGCTGTTGCGTTCACTGTGAGGGCTGTGGTGGTGAGGATAATCCGATCTGCCTCCTGGGCTAGCGCCCGGTAGTTGCGCACAGCCAGCAGCGGTGAATTGGCAAGGACGGCTCTGGCTGCCATCGGGAGGTTCCGGAGGAAAAGGTGAGCAAAGAGGAAATGCCCATCATCTGTGCCCATCAATGCCAATATCTTCTCCATCAATCTGACCGCCGACCCGTCTCCTAACTCGGAGCGCGTCAGGAGCCTCTCCGCTCTCTCACAGTCCGAGAGCGTGTAGCGCCGGGTCAGCGTGTTTTGAGAGCGCCGTATTTGTCACGGGCTGGGGGCTGTTGGAGCAGGCTCAGCACCTGCTGAGTTGTGCGTGTGTCCAGCGCTGCGACCACGGAGTAATATCTGGTGTCATCTGCCGTTATTCCCCAGAGCGCAAACTGGGCCTCGGTGTGGAGGAACCAAGACTTCGGGTCGTGTAGCCAAAAGTCTGGGAGTTTGACCGAAACGGCGCACGCGTTGCTGGGGATTCCCGTCCGGGTTGTCTCCGGGGTTTTCGCCTCGAGTTCTATTGTGCGTCAAGGGTCACCAGTGTGGAGAGAGAAATAATCAGGCAGAGCGGTCCATATCATATCAGACTTTATTCAACTATCTCTCTCCATTTCTCTAGAAACACAAACCACAAAAGAGTAACTAACAGCTTCCAGGCACCTCTGCTCTTAAATCGTACCACTAGGTCAGCCTTCTCTGTGTGCCGCCTTAACATCAAAGCCTTTGTAATTCCCATTCTCTTTGTCACTGTTCACATAAACACACCACCCCCACATCCACACACAAACCCCCCATGACAATCCCTTTTTTGTCTTTTACATCTGAGTGTAAATATACTGAAGTGGATCCCCACAATGCTACTATTTTCAGTAAAAACAAAAGGTATTTTCTTGCCAACTGCCCATGCGTCCTGGGAGGTTCGCCGAGGATTTAGGTGGAGGAAGGCTAAATGTTGGTTGAATCCAGTTGTGTCCCAGGCAGAAGAAAAGACCTTTGCAATCTTCCCAGTAGCTCCTGGGATTAGAGCTGTCTTCTGATTTACTCATGGTTTATGCATATTAAAGGCACCATTGATGGATAGCTTTCAAAGGTATAACTTTATATCCTCATAATGTCTGTTACCATGGACCAGTAGGTCTAAATGCATTTAGGTGACTTAAAGAAAGATTTTTAAAAATTTTGACCGGAGAAGGGAGAAATGAATGATTTGTACGACCAATCAAACAGCCAGGCGTGTATCATTTTACATGTGCGCTTCAGCATTGATACCCAGAAAAGTCCACACAACAACAACAACAACGGAACAACACAGCTGCTGTGGAAGAGAGAGGAGATCATCTGAGAGTAGCCATTTGTCCACTCCCACCACAGCCTCCACTACAGTGGAAACAATAAAGAAGGACCGTCATGGAAAAATTAGCTGCAAGAAGAAAGCTGGACCAAGAACAGCACAGATATATGTAAACTGTGAATACACAGGCTGACTTCAGCTTCATGAATGGAAGTCACTGCAAATTGATGTCATGGGTCTCCTTTTTCTACTGTACAGGTAAAGACTTTATCCTCTTTATTATTTTATTTATAATTTGTGATATTCAAAATTTTTTGGTGCATCATTTCTTTGAACAGATGTTTTGCAAATACTTGCGTAAATGTAATGATCTCATTTCTGTAATTTCAGTGAAGTAGACTGGTGAACCTGGAACTGAGCCAATAGAAACAGTTTGGAGAGGAGCCACTGACTGCAGTGGAGGAAGGTATGCCTTTGTCTTTACTGTGGACAAGTCTAAATCTTGTTGGGGAAGGGCGGTGATGGACCACCAACAGCTGGAACAAAGACGGTAGCAGGGCTGGGGATCAGTGACATCATCCGAGCAGCGCTGGGAAATGTGTTGGCCATTTTTGGGGCTACTGTAATGTCGGCAAACAGTGTACTGCAGAGTGGATGAGGTGAACGGACAAAGTACAGATTTAGTGTATACATCATAATGTAAATAACCGCAACAAGTCTACAATCACATGCAAGAACACAACTTTTCAATTGTCCACACTGAATCTCCTCAGACCTGCTTTTATATTAGAGTGTGTGTGTATGTGCGTGTGTGCGTGCGCAGCAGTAGACAATGGAGTTGTGGAGTGGTCACAGAGTGACTGAGCCAAAGTAATCTATTTTCATCATTATTATTAACAGATGTAACTTTCCAGCAGCACCTACAGGTGGCAGGCACGACTCACTCCAGTTCCCCATGGCAGAAAACAGACCTGAGTGACTTTACAGTGAAGGGCGTCTCTGCCTGGCTGTAGTCTGAGGAAGCTTTGGTTCAAATACAAAAATGATTTAATTAGTCAGAAGTGTGGATCCACACCGCAGACTTATCCATCTGAGCTGCACTGATCAGAGCCCCCACACAGATGGTGTCACCGGACCTGATTGCTGCTGTTCATTATCAGGAGACAGCAAAGTGTGTGTGGTTTCAGAGTTCAGCTGATCCTGATGATGGCCCCGAAGCTTCCTCAGACCTGCAGCCTGGTAGGGTGTGGAGCACTGTTCACGTCTCTGTTCTGTGACTTGTAAACAGAACAAGTCAGGGATGCTGTCCATACAGTAGGTGCTACAGTAAATAAAGAAAAATGTTTTATACTTGGGCTCTGTGGCCGCTTGACATCTGCTCCTCCTGCACACATCCTAATAAACAAGCTGGAGGTACCAAGAAGACTTGATAAAGAAGAGTTGAGAGATTAGATTTGATTGACTAGAGCTTTTGTTTATATACTGTGGGATGTACACACTACATCTGTGAACTTACTGTCTGCTGGGCTCAACAGTACCGGGTTGTTTGCAGCTACAGTAGTCCTCAACATGATCACATCTGGAGGGCCTTACTGTCCGAGTCTTGCTGTAAGAGATGGTTGACAAATATATGCATCCAAACATAAGAATCACGCAGTATTTAGTCACAGCAGTACACAGAGTGCATGTTTTTACTCTAGATGTTGACACCACAGTTTACTGTAGTGATGCGTGGTAAAGAAGGAGCACGGCGCACATCAGTGAAGGACTGGTTCTCAGCGTTTATCTACTTGGTGTGAATTGATATGAGGACCTCTGCAACGTAAACAGATACTCTGTGTACTGCTGATACTGAATACTGTTTTTTCTGTTGTGCTGCATACAAACTAATACTGCCACTCACACCACTCCTTGTTTTGGAACTGACATGTTCCGTGACATCATGTGCATACCCTCTGTTAGGATACACTGGTGCAACCATTGTTATGTATTCTTTAAATTTCCTGTTGTTCAACAGAAATAAGTTTTTCCTCTGTGAGTATTTATTATGGTAACACCATGTTACTCTCAATATTTACTCATCAAAGAGCTTTTTATTCCCTCAACCCCCCCCCCCCCCCAAAAAAAAAAGTGCAGTGACATTTTTATGCCCATAGTATAGTGATATATAATTTCTATTTAAAAAAAAATATATCTTTCTTTAAATAGTGTAGAAGCATGTGCTCAAAATGTCAGTTGGTGTAACCTTTATTAAAACTGAACTCTGTTCTGTGTGCCTTGTTTGTTACAGTAGACACTGGGGTGATGAGACAGGCTGTCCACAGATGGAGCTGGAGTCTCTTTCCACATCTCAGGAGGACGAGACAAAGACACAGACTCAGATGACCTTCATGTGTGGTAAGAATTGGTATTCTGAGCTGTGGAACCAAAGAACAGTTGTAGAATTTGATTTAAAATGTGTTTCATATGTACTGTCAACAGAGATGAAAGAGCTCTAAGACGACGCTTCATGAGCAGCTGGGTGGAGCAGTGGTTAGCACTGTGGCAGCACAGGAAGCAGGTCACAGGATCGAGTCCACCCCGACCAAACTTTAACAACATGTCTTTTTGTCTTTTCTCTAGGCCAGTCCCTGCAAGGACAATAAGAAGATCCATCAAAACAAAGACAGTTTCTTCTGGACATTACACATGGAGGATTATTACTCTGTACAACAAAGGAATTTCACTTCCAGTCCTCCCATTTTCTATATATCTGGTTTATAGTTTTTCTTAATAAAAAGACAGCACTGTACTCAATGAATATTTTCTTGAATTCAAAGCCATATGTACATAGTCATGTGAAAAAATTGACACCCCATTAAATATTCAGTTCTTTATACAGAAATGTTCACATATCCATGTCTAACCTTGTTTTTGTTTTTATTTGCATTTTTTAACATTTATTTTATCCATTTTAAGTGTGAATGAATGTTTGGGTGTCCTAAAAAGATGGGGGGGGGGGTGTCCTAATTTATTCCTTACTGTTTAGAATTACATTTTACAGAAAATTTGAAAAAAAAAAAGACTTTATTTTTAATTGTTTAGTTGTATTACACGAATCTCCCTGTATTTTTAACATTGATATTAAATATCCGTTTGTCTAAATATGTTAAAAAACACACACACACAGGCTTATACAGGGTGTCCTAATTTTTTCACGTGACTGTATAATCCATTGTTCCTGTTATTCCTCCATCTTCATCATCCTCTGGACTGAGATGGACAGTAGTTTCTCCCTGTTGTCCACGATGCCGTCCCAGACTGAGCTGGGTCCTTTGTTGGATGACTGGCCTGGCTTCCAGACTGTTCTGCTGGAGGTGCTGGGGTGATGTCACATTCATTTTATTAACCCAATGACTGCCACAGGCACTGCGGTGCGCCGTCAGCCCCTAGTGGTCAAGATTTTTTTCAAGAAAATATTCAGTTCAGATGTCAGAGATTTCCAAGGCTATAACTTGAAAGTGGTAAGAGATAATGGCTTACTGTCAAATAGAAAGATGTAGAATATGATCCAAAGTTTGAGATAGGAGTAAATTTACGCATCTAATTTGCATAATGCCACGGCAGCCATATTGAATTACATAACTTTCAGTCAAAAGTGGACTTACAAAGAATGGTTCTGCTTTTTGTCACCGTTTCTTGTTTTGGGGATTTTGTTATCTTCAAAGTATATGAACCAGAAAATCAGTACAATGTAAATAAACAAATTCGTCACTTACCGCTGACCGGGTGGCTCACTCGCTTTGTCCTCTTGCGGCATCCTTGTCGTTATATTCTCTTCTGTAGGTCATTTTATTTTTCCCCCTCACATCCAGAAACTGTTACGATTATTCCACCTCAATTTCGCTTTTATCCCGCCGCTATTTATCTTATATGACGACACGGAACCGGCGTAATTGTTCTCTCCAGTCACATGGCGATGGCATCGATAGCAGGTGAACATCAGCCAGCTTCGCCCACCCTCTGTAATAACAAAATGTATATATTTACCTTAATAAGCTAAATAATCTCTTTTTAGAATCATAGATGGAAAAGTTGGGAACAAATGCCTCGTCTGTCTTGCGATGGTGACAGCGGTGGTGAACATCAGCATTCGTTTACAAACTCTTCTTCTGTGGTGTCCAGAAGTGAGGTTTTAGGATGGTTCTATGTCCGCCATAAGTCTTCCAAGGCAAGAGCAGTAAGTTATACGTGTCTACCACTTTGTGAGGTGGAATTCTTAGTACAACCTAAATCAACTGGGGAGTTTTTGGCCACGTCATATAATGCCACATAAGAGGCGCAGCGCTGCGCCTGTGTGCAGTGGGGGCACTATCAGTCCATGAAATCTTGCCACAGGAAGGGTTAAATGTCCCAAAAGGGCAATTTGGTTTGCAGCAGGGTGAACAAGCACAACCATACATATAATATAAAAGATATCAAACAACTTAATTTTAAAAACATGCATGCATAACATAATCACTTTAATGCAAATTGTGGTAGAGTTCTGTAAGGAGCATGTCACAGTGAAGTGCCTCAGCATGTCATAATGAGTGGCCACATACAGTATAAAATGGATAAAAATGGCAACAATAATTTATCATTTAAAATCACTAGAATGGATAAAATGGGTTAAATGAACAATAAGTGTTAAAAGAAATAACTTGCTACAAAGGACAATAAATACGATGAAGAGCATTTGACCTCCATCGTGTGGGCTCTGTGAAGCAAACGTGTTGTTAGCCACTCGGTTGTTCTCACATAATACAAGTGTTGCCTTAGGGTGATAATTAGTTACAAGTGAGTACCCCCCCCCCCCAGAGTGTACTGAAGTGAAGGTATAGAAGCATGTACTGAACAGTAACCACAGTTGCCAGTTTGCCACATTTCTCAACAATCTGATAGTCCCCCATACATTAGTAACTTTGCAATCTTTTACTTGTGAATGTATGACTTATCACTCAGAAGTTTACATTTTGTTCTCAGCAGTTAGTTTTCTCCACCATTTGTGACTTTTTTTTTTTTTAACATATTTGTAACTTAAATTTCAGGTTCAGGTTACTTTATTTGTACCCGTAGGTAGATTTGTTTTGCAGTTGGTGACATCCATATTTACAAGCCACTAATTACATTCAACACAGACACAAACACAGGCACACATCTTACAAAATAAGTAAATATAAAATATGTACAATATAATTTTTATAGCTTGTTCAACTCTTTGACAGCAGCAGGGACAAAGCTGTTTTTGTAGCGCTGGGTTCTACTTTTTGGGACAGCAAACCTCCGTCTGGAGGGAAGAAGCTGAAAGTTGCAGTGCAAAGGGTGGGGGGAGTCATTTAAAATAGAGTCGGCCATCCTCTGTACTTGTCTGGTGTACAGGGATGTCAGGCTCAGCTGTGACTCACCAAGCAAACGACTGGACCATCTGACTACCTGATCCAAGGATTTCCTCTGTTTCAGTTTTATCTGACCAAACCATGACATTAAAGAAAAGGATAAAACAGATTCAATAAAAGCCCGATAGAACATAGTCATTATGGTTCGGTCAATTTGGAAGCGTGCAAGTTTCCTCAAACAATGCAAATTTTGCTGACCCTTTTTGCACACCCTTTCACACAAATTTGTGAGAGTTTCCTCATAAACTAATAAAAAAAAATTCTGAATTTAGTCTCGTTTTGGCCGCGCGGTGGCGGCGTGGTTAGCACTGCGGCAGGACAGCAACTCACCCTTGGCTGGGGGATCCTGGGTTCGATCCCAGCCCCCAACCAGCAGTGATCTGTGTGGAGTTTGCATGTTCTCCCCGTGTCTGCGTGGGTTTACTCCGGGATTTCTCCGGTTTCCTCCCACATGCCAAAAACATGCAGGTTAGGTTAATTGGCATCAAACTGGGGATTCTAAATTGTCCTTAGGTCTGACTGTGAGAGTGAATGGTTGTCTGTCTCTCTGTGTTGGCCCTGTGATGGACTGGCGTTCTGTCCAGGGTGGACCCTGCCTCTCGCCCATTGATGCTGGGAAAGGCTCCAGCCCCCCCCCGCGACCCGAAAAAAGGATTAAGCGGAAGATGATGGATGGATGGAGTCTCATTTTGGCATAAATTTTACATTTGACACTTGGTTTGCATAAATTTGTATTTTTCTTCATACAGACATTTATTTGTACCTTATCTTTCATAACTTTATAAAATTTGCTATTTATTGGCAAATTTTTAAATATTTTTACACAATTTGGTCCCTTTTTCTCATTTGGTTACAGCTAAAACTGAACGAAAGAACAATGATAACACCAAACACGATTTTTAAGTTTACTAAAATGACAATATGCAGTAATTTCTAGTCAGAATGCTGGGTGTCATGATGTCGTCGGCCTCCGTCGGTCTATGATGACCATGGAAGAGAATCCTAAATGTCTACTCTGCTGGAACAGCACCGCCTGTGGCTGAACAGGCCGATGCGCGAATGACAGTCCCTGTCACACTTGTGGGTGGTCTCCGTGCTGCTGGGTCTGTGGCGGTTCTTCCTGCGGGTCCTTTTTTCATCTGCTGCAGCAGTCAGTCTCTCTTCACCCGCCTTGAGCTGTCTGGTCAGGGTGCCTCTCCATTTGGAGCTGTCCGTTGCAAGGTCCTCCCAGCGCTCTGTGTTGATATCCAGGGCCTTCATGTCTCTCTTGCAGACGTCTCTAAAGCGCAGCTGTGGGCGGCCAACGTCTCTCCTGCCAGTCGCCAGTTCTCCATAGAGGACGTCTTTGGGGATTCTGCCATCCTCCATACGGTGAACGTGGCCTAGCCAGCGGAGCCTGCGCTGCCTGAGTAGAGTGAACATGGAGGGAAGGCCGGCGCGGGACAGAACTTCTGTGTTGGGCACTTTGTCCTGCCAGGATATGTCCAGGATGTGGCAAATGCAGCGCAAGTGGAAGGAGTTCAGTCTCTTTTCCTGCCGGGCGTATGTTGTCCACGTCTCACTCCCATAGAGCAGTGTGCTGATGACACAGGCGTTGTACACTGCCATTTTCGTCTTGACAGAGAGTTTGGGATTCTCCCACACTCATGTGGTGAGGCGAGTGAGTGTGAAGGCTGATTTTCCAATCCTCTTGTTGATCTCTGTATCAAGGGAGAGGTTGTTGCTGATCGTGGACCCCAGGTACGTGAACTGATTCACGACCTCCAGCTTGTAGTCATCAGTGGTGATGGTTGGTGGTGCTTCCGTGCCTTGTGCCAAGACGTTAGTCTTCTTCAGGCTGATGGTAAGCCCGAAGTCCTTGCATGCCTGGGAGAAGCGGTCCATCAGGGTCTGAAGCTCCTGCTGTGTGTGGGTTGCGACTGCAGCGTCGTCTGCGAACAGCATGTCTCTGATTAGAGCCTCGCGTACTTTGGTTCTGGCTTTCAGGCGGGCGAGGTTGAAAAGCCTGCCGTCAGATCTTGTGTGCAGGTAGATTCCCTCTGTTGCTGTGCTGAAGGCATGCCTCAGGAGCATAGCAAAGAAAATCCCAAATAGGGTTGGCGCAAGTACACAGCCCTGTTTCACTCCGCTGCGTATGTTGAATGGCTCTGAGACGTTGCCATCGTGCTGCACTATCCCCTGCATGTTGGTGTGAAACGATTCGATGAGGCTTTGCAACTTTGGTGGGCATCCTATCTTTGGCAGGATCTTGAAAAGGCCCTCTCTGCTGACCAGATCGAACGCTTTGGTGAGGTCGATGAAGGCGACATACAGAGGCATGTTCTGTTCTCTGCATTTCTCCTGGAGTTGGCGGATGGAGAATATCATGTCTACCGTCGATCGCTCAGCGCGGAAGCCACACTGAGACTCGGGGTAGACACGTTCGGCAAGCTTCTGTAGACGAACGAGAACAACTCGTGCGTAGACTTTGCCAACAACGCTAAGGAGGGAAATGCCCCTGTAGTTGTTGCAGTCGCTTCTCTCCCCTTTGTTTTTGTAGAGGGTGATGATCTTGGCGTCCCTCATGTCCTGTGGTACGGCACCTTCCTTCCAGCACTGGCAGAGGACGTCATGCAATGGCAGCAGTAGGGCGGTCTTGCAGTGCTTGATCAGGTCAGGGGGTATGCCGTCGTTGCCGGGTGCCTTGCCAGCGGCCAAGCTATCAATGGCCTTACTGAGTTCGACGATGGTTGGCTCGGCGTCAAGTTCGTCCATGGATGGCAGGCAGTCGATGGCATCAAGGGCTGACGGTGTCACGGTGTTCTGTCTAGAGTAGAGGTCGGAGTAGTGTTCCACCCATCTCTCCATCTGCTTGTTCTTCTCTGTGATCATCTCCCCAGTGGAAGATTTGAGGGAGGCCGTCTTGCTCTGAGCCGGACCAAGTGCTTTCTTGATGCCATCGTACATACCACGGATGTTCCCTGTTATGGCAGCGGTTTGAATGTCTTGGCTGAGCTGAGTCCAGTACTCGTTGGCACAGCGCCGAGCAGTCTGCTGAACTTTGCTTCTCGCAGCCCTGAGAATCTGGAGATTCTTCTCGTTTGGGTACTTCTTGTACTCAGCAAGTGCTGAGCGCTTGGCTTCAATGACGGGGGTCATCTCGGTCAACTTGGCATCAAACCAGTCCTGTGACTTCGAGGTCTTCCTCCCAAAGGTAGCCAAGGCTGTGCGGTAGATGGTGTTTCGCAGCTCTTCCCACTTCTGCTTTGCAGATTCTCCTCCTTGTGGTACACCAAGTTCCTTCTCAAAGGTGGAGGCAAACTGCTCAACAAGTTCTGGTTGGGCCATCTTGCTGAT
Organism: Pholidichthys leucotaenia; assembly: GCA_020510985.1. NCBI lineage: Eukaryota > Metazoa > Chordata > Actinopteri > Cichliformes > Pholidichthyidae > Pholidichthys > Pholidichthys leucotaenia. The sequence goes on from CM035836.1 coordinate 262,736,861, forward strand.
GTCAATCCGTGCCTTTCCAGGTTGTCTAGCACGATGGAATTTCTTCAGCTGCAGCTTGACCTTGCAACACACCAATGAATGGTCTGTGTCGCAATCTGCACTCTGGAACGAACGGGTGATTAGCACGTTCTTCAGTGAGGTGCGCCTGGTCAGGATCAAGTCTAGCTGGTGCCAGTGCTTTGAGCGCGGATGTTGCCAGGAAACCTTGTGTTGAGGCTTGGTCTTGAAGAACGAATTTGTGATGCACAGATCGTGATATGTGCAGAACTCGAGCAGCCGCTGTCCGTTGTCGTTCATTCTGCCCACGCCAAAAGGTCCAAGACAGGAGGGCCAGGAGTCGTGGTCAGCACCCACTCTGGCATTGAAGTCTCCAAGGAGAATGAGTTGTTCAGAGTTGGGGATGATCCTGACAGTTGTTGCGAGATTCTCGTAGAACTCGTCTTTTGCCTCTGGTGTGGCTGTCTGTGTTGGGGCATACACACTGACGAGGGTGACTGGGCCTTCAGTGGTGTTCAGGCGGAGGGTGAGGAGTCGTGCAGAGCCAGTGCTGCCCGGTTCCACCATCTTCAGCAAAGTGTTCTTCACTGCGAAGCCCACTCCGTGTTCCCTGTGTTCGTCACTGCCCTTTCCCTGCCAGTAGAACGTGTAGTCCTTCTCTCTCAGTGTGCCTGCATCAGCTAACCGTGTTTCCTGGAGAGTGGCGATATCCACTCCCAGTCTCTTCAGCTCATTATTGATGATGGCAGTCTTCCTGGTGTTGTTGATGTCCTTGAGGTTAGCAGCGAGTCCTGTCATCATAGTGCGGATGTTCCAAGTTCCCAGTTTTAGAGTTGGTCTCTTTTGTTTTATTGTCTTGCCTGGTGCAAAGGTTCTCAGCCTGCTGTTTGGATTTCTCCTTATCCCCATGCACCCAATGAGGAAAGCAAGCTGTGGCGGGACAACACCTTATTGGCTGGGGGCTGCCCAGCTTGAGGCAGGCGGTAGCTGTCCAGTGAGATCTGATGATCCCTCCCACCGTCAGGAACAACCCCTGGCGCCACGCTCTACGCCAATTGAGCAGTGGCTTATAACCAGTAACTGTCATTCCCCGTGTTTTGTCTACGCCAAAGGCGAAGCTGGAGTGTCCTCTCCAGTGATCCGGTGTTCTACCTTCCAGCGTTGGGCGTTGGTAGGATTCAAGCCTGGGCAGGAAGATATGGAGGACAAGATGTTGCCCATGCAGCATGTCCCCCCTCTCCATGTCACTGATGAATCCAAAGGAACAGCAGGGCTGCTACAGTTTGGCACCAGCGCCGTTGCAGGAGCTGCCAGAACGATGTTGAGCACAACATAGAACTGCCTTAGGGGCTCCGACTCCGGATTTTTCCTCAGGGTTGACTCCCGAAGCCTTTCCCGTGACCGGGTATGCCGCAAGGCAGCAGAGGTTTGAAATCAGGGTTTACCTTCCCCTAGATGGGCTACCTTCCCAGGTTGACGAGCCACCATCTACCCGAAGCATCTGGTTTTAAGGCGCCAGAGATCCGCCCTCGCCCCTTCTCCTATTAGTAAAAGCAGTTCCGCCGGGCTTAGAGACTAAACCACACGGGCAGGCTAGGCGTTGGACTTAGTTGTCAGAGGCTTTTCGAGACGCACGCCATAAGGAGCATTTTATGAGCACTGGGAGCTTAACCCCAGTGCCGCTCCTGGCTATGACAACCTTGGAACCAAGGTTGGTGACACCCAGTCATTCAACACCCAGTCATTCAACATAAACTGTAAATCCACGTTCAAAAATCAGTTACCTTTACGAACTTGTAATGGAAGAAATATTTTCATGAATGTTTTGTGGACATATTAGGAAAAAAGACATGCTAACTGTATGTGCCTGCTATGGTGCTGCAGCTGCATAAAGCTAATTTAAAGCTAACTAGCAGACTGTGGCCTTGTACAGACAGTTATGGATTTAGTGTCTGGATTATGATTTATCTTACCAGTGGACATGATTTGTTTTTTCAAAGTGGCAATCTTTGGTGTGGGTTCCTCAATAACCAGGGAGGCGCGTTCATGAGTGCGGAGCGGAAACTGAAGGAGGCGGGGCCTAGCTAGAAACCGGAAGGGAGAAGGGAGGGACCAGAAAAAATAACAACTGCACCTTTAAAACACTGTGGAGGAACAAAATAAGTTCAGACGTGAAAGTTTCAGAGTTTTTATTCCTCCATCATCTTGAGACACACTGTAGCGTTGTGCTGTGTGTGTGCTGTTGTGAGTGCGCTCCTCTGAGGCATGTAAAGTCAGCTCTTTTATGCAGACAAGAGAATGCATGGCACATTTACATAATGATATACATATCAGTCAATACATATCAATTGCGTGATTAACTGGTGCCAGAATTACTCTCCGCACTCTGGGGATGTATAACAATAGGACAAAAGAGAATGCATGGCACATTTACATAATGATATACATATCAATCACGTAATTAACTGGTTGTCCCCCAAGGGGCTCTGTCCGTATGCCAATTGTTCTGCTTCATGCCCAAGCTGAGTGTTGTGAATGTCCATGTAGATTGTGGTGGGTCACCACAATGCATACAAAATGCCAAGCACGCACATAAGGCCACACAATGAGGCTTTTGTACTTCACATGAGCAAAATAGCATGTGGTATAGTTTTTGCTCCTTTCCCTCAAGCAAAGTGGGGCATTTTTGCACCTGCCCTCAAAATACTGGTGGAAGATGATGCGATCCCGTTAAAACATAAATTAACTGTGGTTTATCACATCTTTGGAAAGCTGAGTTCAATTTCTCTAGCCACACCCAGGCCTGATTACTACCACACCTGTTCTCTATCAAGAAATAACTTAAATAGGGCCTGCCTGACAGAGTGAAATAGACCAAAGGATCCTCAAAAGATGGATCATGCTGCAATCCAGAGAAATTCAGGAACAAATGAGAAACAAAGTAATTGAGATCTATCAGCCTGGAAATGGTTATAAAGCCATTTCTAAAGCTTTGGGACTCCAGCAAACCGCAGCGAGAGCCATTATCCACAAATGGCAAAAACATGGAACAGTGGTGAACCTTCCCAGGAGTGGCCGGCCAGCCAAAATTACCCCAAGAGCGCAGCGACAACTCATCCAAGAGGTCACAAAAGACCCCACAACAACATCCAAAGAACTGCAGGCCTCACTTGCTGCAGTTAAGGTCAGTGTTCATGACTCTACCATAAGAAAGAGGCTGGGCAAAAATGGCTTGCATGGCCAAGTTCCAAGATGAAAACCACTGCTGAGCAAAAAGAACATAAAAAGTCATTTAGGTTTTGCCAGAAAACATCTTGATAATCCCAAACACTTTTGCGAAAATACTCTGTGGACTGACGAGACAAAAGTTGAACTTTTTGGAAGGTGTGTGTCCCATTACATCCGGCGTAAAAGTAACACAGAATTTCAAAAAAGGAACATCATACCAACAGTAAAATCTGGTGGTGGTAGTGTGATGGTCTGGGGCTGTTTTGCTGCTTCAGGACTTGGAAGACTTGCTGTGGTAAATGGAACTATGAATTGTGCCCTTCAGAGGTAAAGTGGGCTATCCCACAAAACCATTATTTTGAGAAAATGAGCTCTAAAGTTGAAATATTCTCAAAAAATCAGTGTGCCTATATCATTAAAAAGTTACCCCCTATAATTATTATAGGGGCTATCAGTGTGCCTATATCATTAAAAATTACCCCCTATAATTATTATAGGGGGTAACTTTTTAATGATATAGGCGCACTGATTTTTTGAGAATATTTCAACTTTAGAGCTCATTTTCTCAAAATAATGGTTTTGTGGGATAGCCCACTTTACCTCTGAAGGGCACAATTCTGGTGTCTACCAAAAAATCCTGAAGGAGAATGTCCGGCCATCTGTTCGTGACCTCAACCTGAGGCACACTTGGGTTCTGCAGCAGGACAGTGATCCAAAATGCATCAGCAAGTCCACCTCTGAATGGCTTAAGGAAAACAAAATGAAGACTTTGGAGTGGCCTAGTCAAAGTCCTGACCTGAATCCAATTGAGATGCTGTGGCATGGCCTTAAAAAGGCGGTCCATGCTCAGAAACTCTCCAGTGTGGCTGAGTTACAACAATTCTGCAAAGATGAGTGGGCCAAAATTCCTCCACAGCGCTGTAAAAGACTCATTGCCAGTTATCGCAAACACTTGATTGCAGTTGTTGCTGCTAAGGGTGGCCCAACCAGTTATTAGGTTTAGGGGGCAATCACTTTTTCACACAGGGCCATGTAGGTTTGGATTTTTTTTCCCCTTAATAATAAACACCTTCATTTAAAAACTGCATTTTGTGTTTACTTATCTTTGTCTAATATTTAAATTTGTTTGATGATCTGAAACATTTAAGTGTGACAAACACACGAAAAAATGAGAAAACAGGAAGGGGGCAAACAATTTTTCACACCACTGTATTTGCCCATCATCGCATCACTGAAAACAGCTTAGCTTTACACAGCTCCAACTTGAGTGTACAATGGATGATAATCCATCATAGGGTTAAAGTTTTGGTCACAACTTTAAGACTAAACTTTTCTTGTCGATAAGAGACAGTTTGCCAACGTAAAAACTGTTGGTGAACTGTTGTTGGACCTCTTACGAACCCTGACGAAGCCCCAACAGTCACAACATTCATGAACCTTCCTCAGCGTTCACCGCTCCGGGAGATGCTACTCTTATGTCCACATTCACTTTGGGCAATCCTCTCAGCCTCTTTCTGTCTTCATGATCTTGGATTTCTCCTGCCTTCTTCTCAGTGCAGCAACACGAGCTCACTCATGAAGACCCATTGTAACACGTACATATCCCACGCACTCTTTGTACTCCATCTGCGAGGTTTTACAAACACGGCTTCAATAATTGAGCAGATCCTCATCTGCCAAATGGGCTTTTCGTCCCAGAGGGTTCCTGGTGGCTCACTTCATTCCATTTCACATTTCCTTCGTTTTTATTCTTTTGTCTTCTCTCTTCTGTCTTTGCTGCCTTATAAGTTGATAATTTACCTTTTAGTTTAGATATTTATTCAACTTTGGTGTTTTTACAATTTCTGTAATATAAAAAGTCATATTTAATTTGAAAAATAATCAGAATTCTTCTTGGAGGACTTTGTGTTGGCCCAGACTTGTGCATTAATAACAGTGTGCTATGTAGCTTCGGTGCTATAGTAAAAATATTAGAGAATGTTTCCACCGAAAAGCTAAGCTGTGACATTTCTTTGTGTCTGTGTGATGCAATTTGCTTTAAAGATGGTTGACCTCAAAAGCTACAATAATCCAAGTCCCCAGAATAGGATGAGAATTTCATAATGCCAACGAATTTCATTACAGAATCACTTCTACAAACTTCCTTTGAGAACACACTTGAAACCAGTGGGCATAGCACTCTAATTTAAAAGTTTCCTTTTATTCACCTGATATCTTGGAACACTGGACAGTGTGTGTGCATATATTCAGATACACCCATGTTTTGAATGATTTATTCTGACAGGTTCTTCACTTGGTGTTTACAGCTGTGAATTTGTTTCATCTGTCAGGAGAATCTCAAAGGTTCATGCATGCACGACTCACTCCTGCAGCGCTACACAAATTATGCACTGCACTGCAGACATCTCCCCCCCCCCCCCCCTCTGGTCAGCAGAATGCACAGGTTCTGCCTGAGCAGTGATGAGAAGCACAGCACACATGCACTGGGCCAACGTTGGCAAGTTTACATCGGGAATACATCAAAGCCTTGCCAATGTGCAAACGACCTCTATAAGATGTATTCCTGATGTAAACTTGTTGCATCAGGCCGATGTTGGCGCAAAAACGCTCCATCCAAACTTGCCTGTTCCCAAAGGAGAGGAGCTTAACTGTTACTGATATGTCCTGTTTCTCATGAAAATAACATGGTCGACATGTTGACAAGAAAAAAAACCTGTTGATTTTCACCGGTGTGTCAGTTTAAGATCTTTAAGGGATGCCCTTGTTTTCTGTCTTTCCTGTTTTAGGATCTGATGGCCAAAGTGCGAGCAATGCTAGCCACCTCCAAGACCTTCCAGCCTCCCAGTTCCTGAAGAGTTCTCATTTTCATCATGTTGCCCCGTTCCCTGGAGATTTATGTGACCGGCAGTGTTTCAGCCATCTTTGTTTCATCACGATTCGAGTGTTTTCAGTTTACTGTATAACAGGTTGTAAGTGTGAAGTACACCAAAGTCCAAGTTTGGTTTTACACTTGAGCTAATAAAGCAGCTCATGTGATGAGGCAGTTTCTCACTGTTTATTATAGCCTTGTTGCATAAAGAATTAAATGTGAAAGGAATCTGTTCATTTTAGTTTGCATCGTTTTTTTTTTTTTTTTTAATAAGAATGAATCTCCTGAACCTAAAAGGCATCTGAAATCTCTCCTTCTATGAAGGTTTTGATCATTTTTTTTTTTTTTTTTTGCGTCTCCCTCGTCTATTCACTGCCGTTTGAGTAGAAGAGTGAAATGCTGGAAAGAAAAAGTGCTGTGAAAAACAAAAGCAGTTTTAATTCTTATTCTCAGCTCTGTTGTGTGGCCTTCTATTTCAGTTCCTGGTATGTATTGTAACACAGTTTGAGGACAGTTTTCTAATCCAGACTCTGAATAAAGTCAAGCAATTATCTACAGTACTTGTTTCTGATTTTTTTTTTTTCCCTAACCAAAAATTGTGATGAGCTTAGAACACTGGTATGGCAGTTGAGGCAGTTGAGTTTATTATGAATGTCAAAGGGTAATTTTATAGTTTGGGTTGGATCAGCTGACTCTCCATCCATCCATCCATCCATCTTCTACCGCTTTTCCGGAGGTCCGGGTCGCGGGGGCAGCAGTTCAAGCAGAGAAGCCCAGACTTCCCTCTCCCCAGCCACCTGCTCCAGCTCTTCAGAGGGGATACCAAGGCGTTCCCAGACTAGCTGGGAGACATAGTCTCTCCACCGAGTCCTGGGTCTGCCCCGGGGTCTCCTCCCAGTGGGACGTGCCTGAAACACCTCAAGTGGGAGGCGTCCAGGAGGCATCCTAATCAGATGCCCATACCACCTCAACTGACTCCTTTCAATGTGGAGGAGCAGCGGTTCTACTCTGAGCCTCTCCCGGATGACTGAGCTCCTCACCCTATCTCTGAGGGTGAGTCCAGCAATCCTACGGAGAAAGCTCATTTCAGCCGCTTGTATCCGCGATCTCGTTCTTTCGGTCATTACCCAAAGCTCGTGACAATAGGTGAGAGTAGGAACGTAGATTGACTGGTAAATCGACAGCTTTGCCTTAGAACTAAGCTCCCTCTTCACCACAACAGACCGGTACAACGTCCGCATCACTGCAGATGCTGCTCCAATCCGTCTGTCGATCTCTCGCTCCATTTTCCCCTCACTCGTGAACAAGACCCCAAGATACTTAAACTCCTCCACTTGGGGCAGGAGCCTGTCCCCAACCCGGAGAGGACAATCCACCTTTTTCCGGCTGAGGACCATGGACTCGGACTTGGAGGTGCTGATTCTCATCCCAGCCGCTTCACACTCAGCGGCAAACCGTCCCAGCAAGAGCTGTAGGTCATTGCTGGATGAAGCCAACAGGACAACATCATCTGCAAACAACAGAGATGAGATCCTGTGGTCACCAAGCATGACACCCTCCATTCCCTGGCTGCGCCTAGAAATCCTGTCCATAAAAATTATGAACAGGACCGGTGACAAAGGGCAGCCCTGGCGGAGTCCAACTCTCACTGGGAATGACTCTGACCGAGTGTTGGCAATGCGAACTAAACTCTCACAACGGTCGTACAGAGACCGAATAGCTCGTAACAACAAGCCCGATACCCCATACTCCCGAAGCACCCCCCACAAAAATCCACGAGGGACGCGGTCAAATGCCTTCTCCAAGTCCACAAAACACATGTAAACTGGTTGGGCAAACTCCCACGAACCCTCAAGAATTCTCGAGAGGGTAAAGAGCTGGTCCGATGTGCCACGGCCAGGACGAAAACCACATTGCTCCTCCTGAATCCGAGGTTCGACCAACGGCCGGACTCTCCTCTCCAGTACCTTGGCATAGACCTTCCCAGGGAGGCTGAGGAGTGTGATCCCTCTAAAGTTGGAGCACACCCTCCGGTCCGCTTTTTTGAAGAGAGGAACCACCACCCCGGTTTGCCATGCCAAAGGCACTGCCCCCGACCTCCACGCAATGTTGCAGAGGCGTGTCAACCATGACAACCCAACAACATCCAGGGCCTTGAGGTACTCGGGGCGAATCTCGTCCACCCCCGGGGCCCGGCCACCAAGGAGATTTTTAACCACCTTGGCGACCTCAGCCCCTGTGATAGGCGAGTCATCCCCCTCGTCCCCAAACCCTGCTTCCTCTGTGGAAGGCGTATCAGTGGGATTGAGGAGATCCTCGAAGTATTCCTTCCACCGCCCGACGATATCCCCAGTTGAAGTCAACAGTGTCCCATCCGCACCATACACAGTGTGGACGGGGAGCTGCTTTCCCCTCCTGAGCCGCCGAACAGTTTGCCAGAATCTCTTTGAAGCCGACCGAAAGTCTTGTTCCATGGCCTCACCGAACTCCTCCCATACCCGGGTTTTTGCTTCAGCAACCACCCGAGCTGCACTCCGCTTGGCCTGCCGGTACACCTCAGCTGCTTCGGGAGTCCCACAAGCCAACCAAGCTTGATAGGACTCCTTCTTCAGCTTAATGGCCCCCCTCACCACTGGTGTCCACCACTTGGTTCGGGGGTTGCCACCACGAGATGCACCGACCACCTTGCGGCCGCAGCTCTGGGCTGCCGCTTCAACAACAGAGGTGGAGAACATGGCCCATTCAGACTCCATGTCTCCAGACTCCCTCGGAATGTGGTTGAAGTTCTTCCGGAGGTGGGAGTTGAAGACCTCCCGGACAGGGGCCTCAGCCAGACGCTCCCAGCACACCCTCACTATACGTTTGGGTCTACCAGGTCTGAATGGCTTCCTCCCCTGCCATCGGATCCAACTCACCACCAGGTGGTGATCAGTTGACAGCTCTGCACCTCTCTTTACTCGGGTGTCCAAGACATACGGTCGCAGGTCTGATGATACGATAACAAAATCGATCATCGACCTGCGGCCTAGGGTGTCCTGGTGCCAGGTGCACATATGGACACCCTTATGCTTGAACATGGTGTTCGTTATAGACAGACTGTGGTTAGCACAGAAGTCCAATAACTGAACACCACTCGGGTTCAGATCGGGCAGGCCGTTCCTCCCAATCACCCCCCTCCAGGTTTCACTGTCGTGAAACCTGGAAACTTGCTGACTCTCAACTGTCCTTAAGTTGGATGTCCACACTGCTGAGGATGTCTGATAACTGAGCACTGGCTTCTATAAAAAATAATGTTGGTTTTCTCCACGTGCGGAGAAAAGCTCAGATCTTGTTCCTGAAAAGGCAGCCTCACCTCTGTCATAAGGAACTGATTTGGGTTCACACATTCTGACGAAGAACAAACATTTTCAAACTGATGACTGGAGTGTGACAAGTGTCTGTTTACAAACTGTGGAAGTAATCTTTCATGCTGATTTGTTCACAGATACAATGGTTCTGTGGTGGCAGAGTAATTTCAGAATGGTGATTAAACGCCAAGCGGACATCACGTTTTTACCCCTCAGCCTCTAAAGCGGCAACAGTGGCGGCATCAACACCTACCTTGTGATGACTGGCGCCTGGCGGCTGCCCCAGCCTTGGATGCGCTCTGCAGAGCGTGCCCAAATGCCAAGTCACGTTTCGTTACCTTGTATTCATACATGTGTAATGACAATAAAGTTGAATCTCAATCTCAATCTCGATAACTACAGAAAGAAATGACGTGGCTTTTTCAAATTGATACCATGGGCATATCTATGAAAGATCTCGGACGAATTTGAATTTGGGTGACCTCTGACCTTTAGGTCAGGGTCAAGTCAATTTTCCCTAAATCTTAGGAACGCAGTAACTACAGAAAGAAATAATGTGGGCTTTTCAAAGTGATATATGTTTATCTATGAAAAATCTTGGACAAGTTCAAATTTGGGTGACCTCTGACCTCAGGTCAGTTTTCCCTAAATCTTGGAATGCGATAACTACACAAAAGTGATGTAGCCCTTTCAAATCAATATTATCATGTCTAAGACAAGTCTTGGATGGCCTAGACCCTGATCTCTGATTTTGGGTTTGTGGTCAAACGGCCAATGTTAACATTCCCTTTGCACTATTACCATAGAACAAGCAAAGCTAGGCTCGTCAAACTTAGTACTCATGTTCACCCTGAGACCCTGACCTCTAACTATGGGTAGTTAATTTAATTCCCTTCCATAGCATGTGGGGCACCATGTTGTGTATAGGGGCAACACCTATCTCCGTTTCTCTATGACCCTAGGCCACACAGCTACTGTAAGTAATGAAAGCTACAGTGGGGGGGGGGGGGGGGGTCAGTCCTCTGGTAACTCTGTGCGTTAACTTTCTTTTCCCCATTCTGTTATGCTGAGCACCAAGCTAGAAGGCGGAAAGTACCATTTTTATATGGTCTTTGGTATGACCCGTGCGGATGCTCTACCAACTAGGACACCACTCCGGTTCTGACTATGGGTTTGGAGTCAAAAGGTCAAAGGTCATGGTTAGCTTCCTCAGTGGGACACTTTCAGTTTTTTGGGGGGTTTTTTACAAATAGTAATAGGATGGGTTTACACTTTGCATGTTCAACTTGGATTATAGAGGAATCCTTTACTTTTAATTTTATAAAAGGTTGGCACTTTATTCTAAATTTGTGGATTAATCTTTGATCAGTAAAGGTTTGGTTTGCACTTTATTCCCAATACGGGGAAAAATGTCTTTGTTTGAAATAAAAAGAACAGATTTGTAATAATTCCTTGTCTTTTGTAGTTAAATTACACACACACAGCTCAAATTAAGTTGAGAATCAAATGTGACATGACAAAACTCAGAGATTTTTTGGGAGGACACATTGCTAGCCCTAGTTTCATGGACTCCTATCCTCTGGACCATAGTTTTAACAGGCTGCGTTAACAAGTGTGTACCTGAACTCTGTACAGTAATTCTTTTCAAATGTCAGGTGCAGAGCATGTGGGAGAGAAGCACAAAAATAAAAACAGCACAGTATCTTTTCAAAAGTGAAGCCTCTGGATATGCATCTGGATCACTCTCTGGTGGGTAGTTGGAGAAAGACTTGAAGCCCCTTTCCTAACCCCATTATTGTGTGCTGCATTTTGCCAAACCGAAAATAAAAATATCCTCCTTGAATAGTTTTCAAATGATGGTAACTGTCCTCTTATGTAGTTCCTATCATGCTCCAGTATGTTCCAGTTGTCACTTTCAGATCTGTTTGGTTTTGATTATTTGATACTATAAGAACAGGGGTGTGGTCAGGTTTAGGTCGTACTCTCACTGGTGCCATTTTCCTTGTTCCGTGCTAAGGTGACAGTAGTTTTTAGTTCACCAGCAGCAAGTAAATATGTATAGAAATAGATATTTTGTAGTCTACATTAAATTTTTTTGTGACCAAATTTTTATTCATTTTCACATCCATAAAGGTACAACAAACCCAGTGAACTAAGTTCTCATTTAAACCATATACTGTACTGTAATCACACGAAGTGCCTTTGAAAAGGGAGAGGAAAAAAAACACAAAACCTAACACAAACAACAAAAACAATAAACAAACAAAAAGGGCCCCCAGATCCGATAATTTTAATTATCATTTATATAGAGAGATTGGAGGTTTGCAACAAGTAAGTACCAGGCCTCAAGTGTAGAATTCCTAGCCCCAAGTACACGAGCTATAGATAGCTCTAAATAAACAGTGTCCAAGTAAGTGGAGATCCAAGTGCGAGTACATAGAGAACGAGGGGGTTTCCATCGAGTTGTAACCAGTTTTTTTTGCTGCTGTAAGTCCTGCTAGAGGCCCTCTTTTCTTTGTAGGGGACAGACGTACATCAAACAGGTCATCCAAAAGAAATATGATAGGAGAATAAGAGAGTGTGACCCCAACCAATGTAGAAAGAGAGGAGGTAACCTTCTTCCAAAAGTTAGCCACTGGAGTGCATTCCCAAGATGTGTGCAAATAAGTGCCAACTGCCTTCAAAGGACAGAGTACAATAGGGGTCTGGAACCATTTTCATTATATAAAGTTTCCTAGATGTTAAATATACTCTGTGTACAAAATAATAATGAATTTGCTGATGATCAGGGTTTTTGGAAACTATATTAGTAGTGTCCCAAACATTATCCCAGTCAAAATCAGGGCACAGATCAGGAATGTCTGCTCTCCAAAGGGTGTTCAATGCCAGGGGTCTGTAAGAGTGTTGTAACAATAACCAATAGAGTCTAGACACTAGCCTGGTTGAGTTATTCGCAGAAAAAAACAATTTCTTGAGTGTATGCGACCTGAGGGGTTTCTGTAGTAAGATCCCACTAGCTTTAAGAGAAGATCTTAGTTGAAGATAAAAATGAAGTGTACGGTAAATTATATTTTGTGGTCAACTCTGGGAATGACAATAGACCATTCTCCACCAAAAATATCATTCAAAACAAATACCACTCTTCCTAGAGGGGAAAACTTATGGGGTGGCCACCAATCAAAAGTCTATATATAAATAATGGAATTCCTGGGTCCCATGGGAAAGAACAATCGCACAGTTTTTCTGCTTTCCTCCACACTGAGACCAGGTGTGATATGAGCATGCCATTTCTGACTGAGCGAGAGGTAGAGAGATGCAAGTTTAAAAAAAAAATGACAAGGGAGTGAGAGGCAATCATCTTTTCTTCTACAGGTACATCTCAAAAAATTAGAATATCATGAAAAAGTTTAATATTTTTTGTCACTCACTTCAAAAAGTGAAACCCATATATAGATTCATTGCACAGTGATATATTTCAAGTGTTTATTTATTTTAATTTTTGCGGCGGCATGAAAAAATAAATGCTGCGTTGGTGTTGGTTTTAAGCAGAGTTTATTAAATCATACTGCCGTCACGAGCTCCGCTCCCAGCGCCGTGCATGCGCGCCGGGAGTGAGCCCAGCGGCTCTCAGAGAAGAGGAGACACACAGTGCGTGTGTCCAGCAGCAGTTGAAGAATCAGAATGAGAGAGAGTTTGAGTTACAGAGTTGCAGCATGTATACCCAACTACAACAATACATCAAAGAGCATTCCCCAGCAGTTGGTATGATTAAAGAAATTGCAGAACAGGCATGAGACATTTGCATTTGAGAGACATACATCACAATAGGCAGATTTGCTAGACTCTGCTCCAGCTGCAGAACAAAGAGGTTACAAGGCACATCTACATATTGATCTCAGTCTCTAGGTCACAGTAAGGACAGGACGCATGAACACAATGCATGAAAGGTGACATTAACATCACAGTAGAGAGCCAGAAGAAGCGGGGCTGCCTGTAGACATTAATACACACATTTCACTGTTCTGTTAATTGCTCTAGCCGAGCACTGTGTCTGTCCAGTCTGTTTGTGGGGGTTACACCAAACCGCCACAATTTTGATGATTATGGCAACACCAGCAGATGACCTGGTTCCTCAAATCATCACTGACTGTGGAAATTTTACACTAAACCTCAAGCAACTTAGATTCTGTGCCTCTCCACTCTTTCTCCAGACTCTGGGACTTTGATTTCCAAAGGAAATGCAAAATTTACTTTTATCTGAACAGAGGCCATCTGCTGGTGTCGGTCCACTGTGTTTTAGCAAGACCAAAGTCAGCACAGTCATCTACCAGGAAATTTTAGAGCATTTCATGCTTCCCTCTGCTGACAAGCTTTATGGAGAAGGTGATTTCATTTTCCAGCAGGATTTGGCACCTGCCCACACTGCCAAAAGTATCAAAACCTGGTTTAATGACCATGGCATCACTGTGTTTGACTGGTTAGCAAACTCTCCTGACCTAAACCCCATAGAGAATCTATGGAGGATTGTCAAGAGGAAGATGAGAGACACCAGACCCAACAGTGCAGATGAGCTGAAGGTCACTATCAAAGCAACCTGGACCTTCATAACACCTCAGCAGTGCCACAGGCTGATCTCCTCCATGCCAAGCCACATTCATCGTCGGCCTCCGTCGGTCTATGATGACCATGGAAGAGAATCCTAAACGTCTACTCTGCTGGAACAGCACTGCCTGTGGCTGAACAGGCTGATGCGCACTGGTGTTCTACCTTCCAGTGTTGGGTGTTGGTAGGATTCAAGCCTGGGCAGGAAGATATGGAGGACAAGATGTTACCCATGCAGCATGTCCCCCCTCTCCACGTCACTGATGAATCCAAATGAACAGCAGGGCTGCTATAGTTTGGCACCAGCGCCGTCGCAGGAGCTGCCAGAACGATGTTGAGCACAACAGAGAACTGCCTTAGGGGCTCCGACTCCGGATTTTTCCTCAGGGTTGACTCCCGAAGCCTTTCCCGTGACCGGGTGTGCCGCAAGGCAGCAGAGGCTTGAAATCAGGGTTTACCTTCCCCTAGATGGGCTACCTTCCCAGGTTGACGAGCCACCATCTACCCGAAGCATCTGGTTTTAAGGCGCCAGAGATCCGCCCTCGCCCCTTCTCCTATTAGTAAAAGCAGTTCCACCGGGCTTAGAGACTAAACCACATGGGCAGGCTAGGAGTTGGACTTAGTTGTCAGAGGCTTTTCGAGACGCACGCCGTAAGGAGCATTTTATGAGCACTGGGAGCTTAACCCCAGTGCCGCTCCTGGCTATGTGGCGCACTATGTGGCGCACGCCACATTGATACAGTAATTAATCCAAAAGGAGCCCCAACTAAGTATTGAGTGGTACATGAACATACTTTTCAATCGGCCAACATTTCTATTAAAAAACTATTTTTTAAAATTAATTTTATGTAATATTCTAATTTTTTGAGAAACTGAATTTGGGGTTTTCATGGGCTGTAAGCCATAATCATCAAAATTAAAATAAACATTTGAAATATATCACTCTCTGTGTAATGAATCTATATAATATATGGGTTTCAGTTTCTGAAATGAGTGACAAAAAATATTTAACTTTTTCATGATATTCTAATTTTTTTGAGATGTACCTGTACAGTGCGCCAGGATACTTGAGAGCTGTGTTGCACCCATATCAGTAGAGGCCTGAGAGTGAAAGCCCAGCTATAGAGTTCAAAGTCAGGGAGTAACAGGCCTCCAGACTGCCTCTCCCGGTGCATCGTGTGGCGTCTAATGCGTGGTCGTTTATTTTGCCAAATGAACTTAGACACCGCATATTATCAAAGTTATGTTTAATAATTGCCTGAATCTTTGGAAAGATTTTAATGCCCAGATAAGTAAAACTTTCCGCAGTTGGTATAGGAGGAGGAACCGGGCATTCATGCATCGCCTGATTTAAGGGTAACAATGCTGATTTCTGCCAGTTTATTCTAAACCCAGATAGCTTGGCGTATTGCTCGAAGATAGATAAAATGTATGATATGCATTGCACTGGGTTATGAATATATAGTAATATATTATCCACATACAATGAAATGTGATGAAAAATGCCCTTAACACATATTGGAGAGAACAGAGAGGAGCAGCAAATGGTTTGTGCTACTGGCTCCAAAGAAAGGGCAAACAACAAGGGGCTTAAAGGACATCCCTGCCTTGATCCTCTTGAGATTGCAAATGGGAGATAACTATTTCTACCAGTAATTACTGCAGTCATAGGATTCCTGTGGGTTCCAAGGTTGTCATAGCCAGGAGCGGCACTGGGGTTAAGCTCCCAGTGCTCATAAAATGCTCCTTACGGTGTGCGTCTCGAAAAGCCTCTGACAACTAAGTCCAACTCCTAGCCTGCCCGTGTGGTTTAGTCTCTAAGCCCGGCGGAACTGCTTTTACTAATAGGAGAAGGGGCGAGGGCGGATCTCTGGCGCCTTAAAACCAGATGCTTCGGGTAGATGGTGGCTCGTCAACCTGGGAAGGTAGCCCATCTAGGGGAAGGTAAACCCTGATTTCAAACCTCCGCTGCCTTGCGGCACACCCGGTCACGGGAAAGGTTTCGGGAGTCAACCTTGAGGAAAAATCCGGAGTCGGAGCCCCTAAGGCAGTTCTCTGTTGTGCTCAACATCGTTCTGGCAGCTCCTGCGACGGCGCTGGTGCCAAACTATAGCAGCCCTGCTGTTCCTTTGGATTCATCAGTGACGTGGAGAGGGGGGACATGCTGCATGGGTAACATCTTGTCCTCCATATCTTCCTGCCCAGGCTTGAATCCTACCAACGCCCAACGCTGGAAGGTAGAACACCGGTGCGCATCGGCCTGTTCAGCCACAGGCGGTGCTGTTCCAGCAGAGTAGACGTTTAGGATTCTCTTCCATGGTCATCATAGACCGACGGAGGCCGACGACATAGGATTCCTATACAAGACCTTGATTATATCAATGAAAATCCACCCAAACCCCATAGACTCCAACACTGACCACAGAAAAGGCCACTCAAGATGGTCAAAAGCTTTGCAAGCATCTAGAGAAAGAACTGTGGCCGAGGAGCTTGTGTCTTTGATACTGTCTATAACATGCAGCAATCTTCTAACATTGTCTGCAGCCAGCCTGGATTTTATAAACCCAGTTTGGTCACAGTGCACTAATGTCAGCATATGACCTTGTAGGTGTCTTGCCAGGACCTTTGCAAAGATCTTTAGATCAGTATTTAATTCACGAGACAGGTCTGTAACTAGAACAATCTAAGGGGTCTTTACCTTTCTTAAGGAGCAATGAAATTAATGCTACATTCACATCTCTGAAGAACGAGCCCTCCTTGAGTGAAAAGAGAAGCTTGTCCAATAGTAAAGGACCTATCAAAGGCCAGAAGGTAGCATAGACCTCAGGCGGTATCCCATCCGGGCCTGGTGATTTGCCCCATGTATCTTTTTTACCGATTTTTCACACTCTTGCAACATAATAACATCTACCTCTGTAGCTTTACTACTTGATAGTTGAGGAAGCTGAATAGTGTTTAAAAAGCGGTCATATGCTGACTTTTCCAAAGTAGTCTCAGAGGTATATAAAGAGTGATAAAAAGATGCAAAAGTCACATTAACTTCCTTTGGATCAGATTGAATAGTGCCATGTCCTGTTCTAATACAATAAATATCTGAAAACTGTTCATCTGTCTTGAGACGCAAGGCCAGTAGATGGCTAGGCCTGCCTCAGTGAAAATAGTATATTTGCCTTGCTTTATGCATCAGGAATTCTGGGCAGTGCAGTGGCGGGGTGGTTAGCACTGCGGCAGCACAGCAACTCACCCTTGGCTGGGGATCCTGGGTTCGATCTCAGCCCCCAACCAATAGTGATTTGTGTGGAGTTTGCATGTTCTCCCCACGTCTGCGTGGGTTTACTCCAAGATTTCTCCGGTTTCCTCCCACATGCCAAAAACATGCAAGTTAGGTTAATTGGCATCAAACTGGGGATTCTAAATTGTCCTTAGGTATGAATGTGAGAGCGAATGGTTGTCTGTCTCTCTGTGTTGGCCCTGCGATGGACTGGTGATCTGTCCAGGGTGGACCCTGCCTCTCGCCCAAAGATAGGCTCCACCCCCCACCCACCCCCCACGACCCAAAAAGGATTAAGTGGAAGAAGATGAATGAATGAATTCTGAGCGGCGTCTTAAAATGGAATTAATCTCTTTTTTAACCAGTTCTTTATGGGCTGACATCACCTCACTATAGCTACGTTGCAATGATGCATCAAGGGAAGCATATTCCAATTCCAGCGTGGACAGTTTTGCTGTATGCTCTTTGTAAGTACCTTGAAGAAGCATAAAGAGTAGTTTTGCTTCTTATAAAGCCCTTTATCACCCTTTATTGTCATTCAACTGTACAACCAATCATGTACAGTAGAACGAGATTGTGTTTTACCTATCTACTGTGTTAATCACACACACCCCAAGTGTAGAATTAGAGGGCCGCTGCCATGCAAGGCGCCGCCACAAATTTCCCTCCTCCATTCCATTATTGCTGAGCACCAAGCTGGATGGTAGGAAGTTCCACTTTTATATGGTCTTCGGCATGACCCGGCCGGGATTTGAACCCCTGCCTTCCGGGTGTGGGGCGGATGCTCTACCAACTGAGCCACCACTCCACCACTTTACTGTCTCCCAGAGTATTCGTGCGTCAGAAACGGAGCCTTCATTGAATGCTAAAAAGTCATGGAGATTTGAGACAAATTGGGGATTGGAAAGGTTCATCTTGAAGCATTGATGTATTAAAGTGCCACCTAGTGGCTTTGCCAACCAAAGTATGAATGGAAATTGAGAAACAGAGAGGCTTATGGTCAGACCATACAACTGGTGTATAAAAAGAATTATGGGCATTAGGTACTAATTCCTCAGATATAAAAAGAAAATCTATCCTGGCAAATGGCCTATGCCTGCCTGAAAAAAAGAAATAATCTGTCAAGGATGGGTGTATCTTGCACCAGGCATCAACCATACCCCTATCGTTAGTCCACTGGTGCAAAGTTTCAGAGGCAATGCGTTGATCCCTGGTTTCAACACCACCTAACCTATCAATATTACTATCCCAAACTGTTAAAATCAGCCCCTAAGATTAAATGAAACCCACCAAATTGAACATTACCCGGGTTAGTACAGTGCATCCAAAAAGTCTTCACAGTGCTTCACTTTTTCCACATTTTGTTATATTACAGGCTTATTCCAAAGGGGATTAAATTCATTTTTTTCCCTCCAAATTCGACACACAATACCCCATAATGACAATGTGAAAAACATTTTTTTTGAGATTTTTGCAAATTTATTAAAAATCAGAAACTAAGAAATCACATGTACATAAGTATTCACAGCCTTTGTCATGAAGCTCAGAATTGAGCTCAGGTTCATCCTGTTTCCACTGATCATCCTTGAGATGTTTCTACAGCTTAATTGGAGTCCACCTGTGGTAAATTCAGTTGATTGGACATGACATGGAAAGGCACACACCTGTCTATATAAGGTCCCACAGTTGACAGTGCATGTCAGAGCACAAACCAAGCATGAAGTAAAAGGAATTGTCTGTTGACCTCCAAGACAGGATTGTCTCCAGGCACAAATCTGGGGAAGGGTACAGAAACATTCCTGCTGCTTTGAAGGTCCCAATGAGCACAGTGGCCTCCATGATTTGTAAATGGAAGAAGTTCGGAACCACCAGAACTCTTCCTAGAGCTGGCCGACCGTCTAAACTGAGCGATCGGAGGAGAAGGACCTTAGTCAGGGAGGTGACCAAGAACCCGATGGTCACTCTGCCAGAGCTCCATCATTTCTCTGTGGAGAGGGGAGAACCTTACAGAAGGACAACCATCTCTGCAGCAATCCACCAATCAGGCCTGTATGGTAGAGTGGCCAGACGGAAGCCACTCCTTAGAAAAAGGCACATGGCAGCCGCCTGGAGTTTGCCAAAAGGCCATGTACTTTAGGAGCCTTTTGCCAGTCACGCATTGCTGGGTCATTGCACTAGACATGCAGTCGTTAATCGCCGTATGGTGGTCAAAGTCGCTAAAAGACTGTGTTTCTCTCTATGCTTATTTGGACTAACTCAGACAGCTCCAGTTCTGCGAGTATTTACTGTGTGTTTTCCCTGGTCATCCTCACCTGTAGACTGTTGAGCGTCCTTGAAGACTCCTTGAGCTTCAGAGGAAACCATTGTTGAAACTGTTTGTCAGTATTGTTGTGTTTAATAAATGTGTGTGGTGTAAAACCCTGCGCGTAAATCCTCATCCTTTCACCCCTCGCTGTGCGCAATGGAGAGACACACGGGAAGGTTCATGACAGAATGACCTAGTCAATAAAAAGGATTTAGCGGGTTACACCCACACATACCTTTTTCTTTGAATAATTACTTATCAGTCTGAAAGCTATGTTGGACTTGACAGGGACACGCAGTTATCCTCTGAGTCTGGGGTGGGAGTGCTGACGTGCGCTCATGAAGATAGACGGGCTCATTGCCTCGGCAGGCACGTATTCCACCCCAGAGGACATACTGTGGTATGTGGACTTGGCGGATGCAGCAGCTCAGAGGTGCCCTCAGCTGGTGGATCATCCATAGGGAACTGAGAGGTCAACTCATCTGGCAGCGCTGCGGCGAGAGTTCGGCGGAGAGGTGAGGAAGTCCCCCAAGAAAACTGGGCTCACGCCGAAGGGAGGGTGCTCCCAGGGTTCCGTTGATCCTGCCCCACGCCAGAGTTTGGCGCCAGTTCCTGCTTCGACCCGATCAGCTCCAGCCCCCCGCAGACAGCGTCATCCAACGTTGAAACGCCAGGAGAAGCCCTCCTCGTCGGCAGCGGCCACTGCCTTTCCAGCTGCCATGAGGTCCACTGAGCTCAGAATCAGAATCAGAATCAGAAACAACTTTATTGCCAAGTATGCTTGCACATACCAGGAATTCTACTTATCACTAAGGTGCGCTCATATTAAGTGCTCCCTAATGACGCGGCAGCCATACAAGGCGCCTCATACAATGAGGGGTAAAGAGGGGGAGGGGGAGGGGATGACACATTGGGCAAAGAGAAAAAACATAGTTTATCAAAATAAAGCTCGTTTGAGCAAGATTGTGATCACATAGAAAAAAACCCGAGCTCTCCCTTGGCAACCTACCTCCGTCGCCATGGAGACGGCTCCTCCTCCACCCATTGAAGGGGACCAAATCGCCGTGGACACAGAGAGGGATGACAGCCTGCCAGCTGCAGCAGTTAACATCAAAGGCCGGGATGACAGGCAAGTGTTTTTTCTTTCAACTCATTTTGATGATAATAAACCTTGTCTGGCTCCCGGGAGAGGGACCCAGTTACAGCAGTCTGCTGGGCTCCCTTCATCAGCTGCAGCTTATAACTCTTTTCCTACCCCCTCTGTGTCTCCTCCATGTTCTCCTGAGCGTCGGTCGGTCCAGGATCAGCCGTCAGACGGTGGAGGAGCCAGTGGCTTTGGAGGATCCTGCTCCAGAGCCAGCACAGAGGTGTTTCCCTGTGGCCATGCCGGTGGGGTCCCCTTCATCTTCTCCTGGGCTGGCACCCGCTCAATCCCCAAGCGTGTCGATGGACGAAGGGTGGTCAAACCTGCTCGCCGCGCTCAACCGCCGGGTCGAGGAGCAGCATCATGAAAGGGAGGAGCAGAGACTGGCCCTGCTCGACCGCTGGATGGAGGAGGAGCGCCACGAGAGGGAGGCCTGAGGACGCGCTTCCCCGGCTGTAAAGGTTCCACCCCCCACGCCTGCTCAATCCCCGGGTGTGCCAGCGGATGAGGAGTGGTCGAACCTGCTTGCCGTGCTCAACCGGGTTGAGGAGGCGTCAGATAAGGATTCCCCAGTGCTCGAGCTCCTCGTGATCACTCCGCTTCCCTTTCCGGAGAAGACGGAGCTTCTCGGCATGGCTGACTCGCTGTCCAGCGCGGCGCTTCGCATCCCGGACTATCTGGTCCCTGAGCCGTCCAGGAGGAGGAGGAGGAGGAACTCCCGCCAGAAGAGGCCTCTGGTCTCGCCGGCGCAGCACAAGGTGGAACGCCCGGAGGGGGGAGACATCTCAGAGGCTGCTGAGGACGTCTCGTATCAGGAGGACAAGCAAGTTATTCCTCATTTCACTTTCATGTTTGATGAACACTTTTGCCTGCCTCCTGGCAAGGAGACTTGGGGTGTGCAGTCCCCTGAGTGCTCCGCCCCAGCGGCATATAGTGCTCCCATACCCGACCTCACCCAACCCTTTCTGTGTACCCCTACGAGCTCACCGGCGCTGGATCCAGGTCACTTGAGGGGAGAGGAACCAGAGGCCCCGGAGGGTCCAGCTCATGGGTCAGCGGAGAGGCCATCCTCGGCCGCCACGCCAGAGGAGCCGGTGGCGTGGAAGACAGCACACGGGAGCACCAGGACAGCAACCACCATCACGCCTGCTGCAGGGGCCGCCACAGCAGAGTCATCCCCCGGACCAGACCTCCAGCCAATGGCACCCCGAATGCCATCATCGGCATCGCCGGAGTCCTGGACGGTGGTAGAGCTTGAGCACAGGCAAGTAATCTCTCCTGTAGTTTTGTTGCCTATAGTTGAGAGATCTTGTCTGGCTCTTGGGGAGGAGAGTCAGGTGCAGCCCCCAGCCACATCTGGGCTTCCCTCGCCGGGCTCTGCTGCTGCCGGCGACCCAAACTGTTTCCCCTCTCCCGTCTCCCTTGAGCTCCATCCTAGGGTCGCCAGAGAGGAGCCGCCGCAACCTGGGTCGCCCACAGACGATGACAAGGGTCCAGTTGTCCCGGAGAGAATCGACGGGGATGCAGCACCCGATGTCCGAGTCCTGGACGGTGGCAGAGCCTGAGTTCAGGCAAGTGTGCTCCATTATGTCAGTAATGTCAATGTTGATGTCACACTGCCCGGCTTATGGTGAGGAGGACTCGGAACAGCTAGGAGTAGCCCTTGGGACTGCCTCACTGGGCTCTATCACTGCTGGCGACCCTGACCCGGTCTCTCTTTCTCTTCCTCCGGGTTCAGAGCCCCCTGCCAGTGTCGCCGGATAGCAGCTGATCTCACCAGAAGCCGTCAAGGATCGGGGTCCAGCGCCAGAAGTCGTGAGGAGCATTACCTCCCTTACTCGGGAGACCACCGCCGGTGCAGCAGAGCTCCAGCCAGAGGCCACTGCGGGTGCAGCAGAGCCCCATCCGGAGGTCACCGTGGGTGCAGCAGAGCCTTAGCTGGAGGTCACCGCAGGTGCAGCGGAGCCGGCCCGGTTGGGGTCCTCCGCGGGTGCAGTGGAACCAGCCTCGTCAGGATCCATCGCGGCTGCAGCTGTGTCCCAAGCCGGGACCACCGAGGGTGCCATGGATCTGCCTGAAGACGCTGTGGCCCCCTTCTCCTCCCTGTCTGACGCTGTGGGGGTTCCCTTTCTATGGTCTGGTCACCCCCCTGTGAGCCTTCCGGTGGGCAGGCCGCCTCCTGCTTCATCCTGCCGGCCCTGGTGGCTTTACAGCACTGACCAACTAAGGTTCTGGGCCAGATGGCCCGTGCATTCCAGCAGGCCACCGGACTCTGTCCTCCGAACTGCCTTCTGGGCCTGGGACTCTGGGTGGCCTCCCGAGCCTCCACGTCCTTGGACTTAGGAGGGCTATTGTGGACCCTGGGCAGGGTATTGTGTTCCCACCTTTCCTGTTCCCCCTACCTCCCACCTGGGTTCGTGTTGTTTGTTCCTGTGTGTGTGTGTGTGTGGGGGGGGGGGGTCTGGGAGGTTACTTTGGTTGTCTGGGAATCCACCCCTTAAAGGGGGGGCTCTGTCAGGAGCCGAGCCAGCTTGGTTTCCCCCGGCTCAGCCCTGGCCTCTCTGTGGGTTAGGTGCCACTTTGTATGTATGCTAGTATGTATTTCTGTGTGCGTTGCCGTACCTGTGGCCACTGCTTTCTGCCGGCAGTGGTGAGGCGGCCCCTTGGACTTGCGCTGGTGGGGGCGCTGTCTGACTATCTGCTGGTCCGACCGCGCCCCCTATCTTATTACTGTCAGCTGTTCCCACTCCTGTTTGCCATCTCCCCGCTTCTTGCCCAGGTGCGACCAATTTACCATCCCCAGCAATGTGTGTACTTTAGGAGCCTTTTGCCAGTCATGCATTGCTGGGTCATTGCACTAGACATGCTGTCGTTAATTGCCGTATGGTGGTCAAAGTCACTAAAGGACTGTGTTTCTCTCAATGCTTATTTGGACTAACTCAGACAGCTCCAGTTCTGTGAGTATTTACTGAGATGCACGGGAGGGTTCGTGACAAAATTTATTTCTAAGTTTTTCTGTCACCAACTTTCCCTGACAGCCTCAGCAGTCTGCCATTGGAGGCATGCATTTTAAAAATTAAAAGTTTTTAGTTAATTGGTATAGAGTGGCAGCAAAATAATTAATAGTTTGTACATTAATTTGAGGATATTTTCCAATGGAATCATTGAAGCTGCTTAACCCACACTACAGTGGCTGGGCTCCGTGAAGCCGGGGTAGATCTCGCTATTCAGCCTCCTGGCTGAATAAACTTAACTCGGTCTCATCACTGGCTGAGGCCACAGCATCAGGAACAGCTGGCCAAGGAGCTGTAGATTTGTGGGAAAACAAAATTACTGTGGGGAAAAATGCACACTCACACGACAATAACAGGACAAACCAGCTGCAACTATTGTGTTTGCTTGGCAACCTCTGTGGTCTGCTTGTCAATAGCGAAGTTACAGTGACAGGCCTATAATGTATATATAGCCTATATCAAATGCATGTAATGTGCACATACACATGCTCGTACACATGCAATAATTTACATTTGTCCTGTTCCACAGATCACCTCTTCCAACCATTCTAAGCTAGGGGAAGGTGCCATTCTGCAGAATGATAGGAAGCGATCACACTGACAGATGGTCCATACTTTAGGGATCAAACCTCAGTCAGCACGGAACCGGCACTACAGTGAGAGTAGGCCTTAAGCCTTGTTGATGCTACACCTCCACTCTGATGTACTAAGATGCATGTCGGCTTTGGACAAGGCTGGTGCACATGCGGTTGTATATATACTTAATTTTTTCGTCTACTATACCAAGCGTTTGACACATTTGCATAACCGTCATTTGTAGTTTCACCCCAGTCCTATAGGTAGTGCCAATGTGCTGATGTGTTATTGTATTGTTTTAAGGACAAATTGTGCAAGAGTGGATAACGGCAGACATCTTCACACAGTTTCTCCTCAAATATTGATTCCATCCATCCATCCATCTTCTACCGCTTAATCCTTTTCAGGTCGCTGGGGTGCTGGAGCCAAGTTGCTCAAATTGCCGCTTTTCACTGCTTTCTCTGCTCAAGCTACTGCTTCAAAATGATTCATGTATGTTTATTCTCATCTTTCTCTTTGTCTTCTTCGTCTACTTTGACTTTGTCTACGGTGTCGGTAGAACCACCTCTTGAATGGGAGGTTCAAGCTTGTGTATGCGTAAAGCATAAACCCAGCTTTGCCCGTCTGGTCGATTGCGGGGCTTGTGTGATGAAAATTACATCATTGTCTGCAGGCTCCACGAGCCCTCCACGGCTGAGCCCGTTCAGCCCAAATTTTGTGACCATGTTGCCTGGGGACATTGACTACGCAAGCTCCAACCTCCCATTCAAGAGGTGGCACTACCAACACAGCATACATGTTCAAAGTAGATGAAGAAAACGAAGAAAATGAGGAGGACGAGAATAAACATACATGAATCATACACGTATTGAAAACGGATGGGTGAAAACACCTGATTCTAATTTCACCTTCAAATTACCTGCTAATCTAGAGGTTCACAGACTTTTGCCACTCACAGATAATAATAATGAATTATATTTATATGGCACTTTACATGTCAAGTGACATCTCAAAGCGCTTACAGTGAACCCATTATTCAGTCACTCCACAGACAATGGTAGTGGTTAGCTACTGCTGTAGCCACAGCTGCCCTGGGGCAGACTGACAGAAACATGGCTGCCAATCCACGCCAACGGCCTCACCGACCACTACCAAACATCAATACACACTCATACCCAGTGTCATGGACACTGGAGGCAAGGTGGGTAAAGTGTCTCGCCCAGGGACACAATGGCAGGATGGCTGGGGAGCACGAAATTTGAACCACCAATCCTCTGGTTATTGGATGATCCTCTCTACCTCCTGAGCCACTGCCACCCACATTTCCCTCCTCCGTTACATTTTTGCTGAGCACCAAGATGGATGGCAGGAAGTTCCATTTTTATATGGTCTTTAGCATGACCCGGCCAGGACTAGAACCCTGACTTCCCAGTTGTGGGGCGGATGCTCTACCTCTAGGCCACCACTTCGGTATGTAATATCAGATCATTTTCTTCAGTAGATAAATGACAAAGTAAAATATTTTTTCTCATTTGTTTAACTGGGTTCTCTTTATCTACTTTTAGGACTTGTGTGAAAATCTGATGATGTTTTAGGTCATATTTATGCAGAAATGTAGAAAATTCTAAAGGGTTCACAAACTTTCAAGCACCGCTGTATTCAACCTGATGTTTAGCATTTAGGCTGCAGTAGCATTTTTTAGTATGTAAGCCAGAGAGAGCTGCATTTTAGCTGAGGCTAGTTCAAACTTCAGTTCACTACAGTAATCATCAGTCTGCCCTTTGCCACTAAGGGAATGCTGCAGCAACATAACAGGAATAATGGAAGAGCTGCTTCAAGCCTCAGGCCTCAACAACACTCCGTGTTAGTTCCCCCGAGAAACATAGATGACTGACAAAAACAGTCTTGACTATTCACCCATCCGTCCATTTTCTTAACTGCTTATCCTGCTGTGCATTAAATAGAATGGACCAGTATGTATTCTGTATATACAGCGGGGAAAATAAATATTGAACACATAAACATTTTTCTCATTAAACATATTTCTGATGGAGCCACTGACCTGAGATTTTCACCAGATATCAGTAACAACCCAAGTAATCCATACATACAAAGACATCAAGGCAGTTGTGTTCACAAAATAAGTTATATTTAATAAAGTGGAACAAAACAGGGAATCAGTATTGAACACAAAGAAAAAGAGATACAAAAAGGCATAGTTCAGTGATGCCTGCCTTTGATCCTTGATGATGTCATAGCAAGTCCTATGATCTTTGGTGATGTCATAGCTATGTCGTAGCTAGGGGAAATCTTTAATGATGCCACCTCTGGATGTAGCCGCCATTCCCCCGGGAGAGCCGATCTGCTGCAAGGTTGGCTTGGCCTGGTACATGCATTACCCTCAGTGACATAAGCTTTGGATCTGACCACTCCAATATAACCTAAGCCAGTCTGCAAAGGCAAGAGGATCCCAAGCCCCCCGCCGCCCCCGCCTTTTTATGTAGGCTGCTGCCACTGTGCTGTCTGTTTGCACCAGTACATGACAGTCCCTCAGCCTTGGCAGAAAATGCTGCAGAGTTAAGTAAATGGCCTGCAGCTCCAGGACATTGCTGTGCTGCATCAGCCAGGGGCTCTGCCACTGACTGTTGACCCCTTTGTCCTTGCAGATGGCCTACTCCAGCTGACAAGGGAGGCGTGACTTTGCCTGGCGGGGTAGAACTGGGTCCAGGCTGGTGCCCCTCTCTACGTTGGCTGGCTGCTCCCACCAACGGAGAGCTGCCTTAAGTCTGCCTGTTCACCAGTGCTTTGGTCTGCAGAATTCTCTGTGGGCAAAATCTGAGGCTTCAGAGGTAGTGCTGAATAGACCGCATGTTCACCTGTGCCAGCAGAACTATGCATACCATGGCTGCCATCAACCCTAGTAGGTGAAGGCATAACCTCCACATCACCTGCGCCCCCAACTGAAAATAGGACAAGCCAGTCTTGAAGGTGGCCTGTCTCCCTGGTGTCAGAGAGATGGTACCCACTCTGGCACCTAGCCCCAGGCCTAGATACTGTAGTGCTGCAGGAGCCTGGGTACATCTCTGTTGCACTAGTCCTCCAAATGAGCACAAATCAGCCAACTGTCCAAATAGTTGAGAATGCGAAGACCTTCTCTTCATAGGGGTCCCAACACATCATCCATGGACCTTACGTAGGGCTAGTGAGATGCCAAATGGGAGGACACAAGTCGTGAAGGTCCTGCCACTGACGGAAAACCTGAGGTAACGTCTGTGTCCTTCCCATATTGGAATTTGAAAGTATGCATCCCCCAGGTCGATGGTGGAAAACCAATTGCCCTGGAGAATGGCCTGACGTACCCACTCTCTTGGTAATGTCAGCCTCTTGCATTGCAGAGGCCTCAAGAACTTGTTGAGCCCTCGCAGATCCAGAATCGGCTTAGTTTCTCATCCTTTTTGGGTATGAGAAAATAGCGAGAGTAGAACCCGGCCTGGAGATTGCCTGTCACCTCCCTGATAGCCCCCTACACCAGGAGGGTGGAAATCTCTGCCTACAGGACCTCTCTGTGCTAAAGGTCTGTCTCCACTGAAAGGGTGGCTGACTTCATCAGAGAAGGGTGGCGCAGGAACTGGAGGCGATAGCCCTGGGTCATGGTGGAAACCACCCAAGGGTTTCTGTCTAGCCCTGCCCCACTGGGTGGCCTCAAAATGGGCTCTAAGGTCACCTGGAGCCAAAGCAGGTGGCTGCGGTGTCCCACACTGTGGTGTTGGCAGTGTATATCCCCTGTGGCCCTGCTTGAGCGTGCCTGACACTTCTTGAGCACAGCAACGGTCTTCCTGAGCCTGCTGTAACATCGAGTTAGCATCTGGCCCAAATGAGGCACATGGTGCTACAGGCAGCTTGAGCAGGGAGGCCCAGTCTTCACCCTGGAGTGGGACTGAGAGACTTTTTTTTCCCCCAGAGGGAGGCCAGTCTCCTGGTAGCTCTGTGCCCATTATTTCACAAAGAAGAAGGTGGAAAGTGCTCTTTATATATGGTCTTTGGTATGACCTGGTCGGGGCGTGAACCCACGACCTTCCAGCCGTGGGGCAGATGCTAGATGAAAACCAGTCTTTTTAAGGTTGTTAAATAAGGTCATTAGGTAGTAATCAACATTCATCATCTGATGCTTTGAGTTTTGTGTGCGGTACACCTCTACAAGCATGATCCAGCACAGACCTGATATGCCCTGGCAGTCTACCATCTGAGTGCTAACCAAGGGAAATCCTGCTGAGTTTTGAAAATCGGATTAACCAGGGCTGTCTGGGGACACCTGGAGCCCCTCTACCACTAGCCTGAGGTGGTGCCTGGCCCCTCAAAAGGAGGCCATGGCTCTGCCAGTTGCCACTGCTCTTTCATCAATTTTGCTACAAACCAAAACCTGATGTATTTCAGCCACTGTGTCTGCACCCTCACCCAGCTGCCTAGTCAGCTGGCGCTGGTATAGTGCCAAAATTGTGCATGTGTTAAATAGCCACCCCTGGACAGCCATAGCATTATGCATCCTAGCTAGCATGGCATCCATTGTCCTAGGGCTTTCACTCAGGCAACTCGACTTGCCGATGACAGAGCTAGATGGCAACACCAAGGCCCTTGGTCCATGGGGGAAGCGGCCCGCAGCCAATCCTTTCTCCACCATGCACACTTGCCAGCCATCTGCAAAGACTTGACCAGTGATGGGCTTCAGATGGTCCAGCAAATTGTTTAGCCACGACATTCTCTACATCAGGGAGGAGTCGTAGTGAAAAGGGATGAGGATGGCTCATTCCCACATCATCGAATTGAGATGTCCTAACAATTATTTCTGTATCAGGTTCCACCTTTTTTGCCCTATTACGGGGGAAGTGGAGTGCTGGGCAGTGGGTGGGGCTTCATCTTGACATCTTGGACTATTTAGCAGACAGTTCAGTAGCAATCTTGAAAAATGGTGCCTCCACTTGCTGGATGGTGGCATTATCAATGGTGCCCTGTTGTCACCAGTTATTGATACCTGACCACACTTGAACTGTCTCACTCTCTTTGGCAGCTTTGCCCTGCTGTGGCCGCCTCATGGGGCTGACTTGGATGCTTGCAAGAGACAGCCAGAAATCTGGCTTTCTTCACCCTATTTGGTAGTATAAAGCAGTCCATGTGTGATGCCAGACCATGCATGCATGCCCATATTACTCTTTCCGGGTTGGAGCTTAGCTGCACCTGCAGTGGCTCTGGGCTGGAGTTTTCTAGCACCCGCGGTGGTTCCGGGCTGGAGCTCTGCAGCACCCACACTGACCTCCAGTGGCGAGCCTTGACCCATGGAGACCTCTGGTGGTACTGGAACATCTCCAGTGACCCTGGGAGGAAGCTCAGACAAGACACATAGAGATGCAGGGTCAGGGTCACCGGCAGAAGCAGAGCCTGCAAGGTGAGCTCAGGCGCAGTGGGCACTTGCACCCGACTCTCCTCACCGAGAGCCAGGCAAGACCTCTCCAGGGCAGAAAAGACAAAAATAAAGGAGCTCACTTGCCTGAGCTTGAACTCCACCGCCGTCCAGGACTCCGGCTATCCAGGCGATGATGGTTCTTCTGGCTCAGCCCTCTGGAGGTCTGGCTCAGAAGCTGACACTGCTGTGGCGGCCTCCGCAGCAGGCATGATGATTGTTGCAGTCATGGTGCCCCCAGATGAAATCTTCCATGCTGGTGGCTCTTCCAGCATGGCACCTGGGGTTCGGCTCCATGCTGACCCTGGGTTAGGATCCTCCAAGGCCATGGGCTCCTCCATCGTCCGGTGGCTCGGTTCTGGGACCGGCGGACACTCAGGAAAAGATGGGGGAGACACGGAGAGGATAGGTGGGGAAAGGTTTGCTGCAACTGGTGGTGAGGACTCAGGGGACTGCAAACCCTGAACCTCATCACCGGGAATCAGACAAGGCATTTTATCATAATTTGAGGAAAACATAAATGATACTTGCTTGTCATCCCAGTGAACGATGTTCTCAATTGCAGCAGGTGGACCATCCTCCTCCTCCGTGTCTGCGGTGAATCTGGGCCCCCTAGTGGATCGAGGAGGAGCTGTTTCTGCAGAGGTGAAGGTGTGCGGAACCGGGAAGGGCGTAGCCGAGCTCTCAGCAGTGGGAGGACTCACTGAGGAGACGGGAGAAAAACAGCAGAGGAGGAGGAAAAGACTGGCGGGACAGTCAGCAAAAGAGATCTAGAGAAGGAGGCTGCTGCGGGAATTGGCTTGCTCAGTGAGAATTGCTGGGTGAAAGGTGGTGGCGTTACTCTGACAGTTTGAGACTGGGTGGTGGCACTGCCGTGGAGCTGGCGACGTGTGCTGGAGCTAAGGATGAGTTGGGCGAAGTAGGAAGGGAGAAGATGGTGAGGAGGATGCCAGTTGGCTCTGGGCGATCCCATAGGCTGGGGAACGCCTTCATCACCCGGGCAGCGCCATCTCGACCCTCTTGGACTGTTTTGAGAGAACGAGAGGCCTACGTCCGTGTCCATATGTCCCCCAGGAGACGCACTGCCAGGTGATCCATGTCATTCAGACCACGCATGGTGTGCTCCAACACAGGTGAGTGGGAAAACAAACAAAAAGGCGGGAAAGAGCAAAAACTCACAGCAGCTGGGTTGCTAACTGGTCGCTGCCTACTGTCATGTGCGCTTCTACGCGGTGCACGGTGGAAGACAACCTAGGCGCTGGACTGCGAGTTTGTGAGTTTTATTAACAAAAATAGCAAACATCAGTGCAAAAGGTGAACTAACTATGAAATAACAATGAGGAAGCAACTTTCGAATGAGGCACACCAGAGTGGGATTGAGCTCTGGCGGGAGCAAGGATGATAGTTCCTTGTAGATATGAGGCAGCGACAATAAATGTGGAAAACAATCTCCCTAAAATAGGGATCAAACCAATTACCAGATAAGAGACAGGTGTGAGCGCACATGAGCGGGAAAGGAGAAAACATAGTGGTGACTGGGATGAGCTGAGGCCATGAGAGGGAGGCAACCACACTGGCAGCTGACAGGGCACGCCTATGCCAGGCTATATTCCGCCTGACAGCTGTCAAAAGTAAAAAAGACTAAAGTGTAATGTAGAGAGACTACAAGTCAAGGAGCAATTAGAGATGTGGAGGAGCAGCCGGGGCCCCAGCTGGATAACAGCCGGAATCGGAGCCCAGCTGCAGCGGCGGGGCTTGGCGGAGGAACTACTGAGGAAGATGGCGGTAGGTGGCGGGGCTCAGCGGAGGATCTACTGGGACCCCAGCTGGACAGGAGCAGGATCAGAGCTCAACTACAGCAGCGGTGGGCGGCGGGACTCAGTGGAGAGTCCCGGCTGGACCCCGGCTGGACAGGAGCTCAATTGCAGCGGCGGTAAGCAGTGGGACTACCAGCGGAGGGGGCTAGCTGAGGCCCAGCTGGATTCGAGGTCAGTCGGATCAGATACCGGCGACACCAGCAGAGATTGTTTTACTATCAACAGGTCAGTAAAAATGCCACCAAAGAAGGAGGAAATGGAAGAGATCAAAAAATCTCTGAACTTCTTGTCAGAAGAACTGACCAAAGTGGCTAGTCAACAGGTTAAACTATTAGGGCTAATGGAAGAAGTCCGAGAATTAAAAAATTAACAATTAACAATTAAGATCATAACAGACTGATAATTCACTACAAATAAACAAAAGACAGAACTGGAGTCAAAACATAAACATAAAAAGCAATAATGAAACTCAAGGGCAAAAAGTACAATAAATATACATAAATGCTAAGAAGGGGCCACAAAGCTGAGTCCGGCAAAAGCTCCAGGACTCGGCATGTGATAGAATCAGTGGCAATGAAAAATCGGGATGTGTGAGGACAACACAGTTCAAAAGCTTTTCTTGTAGAGTGGACAGAGCTGTGTCACATTCAGCTGTCCAATCACTTGGTTTG
Organism: Pholidichthys leucotaenia; assembly: GCA_020510985.1. Taxonomy (NCBI): domain Eukaryota; kingdom Metazoa; phylum Chordata; class Actinopteri; order Cichliformes; family Pholidichthyidae; genus Pholidichthys; species Pholidichthys leucotaenia. The sequence goes on from CM035836.1 coordinate 262,769,157, forward strand.
AGCTTCCTGTATGAACCAGAATTTACATCAGCTTTTATTTTTCCCCTCTTCTTTTGTCCAGTTGTCAATGCAAATAATGGCTTGGCTGTCGAAGAGCAACTAGGAATGAAGTGTTGGGAATAAAATGCCATCCCTAGAAATGATTTAATCCTTTTTACTGATGGTGCGCAACCATCATTCTCCATCAAATCAGTCTTTGACATCTGGACTATAACCTCCACCTTTGCTGGATCTACAGCCACTCCATTGCCATCTATAATGTGACCAAGAAATTTAACTGATGACCACATTAGGTGACATTTTTGAGGGCTCAGTTTGAGATTATGGAGGTGCAACCTCTGAAACACAGTCTTTAGTCTCTCCAAAGCCTGGTCTTCTGTTTGAGCAAATTTTTTAAGAGATTTTCATGGAGACAAGAGAGACAAGAGGAGGAAACGCGGAAAGCGTGGAGGCGTAAGATTAAATCTGAGGAAGCGTCAGCTTAACCGCATTCCTCTTCCATTATTATGGGGAACATACAATCTCTGAGAAATAAAGTGAATGAAATTCAAGGGAATGTACGATATCAGAAGGACTTCAAGAACTGCTGTGTCATGGCTTACACGGACACGTGGCTTACGGCGCATGACCGGGACGCAGACCTGTGGATTGACAGCTTTGAAGCCCCACTTCACTCGGATCGGCAGGAAGAGGTAACGGGGAAACGTCAGGGGGGCGGCGTATGTTTATATATTAATAAACAGCACTGTTCATCTGTCACAGTCAGAGAGCACATCTGTACACCCGATGTGGAACTTCTGTCGGTGTTACTACGCCCCTTTTATCTACCCCGCGAGTTCCCCCATCTTTTCATAACGACTGTGTACATTCACCCGAGAGCGGATGCTGCCTCCGCCTCCAGCACCGTCTTTGATGTGGTACAGCGGTTGCAGTCAATTTCCCCAGAGGCTCCAAACTTTATTCTTGGGGATTTTAACCATGTTTCTTTAAAGAAGACACTTAAAAACTTTTATCAGTAAGTCTCCTGCCCAACCAGGCAAAAAAAGACATTGGACCTGTGCTATGGATCCATAGAGAGGGCCTATAAATCCCTTCCCCTTCCTCCTTTAGGATCCTCAGATCACAACTGTGTACATTTGCTGCCCACATATAAAACTGCTCTCAGAAGAGGCAAAGCAAAGACCAGAGACATAAACGTGTGGACAGAGGATTCAGTGCACTGCCTCCAGGAATGCTTTAACTGTATGGACTGGGAGGTGTTCACACTGTCCTGCGGAGATGATTTGGACTCTTTAGTGGACGTCACATGCTCATGCATGGCTTTCTGTAGAGATATGATCGTTCCACATAAACGTGTCAAAATATATCCCAACAACAAGCCATGGGTTACAAAATCAGTTAAATCCTGCTTACAGAGGAAAGCACTTGCCTTTAAACAGGGGTCTGTTTCTGAGCTACAGGTTGCCACAAAAGAGCTGAAGGCCGAAATTTTAAGAGCAAAACAGAATTATAAATCAGAGTTGGAAAGCAAGATGGCAACAAAGAAACTTGGTTCAGCCTGGGCCAGTATGAAAACTATTGCAGGCCTTCAGAGCACAGAGCGCAGTAATTGTGTGTTTTTAGATGGTTTTAATTCAGACACAGAGCTGGCTAATGCTCTTAATTGTTTTTATGGTCGTTTTGACTCCTTTGATTTTAGTACAGAAACCCAAGATTTGAAACAGAAACTCAAAGACAATCAGCACTTTAATATTGAGGTGCAGGATGTTAAAAGGGCGTTCTGTGCTGTAAAAGTGAACAAAAGTCAGGGCCCTGATAATATATGTGGGCGATTGGTAAAGTCCTGTGCACATGAACTGAGTCCTGTATTTCACTACATTTTCAATAAGTCCTTACAGACACAACATGTGCCCAAGATCTGGAAAGATGCCGTGGTTGTCCCCGTTACAAAATCCAGCTGTCGTACAACGGTAAATGACTTTAGACCAGTTGCTTTGACTTCAATTTTAATGAAATTTTTTTTAAAACTGGTCAGATTTGAGGTTCTAAAGCAGACTGAGCATGCATTGGAACCTCTGCAGTTTGCCTATAGGCCTCACAGAGGAGTGGAGAATGCCACTGTCACTCTGCTTAACATGCTTTTAAAACATTTGTATTTTAATGGGACACACGCCAGGCTTTTATTTGTGGACTTTTCTTCCGCCTTTAATACAATCCAACTCATATTTTAGTTGAAAGGCTCCTGCAACCATTTGATTTGAGCAATAATCTGGAGGGTTGGATTCTGGATTTTTTAACCAACAGGACACAGAGAGCAAGGGTCAATGGTACATTGTCTGACCAAAAGTGCTCTTCTACTGGCTCTCCTCAGGGGTGTGTGTTGTCACCACTACTCTTCATCCTGTACACAAACATGTGTCGGAGCAGACATGACAACAGACACATTATAAAGTATGCTGATGATTCAGTTGTTGTCAGTCTCCTCCAGGATGGTGAGAGTGGCCACGGCCCAGTAGTTGATGATTTTGTTCACTGGTGTGAGGATTCCTACCTGCAGCTGAATACGACAAAAACTAAAGATATGATTATTGATTATTACCTCCATATATGATATGATTCAGACGGAGGTTTGCTGTCCCAAAAAGTAAAACCCAGGGCTACAAAAACAGCTTTGTTCCTGCTGCTGTTAAAGAGTTGAACAAGATGTAATAGTATATTGCACATAATTTAGTTACCCATTTATTAATTTTATTTTATATTTACTTATTTTTGTAGGTTTTTTTATTTGGGTTCTAAATCTTTTATTGGGTTTTAGACTTTTGAGTTTTTAACCTTTTTGACTAGTCTTTAACTTTTAATATGACCCTTCTCTCTTATCTCTCTGTTTTTTCTCTCATCTCTTTGTCTTATGTCCTGATTGGTGGAGCCTTGAGGACTTTTATCATGTTTACAGTCAGCTTCATGTGTGCCTGGGTTTGTGTTTATGTTGAATGTAATTGTGGTTTGTAAATATGGATGTCACCAGACTGCAAAACAAATCTACCTACAGGTACAAATAAAGTAACCTGAACCTGAACCTGAACCTGAAATGCAAGCAAGTCATCAAGGTAACACAACATACTGCTAAAGTTCAAATTACCAAATATGCTTAGCATCATTTGCATAAACGAGGCAGGGCTGTTTCATAAGTCTTGTGGCATATGGTTATACTCGTACAACCCCATAGGAGTTCTGAATGCAGTGTACCTTTTGTCCCCCTCTACCATAGGATTGTTATAAAAGCCTGATGTTAGAGCCATTGTGCTAAAATACATAAGTGTTCCCACCTGTTATGTCTTGAAATAAGGGAGTCGGAGGTGAGCCTTTATGCATTGAATAAGTCTCAACTTTATTAACATAACTGGAGTTTATATACAAGGGTGCAGTGCCAACCTCACGCCACCCTAGGAGCAGGCACTGCCTCTCATACACACACAACATTCCCTCCCCCCTTAGAAAATGGGAAATCACACACACCATTGAAAACCTGTCAAATTTAGAACCCGAATCACACACTAAGAACATGGGGAATAACATATTGCATTAAAACAAACCTATCACATTCACACAAAATAACTCAAAATCGGACCATGTCTCTTTAGAATACAAAATAATCCCGTATTATACATACATTCATTCACACACATGCACACCAGCAAACAATATATACAAAACACACGTATTCAAATATATACAAATATTGATGTATTTACATATTTACACATAATAATTTAAGGGACCCCAATGTCTCTGAGACCGGAGTGGTGGCTCAGTTGGTAGAGCATCCGCCCCACACCCGGGAGGCAGGGGTTCAAATCCCGGCCGGGTCATACCAAAGACCATATAAAAATGGTGCTTTCTGCCTTCTAGCGTGGTGCTCCGCATAATGGAATGGGGAAAGTAAAGTTACACACAGAGCTACCAGAGGACTGACCCCCCGCTGTAGCTTTCACTACTTACAGTAGCTGTGTGGCCTAGGGTCAGAGAAACGGAGATAGGCGCCGCCCATATACACCTTCAGGTGTGAAGGGATTAACTAACTAACTAATGTCTCTGAGCAGCCACCATCTTTTACACTGCCACAGAGAACCTGGGCAGCCCCATGGCATATGTGCACCCAGTTGCTGTCTACCTCCAGGGTCGAAGCCCCCCTTCTTGGCAGAAATGTTTCTATCTGGAGGCCCTGGACAGCCCCATGGCATCTGTACACCTGGCCACCATCCACCCCCAGGGTCGAAGCCCCCCTCCCTGGAGAAAATGTCCTCTTCCGCCATAAGGAGCCTCTTCCCTCTCGACTCGCCGTGCCGTTCTCCGGTGCACCATCTCCCTGCACCCGCCGAACCGTTCATCACCGTCTTTCTCACCGCCACCATGGCTCCAAACACTCTGGCCTCAAGTAGCCGCAACTCAGGTAGACCCGAAGCTCGCTCCTCGGCATCGTCCGTTGCCTCGCGCACCTTGTCACAATATCCAGCACCCTCCTCCAGGGTGCTCATGACGTCACCCCCGTCGGTCTCGTTCTCCAGCTCAGGCACCTCGCCGCTGTATCCAGCACACTTGGTCCTGGTGCACCGCTGTGCTGTCACCGTGTCCAGCTGCGGCTGTTGTCCCTCCGGGCCCTCAGTGTCACTCCCGTCAGCTCCACCGTCGGATCCCTCGTCCCAGGTGCCCCGCTGCATCGACTCGCTGTCCGTATGCAGCTGCTCTCCCTCTGGGCTCTCAGCACCGTTCTCATCGGCCATATCCTCCGACCTGGACCCCTCATCGCTGCTTCTGGTACTCTTGCTCCAGGTGTCCCGCTGCGCCATCTCTGCATCCTGCGGCTGCTGCTCTTCCCCAGGGCCCTCAGCCTGCATGGTTTCGCACTCCCGCCGTGTAGCTTCCAGCAGTGGGGCCAACTCCTCCTGCACCTCCTCTCCATCGTCTTCGCGTACCGCGCCATCTGCCTCATCAGCGCTATGGTTCTGCACCATGCTGCGCACCATGGCAGGCTTGCTACCTTTGGTGACCCGGTTCTACCATAACGCTCAGCTTGATGCCCGCAGCCCAGTTTTGGCCACAGTTAGCCCAACAGCTAGCCAGTCTGTAGATGAAGAATGGACTGTTAGCCCATCAAAGCTAACTAGCCCCACCAATTCTGGTGCCCACAGCTCCAACGCCTGCAGCCTCCTGGCCCTTGTCTGTTCGGCGAAGTGCGTGCCCATTCACACAATGGCATCCTCGTAGTACTACTCCTTGCCCAGTGAGTCAAAGATCCTCCGGCCCTCCGTGCCGAGGTTACGGACCAGGAGTTTCCGCCGTCGTCTCCCATCGAGTCCGTGGAGGCCCAGCCCTGCAATGTAGTTTTCAAATTCAGCCCTCCAGTCTGACCACGCAACCAACGGCTCTCCCGCGGTCTCCAAGAATGGCATCAGAGGTTGAGGCATCCAGCACACTTCCATACTTTAAAATAACTCCAATTTACCTCATCACCAAATGTTATGTCTTGAAATAAGGGAGTTGGTGGCAAGCCTTTATGCATCGAACAAGTCTCAACTTTATTAACATAACTGGGGTTTATATACAAGGGGGCCGTGCCAACCTCACGCCACCCTAGGGCCGGGCACTACCTCTCATACACACACATACACACACAACACCACCCAAAGCAGCAAGACAATCTGACTGGTGTGGCAGTAGGTGTGCATCCTTGAGGGTTCTTGCATTTAACCACCTAAAATCTGTGCAGATTTCCAAACTACCATCTTTCTTCCACACTAGTACTAATGGGGAAGCACATTTGCTGACAGACTTTCTTATAATGTCTTTTTCCTCCATTTCAGACAAGACTTGCCTCAGTTTCTGGTAGTGTGCTGGTGGTACTCTACGAAAGGGGAGGTGAAACAATCTCTCATCAGTTAGTCGGATTCGATATACAAAACCTTTTGCCTCACCACAATCAAGTGTGTGTTTAGAGAAGATGTCATTGTACCTTTCAAGCAGTTCAACCAGTTTTTCTTTTCCTGCCTGACCAGCACTGCACAAGTCAATATCAATATCACTAAGGCCAACTCGCTCCAAATGCTGCCTGAGGTCACTATGTTTACCAATATCTTTGCCCTTCTGCTCAGCTTTTTCAACTTGGTTAGTGCCCTGGAACACTTCAAAATCCTCCACAGCTAAACTAGGAGACACATCTGCCAACTTACAGTTTCTCTTTAACATAATGGGCTTATCGGATGAGTTGGTAACTTTCATGGGGATCCATCTGTCAACCCACAATGGTGTGATAATGCGACCAGCCAGGATGTTGCGTGGCATGGCCTCAGACAAGGTGGGCTCAACCACTATTGTACTACCAAGTAACATGGGGACATTAGTTGGTAGCTTACCCCACACTAGGTGTTCATGTCTGGCTAGAAGAGTGAATGACTGCTGGAGCTTAACAGTACCAATCTTATCTGGGATCACCTCTGCTCTCCAGTGAGATGAGCTGGCCATGAGATCAAGAAACTGTATGGAATATGTATGGATAAGGCTTGGAGCAGTTCATGATCCAAAGCACACCACATCTTCTATAAAACATGGTGGAGACCAGGGCCGGATTAAGGAGGTTGTGGACCTCTGGGCTAGAGCAATTTTTGGAGCCCTCCCATATATTATTTATGGGAGTATAATATGTGTTATGTCCACAAACCTGGCAATGATGACCGACAAGGATTCTGCCGTTTGGTGAACTTTTTACAGATTGATACAGAAGATACAGGCACATGTTCAGGGCTAACTGCCTACCACTGGTGTGTCACATGTAATAACTATCCGACTCTCGACTCCAACTACAACTGCAACTCTGTGAAATGGCGGGTTGCCCCAATATATTTATGGCATTGTGACGTCATGCGTAAGGTGCCGCACCACTCCCTGTAAACCTGGTATCCCTACACCACATTCTCCTCTCCCCTTGCAAAATTGCAGAACACTGTGATTAATATTAGCAGACATGCCCTCCCACAATTGTAAATCAATCCCACCAATCAATTACTTCTCCAATGTAGCTTATTTCTATGGTTTACACATGGACCAAATAATTCTAGATAAGGCTAATCAAACATAATAGATGATTCACAAAATTAGACTTAGCTGTTAAGGTAATAGACAATTCAAACTTAAAATTGCATTAGGTGGACTTCTGATTCAAGTATTTTCTATATAAAACACATTGGTTATACTTATCTAAAACTTATTATCAAAACACACACTTATTTTAATAAGGACACTTGTTAGTTTGTTGGGGGGTTTTTTAGACCATGAACATGAACATAAACAAAGCCTAACAACTAAGGTCTGCAGGTAAACCACAGCAAGACCCAGCGCGGCTGGGTGGGTTATTCTGCTACCGTGTCAGCCGCGGTCCTGCATGAACAGTCTTTTTGCAGACAGTCTTCCACAGGGAGAACAGTTCTGCCTGAGGGACTTTGTGGTGAGCCCATGGCGGCCTCATCCCTGGAACTGTTGGACCCTCAGGACCAGGGCCAATGTTCATGACACTGGGCTCCGGATTTCACACTGCGGTAGCCGACTCCTGCGAAGCCTCGCCATCTGGAGCAGCCACCTGGACATGCCATATCTGGTTAGCGTGCTGAACCGAACCATCTGTCAGCCTGAAACATGCCATTCCCAGCTTCGTCACGATCCTCAGCGGCACTGGGTCTATTGTTGGCTGTGGCTCAGTCTGTCATTGTCCCGGTCTCTCGCCGGTGCGGACCCGAACCCAGTCCATGACCTGGAGTGGCACCTTACTTGGTTTGATGCGTTGCTGTTCTCCCGGTGGCTCTGCGTGCTGTGGCAGTTCAGTAGTTACTGTGTTTGCTGTGGTCCCTTCACCCTTTGTCTCAGTCATTAATTGAGGCTTGTCGTGGGTGCAGAAGGTGTCCGGAGCCTCTCCGGTGTCAGTTGTTGAGGCCGACTCTTCACCCATCAGCTTGGTCATGGTTCGTTGAGCAAGAGTACAGAAGTCATCCGGTTCCTCCTCTCCTCCATCCAAGGAGTTCTGCTGTGTCGTGTTGGGAATGTCGTTCGTGCCCAGTTGCTGTCGCTGTGTTTTGGGGTTCTCTGCACGCTTGGGCTCCCTTCACTGCAGCTCCCGTTCTGGTTCTGGCTGAGCAAGGGATGTAGGCAAGTCCAGCTGCCCCCCTCCGGGCAGCTCTCCTCCTGAGAGCGTGCAGTGGATGCTTTGGTATCGGTGCCGCTTGTTAATGCTTCTTCCCACACCACGTCATCATCCTTGAGGTCCGCTGTGCTCCAGCTGGTGCATCCAGACCATGCAAACCCCGTGCTGTCCCTAATGGTGAAGCTCAGTCTGTAGAAGAGGTTGTATTCCATGATGTCGTCACCGTGTGCTGCCACTTGGAACGAGAAGTCATACATGATTTCAGACTTGTAATGAACAGTCAGTTCAACGATTCCAACATTGCACAGTCTGTGACTCCCATAACCATACAGCGGCATCAGGTTCTTTTGGATTTTGTGGTTGGGGAAAAACTTCTTCACTGTGGCCCAGTTTAGCATCAAATGCACCACCGCCATGTCGAGCAAGAGCAGTATGGCTTCCCGTCTAGCTCGACCTCTTCCGGTTGTGGCATGTAAGGTGAGGACGCACAGGTAAAGACTCCCAGTTCGTTTCTTGCTTAAAACTCAGTTTAGAGCTAGCGTTTTGAGCTGTTTTTTTTTTTTTTTTTTGTTACTACCGCTGGAGAATAAACCTGCTCGTGTGAAAAAAGAGAAATTGCCAGTCTCATAACTTAATATTGTAGTGGCTGGTGAAGCAATCAGGCCCCTCACGCTCAGGGAGAACAAAGGGATTTCTCCCACGTGTTTTTTTTTTGTTTGTTTCTTACGATCACAATCAACGAACATCGGCCGGGATCATGGGTCCCAAGAAAGCTCAGCAGACTGAGGAGGTGGACGACATTAAAAGAGTGCTGGACTTCTTGGCGGAAGAGATTTCTGCTGTTAAGCTGCAGCAAAGAAACATCCTGGACCTGATCGAGGAGGTGAAAGCGCTGCGGATCCAGAACGCTGAGAAGGACAAGAGGCTGGCGTATCTGGAGAGCAGAGTGTCGGAACTGGAGCAGAACACCCAGTGATGACGTGATCATCACGGGGCTCCACATTAAACCACGATCGTACACGTGAGCGGTGGCTGCGGACAGCGGAGGGAGGCTCGACGAGCTGGAAGACGAATCCACGGAGCAACAAGTGGCGGCCTTCATGCAGTCCAAAGGAATCCAGCTGGACTGTAACACCATTGAGACCTGCCACCCTCTGCCCAGGAAAAACGGCGACAAACAGGCTGTGATCATGAGGTTTGTGAATAGAAAACACAAGACTGCGCTGCTGAATCAAGGTAGGAAACTGAAAGGAACGAACATTTACATAAACGAGCACCTCACAAAAGAAAACGCAGAAATAGCCAGAAAAGCAAGATACCTGAGAAAGCAGAAAAAGATTCAAAACACCTGGACATCAAACTGTAAAATATACATCAAATTAAATGGATCACCTGAAGAAGCCAAGGTCATTAACATCCGTAATATTATGGAACTGGACAAATATCAATGAATGTTATGAACTGGAGTCACAGCAACAAAAGACAATTTTAGGACACTGAAGGATTATACTCATCTGCTACAAGACATTTAACAACATGAAACAAAAGATCAACAAACAGGAACAACAGGAACTGAAAGTTTTTGAATATACAGATCACAACCCACAGGATGAAGAATATAACATAGACCCTGATAATAATTTATTTAGCTCCATCAATAATGACTGTAGTTACTACACGGATGAACAGTTTAACACAGTGGTCACATCTGATTTCAATATTTCTATGATCCACTTCAACAGCAGAAGTCTCTATGCCAACTTTAATAACATTAAAGATTATTTACATCAGTTTAAAGAGCCATTCAATATTGTGGCAATATCAGAGACGTGGCTCAGTGAAGAGAAAGGAGTGGATTTTACCATGGATGGCTATGAATTAAATTATATAAATAGAAAAGTGAAAAAAGGAGGAGGAGTTGCAATTTATGTTGACAAGAGCTTGAAATACAAGGTTGTTGAAAATCTGTCAGTAACTGTGGATGATTTATTTGAATGTATTACAATAGAAATCTGTCTGGACAATGTGAAGAATGTAGTAGTGAGCTGTGTATATAGAACACCTGGATCAAACATTGACTTATTTAAGGACTGGATGGAAAAAATGTATGCAAAACTAACTCATAAAGTTATGTTCATCTGTGGGGATTTCAATATAGATCTGATGAATTCAAAACAACATAGTTTGACAGAAGAATTTATCAACACAATGTACAGTATGGGCTTACATCCAACAATTACCGGACCTAGCAGAATCACGTCACACAGTGCCACACTAATAGATAACATATTCACAAACATTATGGAAAATAATATCAGGAGTGGGCTTTTATTGAATGATATCAGTGACCACCTGCCGATGTTTGTTGTCTATCAATGTGATTATAGGAAGAAAAAGTATACCCAAAAATATTAAATATAAAAGAATAAGAACCAAAGAATCAATGTATTTACTGACAAAGGAATTATTAATACAAGATTGGAAGATAGTTTATGATGAAAATGATATAAATAAAGCATATGATAAATTTTTACAAATATTTCAATCATTGTACAGTAAAAACTGACCTACAAAACAATACAGTGACAGACAACAACAACAAAAAAATATTCCTTGGGTCACCAAGGGGTTAATAAATGCATGTAAAAAGAAGAATACATTATATAAACAATTCATTAAATGCAGAATGGTGGAAGCTGAGATCAAATATAAAAGATATAAAAATAAGCTAACTAATATAATGAGGACCTGTAAGAAAGAATATTACAACAGAATATTAAAGGATAACAAAAATAACTTAAGAGGAATATGGCAAATACTCAATGGGATTATCAGTAATCGACCTAAGAATGCTAATTATCCAGAATATTTTATTGAAAATGGCAATTTGATAAATAATATGGAGGATGTGGTCAGTGGTTTCAATAAATTTTTTGTAAACGTTGGTCCTGAATTAGCAAAATCAATAGTGACAACAGAAACAAACAACAGTGGTTCTGTAAATGAAATAGAAGATAGAAATCCAAACACAATCTTTTTGGGTGCAGTTACTGAAAAGGAAATTATCGAGACTGTGAGTAAATTTAAGAACAAAAAATCAACGGACTGGAATGAAATTGACATGACAATAGTGAAAAAAGGAATTGAAGGAATTGTTAAGCCACTCACCCACATCTGTAACCTGTCATTTCAAACTGGTAAATTTCCAAACAAAATGAAAATAGCAAAAGTAATACCTCTATACAAAACAGGAGACAGTCATTGTTTCACAAATTACAGGCCAGTCTCTTTACTCTCACAATTCTCCAAAATACTTGAAAAAATCTTCACTAAGAGACTGGATGATTTCATTGAAAAACACAACCTCCTTACACATAGCCAGTATGGTTTTAGAGCAGATAAATCTACATCTTTGGCACTGATCGAACTTATAGAAGAAATTACTAGTTGTATAGATAAAAAAAGGTTGCTGTAGGAGTATTTATAGATTTAAAGAAAGCTTTTGACACCACTGACCACAGAATACTACTAAGGAAACTGGAAAGGTATGGGATAAGAGGGGTCGGACTGAGTTGGGTGGCAAGTTATTTAAGTAACAGACAACAATTTGTACAAATTGGTGAGCACAAATCACCCTTCATGGACATCACTTGTGGTGTGCCCCAGGGGTCAGTTTTGGGACCCAAACTCTTTATTTTGTATATAAATGACATATGCCAAGTATCAAAAATTCTGAAATTTATTTTGTTTGCGGATGACACAAATATCCTTTGCACTGGTGAGAATTTGCAGCAGGTTTTAGAGGTGGTCACAACTGAAATGAAAAAGTTAACGCAGTGGTTCAACAAAAATAAATTATCTCTAAATCTAAAAAAACAAAGATTATGTTGTTTGGAAATTATAAAATAAATCATGAAATAATGGTAACGATAGATGATACCAGAATAGAAACAGTACAGGAAAATAAGTTTCTGGGGGTGACGCTAGACAATAAAATCTGCTGGAAACCTCACATCAGTCACATCCGGGCCAAGTTAGTGAAATGTATAGGCATACTGGGGAAGACAAGACACATCTTGGACTATAAATCATTGGTATTACTGTACAATTCACTGTTTCTACCTTATCTTAACTACTGTGTAGAAGTCTGGGGAAACACCTACAAGACCAACCTACAGTCAATATGCACATTACAAAAAAGAGCTACAGTGATCCCTCACTTATTGCGGTTAATGGGGTCCAGAACCGACCGCGAAAAGTGAAAAACCACGAAGTAGCGTCACCCCCCCCCCCATTTTTTACATACATTTTTTTTGTGTATAATATAAATAATACGTACATTCATTCTCTCACTCTCTCTCTCATATGATACGTGTGTGTGTGTGTGTGTAAGTGTACATACATACGTAGATGTAAATAAAGTACATAAATATGTTTTTAGAACTCTTTTATTCTTATAACAAGATACGTAACTCACCTCTGACAATAGCTCCTCTCCGCTTGACTGACGATGATCTTGATAAATGACGATGAAACACCTGTGCAGTACGATGGAGGTGAAGAAGATGAAGATGATTTACTGCACAGGTTAATGAGAGCTTTACTGCTCCTCAGGTGACGCCTCATCGTCAGGTGCTAGAGGCGCTGGATCGTTGAGGGCAGCTTCCGATATAGCTGGAGAAGCTGCAGGAGGCGGCGTAGTGGCTCGACAGGAAGGCGTAGAGGCAGCAGGAGGAGGCGTAGAGGCAGCAGGAGGAGTATCCGACGCTTCTGCAGGAGGTTTTCGACGCACAAGGAACATCGTGATGGGGAGTTGTTGCCGTTGTTTTTTCTTCTGAGCAAAGATGCCCTTATACAACGCCATTACACCGTCAATACGGTTACTGAATTCGACGGCTCTGACCATGTTGTCGTCGATTTCTTGCGCCCTTTGTTGCAGAGCCCGTGCCATGTTGCAGAGCTCTTGCAGGTTGTCCAAGGTAAGGCCACGTTCTTCAGCTTCGTCGTCGTCGCCGTCGTCAGCTGCCTCCTCTTCTTCCTCACTCGCTGATCTTGTCATTTCGACGAGGTCCTCGTCGGTTAGGGGCTCCGAGTGGCACTCGATCAGTGTGTTGACGTCTTTCGTCGTCATGTTGGAGAACCCTTCGGTGGCTACCAACCGCGCCAGCCTCACAGCCTTATCTCCGGCAGAGTGGTGAACTTCGTCCGGCGTAAATCCCTCGTAGTCATGGACGACGTCCGGCCACAATTTTCTCCAACTTGCATTCAGTGTTTGCTCTTTCATCTCATTAAGAGCTTTCTGAATGTTGGCCAGGCACGTCGCAATGTTGTATCCCCGCCAATATCTCTTGAGGCTGAAGTCCTCGTCGCCTTCGTCGATGGAGGAGATGAGGCCCTCCATCGTGGACCTCGTGTAGAGGGCCTTGAAGGCCCGAATGACCCCTGATCCATGGGCTGTATGAGGGAAGTGGTGTTGGGGGGCAGGAACTCCACTTGGACCCCGTCGTAATGGAGGTCTGTTGCATGTCCTCCTGCACAGTCCATCAAGAGGAGGACCTTAAAGGGCAGCCCCTTTTCCGCGAGGTACAGCTTCACCTGCGGGATAAAGCAGTTTACGAACCAGTCGAGTGTGAGGGCTTTTGTTATCCATGCCTTTTTATTACTCATCCAGTAGACGGGCAGCAAGGCTTTGTTTTTGTTTTTCAAAGCCCGAGGATTCAGGGACTTGTAAATTAAGCCGGGCTTGAGCATGAAGCCCGCGGCATTCCCACACATGAGGAGAGTCACTCGATCTTTGTGGGCCTTGAACCCTGGCCTCTTCACTTCGTCCTTGTAAAGGAACGTCCGGGACGGCATCCTCTTCCAGAAGAGGCCAGTCTCATCCATGTTAAAGACCTGCTCCGGGAGATAGCCACTCTCTTCAATTAATTTCGGAAACTGGTCCTCGACGTAACGAAGAGCTGCCTCTTGGTCTGCCGAGGCGGCCTCCCCATACAACGGAACGCTGCGAAGGCCAAACCTCCTCTTGAACTTCTCGAACCAGCCCTTGCTGGCAACAAAACCACGTTTTTCTCGTGGGGTAGGATCACTCGAGGCACTGGTACTAGGCTGAGGTTCATCTGCTTCGTCGTCGTCACCACCTTCGTCGTCTTCGTTCGACTCTCCTTCAGGAACGAGGCTATCATACAGGGCTTTGGCTTTGGTCCGAATCATGTTGGTATCGAGACTAACCTTCTTTTCCTGACAGTCCGATATCCACACTGATAACGCATTCTCCATTTGCACAATCCTCTTATTACGAGGAGTCACAACGCGCTTAGTGTCCTTGGAAAACGTTATCGAGGCAGTTTTACGGATTTTCACTTCATCTTTTTTTATGTAGCGAACCATCGATTTGTTCAGTCCGTAATGGCGTGCGACAGACGCATAGCTACGGCCTGCCTTAAGCATGTCCAATAATTTAACTTTCTCATCCACCATCATCATTTTTCTCTTCCTCTTGGGTTCACTAGAGGATTTAGAGGGTGGAGGACGTTTAGGAGCCATTTTCAAGGGCGTCACAAGCACTACGTATTTCGCACAAAAAGGCACAAGAGAACAGTGAAAAGTTCCATGCGGCGAGACTAAGCAACACGAGCGATAAAGAACAATGAATGCGGTCTTCCTTCGCTGGGTATGGGCGCTCGGCAGGGAGAGAAGCTGGGTAAAACATCTCGGCCAATCAGCTTGCGAGATTCCCGAGCCGAGCCAACACGAGAACAAAATCTAGAGTCGGGAGTGATCTCTTGGGGGGGGGGGATGCTGGCCAGCGAATCAGAGAGGAAGATTTTGAGTTGTGCGGGCTCTCCGTGTTGATACCTCATGTTCTAATGTAGTCTCCCTGCCTTCTGCTAGCGCCCGGGCAACTTTCGCGCCATTTTTTCTCAATTTTGAATTTTTGATGAATATTTTTAAAAAATCCGCGATGCACTGAGGGCGCGAAAGGTGAGGCGCGAAGTAGCGAGGGATCACTGTATAAGGATAATAAATAATGTAGGATATAGAGTCCATACCAATTCGTTGTTTTTAAAGTCACATGTCATAAAGTTCATCGATTTAGTTAAATTTAAGACAGCACAAGTAATGTACAGGGCAATTAATAATCAACTCCCAACTAATATACAAAAAATATTTAAAAAAAAGAGACAATGATCATAATTTGAGAGGAGACTTAAACTTTACAAAACCCAGGATACGAACAACCAAGAAAAGTCTGTGCATATCTGTCTGTGGGGTGGATTTGTGGAACAGTCTGGAACCGGAACTGAAACTATGTACAAACAGAATTCAATTCAAAAAGAGGTATAAACATTATTTGCTGAAAGGATATATGTTAGAAGGGTAGTATTTATATGTACGATTCACTATGCTCACTCTGGGACACTATGGGACACTATGGAATGGTGGGTGGGACAGCACTGTGTATATCTGTGTTGTTTGAGGCTGGTTTTGATGTATGGACATCAATGTATGTTAGGATGGATGGGTGTTAATGTTGATATGTAAAAAATACAGTAAATTGTTTACTTGGGGTCTTAAAGGTGGTAATTTGTATATAATTCACATGGGCGTATTTATGGAAAAGAGGAGATGGAATTAATAAGTGTTCACTTCTTCCTTCTCCCTTTCGAACACTGTATACTGTTACTTTATTGCTTTTGTCATTTGTATTGTTTTTGTTATACTTTTTTGTTCGAAATAAAGTATCTATCTATCTATCTATCTATCTATCTATCTATCTATCTATCTATCCATCCATCCATCTATCTATCTATCTATCTGTCTACCATGCTGTATGAATAACCGTTGATGTCAGGGCTTACCGCATAGATGGTCATTGTTGGCGGACGGACTGGCTTGCTTGGCGGGCCCCACAGTGCCTGTGACCGGTATACTCTGGCGAAATGGTTCAGCCGCCCACATTTGATGCATCATTGTTCTCTTGCCAGGCAAGAACGTGCTCTGTCCTGGTGCGTCGGGGACCCACAGCTCCCGCAGATGGAGCCTCTCAGAGTGGACCTTTGGCTAATGGAATTCGTCTCAAATTCTTCGGCTGAGTCCTCTTCCCCCTCTGGGCTCACCGTGTTAGCTAACGTCGTCTGTCTGGGTAGCTTCTGTGCTTGGTGCCCATTTAGCTCTGAGGCTAACCTTTCCGCCGCCTCTAGCTGGAACACTAGCTCGATAGTGTTAGTTAGTGTCATGTCGTTTGGCGCCGTTAGCATTTTAGCTCTTAGCCTAGCATTACAGGTGTGCTCAGCTAACTGGTCCCACACCATTTCATCTTCAAGCAATCCAAAACGGCACATGCTAGCGAAATGCCTTAAATCAGCGACGAACTGTTGTACCGACTCATCGACCCTTTGATGTCTCTGATGAAAGTGGATTCATCATGCAATCACGCTGTCAGGAGTGGCAAAGTAGCTAACTGGTAGCTCGACGGTATCCACATAAGACTCAGTTGGTCCTAGCGTGTGGAAAATTGCTGGCCTTCTATGCCGAGGTTGTGGACAAGGAGTGCTCTTTTCCTTACTTTGTCGAGTTTACCCAGGTCCAGCGTGGAGATGTAGGTCTCGAATGTGTCCAGCTAATGTGGCCATGGGACTGGTGGTTCTCCCGGGCACTCGAGAAAAGACCGAAGTGGTTGTAAGCACGCTACCATGGTTCACTCTCTCATCGCCAAATGTTTTGTCCACAAACCTGGCAGTGATGACCAACAAGGATGCTGCCATTTGGTGAACTTTATTACAGATTGATATAGAAGATACAGGCATGTGTTCAGGGCTAACTGCCTACAACTGGTGTCTCGCATGTAATCACTATCCGACTTTAGACTCCAACTCCAACTCCCTGAAATGGTGGGTCACCCCAATATATATATAGCGTGGTGACGTCATGCGTAAGATGCCGCATCACTCCCTGTCAACCTGGTATCCCTACACCACAATGTGCAAATTGGCTATGTTTACATGCATGGTAATAAACTGTTTACAATTGGATTTCTGGCGTTTTCTGATTATTAAAGTAGTCGTGTAAAAATAATAATCAGATAAAAGGCAGTTGTTATGTGAAATTACATTAACACACATAGTTTATTGTCCAATTATATGTTTATTCAGTGCATGTAAACATGTCAGATCTGATTATTACAATTATCTGATTCTGATTCTTCTCCTTTCGGCTGCTCCCTTTAGGGGTCTCCACAGCGGATCATCTGCCTCCATCTCACCCTATCCCTTGCATCTTCCTCTGTAACACCAACCGCCTCTATGTCCTCCTTCACTACATCCATGAATCGTCTCTGTGGTCCTCTTCTCCTCCTGCCTGGCAGCTCCATCTTCAACATCCTTTGTCCAATATCTCCACTATCCCTCCTCTGCACATGTCTGGTCTGTGTCAACGCAGGACCCGGGAAAACGCAGGGTCCACCCTGTCAAGGGCGAGACCAGCTTGCCTCTACGACTGTCTACAACCCACTCATGGCTTCCGTTAGGTGGTGCCCCGGCAATAGCGCCTTTCACCAGCCATGGGAGGAGGGAGCAGCAGCACATTGTGAAGTGAAAACAACAGTTACTCACGGTGCTCGACTGGGTCCGGATCCGGCGATCCAACTGCCTGCGTGAGCTGCAGATGTTCCAGTCACCGCAGATGCAGATCACCACTCAACTTGGACCAGCCACCTTCCAGATGGCTGATGGGTCCCGATGGCATGCCAGCCGTCTGAGAAAGGTAACACTACCACCTGTCCCAGACCAAGAAACAGCAACCAAGCCGACACAGCCAGTGTGGGACCCGGACTGGGACTTTGCTGATGAGCAGGCCACGATTCCAGTGAGGTGGCCTCCAGATTTTCCTGAGCCAGTGTAGCCAGGGCCAGGCCCACCACAGGCTTGACAGAGGCCCTGCTGAGTTCTGAACTGTCACTGACTCTAAAGTTCATAAGTACATGTTCAGTCAGGGCATGGTCCATTCAAAGTGGCAGAATAACCCACACAACCAAGTTGTTGTCAGTCTCCTCCAGGATAGTGAGAGTGGCCACGGCCCAGTAGTTGATGATTTTGTTCACTGGTGTGAGGATTCCTACCTGCAGCTGAATACGACAAAAACTAAAGATATGATTATTGACTTTAGGAGGAAAACTCCCAGCCACAAAGTCACCGTACTAAAAGGCCAGACCACTAAATGTGTGCAATCCTACAAATATCTTGGGACAATTATTGATAGTAATTTAAACTTTGAAGAGAAATGTGAAAGGGTGTGCAAAAAGGGTCAGCAGCATTTGCATTGTTTAAGGAAACTTGCACGCTTCCAAATTGACCAAACCATAATGACAGTGTTTTATCGGGCTTTTATTGAATCTGTTTTATCCTTTTCTTTAGTGTCATGGTTTGGTCAGATAAAACTGAAACAGAGGAAATCCTTGGATCAGGTAGTTAGATGGTCCAGTCGTTTGCTTGGTGAGTCACAGCTGAGCCTGACATCCCTGTACACCAGACAGGTACAGAGGATGGCTACCTCCATTTTAAATGATGACTCCCACCCTTTGCACTGCAACTTTCAGCTTCTTCCCTCCAGACGGAGGTTTGCTGTCCCAAAAAGTAGAACCCAGCGCTACAAAAACAGCTTTGTTCCTGCTGCTGTCAAAGAGTTGAACAAGATGTAACAATATATTGCACATAATTTAGTTACCTATTTATTAATTTTATTTTATATTTACTTATTTTTGTAGGTTTTTTATTTGGGTTCTAAATCTTTTATTGGGTTTTAGACTTTTGAGTTTTTAACCTCTTTGACTAGTCTTGAACTTTTTAATATGACCCTTCTCTCTTACCTCTGGTTTTTCTCTCATCTCTTTGTCTTTTTATACCCTGATTGATGGAGACTTGAGTATTTTTATCATGTTTATAGTCAGCTTCATGTGTGCCTGTGTTTGTGTCTATGTTGAATGTAATTGTGGTTTGTAAATATGGATGTCACCAGACTGCAAAACAAATCTACCTACGGGTACAAATAAAGGAACTTGAACCTGAACCTGAACCATGTGGGCAGACTGGCAGTCTACCTGGTTCCCCAGGTTAAAACAAGTAATACAAAAAAAAATGTTATGGTTGGAAATATGCCTTTGGTGGTTCTCTATAGTTGTTCAGTCAAGTATATGCTGTTCATATTAGGCAATAGGCTAACTGTTACATTGGCCTGTTTGGCCACATTATGTGCACATATGACCAACTGTACGCTAGCCGATATGCCAGCTTTTGTGTTTACTTGCTGCCCTTGCTAAGGTTAATTCGCAAATATGGTTCTAAGCTTTTCAAGGGGAGAGTAAATGTGATATATGGGAAACGGTGCAACGTACCACGCTGCAGTAGCACGTATGCATGTATGGCCGGAAAAGTTATGCCCTCTGTGACTGACGGATTTTCAGACAGCAGCTCCGCCAGTGTGTCCCGTATTAGTATTTGTAATGCTAACAGTTTGACAAATATCTTGTGACTGTAAAGTTGATGACTGTCCAGCTGTTTCACTACTTAAAAAATTCCCGTCAATTTAGGAGTCTTTTTAAAAACTATCTTCTCACATTCCTGTTTTTCTTTGTCCTTTTTTCTCTTTTGGGTGCCACTATCATAGTTAACATCCACCATTATGATTTATTCATTCATTCATGGATTAACTACCGTCCCATGTCCAGCGTTAATGAACTCTAAACCAATTAAATTTAGCAGGTGGGACAGACGTACTCCTCAACAAATAAAAAGTTGATACGCCAAAACAAACCTTCCAATAAACATTGGGCAGAGCAGAATTAGCAAGATAAAAAAACAAAAAAAATCCCCTCATGTGTCATGATTTGCCCCTCAGGGCAGAGAGAGAGAGACCCATGCGCCAACTGCAGTTTGTGGCATTTATTAACAAAACACAAAAGGTTCCAAAAGTGCACTCACACAAAAATTCAAACAGATAACAAGGTAAACTTACAAATGGAGGATCAAAGCAAACTCACCAGAATGGGAAGGGGTTCTGGTGGCGAGGAGGAAGGGTAACTAAGACTGCAGCAGTGAGAAGACAAAGCAACGATCTTGAAATAACTGAGAACATAATTGATGGCAGGTGCGGATTCACATTAGCGGGGTGTGACCTAATTACTAACACAGAGCACACAGAGGAGATAATAACAAGGTGGGAGTGCCTGGAACAGGTGCAGAGGTCATGCCACGAGGAAACAAGATATAAACACTGAGAGCAAAATAAACAGGAATCTAAACATACTGACAGAATCATTTTAATAGTAATAAGGACATGAAAACGTGATAAAACAACTGACAGCAAAGAACACCTCTAAAATCAACACACAGGAAATAATACAACACTGGAAAAATACAGAAAATACTAAGATATAAATTAAATCACTCTTATTGTCATTCAGCCGTACAACCAATCATGTACAGCAGAACGAAATTGTGTTTACCCTATCTACAGTGTAAATCACACACACCCCAAGTGCAGAATCAGAGGGCCGCTGCCATGCAAGGCACCGCCACAGAGTTCCCTCCTCCATTCCATTTATTGCTGAGCACCAAGCTGGATGGCAGGAAGTTCCACTTTTATATGGTCTTCGGCATGACCCGGCAGGGATTTGAACCCCTGCCTCCCGGGTGTGGGGCGGATGCTCTACCAACTGAGCCACCACCGGAGTGGTGGCTCAGGCTCAGGCTCATTAAGAGCCTGAGCCAGGTAACACACTGTGCTCAGCCTCGTGACATCATGGATCGTCACCTTATCGTGGTCAGGTTCAAGTTCAGGTTCAGGTTACTTTATTTGTACCCGTAGGTAGATTTGTTTTGCAGTCTGGTGACATCCATATATACAAGCCACAATTACATTCAACATAAACACAAACACAGGCACACATGAAGCTGACTATAAACATGATAAAAATACTCAAGGCTCCATCAATCAGGATATAAAGACAAAGAGATGAGAGAAAAACCAGAGATAAGAGAGAAGGGTCATATTAAAAAGTTAAAGACTAGTCAAAGAGGTTAAAAACTCAAAGGTCTAAAACCCAATAAAAGATTTAGAACCCAAATAAAATCCTACAAAAATAAGTAAATATAAAATGGAGTTAATAAATAGGTACCTAAATTATGTGCAATATATTGTTACAACTTGTTCAACTCTTTAACAGCAGCAGGAACAAAGCTGCTTTTTTAGCGCTGGGTTTTACTTTTTGGAACAGCAAACCTCCGTCTTGAGGAAAGAAGCTGAAAGTGGCAGTGCAAAGGGAGGGAGTCATCATTTAAAATGGAGGTAGCCATCCTCTGTACCTGTCTGGTGTACAGGGATGTCAGGCTCAGCTGTGACTCACCAAGCAAACGACTGGACCATCTAACTACCTGATCCAAGGATTTCCTCTGTTTCAGTTTTATCTGACCAAACCATGACACTAAAGAAAAGGATAAAACAGATTCAATAAAAGCCCGATAAAACATTGTCATTATGGTTCGGTCAATTTGGAAGCGTGCAAGTTTCCTCAAGCAATGCAAATGTTGCTGACCCTTTTTGCACACCCTTTCACAGTTCTCTTCAAAGTTTAAATTACTATCAATAATCGTCCCAAGATATTTGTAGGATTGTACACATCCAGTGGTCTGACCTTTTAGTACGGTGACTTTGTGGCTGGGATTTTTCCTCCTAAAGTCAATAATCACATCTTTAGTTTTTGTCGTATTCAGCTGCAGGTAGGAATCCTCACACCAGTGAACAAAATCGTCAACTACTGGGCCGTGGCCACACTCACCATCCTGGAGGAGACTGACAATAACTGAATCATCAGCATACTTTATAATGTGTCTGTTGTCGTGTCTGCTCCGACACATGTTTGTGTACAGGATGAAGAGTAGTGGTAACAACACACACCCCTGAGGAGAGCCAGTAGAAGAACACTTTAGGTCAGACAATGTACCATTGACCCTTGCTCTCTGTGTCCTGTTGGTTAAGAAATCCAGAATCCAACCCACCAGATTATCAGGTTCAGGTTACTTTATTCGTACCCGTAGGTAGATTTGTATGTAGATTTGATTATTGCTCAAATCAAATTGCTGCAGGAGCCTTTCAACTAAAATATGAGGTTGGGACTTCCGGTTATGGCTGCCACGTAGGACGGACGTGTCTCGCTCTGCTCTGCTCCTGGAGAAAAAAAATCGGCAAATAACTCTCTCATTTGGGACAGAACGTATCCCAGCATTTGGGCGAGGATATGTCAGCGAAGCCTAAGGCTGGAAAACTAGGAAAAGGAAAAAGCGAGCCGCCGAAACAGTCCAAATTAACGGACTTTCAGGTCTGTGACGCAGCAAACAAAACTCCATATATGGCGGAGGAGGCTGGCAACGGTGCGATATCTGCGGGGAATGGCGCAGATGCGCTGATGGCTGCCATGAGTTCAATGAGAGCGGACTTTTCCTCTAGATTTGATGGGATTATGACAGCGTTGGAAGGAATAAGAAAGGAATTGGGTGACTGTGTAGAACGAACGGCGCAGATGGAGCTCCGTCTCGCTAGTGCTGAAGATGACGTCACCCGTCTTCAATTAAAGGTGCGCACTTTGGAAAAAAAAAAAAATCTCTGGAAGATAATATTTTGGATTTGGAATCTCGGTCGAGACAGAATAATTTGAGGCTGGTGGGTCTTCCAGAGGAATCAGAAGGTCGGGACGTATGTTCCTTTCTGGAAAAGTGGATTCCGGAGGTGCTGGGCAGCGAGGAGTTGCAATCAGCAGTGGTTCTGGAAAAAGCACATCGCATTGGCCCACGGAGAGATAAGGGACCGCCGAGGACCTTAATTATGAAGTTTCTTAGCAACAGAGACAGGATGAAGATCTTCAGCGCTGCACGAGCTAAGGGGGAGATTAAACACCAGGACCAGCAGGTGCGGTTCTACCCAGATTTGGCCACAGGAATCCAGCAATTGAGGAAGCAGTTTGATCCCGTACGTGAGGAGCTGCGCAACCTTGGGATTCGTCATGGTGTGATCTATCCTGCGAGACTGCTGACCACGTATGAGGGCAGAACCCACATCTTCAAGACCCCAGAGGAGGCGCAGGAGTTCATCAAGAAGATCAAAGAAGAAGAAGAGACTGGTGGGAGCTAAGCATGAACAAAATATAAGGTAGAATAATTAAGCATTTGCACAGGCATCTGACTGACTTGAAGTAAATAGTAAGGTTACAAAATATAGATTGTATTATATATTAAAAAAACAAAACAAAAACAAAACAAACAAACAAAAAAAAAACTATGATGTACAAAGTTGTTAAAAATTTTGGAGTTAAGTTGGAAAACTACAGAGGAGAGTTAATGTTACGTCATTAAAAGCAGTAGAGTTAGGGTGATTGGGAGGATGAAGAAGGAGTGGCTTAGGCTGTTCCCTGTGGGTGTGGAACGGTCGATGGCTATATCGGGAGACAGAATTTTTCTTTTGATTTTGGGGGGTTTGCCACAAGTGTGGGAAGGGGAAATTTGTTTGTGTGTAGTTTGTAGGATGAATGTTCAACCACTCATGTTTTTGCTTCTCTGTATGAGCATGTTTACACTGCAAGGTAATCCCAAACTCTCTATTGATCATGGACCAAAGTGTTAATCTTAATTTAACTTCATGGAATTGCAGAGGTCTACAAAATTTAAAAAAACTTAAACAAGTTATGAATAAAATAAAGGACATGGGTTCAAGAATTGTGTTTTTACAAGAAACTCATCTGATAGAGGAGGATGTTAAAAGAATTAGGAGTAGATGGCAGGGAAGTGTATTCACCTCTTCATTTTCATCCCGAGCCAGGGGAGTTATGACTCTCATACATAAATCAGTTCCTTTTCAAGTGAAAAATGTAATTGGAGACAAATTTGAAAGATATGTAATCATTCAAGGTTCTTTGCTATTAGAAAATATAAATCTTGTGAACTTATATGGTCCCAATATAGATGATCAGAAGTTCTTTGCTAATTTATTTCTCATCTTATCATCACTTACAGGGCAACATATAATAGCAGGGGATTTTAATTGTACATTGAATCCAGGTGTGGATAGATCAACAGGACTGGATTGTACGCACATTGGATGTAGGATGACTATTAATCATTTTATGAAAGAATTGAGATTGTTAGATATATGGAGAGAAATGAAACCACAAGTTAAAGCCTATTCTTGTTATTCCAGTACCTACAAGACATTCTCACGTATTGATTATTTTTTGATTTCCACAGAATTAAGGTCCAAGATTCAAAACTGCTTTTATGATAACATCGTGATCTCTGATCATGCACCCTGTTGTCTAATATATGTAGATAAAAAATTGACAAAGGAATCAGGTAGATGGCAATTTCAGCATAAATGGCTTCAGGATGAGGAATTTGTCAAGTATATAGAAAAACAGATAGACGAGTTCTTTGACATCAATACTACACAAACATCAGCATGTGTAAAGTGGGAGGCTTTCAAAGCTTTTATTAGGGGACATATTATTAGTTATACAGGATCAAAATCTAAGAAGACTCGAGAGGAGAGAGCTAAATTGGAACATAAAATAAAAAGTCTTCAGGAAAAAGTGTATGCAGGAAGTGACCCAAGGTTGGAGAATGAATTACTGATTTTGAGAGCTGAATACGACAAAAAATCAGCGAATAGAGCTGCCTCGAGTCTTCTAAGATTGAAACAATCTTTTTATGAACAAGGTGAAAAATCAGGAAAATTATTAGCATGGCAGATTAAACAATTGGAAATTAAAACACCAATTACCAGTATTATAAGTAACGGACAGGTAGTTATAGATCCTTTAGAAATTAATAGAGCCTTTAGAGATTACTATGAAAAATTATATGATACCAAAAATGAACCTGATTTAACAAAACTAAATGGGTTTTTGAACGAACTATCTATACCGTGTATTCCAAATGAAAACAGGGAGATATTGGAGTCTAAAATTAGTCAAGAAGAAGTTGGGCTAGCCATTGATAATATGAAATCAGGAAAAAGTGCAGGACCAGATGGTCTTCCAGTTGACCTTTATAAAAAATTTAAGAATAAATTAATAAAACCTTTTTTGGAAATGGTTTTAGAAGCATTTCAAAATAATAATTTACCATCATACATAAATAATGCCTTAATTATACTGCTGCCAAAACCAGGTAAGCCCTCTAATAAATGTGAAAATATGAGACCAATAAGCCTATTAAACGCCGACCTTAAGATAATCTGTAAAATTTTAGCAAGACGAATACAAGAAATTTTACCAAATATTATTAATCGAGATCAGAATGGCTTTATAAAGGGTAGACAAGGCTTCCATAATGTAAGAAGACTATTTAATATTATTTATTTTAATAAAGAAGCACCGGATACAGCTCTCCTATCATTGGACGCCGAAAAGGCCTTTGATAGAGTTGAATGGCCCTTTCTTTTTGAAGTCCTACAAAGGTTTGGACTTGGAAATAATTTCATAAAATGGGTTCAAATAATATACAATAATGCTACAGCAGAAATCCTAACAAATAACAATATTTCAAAACCAATAAAAATCAATAGAGGATGTCGACAAGGCTGTCCACTTTCACCTTTACTGTTTACTATGGCAATTGAACCTTTAGCGATAGCGATACGTTTACATTCACAAATATATGGAATTAAAGTTGGACCAACAGAACATAAAATCTCCCTGTACGCCGATGAT
This sequence comes from Pholidichthys leucotaenia, assembly GCA_020510985.1. NCBI lineage: Eukaryota > Metazoa > Chordata > Actinopteri > Cichliformes > Pholidichthyidae > Pholidichthys > Pholidichthys leucotaenia. The sequence goes on from CM035836.1 coordinate 262,795,100, forward strand.
ATAATTTTGTTTATGTCGAATCTAAAAAAATCAATTCCAACCTTGTTGAATTTAATAAAGAATTTTGGGGAAATATCAGGATATAAAATAAATAAAACTAAATCTTCAATATTAATGCTAAATGAGACCCAGAGAAATTACCCAGCCCCTGAGGTAAATCAATTCAATGTTGTAAATCAGTTTAAATATTTAGGAATCCAAATTATGCCTAAGCTAGAATCAGTCGCCAGTGTCAACTATGAAGCCTTAATGTCAGATATCAATGAGTTAACTCAGAGATGGATGTCACTACCAATGTCGATGATCGGGAGAATCAATATACTTAAAAGTAATATTTTACCTAAAATACTTTATTTATTTCAATACATTCCCTTATCACCACCTTTAGATCTATTCTCAAGAATAAAAAAAAACTTAGTGGAATTTATATGGACCAACAGGAGGGCTAGATTACGTTTGTCTTTATTATATTTACCATTTGATCGTGGAGGTCTGAAATGTCCAAATTTTATGTTGTATTATTGGTCGGCACAACTGAGGTCTATGACATATTATTTTTCATCAAATGATCTCCCTCACTGGACTGAAATGGAATCATACAATTTACCTTTACCTCTTCCCATATTCATATACTCAGATTCGGCAAAAAAATTACAAAAACAAGTTAAAAATCCATTTGTAAAGCATATGATCAAAATATGGTGTGAAGCTAAAAACTATTTAAAAGAACCACAGTTATTGTCACAATTTAGTCCAATATGGGGTAATCAATATTTTAAACCAGGGAGAGCGGACGCTGTATTTAAAGTATGGAATTTAAAAGGGATACAAAAGATTCAGGATTTATATTTGCCATGTGCAGACAACATAATGTCTTTTGAAGAGCTGAGGATCAAATTTAATCTCAATAGAACACATTTTTTTAAATATCTTCAACTTAGAAACTTTATTCGATCAAATCAAAATAAAGCTCTCACTCGACCTATTTATTCATCCTTGGAAAAAATGATGATGAAAGATAGTAAAAGAAAGGGTATTATTTCAGAGTTTTATAACTCATTGACACTATCTTCAAGTGAAAATTCACTGAAAAGATTAAACTACTGGAAAGAAGATCTGCAAATTGAAATTTCAGAGGAACAATGGGAATTGGCTTGTACAGAAGCTCAAACCAAATCAATAAATGTACGCCTTAAATTGATACATTTCAAATGGTTAATGCGGATGTATGTTACACCGGAGGAGTTAAATAGATATAACAAAAATATACCAGATACATGCACAAAATGCATGGAAAGTAAAGGAACCCTATTTCATTGTTTATGGGAATGTAGATTAATAAGAATGTTTTGGGAAGAGGTGAGGGTAACAATTGAAAAAATAATCTCAAAACAAATCATATTGAATCCTAAACTGTTTTTGTTGGGTCTGTACCCAGAAAAGCATAATTTTAATAAAAGTGAAAGAACATTCATAGACCTCAGTTTGCTTAATGCCAAAAAATGTATTGCACTATTATGGAAAAAGACTCATAGACCAGATGTGACTCAGTGGTTAAGACAGATGTTAACAAACCTTCCATTAGAAAGAATAACATATATACTGAAATCAAAAGAAATTGTGTTTGAGAATATATGGAGACCTTTTATTGATTATGTAAAAAATTTAAACATAACTCTTGAAGAAGAAGGTGAATGATGTGTGTGGACCTTGTAAATTCCAAACTGGTGAACATAATATGTATACTTATGTATTGGATTGTCTAGACTAAACAGAGGAGCATTGTTAAAGACTTGATTTTGTTGGTGGTTGTTGGTGTTTTTAGTGCATTTTTTTCTTTTTTTGTAGTACTTTAGTGTTAGTGTTTGATTGTTTGTATCATGTTTGTTAAAAAAAAAAAAAGGTTCAATAAAGATATTGTGGAAAAAAAAAATATGAGGTTGGATTGTATTAAAGGCGGAGGAAAAGTCCACAGATAAAAGCCTGGCATGTGTCCCATTAAAATCCACATGTTTAAAAAGCATGTTAAACAGAGTGACAGTGGCGTCCTCCATTCCTCTGTGAGGCCTATAAGCAAACTGCAGAGGATCCAATGCATGATCAGTCTGCTTTAGAACCTCACATCTGACCAGTTTTTCAAAAATTTTCATTAAAATTGAAGTCAAAGCAACTGGTCTAAAGTCGTTGACCGTTTTAGGACAGTTGGATTTTGGAACGGGAACAACCACGGCATCTTTCCAGATCTTAGGCACATGTTGTGTCTGTAAGGACTTATTGGAAATGTAATGAAATACAGGACTCAGTTCATGTGCACAGGTCTTTACCAAGCGCCCACATATATTATCAGGGCCCTGACTTTTTTTCACTTTTACAGCGCAGAACTCCCTTTTAACATCCTGCACCTCAATATTAAAGTGCTGATTGTCTTTGAGTTTCTGTTTCAAATCTTGGGTTTCTGTGCTAAAATCAAAGGAGTCAAAACGACCATAAAAACAATTAAGAGCATTAGCCAGCTCTGTGTCTGAATTAAAACCATCTAAAAACACACGATTACTGCGTTCTGTGCTCTGAAGGCCTGCAATAGTTTTCATACTGGCCCAGGCTGAACCAAGTTTCTTTGTTGCCATCTTACTTTCCAATTCTGATTTATAATTCTGTTTTGCGCTTAAAATTTCGGCCTTCAGCTCTTTTGTGGCAATCTGTAGCTCAGAAACAGACCCCTGTTTAAAGGCAAGTGCTTTCCTCTGTAAGCAGGATTTAACTGATTTTGTAACCCATGGCTTGTTGTTGGGATATATTTTGACACATTTACGTGGAACGATCATATTTTTACAGAAAGCCATGTATGAGCATGTGACGTCCACCAAAGAGTCCAAATCATCCCCGCAGGACAGTGTGAACACCTCCCAGTCCGTACAGTTAAAGCATTCCTGGAGGCAGTGCACTGAATCCTCTGTCCACACATCAATGTCTCTGGTCTCCACCTTGTCTCTTCTGAGAGCAGTTTTATATGTGGGCAGCAAATGTACACAGTTATGATCTGAGGATCCTAAAGGTGGGAGGGGGAGTGAGTTATAGGCCCTCTCAATGGATCCATAGCACAGGTCCAATGTCTTTTTTCGCCTGGTTGGGCAGGAGACATACTGATAAAAGTTTTTAAGTGTCTTCTTTAAAGAAACATGGTTAAAATCCCCAAGAATAAAGTTTGGCGCCTCTGGGGATATTGACTGCAGCCGCTGGACCGCATCAAAGATGGTGCTGGAGGTGGAGTCAACGTCTGCCCTCGGGTGAATGTACACAGTCATGATGAAAAGTTGGGGGAACTCGCGAGGCAGATAAAAGGGGCGTAGCGATACGGACAGAAGCTCCACATCGGGTATACAGATGCACTCTCTGACCGTGACAGATGTGCAGTACTGTTTATTAATGTATAAACATACGCTGCCCTCATGACGTTTCCCTGTTACCTCTTCCTGCCGATCTGAGCGGAGTGGGGCTCCAAAGTCGTCAATCCACAGGTCCGCGTCCCGGTCATGCACATTAAGCCAAGTCTCCGTGTAAGCCATGACACAACAGTTCTTGAAGCCCTTCTGGTGGCGTACATTCCCTTGAATTTCATCCACCTTGTTCCTCAGAGATTGTACGTTCCCCAAAATCATGGAAGGAAGAGGAATGTTACCAAACTGACGTCTCCTCAGGCGTAGTTTCACGCCTCCACGCTTTCCGCGCCTCCTTCTCTTGTCTCTCTTTTCATCGCTGTGTTCATGAACGTCTCTCAAAATAAAGTCCGGCAGTTGTGGCATAGACTCAATCACAGATGCTGCATCATCCGTGGGGGGTTTGCGTGCCCTAGTGATCCCAGGAGCTATGTTGTCTGGGGCAATTTGCCTCTGGTAGGATCATCCAAGAGTAATTGGTCCTGGGTGAAGGGCCAGACTAAGAACGATCCAACATTCTCTCATGATGGATGCTAGAACAAGGATTTAGTGTACCCTGCCCGGTATGGGGTTACTGGGGTCCCACCCTGGAGCCAGGCCTGGGGGAGGGGCTCGATGGCAAGCGTCTGGTGGCCGGGTTTCCGCCCATGGGACCCAGCCGGGCTCAGCCCGAAGGAGTTATATGGGTCTGCCTCCAGTGGGCTCACCACCTGCAGGAGGGACCATGGAGGTCTGGTGCTGTGTGGATCAGGTGGCAGTCAAAGGCAGAGACCTTGGTGGCCTGATCCCAAGCTTGCTAAACTGGCTTTTGGGACGTGGAATGTCACCTCTCTGGTGGGGAAGGAGCCTGAGCTGGTGCATAAAGTTGAGAGAAACTGGCTAGATATAGTCGGCCTCACCTCAACACACAGCTCCGGTTCCAGAACCAGTCTCCTGTAAAGGGGCTGGAACTTGGCCTACTCTGGAGTTGCCCCGAGCGAGAGGTGACAAGCAGGGGTGGGTATTCTTGTATCCCCCCACCTTGCTGCCTCTATATTGGAGTTTTCCCTGGTGGACAAAAGGGTTGTTCCCTGCACCTTCGGGTTGGGGAACGGGTCCTGACCATCATTTGTGCTTATGCACCAAGTGATAGTTCAGAGTACCCACCCTTTTTGGAGTCTCTGACTGGGGTGCTGGAGAGTGCTCCTCTTGGAGACTCCATTGTCCTACTGGGGGACTTCAATGCACATGTGGGCAACAACAGTGAAACCTGGAGGGGGGTGATTGGGAGGAACGGCCTGCCCGATCTAAACCTGAGTGGTGTTGTTATTGGACTTCTGTGCTAACCACAGTTTGTCCATAACGATCACCATGTTCAAGCATAAGGGTGTCCATATGTGCACCTGGCACCAGGACACCCTAGGTCACAGGTCGATGATTGATTTTGTTATCGTGTCGTCATACCTGTGACTGTATGTCTTGGACACTTGGGTAAAGAGAGGTGCAGACATGTCAATTGATCACCACCTGTTGGTGAGTTGGATCCAATGGCAGGGGAGGAAGCCATTCAGACCTGGTAGACCCAAACGTGGAGTGAGGGTATGCTGGGAACGTCTGGCTGAGGCCCCTGTCCGGGAGGTCTTCAACTCCCACCTCCGGAAGAACTTCAACCACATTCCAAGGGAGTCTGGAGACATGGCGTCTGGATGGGCCATGTACTCCACCTCCATTGTTGAAGCGACTGCCCAGACCTGTGGCTGCAAGGTCGTCGGGGCATCTCGTGGTGGCAACCCCCAACCAAGTGGTGGACATCAGTGGTGAGGGGTCTATTAAGCTGAAGAAGGAGTCCTATCAAGCTTGGTTGGCTTGTGGGACTCCTGAAGTAGCTGAGGTGTACCGGCAGGCCAAGCAGAGTGCGGCTCGGGTGGTTGCTGAAGCAAAAACTCGGGTATGGGAGGAGTTCGGTGAGGCCATTGAACAAGACTTTCAGTTGGCCTCGAAGAGATTCTGGCAAACTGTCCGGCGACTCAGGAGGGGGAAGCAGCTCCTTGTCCACACTGTGTATGGTGTGGATGGGGTGCTGCTGACTTCGACTGGGGATATCGTCAGGAAGTGGAAGGAGTACTTCGAGGATCTCCTCAATCCCACTGACATGCCTTCCACAGAGGAAACAGGGCTTGTGGACAAGGAGGACGACTCACCAATCACAGGGGCCGAGGTCGCCAAGGTGGTTAAAAATCTCTTTGGTGGCCAGGCCCCAGGGGGTGGACGAGATTTGCCCTGAGTACCTCAAGGCCCTGGATGTTGTAGGGCTGTCATGGTTGACACACCTCTGCAACATTATGTGGAGGTCAGGGGCAGTGCCTTTGGCATGGCAAACCAGGGTGGTGGTTCCTCTCGTCAAAAAAGGGGACCGGAGGGTGTGCGCCAACTTTAGAGGGCTCACACTCCTCAGCCTCCCTGGGAAGGTCTATACCAAGGCACTGGATAGGAGAGTCCAGCCATTGGTGGAACGTTGGATTCAGGAGTAGCAATGTGGTTTTCGTCCTGGTCGTGGCACATCAGACCAGCTCTTTACCCTCTTGAGAATCCTCAAGGGTTTGTGAAAGTTTTCCCAGCCAGTTTACATGTGTTTTGTGGACTTGGAGAAGGCATTCAACTGCGTCCCTCATGGATTTTTGTTGGGGGGTGCTTCAGAAGTATGGGGTATTGGGCTTTTTGTTAAGAGCTATTCAGTCTCTGTATGACCATTGTGAGAGTTTGGTTCGTATTGCCAACACTCGGTCGGACTGTGTTTAGTTGCTCTTCTGTCTGTGTTTAGTCGCTCTTCTGCTGAATCTTAATCTAAATGGAAATTATGGATCTGGAAAGTGGCTTAACTGTGATTGTCACCACTTTAAAAGAAGATCGGGTCAGGAGGAACCCAACGAGGAGACTCATGGACATTGGAATTCATGCGTCTGTGGAGATATGGCAGGAAACATTATTGGTTATGATCTCAGGACTTCTATTTTGGCTGTGAAGTTCCCTGATGTATCAGAAATTGAAGGAAGGTGAGAGAGCTGATCAAAGCGGACCCGGCAAGCTCCTTCATCAAATTCGACCAGTTGGGGAGGGCACGATTAGCGGCAAATGGTGAACTGAATGACAGTGATTCAGCGGAGGAATACATTTGGAGCCCTGTGCTCTCCATGGAATGCCTGTTTAAGCCTGTATATGGAAATTATGAAGCACAAGCGCATGAGAGAGGAAAATTCTATTCTCCGTGGGCTCTGAGCTGTGTAGATTTGACCTTGTTTTGATGTCCTGTTTACATTCCTCCTCGATGAGATAAGGTAGAAGTGGCGGCTGCTAACCCAAACAATCGACAGACAGTTGCTGTTGTTTCAGCGGATTGAACTTCTCAAGGACAGCCCATGTGCCTTCATCTGCAAGCGAAGAGATAGACTCCGGACTTGTTTATAAGTCACATGATTATAACATCTATCCACTGCCTGGAGGCGCCCTCTGCTGTTCACTAGCAACTGTCACACCTACACTACACAATGCATACAACATTACACGACTGACACATATATACTGACTCATACATACACTGCCTCTCTCAACTCTTGTTTTTGTGTGATCTATATTGTCTGCTAATTGTGCATAGAGGGTTTTTTTCTGTGTAGTCAAAATTTGGCTCATTTGAGCTTTATATGAGCTTATACGAGCGTTATTCTGATTAACTATGTTTTTTCTTTCTGCCTATTGTGTTTTTCTCCCCCTCCCTTCCCTTCTTTACCCCCACTGTATGACAGGGACCTTGCATGGCTGCCGCGTCATTGGATGCGCCTAACGTGCGCGCCCAATGTCAAGTCAAATTCCTCGTATGTTTACTTGTAAATATACTTGGCAATAAAGCTGATTCTGATTCTGATTCTGATTCTGACTCATTCCCAGTGAGAGTTGGACTCTGCCATGGCTGCCCTTTGTCACCGATCCTGTTCATAATTTTTATCGACAGGATTTCTAGGCACAGCCAGGGAACAGAGGGTGTCATGCTTGGTGACTACAGGATCTCATCTCTGTTGTTTGCAGATGATGTTGTCCTGCTGGCTTCATCTAGCAATGACCTACAAGTCTTACTGGGACGGTTTGCCGCTGAGTGTGAAGTGGCTGGGATGAGAATCAGTAGCTCCAAGTCTGAGTCCGTGGTCCTCAGATGGAAAAACGTGGATTGTCCTCTCCAGGTTGGGGACAAGCTCCTGCCCCTAGTGGAGGAGTTTAAGTATCTTGGAGTCTTATTCACGAGTGAGGGGAGAATGGAATGAGGGATTTACAGATGGATCGGAGCAGTATCTGCAGTGATGTGGATGTTGTACCAGTCTGTTGTGGTGGAGAGGGAGCTAAGCTCTAAGGCAAAGCTGTCGATTTACCAGTCAATCTACGTTCCTACCCTCACCTATGGTCATGAGCTTTGGGTAATGACCAAAAGAATGAGATTGCTGATACAAGCGGCTGAAATGAGCTTTCTTCGTAGGATTGCTGGACTCATTCTCAGACATAGGGTGAGGAGCTCAGTCATCCGGAAGAGGCTCAGAGTAGAACCGCTGCTCCTCAACATTGAAAGGAGCCAGCTGAGATGGTATGGGCCTCATGGACGCCTCCCACTTGAGGTGTTTTGGACACTTCCCACTAGGAGGAGACCCCGGGGCAGACCCACGACTAGCTGGAGAGATTATGTCTCCCAACTGGTCTGGGAACGCCTTGGTATCCTCTCTGAAGAGCTGGAGCAGGTGGCTGGGGAGATGGAAGTCTGCTTGAACTGCTGCCTCCGCGACCCGAACCTTTGTAAAAGTGGTAGAAGATGGATGGATGGATGGATGGAAAAAAACAAAAAACAATAGAGTTTCTTTTGGGGCCCCACACAAGCTGGGGCCCTGGGCACTGCCTCCATCTGTCATAATCTGGGGCAGGTGGAGGTAGTGTGATGCATGGGCATGCATGGCTTCCAATGGCACTGGATCACTGGTGTTTATTAATGATGTGACAGAAGATGAAGCAGCCGGATTAATTCTGAAGTGTTTAGGGATGTACTGTCTGCTCAGATTCAGCCAAATGCAACAAAGCTGATTGGACGGCACTTCACAGTACAGATGGCCAATGACCCAAAACATACTGATAAAGCAACCCAGGAGAATTTTAAGGCAAAGAAGTGGAATATTCTGCAATGGCCTAGTCAATCACAAGATCTCAGCCTGATCCAGCAGCATTTGACTTTGTTAAGACAAAGCAGAAAGACCCACAGAAAGACCGTATGGCAGAAAGACCCATAAACAAGCAAAGACCCACAAACATGCAACAACTGAAGACAGCTCCAATAAAGGCCTGGCCAAGCATCACACAGGAGGAAACCCAGCGTTTGGTGATGTCCATGGGTTCCAGACTTCAGGCAGTCATTGTCTGCAAAGGATTCTCAACAAAGTATTAAAAATGAATTTTACTTAAGGTAATGTTAGTTTGTTAAATTAATTTTGAGCCCCTGAAATGAGATTTTGTATAAAAATGGTTTTAATTTCTAACAAACCTATGCACAACAATGGCAAATTATTTGCAGTTGTTATGATCTCTGTGTGTGCTCGGTCTCCCTGCCTCTCTCTCCCACTTAAATTCAACTAGTTTTTCTCAGTGTGTTAGTAAACCAACTCATCATCATAATCACACCCTTGATCTGATCTTGGCCTATGGTATAGAAATTCATGGGCTGCTAGTCATTCCTCAAAATCCTACACTGACTGACCATCATTTGATAACTTTCAAATTTGTGTTATCTAATTTTCGAGCATCAAGCAGAAATAAAGTTACCAGATACTTACCTGATAGTGCTGTGGCTCGCTTTAAAGAATTAATCCCTTCAGCACTTATTCTATTACCATGTCTCAATATAGCAGAGGACAGCATTGACTGACTTTTAGTTGATAGTACTGCAGCCTCACTGCGGACAACACTCGACTCCATAGCCCCTCTTAAAAAGAAAACTATTAAAAATAGATTAGCTCCATGGTACAACAAACACACTCGTGAGTTAACACAGAAAGTCAGATTCTGTGAAAGGCTTTGGCGTGCAAGTAAGATAGAAGAATTATGTTCAGCCTGGAATGCCAGCCTTACCACCTTTAAGAAATTTCTCCGTAGTGCTAGGTGACAGTACTATTCATCCTTGATAGAAGAAAATAAAAACCATAGATTTCTGTAACTCAACACTGTAGCTCAGTTAACCAAGAGCCACAATACCATAGACCCCTACATTCCTCCAACTCTTAGTGCTGATGACTTTTTGAATTTTTTTAATGATAAAATTGTCAGTATCAGGAATAACATTCCAAAAAATAGCCCCTTTAAAAATGCCAAGCCTCTGCCTAACACTGCTGTGTCCACAGGCTCAGAATTCCTCTTTTCTGAATTTTCTCTTACTAGTCATTCTGATCTAGCCTTGATAGTCTCAGCCTCTAAACCAACTACCTGTCTCTTAGACCCAATCCCTGCTAGACTCCTGAAGGAGTCGCTATCTCTGATTAGTCCATCATTTTTGAACATAATTAATATGTCCCTATTGACAGGATATATACCGCAGTCTTTTAAAGTGGCAGTAATTAAGCCTCTGCTGAAAAAACCTTCACTTGATTCTGGGATATTGGCCAATTATAGGACAATATCTAACCTCCCCTACCTTTCCAAGATCCTTGAAAAAGTAGTCACCAATCAACTGTGCACTTTTTTAGAAAATAATTCTATATTTGAGAAATTTCTGTCAGGTTTTAGGAAACACCACAGCACAGAGACAGCCTTAGTGAAAGTTACTGATGACCTCCTTATGGCATTTGACAAAGAGCTTGTCTCTGTCCTTGTCTTACTGAACCTTAGTGCTGTCTTCAACACCATCAACCACCATATTCTGCTAGAGAAACTTGAACAGCAAATTGGTTTGAAAGGAACAAGGCTAAGATGGTTCCAGTCTTATTTATCAGACCGTTCCCAGTTTGTCTATGTCCATAACAAGTCCTCTATCCAGACCACGGTTAGCCATGGAGCTCCACAAGGATCGGTACTTGGACCAATACTGTTTACATTATACATGCTGCCTTTGGGAGACATTATGAGGAAACATTCTATTCATTTTCATTGTTACACTGACGACACTCAATTATATTTATCCATGATCCAGATGATCCCAGCCATTTGGGTTCACTCCAGGAGTGTCTTAAGGATATTAAAATCTGGATGAACTACAACTTTCTATAGCTGAATACAGATAAACTGAAGTCATTGTTCTTGGCCCCAAACTTGCTAGAAGTACTCTTTCTAGTAAGATAACAACACTAGATGGCATAGCACTGGCTTCTAAGTTTTCTGTTAGCAATCTTGGAGTTCTCTTTGACCAAGATATGTCTTTCAGCTCTCATATACAGCAAACCATTAAGACTGCCTTCTTCCATCTATGTAATATTTCTAAAATTAGGTCCATCCTGTCTCATAAAGATGCAGAGAAACTTGTCCACTCCTTTATCACCTCTAGGCTAGACTATTGTAATTCACTTTTATCAGGTTGTCCTAATAAGTCCATAAAGTTTCTCCAACTCATTCAGAATGCAGCTGCACGTATCCTGACGAGAACAGGGAGAAGAGATCACATTACCCCAGTTTTAGCTTCTTTACACTGACTCCCAATAAAATATAGAATTGAATTCAAGATATTAGTCCTAACTTATAAAGCCCTTAATGGTATTCAATTCGATTCAATTCAACTTTATTTATATAGCGCCATTTCACAACAACAGTCATCTCATAGCACTTTCAACTGTAGGGGAAACCCCCGCAATTGCAGAAAGACCCCAGTAATCAGGCTATACCCTGTGAGCAAGCGCTTGGCGATGGTAGAGAGGAAAAACTCCCTTTTAACAGGAAGAAACCTCCAGGAGAACCAGGCTCAGGGAGGGGCAGTCATCTGCTGCGACTGGCTGGGGGGTGAGGTGATAGAGAAGACAAAAAGAACAGACATTTAGAGAGCAAACAGCACGATGGGGACTTGATCTATGGGAGAGAACAAACAGATGTCAATGACCAGCAAAAATATTTCATTGAGAGTGAAGAAAGGGGTGAAGCCCAGTGCATTACTGGAGATCCCCCGGCTGTCTAAACCTATTAGCAGCATAACTAAGGGAGGGTTCAGAGACACATGATCCCTCCCTAATTGTAGGCTATATCAAAAAGGAAGGTTTTAACCCTGTTCTTAAAAACAGAGATCAAGTCTGACTCTCGAATCCAGATTGGTTGTCATGGCGGCCGCTGGGCCGTCATCAGCCCCAACTGCGCACACACCTGCTTCCAATCCTCAGCAGACCATAAAAGCCAGATCCACTGACAGCTCAGCACGGAGTCGTCTGTCATCTTCACAGCGCAACGCTCCAGGCTCTCAACCTTGTACCAAAGCTCCAGTGCATCAAGCCTTGTCACGTAAGCCACGTTCATCCTTACCTTGCCAAAGTATTCTCCCCTGTGCACAGGTGGACCTCCCTGGCGGCGGACCAATTCCCCAAAGTAGCAGGGCTGCGCCTCCTCCTCCTCGGAACCGTTCCACCTCGTCACGACGCCAAGCTTCCTGCTCACCTCCCAGCACTCGCTCTCGGAGCCAGCAAGAGTCTCCTGGCGACACCTGCAAGTAAGCAGCAGTTATCATTACACCTCTCAGCTGCGAACAGTATTAACACCTGTGCCTTGTGTGTTCCTAGGGTTGCCAGGTCGCGGCGGGACTCGCTCAGCTCCAGCACTGCCCCAGCACCACACTCACTCTCACATCCACACACCCACACCACTCTTTGAGTTAATAAATTATTGTTAACTGTCCTACTCGTGTCTGTTGTCTGTCTCCTGGGTCAAGAATCATGTCATTGGCAGCTGATTCCACAGGAGAGGAGCTTGATAACTGAAGGCTCTGCCTCCCATTGTACTTTTGGATATTCTAGGTATTACAAGTAATCCAGCATTTGGGAGCATAGTGCTCTGTTAGGATAATAGGGTAGTATCAGATCTTTTAAATAAAAAGGAGCCTTATTATTTAGAGCTTTGTAAGTGAGAAGAAGGATTTTAAACTTAATTCTAAACTCTATGGGAAGCCAATGAAGGGAGGCCATAACTGGAGAGATATGATCTCTCTTTCTAGTACCTGTTAAAACTCTTTCTGCAGCATTTTGGATCAAATGAAGACTTTTTAAAGATGTTTCAGGACAACCTGATAATAAAGAGTTACAATAATCTAATCTAGAGCTAACAAAAGCGTGGATCAGTTTCTCAGCATCACTCTGAGACAAGATGCTCCTAATCTTGGCACTATTATGCAAATGATAGAAGGCAGTCTTAGAAATGAATTTAAAATGTGAATTGAAAAACAGATCTTGATTAAAAATAACTCCAAGGTTCCCCACAGAACTATTCAGAGAAAGAGTAACTGCATCCAAACTAAGAGTTTGATTTGGAAAGGTATTTCTAAGGTTTTTTTTTTGGACCAACAAGAATAACTTCAGTCTTATCTGAATTTAATAGCAGGAAATTACAACTCATCCAAACTTTGATTTCCTTAAGACAGGCTTGTAACTTGGCTAATTGATTACTATCATCTGGCTTTATTGACAGGCATTATTGTGTGTCATCTGCATAACAATGAAAATGTATACAGTGCTTTCTAATAATGTTGTGTAACGGAAGCATATATAGACTTAAAAGAGTAGGGCCTAGCACAGATCCCTGTGGAACTCCATGACTGAGCTTTGAGTTGGAAGAAAACTCATTATTGACATGAACAAATTGGAACCTATCAGATAAATAAGATCTAAACCACTGCAACGAAGTTCCATTAAGTCCAACATAGTGTTCTAATCTATCAAGTAGAATATTATGATCGGTAGTATCAAAAGCTGCACTAAAGTGTAAAAGGACAAGTACAGATACAAGTCCATTATCAGATGTGATAAGGAGGTCATTAGTGACCTTCATTAAGGCTGTTTCAGTACTATGATGGATTCTGAACCCAGATTGAAACTCTTCAAATAAACCATTTCCCTGCAAGTGGTCAAATAATTGCGTAGCAGCAACTCTTTCTAAGATTTTTGAAATGAAAGAGAGATTAGAGATTGGTCTATAGTTAGCTAAAACTCCTGGATCCATCGTTGGCTTTTTGAATAAGGGTTTAATTACAGCAGTTTTAAAAGCCTGCGGTACATGGCCTAATGTTAATGAAGAATTGATTATTTGAAGAATAGAGCTACCAATAAATGGGAGGACTTCTTTAAATAACCTGGTAGGAATAGGGTCTAAAAGACAAGTTAGAGGCTTGGATGAGGAAATTATTTTTTTCTAACTCTAAAAGATCAATTGGAGTAAACTCATCCAAACAGATATCAGTTAAAGGAGTTGTAGTAGTTACTGTATTTAACGGTGGGAAGAATCTGACTGATTTTATCTCTGATAGATAAAATTTTATTATTGAAAAAGTTCATAAAGTCCTGACTAGTAAGCTCTCAGGGAATGCTAGGATTGACAGAGTCCTGACTGACTCTTTGTCAGCAAGGCTACAGTGCTGAAAAGAAACCTGGGATTATTCTTGTTCTCTTCTATTAATGCAGAATAATAACTTGTTCTAGCTTTTCTAAGAGATTTTTTTATAAATTAAAAGATGATTTCTCCAAGCTAAATAGATTTCATCTAAATTAGTGGAGCGCCATTTTCTTTCTAATTGATGAGCCTTCTGTTTTAAGCTATGAGTTTCTGTGTTGAACCAAGGAGTTAGAAATCTCTGATTAGACTTCTTTTTTAAAGGGGCCACCATGTCTAGAGTCTGATGCAGAGAAGCTGTAGCACAATCTACCATGCGATCAATTACAGAAGGAGCAAGCTCTCCATAGCTTATCTCCATTGTGTTGACACATGGCATAGAAGAAACAATCTGCATAAATTTTGAATTAACCAAATTTTATCTAAACACTTTAAAGGTCCTGGAGTAAATAATCAGATGGATCTGTGGGTTAATAGTCTTTTATTGCTGCCAGCAATAAGAGAAATGGAGAACAGGAAAAAAGTCAGCTCTCTGTTCCACAGAGAGTAAAACAGGTTACTTTATATGACCATCAGTAAAAAAAGAAAAAAGACTCTGGGATGATAAGACACAGGAGGGAAGAGAAAGGAGGGGGGAGTGTGAGTGAGAGCATGAAGACCTTGGCAAGTCAGTGTGGCATTAAACTTCATCCTGGAGCACAAAACATAACAGACATATCAAGCAGCTTGTTAATGTAGCTTATACCCTAATAAGGTTACAATGGGCAGTATATAAAAAGGGTTCATATATGGATATAGGAAAAATTCATATATTGAGACACACTTATAAAATATATGATCCCTAGTTACTCATCAGATTAATGCATAGGCAGTAAATTTCCACCACAATTCTCTCCTCTTGGTCATATATGACCATTTGTACAAGACTGTCAAAGTGAAAAATCAACAAAAGTACACCCTGTCAGGTTTAAACTGATGCATCATGAACAGTGACATAGAATAACAGCATGTGTGAAGAGTCACAAGGGGCTGTTTTTGCTCAATGGAGAGCAAGCAAAGATAACAAATGGATGTGGTGGACATAAAATATTTACATCACATTTTGGTCTTTATTCATGTAATCATCATAATCATCAGAGAAAGGGAGTTTGGACATTTCCAAATCCTCGTAATCTAACATTGGCGGGGCTGAGGCAAGAGTCACATCAGGGTCAAAAGTGGCGGCTGGCATGTAATGCAGCATGGTGGAAACGAACAGCTTTGATATCATGTGTCTAATAATTGGGCGTATACAGCAACCACAAAACATGAGAAGCAACATAACAGCAGACAAAAGTATACCAATACGAACAAGCCAATCTTGCCATCCGCCTCTTAACAACCAATCATAAATACCTTCTCCCCGAACATTATCGAGCAGGGAGGCATCACGAAGAGCTGTGAGGTTTTGAATGGCTTGGGAAATAATTCCAGTGTCAGCATCATTAGCAGGGACGTAGGTGCAGCAGTCCGTTCCCACTATCGCACAGACCCCACCCTGTGATGCTGTTAGCTGATCTAACACCATCCTGTCTTGTAATTCCATTAGTCTAAGGGCATGCAACTCATCTTGAATTCCCTTAATGGCTAAGAGAGTCACGTTTGCAAAGGTTCCCACACGATAGTCTAATGTCTCCATGCGCAGCAAGAGCTTACCTACGCCGACCCATGGAAACAGAGAAAGAGCGACTTTCTGAGGATCTGTCCAGAGCTTATGGGTCTTAGGCATGTCAGTGCCCCAAATAGAATCATGTGGGGACACATCCCTCCGTGACCTGTGACTAGACCAGTCCAAGGGATTAGCAGTTACAATGAAAGAGTGGTCAGTAGCACGTACTGCGGCGCAACGGCCCACCCAATTCTCAGGCAACGCCTGATACATGTAAGCACCGCATAGCCACAGAAAATCATCTTGTGGCATTACTCCCATAACATCAGGGACCGAATAGCAAGGCTTGCATGTTGTACCTGGCAGGGCCTGAGTGGTGTTAATATGACCCTGGTCATTAGTAGTACATGGTGAGTAAGTGTGGGAACAATAAGCTCTGGGAACAGAGCCCATTTTTTACCCCGGGCAGGGTGAGAGTGAGATTATTAGCATAACATATAAATTTAGAGTTTAAGGGTACTGAACTGGGCCGAAGAGGGGTGTATTGTCACTGCATTTTATTGCCAGGATTTTAGAAAAATTCCTCCCTGTATAGGGTGGTATAGGGGGTAAACTGTGACCTGTTGTTTTCTGTACAATTTGATTTAGGAAGTTAGGGGACAGTGGCGACTTCAGAACATCAGGAAAGAGATCAGATGAGTTAAATGATGCAGGAGAAACATGAGGGTTGGTGGTAGCTACAGGCATTCTAGTGCAGACATAACAGTTTGTAGCTTTTTCTGCTTCACAAGGAAGCGGGCATACCGATGCCATGAGTTTAAAAGGAAACCTGAGGAGAAATTCCCCTTGTCTTCCGCTAGCCTCAATATGTCATTGACGACTTCTCCAGAACTAGCATCACGAGCAATTCGTGTAAACACTACAAGAGATTGCGTCTGTGGAGGATGGTGTGATGGGGCATAGAAACAAATCATCAGATAGACGGTCAAGTTGACCAACAATAAGATAAAAAGCCCTGTACACAGGAAGTCCCACATGGTCCAGTCGCGACGTCATCGTCGGTCCCGCTGACTGTCATCCACAAGCAGATATTGGCATAAGTTCGAATTGTCCATCAGAATGTCAGTATCAGTGTAAATGGTATGCATAGTGTATGTTTCACCTGAGCAGCATTCGGAGTACACTCAGGTTATTTGTGGCGGCTATCAGGTGCAACAGTATGTGGCCTTTTGTCGTCACATGGCGATTAGGTGACAACACTAGTCACACTTCATCTCTCCTTTGCGTTGATAACCAGACAGCCTGCTTTTCTATTGCAAACACCGGTACTGGACACCAGAGGGTGCCGTCAACTGATGTTTGCATAGACAAACAGTTAGACAGTCACTGTCTTTGTTGAGGAGTCCAAAACCCAGAGGATCCAGCTGAAGAAGCTGCCAAAGATGAACAGGGAGTTGGCTTTCAAACTAATGGGGGGGGGGGGTAATAATGAAGCTGGTGGTGGTTTTGGCTAACCACTTGGACATCTGCTTCTCGTCCTAGTTTACAATGTGGGGTGGTGATTGTAGCTAATCACCATCTGCTACTTACTCCTGATCTGGTCTGGGTTCTTCTGGCTTGACCCCTGGGACCTTTCTGCAGTGTGTTGTGTGGATCCATGTTGCCCTCTCAGCGATTTTCACAGCCGTGAATGTTGTTAGAAGGACCTGGTATGGACCCAACCACCGTTTGCTGTGCCAATTCTTCCATTTGAAGCTTTTAACCACCACCCAGTCACCTGGTCTTATGTCATGGAGGACTCCCTCGGCAGGTTTGGGCAGGGCAGCTTTTACCTGTTAAGAAATGTTTTGCAGTTGGCAGGACAAGGCAGAGCAATAAGATAACATGGCATTTTCAAAATGTGAAGTGGTTAGAGGAGGTGGTATCTTCCTCTTTGCAGAGAAACCTAGAAAGGGAGGACAAGCAAACAAAATCTCAAAGGGTGACATGCTATATTTCTTCCTGACTTGCATGCGCATGTACATGAGTGCCAACGGCAGATATTTTACCCAAGGTAGGCCAGTCTCATCCTGGAGTTTGGCGAGCTTGTTCTTTAGGGTGCCATTTTCATGCTCAACAGCACCACCTGATTCCGAGTGGTAGGCACAATGTTTTCTCAAATCAAAACCCAATGTAATACTCAAATTGGCCAGTGCTTCATTTACAAAATGTTTACCATTGTCACGGGAGATTTTCTCTGGTATTCCCTATCTGGGAATAATTTCTGACAGTAATGCTCTGGCCACAACAGTGCTTGTTGCATGTTTGGCTGGAAAGGCCTCTACCCCTTTGGACCACATGTCAACCATTACCAAACAGTACTTTTTACCCTCAGCTGGGTTTAGTTCAATGAAGTCCATCATTGTCATGACTCGCCACTCATCATTGGCCCCTGCTGCGCGCACACCTGCGCCTCGTCAGCGGTGAACTATTTAATCCACTCAGCCCTGTGCTTCGGCCTGAAGCCTTCTGTTCCCCTCGGCTCGTCTTCGCTGTTGGAACCCCCATTACCAGCAAGACAACGCTCATCCATAAGCATCTTACCTCTTCTCTACAGTCCTCTCCCCTGTGCACAGGTGGATTCCTCGGCGGCGGACCCTCATCTTCGCCACTTCATCCACGCCGTTGCCACAGGCTCTGCAGGTCGCTGTCTCCTGGGCTCTTTCCTTGCCGACGCCAGCCACCTGTCATTCCAAGTAAGCAGCAGTCATTCTCACAGTCCTGTATAGGTGTGGTGCCCTTTACCTTGTCCCTCTGCTCTGTCGTTATAGGGTTGCCCGGCTGTACGACGATCTGCTCTGCTGCCTGCGCACTGAAGTTCTCCCTCAATACATATACATATCCCACACACGCATTCATACATACCTGTCTGTTAAATAAAGCTGTTAAATCTATTCTGAGCCTGCGTGTGTGTCGTCCTGAGCCGGACATTATGTCAATCATGAGATGTTGAAATGGTCCTTCAGGGGGCAGATGTGCTACCGGAATCAGTTTGGGGACTCTGTGGGCATTGTTAGTGGCACAGATTAGGTATTTTTTGCAAAAATTGTCAGCATAAACAGTGAAACCAGTAGTAAGCCAATTTGCATGCAATGGTTGTATCATCCCTTCTCTTGACACATGGTCTCTCCCATGCGTCAATTTAGCAAAATGATTGAAGAAATGAGCCGGTAAACTGGGGAGGTCATTCAGGCCTCTCCACACACCAGCCTGGTCTGTGTGCCAGCCTTTTTTGGTCCACTTCTGACGTTCCTGTGGAGATGAAAGAGATTGCATAGAAATGAGGGAACAAGTGTGTTCAATACTTATTCCCTGTGTCATTCCATTTTATTAAATAGAGCTTGTTTTGTGAACACAGTTGCCTTGATTTCTTTGTACGTATGGATTACTTGGGTTGTTACTGATATCCGGTGAAAATCTCAGGTCAATGGCTCCATCAGAAATATGTTTAATGAGAAAAATGGTGATGTGTTCAATACTTATTTTCCCAGCTGTATGTATTTAATTGGCTTCCTGCTTCTTTCTCTGCACACAGGGTCCTTAAACTTTAATGACCTCAGTTGCTTTTGCATGCCGCTCGGAAATGATACATCTGTTAAATGCTGTACCTTGTGGAGAATGTGCACAAGGATGAGACTGAGTTATTCCTGAGGTTCAGCTTTATTCACAGATCACATACTCCAACAATCTCAAAGCAGGAAAAGAGGAAGAATCATCTCACAACTCCTTTTTTTATACCCCGGACATCGAAACTGAAGTCACATGGTGTTTAAGCAAACATACAGTCACATTGTAACCCCTTTGATCTTCCACACCATTGTCCTTTAGTCTCTGGTGGTCCGGACATCTCCCCAGGCCATCTCCCTGAAACAAAGGCCAAATCTCACACTCTCTCGTTGTCTCTTGGAGACTCAGACCTTTTGTTCCCTGAGACGTGCAGCACACAATAAACACACAGCAATGTATTTATGGAGCATATATAACCAACATATGTGCCCATATGTGCCCACATGACCCCCCCCCCAAACGTCTAAAATGGAACAAACATAACCAGAGATGCATGACATAATAACATTACTACATATCAATCCACCAGTTGCCTAGGTCTAAGTCTTCTGCCGTACTTGCTGTAAGCCGGCTTTACTGTTTCCGCAGTGTCTTCCTGCTGTGGAACTGTTACCTGTGGATTAAAACTGTTAGTCAATCTCTGTGGGTGTTCTGGAGAATGCCCTCTTGGGGGTCTGCCATGACGGGGGGCCCTCGCCAACTGCACAGCTTCATCCGCCAAAACAAAAGCGGGTTTGAGTCTGTTTATACCAATTAACTCCTTTCTGTCTCCCAAATCCAGCAAAAAATGCTTCTCTCCTGTTTTCAGCACCCTAAACGGTCCATCGTAAGGCGGCCGCAAGTTTGGGCGATGGGCATCATGCCTGACAAAAACAACCTCCGCATTTTTTAAAGCTTTCGGCACAAAAACGCGTGGAAAACTGTGATGAACCGGGCCCGGAAGCATGTTTGATCCCGTGTCGCTCTGCAACAGCTGAGCAGGGGGGCAATTTGGCACAGGATTATCGGGGAGAAATTCCCCGAGCAGACGGAGAGGCTGTGCAAATACTAACTCAGCTGGGGAGGCTTGCAAATCCTCCTTAGGTGCAGAACGCAACCCCAATAAAACCCATGGAAGCCTGTCTACCCAATTTGTGTCTGTAAGCGACGCTCTGAGGGCTGCTTTCAATGACCTATGGAAACGTTCGCATAAACCGTTAGCCTGTGGGTTGTACGCGGTAGTGCGGTGGATCGTTACCCCTAGGCTGTGGGCCATCGATGACCAGAGCTCGGAAACAAATTGAGGGCCTCTGTCGGACGTTATGTCCGACGGAACTCCAAAGCGTGCTACCCAAGCTGTTAAAAACGCGCGCGCCACCTCCTCGGCTGTGGTTGATGCCAGTGGGACCGCTTCCGGCCAACGCGTGGTGCGGTCCACCATAGTCAAAAGATGTGTGTACCCCTGTGATGACGGAAGGGGGCCTACCAAGTCGACATGCACATGATCAAAGCGTTTAGTTGGGATATGAAAAGGCTCCAAAGGAGCTCTAGTGTGTCTGTGTATTTTGGCTCGTTGACACGCTACGCAGGCTGTCGCCCATTCCTTGACCTGTTTGCGCAACCCCGGCCATACAAATTTCTCTCCTACCATGTTGACCAATGCGCGCACCCCCGGGTGTGCTAGAGAATGGATCGAGTCAAAAACACGGCGGCGCCACGCAGGTGGTACCACTGGACGCGGCCGCCCAGTGGAGATATCGCAGATTAGCGGGGGCATACCACCTTGCAGCACCCTGTCCTCCAGCCTTAACCCTGTTGGTCCAGACTGGAGCGTCCGCATCGCTAACCTGCTCCGCGGCCACGGCTGCATAATCTAACCCTACGCGGACCGGGGCTGCGCGCGCTTCTGCGTCGCTACCCTGGCCCGCGGCCATGGCTGCAGAGTCTGCCCCCACGGGGCCTGGAGCTGTCACAGCACGTGAGAGGCAGTCTGCCACTACATTATGTTTACCTGCGACATGCTGGATATCGGTGGAAAACTCCGATATCGCGGCCAGCTGTCTCTGCTGCCGGCCCGACCAAGGTTCCGAAATCTTGGCCATCGCAAAAGTCAGCGGCTTGTGGTCCACGAACGCGGTGAAACGGCGTCCTTCCAGCCAGAACTGGAAATGTCGGATGGCCAAGTGTAGTGCCAACAACTCCCTGTCGAATGCGCTGTACTTTCGCTCGCTATCGCGCAAGGTTTTGCTGAAAAACGCGAGCGGTTGCCAGGTCCCAGCTACATACTGTTCAACGACCGCCCCCACAGCTAAATCAGACGCGTCAGTGGTGAGCGCCATGCATGCCGTTGGAACTGGGTGTGCCAACAAGGTAGCGTTTGCCAAAGCTGATTTGACTTGAGAGAATGCGCGCTCCCGCTCAGGAGACCATTCGATTTTATTTGTGGGTTTTTGTTTTTTTGGTGCAGCATACAATGGTTGCATGAGCTGCGCTGTGCTGGGGAGGAAACGGTTATAAAAATTAACCATTCCCAAAAACTCCTGTAACGCTTTAACCGTTTGAGGGTGGGGAAAATTTGTTATTGCGCGCACTTTATCGGGCAGAGGGACCGCTCCTTCTGGTGAAACGCGGTGCCCCAAAAAATCAATCTGTGCCACCCCAAACTGACACTTCGCTGGGTTAATTATTAACCCGTGCTCTGCTAACCTCCAAAAAAGTGCTGTGAGATGGCTTTCGTGTTCGTCTTCAGACGTGCTAGCTACCAAAATGTTGTCCAAATAGACGAACACGAAAGGGAGGTCGCGTAGGACCGCGTCCATCATGCGTTGGAACGTCTGCGCCACACCCTTGAGTCCGAAAGGCATGCGCAAGAACTCAAAAAGCCCGAAAGGAGTTATTACCGCTGTTTTGGGTATGTCCTGAGCGCGCACTGGAACCTGATGGTAACCGCGTACCAAATCTATTTTAGAAAAAATGTGCGCCCCCGCCAAATGAACCGAAAAATCTTGGATGTGCGGGATCGGGTAGCGGTCGTGTGCAGTGGCGTTATTCAACCTGCGGAAATCACCGCAAGGTCGCCACGAGCCATCAGCCTTTGGGACCATGTGCAGTGGTGAAGCCCAGGGGCTTTTCGAACGCCTAATGATGCCCAGTTTTTCCAGGTTGGCAAACTCCTCGCGCGCTATGGTCAGTTTAGCTGAGTCCAGACGCCGAGCTTTTGCAAAAACGGGTGGGCCGGTGGTAGTGATATAGTGTTCCACCCCATGTTTAGCCACTGTCACCGAAAACGTTGGGACTGTGAGTGCTGGGAACTGAGTGAGGAGTGCGTGGAACTTACCACCCGCAGCTGTGACGTTGGCTTGTGCAGTTGGCGGCGCCACTCGAGCTGTGCAGGGAATAGAGTGAAAAGATTATTAGCAAGATCAACCAATAAACCATGTGCGCACAAAAAAATCAGCCCCTAACATGTTGAAATTAACTGCAGCTACAACAAAAGTCCACTCAAATGCACGGCCCTGCAAAGACAGAAGCAGAGTCCTCTCACCGAAGGTCTTAATCACTGAGCTGTTCGCTGCTGACACCAGGGGGCCCTTAGACGGTGTCAGCCGGTCCACGTAGGAAGGCGTGATGAAGCTCAGCTGGGAGCCTGTGTCCACGAGGAAATGCCTCCTCGAGCGTGCATCAGTCAGGTAGAGCAGCTTGTTCTCTTCCCCGAGGGCCGCAGCCGCTACCGACCCCCGGTCTTGGCGTTTCCCGAATGCTTGAAGTGGCACGGTGGGAGGCACTTGTGTGCCCTCTCTGCAAAGCGGCGATGATAGAAGCACAGGATGTCATCCGCTCCGTGTCGCTTGGCCCTGACTGCTGCCGTCGCCGGTGAGTCTGGTGCTGCAACCACAGGCCCCATGCCGTCTCCGGACGTTGCTCCTAGCTCTGCTGCTGCGGCCGAAACCGCACTCTGTTTGTGGGCGTCGATGAGTCGCTGCGCCTCCTTGCTCAGCCCATGGTAGTCTCGCCGGGCCAACCGAGGTGAGTCTGCCAGGGTAACTCTCACCGCTGGTGGCAGGGTCCGGAGGAAAAGGTGGGCGAAGATAAATTCGCAATCCTCGGAGTCTTTCAGCCTCAGCATTTTCACCATCAGGTCTACGGGTCTGTCGTTGTCCGACTCCGTCAACATTAGGAGCCCTTCTGCTCGCTGTTGCACTGAGGGGGTGAAGTGGCTTATAAGCGCAGCCTTCAATGCGTTGTATTTGTCGCTGTCCGGTGGGTGATTGACCAGATCTTCCACCCTCTGGACTGTGTGGCTGTCCAGCTTCGCCACCACATGGTAGAATTTCGTGTCGTCCTTCGAGATTCTCCGGAGGTTGAACTGTGCCTCGACCGCGCTAAACCAGGAGCGCGGACTATGCTGCCAGAAGTCGGGCAGCCGGAGTGTGGTGGCAGCCAACAGGCTGGCTTCTGCCGAGCCCCGCTTGGGAGAATTATCTTTGCTCATTCTTCGTCGTAAGGTCACCAGTGTGGAGAATGTGCACAAGGATGAGACTGAGTTATTCCTCAGGTTCAGCTTTATTCACAGATTACTAACTAACTAACTAACTAACCTGCACTTATATAGCGCTTTTCTAGTCACAAAGACCACTCAAAGCGCTTTCATTAATACTAACCCTCTATTCTAAGGGCCTATAGGAAACAGATATCTAGGGACAATTTAGAACAGCCAATTAACCTAACATGCATGTTTTTGGCATGTGGGAGGAAACCGGAGAAATCCCGGAGTAAACCCACGCAACACATCAACAGATCACATACTCCAACAATCTCAAAGCAGGAAAAGAGGAAGCATCATCTCACAACTCCTTTATTATACCCCGGACATCGAAACTGAAGTCACATGGTGTTTAAGCAAACATACAGTCACATTGTAACCCCTTTGATCTTCCACACCATTGTCCTTTAGTCTCTGGTGGTCCGGACGTCTCCCCAGGTCATCTCCCTGAAACAAAGGCCAAATCTCACACTCTCTTGTTGTCTCTTGGAGACTCAGACCTTTTGTTCCCTAAGACGTGCAGCACACAATAAACACACAGCAATATATTTGTGGAGCATATACACTACCGTTCAAAAGTTTGGGGTCACCCAGACAATTATTTTGTGTTTTCCATGAAAAATCACACTTATTTACCACCATGAGTTGTAAAATGAATAAAAAATATAGTCAAGACATTGTCAAGGTTAGAAATAATGATTTGTATTTGAAATAATAATTTTTTCCTTCAAACTTTGCTTTCGTCAAAGAATCCTCCATTTGCAGCAATTACAGCATTGCGGACCTAACATGATTGTACAAGGGTTTTCTAATCATCCATTAGCCTTCTGACGCAATGAGCAAACACATTGTACCATTAGAACAGTGGAGTGATAGTTGCTGGAACTGGGCCTCTATACACCTATGTAGATATTGCACCAAAAACCAGACATTTGCAGCTAGAATAGTCATTTACCACATTAGCAATGTATAGAGTGTATTTCTGATTAGTTTAAAGTTATCTTCATTGAAAAAAAGTGCTTTTCTTTCAAAAATAAGGAAATTTCTAAGTGACCCCAAACTTTTGAACGGTAGTGTATAACCAACATACTGTATGTGCCCATATGTGCCCACAACCTCCCCATTTTTATTTTTTATTTCTAAATAAGTGTACACTACTGTTCAAAAGTTTGGGGTCACTTAGAAATTTCCTTATTTTTGAAAGAAAAGCACTGTTTTTTTCAATGAAGATAACTTGGAGCTACGCATGATCTGGATGAGTACACGGACACTGTGACTTCATATATCCACTTTTGTGAGGAGAGCATTCTTCCATCGCGCACCAGGGTGAGTTACTCCAACGACAAGCCCTGGTTCACAGCTAAGCTCAGACAGATCAGGAAGGAGAAGGAAGCAGCGTTGAAAAATGGTGACAGGGACTGCTACAGGGAGGTCAAATACCGGTTTAGCAGAGAGCTGAGGAGAGCTAAATCTGTGTATTCTGAGAGACTCCAGCAGCAGTTCATTGCTAACGACTCTGCTTCTGTGTGGAGAGGACTGAGGCAAATCACCAACTATCGGCCTCAGGCTTCTAAAGGACAGGATGACAAAGCCCTTTGTCAAAGACTGTCCCAACACTATGCCTGTTTTGACACCTCGTCAGCTGTGTCCAACTCCCACCCTCCCCCCAGCGCCACTGCCTCCATGGTCCCCACTTCATCAAAGGCGGGCCCCCCGTGCCCCCCCCCCCCCGCCCTTGCCATCAGTGAGCAGGATGTGCACAGACAGTTCTCCAGACTGAACCCCCACAAGGCCCCCGGTCCGGACGATGTGTCTCCCTCCACCCTGAGACACTGTGCGGAGGAGCTGACTCCTGTCTTCACAGACATTTTTAACACCTCCCTGAAGTCATGCCACGTGCCGGCCTGCCTCAAAACTTCTACCATCGTCCCTGTCCCCAAGAAGCCACGGATCATTGGACTTTACGACTGCAGACCTGCAGCGCTCACCTCTGTAGTCATGAAGTCCTTTGAGCGCCTGGTTCTGCCCCACCTCAAGACCATCACCACTCCCCTCCTGGACCCGCTGCAGTTCACCTACAGAGCCAACAGGTCTGTGGACGACGCAGTCAACCTGGCCCTCCACTCCATCCTGCAGCACCTGGACTCCCCGGGAACCTACGTCAGGATCCTGTTTGTGGACTTCAGCTCTGCATTCAATACCATCCGCCCCGCTCTGCTCCAGGACAAGCTGTCCCTGCTCAACGTGCCTGACTCCCTCTGCAGGTGGATCACCGACTTCCTGACGGGCTGCAGGCAGCATGTGCGGCTGGGAAAGACTGTCTCAGACTCTGTTAGCATCAGCACCGGATCACCCCAGGGATGTGTACTTTCCCCCCTGCTCTTCTCCCTGTACACCAACTCCTGCACCTCCAGCCATCAGTCTGTCAAGCTGATCAAGTTTGCAGACGACACCACCCTCATCGGGCTCATCTCCAACGGCAACGAGTCCGTCTACAGGAGAGAGGTGGCCCAGCTGGCGTCCTGGTGCAGCCACAACAACCTGCAGCTGAACACTCTGAAGACAGTGGAGATGATCGTGGACTTCAGAAAAGTCAGCCCCTCTGCACCCCCTTACCCTCACAGACTCTCCCATCACCACTGCGGATTCCTTCCGCTTCCTGGGCACCACCATCACCCGGGACCTCAAGTGGGAGCCGACCATCAGCTCCCTCATCAAAAAGGCCCAGCAGAGGATGTTCTTCCTGCGGCAGCTGAGGAAGCTCAAGCTACCCACCAAGATGTTAGTGCAGTTCTACACGGCCATCATCGAGTCCATCCTCACCACCTCCATCACCGTGTGGTACGCAGGAGCCACCCCAGGGACAGACTAAGACTGCAGCGCGTTGTGCGCGCTGCTGAGAAGGTGATCGGCTGCAAGCTCCCATCCCTCCAGGACCTGTACATCTCCAGGACCCGGAGGCGTGCAGGTCGGATCATAGCCGACCCTTCACACCCTGGACACGCACTGTTTGCCCCCCTCCCCTCAGGCAGAAGACTTCGGTCCATTCAGACTAAAACCTCCCGCTACATGAACAGCTTCTTCCCCTCTGCCATCAGACTGCTGAACACTAAGTGACTTATTAGACTCATGATAATTATCACTGTTTTCTTTTTGCGCTACCAACTGCACTATGTGGAACTCCACAATATCTGCTGCTTGTTAATATATTTAAAAATTGCATTGATTAGTATTACTTATTCATATTCTATCTTTTATTGCATGCATAGTTTTTTATCTTTAGTGCTACTCCATGTTTAATGTTGCAGCATTGCACCGAGACAAACTCCTAGTTTGTGTTCTACATGAACAATGGCAATAAATCTCATTCTGATTCTGATTCTGATTCTGATTTAAACTAATCAGAAATACATTCTATACATTGCTAATGTGGTAAATGACTATTCTAGCTGCAAATGTCTGGTTTTTGGTGCAATATCTACATAGGTGTATAGAGGCCCATTTCCAACAACTATCACTCCAGTGTTCTAATGGTACAGTGTGTTTGCTCGTTGCGTCAGAATTCTCCAGATTACCTCAACAAATTAACAGCTAGAATGCCAAAGGTCTGCAATGCTGTAATTGCTGCAAATGTAGGATTCTTTGATGAAAGCAAAGTTTGAAGGAAAAAATTATTATTTCAAATACAAATCATTATTTCTAACCTTGTCAATGTCTTGACTATATTTTCTATTCATTTTACAACTCATGGTGGTAAATAAAAGTGTGACTTTTCATGGAAAACACAAAATTCATAAAAAAAATTGTCTGGGTGACCCCAAACTTTTGAATGGTAGTGTATGTGTGCTCAGGCCCAGGTAATCATTATGCATTTCGCTGCAGTCATGAAGCGGTTACAGTAAAAGGCAGCAGTGAATCATTGAATTCACTGCCGTGTAGTTACAACTGTAGCTTTAGTCACAGTACAGTACACACAGCATGAAGATGTTCAGATGTAGGGGTGTGTGCATGTGGGTGGGTGCAGAGATGATCTGCACATATTTGTATTGTGAAATAAGTTTTAATGAATAATTCACCATGACAGGAGGAAAAAAAAAACCTTCTGCATACTAATGAAACCATGGAGACAGCAATAATGTTTTGCTTTTGAAATTTCCTCCAAGATGATGTTTTAATGTGCAAGGAGGTCTTAAGGCTAAATGCCAAGGTTACGTTCAGGTCGGTGTTTTCCTGACTCTGAACAGTTGACTTGCTAGGATTTTGAACTTTTATCTTCTAAAGGATGTATTTAGCCGCATTACTTCTAATGTTGAAACTGACAACACGAAAAAGTGATTTTAAGTTTTCTGAATGTTCTTATGTTATATTTGATGTTACAGTGTTTTGAAGCTTAAGTGTCTGTCATGGTTCCAGCGCCGATCCCGTCTGCGCTCGAGCCATGCACTATCTTCGCCTATGTGACGGCTGTGTGCCCCTTTTGGCTCCCCGAGCCTTTATTGTGACAGCGCTCGGAGGGGCTTCCGGCTGTCAGACTTGACAGCTGAGCCGCATTCGCCTCATCAGCGGCTCTCCACTTAAGAGGGCAGCTGAGAATGGAAAGGCGTGGCAGTCTCGTCAAAAACCTCTCCATTGTCAGACGTGAGCGAGCATCCCTCTGTTCGTACATTGACTATTCTACTTCTGTGATTGTAAGTGTGCTTCCTTATGTATCTGTTATTCCCTATCGTCGTCTGTATGTTGTTGTAGTGTGTTTTAGCCCCCCGTGGCTTGTTATTTTGTTCCTTTTCTGTTCCTTTAATAAAACCGTGCAAACTCACTGGCGATTTGTGGCGTCTTATGATGGCTCGTGAGGGCCATCCATGACAGTAGACTGCCGCCAAACTGAGACACCTGTTGCCGTGAGTTTGCCGTGGTTTGGAGTTTTTCCCCTTCGCTTGGGCTTGTGAACAGTATGTCCGCCCTTGAGCGTAGGTTTTGCCCTGAGTAGTTTCAAGAGATTGACGGCTATCTGGCTAAGACCCATCATCTCATGCCCACTCCAGTGGCAGGTGACTACTTGTTCCTCGCCCAGAGGGCCTTATTGAGATACCACCTCACCTCCTTTCCGGAAGGAAAGGAGAGGGTAACATGGATTGTCGCACAGGGTGCGTTAATGATAGAGACGGCCCAGGAACCTTCTCCTTCCGACGGCCCAGGAACCTCCTACAGCCACCTGCTGTAGCTTCTGACATTAAACCTGCTGCCTCTGTGTCTCCCTCTGCTGAGCGGTCCGCAACGCCTGGCCTACGTCGCCGGACGAGGAGGGGGCCTGCGGCTCTGGAGAGCCTGGTTAAGCCCCGCAGCCACGCCATGGGCAGAGGAGGAGAGCGGACTGCAGCATGGAGCCTGCGCCGATGACGAAGTGTCCCCGGGTCTCCACAGATGAACAGTCCAATCCAGTGGGTCGAGGGTCCCCTGCCATCACGCCGTGCGGGTCGTCGGCGTGGACGTTAACGCCGGAGGGTCCTCAGGCTGCGGAGACCATCATGCCATTTTCATGAAATTTTCACAGATTATCAGAAATGGGGTATCCTACAGATGATTAGATTTTGGTGGTGATCCGGATCACCGTCCACAAGAAAACTGCCATTACAGAAAATGCCCTTTTCATGAATAACTACTAAACCACTCATCCTATCATTGTCAATCCAATTGCTTGTCATATGTTTTCATGGTCAAGGAATCTGAAAACGTACACACAAACACTGTATGGGGGGAACTGTGGCGCTAAACCGCCATTACGGAAAATGCCATTTTCGTCAATAACTACTGAACCACTAATCCTATCATTGTGAATCCAATTGCTAGTCATATGTTTTCATGGTCAAGGAATCTGAAAACGTACACACAAACACTGTATGGGGGGAACTGTGGCGCTTGGCGGAGGTCTGCGCTCTCCAAGTGCTTTTCTAGTTTTTGCTGTGTTCATGCATATGGCATGAATTTTGGCAAGATTGTGTATTTTTATACAATCTTGTTATTTTCTGCTCAACTCCTACCGTAAGTCTAAAATACACTGTGTACAAGCAAGTGTTACACCCATACTGTTAAGCACAAAAAATGTTCCACTGAAACCCATTCAAACTGCAGTTTTTGATCTCACTGCAGGTAAAGCACAATACATGCATTTTATTACATCTGGGTGTCAATCTAGGCTTTTTCCTTGGAATTGATCATTTTTACTACTCTCCACCAGGCGGCGCCATTTTTACCATAGTTGGCATATCAGAATCAGAATCAGAATCAGAATCAGCTTTATTGGCCAAGTATGCACAACACATACAAGGAATTTGACTTTGGCTAAAAACTTGCTCTCGTTGTTCAGGTGGAGGATTTAAATAAGGATTCAATGACAACAGAGTATGTACAGTAAATTACAGTCTGTCCACGTTTCTATAAAAGGATGCAAATATATACAGGAATATATGCAGTTATTTACTCAGACTAACCACACTTTGCAGAAATATATGAAAAAATATACAGTCACACAGTATTTCAATGTGAACTCAGATTCAGTGATATAATGTGAATGAAGTAAAAAGCAGTGTGAGAGTTATGTGCAATGTAATAATGGATGAAAAGTCATGAGTACAGCAACAGGTAGGACTAGGTGAATGTTAGGAGTTCATCAGAGTGATGGCTTGAGGAAAGAAACTGTTCCTGTGACGGGTGGTTTTGACCTTCAGTGATCTGTAACGACGACCAGAAGATAGAAGTTCAAACAGTTTGTGGCCGGGGTGTGATGGGTCAGCACAGATGTTTCCCGCCCGTTTCCTGGTTATGGACTGATATAAGTTCTCAATGGAGGGTAGGTCGGTACCAATGATCCTCTCCACAGACTTAACGATCCGCTGCAGTCTGGTCTTGTCCTGTTTAGTGGCAGATCCAAACCAGACAGTGATGGAAAAGCAGAGGACAGATTGGATGATGGCGAATTTCAGTGCTGTGAAAAAGAATTTGCCCCTTCCTAATTTCTTATAATTTTGCATATTTGTCACACTTCATTGTTTCAGATCATCAAACAAATTTTAATGTCAGACAAAGACAACCTGAATAAATACAAAATGCAGTTTTCACATGATGATTTCATTTATTAAAGGGAAAAACATATCCAAACCTACCTGGCCCTATGTGACAAAGTAATTGCCCCTCTTGTTACATCATGAATTAACTGTGATTAACCACATTTTTTGGAAAGCTGAGTTCAGTTTCAGTAGCTACACTCAAGCCTGATTACTACCAGACCTGATGAATCAAGAAATCACTTGAATAGAACCTGCCTGACAACCTGAAGTAGGCTAAAAGATCTCAAAAAGCAGCACATCCCACTGTGATCTAAAGCAATTCAAGAAGAGATGAGAAACAAAAACCCAGAATGTCTAAAGAACTGCAGGCCTTACTTGCTTCAGTTTGGACACTGGTCCATGATGGAACAATAAGAAAGAGTCTGGACAAAAATGGCATCCATGGTAGAGTTCCAAGACAAAAACCGCTGCTGGACAAAAAGAACATAAAGGCTTATCTCACATTTGCCAGAAAATATCTTGATGATCCCCAAGACTTTTGGGAAAATATTCTGTGGACTGACGAGACAAAAGTTGAACTTTTTGGAAGACGTATGTCCTGTTTTATCTGGCATAAAACTTAACACCGAATTTCATAAAAAGAACATCGTATCAACAGTCAAACATGGTGGCGGTAGTGTCATGGTCTGGGGCTGCTTTGCTGTTTCAGGACCTGGACAACTTGCCCTAACTGACAGAAACCTGGATTCTGCTTGCTACCAGAAAATCCTCAAGAAGAATGTCTGACCATCAGTTCGTGAAGCCCTCTAGTGTGACTGAATTAAAACAATTCTGCACAGAAGAGTCGGTCAAAATTCCTTTACAGTGATGCAAAAAACTCATTGCCAGTTGTTGGAACCAAGGGTGGCACAACCAGTTATTAGGTTTAGGGGCATTTAGGGGGCAATTACTTTTTCACATAGAACCAGGTAGGTTTGGATATTCCTTTTCCCCCAATAAATGAAATCATCATTTGAAAACTGCATTTTGTATTTACTTGGGTTATCTTTGTCTATCATTAAAATTTGTTTGATGATCTGATGCTGGGATAGGCTCCAGCCCCCCGTGACCCGAAAAGGATTAAGCGGAAGAAGATGGATGGATGGATGGATGGATCTGAAATATTTAGGTTTGCCAAATATGCAAAAATATGAGAAATCAAGAAGGGGACAAATACTTTTTCACAGCACTGTATTTCCACTTGATGGCTCTGTCACAGTTGCCTCCTCCCTCCCCCTTAAGTTTTGACCCTGAGATGTGCGTGTATGTTAGTGTGTGTGCATAAGTATGTGTGTGTTTGTGTGTGTTGTGTGCATGACTTTATGAGATTATGAGCAAAGGCACTGTTTTCATTCACTCTGTTTCATGTGTAGTTTTTGTGCAGAAGTTCAAAGCTCCTTTCAAGATTTTTTTTGTATAAATGC
Organism: Pholidichthys leucotaenia; assembly: GCA_020510985.1. Classification (NCBI taxonomy): domain Eukaryota; kingdom Metazoa; phylum Chordata; class Actinopteri; order Cichliformes; family Pholidichthyidae; genus Pholidichthys; species Pholidichthys leucotaenia. The sequence goes on from CM035836.1 coordinate 262,827,409, forward strand.
AAACCACACACCTGCACAGAGGTGTAGCAGTACCAGTACCAGGTAGACGGACTTGCCTCAGACCCACCAACAATGAGACCAAATGAACGTTGACTGTCCTTTTGCTCACCAACCCCCAACTCATTCTTCACAGCCCTTTAAACAATGAGGAACAAAGGCATTGTTTTTCTCTTCTCTTAACACCCACACACTGCCACAGGACAACTGGAAATGAGAACTAAAAGTCACACAAACTGGGTCATTGTCAGAATTCTAATCTTCATGTATCTGGACATCTAATATACCTTACACATGCCTTCTTTGTTGTGCATATCTGCATGCTTTATGATCAAGTTATTTTAGTAAAGCTAGATATTTAATCAAATAGAATCGCTTAGTCGTAGACAAAGGTACCTTAGGACTCGTCATCGTCGTCGTCGGCTCCAGCTCGTGTCCGAGCATTGGTTTCGTCTTAGTTTTCAGGACGTTGCCATCTGTGATCGATGTCGATGGCGGATGTGGCTCTGAAGGCCCAGACTATGATAGAACTGTTGTGGGCAGAAGTCACATTTTATTGTGGGTGGGGGATGTGGTTGGTTTTGTTTTTCTTGTCAGCGTTTGTGTTTATCATCATCCTGTTGTTTTCTGTGTCTCTCAAATGAGTCTGTGCCTTCCCAAGTTCTTCTTCTCCAGGCTGCTCTGTCGGTGGCAAGTTGTTCCCAAGATCTTTTGTCTATGTTGGCTTGCTTCAGGGAACATTTTAGCTGGTCTTTGTAGCGCAGTTTTGGCCTACCATGTGGTCTTTTTCCTGTCTCAAGCTCCCCCTGGAGCATGATTCATGGTAGTCTGGTGGGGTCCATCCATACGACATGTCCTGTCTCTTAAATACCCAACACAAAGACAGGTGTAATCCATGAGTAGTCAGTGGGCAGCAGCTGTGCAGCCCCGAAGGAATTGACAGCCGGAAGCTGCACAGCACTGTCAAAATAAACAAACTGGAAACATGAAAATACAACACAGCAAAATTTAAAAACATCATAATAATTTAGAGATAATAGAAAATAAACAGAAAAACGCTCACTGGGCAGAGAAACTGGGCACGGCTCTAACCTGTACCCCAGGATCATGACAGAGCCCCCCCATCCCCAAGGGGTGGACCCAGACACCCCAGGGTAACATCACAAAAAGGACAAGAAAAAGAAAAAACAAACTTCCCACACACAAAGAAACAACCCACCCTAGGGGGGAAGGAGGGGGAATCCAGGAATGGAGGGACCGAAACCAGAACAAAAAACAAAAAGAAAGAAAACCAAAAGAAAACACTCATGAATCACACTCAGTCTATCAAGTGGCCAAACGGGACTCTAAGCCCCACTAATCAGTGGGCAGAACAGTTCAGGCGGTCTTTCCAAGTCGCTTGACCACCGGTATCTGTGTTGGAACATATCCGGTGTCCTCCCCGTGCCCTGGAACCCATGGAGCAGCAGGGGTGGTTCAGGCAGTCTACCTAAGTCCCAAGACCACCGGCATCTGTGCTGGGACACGTCTGGTGGCCTCCCTGTGCCCCAGACCCAGCGAAGCAGCAGGGACAGTTCAGGCAGTCTCCCAGCATACCTAGACCAATGAGTCACTGGAGCTAGAAGATGGCATCCCCCAGCAACGGGTGGCTGCTCAAGGGGAACTTCACAGGATGCAACCACGGTGGCCCCGGGTTGAGGCTGAGTTGCACCCGCGGTGGCCTTGGGCTGAAGCAGAGCTGCACCCATGGTGGCTTTGGGCTGAAGCAGAGCTGCACCTGCGGTGGCTCCGGGCTGGAGCATTGCAGCACCCGCGGTGGCTCTGGGCTGGGGCAACACTGCACCCTCAGTGGCTCCAGACAGGAGCAACACCACACCCTCGGTGGCTCTGGACGGGAGCAACGCCACACCCTTGGTGGCTCCGGACGGGAGTAACGCCGAACCCTCGGTGACCACAGCTGGAGGGGCAGCAGCACCCACGGAGGTCCCGGACTGAGATGGAGTGTCCACGATGACCTCAGCAGGAGGAGCTGAACCCACGATGGCTTCAGGTGGCGAGCCTAGACCCACAGAGACTTCTGGCTCAGGCAGCTCTTCCCCGGCGATCCTGGGAGAAGGCTCAGGAAAAACAAGCAGAAGAACAGGGTCAGGGTCACCGGCAGCGGTGGAGCCCAGCAAGGTGAGCTCAGGTGCAGCTGATGGCTGCACTTGGCTCTCCTCCCCATGAGCCAGACAAGACCTCTCTAATATAGAAACAATAGGAACAGAAGAGGGCACTTGCCTGAACTTGAGCTTCACCGCCGTCCAGGACTCCGTCGATCCAAGCAATGATGCTCTGGGCTCAGTCCTCTGGAGGTCTAGTTGTAGCTTTGCTGCAGTGGCCTCTGCAGCAGGCATGATTCTCAGTCTCGTTCTCCCCAGATGAAGTGGATCACGCTGGTGGCTCATCCGGCGCGGCAGCTGGGGGTCAGCTCTGCATTGGCACTGGGTTCGGGTCCTCCAGGATCACTGGCTTCTCCATCGTCCGGCATCTCAGTTCAGGAACTGGTGGACACTCAGGAAGAGATGGAGGAGACACGGAGGTAGCAGGTGAGAGACACTTATTAACAGCTGGCAGAGAAAGCCCAGTGGACTGCAGAGACGGAGTTTTCGCTCCAGGAACCAGGCAAGAATATTCATTTCTTAGTAATGGAAAACAAGAGTTCACTTTCCTGAAATCCTGGGAGGTGATGGTTTCAGCTGGTGCTCCGGGGTCAGGCTCCATCTCTCTGGGAGCCTCGAGAGCTGTCTGGGTGGAGGGTGATGGCGTGGACTTGAGGCGAGAATGGCGAGCCTTCCGCCCCCGTGAACGCTCCTTCAGCCTGCGTGGAGCTGAGGGAGAATCTCCCAACAGCTCCACAACTCATTGTCTAGTTTCATAAATCATGGTGAGAAGGGGAGTCAGACCTGGGTAGCTCCAGAGACTGGAGCAAGTCTCAACAAACCCGTCTGCCATGTTCACGAAGCTGAAAACGGTCTCGGGAGTGTGGGTGACCTGAGCCTTAGAGGCAAACTCCACAACAAGATCTGCCACCGCACACTCCTCCTCACTCAGTCCAAATACCTATCACCTAAATACCTATACCTAAATATAATACCTATACCTAATATATAATACCTATACAATATATACAATACAATATATACAATATATACAATATATAATAATATAATACCTATACCTAATACCTATACCTAAATATCCATGATGGTAATACCCCTTTAACCTCAGACAGAAACACAAAAGAAAAATGCAGAAACCTACAGCGGCCGGTGTCTACACTGGTTGTGTCCTTCTGTCAAAACGCACCTGTTTCACGGGTGCAGAATAGGACTCCAAACACTCACTGTAGGTTTGCACATTTGTTAACAAAAAGACACAAACAGGAACGTCACATACAAACACAGTGGGCAGAGAAACTGGGCACGGCTCTAACCTGTGCCCCAGGATCATGACAGTGATTTCTCCTTGTCCATTATTGTAACAACTCAGTGTCAAGAATTCTACCTCCAGACTATGAGACTGATCAAACTTTGCTACTTTCATTATTGAATGAATGCTTGATTTGTTAATTGCCAAATTTCTAAGTTAAGTTAGTTCTTAACAGAGTTCCCACAACTGATAAAAACCCATGGGTGGTGCCCCATCTAGTGTTACAAACGAGGTATTATGTGATTGCAGCCACAGTTCATAAAAATACAGTGGATATAAGAAGCCTACACACCCCTGTTCAAATGCCAGGTTTTTATGATGTACTGTAAAAAAAAAATGAGACCAAGATAAATCATTTCAAAACTTTTTCCACCATTAATGTGACCTATAACCTGTACAACCCAACTGAAAAAGAAACTGAAATCTTTTAAGGGGAAAAATAAAAAAATAAAAAACTTACAATAACCTGCTTGCATAAATATGCACACCCTTAAACTAAAACTTTGTTGCAGCACCTAGTCTTTTTGGGTAGGAGTCTATCAGCGTGGCACATCTAAAACGCTCCAAATCTGTCAGAGTGCGAGAGCATCTCCTGTGCACAGCCCTCTTCAGATCACCCCACAGATGTTCAATCAGATTCAGGTCTGGACTCTAGTTGGGCCATTCGAAAACCTTAACTTCTTCTGGTGAAGTCATTCTTTTGTTGATTTGGATGTGTTCTTTGGGTCATTGTCATGCTGAAAGATGAAGTTCTTCTTCGTCTTCAGCTTTCTAGCAGAAACCTGAAGGTTTTGTGCCAACACTGACCCTGTTTACATGGTCATGAGTAAACCAATTACAATCCACTTTCTGGAGTTACCTGATTATTCAAACTGTCATGTAAACAGAGTAATCCCATTACCTTTTTCAGTTTACTCCTGTAATCGGTTTTCTTGTGGCCATGTAAACAGGGTCACTGACTGGTATTTGGAACTGTTCATAATTCCCTCCACATTGACAAAGGTTCCAGTTCCAGCTGAAGAAAGACAGCATCAAAGCATGATGCTGCCACCACCATGTTCCACTGTAGGTATGTGTTCTTTTCACATGCAGAGTCCGATGTTCTGCCGGACTCAGTCTCGTGGCTCCTTCTTTGTATGTACATTTACTTATCTGTATTTTTGGTAACCTTCTGAGTTTTCTCTGCCTTTTATTTGTCTGCTGGTGTTTCAGTTCACCTTAGTTTTGTATTGGTTCATTTGTAACCATTTCCTAGTCTGTATTTGGTTTTGTTTATATTTTAGTCTCTGGGTTGACAGGTGGCCTTTCTAGGTTAGTGTGGGCGCCGCCTGTCAAACTGCCAGTTGCCCCTCCCTCACCTGTCATTACCGTCAGCTGCTCTCTCTCATTACTACTGTCAGCTGTCTCCAATTATTAGTTGTTATCTTTCTCTCCTGCTCATTCCGCACCTGTGACCACTTCTGTTATTAGTTCATTCTTCATTTAAGCACTGTCAGGTCACATTATTTTTATTATTTAATTATTATTTTGGGCTGCACGGTGCGCAGTGGTTAGCACTGTGGCAGCACAGTTTACCCTCAGCTGAGGGATCGCGGGGATCGTGAGATCGTGGGTTCGATCCCTGCCCCCGGCCAACAGTGATCTGTGTGGAGTTTGTATGTTCTCCCCGTGTTGCGTGGGTTTACTCCGGGATTTCTCCGGTTTCCTCCCACATGCCAAAAACATGCAGGTTAGGGATAAGGGGCGCTTGCGCACGCAGCGACCGGCAGCTGGTGGCTTGTCACCAGACTGCAAAACAAATTTACCTACGGGTACAAAATAAGTAATAAAAAATATATATATATATTTTTGGCACTTCCTCGTTTGTGTTGGAGTTTTTGTCCTTTTCTCGAGCGTTCCTCGGGACATTAATTCCTCCTCTTTCTGCATCGACTCCTCCTGAGCAAGTCCGCTCAGGAACCCAGCTCCTTGTAAGTTCCTTTGTGTTGCATTTTGTGTTCGGCATTTTTGAACTTTTTCGTCTGTTAAACGTTGCAAATCTCATTCAGCGAGTGGGTTCCTCCTTCATCCCTGTGCATACAAGACAGTTCTTTTGGTGATGAGCAGTGTTGTGTTTGTGCCAAATATACTTTTTGGAATTTTGGCCAAAAAGTTCAACCTTGGTTTCATCTTAAAATACATTTTCCCACATGCACTTGGGAGATTTCAAATGTGTTTTTGCATAATGTAGCCAGGCTTGGATGTTTTCCTTCATAAGATAAGGCTTCCGTCTTGCCATCCTAGATGGGAAATTGTTGTCACATGTACTAAACAGCCAGTACTTTCCAGAAATTCCTGCACCTCCTTCAATGTTGCTTTTGGCCTCTTGGTAGCCTCCCTGAACAGTTTTCTTCTGGTCTTTTCATCAATTTTGAAGGGATGTCCAGTTCTTGGTGATGTCACTGTTGTGCCATATTTTCTCCACTTGATGATGACTTGTCTTCACTGTGTTCCATTGTATATTTAATGCCTTGGCAATTCTTTTGCACCCTTCTCCTGACTGATACCTTTGAACAAAAAGATCCCTCCAATGCTTTGGAAGGTCTCTGTGGACCATGGCTTGTGCTGTAAGATGTGACTACAGAAATGTTAGGAAAAGCCTACTAGAACAGCTGAACTTTATTTGGGGTTAATCAGAGGAACTTTAAATGGTGGCAGGTGTGTGCTGACTCCCATTAACATGAGTTTGAATGTGACTGGTTAATTCTAAACATAGCCACATCCCCAGTTATAAGAGGGTGTGCATATGTGGGGGATGTAGCCAGACTGTAACAAACTTTTCTCATCCCCCACTAATGCTTCTGAACTATTCTTTTGAATACTTAAGTTCGTCTGGCAGAGCAGCTAGGAGCCAGAGCCGAGGAGAAGAACTTTGCCTCAAGCTGTGGAGAGAGCCAGGGTGTGACAAGGTAGTAAAGTGTGTCATGGTGCGTGCACATTGCTGCAACAGTTAGTAGCCGTGATAAGTGCCGGTTAGTGGAGCGTTCGTGTCCTTTGGCTGAAGAGGAGCGACCACCACCCGAAGAAGATGGCTACTGCTAGCAGCTAGCTTGTGTTACCAACCCGAAGAAGAAGTGTGTGCTCTTGCCCGCATATTGTCGGAGGCACCTGTCCTCTTTTGTAGCTCAAGTAAAAGTAGTTCACTAACACTATCTGCCGGCTTTGGTTTCTTTATAGTCATTTTTCCTCCGTGCTTTGTCAAGGGAGTAACATGTGCTTGGTGTACTGTGTGGACTGATTTGGTGGAGACGGACATTGCGTTTGAAGTCACCGCAGGCCCCCCCCCCCCCCCGTTTCCCTGTTGGATGCGTTTTCGGACATTGGACAACTTGATTTTTTAAAATTTTTTCCTTGAGAACTGGACATCCGTGGCAGAACAGGAAAGTGTGGATAACTGGTCCAGTGTGTGAGTAACTGTTTTTCTTATCCTGCCAAAAGACTCTCCACACCAACGTTGGGTTGCATGTAGACTGAGTAATTCTGGTAATTTCTAGAACTGAATAGCTGGGCGATAAATGTGTAGCATTTATCTTGTGTAACTTTGCTCGATGCTGAAAACTTCATTTTTTTTGTGTATGTTTTGTTCTTTTTTCAGAGAGAATTACATGGTTAAGCCTGCTTTAATATGTGAACATAGTGATTTAGTTCTCCTGTGAACCTGGGTCGATCACAATAATTTTATTTTATTTTTTTATGTGCTTCATCACTGGCTGAGTTTCATGGTGCCACCTGCCCATGATTAGAAGCGTGTATACAGCATCAGATAAAGTACTGTGAGTGATGGTATACGGAAGGTCTCAAATCTTTTTTTTTTTAGTATGGTAGTTTGCCCATAAGTGGATGGTTTTGTTTGGACGAGCTTTGACAAATAAACCTAATTTGTTTTAACGACAACATAGACTTGGTTATCAGTTTTATTCTTCAGAGTAGGGGTAACTCGCACCCACTACTGGTTTGTAAGGGAAGTACAAGTGTAGGTCATGTTCACTGGACAGGTCCCAGTTACCACCCGTAGTGCAAAACCTCATCCCAGGTTTAGTCTGTGACACTTTAACTCCTGTAGCTTGCCCCTTTGACTAAATACAGAGTGAATGTGAGTAACTGGCTGGGGTATCAGGACAAAATCCTTTGATCTTCCAACCATCTGGAGAAGTGTTAAATTATTCAAAGTCAAAAAAAAAAGGCAGAAAAGTGAATTTCAGTACATTTATTACCTCAAATGGCCATTTTTGAGGGAGAGATTACAAAGCATGGTTTTCTGACACACCTAGAAACTCTAAAAAAACATCCTTTAGGTTTGGTATTTATGGGCAACAGAAAAGGGAGGGGTGATAGGAGAAAGGGAGAGAGAGAAAGGCAGTCCTGATAAACAGGTCAGTATGACATATGAGAGCTTATTCTAAGTGATGAAGCACAGACACTCTGGAGACATGAGGTCCATAGAACTATCAGAATGTCCACTAATCTACACCAGCTGACCTATACAGTCTGAAGAGTTCCTGTGCATTCCTGTGACCCGAAACAAGACATGTCAAAGAGATTATAAGAGTGGCTTAGATCATTCCTTACGGATGTACTGATCCTGTACTGATCCTCAGTCTGAACTCTCTGAAGACTAATAATTGCACACAGAAACATGCCAAGAATATATAAACTTATTCCACATGGAATGCACATATAAACATTAAACAAGGCATATGAAAGGTATGATACTTCTCAAATATAATAATACATTATTAATATCAATAATAATATAGATAGTATGGAAGTTTTCTATCATATTCCCCCTTGATGCTTAATAAAGCATCAGGATTAAAAGAAAAATAACAAAAGTGGTAATGAATTAATATAAGGATATGTGTAAGAATTTACATGCTATTATGTGTCCTTGCAAGTTAAAATTAGTGTAGAACATGTCATTAAGAGTGAATATGTGTAATGTGATCAAAATTACTCTCAGACAGTGTCAAATAAGAACATAGAAAACAATATGAAAGCACTCAAAAACAGCCTTAAGCCATATTGCAACCTTCAAGCTCCTTAGATTAGTATTAGCCCCCTTTCACCATCCTCATCAAAACAAGAAAAATCTGAAGTTGTAAAAATCATTGCCAAGTTTATGATGAGACTTCTCCATGAAGAGAAACACCAACTTAATTAGTTTTGTTATCATTGCCTGCAAAGCAATGAAACTGTGTGTATCCGAAGTATTAATATGAACATTTGCATCATTTTCATCGATAGAAGTAAAACAATAACCTCCTATAATAAGGCACACACCCCTATGGGTGACAATTACTCGCTCAAGAACCATTCTATCCTTTGTCATAATTTTGTAAATGATTGTACCTATAATTAAGTGTTTTAATCCCTAACGTATTCGCATCCACTCTCACTCAAAGAAACAGTGAACAAAAACCTCACTCCCATACTTTCCACCTGAAATCATATTCATGCTTCAAAAATGGCATCATGTGGTAGAAAAGCATCTCTCTTCACCCTGCCCACCTGCCCTGCCGACATGATGAGGGTACGGTCAGTTGCCAAAACGGGGTACACAGATCTGCCCAGTGTCCTGGCCAAATGCGAATACGCCCAGTGACTACAATGACCTTGGTCAATGTAGATCCTTGGTATAACACTTGCTTACTTCGTTGGTCAAGCAGGGTAGCAGTACAGGGGAGAGACACACTATAAGCCTGAGTATGCATTCAGAGAGTGTTATATTGTTGGAAAGGGGACATCACCACTTCAAAAAGAGGAGTTCCCTGATGAAATTAACGTTGCATTCGCCGAGTAAGGAGTGTCATCATGTTTCTAATCAGTGGAGTGATGTGTCAGGTGTGATTCAAAATGAAGTTTGCTATGTTATTTCTGTATATAGCCTTTCTTAAGAAACCAAACAGTCTGTAGTAGCTGCATCATTTCAGCAATAAAAGATAATTTGTCCAACTGTTAATGTTATTAAGGAGTAAACATTCTCTATGGCTCCGTACTGTGTGTTTATATACTTATATATTTATTCCATCCAGCTACAATGCTCTGCACTGTGTGTGTTTATATACTTACATATTTATTCCACCTAGCTGCAATGCTCCGTACTGTGGGTGTTTATATATTTACATATTTATTCCATCTAGCTACAATGCTCTGCACTGTGTGTTCACACTGGCTTTTCCCTGCACTGTGTGTTCATATACTCATATATTTATTCCATCCAGCTACAATGCTCTGCACTGTGTGTCTGTGTGTGTGTGTGTATATATTTATTTTATAGTAATATGTACATATGTATATTAGCCGCTCTTGCTTGCTTGTTTTTTTCTTGCCTTCTGATTGTTGCTCTGAGTGTTGCTGTCCCTGTGCTGTTGCAATCCTGGAATTTCCCCATTGTGGGACTAATAAAGGCTTATCTTATCTTATCTTATCTTATCTTAAAAGCAATGGAACAACTTAATAACCAATATTAAGTATTACTAGAGGATGATGAGGATGATAAGGTAACAACACTAACTGCACTTTTCTTTCCCTTGTATTTTTCCCTTGTCATGATAAACAAACAGCCTGCTTCTCTATTAGCAAAGGTTGTTACTGGACGCCAAGTCATCAGCTAACACTTGCATAGAGAAACAGTTAAACAGTCATATGTTGTTGGGTTTTTTTTTTTTCAAATAAGTGTACAATTTTTATTAAACAGTTTCTTGCTGAGGGTTTCAAGTGGAGTAGACGTTAGATGCACCCAAGCGGCTGTTTAGGGCAGCAGGATAACCTTTGTGCTGTCCTTGCCAGGGAGTTTTGGTCCAGTTTCCTTTGATGACCAGATTCCCTGGTTCGCCCAAGAGATGGTTCCTTCGTCACATGGTCTCTCCTGGGAAGGGCAGTATGGATAATATTGCTGTCAGTTGTCATCCTTTGCATGTAATCACCCAGAAACCCTTCCTCATCACCTAAGTTAAATGGCTTCAATAATAGGGTTTGTTATTCACAATTTCCCTATTTTTCTTATTTGTGTATTATACTAATCCTGTAGATTGTTGATGGTAGGCTAAATGGTTTCCTAGGTAAATGTTTGGTACTAATAATTTAGGAACTGCAGTTAAATGTGACATGATTTGATTTACAAAATGTGTTCCATTTCCATTATCTAAGTAAATCATTTCAGCTATTTTAAATCTTGATATTGTTTCAGTTAAGGGTTTCAGTGTCACCATAGCAGTATTCAGATTAGTGCAGGGGAAAGCCTTTGTATATTCAATAAGTAGGTAAATAATTTCTAAACATTTTTACCTTCACTCATATTTAGTTCAATTAGATCCATGCAAAGCTTTTGAAAAGACTAAGTTAATGCAGGGAAGATCGAATTAAGATAAGATAAGATAAGCCTTTATTAGTCCCACAATGGGGAAATTATTTTGCTTTGAGCTCCCCAAAGCATTGTTCTCTTAATTGAGTAAGAATCTATCTTGTTTTTGTAGTAGATTCTAAATTAAGTCCCACAGTAAACATAAATTCAGCACAAATTGGACTTTTCTTAGACATTTGGAACTTTTCTCATAAATTTGCATGGTTTTCTTCTTCCTTATCAGTTTACCTTGTTTCTTATAAACATGGTATTTCTTTTTACAATAATCTGCAAATATTTTCTTAAATATCTGTAAATTTATTGATGTAAATTTTTAACTTCTCCTATTGAATGTTGTGATTTCATTACCAAGTGGTTTCATCTATATTTTTCTCTTCATTTTTGATCATTTATTGATAGTTTTTTTTTATGTATTATCTATTTTTCTGAGGATTGCTAATTATTTTTGCTAATTAATTTCTTTGGTACCCCCCTTTTGATGCATGGAGATGCACATGCAGCAAAGTTACAGGGTATTTGCTTGATGGGTAGTGTCTTTTTACTAGAAGGAAGCGTGTTACCACTTTTATGTGTTACACACAATTAATTTAGATGAAAATTTGTGAGCAGTATCGTCGGCCTCCGTCGGTCTATGATGACCATGGAAGAGAATCCTAAATGTCTACTCTGCTGGAACAGCACCGCCTGTGGCTGAACAGGCCGATGCGCACCGGTGTTCTACCTTCCAGCGTTGGGCGTTGGTAGGATTCAAGCCTGGGCAGGAAGATATGGAGGACAAGATGTTACCCATGCAGCATGTCCCCCCTCTCCACGTCACTGATGAATCCAAAGGAACAGCAGGGCTGCTATAGTTTGGCACCAGCGCCATCGCAGGAGCTGCCAGAACGATGTTGAGCACAACAGAGAACTGCCTTAGGGGCTCCGACTCGGGATTTTTCCTCAGGATTGACTCCCGAAGCCTTTCCCGTGACCGGGTGTGCTGCAAGGCAGTGGAGGTTTGAAATCAGGGTTTACCTTCCCCTAGATGGGCTACCTTCCCAGGTTGACAAGCCACCATCTACCCGAAGCATCTGGTTTTAAGGCGCCAGAGATCCACCCTCACCCCTTCTCCTATTAGTAAAAGCAGTTCCACCAGGCTTAGAGACTAAACCACACGGGCAGGCTAGGAGTTGGACTTAGTTGTCAGAGGCTTTTCGAGACGCACGCCGTAAGGAGCATTTTATGAGCACTGGGAGCTTAACTCCAGTACCGCTCCTGGCTATGACAACCTTGGAACGTGTGAGTAGTATAGCTCCTTCAAAATGAGGTTTCAATAGTCATAGCTTCTTCTGTGAGTGTCGTCTGTTGACTTAGTCTAAAAAGTAATATAGCTGTCTGTGCAGATTTGATGTGATTTAGCATTTAGAGCGACCATTCTGAGTTAGTTACTTAGATCACATCTGTCTGTCCAGTTGAACACAGACAGGTTTAATTTGTGTACGTGAATCCTTGTGAAAGGTTGTGTCACACTCCTTCAGTCAATGGAAAGGTGGACATATTGCCTAATTGGAATTTGGTTTAATTTTGTACAAGGAATGCCTTATTTTATACTGTATATTCCTTTGTAAATTATGGGGTGGACTGTAGTTCCGAGGCCCAGCTCAGCCGAGGCTAAGCACCAGGAACACAGAAAACACAAGTATTCCTGATTACTGTCACATTTCTGAAATGTGATATTGTCACACCATTATGTGGTGAGTGAGCATCATTGTGTGAGATTGCAATGTGTCAGATGTATCCTGCAGTGTAAAGTCACATAAACACTACATATTCAAAGTCAAAGTCATTTAAGTTGATATGCTTCATGTCATTTGCAATGTCATTTGTTCTACTTACAGACATGGACAAAATTGTTGGTACCCCTCTGTTAATGAAGGAAACACCCAAAATGGTCACAGAAATAACTTGAATCTGACAAAAGTGGTAATAAATAAAAATTCTATGAAAATTAACCAATGAAAATCAGACAATGCTTTTGAATTGTGGTTCAACAGAATTATTTTAAAAAACAAACTCATGAAACAGGCCTGGACAAAAATGATGGTACCCCTAGAAAAGATTGAAAATAATGTGACCATAGGGACACGTTCAACCAAGATGTGTCCTCTAATTAACATCACAGGTGTCTACAAACTTGTAATCAGTCAGTTGGCCTATTTAAAGGGTGACAAGTAGTCACTGTGCTGTTTGTTGACATGGTGTGTACTACACTAAACATGGACCAGAGGAAGCAAAGGAGAGAGTTGTCTCAGAAGATTAGAAAGAAAATTATAGACAAGCATGTTAAAGGTAAAGGCTATAAGACCATCTCCAAGCAGCTTGATGTTCCTGTGACTACAGTTGCACATATTCAGAAATTTATGATCCATGGGACTGTAGCCAACCTCCCTGGACATGGCCGCAGGAGGAAACTTGATGAAGAATGGTAACAAAAGAGCCCAGAACAACCTCTAAACACATTCATGGTGAACTCCAAGGTCAAGGCACATCACTGTCAGGTCGCACCATCCGTCGTTGTTTGAGCCAAAGTGGACTTCATGGGAGACGACCAAGGAGAACACCACTGTTGAAAACAAATCATAAAAAAGCCAGACTGGAATTTGCCAAACTGCATGTTGACAAGCCACAAAGCTTCTGGGAGAATGTCCTATGGACAGATGAGACAAAACTGGAACATTTTGGCAAGGCACATCAGCTCTATGTTCACAGACGCAACAATGAAGCATACCAAGAAAAGAATACTGTCCCTACTGTGAAACATAGAGGAGGTTCTGTTATGTTCTGGGGCTGCTTTGCTGCATCTGGCACAGGGTGTCTTGAATCTGTGCAGGGTACAATGAAATCTCAAGACTATCAAGGTACTCTAGAGAGAAATGTGCTGGCCAGTGTCAGACAGCTTGGTCTCAGTCACAGGCCATGGGTCTTGCAACAGGATAATGACCCAAAACACACAGCTAAAAACACCCAAGAATGGCTAACATTGGACTATTCTAAAGTGGCCTTCTATGAGCCCTGATCTAAATCCTATTCAACATCTGTGGAAGGAGCTGAAACATACCGTCTGGAGAAGGCACCCTTCAAACCTGAGACAACTGGAGCAGTTTGCTCATGAGGAGTGGGCCAAAATACCTGCTGAGAGGTGCAGAAGTCAACCAGATCTTTCAACTTGAGAGCTTTTAATTTAAGAAAAAGTGGGTTTGTTGGTTCCACATCAAATCAAATCAAATCAAATCAAATCAAATCAAATCAAATCAAATCAAATCAAACTTTATTGTCATATTGCTGTACATACAACTGTAGTGCAGGCAAGATGAAATTGCGTTTCTCTCGGCATCCATATAAGAAGCAGCATGATATAAGACACATTCACACATAGCTCCCCCCCCACCCCCCATCCATTCACACATCCCTGAGACATACTTGGGAAAAAAAAAGAATAACTAACTATAATATACAAAATGTCCGTAGATGCAGTAGTGTGTATAAGAGATTCCGGGTCAACTGTTCAGCATCCTGACAGCTTGTGGAAGGAAGCTGTTGATCAGTCTGGTGGTTCTGCCTCTGATGCTCCGGAATCGTTTACCAGATGGAAGAAGTTCAAAGTGTTTATGCAGAGAGTGAGAATGGTCCTTGACAATGTTCAGTGCCCTGCTCCTACAACGGTTCTGAAAAAGTTCTTGGACAGAGGGGAGGGAGACTCCAATTACCCTCTCCGCCCCCTTGACTATCCTCTGCAGGGCTTTTTTGTCTGACATACTGCAGCTGGAGTACCATGTAGCAATGCAGTACGTCAGAACACTCTCCACCACACCTCTGTAGAAGGTCCTGAGGATGCAAATGGGGAGAGAGGCCTGTCTGAGTTTCCTCAAGAAGTGCAGTCTCTGCTGAGCCCGCTTCCTGATCTCCAAGGAATTCTTGCTCCAGGTCAGGTCCTGCGAGATCTGCACTCCGAGGAACTTGATGTTCTCTACTCTCTCCACTAAACGGCCGCCGATGCTGAGGGGGGCATGCTCAGGCTGCAACCGCCGGAAGTCGATAATCATCTCCTTCGTTTTGTCCACGTTGAGCACCAGATTGTTCTCCCTGCACCAGCCCTCCAGGTCTCTCACTTCTTCCCTGTACATTGATTCCTCATCCCTCTGGATAAGTCCCACCACCGTGGTGTCAACTGCAAACTTAATAATCTGGTTCCCCTCGTGTCTGGATACACAGTCATGTGTTAGAAGTGTAAACAACAGTGGACTGAGTACACAGCCTTGAGGGGATCCGGTACTCAGCGTGACAGACTTGGAGATGTTGTTTCCAACCCGGACAGACTGAGGTCTCTCAGTCAGAAAATCCAGGATCCAGAGATATGTGGCGGTGTTCAGACTGAGAAGGAGTAATTTCTCCATCAGTCTCTGGGGAATAATGGTGTTGAATGCTGAACTGAAATCAATGTACAGGAGTCTGGCGTAGGTGTCTTTCTGGTCCAGGTGGGTGATGGCAGAGTGTAGGGTAGTGACTATAGCATCCTCCGTGGAGCGGTTTGAACGATATGCAAACTGGAGCGGGTCGTGTGATGCAGGGAGGCAGGCTGTAATGTGTGGTTTGACAAGCCGCTCAAAACACTTCATCACAATTGGTGTCAGTGCAACAGGACGATAGTCATTCAAACAGGACACCACTGGTTTCTTTGCCACCGGTACAATGATAGAGGTCTTGAAGCATCTGGGAACGATGGCCTGACTCAGGGAGATGTTATAAATGTCAGTCAGGACATCCGCCAACTCGCTCACGCAGTCTCGGAGCACACGTCCCAGAATGTTGTCTGGACCTGTTCGATGTTCGATCCAATGTTCGATCCAAGATGGCGCCCACAGTGGCCGCCATGGTGCTTCGCTGCCCTTTAATTTGTTTGTTTCTGTTCATCAGTTGTGTGTCTGCCTGCTCTTATACCCGAGAAGAGCTTCTAAATATCAGGTCTTTCACACCCACGGACCTTCTCCCGGTTTTTTTGGCTCCTGCCGCTGATCCGGTCCACTTTCTAGCCCAAAAAGTGAGACGGCGGAAGAGAGGAAAACGTGCGGGAGCTCTCGAACGGCTTCGGAAGAGGGGCACGCGCACAGCCTTGCCTGGAATATTTCTGACCAATACCAACTCTCTCTCTAACAAGGTAGACGAACTGAGACTGCTGATGCGATTTAAGGACCTCGCTAATTCGTCCGCCCTCTGTTTTACTGAGACTTCGCTTAATGATTTTACTCCGGACAGCGCGATCAGCCTTGAGGGATTTCAGCTGTTTCGTGCTGATCGCGTCACAGAGCTCTCCGGTAAGTCTAAAGGAGGAGGAGTATGCTTTTACATTAACAGCAGCTGGTGCTCTGATGTAACCGTGATTTCCCGGCACTGTTCTCCCGACCTAGAATTTCTCTCCATTAACTGCAAGCCATTTTATTCCCCGCGGGAGTTTGCTTCATTCGTATTGATCGCTGTGTACGCCCCTCCTGACGCGGACGCGCGCGTGGCTTAGCGCGCGCTCGCAGATCACATCCAACATGCGGAGCGGACTTTCCCGGACTCCCTGGTTATTGTGGTTGGCGACTTTAACCAGAGCAATCTGAGTCACGAGCTTCCCCGCTACAAACAGTTTATTAAATGCCCCACCAGAGGAATAAACACGCTGGATCACTGTTACACCACAGTGAAGGACGCGTATCGCGCTGTTCCCCACGCTGCGCTCGGATTATCTGATCACGTGATGGTCCACCTCATTCCCACATACAGACAGAGACTGAAGCTCACTAAACCTGTTGTGACCACCAGGAAGAAATGGACAAGTGAAGCTGGAGAGAAACTGAACACATGCATGGAAATAACTGACTGGGACATGTTTAAAGGAGCCACACATGATCTTAATGAGTACACAGACACTGTGAACTCATACATCAACTTTTGTGAGGAGAACATTCTTCCATCGCGCACCAGGGTGAGGTACTCTAATGATAAGCCCTGGTTCACTGCCAAGCTCAGACAGATCAGGAAGGAGAAGGAAGCAGCGTTGAAAAGCGGAGACAGGGACTGCTACAGGGAGGTTAAATATCGGTTTAACAGAGAGCTGAAGAGAGCTAAATCTGTGTATTCTGAGAGACTCCAGCAGCAGTTCACTGCTAATGACTCGGCTTCTGTGTGGAGAGGACTGAGGCAAATCACCAACTATCAGCCTCAGGCTTCTAAAGGTCAGGATGACAAAGCCCTTTGTCAAAAACTGTCCCAACATTACACCCGTTTTGACACCTCGTCAGCTGTGTCCAACTCCCCCACTCCACCCAGCTCCACTGCCTCCTTGGCCGCTAATTCATCAAAAGCGGTCCCCCCCTCCTCCTCCTCCCCCCCTGCCCTTGTCATCAGTGTGCAGGACGTGCACAGACAGTTCTCCAGACTGAACCCACGCAAGGCCCCCGGTCCGGACGGCGTGTCTCCTTCCACCCTGAGACACTGTGCGAAAGAGCTGGCTCCTGTCTTCACAGACATTTTTAACACCTCCCTTAAGCAATGCCACGTGCCAACCTGCCTCAAATCCTCCACCATCATCCCTGTCCCCAAGAAGCCACTGATTACTGGACTTAACGACTACAGACCTGTAGCGCTCACCTCTGTAGTCATGAAGTCCTTTGAGCGCCTGGTCCTGTCCCACCTCAAGTCCATCACCACTCCCCTCCTGGACCCGCTGCAGTTTGCCTACCGTGCCAACAGGTCTGTGGACGACGCAGTCAACCTGGCCCTCCACTCCATCCTGCAGCACCTGGACTCCCCGGGAACCTACGCCAGGATCCTGTTTGTGGACTTCAGCTCTGCATTCAACACCATCCGCCCCGCTCTGCTCCAGGACAAGCTGTCCCTGCTCGGCGTGCCTGACTCCCTCTGCAGGTGGATCACCGACTTCCTGACGGACCGGAGGCAGCATGTGCGGCTGGGGAAGTCTGTCTCAGACTCTGTTAGCATCAGCATCGGATCACCCCAGGGCTGTGTACTTTCCCCCCTACTCTTCTCCCTTTATACCAACTCCTGCACCTCCACCCACCAGTCTGTTAAGCTGATCAAGTTTGCGGACGACACCACCCTCATCGGGCTCATCTCCAACGGCGATGAGTCCGTCTACAGGAGAGAGGTGGCCCAGCTGGTGTCCTGGTGCAGCCACAACAACCTGCAGCTGAACGCTCTGAAGACAGCGGAGATGATTGTGGACTTCAGGAAAGTCACAACCCCCCTGCCCCCCCTCACCATCACAGGCTCTCCCATCACCATTGCAGATTCCTTCCGCTTCTTGGGCACCACCATCACCCGGGACCTCAAGTGGGAGCCAACCATCAGCTCCCTCATCAAAAAGGTCCAGCAGAGGATGTTCTTCCTGCGGCAGCTGAGGAAGCTCAAGCTACCCACCAAGATGTTAGTGCAGTTCTACACGGCCATCATTGTGTCCATCCTCACCTCTTCCATAACTGTGTGGTACGCAGGAGCTACTGCCAGGGACAGACTAAGGCTGCAGCGCGTCGTGTGCACTGCTGAGAAGGGGATCGGCTGCAAGCTCCCATCTCTCCAGGATCTGTACATCTCCAGGACCCGGAGGCGTGCAGGCCGGATCATGGCCGATCCTTCACACCCTGGTCACGTACTGTTTGCCACCCTCCCCTCAGGTAGAAGACTTCGGTCCATTCAGACTAAAACCTCCCGGCACATGAACAGCTTTTTCCCCTCTGCCATCAGACTGTTGAACATTAAGTGACTTGTTGACTCTCGTGCACTATATACAGCAGCTCAACCAGACTCATGTCATTCATCACTGTTTTTCTGTTGCATTATCGACTGCACATCATCTGCTACTTCCTAATTTATTTAAAACTGCTGTGACTAGTATTACTCATTATTATTATTATTATTATTATTATTACTTATTATTCTACACTTATTGCATGGTTTTAGTCTTTAAGTTTTTTTTTTTAGTTTATCTCTTTATCTTATCATGTTTTAATGTTGCAACATTGCACCGAGACAAATTCCTAGTTTGTGTACTACATGAACAATGGCAATAAATCTGATTCTGATTCTGATTCTGATTCTGATTCTGACCTGCAGCTTTGCGTGGGTTGACTCTGGTTAGGGTCCTCCGTGTGTCCGCTGTGTTGATGGTAAAAGCTGGTCTGACCGATGGTGGGGGAGGGCCAGCCCTCCCTCTGATTGTCGAGTTTGATGCTTCAAAACGTGCAAAGAAGTCGTTAAGCCTGTCTGGAA
This sequence comes from Pholidichthys leucotaenia, assembly GCA_020510985.1. Lineage (NCBI taxonomy): Eukaryota > Metazoa > Chordata > Actinopteri > Cichliformes > Pholidichthyidae > Pholidichthys > Pholidichthys leucotaenia. The sequence continues at coordinate 262,846,589 of CM035836.1, forward strand.
GAGAAGCGTCGTCATCATCGACCCCCTGCCTAGGCTTAAAGCCCGTCAGTGTCCGAACTCCCTGCCACATCTGCTTGGTGTTCCTAGTGTCACAGAGGTGTCCCTGGATTTTCTCCGCATAGGCCCATATTCCCTGTAAGCAGCTTTGTTTATTATTCTAATAGCTCTCTTCTGAAGCATAAAGACTGGATATATGTTTGTTTTATATGTATTTCCCCACACTTCATTACAATATGTCATGTATGGGAGTATTAATGAATGATACAAGGTATATAGTGTGGGTTGATTCAGCAAATATTTCACTCTGTGTAGAATTGCAATTGACTTGGATATTTTACCTTTAATATAATTAATATGTGACTTCCAACACAGTTTATTATCAATTATTACTCCAAGAAATTTAGTTTCGGATACCCTTTCAATCTCTACACCATTTACACTGAGTTTAGATACTAAGTTGTTGTGATGGTTGTTAAAAACTATAAATTTTGTCTTACTTAAATTGAGCGTTAATTTGTTTGAATCAAACCACAGTTTAAGCTTTCGTAATTCCTTTCTGAGTGTATCCAAAAGTTGTTCCAAATTGCTTCCACTGCATAATAAGTTAGTGTCATCGGCAAACAATATTAAATCCATTTTTTCTGAAACTTTACATATATCATTTATATACATATTGAGTAACAATGGCCCCAAAACTGAACCCTGTGGGACTCCACAAGTAACCTTCAGTAACTGTGAGTTTTTGTTACCAACACATACATACTGATATCTATTCTTTAAGTAACTACATAACCAGGACAGTGCTACCCCCCTAACACCACAATTTTGTAGTTTCTTTAATCATAAATTATGATCCACTGTATCAAATGCTGTTTTGAGATCCAGAAATACCCCAACTGAATACTCTTTATTTTCAACAGCAGTTGATATTTTTTCTATAAATTCCATTAGAGCAAATGCAGTTGTCCTCTTATGTCTGAACCCATATTGCTGCTCACACAATAAATTATTCTTCAGTATGAAGTTGTCAATTCTCTCATAGAATATTTTTGCAAGTATCTTGGAAAATTGCGGCAACAGTGAAATTGGTCTATAGTTTGAAAGTTCTCCTCTGTCACCCGTCTTGTATATCGGAATTACTTTAGCTATTTTCATTGCATTGGGAAATATACCTGTTTGGAGAGACAGGTTACAGATATACGTCAGTGGTTTCACTAAGCATTCAATAATAGTTTTGATTAAGAGCATGTCAATACCATCACAGTCCGTAGATGTTTTACTTTTAAACGATTTAACAGTTTCAATGACCTCTCTCTCGTCTGTGTTCTTTATGAAAATGGAGTCTTTTATAGCAGTGTTTTTGCTTATTGTATCACCTGTGGGTGCCGTAATGGGTATTTCTCGAGCCAAATTAGGACCAATGTTAACAAAAAAGTTATTAAATTCATCTGCAGGTGAAACTGCATTCACACTCTGGGTCGTTTTATTATTTTTTTGAAAAATTGGTTGGGTAGCTTGTATTTCTGTTTTTATTTCCAAGAATATTGTTAAGTATTGTCCATGTTTTTTTTAATATTGTCTCTGTTTTTCTCCAGTTCTTTACTGTAATAGTCTCTTTTACTACATCTTATTATATATGTTAACTTATTTTTGTATGTTTTATACTGCTGCTCTGCTTCTTTTGTCCTTTTCTTTAGGAAAGCTTTATATAATAAATTTTTCTTTTTACACACCTTTTGTAATCCTTTGGTTAACCATGGCTTATCGGCAAATTTATGTTTAAGCTTTTTCTTTACTAATGGACAATTTTTTTCATAAAGAGTGGTTACAATGTTCATAAATGTGTCATAGGCTTCAATTACATCTGATACATAGACTTTTGTCCAGTCTTGCTTCAGCAAGTCTTCTTTAAAAGAACTGATTGCATTTTGTGATTTGTATCTGAACGATTTTAAAATTTTTTCTGTATTGGCCCCCGTGTGGCCTATATGGGGGCACTACCGACTGCACTATGTGGAACTCCACAATATCTGCTGCTTGTTAATATATTTAAAAATTGCATAGATTAGTATTACTTATTCATATTCTGCCTTTTATTGCATGCATAGTTTTTTATTTTTTATCTTTAGTGCTACTCCATGTTTAATGTTGCAGCATTGCACCGAGACAAATTCCTAGTTTGTGTACTACATGAACAATGGCAATAAATCTCATTCTGATTCTGATTCTGATTCTGATTCTGATAAGTGCAAAGGTTGGCAAATGGTCACTTATATCATTTATCAATAATCCACTTTCTATTTTCTTATCAATAATATTAACAAACAGGTTGTCAATAAGTGTAGCAGTGTGAACTGTGATTCTACTGGGATGTGCTATTGTGGGATATAGACTCATGCTGTACATAGAATTCATGAACTCTGTAATTACATTTTGTTGATATGGATTTAGTAAATCAGTATTGAAATATCCACAAATTACTACCATTTTCTTACTAGTAATATTATTGTACAGCTCGACTAATTTATCTCTGAATGTCTCAATGCAAGTTCCCGGCGTTCTATATATACAACTTATAATTAGATTTTTTTGTTTTATCTTGGTCAATCTCAACAGTAACACATTCCAAAATCCCTGGTAGTGCAAAGGACATTCCATTTACAAGCTTACACCTATACAGGTCATCAATATACAGTGCAACACCACCACCCTTTTCTTGAGATCTGTTAATATGAAACATCTGATATCCCTCTATTGCCATCAGAGGAGCCTGCTCTTCATTAAGCCAAGTTTCAGAGGCTGCGATAGCTGTAAATTTTCTGTCTAGCTGTTTTAAATAGTCCTGAATCTGTGGAAAGTTTTTGTTAAGACTTCTGCTGTTGAAGTGTATTATTGATAGTTTACCATCTAGTTGCACTTGACTTTTGAATTGCTTTTCAGTGTAATATTCACAATGATTATGAATATTATTGAAAAAGTGGTTATCAGGATCAATATCATTTTCCATCTCTTGTAGTTTATGTTCGGCATAATGGCATATTTTCAGAGTTTGAATTTCCTCACTGTGTCAAATGATTTCCTCCAGCTGGGGATAATTGATGTCTACTCAAGTCAGTCATAAGTTCTTTTGTTTGTTTTGTTTAGTTTTTTTTTTATTTTAAAGTACATTGACATGGTATGTCAAAAGAACTATTCTTGCCGTGTGTGTGGATATGGATTTTTATAGTCTCTTAATTTTCTTAATCAGTGTTCATCTGTATTTATTTAAGTCAGTAACATCTCTGATTATTATACTCTTTGCTTCCTCAGGTGTTCCATTTAGTTTGATCCAGACTCTACAATTTCTTGTCCATGTTGCCTGTATCTTATTTTGTCTTTTCAGCATCCGTGCTTGCCGTGCTATTTCAGCATTAGTTTTTGTTAGATGTTCATTTAGGTAAACTTCTGTTCCCCGTAGCTTTCTGGCCTTTCTCAGTATGTCATTCTTTACCCTTCTGTTCACAAAGCGCATCACAATTGATTTCTTTGTTTTATTATCCTTTCTGGGTAAAGCATGACAGGCTGAAATTGCATTTGCTTCGACCTTTATATTTCTACTATCAAGGAACTGAAGCACCTGGTTTTCCAGGGAGACTGATTCACTCAGGGGAGCCTCCTCACCTCTCAATCCTGCTGTAGCATGAGCATATGATTGATATTTAATGTCTAGTCCACTTATAATTAGATCATCCATACGAGAATATTGTTCAAGATCCTCGACGCGTCGCTCCAAGACTACAATTTTTTTGTCTTTATCCTTAATTGTTAATTTTAATTCTCGGACTTCTTCCATTAGCCCTATTATTTTAGCCTGCTGACTAACCACTTTGGTCAGTTCTTCTGACAAGAAGTTCAGAGATTTTTTGATCTCTTCCATTTCCTCCTTCTTTGGTGGCATTTTTACTGACCTGTGGATAGTAAAACAATCTCTACTGGTGTCACCGGTGTAATGTTCTCCTGGAACATGTAATGACGAGGCGCACACACCGGGTGTCAGTTAGGACTTTTTACTTGTCACTTCAAGTGCAACTAACAACTAACCACACAGTGGCACATGTACATCTCCTTTTATAGTCAGGTCATGGCCGGGGTCATACTGCCCTCTAGTGGTGACTCTATAGGAACTTCACATATCAATACATCTCCCTTTTTTTTTTAGTAAAGGTCATGTCCAACTATAAACTTTTTCTCAAATTTCTATATACAAAATAAACTCCATTTCTATTTACATTTCTTTCACCTTGTACACTGAATCACAAGTTCAATTTTTTTTTTTCTTTTCTGTTTACAATTCAACATCAACACATTTTTTCCTCTGTTTACAATTCAACATCAACACATTTTTTTTTTATTTTTTTTTTTTCAGTACTCCTTACATTTCCTCAATCAATCTTTTCGGTTTCACAATTTGCCTTTGTGATCTTCTGATTTGTGTCACCTCAGTCTGTTCGTTATTGTCTGTCTTTAAGTTTTGGTTCTCAGCCATTTCTGGTTGTTCGGTTTGGCTGGAAATTACCATGTCGCTTATTTCACTGTCTGTGACTCTCATTTTTGTCTGAGACACTTTCAGTAAGTGACGTCGGTTTCGCCTCATTGTTTTCCCATGCTCTGTGATGACTTCATATGATCTGGGAGTTGTTTCCTTGACCACTTTTGCCAGCGGTCCCCATTCTCCATCACATCTCACTCGCACTATGTCCTCATGTGCAAGTGGTCTCAGAGGTCGTGCTGTTCTGTTGTACAGTTCAGTTTGCCTCTCATCATGCCTCACATCTCTCTTTTCCATCACCTGAGATGCTGATGGAAGTCGCGTTCTGAGTTTTCTGTTCATGAGCATTTCTGCTGGGGACAGTCCATTCTCCAGTGGTGATGCTCGGTAATTCAGGATCGCCAGATGTGGGTCTTCTGCATTGTCTGCAGCCTTTTTCAGTATGCGCTTCACAATTTGCACCCCTTTCTCTGCTAACCCATTTGACTGTGGGTACAGAGGGCTTGAGGTCACGTGCTTGAACCCATATGTGTCTGCAAAGTCTTTGAAGCACTGACTCGTGAATTGTGGTCCGTTATCACTTACAACAGTCATTGGAATTCCATGGCGTGCGAACATTGTCTTTGTGTGTGCAATCACCTTTTCTGCTGTTGTGTCACTCAACCCTGCAAACTCTGGGTAGGTGGAATGATAGTCCATGACTAACAGATAGTCCTTGCCCTTAAGCTGAAATAGATCCATGCCCACTTTTCTCCATGGCCCTTGAGGCTTCTCATGGGGCCTCATAGGCTCCTTTGGCTGTTGATACCTGTGGCGCTGGCAAATCTCACAGCGCTGCACATATGCCTCAATGTCATTGTGTATGTTGGGCCAATACAAAACATCACGTGCACGTCTTTTGCACTTTTTAATACCCAAATGCCCCTCATGCACTAATTTAACCATTTCTGATCTCATGGAGGTAGGTATGACTATCCTTGTACCTTTTAACAGAACCCCATCTAACACAGACAGTTCACCTTTAAAGTGTTGGTAAGGCTTGTCAATCATAACCTGTCCTGGCTGATGTATCTGTTCCATTACTCTTTTTAGTTTCTCATCTTTTTGTGTTTCTTTCACTATCTTCGTCCATTTTGCATCTGACACTGGCATGTGTGCCTTAATAGAGTCTACATGTATTTGCACAGCTTCCTCTGTTGTGCTGCTGGTGTTGCTCAAGCTAGCCCTACTCAGCGCATCGGCTATAATTAGTTGCTTGCCTGGTGTAAACTCAAATTTCAAGTCATATTTCTGTAATCTTAACATTAGACGCTGGATGCGCGGTGGTGCGTCACCCAGTGGCTTCTGTGAGATCGCAATCAGTGGTTTGTGGTCTGTTTCTAGTATTACTGACCGTCCATACACATATTCATGAAACTTCTCACATCCAAACACTGCACCTAGAGTCTCTTTCTCTATTTGCGCGTAATTTTTTTCTGCGCTTGTCATGGTGCGCGATGCGTATGCGACTGGATACCACTCTGTGTCATGTTTTTGCAATAGCACAGCTCCTAGGCCGGCTTTGGACGCATCTGTGGACACTTTTAGCAGTTTGTCCTGATCATAGAATTTTAACACTGGCTCCTTTATTAGACTGCTTTTGAGCCACTCCCATTCTCTGGCATGCTCTGCCATCCACTTCCACATTGTATTGGTCTCTAACAAGCTTCTAAGAGCTATTGTGTTAGCTGATAAATTTGGGATAAATTTTCCCATGTAATTGACTAGTCCTAGGGCTCTTTGCAAGTCATTTTTGTTCTGCGGTACTGGCAGCTCTGCTATGGCCCGCACTTTTTCCGGATCTGGTTGCACGCCTGCCCCAGATAATTTTTCTCCCAGGTATGTAATCTCCTGTACCCCAAATTGGCACTTACTCTTATTCAGTTTCACACCTGACTTTTGCGCCTGTGTGAGAACTCTAGCCAACCTTTCGTCGTGCTCCTCTTTTGTTTTTCCCCAGACTACCACATCATCAAGAAAAACTCCCACCCCTTCTATTCCGTCAAACAATTGCTGCACAGTTCTATGGAAAATTTCAGGGGCTGAGCTAATCCCGAACGGCATTCGTAGAAAGCAATGCCTTCCGAATGGCGTGTTAAATGTGCACAATTTAGCGCTTTCCTCGTCGAGCACTAGTTGGTAAAACCCAGATTTGGCATCTAATTTTGTGAAGTAATTTGCTCCACTCATTGTGCTGGTTATGTCAGATTTTGTTGGTAGCCTGTAATGCTCCCGCTGTATTACTTTATTTAGATCTTTTGGATCTATGCACAATCTCAAATCTCCATTTGGCTTCTCCACTATAACTAGTGAGTTAACCCATTCAGTTGGTTCTTCTATTTTTCTGACCACTCCGTCTGCTATCAGTGAGTCTAGTGTTTCTCTCAGCCTCTTTTTAAGAGCTATTGGCACTTTTCTTGCTGCATGTATGACTGGCTCTGCATTCTCTTTCAGCCTAATTTTTTGTTTGCCTGGTAGGCGGCCTATTCCTTTGAACACTTCTTTGTATTCTTTCACCCAGTCAGTGTGTTTGTGCCTACTTGTTGTAGCCTCTGTATTTTCTCGTGTTGTCACTTTGTCTGTATCAATGACATTCACCCTTTTGATCAGACCTAGCTGATCGCATGTTTTTAAACCCAAAATTGCTTGTCTATTTCCATCAACAAGTACAAACAATGCATTCACTGTTTTACCTTTGTTTGACAGTGTAACCCTACACATTCCTTTAGTGGGTATTGGCTTATCGTCATATGTTCTCAGATTAATCTTTTTATTTCTTATTTTCGGTTTGTTTTTCAGTCTTTTAAATTCTTTCATTGGCAGGATGTTTACCTGCTGTCACGCCGCGCCATTCATCAGCGGCGCCACCTGCTCACGCACCTGCTACTCGTCAGCGGCGAAGGATAAAAGCCGCCTCGCCCTGAGCGTCGGCCTGAAGCCGTAGACTTCATTTCCTTTGTATGGACTTCTACCACATTCTCTTCAGCATCCTCATCTCCGGTAAGAAGTTCACTTACCTCATCTCTCCAGTCTGCTCCCCTGTGCACAGGTGGATTCCTCGGCGGCGGACAATCCCGTCCCTCGTCTCTCCTCGCTGCTGCACCGAGCCCTGCAGGTGGCTGTCTCCCGGGCTTCCATCCTTGAAGCGCCAGTCATCTGCCCAAACAAGTAAGCTTCTCTCCCTCGCCTATTCTCCTCCCGTGTTGGTGTGTGCTCATCACCCTGTGTCTGATTTCTCCCATAGGGTTGCCGGCTGAACGGTCTCCTGCCTCTGGGTCCGAAGCAGACGCCACCACCAACACATTAACATTCCGCAGACACGCACCCAAACATCCCTGTTGTTAATAAACAGTTTGAACTACTCTGAGCCTGTGTGTGTGCGTCTCCTGAGCCGAACGTTATGTCAGTACGGCTTCAGCAGAGCGGCTCGGCGGACGGCGGGCTCGCACACCGGTTTACCATCCTCGAGGCTCGGGTGGATCAGATTGTTTATCAGCAACAGGTGGTTCTTCATCAATTATTAGAACTGACTAACCGATTGAACCGCTTGGACCCCCAACAGCCGTTCCTCCCGACTCACCAGGGTGGCGCGGCTCCTGCTGTTCCAGCGGCCGTCCAGCCGGCTCCAGTGGCACCGGTTCGGCTCACGCCGATTCCGACCCCCGCCCGCTTTAGCGGTAAGCTCGGCGGAGCGCGGGGGTTTATTATGCAGTGTGAGTCCGTGTTCCACCGTGTGCCCGGAGATTTTCCCTCGGATCACAGCCGAATTGGTTACATAGGGAATCTTCTGGAGGGGCGTGCGTTAACCTGGACCTACGCCGTAATGGCGAGGCCCAGTCATGCCACCCTCACCTATGACCAATTCGTGAGGCGCTTTCTGGAGGTCTTTGACCACTCACAAACCGAAACGGTCCAGGTCGATCGGCTTCTCGCTCTCCAGCAGGGAAGCCGGTCGGCAGCGGACCACTCGGTCGACTTCCGGGTAGCGGCGGAGGAATTGGGCTGGGAGGAACGCTCCCTCTGTGGCCTGTTCCTCCGCAGCCTCAATAGTGATCTGAGGGATGAACTGGCTGGTCGGGATATCCCTGGGACGCTAGCGGAGCTGACATCCTTAGCGATAAGTTTGGATAACAGGCTGCGCGAGCGCTCCTCGGGGCGGAGGTCTTCTTCTTCTCGCCCTCGTGGAGCCTCGCCGCACCTGTTCCAAGCTCGCCCCCTGGCGGCGCCGCCAGCATCGCGCCCCGAGGAGTCGGAGCCGATGGTGACGGGCTGGACTAAACTTTCCCCTGTGGAGAAACAACGCCGCCGTGAGTTGGGCCTCTGCATGTATTGCGGAGGCGACCAACACACCATGGAGCGTTGTCCACGGAAAGCCAGTCGGTGGGGTCCGCGAGTCACTGTTGGAAGCCTCGCGGATGTCAATCGGTTAGGATCACTTACTCAATTGAAGCTGCCCATCCGTTTCTGCCATAACTCTACTGGGCACCTCACCCACGCACTGGTGGATTCGGGCGCAGAAGGCAGCTTCATTTCACAAAGCCTGGCAACCCGATTGGGCATCCGCTGCCAGGCACTCAACACTCCCATCTCCCTGATCCACCTCTCCCGTGCCACCCTCGGGAGAGTGACACATCAAACTGTTCCCCTACCGGTCATCATCTCGGGAAACCACCGGGAGGAAATGACCTTTTACGTCCTTCCCAACTCTGTGTCGCCCGTCATCCTGGGGTATCCCTGGCTCCGCCTTCACAATCCGGTCCTGGATTGGAGATCAGCTGGGATCTCGGCATGGAGTACGTTCTGTATGGGCACCTGCCTTCAGTCCGCTGCCTGCTCTCCGTCCGCTCCTCCCCCTGCTACGGACGCTGCACCCCCGGACCTGTCTCTGGTGCCCCCAGAATTTCACGACCTGGGTATAGTGTTCAGCAAAGCGAAAGCTATGTCTCTTCCCCCTCATCGGCCCTATGACTGCGCCATCAACCTCCGCCAGGGGGCTCCCTTACCTTCTGGTCGCCTTTACAGCCTGTCTGCGCCGGAGAAGGAGACGATGAACGCCTACCTGAAGGAGTCATTAAGTGCTGGGATTATCCGCCCATCATCGTCACCCGTGGGGGCAGGGTTCTTCTTCGTGGGGAAAAAGGATGGGTCCCTCCGCCCTTGTATCGACTACCGGGCCCTCAACAATATCACGGAGAGGGACCGTTACACCCTGCCTCTCATGGACACTGCTTTCCACTCCCTCCAGGGGGCGACCTGGTTCACCAAGCTGGACCTACGCAGCGCTTACCACCTCGTCCGGATCCGGGAGGGAGATGAGTGGAAAACGGCCTTCCGTACCCCGAACGGCCACTTTGAATATCTGGTGATGCCGTTCGGGTTGACCAACGCTCCTGCAGTCTTCCAGCGCCTCATTAATGACGTCCTCCGGGACTTCATTGGCCTTTTCGTGTTCGTCTACCTGGACGATATTCTCATCTTCTCCAAGTCCAGGGATGAGCACCAGGTCCACGTGAGGCGGGTCCTCCAAAGGCTGCTGGAGAATCGTCTGTACGTTAAGGCGGAAAAGTGTGAATTTTACGCCAGGAGTACATCCTTCCTGGGGTTCATCATCGCCCACGACAAGGTGCTCCCCGACCCAGAGAAGGTAAAGGCGGTGGTGGAATGGCCCACACCTGCATCTCGGAAACAGGTGCAGCAATTTGTTGGCTTCGCCAATTTCTACCGCCGCTTTGTCCCCAACTTCAGTGCCATCGTGGGACCACTGACCCGCCTCACGTCCCCGAAGGTCCCGTTCCGGTGGACCGAAGAGGTCGCTGCCGCCTTTGAGGCGCTGAAGGCGGAATTCTCCTCCTCCCGGGTCCTTCGCCAGGTCGACCCCGCGCTGCAGTGCATTGTAGAGGTAGACGCCTCGGACACGGGAGTGGGAGCAGTGCTGTCCCAGCGGTCACCGGACGATGGCGCCAAGCGACCGTGCGCCTTCTTCTCCCGGCGCTTGTCCCCGGCGGAGAGGAACTACGATGTGGGGGACAGAGAGCTCTTGGCCATCAAGCTCGCCCTGCAGGAGTGGCGCCACTGGTTGGAGGGGGCAAGCCTGCCGTTTGTGGTCCTCACGGACCACAAGAACCTGGAATACTTACGGTCTGCCAAGCGCCTGAACGCCCGCCAGGCGCGCTGGTCCCTGTTCTTCGCCAGGTTCCAATTTTCCATCACCTTCAGGCCTGGCTCTAAGAACGTCCTGCCTGACGCCCTCTCCAGGCAGTTCGCCCCCGTGGAGTCGGAGGAGGCGCCCCACTCCATCCTGCCCAGGTCGTGCGTCGTGGGAGCCATCTCGTGGGACATTGAGAGCAAGATCCGGAAGGCACAGCAGGTGGAACCTGACCCTGGCGGCGGACCGGAGGGGAGGCTGTTCGTGCCATCCGCGGTCCGAGGAGAGGTCATCCACTGGCTCCACACCTCCAAGCTCACCTGTCACCCTGGCACCTCCCGGATGATAGATCTCTTCCAACGGTCCTTTTGGTGGCCAGGCCTACGGAGGGATGCAGCCCGCTACGCCCGGGCTTGCCCAATCTGTGCCACCTGCAAGTCGGGAAATGCCCCTCCAGCGGGTCTGCTCCAGCCCCTGCCCGTCCCTGGCAGGCCCTGGTCGCACATCGCTCTGGATTTCGTCACCGGACTCCCCATCTCCAACTCCTATGACACCATCCTGACCATCGTGGACCGCTTCTCCAAGGCCGTGCACTTCGTCCCCCTGCGAGGCCTCCCTACTGCCCTGGAGACGGCGGACCTCCTCGTCCAACACGTGGTCAGGCTGCATGGGATTCCGGTGGACGTGGTCTCGGACCGGGGCCCCCAGTTTTCATCTGAGGTTTGGAGGTCTTTCTGCAACGCCATCGGAGCCAAGGTGAGCCTCTCCTCTGGCCATCACCCCCAATCCAACGGGCAGTGTGAGAGGACCAACCAGGAGCTGGAGGCTGCGCTCCGCTGTGTGTCCAGATCCAAACCCGCGTCCTGGAGCAACCATCTTGCCTGGGTTGAATATGCCCACAACACCGCTCGCTCTTCTGCTACAGGGATGTCCCCCTTCAAAGCGTCCCTGGGTTACGACCCCCCGCTGTTTCCGGAGCAGGAGAGTGAGGTAACTGTCCCGTCAGTTGGGGCCCATCTCAGGCAGTTCCGCTCCACCTGGGCTGCCGCGCGCCATGCGCTATTGCGCACAGCGGAGCGCAACAGGACTGTGGCGGACCGGCGTAGAAGACCTGCCCCGGCGTACAGAGTTGGGCAGCTTGTTTACATTTCCACCCAGGACGTCACTCTAAAAGGCGAGAGGAGAAAGCTGGCACAGCGCTTCATGGGTCCCTACCCCATCACCCGGATCATCAACCCGGTGGCTGTGCGCGTGGCTATTCCCCCCTCCCTCCGCATTCATCCTACTTTCCACGTGTCGAAGGTGAAACTGGCGGTTACTGACCCCCTTTGCCCTCCTCCTGCAGCGCAACCCGCGCCCCGGATGATTGGTGGCCATCCGGCCTGGTCCGCCTCCTCCATCCTGGACTCCCGGCGCCGGGGTCGTGGGTTGCAATACTTGGTGGACTGGGAGGGCTATGGGCCCGAGCATCGACAGTGGGTGCCCCCGTCGTTTGTGTTGGACCCATCGCTCATCGCGGACTTCCACCGAGCGCACCCGGATAAGCCATCGCCAGGAGGCGCTGCTAGAGGGGGGAGTACTGTCACGCCGCGCCATTCATCAGCGGCGCCACCTGCTCACGCACCTGCTACTCGTCAGCGGCGAAGGATAAAAGCCGCCTCGCCCTGAGCGTCGGCCTGAAGCCGTAGACTTCATTTCCTTTGTATGGACTTCTACCACATTCTCTTCAGCATCCTCATCTCCGGTAAGAAGTTCACTTACCTCATCTCTCCAGTCTGCTCCCCTGTGCACAGGTGGATTCCTCGGCGGCGGACAATCCCGTCCCTCGTCTCTCCTCGCTGCTGCACCGAGCCCTGCAGGTGGCTGTCTCCCGGGCTTCCATCCTTGAAGCGCCAGTCATCTACCCAAACAAGTAAGCTTCTCTCCCTCGCCTATTCTCCTCCCGTGTTGGTGTGTGCTCATCACCCTGTGTCTGATTTCTCCCATAGGGTTGCCGGCTGAACGGTCTCCTGCCTCTGGGTCCGAAGCAGACGCCACCACCAACACATTAACATTCCGCAGACACGCACCCAAACATCCCTGTTGTTAATAAACAGTTTGAACTACTCTGAGCCTGTGTGTGTGCGTCTCCTGAGCCGAACGTTATGTCACCTGCGCACCTGTGTCGAGCTTCAGTGACATGTCCGTGCCATTCATCTCCAGGCACACTATCCATTCGGCAGCGCTCGTCTCTCCCTCGATGGCGTCCACGTAAAACTGATCCTCTTCGCTGTCGCTCTTTTTCTCCACGAGTTGCACCCTCCTCTTTGAGAAGCAGGTCTTTGCGAAGTGATTTTTTCCGCCACACTTGCGACATTCCTTCCCGAATGCTGGACACTGTTTCAGCGCGTGTTGCCTTCCACACCGCTCGCAGTTCCCGCGCGCGCGCTCTGGGTTTGCCTCCCTTTTTCTTGCCTGCAACGTTCCTTTCGGCTTCGCACGCTGCACTGCACCGACCTCAGCAGTCTCTTTTTCCTTGCTGCTAAAAGTCTTTAATTGTGCCTTTATACTCTCAGACGCTTGGCAAATCTGTATCGCTTTCTCCAGCGTTAAGTTAGTCTCTTTCAGTAATTGCATCCGCAATTTGTTGTCTTGGACCCCTATTACAATTTGGTCCCGTATCATTGACTCACTTAATGTTCCAAAGTTGCATGACTGACATTTCAACCGTAGGTCTGTGACATACAGCTCGATGGACTCTGACTCTTTCTGAAGTCTTTTTCTGAACACATACCTCTCGTACGTTTCATTCTTTCTCGGTGTGCAATAATCGTCAAATTTCTTCATCACGGCGTCGAAGTTGCCTTTTTCTTCTTCCGTGAAGATGAATGTGTTAAACACATTTAGCGCCGCTCGCCCTGCTACTGTCAGCAGTAATGCTATTTTCCTCTCCTCGTCACGGAGATCGATAGCAAGCGAATAAAGTTCAAAACTCTGTTTGAATACTTTCCAGTTCTCGTTGACGTTACCGGTCAACTTTAACTTGTCCGGCTGTCGAAGAGCGTTCATCTTCGTCGTCGGTTCGTAGTTTTATATCCTGGTATCATGTAATTTACTCCTGGTACCATGTAATGTTCTCCTGGAACATGTAATGACGAGGCGCACACACCGAGTGTCAGTTAGGACTTTTTACTTGTCACTTCAAGTGCAACTAACAACTAACCACACAGTGGCACATGTACATCTCCTTTTATAGTCAGGTCATGGCCGGGGTCATACTGCCCTCTAGTGGTGACTCTATAGGAACTTCACATATCAATACAGCCGGTATCCGATCCGACCGACCTTGAATCTAGCTGGGCCTCAGCTAGCCCCCTCTGCTGCTAGTCCCGCTGCTTACCGCCACCGTAACCGAGCTCCTGTCCAGCCGGGGTACCGGCAGCTCCTCCACCGAGTCCCGCCGCCCACCACCGCTGTAGCCGAGCTCCGATCCTGCTTCTGTCAAGCTGGGGTCCCGGTAGATCCTCCGCTGAGCCCCGCCACCTACCGCCGTCTGCCTCAGGAGTTCCTTCGCTGAGCTCCACCGCTGCAACTGGGCTCCGACTCCGGCTGGGGCCCCAGTGGTCCTCCACTGGTCCTCGTCTCCCACCACCGCTTCACTTGAACTCCGATCCGGCTCCCATCCAACTGCTGCCTCGGCTTGTTCCTCCGGCGAGCCCCAATCACTGGGGACAGAGTCGCTTCTCCGTGTCGGTGCTAGGTGCTGCGACTAGCTATGGCGTTAGCTATAGCGATAGCGTTAGCCTAGCAAACGCTTCGGGTGAAGCGTAGCAGCGAACCACGAAAAGAAACACCAATCAGTTCACTCATGAATGAGAGCAGTGCCAAAAGTCCAATTCTCACAGCGAGTGCAAAACAACTCTTAAAAACAGAGATCGAGTCTGACCCCCGAATCCAGACCGGCTGAACCACAACTAAAAAAAAAATTATTTAAGCTGAGCCTGCAAGACTGAGACCACTCACTCCGCCATCTTCACCAAGAACTGATAGTTTTGTTATTTATATATTTGGGTTTACTTGTATTTTTCCTTCTGTCTTTATTTGTCATCATTCTAGTTATCGCATTATATTTGTATTTTGCCAGTTCCTTCTCACTCTCGCTCTCTCTCTCTCTCTCTCTCCGGGGTTGCAGTTGTCAGTGGAACTTCCGGGTTTTACCCTGGTTGTGGGTGGTGTCCCTGTCAAGCTGTCAGCCCCGTCTCTTCTCCTCATGATTCACAGCTGATTGTAATCACTTTCACTTTTTGTGCACTTTGTGGATTTTGTGTTCCCTTTAATAAATACCACAAACTGCAGTCCAGCGCTTGGGTCTTTCTCTCTGCCCCAAAGGGGCAAATCATGACAGTGGACTCTGACCAATTTGAGACCCAGCTGCTGGCGCCTTAAAACCAGATGCTTCGGGTAGATGGTGGCTCGTCAACCTGGGAAGGTAGCCCATCTAGGGGAAGGTAAACCCTGATTTCAAACCTCCGCTGGCTTGCGGCACACCCGGTCACGGGAAAGGCTTCGGGAGTCAATCCTGAGGAAAAATCCCGAGTCGGAGCCCCTAAGGCAGTTCTCTGTTGTGCTCAACATCGTTGTGGTAGCTCCTGTGACGGCGCTGGTGCCAAACTATAGCAGCCCTGCTGTTCCTTTGGATTCATCAGTGACGTGGAGAGGGAGGACATGCTGCATGGGTAACATCTTGTCCTCCATATCTTCCTTCCCAGGCTTGAATCCTACCAACGCCCAACGCTGGAAGGTAGAACACCGGTGCGCATCGGCCTGTTCAGCCACAGGCGGTGCTGTTCCAGCAGAGTAGACATTTAGGATTCTCTTCCATGGTCATCATAGACCGACGGAGGCCGACGAGTGGAGTGCTGCAGTTTGTGGGGTTTTTTTGCCCCTCATCTTTTTTTCCCCACCGGAGCTACTTTCAGCATGTTTCCTGGCTACACCTCTTCTATGAGCGGGCGTGAGTACCTGATGTGCCTGGGATGAGAGGTCTGCAGAACGCTGATGGAGATAGACGATCTTATCTCCAATTCCTGCAGGGTTCCTCCGACCAAAGATGCCTTTTGGTACCTGGGGCTTGCAGAGGCGGCTGCTTGCCAGTGCCCTCATCTGGCAGAGCACGCTGAGGGGATTGAGAGGATTTCACTGGTGGCGGACCTGCAGCGAGAGAGCAGAGGGATGGTGAGGAGCTCCCTGAAGAAGCCTAGGTCTGCGCCGACGGTGAAGCGTCCCCGGGCCCTGGTCTCATCAGCTCCTCATCAGTCACCAGCTTTGGCTCCAGCTGCCGCATTGCCAGCTCCAACATACCTTCATCCAGCTCCGGACCGCCGGAGGAACGCCCCCACCTCCCTGTAAGCAGCCCCTCCTTCGCCGAGGGAGAAAACTCCCGCAGCAGTGCCTCCTCCACATTTTTCTTCTCCGGCTGTCAAGTCAGCTTCTTCCTTTTCGGCAGCTGCTGTCTCTCTCTCCTCCTCAGCGTTCCTTCCCGCTGCTGAAGGTCCGGGCATTTCTTCTCCGGCTCTGCCCGTCTCCGTGTCTGCAGGGGCAGCTCCTCCACAATCCTCTGAGGGGCCCATGGCCACCATAGCCACGGAGAGGGATGACATCAGATCAGCTGCAGCAGAAAACATCATGCCCACAGGGAACACAAGCAAGTGCTTTTTCATTCTCCATCATTGACACATGAATTATCTTGCCTGATTCCCGGTGGTGAGGCTCGGCCTGTGCAGTCCTCTGAGTCCTCACCACCTGCTGCAGCTATAAACTTTTCACCTGCTCTCTCCGTGTCTCCTCTTTTGCCCCCTGAGTGTCCGCCGCCCCCAAGATTGAGCCGCTGGATGTTGGAGGAGCCCGCGACACTCGAGGACTTGGTTCCAGCCCCACAGCCACGGTCCAGACAGAGGGAGAGCACTACCAGTGAACTGGAGCCTGTGCTGACGATTGAACGTCCCCTGGCTTCAGCAGTGCAGGATCCAGCACCAACAGGGAACCGACCTCCTGTCGCCATGCCGGGTGAGCCACCTGCGTGGGACACTTCATCTGCATCTTCACTGCATCTTCCACCGTGCCAGCTGCTGGGGCCGCTACAGTGGAGCCAAAGCTGGACCTCCAGAAGGTCGGGCCCGAGATGTCATCGCCTGGATCAACGGAGTCCTGGATGGCAGTGGAGCTTTATCAGGCAAGTGCTCTCCTTTGTTACCTCCATCAAGGAGGTAATGTTTTTGCCGGGGTTTGTCTGTTTGTCTGTCTGTCTGTCTGTCTGTCTGTTGGTTAGCAAGATAACTCAAAAAGTTTTGGATGGATTTCGATGAAACTTTCAGGCGTTGTTGGAAATGGTACAAGGAAGAACTGATTAAATTTTGGTGGTGATCCAGATCACCGTCCAGAAAAAAACCGCCATTACGGAAAATGCCATTTTTGTGAATAACTACTGAACCACTAATCCTATCATTGTCAATCCAATTGCTAGTCATATGTTTTCATGGTCAAGGAATCTGAAAACGTACACACAAACATTGTATGGGAGGAACTGTGGCCGCCATTACGGAAAATGCCATTTCCCTGAATAACTACTGAACCACTAATCCTATCATTGTCAATCCAATTGCTAGTCATATGTTTTCATGGTCAAGGAATCTGAAAATGTACACACAAACACTGTATGGGGGGAACTGTGGCCGCCATTACGGAAAATGCCATTTTCGTGAATAACTACTGAACCACTAATCCTATCATTGTCAATCCAATTGCTAGTCATATGTTTTCATGGTCAAGGAATCTGAAAACATACACACAAACACTGTATGGGGGGAACTGTGGCTGCCATTACGGAAAATGCCATTTTCCTGAATAACTACTGAAACACTAATCCCATCATTGTCAATCCAATTGCTAGTCATATGTTTTCATGGTCAAGGAATCTGAAAACATACACACAAACACTGTATGGGGGGAACTGTGGCGCTTGGTGGAGGTCTGCGCTCTCCGAGTGCTTTTCTAGTTTTTACTGTTTCTATTTTGGAGAGATCTTGTCTGGCTCTTGGTGGGGAAGGCCAGGTGCAGCCATTAGCTGCACCTGAGCTCACCTCACTGGGCTTCACTACCGCTGGTGACCCTGACCCCCTTTTTTTGTCCCCCCTGTTGGGAGTCTTTTCCCAGGGTCACCGAGGAGTGTCCAACTTCGCCAGAGGTCTCCGTGGGTCCAACCTCGCCACCTGAGAACTCCATGGGTCCAACTCCTCCAGCTGAGGTCGTCGTGGGTGCTCCGTCCCAGCCTGGGACTTCCGTGGATGCTGATCCCCCTTCTGCTGAGGTCGTCATGGGTGCTCCATCCCAGCCTGGGGCCTCCATGGGTGCTGCCCTCCCCTCCAGCTGAGGTCTTCGCGGGTGCTCCATCCCAGCCCGGGACCTCTGTGTGTGCAGCTCCTCCTCAGTCCAGGTCTCCGTGGGTGTTGTGTCTCTGTCGGGGGCCGTTGTGGATGCTGCGTCCCAGCCTCAGACCTACGTGGATGCTGCTCCCCAGCTTGGGTCCACCATGGGTGTCACGCTTCAGCCCAGGGTCCACCGTGGGTGCAGCTCTGTCCCAGTCCGGGACCACCCTGGGTGCAGCTTTGTCATAGTCCGGGACCACCGTAGGTGCAGCTCTGTCCCAGTTCGGGACCACCGTGGGTGCAGCTATGCTCTCGTCTGGAACCACCGTGGGTGCAGCTATGCTCCCATCTGGAGCCACTGTGGGTGCAGCTGTGCTCCCGTCTGGAGCCACTGTGGGTGCAGCTACGCTCCTGTCTGGAGCCACCGCGGGTGCTTCTGTGCCCCAACCCGGGGCTACCGCAGGTGCTGCCATGTCCCAGCCCGGGGCCACCGAGGGTGCTACAGGCCAGTCCAAAGTTGCCGTGATCCCTCAGTCCTCACCCAACTCCACCGCAGTCTCTTCTCCTCTGCCTGACGTCATTGTGGTCCCCTCTCCTCTGCCTGATAGTTGTTGTGGTCCCTGCTCCTCTGTCTGACATCATGGTGGTCCCCTCTGCTCTGCCTGACACCGTCTTGGTTCCCTTTCCTTTGCCCGGGGCCGTCGTGGTTCCCTCACCTGCCCCCCGAGGTCATCAGGGGTTCCCTTTCCCTGTGGCCACTGGGGCTCCTGTACCTGTCCCTGAGGTTCCCGCTGGCCGGTCATCTGTTCCATTCTGTTCCCCAATTATCCAACTTACTCCATCACCATTCATCCCTGCTGGGCAGCCGCCTCCTGGACTTTCCCGTCTGTTGAAGTGGCTGAAGGACTCTGGGAGGCCGCCGGACAGACAGTACTGCTGGGTTGGGTGGCCCATATTTTCCGGTAGGCCACCCGACTCTTTCCATCACACCATCTGCCTGGTTTGGGACTTCATTCGACCACCTGAACTGTCCAGCTCTCTGGTCCAGGGGGCCTAGGTGCCTGTGTTTTGCCTGCTGTGGATCCCGAGCGGGGTTGTTGTTTTTTGTTCCCTTCTAGCCTGGGTTTTGCTGGGGTGTGAGTCATGTTTTTTTTTCTTATTTTCTCTAGTTTGTTTTGGTCCCTCCGTGCCTGGGTCCCTCTCCTCCCGCCCAGGGTGGGGTTGGTTTCTTATTTTTTGTAGGGTGGGTTTTCTATGTGGGTGGGTCCTTTTTTCTTTTCGATGTTACCCTGGGTGTCTAGAATCCACCCCCTTGGGGGGGAGGGGGGGACTCTGTCACGATCTGAGCACGGGGAATTCCACTGTGCTCTGTCTCATTGCCTTTTTCCATATCTGTATATTTGTTGTATTTTTGAGTTCGAGTTCCTGTTATTTTATCCTTGGTTGGTTTTCACATATCTTGTATTGTTTCTTTGTGTGACTTATTTTCCTGTTTACGTTCATTGCAGTTTTGTTATTTATATATTTGGGTTTACTTGTATTTTTCCTTCAGTCTTTATTTGTCATCATTCTAGTTATCACATTATATTTGTATTTTGCCAGTTCCTTCTCTCTCTCGCTCTCTCTCCAGGGTTGCAGCTGTCAGTGGCGCTTCTGGGTTTTACCCTGGTTGTGGGCGGTGTCCCTGTCAAGCTGTCAGCCCCGTCTCCTCTCCTCATGACTCACAGCTGATTGTAATCACTTTCACCTCCTGCCCACTCATGTCATTCACACCTGATGACACTTATGATAATTGATTGTTTGCCTTATTTAAGATGGACCTGCTCATCTACTCTTTGTCAGTCTCATCCTCCTCATCCCATACCAACCTACTCCCGTCAGGACTCTCTTTTGTCCTGATGTTTATTCCTGCGCTTATTCCACTGTCAACTTGTTGTAAGTTTATTTTTGTGCACTTTATGGATTTTGTGTTCCCTTTAATAAATACCACAAACTACAGTCCAGCACTTGGGTCTTTCTCTCTGCCACGAAGGGGCGAATCATGACAGTTTTTGCAGGATTTTTGCAAATTTATTAAAAATAAAAAACTAAGAAATCACATGTACATAAGTATTCACAGCCTTTGCTCAGTACTTTGTTGATGTACCTTTGGCAGTAATTACAGCCTCAAGTCTTTTTGAATATGATGCCACAAGCTTGGCACACCTATCATTGGGCAGTTTGGCCCATTCCTCTTTGCAGCACCTCTCAAGCTCCATCAGGTTGGATGGGAAGTATCGGTGCACAGCCATTTTCAGATCTCTCCAGAGGCGTTCAATATGGTTCAAGTCTGGGCTCTGGCTGGGCCACTCAAGGACATTCACAGAGTTGTCCTGAAGCCACTCCTTTGATATCTTGGCTGTGTGCTTAGGGTCGTTGTCCTGCTGAAACATGAACTGTCGCCCCAGTCCGAGGTCAAGAGTGCTCTGGAGCAGGTTTTCATCCAGGATGTCTCTGTACATTGCTGCAATCATCTTTCCCTCTATCCTGATTGGTCTCCCAGTTCCTGCTGCTGAAAAACATTCCCACAGCATGATGCTGCCACCACCATTGGCGTGGTGAAGAGCGGTGCCAGGTTTCCTCCAAACATGACGCCTGGCATTCATGCCAAAGAGTTCAATCTTTGTCTCACCAGACCAGAGAATTTTGGTTCTCATGGTCTGAGAGTCCTTCAGGTGCCTTTTGGCAAACTCCATGGGGGCTGCCATGTGCCTTTTACTAAGGAGTGGCTTCCGTCCGGCCACTCTACCATACAGGCCTGATTGGTGGATTGCTGCAGAGATGGTTGTCCGTCTGGAAGGTTCTCCTCTCCCCACAGAGGAATGCTGAAGCTCTGACAAAGTGACCGTCAGATTCTTGGTCACCTCTCTGACTAAGTCCCTTCTCCCTCGATCACTCAATTTAGACAGCCGGCCAGCTCAAGGAAAGGTCCTAGTGGTTCTGAACTTCTTCCATTTACGGATGATGGAGGCCACTGTGCTCACTGGGACCTTCAAAGCAGCAGAAATGTTTCTGTATCCTTCCCCAGATTTGTGCCTCAAGACAACCTTGTCTCGGAGGTCTACAGACAATTCCTTTGACTTCATGCTTGGTTTGTGTTCTGACATGCACTGCCAACTGTAGGACCTTATATAGACAGGTGTGTATGGGGTACCCCCCCACAGCAGCCACGGACAAACACAGCGCTCGACTAGAGCAATTAACAGGACAGTGAGATGTGTGTGTTGAGATCAATAGGCAGCCTTCCTGTGCTTAGTTCAGGCACCAGCATCCTGTGGATATGTATGACGCAAATGCAAACATTCATGCTTCCTGCTCGCATTGTGGTACAAATGTCACATGTCTGAATGCATTTCCTTTGATGATAAAATGCCTTTGATGTATTGTCCGTTGCTGGGTATTTAAGTGGCTGAATTCATATGTTCACTCTCTTTCTGCTTCTGACTACTGCTCATGAGAGCCTGAGAGCGATCCCCAGCATGCTTATACCGCAGCTGGGGTGAGCTCCGTGATGGCGATGATTTGGTCAATAAACTTCATTAAAACTCCAGACGCCGTGCCTTATTATAACATTGCCACAGTGTGTGCCTTTTCCAAATCATGTCTAATCAACTGAATTTACCACAGGTGGACTCCAATAAAGCTGTAGAAACATCGCAAGGATGATCAGTGGAAATATTCAATATATGCTCAGTGAAACATTTCAAGCCTTTTTTATGCAATTTTGTTGATTTTTATTTTTAAATTAAAGCTTATGTATTGTAATGAACTGAGATGCTCTAGTAGTATAGCAGTACCTTATATAGAAGTAGTAAACTTACCGATGGCAATATGAAGACGATGGCCAAAACATGACAATCTTGTCCATTCCTTTAGTTTTATAGCTTTCACAACGTTTGCCTCGCTATCAGTCATTACACACACCTGTTCTTTTCATCGAGGTGCTAAGACTGGAGGAAATCTTTGAGTCCGTTTGCTATATTTTCTCCTGTATGGTCCTTGGGGAAGTAATTCATTTCAAGACAGGCTTTGCACAGCTTCCATTCATTGTTAATGTAGTGTACAGTCAGACTTAAATAGGGCTCTGTAATTCTACTTGACCGTAAGTCCGTGGTGGATGAGTAGTATTCAGCAGAAGACAGTGTAACTGCTAGCTCGTCACAGTGTTTTATGTACATCTCTGGAAGTGAGGTCTTGGAAAAATACTTTCTTGTAGGCAAGCAGTAGCTTGGGTCCAGCACATGTATTAGGTGCCTGAAGCCCTCCCTGTCCACAGTCTGAATTGGCATCATATCTTTAGCAACACAAAAACTGACTGCTTCAGTAATGTCTTTCCAGCGTTTGCTTGTTTTTTCGTAAGGCATGTAATGGAATAAAGCCTCAGAAATGCCATGCTGAACCAGTTTAACGGGTTTACTTCCATCCATCCATCCATCTATCTTCTACCGCTTTTCCGGAGGTCCGGGTCGCGGAGGCAGCAGTTCAAGCAGAGAAGCCCAGACTTCCCTCTCCCCAGCCACCTGCTCCAGCTCTTCAGAGGGGATACCAAGGCGTTCCCAGACCAGCTGGGAGACATAGTCTCTCCACCGAGTCCTGGGTCTGCCCCGGGGTCTCCTCCCAGTAGGACGTGCCTGAAACACCTCGTGTTTCACCTCGGGCATCCAGGAGGCATCCTAATCAGATGCCCATACCACCTCAACTGACTCCTTTCGATGTGGAGGAGCAGCGGTTCTACTCTGAGCCTCTCCCGGATAACTGAGCTCCTCACCCTATCTCTGAGGGTGAGTCCAGCAATCCTACGGAGAAAGCTCATTTCAGCCGCTTGTATCCGCGATCTCGTTCTTTCGGTCATTACCCAAAGCTCGTGACCATAGGTGAGAGTAGGAACGTAGATTGACTAACTAGAACTAAGCTCCCTCTTCACCACAACAGACCGGTACAACGTCCGCATCACTGCAGATGCTGCTCCAATCCGTCTGTTGATCTCTCGCTCCATTTTCCCCTCACTCGTGAACAAGACCCCAAGATACTTAAACTCCTCCACTTGGGGCAGGAGCCTGTCCCCAACCCGGAGAGGACAATCCACCTTTTTCCGGCTGAGGACCATGGACTCGGACTTGGAGGTGCTGATTCTCATTCCAGCCGCTTCACACTCAGCGGCAAACCGTCCCAGCAAGAGCTGTAGGTCATTGCTGGATGAAGCCAACAGGACAACATCATCTGCAAACAACAGAGATGAGATCCTGTGGTCACCAAGCATGACACCCTCCATTCCCTGGCTGCGCCTAGAAATCATGTCCATAAAAATTATGAACAGGATCGGTGACAAAGGGCAGCCCTGGCGGAGTCCAACTCTCACTGGGAATGACTCCGACCGAGTGTTGGCAATACGAACCAAACTCTCACAACGGTCGTACAGAGACCGAATAGCTCGTAACAACAAGCCCGATACCCCATACTCCCGAAGCACCCCCCACAAAAATCCATGAGGGACGCGGTCAAATGCCTTCTCCAAGTCCACAAAACACATGTAAACTGGTTGGGCAAACTCCCACGAACCCTCAAGAATTTTCGAGAGGGTAAAGAGCTGGTCCGATGTGCCACGGCCAGGACGAAAACCACATTGCTCCTCCTGAATCCGAGGTTCGACCAACGGCTGGACTCTCCTCTCCAGTACCTTGGCATAGACCTTCCCAGGGAGGCTGAGGAGTGTGATCCCTCTAAAGTTGGAGCACACCCTCCGGTCCCCTTTTTTGAAGAGAGGAACCACCACCCCGGTTTGCCATGCCAAAGGCACTGCCCCCAACCTCCACGCAATGTTGCAGAGGCGTGTCAACCATGACAACCCAACAACATCCAGGGCCTTGAGGTACTCAGGGCGAATCTCGTCCACCCCCGGGGCCCGGCCACCAAGGAGATTTTTAACCACCTTGGCGACCTCAGCCCCTGTGATAGGCGAGTCATCCCCCTCGTCCCCAAACCCTGCTTCCTCTGTGGAAGGCGTATCAGTGGGATTGAGGAGATCCTCGAAGTATTCCTTCCACCGCCCGACGATATCCCCAGTTGAAGTCAACAGTGTCCCATCCGCACTATACACAGTGTGGACGGGGAGCTGCTTTCCCCTCCTGAGCCGCCGAACAGTTTGCCAGAATCTCTTTGAGGCCGACCGAAAGTCTTGTTCCATGGCCTCACCGAACTCCTCCCATACCCGGGTTTTTGCTTCAGCAACCACCCGAGCTGCACTCCACTTGGCCTGCCGGTACACCTCAGCTACTTCAGGAGTCCCACAAGCCAACCAAGCCTGATAGGACTCCTTCTTCAGCTTAATGGCCCCCCTCACCACTGGTGTCCACCACTTGGTTCGGGGGTTGCCACCACGAGATGCACCGACCACCTTGCGGCCGCAGCTCTGGGCCGCCGCTTCAACAACAGAGGTGGAGAACATGGCCCATTCAGACTCCATGTCTCCAGACTCCCTCGGAATGTGGTTGAAGTTCTTCCGGAGGTGGGAGTTGAAGACCTCCCGGACAGGGGCCTCAGCCAGATGTTCCCAGCACACCCTCACTATACGTTTGGGTCTACCAGGTCTGAATGGCTTCCTCCCCTGCCATCGGATCCAACTCACCACCAGGTGGTGATCAGTTGACAGCTCTGCACCTCTCTTTACTCGGGTGTCCAAGACATACGGTCGCAGGTCTGATGATACGATAACAAAATCGATCATCGACCTGCGACCTAGGGTGTCCTGGTGCCAGGTGCACATATGGACACCCTTATGCTTGAACATGGTGTTCGTTATGGACAGACTGTGGTTAGCACAGAAGTCCAATAACTGAACACCACTCGGGTTCAGATCGGGCAGGCCGTTCCTCCCAATCACCCCCCTCCAGGTTTCACTGTCGTTGCCCACGTGCGCATTGAAGTCCCCCAGTAGGACAATGGAGTCTCCAAGAGGAGCACCCTCCAGCACCCCAGTCACAGACTCCAAAAAGGGTGAGTACTCTGAAACATCATTTGGTGCATAGGCACAAATGATGGTCAGGACCCGTTTCCCAACCAGAAGGCGCAGGGAAGCAACCCTTTCGTCCACCGGGGAAAACTCCAATATAGAGGCAGCAAGGTGGGGCGATACAAGAATACCCACCCCTGCTCGTCGCCTCTCGCCCGGGGCAACTCCAGAAAAGGCCAAGCTCCAGCCCCTCTCCAGGAGACTGGTTCCGGAACCGGAGCTGTGTGTTGAGGTGAGGCCGACTATATCTAGCAGGTATCGCTCAACCTCGTACACCAGCTCAGGCTCCTTCCCCACCAGAGAGGTGACATTCCATGTACCAAAAGCCAGTTTAGAAAGCTTGGGATCAGTCCGCCAAGGTCTCTGCCTTTGACCGCCACCTAATCCACATAGCACCGGACCCCCATGATCCCTCCTGCAGGTGGTGAGCCCACTGGTGGGCGGACCCATGTAACTCCTTCGGGCTGAGCCCGGCCGGGTCCCATGGGTGGAAACCCGGCCACCAGACGCTAGCCTTCGAGCCCCTCCCCCAGGCCTGGCTCCAGGGTGGGGCCCCGGTAACCCCATACCGGGCGGGGTACACTGAATCCTTGATATACAATTTATCATGAGAGAATGTTGGATCGTTCTTAGTCTGGCCCTTCACCCAGGACCAGTTTGTCTTGGGAGACCCTATCAGAGGCAAATTGCCCTGGACAACATAGCTCCTGGGATCACTGGGGCATGCAAACCTCCCCACCACGATAAGGTGACTATCCATGAGGGTTTACTTGCATTAGAAATTGCCCTTGCTGAGGTCTCCTCTCGGGTTTTTTGACTCTCTTCATATTGAATCACGTGTTTATTCTTCAGATGGCTTAATAAGTTTGACGTATTCCCACCTTTGGTCATCACAGGCTGATAGCAAGTCTTACATATGATGTGGGTCGTTTGACCCACATCCTCTCTTTTGAAACTGAAATATTTCCACACAACTGAAGAGGATCCTCGTTTAGGTATTAACTCCACCAGAGGAGGGGGCTGTCTCTGTCTTTGGTCGCCATATTTTTATATTGCACGGTGACATACTTGCGTCAGCTACGTAACTTGCTTAGGCGACGTAAACATGTGACGTCATCACGCAAATATCGCGTGATAATTTTTATATCGATATTATCATGAACGATACGATATGGCACACCCCTAATCCAGCCATCATGGCCATGGGACGATTGATTCCCCTGGTGACTCGAGGAAAGACCGTAGTCATCTCAGACATGCTTCCATAGTCTGAAATTCTTGTTGCCAAATGATATGTCCACAAACCTGGAATGAAGACAGATGAGGATGCTGTGCTCGAACTGAACTTTATTACAGAAAATACTATAAGCACGTGTTCACTCAGCAGTCCTATGCACATCTGCACTTAGGCTGTAACCCATACACTGTCTCCTGAACTACTGTACCTACAGTGACATGGTTGACCGCCCAATATATATTAGTGGTGATGTCAGCTGCAGGCCACGTTCCACTAAAGATGTGCGTCATACTCATACACCACAGGTGCATTGTTGTGCTATAGGGACAGGGGTTGATCGCCAGTCCATTCCGGCTCTAGTCCTCTGTTGCTCCATGTCGACACCACCCAGCTACCACACCATGGTGGTGTTGGTGGGCTGCAGGATCACACCGGTGCTAGTTGGTGTGGGCTGCCTTAGCGCAGCCAGTATCAGCAGTGTGCTTGGCATTAATTCCGCTGGCGATTGTGCTACTCGTGTCCAATCTGGTCTCGTAAACAACTGTGGTCTCATTGTCTTTGCTGATGATGGAGGCATTAATGGTGCTAGTCCTGTAGGCATTAAAGGCGTCTGTCCCGCACATAGGTCCATGGCCACCGGTCCTGGATTTATTTCCATGTCACCCGCCAGAAGCAAGATAACACTGAGGTGGAATAATCTCATAAAGCTGTTGACTGTGCAGGATTGCCTGTGATAGACTGGCGGTCTGACCCATCCTTTGTTCAGGTAACTCATGTACAAGAGGTACTGGCCTCCATTACCTGTGGGGTGGAGCTGTTCTTTCCATCTTGTTGTTGAGAGCCGATGTCGTACTGTACATAGAATTAAATACAGGAGTAAGGCAGCCATTAACAGGTGGGGTTGTAAGAGATGTAGAGGTTTTGCTGTAGTTTCAGCTGTTTTTTGAGCTTACATGCAGGACCTGCCACTTTACATGCTCGCTCTGTCTCGACCATCTTAAATTGGAGCCAGTACTAGAGCTGAGGAGCAACAAGGAGCTGGCACTGGGGCCGGGAGGTGCCTTGGAGCAGGTACTGGAGCTGATGGGGAAGCGGGCGTGGGCAGCTGCACAGCAGATGTGGGAGCTGGCATTGCAGGCGTGATGACGGGCGAAACCAGAGCTGAGGCAGTTGAAAGATCAGCAGCGGGCGCCGACACCGTGAAGCTTAAGTCCCGCTCTGCTGCTGCTGATCTCGCCGCTGTCACTCGGACTGCCATGGGAAAACCAGATGAAATGTTCCGTGTGGCAGTGGAGTTCATCTGGCAGAGAGCAGCCGGGTAGCGGCGAGGAGCTAGCATTGGAGCTGTGGGCATTGGAGGCTCAGCTGGTGGAGCAGTAGTGGAACGCTGGGAGGAGTGGTCTCTCCCAGAGCCTCCTTTCCAACCCAGGCCATCATGCACCCTGCAAGCCCCGTTGTACTCCACAGGGACGGAGGGAACAGCAGCAGACGGTCAGGGAGAGCGGGCTGCGAGGCTGGTAACGGAGGTAGCGGAGGGACCTCCAGTCTCTGAATCCGAGGGTGGGAATGCAGACTTGGTCTAGCTATCATCAAGTTCACTACTTCCCCCCAGCAATCACAAGCATCCTCCCAGGAAAAGCTGCTTTGAGTGGTGGCCGCCAGATCCTCCACCGCGGCCACCGCTTCTCGTTCGTTGCGGCTCCACTTCCTCCTCCTCCTACTGGGCTCACTCACTGAGTCCGTGCCTGCCGGGTCCCTTGTTGGTGGCGTCATTCTGTCAGATATCTGCTTGGAAGGCAGATGTAGTTTTCAAAGTGGGACCCAAGAGCTCAGGCAGAACTCGGTGTAATGATGATTTATTAACAGAGATGAAAATGAACAAACAAAAGGCAGCACAGGGGCTGTCAAACAAAAGCGTGCAGAGGACGATGAAAACTACGACAAGAATATGAAGAAGGTAACTGACAATGACGCCACAATAACACAAACTCAGGCTCATAAATATATAGGGAGCAGCTTGTCCTGAAGGACAAGCTGCTGCGCGCAGGGGTGGACCAGCACCTGTCATCATGGATCCTGGACTACCTCACGAACCGGCCTCAGTTTGTGAGAACCCGGGACTGTGTGTCCGACACGATCATCAGTAGCACGGGGGCCCCCCAGGGAACGGTGCTGGCTTCCTTCCTGTTCACTCTTTATACTGCGGACTTCTCACACAACACAACACACTGCCATCTACAGAAGTTCTCTGATGACTCTGCGATCGTTGGCCTCATCTCCAATGGAGATGAAGCTGAGTACAGAGGGCTTATCCAGGACTTCGTGGACTGGTGCCATCGGAACTGCCTCCAGATCAACGCGAGAAAAACTAAGGAGCTGGTGGTGGACTGCTGCAGGCAAGGACAACCCCTCACAGCACCAGTAAATATACAGGGAACAGACATCGAGATGGTGACAGCCTATAAGTACCTGGGTGTTCATCTGAACAATAAACTAGACTGGTCACACAATACTGATGCACTCTACAAGAAGGGACAGCGCAGGCTGTTCCTGCTGAGGAGACTCAGGTCTTTTGGTGTACAAGGCGCGCTGCTGAAGACATTCTATGACACGGTGGTGGCATCAGCCATCACTTTTGGAGTGGTCTGCTGGGGCAGTGGCATTACTGCAGCCGATAGGAAGAGACTGAACAAACTGATCAAGAAAGCTAGCTCTGTCCTGGGGCAGCGCCTTGATCCGGTGGAGGAGATAGGAGAGAGAAGGATGGTGGCTAAACTGTCATCTCTGCTGGAGTCCGAGTTCCACCCTATGCAGGACATACTGAATGCACTGAGGAGCTCATTTAGCAGCAGACTACATCATCCCAGGTGCACAACCGAGAGGTTTCGCAGGTCCTTCCTACCAACGGCTGTCAGACTGTACAACCTAAGCAGGGCTGCTCGCAGAGATAGCAAAAAGACGTAACAAACTAATAGTTTTTTGAATGCAAAAGATGCAATAGACTTACACAATGGTCCCCTCCGGCATACAACTAGGAAAATACCGGTCGCTATGGAGAGTGAGAATATGTATGGGCACATAATCATACCATGTAGGATAACTAAGTCGACGGTTGTGCTGTTTCATCCCATCTAGCAACAATGCTCTGCACTGTGTGTGTTTATATATTTACATATTTATTCCATCTAGCTACAATGCTCCACACTGGGTGTGTTTATGTTTATATATCTATATATTTATTCCATCTAGCTACAATGCTCCGCACTGTGTGTTTATATATCTACATATTATTCCATCTAGCTACATTGCTCTGCACTGTGTGTTTACATATTCATATATTTATTCCATCCAGCTACAATGCTCTGCACTGTGTGTCTGTGTGTGTGTATATATATATTTTATAGTAATATGTACATATGTATATTAGCTGCTCTTGCTTGCTTGTTTTTTTTCTTGCCTTCTGATTGTTGCTCTGAGTGTTGCTATCCCTGTGCTGTTGCAATCCTGGAATTTCCCGTTGTGGGACTAATAAAGGCTTATCTTATCTTATCTTATCTTATAATTAAACTAACGAACTGGGGATGACACAACAAACTAATGATAACAGTGTGGTATAACCACACGTTTGGTTGGCATTGGCGTGGTGAGGCAGCCACTCGGTGACGTCACTACGCTGAGAACATATAATGTGAGGGTTGGTGATCTTATGGTCTCTCTTCTCCTCTCTCTCCTTCGGCCATCATGATAGTGCTTAGCCTCCTCACCAGAGTCTGTAAGCATTAAAGTGTTGTACGTATGTAGTAAAGTTTGTGTTCCAAGCAAATGCCACTCTCATTGGTCATTCTCAGTTTCCAGACATAACAAACAGAATTGTGCAAACTTTTCAAAAATAACAGAAGGGGAGGACAGAATGTCCGGATCATAACATGATCTTATTTTGGTTCCTCGCTGTCTCCACTTTCACTCTCTTTAAGCTCACTGTCCTCACTGTCTGAGGGAATGACGAGAACTCCTTGATCACGTACCTCCCACCCATAAAATGTTCATGTGGCCGTCTCCTGTGTTAGTCAGTGGTAACGTAGAAAGAAATTGACTAGGCCAGTGTTTTGCAACTAAGTGCATATCCACACTGTAGAAAAACATCGTGTGAACAACAGTGCCCTAACTGCACAGAGCTGCCCTCAGGCAATGAACAAAAAACTGTCTTATTATACAAATAATGACAAAATAATTCTTAAAATGAACAAAAATCCTTCTTTGCCTTCTCATCCACATGAATATATTTTTATTTAAAGTTCCCACAAATTTAAATATCTTGAAAAATGATAGTCAATTCACCAACTGGTGGCAGTGTGCACCATGCAGCTGTGCTTCCTGTAAGGACTGCTCCTCTGTCACAAAAAGTGGGATGTGCTGAGTAGAGAGTGTGGTGTGTGTATGTGGCCCTCGGGGCTTGCCGTACCTGACTCTGCAGCACCTGTCTGTATAGTTGTGTGTGTGTTCAGTAAAGAGTTCGCTGCATGGCATAAGACCGACTCCAGACTCTGATTACCAACATAACAGTATGCGTTTCAACCCCTCTTTTTAATGGACAACACAGACATGTCTGGTGATATTTAAAATGCCCCCCCCCCAAAAAAAAGGAGAAGCGTGAGGACCACGTATGTGGTTTGTTGCTTGAGGGCAACAGCATGCCATAGAGGGTTACGTACAAATTGGCAAGAATTGAAGTTTGCCTGGTAAAAAGATTTTAAAAGTTGCAAATTACAATTTAATTACATGGAGTAATAAGTCAGATGAACTTTACAAATTTACAAGAAAAAAGGTGAAAAGTTGCACTTTTGCAAAAAAGACAGATTTCTGAAAAAAGTTGCAGTTATAAGATAAGATAAGATAAGATAAGATAAACCTTTATTAGTCCCACAATGGGGAAATTCCAGGATTGCAGCAGCACAGTGATAGCAACACTTAGAGCAATAATTAATAAGATAATAAGGTAAGAACTGGTTAGCAAAAGCAGTAAATAAATATACGTATGTACGCAGTTATATACACAGTGCAGCAGCATTGCAGCTAGATGGAATAAACAGTATGACGGTTAGTTAACATGCTGGTGCTGCCCAGCATTGTTGGTTTGATCAGCTGATCTCCAGTTGAGGATTATAATATATATTTGTAGCCCATTGTTAGATGATTGTTTCACTAAATGTTGTCCATTTTGTCGTCTTAACGCATACTTGTCAAACACAAGTATGTAGTTCTTATTTTTAGAAGTGCATTACCACGTGGTGTGGTGCACATATGTGGGTTCCATATGCTTCACATGTGTATTACTGTATGCTTATTGTATGCTTCACGTCTCAGAGGAACAAAAGGTCTGAACCTCCTAGGGGTAACAGGAGGATGTGAAGTCTGGCCTTTTGTATGCAGAGAGATGGCCTTGAGGGATTTCCTGACCACCAGGACTTTAGGTGGAGACGAGAAGACCTGGAGGGGGATGCATTGTGATTTGGGATTAAGAGACAATGTGACTATGTGCTTTGATGTCCCGGGGTATTAAAGGGACAGATGTGGGGGGATTGCTTTCTCTTTCTGTTTTTGGATGTTGGAGAATGTGAATGTGAATAAAACTGGTCTTGAGAAGTAAACTCAGCCTCGTCCTTCCACAATCCCCACACTGGTGACCCTAAGACGTATCATGAGCGGAGACAAATCTCCCGAGCCAGACTCATCAGGAGCCAGCCAAATGAATGCAGCCACAGTTCAGCTACCGGACTTCTGGCCGAACAATCCGCGCTCCAGGTTTAACACAGTCGAGGCACAGTTCCACCTCCGGAAGATTTCGGTAGACGCCACAAAGTTCTACCATGTGGTTGCAAAGCTGGACAGCCACACAGCCCATCGAGTGGAGAGCCTGATTAGCCACCCGCCGGACAGCGACAAGTACAGCACGTTGAAGGCTGCACTCATCCGTTACTTCACCCCCTCGGTGGAGGAGCGAGCAGAGAGGCTCCTGGTGCTGACTGAATTTGAGAGCGACAGACCTGCAGACCTGATGGGGAAGATGTTGAGTTTGAGAGACTCCGAAGATGATAACTTCATCTTCACCCACCTTTTCCTCAGGACCCTACCATCAGCGGTGAGAGTGACCCTGGCCAGTTCACCACTGTTGGCCCGACGAGACTACCACAAGCTGGGCCAGGAGGCGCAATGACTCATCGACGCCAATAAACGGTGTGTGGCTACGGCTGCGGCAGCAGAGCCAGGCGCAACGTCCGGAGAAGGCAGGGGGCCAGAGGCTGCAGCACCAGACTCACTGACGACGGCGGCGGCAGGGGCCAAGAAACACGGAGCAGATGACATCCTTTGCTTCTACCATCGCCGCTTCGCAGAGAGGGCACGCAAGTGCATTCCACCGTGCCATTTTAAGCGCTCGGGAAACGCCAAGACCGGGGTCGGTAGCAGCTGCGGCCCTCGGAGAGGAGAACAAGCTGCTCTACTTGAGGGGCGCGCATTCGGGGAGGCATTTCCTGGTGGACACGGGCTCCCAGCTGAGTTTCATCACACCTTCCTACGCTGACCGGCTGGCACCTTCCAGTGGTCCCCGGGTGTCAGCAGCGAACGGCTCGGCGACTAAGACCTTCGGTGAGAGGACTCTGCTTCTGTCTTTACACGGCCGTACATTCGAGTGGACTTTCGTCATAGCGGCAGTCAATTTTAACATGTTAGGGGCTGATTTTTTTGTGCTCACATAGTTTGTTGGTCGATCTTGCTAACAGACGCCTGGTTAATGCACTCTCTTTTTCTTCTATTCCCTGTACAGCTCGAGTGGCCCCGCCAACAGCACAAGCCAACGTCACAGCTGCAGGTGGTAAGTTCCACACACTCCTCACTCAGTTCCCAACATTTTCGGCGACAGTGGCTAAACACGGGGTGGAACATTTTATTACTACCACCGGACCGCCCATTTTCGCAAAAGCTCAGCACTTGGATTCAGCTAAACTGACCATAGCGCGTGAGGAGTTCACCAACCTGGAGAGGTTGGGCATCATCAGGCGTTCGAAGAGCCCATGGGCTTCACTGCTTCACATGGTCCGGAAAGCTGATGGTCGTGGCGGCCTTGCGGTGATTTCCGCAGGCTGAACAACGCTACAGCGCATGACCGCTACCCGATCCCGCACATCCAAGATTTTTCAGTTCATTTGGCGGGAGCGCGCGTTTTTTCTAAAATAGACTTGGTACGCGGTTACCACCAGGTCCCAGTGTGCGCTGAGGACATACCCAAAACAGCGGTAATAACTCCTTTCGGGCTTTTCGAGTTTTTGCGCATGCCATTTGGGCTTAAAGGCGTGGCGCAGATGTTCCAACGCATGATGGACGCGGTTTTGCGCGATCTCCCTTTCGTGTTCGTCTACCTGGACGACATATTGGTAGCCAGCGCGTCCAAAGACGAACACGAAAACCACCTCACGGCAGTTTTCCGGAGGTTAGCAGAGCACGGGTTAATAATTAATCCAGCGAAGTGTCAGTTCGGGGTGACGCAGATTGATTTTTTGGGGCATCGCGTCTCCCCAGAGGGAGCGGTTCCTCTGCCTGACAAAGTGCGCGCAGTAACAAATTTTCCCCAACCACAAACGGTCAAAGCGTTACAGGAGTTTTTGGGAATGGTGAATTTTTATAACCATTTCCTCCCCCGCGCAGCGCAGCTCATGCAACCATTGTATACTGCACTAAAAAACCCAAAACCCACAAATAAAGTCGAATGGTCTCCGGAGTGAGAGCGCGCATTCGCTGAAGTCAAAACAGCTCTAGCAAACGCTGCGTTGTTGGCACATCCAGTCCCAGCGGCCTGCATGGCACTCACTACTGACGCATCAGATGTGGCCATAGGGGCGGTCGTGGAACAGTATGTAGCCGGAGCCTGGCAACCGCTCGCCTTTTTCAGTAAGACCCTGAGCGACAGCGAACGAAAATACAGCGCATTCGACAGGGAGTTGTTAGCTCTCCACTTGGCCATTCGCCACTTCCAGTTCTGGCTGGAAGGACGCCGTTTCACCGCGTTTGTTGACCACAAGCCGCTGACTTTCGTGGTGGCCAAGATTTCAGAACCTTGGTCGGGCTGGCAGCAGAGACAGCTGGCCGCGATATCGGAGTTTACTACCGATGTCCAGCATGTGGCGGGTAAACTTAATGTAGTGGCGGACTGCCTCTCGCGCGCCGTGGCGGCTCCAGTCTGCGTGGGGATAGATTATGCAGCCATGGCCGCGGAGCAGGTTAGCGACGCGGAGGTGCGCACGCTCCAGTCTGGACCAACAGGGTTAAGGCTGGAGAACAGGGTGCTGCAAGACGGTATGCCCCCACCTAATCTGCGAAGTCTCCACTGGGCGGCCGCGTCCTGTGGTTCCAGCCATGTGGCGCCGCCGTGTTTTTGACTCGATCCATTCTCTGGCACACCCGGGAGTGCGTGCGTCGGTCAAAATGGTAGGGGAGAAATTTGTATGGCCGAGCCTGCGCAAACAAGTTAGAGAGTGGGCGGCAGCCTGCATGGCTTGTCAGCGGGCCAAGGTTCATAGACACACGAGAGATCCCTTGGAGCCATTTCACATCCCAGCTAAAAGGTTTGATCATGTCCACGTGGACCTCGTAGGCCCCCTCCCGCCCTCACAAGGGTGCACACATCTTCTGACAATGGTTGACCGCACCACGCGCTGGCCGGATGTGGTTCCGCTGTCGTCAACCACAGCCGAGGAGGTGGCGCGCGCATTTTTAACGGCATGGGTAGCGCGTTTTGGAGTCCCGTCAGACATTACGTCCGACAGAGGCCCGCAATTTGTTTCCGAACTTTGGTCAGCGATGGCCCGCAGCCTGGGGGCAACGATCCACTGCACGACCGCATACAACCCGCAGGCTAACGGGTTATGCGAACGTTTTCACAGGTCACTGAAGGCGGCTCTCGGACCGTTGCTTACGGATGCAAATTGGGTGGACAAGCTACCATGGGTTTTTATTGGGGTTGCGTTCTGCACCTAAAGAGGATTTAGAAGCCTCCCCAGCTGAGCTAATTTTCGCACAGCCACTTCGGCTGCCCGGGGAATTTCTCCCAGATAATCCAGCGCCAGAGTGCTCCCCGGCTCAGCGGTTACAGAATAGCATGGGCCCGAGCACGCTACCTGGCCCCGTTCACCACAGTTTTCCTCGTGTTTTTGTGCCTAAGGCTTTAAAAAATGCGGAGTTCGTTTTTGTCAGACATGATGCCCATCATCCGCCTTTACGCCCACCTTATGACGGACCATATAGAGTGCTGGAAACAGGGGATAAGCATTTTTTGCTAGATTTGGGGGGCAGAAAAGAAATGATTGGCATTAACAGGCTCAAACCTGCTTTTGTGATAGCTGACGAAGTTGTGCAGTTGGCTAAGGCTCCTCGGCGCAGCAGACCCCCTAGAGAGCATTCCCCAGAACACCCACAGAGGTTGACTAACAGTTCTCATCCCCAGGCAGCAGCTCCACAGCAGGAAGATGCCACGGAGGTGGTACAGCCTGCTTACAGCAAATATGGGAGAAGGTTGAGACCCAAGCGGCACGTGGACTGATATGTAGTGATTTTATTATGACATGCAATCTGTGGTTATGTTGTTCCATCTTAGACGTTTTGGGGGGGGTCATGTGGTGCACATATGTGGGTTCCATATGCTTCACATGTGTATTACTGTATGCTTATTGTATGCTTCACGTCTCAGAGGAACAAAAGGTCTGAACCTCCTAGGGGTAACAGGAGGATGTGAAGTCTGGCCTTTTGTATGCAGAGAGATGGCCGTTAGGGATTTCCTGACCACAAGGACTTTAGGTGGAGACGAGAAGACCTGGAGGGGGATGCATTGTGATTTGGGATTAAAAGACAATGTGACTGTGTGCCTTGATGTCCTGGGGTATAAAAGGGACAGTTGTGGGGGGATTCCTTTCTCTTTCTGTTTTTGGATGTTGGAGAATGTGAATGTGAATAAAACTGGTCTTGAGAAATAAACTCAGCCTCGTCCTTCCACAATCTCCACAGTGGCGTCTCCAAAGCAGCTGTCTGATGTGCAGCTGTGCACGGTGGCGCCGCTCAGCTCTCTGCCATTGCTCAGTAATGTGTAGAAATACACAGGGCAAAATAAAATCACGTCTCCACATCTTCTGTGGTGAATTTCTCTTGCTAATTCGGAACAGTTTTAATTTTATTTTTTAACCCAGGTGCAGTGGGTGACCTCAGCTGGGCACTTCTGTGCACGAAACTCTGTTGTGGTGCAGTTAACAGCTAATCTGTCAGGTATAACTGACAAGGAAAAAGTTGCAAATATGCTGTGAAAAAAACAAATTTTCAAGAAAAGCTGAAAAATTACATGGAAAAAGCTGCAAATTTACCAAAAAGCTGAAAAGTTATGAGAAAAAAAATGCAAATTTATGAGAAAAAAGTTGAAAACTCACGAGAAAAACATGCATAAGATTGTGTTTAACTGTTCTGCTAAGAACTGGTGCTTTGAGTCATTTTTTCAGGTCTGTAACAGGATATAAAAAGGTTTATGATGATATTTTTTTGGGGGGGGGGGCTTGGCCCTCTTTGAGTTTCACGTGTGAATGGGAATGGGGGGATGGCAGGTTAAGCCCCCCCCCCCCGATTATTATTAACAGGCACAGTTTCAAAGGAAAAAAGCAGTTTTTAGGAAACAGAATAATGAGTGAATCCCATCGCTTGATGGGATTTTATTTTGATAGTCACCCCGGAAATTAGTCGTCTTGTGATTTGTAACTTGAGGCAGTGAAGTGCAGCTGATTCAGATGGAGGTGAAGGCAGCCGCCAGCTGCCGTCCGCGCTGAGAGCCGCGCTCAGGGACGAGCATGAACGCCTTCACGCCTCCGTCGCTGACCTGAAGTCAGCAGCGTCGCCGGCTTTCATGTGATGGCGCACCTGCTCGAGTCGTGCGTGATCTGCGTGTCAGAGGGCGTCATGATGTCTGTGCTGCACATGTGGATCAGGGACATTTGGGTCCCCATGCTGCTGGGCTCGGTCCTGTCCTGCCTCCCTCCGACCGGAGCGGCTCCTCTGAGCACGCAGCAGCTGGACGTGGGAGCGGTAAGTTCTGCGCTGTCGTTACTGACGGACGGGAAAGTGGCTGCTGAAGTTTTTACAGCTGATGGACCCCCCCCGTTGTGAGACTGGTTTTCTTTCTGTCACACCAGTCGGTGTCGGTGCCTGCAGCCGCCGTGGAGGTCCACAGGAGAGCTGGCCTCTGCACACACTGGCTGTGAATTTTAACAGCGGTCTGCAGTCACACTTACTTTCACACTGACGATATCACACGCGCGCACTCACGCACGCACACACACGTTTTAAAAAGCCAGCCAGCATTTGCCTCCGGTGGCACGACACAGAAGTTCAGTGGTTCGCCATACATGGACTCCATGTACGGAAGGAGGAGCGCTGGCAGAACCCAGCAGCTCCTGCTTCCTGTTGATGCTTTTTTCTTGCAAATCTTCACCCAGCCAGCGTGCCCATGTGCGCCCCACCAATGGTTAAATGTGGGCTGTCGCTGGGTCCCATGTGGGCTAGTCCACATGTTCCATGTTGGCCCCGTCTGTGTCGGCCCACATGGACTTCAGCTGCAGATGAGCGGCCCATCTGCTCAGCTGCAGGTTTCAGGAATCATGCCAGTCTGTCCTCCTCCGTCAGAGGGATAAAGGTTGTTCCGACGTGAACTTCAGCCACTTCCTGCAGCCTGAGCCAGAAGACTGACATGACGTTGCGTTTCACTGACACTTGTGGGCAAAAATTATGAGGAAAAAATATCACACATTTATGAGAAAAAAGGCATAAATTTGTTAGAAAAAATGTGAAAATTTATGAGTTAAAGGCAAATATTTACAATAAAAAAGTAGCAAATTTATGAGAAAAAAGTCACACATTTTTGATGAAAAAATTGTGGACAATTTAGGAGAAAAAAGTTGCACATTTACACTAGAAAAAGTAAAATTACTTGAAAAAAGTTTTGAAATACAAAAAAAAATTAGAAAATTTAAAAGAAAAAGTCTAATTTATGAGAAAAAATTAGAAAAAGTTTCAAACTGGCAAAAAAAACTAGCAAATATATGAGTAAATAAATTGAAAATTTACAAGACAAAAGTTACAAATTTATGAGAAAAAAGTCATAAATTTATGATTTTTAAAAAAAAAATTACCCTGTCCAAACTCCAGTATTTCCTCATGGGGAGCCCTCCCATGGGGGCTGTTCCTGTTCTCTGGCAGCAGGGCGCTGCCCTGGGACCACCCCGGTCTACCCAGCTGAGGGGCTCGTACACCTGCGCTGTCGAGCCCTTAGGGTTGGACTTGGGCGGTCTCAGAGGGGGTGTTCCTGCAGCCGTGGACTCGGCACCGTCCCTGCTGCTGATGGTGCTTGGGATCCTCTATGCCCAGCCTTAAGCCTTAAGTTTTACACTGATGAAGGTTTCTTTGTGAGTGTGTGTGTGTGTGGTTAATTGTGCTTTATTTCAATGTGTGAAGCACTTTGTGTTACATTTTTTTGTGTGAAAAGTGCTATATAAATAAGCTTTGACTGATTGATGAAAATAATTGGTGGAAAAATAAGTTGAAAATAGGTAAGTGGTTAAAGTCCATGTGGGCAAGCACAGATGGGCCAGCGTGGAACCTGTGGACGAACCCACATGGGAGCCATAAGATAGCCCAGTTTACCCTTTGGTGGGGCCCACATGGACCTGCGGGCTGGGCAGCGTCCAGAAAGCTGCTCTGGAGCACATCATCAACAGCGGTTCATCAGGCATGTTGTCATGTTTGATACTAGCTGTGTAACTGAAATTCACTCTGAACATCACAAGCCTTACCACAGAACGTCAGAGTGAAAAATTATTTTTCAGCATTAGGTCTTACTTCTATAAAAGGATATTTTTTTTAGAATTACACTACCGTTCAAAAGTTTGGGGTCACTTAGAAATTTCCTTATTTTTGAAAGAAAAGCACTGTTTTTTTTCAATGAAGATAACTTTAAACTAATCAGAAATACACTCTAATATCTAATATGCATTGCTAATGTGGTAAATGACTATTCTAGCTGCAAATGTCTGGTTTTTGGTGCAATATCTACATAGGTGTATAGAGGCCCATTTCCAGCAACTATCACTCCAGTGTTCTAATGGTACAATGTGTTTGCTCATTGCGTCAGAAGGCTAATGGATGATTAGAAAACCCTTGTGCAATCATGTTAGCACAGCTGAAAACAGTTTAGCTGGTTAGAGAAGCTATAAAACTGACCTTCCTTTGAGCAGGTTGAGTATCTGGAAAAAAAATATTATTTCAAATACAAATCATTATTTCTAACCTTGTCAATGTCTTGACTATATTTTCTATTCATTTTACAACTCATGGTGGTAAATAAGTGTGACTTTTCATGGAAAACACAAAATAGTTGTCTGGGTGACCCCAAACTTTTGAACGGTAGTGTAAGTCAGTTTGTCATTTGCCCAGAAGAAGAAGGAGGTCGCCAGATGTGTACCCACCACCGTATCCATGGCCCATGTACTTCTTTTGCCCACCAGTTTACTACATTTGACATCAAAACAACAACATTCAGGGTGATTATACGACAAAGATGAGTAATGATAATACACATTTTTAATAGGCAGCTGTGTAATGGGGACTGCCAAGAGAAGCAGAGGCAGTTTAAAGCACAGCTTGAAGCAGAGTCTCTTAGCAACCAGATATATAAAAGCACAATCACCTGACCCAAAACCAACTATAAGCTTTATCCAAAGGAAAGTTTAGAGTTGGATTCAAACATGGAGAGGGTGCCAGCTTCTTAAACCCACACTGTAAAAAAGAGCCGATAGAATTTACCAGTGGCAGACCATGTATTTTACAACTAGGCCTTCAGTGGTGATCTTGTAGCCACACATGTGACTTACTTAATGCCTTGCATAATGCCTCACATCTTAGATAAGAACAAAGTGCAGAGTTTCCTTGGAGATAACAGGAAGCTGTGAAAGTGTAATCTTTTATATGCAAGAGACTGTTTGGAGGATCCTTTGTGGGCCAAAGACTGTGAGGGGGATGCTAGGGGATTTAAGAGGAAATGCAAAGTTACCTTTGATGTGAATGCAATGTGACTTGTGAGCTGTGGGGAGACCTGGGTATATAAGGGACGAGTTTTTTCTGAGATGTCCTCTTTCTACAATGCACATGTTGGAGACGTGTAATAAACTGCCTTGAGACAAACCTGCCTCGTCAATTACACACTCCACAATCTACCCAATTTAATTGCCATTCATAGCAAACACCATAAAATAGCCTATAGGGCCATCAACACAAAACATGTTAAAGATAACTTTAACTATAAAATTATAGTTTTAAAAGTCTTTACCTTTTCATTATAGAACTGTTTCCCTGCACACTTGTTCATTGAGCTGCAGATCCGCTCTTGTTTCCCCAAAGGTTTAAAAGTACTGTTGCTTGTCCGGGTGGCGGCTGCTTTGGTGCTTCGCTGCTGCCTTGGTTGAGGCCCTGTCACACCTGGATGATTTAGGCAGTGTTTGCAAAACGTATGAAAAATGTGGAGAATACGCTGGGGTACGTGAATCAGTTATGGCTCAGTTTTGACGAATTTAAGAGCATGCTGAAGCACGCTGGTATACAACGTTGTTTGCCGAGCTCCTCTGAAAATTAATTTTCAGCATGCTGAAAATGTTCCGAAGTATCCAGTGTATGGCCGATATGTCCTGCGTTCACGGAGCAAATGGTATATTTGCAGCATTGGTTCACAGGAAAAACCTGTACAGAGCTCTCTGCCTGCAGTGCGCATGTGCGCGCGCACACACATACACGGGACCTGTCAGGTTTTTTTTTTTTTTTTCCATTTAACTGAAGTCTATACGATCATCTGTCCTGTATTGTTCTGGTAGATATGCCAAAATGTCAGAACACCGGAGGAGGAGGAGGATCCAATCAGCTGATTGTGTGAAGTGCAGAGCACAGCTGTTCACTGTTTGCTGGCCAGGTTGTGACAACTGTTATTTGATGTTCCTGACATGTCACATCAGCTGATTTAAGTGCGACTGACCTGACAGATTTGACAGCTCTGCCAGGTCAGTCACCCCCCCCACCGTGGTCTCTGGAGGGGAGAATTATCTTGATGGAACAGAGATGATCTCTCTCACATCTAGGATTTGTGGATCGGGAGGCAACAGCAGTTTGGCATGACTGCAGCGTGCAGAAGTTAGACTATTGTTGCACGTAAGTTGAGAATGTTGGCAACACGCTAAACATTAATTGGTTTAAGTTACTATTACTTAATTATATGTCCAAGTCGTTATGGATATGCGATGCATATGGCCAAAAGTGAAAATTTCAGCATATCCCAGCGTTTTAGACCAATTTCTATACATTTGGCAAATGCTGCTTAAATCGTCATGGTGTGACAGACAGCTCAAGTTTGCAAACCCTGTCTGGCTCCAAGTATCTACTCCATCAGTTCAAACCACAGGCATTCCCAGCACTCCTCGGAGGCTGTAATCCAAGGATACCGCTCGTTGCTAATATGGTAGTGATGGACAAATCCTTTCCCCAGCTTAGACGGGCTTCCTTGCTTCGGGGTTGGCCGACCTGTCTTCACAATAACCAGCTTGTCTTGAAAAGTCTGTCTGGAAAATTGATTTTGTTTTAAATACCAGCGACCAAATCATTTTCCTCTCCCCTGTCAGCCATTGTGGGTGGAAAAAACAGCTGTTATATTTAAACAGATACAGTATATTGTAGCTGCTTAAGCAAGTCCTTGCACTGGCGTTTTGCTAGCTAGGATCCTCTGCAGTGTGGGTGGAGGAATCTAACCATCCAATCAAAAGACAAAAATGCCAACGTTCTCGGATGCCTTCTATGCGTACCCCTGGACGTACAGAAGACATCTGATTGGTTAAAGAAAAAGGATAAGTTTAACAGTTAATTTAACCTACAGAGCCACGCTGTTAATTCCTGAAGGCCCAAGGGAGATTTGCTTGACCCTGGCAACACAGCTGGCTGAAATATGATTAGACAAAAAACTCTATCATGCATTACGCTACTGGAAGGAGTGTAACCAAGAGAAAAGCTACAAAATGAAGAGAATAGACTATTGGGAATAATTTAATACATCCTCATGGAACAAATATGTTGTAAAGGTTGTAAATGTAACTCTGACAGCGTTTAGGACAGCAGAGAAGGCTTTGCTGGCCCTGAGGGTCCACCACTGGAATTTACCCAATAAACCTGTGGTATACAGTTTATCTGCATCAATCTTTTTTGGGTAAATTTCACCCCATGTTTTGAGTAAAGAATACTTAAACTCAGCAGCTATGAACCACTCAAATAAATTGGGTAACATTTACCAAACATTTCTCAGTCTCTCAGCAGTCTGTTGTGGTCTCTAAATGAACTCTCAAGGATCTTTCAAAGATCTCTAATGATCAACATGAAAATCTCACAGCGATCTCCCAAACATTTTACACAGATGGAGAATGTTGAGAGATCAGGTCAATTTTTGTGTCACGATCCGAGCGCCGGTCTTGCCCGTGCTCAGGCTACGTATACTCGCTGCCGGCTTTGACAGCTGTGGGTTATATTCTGGCTTCACCGGGCTCTTATTGTGAAGGCGCTCGGTGGGACTTCCGGCTGTCAAGGCCGGTCAGCTGTTGGTCATTACTGCTTGTTAGCACCCGGCTTTATTAGGCGGGCGCTGACGGCAGTTTAGTTGCAGGAGTATCGTCAGACATTCATCGTCAATCATTCCTGGTCCTCGTCATGTCAGGTTCGTGTGTTAATTTGTATCCATGTCATGTTTTAGATCGGTAGTGGCTGGGGTTAGCCCTGCGGTCCCATGCTCTGAGCTTTGTGCATTTTTGCCACAGTGACTCTCTGTTTGTTTTAGTGTCTCGTCTTTGTTAATAAACCACCATCATTGCAAAACTCATCGGTGACTCTTGGCGTCTTATGGTGATCCACGAGGATCACTGCACGACAGTATACTCCCACCAGACGTCTAAATGGAGACGCCACACCGAGACGCCTTTCACCGTGAGTTTTTGCTAAATTGGACTATTGCTCTTCCCTGTTTGGGTGTCAGTTACTGGGAGAATGCCGTCATCCAGGGGCCGCGGTCGGCGCCTGGGCAAAGAGTTAGCGAGCACGCTGGAGTACGTCGACGGGACGCTCCTCGCCGCTGCCTTTGACGTCAACTCCAGTTATATGCACTGGCACCTGGATTGCGCTGAGGTTCTTCTCAACAACCTTCCTCTCCACTACGACTATCACCCGGAGGTGATGACGAGGAGAGATGAACTTGCCACACAACGCGAGATACTCCGTAGGCTGGAGGAGGAGGCATCCTCGCTCCCCGTGTTGGGATCCCATTCCTGACCCGGTCCAGGAGGTCACGCCATCTGGAGGTCGTTGACGACGTCGGCGCCACGGCCAAGGAGAACCTCGGCAGAATCCCCGGCTGGATCCGCTGCCGGCAAAGCCAGTCAGCGAGCCTCTGAGAGCGGCTCCACCTCGTCCTTCCAGGGGGCCCTCTGTCGCCATCCAGCGGGGAGAGGGAGGAACAGCGTCCCCTACAGCAGGCACCATCTTTCCTCCAGGAGAAAGGCAAGTGCAAGTTAATTTATTTCACCATAATTGTAACCTGCCTTGTCTGACTCCTGGGGGCGGAGTTCGGGGTTTGCAGCCCCCGGAGCTCCTTCCACCTGCTGTAGTTATAAAAACTAAACCTGTTACCTCTGTGTCCCCCCCTGTTACGCGGTCTGCGACACCAGGCCTACGTCGTCGGATGAGGAGGAGCCCTGCACTGCTGGAAAACCTGGATCTGGCCCTGCA
Organism: Pholidichthys leucotaenia; assembly: GCA_020510985.1. Classification (NCBI taxonomy): domain Eukaryota; kingdom Metazoa; phylum Chordata; class Actinopteri; order Cichliformes; family Pholidichthyidae; genus Pholidichthys; species Pholidichthys leucotaenia. The sequence continues at coordinate 262,890,875 of CM035836.1, forward strand.
GCCACGTTGTGGACGGAGGAGAAAAGCGGACTGCGGCCCGGAGCCTGAGCCGACGATGAAGCATCCCCGGGTCTCCTCGCCGGAGCGGTCCGAGCCAGTGGGTCGAGTGTCCCCTGCCCCCACGCCATATGGGTCATCGGCATGGACATCAGCGCGGGAGGAACCTCAGGCTGCAGACGTCATCTTGCCAGCTGTGGAGCCCAATGCAGCTGAGTTGGAGCCTGCTGACGAAAGTCGCCGTCCTGAACCTGGATCGTCGGAGTCCTGGGCGGCAACAAAACCCGAGTGCAGGCAAGTGCTCCCTCTTGTTTCTCTGTCCCCTGTTTTGGAGCATTTGTGCCTGCCTCTCGGGGAGGCGAGTGAGGGGCAGCCGCCTGCTGCGCCCGAGCTTGTCTCGCTGGGTTCTGTTGCTGCCGGTGATATTGATCCCGGTTTTTCTGTTCCTTGTGAGCTTCTTTGCAGTGTCGCCGGCATGGAGCCAGCTGGAGTTGCTGAATTGGAGGTTCCGGGTTCAGGGGCGGAGGTCGCCAGTGGAGCCGCACCGTCCCAGTCGGGGTCCGTTGTGGAGGCTGCTGTGGCCCAATCGGGGTCCGACGTGGGTGCGCCCGAGACCCAATCGGGGTCCATCGCGGGAGCTGCTTTGGCCCAATCGGGGTCCGACGTAGGTGCGCCAGAGGCCTGGTCGGGGTTCACCGTGGGTGCGGTTCTGGCCCAATCGGGGTCCGACGTGGGTGCGCCCGAGACCCAATCTGGGTCCATCGCGGGAGCTGCTTTGGCCCAATCGGGGTCCGACGTAGGTGCGCCAGAGGCCCGGTCAGGATCCACCGCGGGTGCGGTTCTGGCCCAATCGGGGTCCGATGTGGGTACGCCCGAGGCCCAATTGGGGTCCAGCGCAGGAGCCGCTGTGGCCCAATCGGGGTCCGACATTGGTGCAGCCGGGACCCAATCGGGGTCCAGCGGAGGTGCAGCGCCGGTGAGGTCCGCGGATGGTGGAGGAGCTGCAGACCCTTCGCTGTCGGACGGAGTACGAGCTCATCCTCGCTTCCCAGCCCTTCGTCAGAGTCATCGCCCCTGCTCTTTATCGCAGGGGGCCGTGGGGGTCCTGCTACGCTCGCCCCGGCTCTCCCATGTTTTGTCTTCGCCAGGGAGGCAGCTGCGGGCTGTTTTCCCCCGGTACTGGTGGCTCAGGGATGCGGGTCAGCTGCCTGAGGAACTGCTTCGCTGGTTCGGCGCCTCGGGTCGGCCACCCGACTCGTTATGTGTTCTTCTGGGCGACCTGGTTCGGCCTCCGGGGGAGGGGACTTTCTGGGCCTGGGACTTTGACAAGCTGCCCGGTCATGTTCCGCCTCCTATGACCACCCGCCGGCTGTTGGACACGGGGAGACCGCCCAAACTGTTCCTGGGGCGCTGGGTCTCCGCCGTTCGACATGAACTGTTGGGGGGGGTAGAGGTCACTTTTTTGGTGGGGGTTTGATCCAGTAGTTGTTCTGTTCTTTTTCCTTGCTATCCTGTGTGTTCTTTGTAATGGTCGTTTGGGTATCTGTGGGTATTTGTAGTAGTAGTAGATTAGTTTATTTGACAGGGACAGTGCAATAAACATAGACAATTAATCAAAGACAATCAGTCTGATGTGTTGCACATAGAGTGTATAGCTATTAGCTAATTTGCAACTCTTGTCCCTGGATGGGCTTTAGAAAAAAGAATCAAGATAAAAAATATACACAATAACCACATACATCAATGCAGAAAAATTATAAATACACAATTATAAATATTATAAATATTATAAATACACAAATATAACAGCCTGACTCACATTTAACATAAATATTATAAATACACATATATTATAAAATATTATAAATACACAAATATAACAGCCTGACTCACATTTAACACATATAACATAACTCACATTTGCCTATTTCAGGCCTTCCTCCCTCCGTCACTCACTATAAACAAACACATTTATTCCTTCCCTTCATTCACTCTCACTTTGCAGACAAATAATTCATACATGAGTACATTCTTGTTTATTTTTCAGCCAGTTTTTAACATTTTTAGTGAATGTTTTAAAGTCCGTTATTATTTTAATTTCATTTGGCATTGTGTTCCAGATGTGACTGCCCTTTATAGAGAAAGCTGTTTGTCCAAATGTGGTTCTGCGGTGGAATATTTTACAGTTATTGTTAACAGAACTCCTGGTGGCTCTGCTGCTGTCCTGTCTTTGGACGAAACCAGCAAGTGGCTCGGGTGCTGATTTATGGAAACATTTGAACGTTAATTTCAGAAGACAGAGGTCAATGAAGCTCTCAAAACTCAATAGGTTGTAGTTTTTTAAAACATTACAGTGATGCCACCTAATGGGCTTTTTGTCCAAGATTTTTAGGGTTTGATTATATAATGAACCTATATGTCTTATTGTGGAAGGGGCTGCTTGAGCCCAGACTGTCAAACAGTATGATATATGAGAAAAAACCATAGAATGCATATACAGTGCAGCTGCTTCGTAAGGTATGTAATATCTAATTAATTTAAAGCAGTTCAGATTTTTTTTTACTGTTTTTGAAATTTTCTTTATATGAAGATTAAATTTGAGTTGAGGATCTAGTACAATGCCAAGGTATTTGAATTCTGTAGCTAAACTGATGTCATGATCATGTATATTAACTTTAAAATGTTGCAGGTTACATTTTTTGATTGAAAAGCACATTGAGACTGTTTTCTGAAGGTTCAGCAATAGATGGTTCTTGAGGAGCCACTCTTGGACATCAACCATACTTGTAGACAGTACATCTGCAGCCTGTGCTGGAGTCTTGGCAGCTGTGTAAATAACTGCATCATCTGCATAAAGTTGGCATGTTGCAGCTGAGCAGTGTAACGGCAAGTCATTAATAAAAATGCTGAAAAGTAAAGGACCAAGAATGGACCCTTGTGGGATACCCATGCGGTTGTTTAAAAATGAGGATTTATCCTGGTGAACTTTTACACACTGTTCTCTATTCTGGAGATAAGATGCAAACCATTCTAATGTATTTGGGGAGAAGTTAAAAGATACCATTTTGGATAAAAGCAAACTGTGGTTTACAGTATCGAAAGCCTTTTTGAGATCTAGAAAAACAGCTCCTACCACATTACCCCTGTCCAAGGACTGTTTGACGTTTTCAATAAGGCAACAATTTGCTGTTTCTGTTGAGTATCCTGGTCTAAAACCAAATTGATGTGGATGAAGAAGTTGACTGTCTTGTAAGTAGTCTATCAGCTGTGTAGCTACAACTTTTTCAAGAACCTTAGATAGGACTGGTAAGATAGAGATTGGGCGGTAATTGCATATATCGTCTTTACTGCCTGATTTATGAACTGGTATGACGACAGCTTTTTTCCAGCCAGATGGAAATGTACTAGACCTAATGGAGAGATTAATGAGATGAGTCAGTGGTTTGATTAATATTTTGCTGTGCATTTTGAGAAAGGAGGTGCTCATATTGTAGATATCATTAGTTTTTGAGTTTGACAGTGTTTTAACAATACCAGCAATTAACTTCTCATTTACCTCATCGATGTGAAAAGTATCTGTTGGAAGTATGGAATTTGTGTTGTTGAGCACATTTGGCAGCACAAAAATTTTTGTTAAGTCTTCCACAGAGCCCACAAAGTGTGAATTAAATTCATTTGCCAAAGTAGCCTTGTCACTGACGGTCTTGCCATTGATTCTAAGTTCCTTTACCCCCTTCTGATCGTTTTTTTTATTAGTTAAGTTATTTAAATGCCTCCATAGGGAACTGTTGTTACCCTTTGCATGATCTATCAGTTTATTGTAATAAGATATTTTTGATTTTCGCAGCTCATGTACCACTTTATTTCTTAAACTTTTGTACACAAGGTGATCATTTTGTAGTTTGGAGGTTAGTGATGTTTTCAGTGCATAGTCTCGCCTCTTCATAAGTTTTCTTATTTCATTATTTAACCATGGTAGGCTAATCTTCTGTTGTCTACTTTTAATTTGCTTTGAAAATTTTTCTATAGACTTTGTGATTGTTGCAGTTATAAAATTACAACAATCATCTACTTCACATGTTGCCATGAGCTGCTCCCAATTTTGATTCTCTAAGTAATGTTCAAACTCCTCATTTTTTGATTTGGGGATAATAAAATTTGATTTGTCAATATCGACTCCCCCAAAATACTGTAGTCGCTTTTTAGTAAGTTTCCTGACAGCAAGAACCATGTTATGATCTGAGAGACCAGTTACAAGATTATAGGTTCTGGTTATTCGTTCTGGTTTATTAGTAAATACCATGTCAATAAGTGTTCTGGATTGTTTGGTTATCCTGGTGGGTCCTTTGATGATTTGCTGGTAATTAAATTTAGTCATGAGGCTTTTCAGTTTTTGTTTGTCTTTTTTATCAGACCAGTTGATATTAAAGTCACCATGAATTATTGTTTCTCTGTTCTTCTCAAGTTGTTTAACCAGATCACTTAATTCATTATAAAAGGAAGAGTTGTGTGACGGTGGGTTGTACACTACTGCAATGTTGAAATTCATTACCGGAGAGAGACATACATTAACAGCTAAACATTCAAGTGAAGTATTCAAATCAACCAGTTGACATTTATATTTCTCTTTGATGTAAATTAAAACACCTCCTCCCCTCCCTACCTGCCTGTCTTTTCTAAAACACTGGTAGCCCACAATATCGATCATATTAGTGTCTATGTTACTGTGTAGCCAGCTTTCTGAGAGACAAAGGTAGTCCAGATTTGAGTCCAACAGCAACACCGAAATCTCATCTCTTTTGGGGATTATGCTCCGTATGTTTAAATGACCGCCGAGGATCCCCTTTGGTTTAGCCTTGGTGTCCCAAAGAACTCGTGCATGATTAACAGTTTGGAAAAATAAATGTTGTTTTTGCTTTTGTACAGCTCGGTTTTGTGCTAACCCAGTGGTCTGCTGTTTAATAGTGGCAGGTCCAGGGTTAAGGTGAATATCTCCTGCCAGAAGTAGCAGAACTAACAGAACTTTAACTGTATATCCTCTGCCATATTGTGATTTTTGCTTAACAGCCATGTTTGCCTTAATTTGGAAGTTTTTGCTCAGGGCTTTTAAAGACCACATAGAGTGTAGGGTGAGATGTCCAAGCCCAAATCCATACAGATAAAACTTTTTAACTTCACCTTTGGTTGAGTTTGTCGGAAAATCCTTCTTGTTGCAGGTCCAGACACACAAAGACAAAACGAAGAGGAAGTATAGAAGTAGAGAATGCTTATTAGTGGTGCCCATCAGCCCACTTTTTAATCCCGTGGCAGCCATCTTCAGTCTTTCTTGGAAAGAAGGAAAAGGAAAATCTGTGGATAGTAAAATAAATTCTGCTTATATCGCCAGAATCTGATCCGATCGTCCTCGAATCCAGCTGGGCCTCAGCTAGCCAACTAGCCCATTCCGTTGCTGGTCTCGTTGCTCATAGTCGCCGTAACTGGTCTCCCGTCCCGCTCCTCCAACCGAGTCTCGTCACACACCGCCGCTGCCACCGAGCACCGCTGAGGTCACGGTAAATCCTCCGCTAGGCACCGCCACCTACTGTCGTCTGCCTGGGTGAAATCTCTGCTGAGCCCCGTCAACAAATAGCCGCTTGCCTGGTAGTATCTCCGCTGGGCCTCGCAGCTGGGCTTCGATTCAGGCTGGTGTAAGGTGGAATGACTGGCGCCAGCATTAAGCTAACTAGCGTTAGCTTAGCAATCGCTTCGGGTAGTCTCGTCGCACACCGCCGCTGCAGTCACGGTAAGTCCTCCGCTGGGCACCGCCGCCTACCGCCGTCTGCCTGGGTGAAATCTCTGCTGAGCCCCGTCAAACAAATAGCCGCCTGCCTGGTAGTATCTCCGCTGGGCCTCGTAGCTGGGCTTTGATTCAGGCTGGTGTTAGGTGGAATGGCTGGCGCCAGCATTAAGCTAACTAGCGTTAGCTTAGCAATCGCTTCAGGTAGGGCACATCAGTGAATCACAAGGAAGCGCTGGAATCGCTGGTCAGTTTACTCACAGTGGCCGGATAAAAGCGATCAAAGGGGTAATCCACCGGAGGTATATCCGATCGCTGTAGGTAGTTATTTAGAGACTGGCGCCAGCATTAAGCTAACTAGTGTTAGCTTAGCAATCGCTTCAGGTAGCATTAAGCTAACTAGTGTTAGCTGAGCAATCGCTTCAGGAAGGCGCAGGAAGTCGCTGGAGAAAGGCGATTAAAGGGCAATCCAACGGAGGTGGCAATTCAGCCCGTGCGTGTTCGCCACGAGCGCCGATCGCTGCAGGCCAGCCACTTTTAATGGCAAAATCAGTGACTTTGTCTCAGCACTGAAAAAGTGTGACCATCCCGGTCGCCATCTTGATAGGCGACCGGGTTATGTCTATGTGGTTATGTCTTGCAGATTGCCTTATTTTGTCCTGTGTGTATCTAGGTGGGAGCCAGTAATTCTGTTTTTTTTCTCTTGCTGTCCTGTGCTGTTCTCTGTAATCGTTATTTGGGTATACGGTATTTTGGTCAGTGTGCTGTGTTTAGTTTTTTTTCCCTTGCCTGGTCTTGATTTTGTTCTTCTTATTGTACTGATTCTGTGTTTGGTCTTTCTCTCCCTCCGGACCTACCCCCATCCGCCCACCCTGGAGGGGGTGGGGGGGCATGGTGGTCTATGGGCATCTGGAAGCCCGCCCTCGGAGGGAGGGTACTGTCACGATCCGAGCGCCGGTCTTGCCCGCGCTCGGGCTACGTATAGTCGCTGCCGGCTTTGACAGCTGTGGGTTATATTCTGGCTTCACCAGGCTCATATTATGAAGGCGCTCGGTGGGGCTTCCGGCTGTCAAGGGGAGTATCGTCAGACATTCGTCAATCATTCCTGGTCCTCGTCATGTCAGGTTCGTGTGTTAATTTGTATCCATGTCATGTTTTAGATTGGTAGTGGCTGGGGTTAGCCCTATGGTCCCATGCTCTGAGCTTTGTGCATTTTTGCCACAGTGACTCTCTGTTTGTGTTAGTGTCTCGTCTTTGTTAATAAACCACCATCATTGCAAAACTCACCGGTGACTCTTGGTGTCTTATGGTGATCCACGAGGATCACCGCATGACATTTTGAGCGCTTAATGGTCTCCCAACAATCTCTGTGCTGTGTAAAGGGATCCTTAGAATTTCAGCTGCCATTTGAGTCATTCCAGACACTGATAGTGTTGGCCTTTGATTGTAATCATCGTGGATGTGATGCACAATCACTGATTGGTGTTTTCTTGCCATTGTCATGAGAATGTTTCTGAAAGAACCAGTATGGGCAGCACGTTGGTACAGTAGATAGATGTTCTTTATTGATCCCAAACTGGGAAATTACACTGTAACAGCAGCATGACAGACCAGCCAACCAACAGGAATACACACAGCATAATAGAAAAAGGAGTTACCCAGGGAAGTAAAGTAAAGATGCTTAGATGACTTTATATACTACATAGGCTACTGCTAGGTTAAATAGATGATGATCCTTATGAGTCTATAAATAGTACTGACTGTACAAAGAAGGGTTATAAAGCGCAGGGTGAAATTCGAGGTACCAGTTATACTACAAGGTGCAGTATGGCAGCATTGTCATGACCAAAATTCAACATTAGAGTGAGTTATTTTACAGTGAAATGGCATTTGGCAAAAAAAATTTCCTGTCCCTGGCCGTTCGGCAGCGAAGCTATAGCTGTCTGCTGGAGAAAATGCTCCACTGTCTGTCCAGTGTGTGGTGGAGGGGGTGATCAGGATTAGCACTGTTGCCTAACAGCTAGAATGTTCCAGGTTCAAATCCCCAGGCTGGCAGGGGTAGGAACCTTTCTGTGTGGAGTGTGCATGTTCTCCATGTGCTGTGTGGATTTACTCTGGGAATTCCAGTTTCCTCCCATAATTGAAAGACATGCATGTTAGGCTAATTGGTGATTCTAAATTATCCCTAGTTATCCATCTCTGATAGACCTTTAGAGAATACAGGGTTAGTACTAGTGAAGCGCTTTGAGTGGTCTTTAACCCAATGACTACCACAGGCGCTCTGTTGTGCCATAAGCCCCTAGTGGTCAAGATTTTTTTCAAGAAAATATTCAGTTCAGATGTCAGAGATTTCCAAGGCTATAACTTGAAAGTGGTAAGAGATAATGGCTTACTGTCAATAGAAAGATGTAGAATATGATCCAAAGTTTGAGATAGGAGTAAATTTAGGCATCTAATTTCCATAATGCCATGGCAGCTATATCGAATTACATAACATTCAGTCAAAAGTGGACTTTGGACATATTTACACAAAGAATGGTTTTGTTTTTGTCACCGTTTTTTGTTTTGGGCATTTTGTTCTCTTATCTTCAAAGTATATGAACCAGAAAATCAGTTAAAATGTAAACAAACAAACAAATTTGTCACTTACCGATGGCCAGGTGGCTCTTGCTTCATCCATTTTCGTCCATCCTGGTCATTATTTTGCATTCGGTCGGTCATTTGTGCTTTCTCTCCCACATCCAAAAACCGTTATGATTATTCCACCTCAATTTTGCTTTTATTCTGCCGCTATTTATTGTATATGACGACATGGAACCGGTATCTGTATCGGTATTGGTCTTGGAAAAAGTGGTATCTGCTTATCCCTAGTGCAAATAGCGACCGAGCTAGACCCAGACCTCCCATAGTGCAAGTAAAGCTAAACAATGAGACCCAGCAATCTTATATACAGAAAAATAGAACAGTTATAGTTGCAAGTTCAGTACGGTAGTATAGGTGCAGACAGTGACAGATGCACATGATCAGTATTGCAATAACTGCTTCATCCATCCAGGTGGACACCCTGAATTTCCCCTCTAGGGATCAATAAAGTACACAAAATAAAATAAAAAATAAATAAATAACAGACAGTAGTAGATATGGCATTTGTGCAAATGGTTGCAGTAAAATGCAGAGACATAGAGCAGCAAATGTATTACTGTTGGTGTGCCAGTCTTTCTGTGCCAACAGCTGAGGTAGTTATTGTGTGGGTGAGTACGTTTTGGTCCTGGGGTGAGGGGAAGTGGACAGAGTTCAGGGCCTGATGAGCAAAGCTGTTTAGCAGTCTTGTGGAGTGGGCCCAGAGGCTCCGGTACCTTTTCCCCAAGGGCAGGGGGCTGAAGAGGGAGTGTGAGGGGTGGAAGGTGTTGCCTACAATGTTGATGGCTCTGTGGGTGATGTGGATGCTCGAGAGGGGGGGCAGAGGGGCACCGATGGTCTTGCGGGCTGTTTTCACTGTGCACTGTAGTGTCTTCCGGCAGGAGGAGGTGCAGCTTCCATACCACACCTTGATGCAGCTGGTGAGGATGCTCTCAACGATGCTCTGGTGGAATGAGAACATGATGGGGGGTGGGACTCATGCCCTCCTCAGTTTGTGGAGGAAATGGAGGCAAGTTTGAGCCTTCTTGGCCAGTGATGTGGTGTTGTTGAAGGTGAGGTCCTCAGAGATGTGCACCCCCAGGAACTTGGTGCTGCTCACCCTTTCCACAGCTGCTCCATGGATGATCAGAGGGGGATGTTGTGTGTCCCCTCCTGAAGTCGATCACAGTCTCCTTGGTTTTTCCTACATTCAGGAAGAGGTTATTGTCTTTACACCACTGGACCAGTTGGCTCACCTCATTTCTGTAGCTGACCTCCTGGTTTTTTTCTGATGAGGCCCACCACCGTTGTCATCTGCAAACTTGATGACAGGGTTGGTGTTGTAGGCTGGTACACAGTCATGGGTCAGCAGGGTGAAGAACTGTGGGCTGAGGTGGGGCCCCTGTGCTCAGTGTAATGGTCTTGGATGTGTTGTTGCCAACCCGCACATTCTGTGGCCTCCCTGTGAGAAAGTACAGTACCCAGTTACGGAGAGAAGTTTTGAGTCCCAAGTGTCTGAGTTTTTGTATTAGGTGCTGGAGGATGATTGTGTTGAATGCTGAACTGAAGTCCAAGAACAGCGTTCACACGTAGGAGGTCTTTGAGTCCAGGTGGGTGAGGGCTGGATGAAGAGCAGAAGCGATGGCGTCCTCTGTGGATCTGTTTGACCTCTATGCAAACTGAGATGGGTTGTGGGAGGGAGGGAGGATGGACTTGATGTTTTGCATGACCAGTTGCTCAAAGCACTTCATTATGATGGGGGTCAGTGTTATGGGCCGGTAATCATTGTCGCTGGATGGGACGGGCTTCACTGGGGCTGGCATTATGGTGGCAGTTTTGAAACATGTAGGAACAACAGCTTGAGTAAGGGAGATGCTGAAGATGTCGGCCAGGACATACTTGAGCTCCTCTGCACAGTCCTTCAGAACGCGACCCGATATGTTGTCTGGACCAGCTGCCTTGCATGGGTTGATCCTGCAGAGGGTCCTCTTCATGCTAGCTGGATCCAGACTCATGACATGCTCATCTGTTGGAGGAGTGGTCTTATCTGCTGATGTGCTGTTTTGTCCTTCAAAGCGGCCGAAGAAGTCATTTAGGTTGTTAAGGCGCTGCCTTACATTCTACTTTTAGAAACTCTAGCAGCCATAAGTAAGCCTGAATTCTGAGATCAAAGGGTTCTCTGGAGATCATATGGAACTATGAGGTCATTAAAGGTGCTGTAAGTTACATTTTGCACTTTTTTTTCTTAAAATTAAAATCTTCGGCAGTGACTGGTGAAAGCTGACTCCACATACATCTCCTGTGTATTCCCAGACTCTCGTTCATGCTGCTCTCTGTCTGGAACTGTCACATCGACCTCAAATAAATGTTGTGATTAAATGAATAATTTATTTTGGTTTCAGTTTTTATCGCAATTTTTTTATTTCAGTATTTATTTATTTGTTGAGGTATACAGTGTTCTGCCTGATAAATAACTTCATTTCAGAGGAAATTATTTTTAAATTCTTTATAAAATATTATTACTTTAGTTTTACATTGTTTTTCATACGTCAGTGGGAAATCCTGTCACTTTTATTGTGAAGGCCTTGTTTTTATTTTAAAAGCATCAGTCAGCAGGAGCGCAGTTTAGCTTTGATTTCAAACTGGTTATCAGTTCATATTTTGAGTTTTCTAATGAGCAGCTGAAGCAGCTTTCTCTTTTCTTCTAGTCAAACATTTGTTTGTTTTGTCCAGACAAATCTGAAGAAAAAGAGAGGTTTGCCAGATCACTGCTCCTTTATTTTTTTTTCCACAATATCTTTATTGAACCTTTTTTTTTTTTTTTTTAACAAACATGATACAAACAATCAAACACTAACACTAAAGTACTACAAAAAAAAAAAATGCACTAAAAACACCAACAACCACCAACAAAATCAAGTCTTCAACAATGCTCCTCTGTTTAGTCTAGACAATCCAATACATAAGTATACATATTATGTTCACCAGTTTGGAATTTACAAGGTCCACACACATCATTCACCTTCTTCTTCAAGAGTTATGTTTAAATTTTTTACATAATCAATAAAAGGTCTCCATATATTCTCAAACACAATTTCCTTTGATTTCAGTATATATGTTATTCTTTCTAATGGAAGGTTTGTTAACATCTGTCTTAACCACTGAGTCACATCTGGTCTATGAGTCTTTTTCCATAATAGTGCAATACATTTTTTGGCATTAAGCAAACTGAGGTCTATGAATGTTCTTTCACTTTTATTGAAATTATGCTTTTCTGGGTACAGACCCAACAAAACCAGTTTAGGATTCAATATGATTTGTTTTGAGATTATTTTTTCAATTGTTACCCTCACCTCTTCCCAAAACATTCTTATTAATCTACATTCCCATAAACAATGAAATAGGGTTCCTTTACTTTCCATGCATTTTGTGCATGTATCTGGTATATTTTTGTTATATCTATTTAACTCCTCCGGTGTAACATACATCCGCATTAACCATTTGAAATGTATCAATTTAAGGCGTGCATTTATTGATTTGGTTTGAGCTTCTGTACAAGCCAATTCCCATTGTTCCTCTGAAATTTCAATTTGCAGATCTTCTTTCCAGTAGTTTAATCTTTTCAGTGAATTTTCACTTGAAGATAGTGTCAATGAGTTATAAAACTCTGAAATAATACCCTTTCTTTTACTATCTTTCATCATCATTTTTTCCAAGGATGAATAAATAGGTCGAGTGAGAGCTTTATTTTGATTTGATCGAATAAAGTTTCTAAGTTGAAGATATTTAAAAAAATGTGTTCTATTGAGATTAAATTTGATCCTCAGCTCTTCAAAAGACATTATGTTGTCTGCACATGGCAAATATAAATCCTGAATCTTTTGTATCCCTTTTAAATTCCATACTTTAAATACAGCGTCCGCTCTCCCTGGTTTAAAATATTGATTACCCCATATTGGACTAAATTGTGACAATAACTGTGGTTCTTTTAAATAGTTTTTAGCTTCACACCATATTTTGATCATATGCTTTACAAATGGATTTTTAACTTGTTTTTGTAATTTTTTTGCCGAATCTGAGTATATGAATATGGGAAGAGGTAAAGGTAAATTGTATGATTCCATTTCAGTCCAGTGAGGGAGATCATTTGATGAAAAATAATATGTCATAGACCTCAGTTGTGCCGACCAATAATACAACATAAAATTTGGACATTTCAGACCTCCACGATCAAATGGTAAATATAATAAAGACAGACGTAATCTAGCCCTCCTGTTGTTCCATATAAATTCCACTAACTTTTTTTTTATTCTTGAGAATAGATCTAAAGGTGGTGATAAGGGAATGTATTGAAATAAATAAAGTATTTTAGGTAAAATATTACTTTTAAGTATATTGATTCTCCCGATCATCGACATTGGTAGTGACATCCATCTCTGAGTTAACTCACTGATATCTGACATTAAGGCTTCATAGTTGACACTGGCGACTGATTCTAGCTTAGGCATAATTTGGATTCCTAAATATTTAAACTGATTTACAACATTGAATTGATTTACCTCAGGGGCTGGGTAATTTCTCTGGGTCTCATTTAGCATTAATATTGAAGATTTAGTTTTATTTATTTTATATCCTGATATTTCCCCAAAATTCTTTATTAAATTCAACAAGGTTGGAATTGATTTTTTTAGATTCGACATAAACAAAATTATATCATCGGCGTACAGGGAGATTTTATGTTCTGTTGGTCCAACTTTAATTCCATATATTTGTGAATGTAAACGTATCGCTATCGCTAAAGGTTCAATTGCCATAGTAAACAGTAAAGGTGAGAGTGGACAGCCTTGTCGACATCCTCTATTGATTTTTATTGGTTTTGAAATATTGTTATTTGTTAGGATTTCTGCTGTAGCATTATTGTATATTATTTGAACCCATTTTATGAAATTATTTCCAAGTCCAAACCTTTGTAGGACTTCAAAAAGAAAGGGCCATTCAACTCTATCAAAGGCCTTTTCGGCGTCCAATGATAGGAGAGCTGTATCCGGTGCTTCTTTATTAAAATAGATAATATTAAATAGTCTTCTTACATTATGGAAGCCTTGTCTACCCTTTATAAAGCCATTCTGATCTCGATTAATAATATTTGGTAAAATTTCTTGTATTCGTCTTGCTAAAATTTTACAGATTATCTTAAGGTCGGCGTTTAATAGGCTTATTGGTCTCATATTTTCACATTTATTAGAGGGCTTACCTGGTTTTGGCAGCAGTATAATTAAGGCATTATTTATGTATGATGGTAAATTATTATTTTGAAATGCTTCTAAAACCATTTCCAAAAAAGGTTTTATTAATTTATTCTTAAATTTTTTATAAAGGTCAACTGGAAGACCATCTGGTCCTGCACTTTTTCCTGATTTCATATTATCAATGGCTAGCCCAACTTCTTCTTGACTAATTTTAGACTCCAATATCTCCCTGTTTTCATTTGGAATACACGGTATAGATAGTTCGTTCAAAAACCCATTTAGTTTTGTTAAATCAGGTTCATTTTTGGTATCATATAATTTTTCATAGTAATCTCTAAAGGCTCTATTAATTTCTAAAGGATCTATAACTACCTGTCCGTTACTTATAATACTGGTAATTGGTGTTTTAATTTCCAATTGTTTAATCTGCCATGCTAATAATTTTCCTGATTTTTCACCTTGTTCATAAAAAGATTGTTTCAATCTTAGAAGACTCGAGGCAGCTCTATTCGCTGATTTTTTGTCGTATTCAGCTCTCAAAATCAGTAATTCATTCTCCAACCTTGGGTCACTTCCTGCATACACTTTTTCCTGAAGATTTTTTATTTTATGTTCCAATTTAGCTCTCTCCTCTCGAGTCTTCTTAGATTTTGATCCTGTATAACTAATAATATGCCCCCTAATAAAAGCTTTGAAAGCCTCCCACTTTACACATGCTGATGTTTGTGTAGTATTGATGTCAAAGAACTCGTCTATCTGTTTTTCTATATACTTGACAAATTCCTCATCCTGAAGCCATTTATGCTGAAATTGCCATCTACCTGATTCCTTTGTCAATTTTTTATCTACATATATTAGACAACAGGGTGCATGATCAGAGATCACGATGTTATCATAAAAGCAGTTTTGAATCTTGGACCTTAATTCTGTGGAAATCAAAAAATAATCAATACGTGAGAATGTCTTGTAGGTACTGGAATAACAAGAATAGGCTTTAACTTGTGGTTTCATTTCTCTCCATATATCTAACAATCTCACTGCTCCTTTATTCACTGTCACAAAGCATTGTTATTTCATACTGAGTTAACAGGTACACAGGTGCTGTATATGGCAGGGCCCTACAGCCACAGGTGGCTCTTCTGCCTATTAGCCAGTAGCTCCTTAAGGCCTTGACAATAAATTCAAGACTTCTAGTAAAAAAGAGGGCACAGATTTGTGATGAAAAAAAAAAGTAAATTTCTAGAAAAATAACAAATTATAAGAAAAACTGTAAATTTATGTCAAAAAGTTTCACAGCAACAAATTTGGAAGAAATATATCAGGGAAAAAGCCTCCAAATTTATTGGAAATGTTGTGATTTTTTGGGGGGTAATGTTATATTTTATGTGAAAAATACAGTGGTCCAGAGAGCTCACCAAAATGCAAAAACCACAACACAAATTCAAAAAAGCTACTACACAAATGCAAAAGGATCCTAATGTTGGTGTTAGTGCTACCATTAGCATGCAAAAATTAGTGTGTCAGTATTGGCATGCTAACTTGTGAAAATGACTTCATAATAACTAGTGCATACCCGTGCATGCCCGTAGAAACCTGTGCATGCCCGTAGACGGGATGCATTGGAACATAATTCTTGCCAGTTACAGGTACAGTTGGTATAGCAACACAGCACTAAGTGGCAATCACATGCGACAGCTTTTGTATGCAGCAAAATATAAAAATCACACAAAATATGCCCTGCCATCTGGGGCTGTTTGCCCTGCTTGTTACTTCTTCTCCTGCCTGTCACTGTTCTGTGTTATGTTGCTTACCTGTGTCTATATACAGTATTTGTCTTGTAGGGAGTCATGTGCTCTGTCTATGTGCCGTCATATAGACATCATCTGGTAGGTCTTCTTCTTCATTCAGACCACTGAAGGGTCTCCTCCTGTCTCAGATGGCTGTGTTGTTCAGTCATGCCTGCGGCGTACTGGTGGAACCTGAGGTGTTTCATGTTCATGGCATCCTTTCTGACGTGCCGCAGTTCTCCTCATTCTATTGCTGTCCATCTGGTGGGTCTTCTTCTTCTTTGTTCAGACCACTGGTTGAGGGATAGGTGCGTCGTAATTCCAGTTCATGGGCACGATCCTGAAAAAGTGGCTTACGACCCTGTTCAAGAAGGCCCGTGCATGCCCGTAGAAACCAAGAAACTGGAGCACCTGGAGGAAATCAGCGCTTTGCTTGGCATTTAACACATTTGTAGTGTAGACTGGCATTCGTCAAGGTTACACATTTGCCATCATGTAGGCATGGCGAGTCGTCCTATGATGGCTGAGTTCATAGGACGCGCTATGACGATGAGGCAGAGATAATAGGCTGTCCTATGATGTCCTAGAAATGTGCTTTAAAGTCTGTCGTACCCTATATTGGTGAAGGGTGTCCTCCTGTCTCAGACGGGTGCAATGTACTGCTGGAACCTCAGGTGTTTCATCTTCATGGCATCTTTTCTGACGTTAAGCAATTGTCGTCAAGACAAATCATCCTATGAACTCAGGCATCCTATGCACATAGACACATGGACAAATCTATGTGTGACATCATAAAGACAAATCGTCCTATGATCTGTTACAAGGCATGACATTCAGACACACCTAGAATCTCTAAAGGATCCATTCTTCTAAGTCTGATATACAGTGGGGCAAAAAAGTATTTAGTCAGCCACCAATTGTGCAAGTTCTCTCACTTAAAAAATGAGAGAGGTCTCCAATTTTCATCATAGGTACACCTCAACTATGAGAGACAAAATGAGGGAAAAAAAATCCAGAAAATCACATTGAATGATTTTTAATGAATTAATTGGTAAATTCCTCGGTAAAATAAGTATTTGGTCAATAACAAAAGTTCCTCTCAGTACTTTGTTATATACCCTTCTTTGGCAATGACAGAAGTCAAACATTTTCTGTAAGACTTCACAAGGTTTTCACACACTGTTGCTGGTATTTTTGCCCATTCCTTCATGCAGATCTCCTCTAGAGCAGTGATGTTTTGGGGCTGTCGCTGGGCAACACGGACTTTCAACTCCCTCCAAAGATTTTCTATGGGGTTGAGATCTGGAGACTGGCTAGGCCACTCCAGGACCTTGAAATGCTTCTTACGAAGCCACTCCTTCGTTGCCCGGGCGGTGTGTTTGGGATCATTGTCATGCTGAAAGATCCAGCCATGTTTCATCTTCAATGCCCTTGTTGATGGAAGGAGGTTTTCACTCAAAATCTCACGATACATGGCCCCATTCATTCTTTCCTTTACACGGATCAGTCATCCTGGTCCCTTTGCAGAAAAACAGCCCTAAAGCATGACGTTTTCACCCCCATTCTTCACAGTAGGTATGGTGTTCTTTCTCCTCCAAACACGACAAGTTGAGTTTTTACCAAAAAGTTGTATTTTGGTTTCATCTGATGATATGACATTCTCCCAATCCTCTTCTGGATCATCCAAATGCTCTCTAGCAAACTTCAGATGGGCCTGGACATGTACTGGCTTAAGCAGGGGGACATATCTGGCACTGCAGGATTTGAGTCCCTGGCGGCGTAGTGTGTTACTGATGTAGCCTTTGTTACTTTGGTCCCAGCTCTCTGCAGGTCATTCACTAGGTCCCTCCATGTGGTTCTGGGATTTTTGCTCACCGTTCTTGTGATCATTTTGACCCCACGAGGTGAGATCTTGCGTGGAGCCCCAGATCGAGGGAGATTATCAGTGGTCTTGTATGTCTTCCATTTTGTAATAATTGCTCCCACAGTTGATTTCTTCACACCAAGCTGCTTACCTATTGCAGATTCAGTCTTCCCAGCCTGGTGCAGGTCTACAATTTTGTTTCTGGCGTCCTTTGACAGCTCTTTGGTCTTGGCCATAGTGGAGTTTGGAGTCTGACTGTTTGAGGTTGTGGACAGGTGTCTTTTATACTGATAACGAGTTCAGACAGGTGCTGTTAATACAGGTAACGAGTGGAGGACAGAGGAGCCTCTTAAAGAAGTTGTTACAGGTCTGTGAGAGCCAGAATTCTTGCTTGTTTGTAGGTGACCAAATACTTATTTTACTGAGGAATTTACCAATTAATTCATTAAAAATCCTTCAATGTGATTTTCCGGATTTTTTTTTTCTCATTTTGTCTCTCATAGTTGAGGTATACCTATGATGAAAATTGGAGATCTCGCTCATCTTTTAAGTGGGAGAACTTGCACAATTGGTGGCTGACTATATACTTTTTTGCCCCACTGTATATTGGTAGGAGAAAGGAGAGGGAGGATGAGGATAAGGGAAGGGACAGAACGGGACAGTCCTGATAACTGACTCTGGAGACATGGGTCATAAAGACATGAGATCCATAAAACTAACAGAATGTCCATGAAACACTAATCTGTAAGATGAGGAGTTCCTGTGCATTCCTGTGACCTGAAACAGGACATGTCAAACAGATTATAATAAATGGCTTAGATCATTCCTTACACATGTACTGATCCTCCGTCTGAACTCACTGAAATTGCTCACAGAAACAGGGCAAGAATATACAGTATAAACTTATCCTATATGGAATGCACATATAAACATTAAACATGGCATATAAAAGGTATGATACTTCTCAAATATAATAATACATTGTTAATATCAATAGTGTCGATAATATGGAGTTTTTCTATCATGCTCCCCCTTGATGCTTAATAAAGCGTCAGGATTAAAAGAAAAATAATAAAGTGAATGAATTAATATGTGTAAGAATTTACTTGCCGTTATATGTCTTTGCAAGTTAAAAACGTGTATAAAATATATCAAAAGTGAATATGTGTGATGTGACCAAAAGTAATCTCAGACAGTGTCAAATAAGAACATAGAAAATAATATGAAACAGCCTTAAAAACAGCCTTAAATTATATTGCGACCTTCAAAAACATCCTCAGGCCAGTATTGCCACTCTCATCATCCTCATCATCATATTAAGGACTCACACAAGAAAAATCTGAAGTTATAAAAATCATTACCAAGTTTATGATGAGGCTTCTCCATTAAGAGAAACACTAACTTCTATGAGTATCTGAGGTATTAATATGACCATTTGCATCATTTTCATGGATAGAAGTAATACAGTAATCTCCTATAATAGGGCACCCCTACGGGTGGTAATTAGTCAATCAAGGACCATTCTATCCTTTGTCATAATTTTGTAAATAATTTAGTCTACAATTAAGTGTTTTAATCCCTAAAGTATTTTGTTTCTACTCTCACTCAAAGAAACAATGAACAAAACCTCACTCCTGTACTTTTCATCTGAAATTGCATTCATGCTTCATGAATGGCATCATGTGGTAGAAGGGCATCTCTCTTCACCCTGCCCACCTGCCCTGCCGACATGATGAGGGTATGGTCAGTTGCCAAAATGGGGTACACAGATCTGCCCGGTGTCCAGCCAGATGCGAATAAGCCCAATGACTCAATGAACTTTGACAATGTAGATCCTTGGTATAACACTTGTTCGCTTCGTTGGTCAAGCAGGGTAGCAGTACAGGGGAGAGACGCACTGTAAGCCGTTGCATACTCAGAGAGTGTTAAACTGTTGAAAAGGGGACATCCCCACTTCAAAAAGAGAAGTTCCCTGATGAAATTAACCTTGCATTCGCAGAGTAAGGAGTGTCATCATGTTTCTAATCAGTGGAGTGATGTCAGGTGTGATTCAAAATGAAGTTTGCTATGTTATTTCTGTATATATAGCCTCTCTTAAAAAAAAAAAAACCCAAACAGCCTGTAGTAGCTGCATTATTTTAGCAATAAAGATATTTTGCCAAACTGTTAATGTTATTAAGGAGCAAACATTCTCTACAATGTAAAAGCAATGGAACAACTTAATAACCAATATTAAGTATTACTGGAGGATGATGAGGATAAGATAACAACACTAAACACACCTTTCCTTTCCTTGTATTTTTTCCCTTGTCATGATAAACAGCCTGCTTCTCTATTAGCAGAGGTCGTTACTGGACGCCAAGTCATCAGCTAACACTTGCATAGAGAAACAGACAGTCATTTGTTATTTTGCTTTTTTTTTCAAATAAGTATACAATATATATATTTAACAGTCGCTTGCTGAGGTTTTCAGGTGGGGTAAAATGTTAGATGCACCCAAGTGTCACGCCCTTCGCTTTCCGCGGCTGTTTAGGTCAGCAGGATAAGCTTTGTGCTGTCCTTTTTTTTTTTTATTACTTATTTTGTACCCGTAGGTAGATTTGTTTTGCAGTCTGGTGACAAACCACCAGCTGCTGGTCGCTGCGTGCGCAAGCGCCCCTTAACTCCCTAACCTGCATGTTTTTGGCATGTGGGAGGAAACCGGAGAAATCCCGGAGTAAACCCACGCAAACACGGGGAGAACATGCAATCTCCACACAGATCCACAGATCAAACTCTTTGCCAGGGAGTTTTGGTCCAGTTTCCTTTGATGACCAGATCCCCTGGTTTGCTCAAGAGATGGGTGCACCTCCCACGGTTCTTTGGTCACATGGTCCCTCTTGGGAAGGGCGGTATGGATGACATCGCTGTCAGTTGTCATTCTTTGGATATAATCACCCAGAAACCCTTCCTCATCACCTAAGTTAAATTGCTTCAATAATGGGGTTTGTCATTCACAATCTCCCTGTTTTCTTATTTGAATATTATACTAATCTTGTAAATTGTTGATGGTAAGCTAAGTGGTCTCCACTAATAATTTAGGAACTGCATTTAAATGTGACATTATTTGATTTACAAAGTGTATTCCATTTCCATTATCTAAGTAAATCATTTCAGCTATTTTAAATCTTGATATTGTTTTAGTTAAAACAATAAGTAGCAATATTTAAATTAGTATAGGGTAAAGCCTTTATATATTCAATAACTGTGTAAATAATTTCTAAACATTTTTTACCTTCACTCTTATTTAGTTCAATGAGATCCATGCAAAGGTTTTGAAAAACAAAACAAAACTAAGTTTATGCAGGGAAGATCAAATTATTTTGCTTTGAGCTCCCTAAGGCATTGTTCCCTTAATTGAGTAAGAATCTGTATTGTCTTTGTAGTCAATTCTAAATCAAGTCCCACAGTAAACATAAATTCAGCACAAGTTGGACTTTCCTTAGACATTTGGAACTTTTCTCATATATTTGCATGGTTTTCTTCCTTATCAGTTTACCTTGTTCCTTATAAACATGATATTTCCTTTACAATAATCTACAGATATTTCCTTAAATATCTGGAAATTTATTGATGTAACTTTTATCTTCTCCTATTGAATGTTGTGATTTCATTACCAAGCGGATTCATTTATATTTTTCTCTTAATTATTGATCATCTATTGATAATTTTTATATATTATCTATTTTTCTGAGGATTGATAATTATTTTTGCTAATTAATTTCTTTGGTACCCCCCTTTTGATGCATGGACACGCACATACAGCAAAGTTACAGGGTATTTGCTTGATGGGTAGTGTCTTTTACTGGAAGGAAGCGTGTTACTACTTTTATGTGATTTAAAATAGTTGAACACACAGTTAATTTAGGTGAAAATTTGTGAGTAGTACAGCTCCTTCAAAATGAGATTTCAATAATCATGGTTTCTTTTGTGACGTGTCTTGAACTAATTTACAAATTCCATTTAGGAAAAAGCAATATAGCTGTCTGTGCAGATTTGATATGATTTAGCATTGATAACTAAGATCAGTTTGTCCAGTTGAACACAGACAGGTTGGATTTGTGTAAGTGAATCCTTGTGAAAGGTTGTGTCACACTCCTTCAGTCAATGGAAAGGTGGACATTTTGCCTAATTAGAATTTGGCTTAATTTTGTACAAGGAATGCCTAATTTTATACATTCCTTGGTAAATTATGGGGTGGATTGTAGTCCCGAGGCCCAGCTCGGCCAGTGCTGAGCATCAGGGAAACACATTCCTTATTACTGTCACATTTCTGAAATGTGATATTGTCACACAATCTCATCTCATCTCTCATCATCTCTCATTATGTGGTGAGTGGCATCAGATGTATCCCGCAGTGTGAAGTCATATGAACACTACATTTTTAAAGTCAGAGTCATTTAAATGTGCCCTTCAGAGGTAAAGTGGGCTATCCCACAAAACCATTATTTTGGGAAAATAATGGTCATTTTTGGGAAAATAATGGTTTTGTGGGATAGCCCACTTTACCTCTGAAGGGCACAAATTGTTATGCTTCATGTCATTTGCAATGTCATTTGTTCTACTTAGCTTCAAAAAATTCTTGTCAACTGAGAGGTCCTTCCCCCTGTGGTCCCTCCAGCCAATGAGCCTGTCACACACACACACACACACACACACACACACACACACACACACACACCGTCTGGCCTCCTCCCATCTCCCACAAAGATCAAATGTCGGTGCCATCCTGCAAAGAAAAATTTGGGGAAAGCCCGACGGCTTCCCCGTCTGCACCTTCAGTATTTACGTCAACAGGAGTGGAAATTTTATCACCTCATAAATTGATTTTACTAATGTTCCAGTGATCATCATTATTTTTTGTGTCCTTTAAATGTTTATCCCAGTAGTTTATTATAACGTGTAATGTTAAGAAACACAAGTGAATTATTGTTTTTTTTATTATTTTATTACATATTGCATATGTCACCAAGGATTTATTAAATTGAAAGGTAATGGTGATGTTATGATTCCTTGTTAATTTGGCAAATCTAATTCCTAGTGAAAAAGAAAAAAAAATTGTGAATGCTTTCCCTTTCCTGTTGAAAAAGGAAGAATGAAGAATAGCAGAAAAACCTTTAAATTACACCTAAAGCTTCCACAATTTGAATGTGTTTTTGCTATTCACAGCAAGTATTTGCTAAATACTCATGTGAATCAGTAAATGTTTCACCAATTGACATGGGGAATCACTAGTTTAGGACAGTGTCATATATTAGAAGACTTAAACCAATGCAGCAGTTAGAATTAGTAACTGGAAATGCAGGCCTATTCTCTGTTTTAAGGAATTTATGGCACAGGACCACAATCCGTGGTCTGTGTATTTTTTTTTTTTTTAAATTTACCATCTCCCGATACTAAAAAAAATTCATTCTCATCTTGCTGTGTTCTTTTAGGAGGGAAAAAGTCACAGCATGAACTGTCTCAGATCCTGCTCTTGCATTCTTCCCCCCCCCTTTTTTTTACATGGACAGGCCTAGGGTCAGAATGTAAATAAGACTGCATATGTCATTTATTAAAAAGTGAGTATAGTATTATTTAAACAAAGCAACAATATGACATACAATTACCAAGACCTCTGTTTGATAATCAGTAGTCTCTGGCAAATCATATGCACAGACACATTAATTATCAGTCTCTTTTGAACCTCTATGCTTTGAATCATGTAATATAGGGTATACATAAAGCCTTCAGTGATTAGGCATTATTAAGTGACAGCATGATATTGTAATGTTCAGTTAATCTCATCATTGTCATGCTTGTAGCATTGATTAAGATGCAAGCATTTGAACTTAACTTAGATGTTCAGCCTCCTCTTTGATGTCGATGGGGGAGAGGTAATAGCGAGGAGGCTGGGTCTCAGAGGCTGGTTTTGTTTTGCCAGGGGGAAGGAGAACGTCAGTCCTGCGTCCTTTTTTCCTGTAAAGTACATTGTTATGCTTCAGTCAAAGAAAAAAAAAAGAAGTCAGTGATACGTCAAAAAAATTGAATAAAAATAACTCATTGTTTTTCATTTTCCAAAGAAAAAAACTGGAGGGAATAAAAATATTGGCTTTAAAAATATGTAAATAGTTCATCACGTACGCAACATTAGAGTGAAAACCCACAAAGACTGAAAGAAAAAGTAAAACCCCAAAACTTTGCAAGAAATACCCATATATAGATTTTTTTTCTCTTCCCTTTTACCAAATTTTTACACACAAATCAGTAGCTACACAGCCTTTTCAATTCCCCCCCCCAAGTTCTCTCTGTTTCTTTCACCCAAGGACACACAGATAAACACACGCACACACACAGACACAGGGCCCACACAGAAAGCTCTCTTTTCACGTTATCTCCACAAGGTCATACAATAAAGACTTTTAGGTTCATGCCAAAACCCAAAA
The DNA here is from genome assembly GCA_020510985.1 of Pholidichthys leucotaenia. Lineage (NCBI taxonomy): Eukaryota > Metazoa > Chordata > Actinopteri > Cichliformes > Pholidichthyidae > Pholidichthys > Pholidichthys leucotaenia. The sequence goes on from CM035836.1 coordinate 262,914,631, forward strand.
CAGCATGAGAATTACTTCAATTAATCTCCGGAACTGGCAACTCTTAGCGGAGAAATCTCACACTTGGCAACCCCCCATACTGTCACTACAGTGTGAAGCTCCCTTTTTTTACACTGCCGTAAAAACACAACACCACTCCACTGTTTTTGCTCAAAGCTACTATTTTCAAATACCTATAAATTTAAACACTTCTCAAAAGGATAGCAATGAACTAATCAGTCCTTTTATGCTAAAAAATCACAAGCAACAGTTTTACAACCTGCTCCTTCCGCCTCCGCGGAGAACTCTCACTTTTTTTTTTCTCTCTTCCACACCAGAGCAGATTACATAGAGACAAAACAACCCAGACTGCAGTAACTTTTATCTAAAACTCACAAAATAAAATATTTCAATGGTCACATTAACCCCTCCACTGTGTGCCTAAATCCCCAAGTAAGACCTCCTCCCCCAGCATCTTGCAATAGCTCACCACAGCGGGGGAAGTCCCATGGGTGATAATGCAGACCCGGTAAGGGCACGAATCTTCCATGAAAAAACCTTTTCCCTTCGGGGTTCATGTAACCTCCCCACGAATGCTGAAGGTCCAAACGCTGGACCATAAGCAGAAGTGGTCACAAGAGGCACGAATCTGTCCCCGAAAATTTACTTCTCTTGGATCACGTGACACTCTTCCACACAGGAACGAGACCACGAATCTTTCCCTTTTTTCTTTGCATGCAAACTTCCGGCACCTCCACTGCACTTACTTAGACCGTAGAGAGCGGCGGATTTCTAAGAATCACCCCGGGTCTTGCGATATTGGTCACCATTTGCAAAGGAAAACCTCGTTCCTCCCAAGGGATTATTACGATATCGCTTACCGTGGATAAAATAGCTCAGCACTGAAGCTGCTAGTTTCACTCCTTTCAGTATTTTGCAGTGTACGATCGGTCCGGGAAATCTCACTATCTTTTATCCATAAACAACAACAAATGTACTTACATTCAAGCCGCATATAGGATTCTCAGATCCGTCACCCAGTCAGTTCCAGCGCCCCAGTCTGAAATGCCTTCACTGCAGTAACACGGACCCTTTTTTTTTTTTCACTCAGCCTGAGAAGGTCTTTTTATCAGCTGTGCACTTGCTGAGATCAAGCAGAGGTGCCGGAAAGACAGAGATATGCGGATCTGCTGTTCGGACACCAAAATGTTAGAATAATTTTGAGCTTAAATTATTCAAAGTCAAATAATCAGGCGGAAAGTTGAATTTATGTACATTTATTACAAAATCACCCCATTGGCCACCTTGGGGGAGAGGTTACAAGGCATGACATTCAGACACACCTAGAATATTTAAAGGATCCGTTCTTCTAAGTCTGATATATATAGGTAGGAGAGGGAGGATGAGGATAAAGAAAGGGACAGAACGGGACAGTCCTGATAACTGAGCTTATCCAGGCGGATGTCAGACACTCAGGAGACATGGGTCATAAAGACATGAGATCCATAAAACTAACAGAATGCCCATGAAACACTAATCTATAAGATGAGGAGTTCCTGTGCATTCCTGTGACCCGAAACAGGACATGTCGAAGAGATTATAATAAATGGCTTAGATCATTCCTTATGCATGTACTGATCCTCAGTCTGAACTCACTGAAATTGCTCACAGAAACAGGCCAAGAATATATAAACTTATCCTATATGGAATGCACATATAAACATTAAACATGGCATATAAAAGGTATGATACTTCTCAAATATAATAATACATTATTAATATCAATAGTATAGATAATATGGAATTTTTCTATCAATCTCTGTGGTCTATGTGACATCATAAAGACACATTTGTCGTTCTATGATGTTCAGGCAGAGCTCATAGGCCATCCTATGATGTCCTATGAAGCGTGACACAGACAGACAGACACACAGAGGTTTCTTGCTTTTTATAAAGTGATGTTAGTATGCTAATGTTAGCATTGATGCTCTCACTAATATTAACATGCTAATGTTAGCACTAACATTGGCATTGATGCTAACATTAGCATGCTTTTGTTTGTGTTGAAAAAGTAACAAGTTTACAAGGGAGAATAGAACAAATTTATTAGAAAAGCAGAAAATTTATGACAAAAGTAGGGGGTTAAAGTTGCAATCCTATGAGAAAAACACTTGCAAATTTGTAATATAAAACACAAAATTTCTGAAAAACAAAATCACAAATTTACTGGAAACAGATTTTTTTTGAGAAAAAATGTCATGAATTTATGTGGAAATAGGCTGCAACTTTACCTGAAAAAGCAACAAATTTTAAAAATATGACAAATTTATGAAAAAACCCAGAAGGTTTATGCTAAAAAAAAATCATACAAATTTTGGAAAAAAGTTTTAATTTTATAAGGAAAAACCTGCTAATATTGATGGTTTCAGACAAGTTTGGACTGGTAATGCTGCTGTTTTTTCCGTGGTTTCCAGGCTGAGATATTTCTGTAGCTCCATGTGGATATTGCTGGTCAAAATGTGGGGTTCCACATGGTTCAGCAGTTTTGGGGCCTATTCTGTTCCTTTTATACATGCCCCGTTTAGGACCGATAATGAGACAGTTCAGTGATGTATTGTGTTATTTCTGTACCCAGCTATACTTTTCTTTTAAGCCCTCTGAGCTCCATAAGCTCACTTCCTAACTGCCTTCAATCAGTGGTTAAGTGGCAACTATTTGTCACTAAATTCAGAAAAAACTGAAACCCTAATTATTGCACCTGAAAATATCCCACAGATCAGACAAAGGATTGATGTTCTTTCCCATTCTGTGCAGTCAAGACTCAGAAATTTAGGTGTGGTCCTGGATACATCCATGTGACTGAAGACTCACTACCACAAACTTATTAAAACCCCTTGCCATTCCAGCCAGTGCCCAGCCAATGTAAAACGTCTCATGGACGGGACACCAGAATAGTAAGCACTGTTATTTTCACCTGAGAAACATTTCCAAACTAAAATCAGTGGTCTCAAAGAATGATCTGGAAATGATTATTATGTTTGTGGCTGTGTGTATCTGTCTGTCTGTCCACCTCTCTGTTTCAGCTCGCTCGGAACTAAAGGCTTGTATCCATTGTAGCACCATATTTTCTTGACTTTTAATTTGCCAGAATTTTGAAATAACAGCTTTGTTTTTGAAAAAAACCCCACAAAAATAACTCACCTTTACCGTCAATGGAACAGTACTGCACATGTGCCCGGAAACTCCTGCCAGAGGAAAGTACTGGGCAGTCCGCCAATACTGGGTGAACAAATATGTTGTCTTTTTGGCTGTCTGTTTTCGTCCTCTGCCACTAAACAGAAAAAGCTCCTGTTTGTCTTGATTGACATTGCATTCACGTACTTCCATCACTTCCGCCATTTAAAATTTCTGCCACCGTGCTCTTCTTTGTGTTTGGATTGCAGCTGTTCAAATCATGCTGGTGGCTCTTGGTTGGTGCCGACAGTACGGGCATGTGAACTGCAGATTACTTTCACTGCGAATGTTTGTACTCCAAAACTACTGGATGGATTTGGATGAAATTTTTACCAGAGGTGGTCCTTGGGCTAGAGAGGAACCCATAAATCCATCAAAATTCTGGATAAAAAGACACAACAGTATCACCATTGTGGTATACTTGCCAAACACAAGATGTTATGCTTTGAAAATATGATCATGCATGCAAATATACAGTTGGTCTTTTAAAACTATCCATGGTTCTGCACCCCCGCCCCTTAAGACTTTTGTGTGCCAAACTTCTGAACAAAATACCAGAATAACAAGGACTTCCTCTAGGTGGCAATGTTGCATCCCTCTACATAAAACTGCTTTTGAATAATCAGCATTCTGATACAAAGCTATAAGGGAATGGAAAAAGCTCCCCACTGCTTTGAAGACCAGAACAAATTACAAAGACTTTACCACAGAGATTCAAAAGCATCTCACCTACTGTCTGGGTGTGTGGTACGCTGGCTTCACAGCCAAGAACAGGAAGGCTGTGCAGAGGGTCATCATCACCACCCAAAAAATTATCGGCAGCCCTCTGCCCTCCCTGGAAGACATCTCCAGATCCTCTTGTCTCAGAAGGACCAAGGCCATCACAGGAGACCCATCACATCCCGCACAACACCTGTTTGACCTGACAGTTCAGATCGATCAGGTCCCACACCTCCAGACTGACAAACAGCTTCTTCCCCTGGGCCATCTGGACTGCAAACAGTCAGAGGCCCCCCCCCCCCTCCGTCTGAATGCTCACATGCACAGAACTGAGGACCTTTTATTTATCACTATAACTCACCTGTCTTTGCACTCCTCACTTTCATGTATATTGACCCATCCGTGAAATCACTACTATGCATATTTTCCATAATCCATTTTACTCTATTGTGTGTTCTGCACTCTGCACTCTTATGTACATAGTTCCACCCGTGAAGCCACTACCGTACCTGTGTATATACCAATGGGCTATTTTTCCACTTTTACTTTTATTTTTATTTCAGTCGTATGGCTAATTGTGTGTTCTGTAACTAAGTTTTATTTCAGATTCTTCTCACTTACTTTATTGCGCAGCAGCCTGGTGGAACACCCACGATTTTGTTGTGCTGTACAACTGTACAATGACGATAAAACCTATTCTATTCTATTCTTTTTATGTGTGCTGTCTCCCTTATCTTTTTACCTTTTAAACTTACTCCCTGCTTGTTTCAGGGTCAACAGTTTCTGAAACCTGACCTAAATTGCTTTCTATATGTGCTGTTTTTCTTTTAGTATCTTCCTGCCTGCCTCAGGGACTACAGGTGGAAATTAGTGAGAACGCTATAATCTGGCATCTTTACCCTGTGCTTAATGTTTTTCTGTACATGGTCCCTGTCAAATAAACTAAACTAAATAACATTTTGGTAATGATCCCAGTATGCATACCCCCACCAAGGCTGTTATCTCCTCACAGTGTGTTAGCAAGAATACTCCAAAACTACTAAATGGATTTGGATAAAATTTTTACCAGACGTGGTCCTTAGGCTAGAGAGGAACCCATAACATTTTGGTGATTATCTGAGAATGCATACCTCAACCAATGCTTTGGCACCGAGGCATCAGCACCTTGGTGCTTTCATTGCAATTTGTTTGGACTATTGCAACAGTCTCTTTACTTTATTACTATTACTATTTATACTATTTGTTTCCATTTTACCCATTCCAGATAACTGTATTGGGTTCTAAAAACCTATTGTCGTCGGCCTCCGTCGGTCTATGATGACCATGGAAGAGAATCCTAAATGTCTACTCTGCTGGAACAGCACTGCCTGTGGCTGAACAGGCCGATGCGCACCGGTGTTCTACCTTCCAGCATTGGGCGTTGGTAGGATTCAAGCCTGGGCCGGAAGATATGGAGGACAAGATGTTGCCCATGCAGCATGTCCCCCCTCTCCACGTCACTGATGAATCCAAAGGAACAGCAGGGCTGCTATAGTTTGGCACCAGCGCCGTCGCAGGAGCTGCCAGAACGATGTTGAGCGCAACAGAGAACTGCCTTAGGGGCTCCGACTCCGGATTTTTCCTCAGGGTTGACTCCCGAAGCCTTTCCCGTGACTGGGTGTGCCGCAAGGCAGCGGAGGTTTGAAATCAAGGTTTACCTTCCCCTAGATGGGCTACCTTCCCAGGTTGACAAGCCACCATCTACCTGAAGCATCTGGTTTTAAGGCGCCAGAGATCCGCCCTCGCCCCTTCTCCTATTAGTAAAAGCAGTTCCGCCGGGCTTAGAGACTAAACCACACGGGCAGGCTAGGAGTTGGACTTAGTTGTCAGAGGCTTTTTGAGACGCACGCCGTAAGGAGCATTTTATGAGCACTGGGAGCTTAACCCCAGTACCGCTCCTGGCTATGACAACCTTGGAACCTTAAAACCTATACAACACATCAAAACATGTATCTCAGTAGTGGTTATATGTCTTGTTTTGGCCTCAATTCATTTGTACAGCATCTATCTGTTATTACTCTTAAAGTGACGCTCTGGCAAAAATCACATTTTTTTCTGTTGTTATCATGTCTGTTTCATTTCGTTTCGTTTATTCAGATCCCCATTAGTTGCTACTGTAGTAGCAGCTATTCTTCCTGGGGTCCACACACAAAAATTTAAAAACAGTAAAATCACACATACATTAATCCATTGATACAATAGTGCTGTTTACAATTTACAGCAAAAAAAATAAATAAATAAAAAAAAAAATTAGACTAATTAAGTTCTATACCAAACCATAAAATTAACAATTCCACTAGACATGACCCATAAACAATTAACATCATAATTCTTTCCTCATAAGCAACATTCTTAGTTTCTTTTTGAAACTTTTCCCATTTCTGTTCTGAATTAAACAGGATGGAAGTTTGTTCCAATGTGATACAGCCCTATACATCACAGTTTTCTTTAAAGCATTTGTTTTTGGTAGTGGTAAAGTAACTCGTCGCATTACACATTGTCTGGTATTATGATTATGTCTATCATTTGTATACGTCAACTGTGAATACAAATATAAAGGTCTTCTAAAGACAACAATATTTCTTAGGAACTGAACCAAACTATATGTCAACCTTTCATCCACAGTCAACCATAATAGCCTAGCATGCATTTCCTTAACACTATCTCGTAACGAGCATCTGAGCGCTAGGCGAGCAGCTCTGTTTTGAGTGAGCTGGATTTTATTAAGATCTTGTCTTGTGGCATTAGACCAAATAGCTGAACAATAGTCCTGATAGGAAAGGACCAAAGACTGTAATACTTGTTTTATTGTTCTTTCTGTAAACAGGGTAGCACATCGCCTAATTAAAGAAATCCCTCTACTCATTTTAGCAACAGTGTTATTAATATGGATTGACCATGACGACGCTCCATCAACTGTAACTCCTAGCAATTTAATTTCTTTAACTTGTTTAATAGGTACACCTTCTAAGGAAATACACAGTTCCTCATCTGCTCTAAGGGTATACTTGGAACCAAGCAAGAGGGTTTTAGTTTTTTCCAAATTCAGTTTTAGTCTGTTCTCAACAACCCAATGAGAGATCAACATCCGCTCTTCCTGTAGCATTTTTTGCATTTCTTCAATATTGCTTGCAGGTATGTAAATAGTAGTATCATCTGCGTACATAACAATGGATGAGCTTTTTCAATTCAATTCAATTCAAACGTTTATTTCAAACTCAGGGTTCATATTACAAATGGATAAATAAATAAAGTATATACAGATCAGCAGATACTCGGCGCTCTTGTAACAACAAAAAACATAATGGGCTCAGTGTAAAATGGAACGCCACCATTTCCAAATGCTGGAATGAAGTGTGAGTGACGAGTTGACAATTGCCCAGCGCCTGGTGAGGGAGATCGCTCAGGACTTCAAGACCGTCCTGCGTTTCCTGAGCTTCGTCGTCATGGCTCTGCAGGAGACCAGCGAGGCCCACCTGGTGGGTCTCTTCTTCGCTAAGGGGGTCACCATCATGCCCAAAGACTTCCAGCTGGCCCGCTGCATCCGCGGAGAGAGAGCTTAGACTTTCTGCTGCACATTCACCAGCCATAATGCTCTGCACTGTGTGTCTATATATATATACATTTATAGTAATATGGACATATGTTTACTAGATGTTTTTTCTTGCCTTCTGATTGTTGCTCTGAGTGTTGCTATCCCTATGCTGTTGCAATCCTGGAATTTCCCCATTGTGGGACTAATAAAGGCTTATCTTATCTTATCTTATCTTATAGCAGGATGCTAACAATGTAAATAGGGATACCTCGATCGATCAATTTTCTGAACAAACCCCAGTGGTTAATCCTGTCAAAAGCTTTGCTAGCATCTAGGAACGTAGCATAAACACTAGTGGAGTGGCTTCTGAAGTAGTCAACAAATTCATGGAGTAGGTAAACAGCCTTGTCAGTTGAAAGAGCTGATTTGAAACCAAACTGATTGTCGTTTGTCCACAGATAATCCTCAATTCTGTTCAGAAATAAACCCTCTAACAGTTTAGATATAACATTAGCAATAGCTGTAGGTCTGTAGTTGTTCATGTCAGAAAGACTGGCACACTTGTTTTTCACCAAAGGAATAATAACAGAGTCCATCAACATGTCTGGCATGTAACCATGAACAAACATACAGTTAAAACACAATGACAACAAAATACACAAGTTGAAATCGGCGTTGATGAGGCATTCACTGGTGAGACAGTCAGGGCCAGCTGATTTGCCTTTCTTAAGAACTTTGATCAGTGAATCAACTTCAACAGGAGTAACAGCAGAAATATCAGAGGCATCAAACATATCGTTGTACAGACGAATATCATGCATAACAGAATCCTTCATTGAAACATTCTTGACTGAGTTGAAAATAGCTTCATAATGACATTTCCACTTTTCAGCAATATTAACGTCACCAGTCACACCATCAATAGTGTTTGATCTGACAGACCGGTGGGAGCTCATAGCCTTCATTTGTTTCCAGAATTCTACCATGTTCAGTTCACTCATGTGATTAGCTAGCTGGTCACATTTGATACTTTCTTCATTGCGCCTGCATGCTCGTAGAGCATATTTGAACCTAGCCCTGCAATTTTTCATGTTTTCAAATATTGGACCAGAACGTGGTTTGCTATTACTCCTCCACCACAAAAAAGCATCCCGGGCAGCTGTGTGAGCCTCGCTAACTACATCATTCCAGCCTGTGACGTTATATTGGGTGGCCACACTGTGACTAGGAATGCATTCACTCACACAGTAATTTAGAGCATCAACAATATCACTGTAGAACCTGTCAATATCGTCCCTGTGTGCCGCACAATTACGGTCGTGACACCTGATGGCGTCCATAGGAGTACGGATGTTACAGAGTTTCCTACGAGTAAGTTTCTTATATCTGGACAGGTCTGACGCTGTGGCATCACTCCATTTGTATGTTCTACTGCTCGTTGTGGCTGAGGGAGCTTCCCGGGGGCCATTTACAGCACTAGATACCTCAATATCTATGGATAAGGGTACATGATCAGAACTCACATAGTCAAGCAGAACTTTGATATTGGATATGTTATCATGGCCTGAGGATGTAGTCACACAGTGATCAAGCCATGATGTAGAGCCGTGGGCCAAGCTAACATGAGTAAAGGTATCACTTGGTAGGATAATCCTGTCCGAGATGTGTAGGGAGTAACTCTCACAAAAAGACACCAGTTCATTTCCAAAACAACTAGAACGTGCTGTATTAGCGTAGAAGTCACCAATTGTGAACACATATGGAGTTGGAAAGTCCTCGGTGATACGTTTAACAAGACTCAGGCAGTGCAAGTATTCATCCAAGTTTTCAACATTGTCGTAGGGGAAATATACACATAATATAAGACAGTGAAAGTCACCCAGGTTGACTTCAATACCTATAACTCTTAAGCAATCGTAAGTTTTCACAACACAACTGTTCGCAAGTGACTTCCGCCATAGGATACCGACGCCGCCATAGGGGCGACCTAAAATAACACGTTCTTCCGTATCCATAAAGGAGACACCTTGTCCTATAAAGTCACCATGTAATCTGCTCAGAATAGACAATTCGTTTTTGAATAACCAGTGTTCCTGCAACAACACAATGTCATGGTTATCACATAAACTGGAGATCTCATTAGATGAAGTTTTTACATTCTTGCAGTTAAATGAACATATTCTAAGGTTGGTCTTACTATTGAATGCGTATAATGACAAACACAATAATGACAGTCACATGTTGATCATTTCCTCTCAAAAAATTGTCGGAGGTATAAACCAGATGGCCACACATTTTTGTCAAGCAACTTCTTGCTGCAACTGGCAGGACATGTAATCTTAAAAGAGGCATAACCATCATACTTGGTTTCTAGTTGCTCAATCTTGATATTGTCATTTAATTTAACATGGGTTTTGATGTAGGACCGTACATGATGGGGTCTGGTGGTGGGGTCAAGTCGACTGATGAAGACTTGGTGCATCTTATGACCTTGACCTTGACTCTGATATCCGCCAGACCTCCTACCAGACTTTGGTACAACGCGTAACTGTGGGTGGGGGCGTGTCTTGTTGACAGCCTGTAGCTGGTTCGTGGTCTGCTTGTCAGACGGTTGGTTGTCAGACGATTGAAGAGCATCAGCATAGGACCTCCTCTTCTTCTTGGAACGACGACTTTCAACTTCCTTGAACTCACTCTCGCGTTCTTCAGCAGTTACAGCAACTTTGGCAGCTTTGGCAACCCCAGAAGGGTTGCTGCCGACAACGTCAACAAAACTGGTCTTTGTAGAGTTGGTGGCCTCGTCCGCATTCTCCCCTTCGGACGTGGCAGTAGGTGGAGGACCACGGGCTGCAGTGGTGACCGGGGCGTGGTCGACAGTTGCTACCACAGTCTCCTCATCGCTGGGGATGTTGACAGCACTCTGAGTACTGCAAGCCTCATTGTCATCTTCATCATCATCTTCCACGACCCGGGCGTCAGCTGGAGGGGGTGTGTCGCCGAGTTTGGACTTTATTGCCGCCATGTTGTCCTGGATAGCTGATATCGTTTTGAACGCGGTAGCAAAGCTCTCTCCAAGGGACATCACACGGCACACATCCTTAGACAGCCTGGCAAGGTCAAATGACTCCAACGAAGCTGGTGGCAAATCCTTGAGGTTCAGGGCAACGTATTGTGGTGCCAGCTGACCAGCCTCATTCAGCTTGTGGTAGATATCGACGATGTTGTCTTCCTTCTTCATCCTCTTCTTAAACCGCGATTTTCCCTCTGGACACTGCTCGAACAGCAACTTCTTTGCTCCTTTAACCTGGTTCTCATCATAGAAGTCGCTAACCAGTTTCACAAGATAGTCCATCGGGGCAGTATCCATCTTGTTCTGCATAAAGCACAGCAGCTCGAAGACGGACATCTGACGTGGGAATGCTGTAGGTGGCCCATGTGGGGGAAGGTTGTCACCAGCCATATCTGGCGTTAGTTCATTTAGTCCAGAAGACAATTCAGGTGGTTATCTAACAAGATACTGACATGTATTTAGCAAACCAGCATAGGTTTACCGAGATAGCTTTGTTAGCTTGGATAGCTTTGTAGCCCAACAGGAGTAACGTTCAGCGGGGCTGATCATTGAATTGGCGGGGCTAACGTTAGCTTAGCATTAGCATTAGCTTAGCGTTAGCGTGATAGATTCAATAAATTGCGCTCTTGTGTGAATTAATACACACGCGCTCTTGGTTCCACCGCACTGCGGATCAGTTCGCCCTCTGGGGAGTAATGGTAGACGACACCATTATCTATTTCAATTTCACACAGATGACCATTCGCCAGACGTAAAGAATACCTTCTCACTGCTGTAGTTTCTCTGGGTCATACATGGTAAATCATTTGTAAATACAGAATATAATAAGGGCCCCAAACAGCTACCCTGTGGTATACCACACTGTAGAGTTTTAATATCTGACAAGGCACCATTAAACAGAACATTGTTTTCTGTTAGTTAAGATAAGATAAGATAAGCCTTTATTAGTCCCTCAACGGGGAAATTCCAGGATTGCAACAGCACAGGGATAGCAACACTCAGAGCAACAATCAGAAGGCAAGAAAAAAAAACAAGCAAGCAAGAGCAGCTAATATACATATGTACATATTACTATAAAATATATATATATATATACACTCACACAGACACACAGTGCAGAGCATTGTAGCTGGATGGAATAAATATATGAATATGTAAACACACAGTGCGGAGCATTGTAGCTAGATGGAATAAATATGTAAATATATAAACACCCACAGTACGGAGCAATGTAGCTAGATGGAATAATATGTAGATATATAAACACACAGTGCGGAGCATTGTAGCTAGATGGAATAAATATATAGATATATAAATATAAACACACCCAGTGCGGAGCATTGTAGCTAGATGGAATAAATATGTAAATATATAAACACACACAGTGCAGAGCATTGTTGCTAGATGGGATGAAACAGCACAACCGTCTACTTAGTTATCCTACATGGTATGATTATGTGCCCATACATATTCTCACTCTCCATAGCGACCGGTATTTTCCTAGTTGTATGCCGGAGGGGACCATTGTGTAAGTCTATTGCATCTTTGCATTCAAAAAAACTATTAGTTTGTTACGTCTTTTTGCTATCTCTGCGAGCAGCTCTGCTTAGGTTGTACAGTCTGACAGCCGTTGGTAGGAAGGACCTCCGAAACCTCTCGGTTGTGCACCTGGGATGATGTAGTCTGCTGCTAAATGAGCTCCTCAGTGCATTCAGTATGTCCTGCATAGGGTGGAACTCGGACTCCAACAGAGATGACAGTTTAGCCACCGTCCTTCTCTCTCCTATCTCCTCCACCGGATCAAGGCGCTGCCCCAGGACAGAGCTAGCTTTCTTGATCAGTTTGTTCAGTCTCTTCCTATCGGCTGCAGTAATGCCACTGCCCCAGCAGACCACTCCAAAAGTGATGGCTGATGCCACCACCGTGTCATAGAATGTCTTCAGCAGCGCGCCTTGTACACCAAAAGACCTGAGTCTCCTCAGCAGGAACAGCCTGCGCTGCCCCTTCTTGTAGAGTGCGTCAGTATTGTGTGACCAGTCTGGTTTATTGTACAGATGAACACCCAGGTACTTATAGGCTGTCACCATCTCGATGTCTGTTCCCTGTATATTTACTGGTGCTGTGAGGGGTTGTCCTTGCCTGCGACAGTCCACCACCAGCTCCTTAGTTTTCCTCGCGTTGATCTGGAGGCAGTTCCGATGGCACCAGTCCACGAAGTCCTGGATAAGCCCTCTGTACTCAGCTTCATCTCCATTGGAGATGAGGCCAACGATCGCAGAGTCATCAGAGAACTTCTGTAGATGGCAGTGTGTTGTGTTGTGTGAGAAGTCCGCAGTATAAAGAGTGAACAGGAAGGGAGCCAATGCCGTTCCCTGGGGGGCCCCCGTGCTACTGATGATCGTGTCGGACACATAGTCCCGGGTTCTCACAAACTGAGGCCGGTTTGTGAGGTAGTCCAGGATCCATGATGACAGGTGCTGGTCCACCCCTGCACGCAGCAGCTTGTCCTTCAGGGTCATCGGTTGGATGGTGTTGAAAGCACTGGAGAAGTCAAAGAACATGATCCTCACCATATTCCCGGGCTTCTCTAGGTGGGACAGAGAACGGTGAAGGAGGAAGATCACCGCATCCTCCACCCCAATGCCATGCTGGTAGGCGAAGTGGAGTGGATCCATCGCTGGTTCCACCAGGGGGCGGAGGTGAGCAAGGAGCAGTCTCCCCAGGGTCTTCATCAAGTGGGACGTCAAGGCCACTGGTCTGTAGCTGTTCAGGTCTTTGGGGTGGGAAGTTTTTGGTACAGGTACCACACAAGATGTTTTCCACAGCTGTGGTACCCTCCCCAGTTTCAGGCTCAGGTTGAAGATATACGTCACAATCCCACACAGCTGGTCTGCACAGGACTTGAGGAGCTTTGCGCTGATGCCGTCCGGTCCCGACGCCTTCCTCGCCTTGATCTTCCTCAGCTCCGTCCTCACCTGGGTCCTGGTCAGGGTCAGGATGGGGGGCTGTGTGTTGGGAGTGGGGGGGTGTTGGTGGAGTGGGGGGTGGGCAGCAGGACTTGATTTCTTTAGAGGCAGCAGTGGTTGTTGTGCAGACAGGGGGGAGGGCGGTTGGTCAAACCTATTGAAAAACAGATTCAGGTTGTTCGCCCACTCCCTGTCCCCCGTGGCCTGGGGGGAGGTATTCTGGAGCCCCGAGATGGTTTTGAGGTTTCTCCAGACCCCGCTGATGTCGCTCTGTTGCAGCTTGTCCTCCATCCTCTTCCTGAAGCTGTCCTTGCCTACTCTGATCTTTCTCCTCAGCTCCCTCTGTACGGACTTCAGCATCTCCCTGTTCCCTGACCTGAAGATCCTCTTCTTCTCTCTCAGAAGTGTTTTTATCTCAGGGTTGATCCAGGGTTTGTTGTTTGAGTGATGCCGTATGGTCTTGGTGGGAACGGATTTATAGTATTTATATTTATAGTTAAGTAACTTCTCATCCATTCAGTGGCTGATGTTTTAAAACCATAAGCAGCTAATTTAATTAACAAATGCTTATGATCTATAAGATCAAAAGCAGCACTAAAGTCAAGCAATATAGTGCCAATAATTAATTTTTTATCAATTTGTTTTAACCAGTCATCAGTTAATTGTGCCAAAGCTGTACATGTTGAATGGCCGACTCTAAATGCATGTTGGAATTCATTACATGTCTGTAACATGGTTTTTGTGACATACAAGACATATCCAGAGCAAAATCTCACCGCAGTCCCAAGTCTGAGTTTTTCTGCTGTGAAATTCCAGTTAGGGAATGCCCCCCAAAACTGGCAAGTTTGGAGAGACCGTTTCTACGTAAGCATTCCTGCTTAGCCTGATTGGTTATAACATAAACCAGTCAGATGGATATTCTTGGCTTGGGGGAGGAGGGAGGAGCCGAGGAGCAGCAGGATTGTCAGGCAGAGAGAGGGCAGATGAGAGGCAGAGAGGAGGGAGGGGAGAGGAGGGGACCTGGCTTGAACTTCCCCAGTGGACAGGGTGTGGCGCCGCTTGCTGGGAGTCTCCAGCTAGCTGCTCTTGGCGAGACCACGGACTTGCCAAACTCCTCTCAGTCGCCGGCAGACAGGGTGCCACGCCGCTCGCCAGGAAATCCTCGGCGAGTGGGCAACCAGAGACCAGTGGGAAGCCCTCTAGCCTCCAAGTGGGGCCAGGCAGCGACTTTCTGCTCCACCATGAATGATCCTTCCTCAAGTTGTATTGCCTTCTCGGAGCCTTGGTTCAAAGTTCTCTTCTTCCAGCTATTGGTGAGCGGGAGTATGGGTGGGGCTAAGTAGAATATTCATAGACCTGTGCATACTTAGGTAGGTGGAAGATGTAAAAAGATGTTTCCAACCAATTCTACGGCAATGAATTTTTTTTTTTTTTTTTGTATGAAAAGCCACAATATACTATTTTGGGCAATACACATTTGTTTTTGATGGTGTTTTTGGTGTTTTTAGAGCTGCCGGAGTGCATCTTTAAGACCTATACATACTCTGCAAGAACAGAGAAATTTGTTGCTTTTCTTGTGGCAAGAACAAGAACAAAGTTCTTTCTGGCCAGGACATTTCATACTTCACAAGAAACTCAAGTGCAGAATTCCTGGGAAATTCAAATTTCTGAATAACCACACAACAGTTCTCAGACACCACGCAAGAAAAAAGTTCTGTCACGATGATGTGTCAAAAACAAGCTTCAAGAACTCCCAAACCAGGGCTGCAAGAACAAAATGATGTAATATTGTTCCTGCAGCCCTGGGAGAGAGAACGCGTTTCTCTGTTCTTGCAGAATATATAAAGGCCTTTAGCATTACTGTTAGCTTTCCTTCTCCCAACAGCTGCTTTCTGTTTTCACCCTTTTCAGCCTCTCAAGGTTTCTTTCTGGCAACTCTCACACATGGATCCCTAGGGGTGAGATTGAGCCTCAGTGGGACCAGGCCTGACCTATGCCGCACTCTGGCCCTCAGTAGTGGAGCCGGTCATACTGTGGGAGCAGGCCTCTCTACCACAGCAGGACAGCTGTTGGAAGCTCTTCTGATGGGTGCCCATTACGCTCTTTTCATTGGAACTAGCAATAGAAACACAGGAGACTTGCTGGCTGGGTTGGCAAAAAGTAATAGAAAAATGCTGGGCGTCTGTCTGCCACATAGAGACACCGTCATGGTAAACCTGTTTTATGGACTCTGCTAGTAGAGGTTCTGTAGGTGGAAGAACTGCTGCTTTGTGGGAGCTTTCACACATGAGACTTTAGTTCATTTCCATCAAGCTCAAGTTCATTTTCTCCTTTAGTGCACTTTGCGTGGTCTAATGAGAACACAATAATTGCACTCAGCTGCACATCAGAACAACTGGGACACTCAAAAGGAGGTGGTCTTGAGCCAGATCATCTGACGAACTCTGGTGCTTTCCTGCAGGTGAGAAAGCACACCAAACCAAAACGGGACCGAAAGCTACAAAACACAGGATTCGAAGGCATTAGAGTATGAGCAGATTTTAGTGATTTCAGACACTTTAAAGGGGCCATTGACTGCACTTTTTCTACATTGTAAAAGTTCACTCATATCTTAAGGAAGTGTTTGTGACATATTTTGTTCACATTTTCTGTATTTTTTTAATTATTGAAGCAAATTTATTTTGTATTTTTCATGGCTTTTTTGAAATGCTCTGATTTAAAGCCGATTACTTTAAGAAACATCGTTCAGCTGTTCAGCTCCTTTTATGTCAGTTAGCCATTAGCTGAGTAGTTTCTAGCCTCCTTCTAGCTTGGATGACCAGCGCTGGTTCACTGATCCATGGTCGGTTGTGTATCTGGCATCGCTCCGACCCATCTCCCAACAACCTTGTTGGGATGCCACAACAAATCGCTAGCACTGCATGCCGGGTGACCCACCAGTTGCCGCAACTTGGTGCTGCTGGCCGAGCTGCCAAGCCACGGGATCTCAAAGTGCAGTGTCTTGCTCCGTGGGACTCTGCTCCTCTCCTGTGGCTGGCCAGCTGGGGGATGCGCCATCACGAGGCGGCTCCCCTAGGTTGCCTACAGGGGTGGAGCGGAGTTGTACGGAGCCCTTGGAGGATGGTGGGGGAGCTCGGGGGAACAGCCTCAGGTCGCGGTGTAGGCGGTTGTCGCAATTGGCATGCTGGCGCTGGCTGCAGAATCACGGCAAATCCACTGGGAGATAGGCCGGAGCGACATGAGGTATATTGTGGACTGTGGACTGGTGAACTAGGTTGTAACAGGAATAGTTATTAGGGTGACTAAAATCTGAAGAAAATAACAATATAAGCCACACTTGGTTCGAGCTTCCTGTTACCAGTGTTAGCTTGGGGGCTAATAGTTCAGGGGCTAATAGGTTACCTTCAGCACCCCTTCCATCTATACAACAGATGGCTAGACGGGCCAATAATAGAGCAATGAGTGGGTCTCAAGGACAGCAGTGAGTTGGCTTTTTCTATTTGTGACGTTAATGAGTTAGACAGAAAAGTCAAAAACGTTTCTGGGAGAGAAAAACGAGATAAAAGGTGTTTGTTTTTGTTTTTTTAAAGAGACTTGACTGTTTTGAAAATTTTGGGATAATTAGATGACCAGCTGACTCATTTCAGACCGTTAAGATGAGGAATGTTGATGTGTGGGAATGTGGGAATGACGAGACAGGTTTCTCTCAAGTCAATTTTATTTACATTCACCAGCATCTCAAAGAAGAAAGAGGACAACACAGGAAACTCTCGTCCTTAAATACCAGGACTCTTACAGTTCACAAGTCACATGTATCACAGACCACGTTGCATTATAATTGACAGTAACAATGCATCCCCTCTCTCTGATATCCCCCAACTGTCTACAATGCATCTCCTCTTTAATCCTTTAATTACACCCCCACAGTCTCAAGCCTTGCATACCAAAGCTAACATCCTTGCAGCTTCCTGTAATCTCCAAGGAAGCTCTGCCTTTGTTCTGATCTAAAATGTGAGTCACAAAGCAGGTCACATATGTGTGTCCACCACAAATGATTAATTGACTTTTGATTAATTGTTGATAAGAATTTAATCAACTAAATTAAATTAGTTGTCAATTAATTGATAACTCAGCAGTCCTTTTCAATGGGAGCTTATTCTATGAAATGTAGTGGTGTTGCCATCCAGGCGGGGGTGCACGCGGTTACCCACTGCCGCATTTCAACCGAAAAAGCAGAAGACGCTAAGTCCCCAGACCGCATGCATTGTGCAGGGTGAAAAAAATGTGCCATTCTGGGTGAGGAGAATCACAAGTTCCAATGGCACGTTCCATTGTCCACCCATCTATCTCAAATTAACAGGGCGGACAAAAGGACTGCAGTGAGAAAAAAGACGACACAAGCGCAAAAACCTGTCCCCACTGCCAGCAGACGGGACTCAAGCTCCCACTGAGCTACCAGACAACAGAGGAGCCCAGATTGTTCTGGGCTTGTCTTGTTTCCAGGGTACTGTGATGATGTTTAACTTGCAACGGGTGAAGCAGCTCAGAATTTATTTTCCTGTTAAAACAGTCTACCAGTGCATCTCAGTAAATTAGAATGTGAACATTTTTTTACTATAACTAAAAAAGATACATTTTATGATATTGGTAATAGTTTTTAAAGTAAATAAAAAATCATGACATTTGTAATTTACTGAGCTATACCAGCACACAGTATACGCTGTACAGTACAAAATTTGTTAAATTACAAAAAATGCCATTGTCTGTAGTAAAAAAAAAAGTAAATGGTACAATAAATGATTGAGGAATATGATATTCATGTTTTATTATGAAAAAACAGCAACCTTTTACATGTTAAAGATGGACTGTATTGTACCGAGGGAAACTCAGATTCTCAGGGAAAACGCTGCTTATCAATTAATCATTAATCAATTGATATGGTGAATCAATTATTAATTAATGAATTAATTGATAACTTGCATCCCTAGTTAAAACCTCCAACACACACCATTTTTCAGTCAGTGACCCCTTTAACGATAGTGCAGGATGAAGTTCTGCAGGTTGGTCAGGTGATTACATTCACACCCAGCTATTCACGGCGCACAAAAATATGGAAATACTCTCTTTAGAAAAAGGCTCAGGGAAAGGAGGATTCAGAGGTCTGCTGCACGGTACTGCAACAAAGCTTAAAAACTCTAGGTTGTGTAAATTAAAGCTTTAAATGCATAGAATAAAACAGGAAGTTCAAGTGTTATATCAAAATCTGTGACCCCTCAGAATCTGTCACCTTATCACTTCATCTTCTTAATAAATTATTCAAACATCAAATGAACAGTTTTTTTGGGTGGTCTGTCTGCCTCTCACATCAGTCTGGACACATATTTTCTGATGTTTTTTTGACTGCACACATGCAGACAGTGTACAACAACACTGTATGCAGGTACACATTCTGACTGGTCACACATTTCCGTGTTACTCTGGTAAGGAAAAAAACGTCCTCAAATCTGCTGCCATCATGTCCATGCCATAAGTCACCATTTGCCAGTCTTGGCACTTATCCATGGCCACACGGGGGCCAATACAGAAAAAACTTTAAAATCTTTCAGATACAAATCACAAAATGCAATCAGTTCTTTTAAAGAAGACTTGCTGAAGCAAGACTGGACAAAAGTCTATGTATCAGATGTAGATGAAGCCTATGACACATTTATGAGCATTGTAACCACTCTTTATGAAAAAAATTGTCCATTAGTAAAGAAAAAGCTTAAACATAAATTTGTCGACAAGCCATGGTTAACCAAAGGATTACAAAAGGCGTGTAAAAAGAAAAATTTATTATATAAAGCTTTTCTAAAGAAAAGGACAAAAGAAGCAGAGCAGCGGTATAAAACATACAAAAATAAGTTAACATATATAATGAGATGTAGTAAAAGAGACTATTACAGTAAAGAACTGGAGAAAAACAGACAATATTAAAAATACATGGACAATACTTAAAAGGAACTCCGATTATATTGGCATGTTAGCTCTATATGCTTTATTTTTATGTTAGTAACATAACTATAATATAATTTTTTTGAAAATAATTCCCAGTTTTATATATTTTTAAAAAACTTTATTACGATGTAAATCGCCATTTTTGTTTATGTCGCAATGCATTCTGGGTAGTGACGTAGAATGGTTGCAGCCGTTTTTTCTGCCTTATACAAGCCAAGAAGCGAAGCTCGTAACTACTGCCATTTGTCAGTGAAAATGCCACATTGCGCGGCTTTTGGATGCAATTTCCAATCAAAGGGAAATAAAGAGAGCGGGGTGAGCCTCCATAGCTTTCCTAAAGAGGGACAGTGGAGGAAAAAGTGGGGCGGCAGTGGCTCAGGAGGTAGAGCAGGTAATTTAATAACCCGATGGTTGGCGGTTCGCATCACGCTCTCCCCAGATATCCTGCCGTTGTGTCCCTGGGCAAGACACTTCACCCGCATTGCCTCCAGTGCCCATAACACTGGGTATGAATGTGTAAAAATGTTTAAATGTTCGGTGGAGGCCGTTGGCGCCGACTGGCAGCCACATTTCCGTCACTCTGAGTGTCTGTGATCACGCACTACAGCGCACGCTTGATAAAGCTGACATATATATTAATCACGCTATGGTAAAGCACGATATCGCTCAGAGCGCGCGCATGAGACATGTCTGTGATCACGCGCTATAGCGCACGCCTGATAAAGCTGACATATATATTAATCACGCTATGATAAAGCACGATATCGCTCAGAGCGCGCGCATGAGACATGTCTGTGATCGCGCTATAGCGCACGCCTGATAAAGCTGAGATATGTATTAATCACGCTATGATAAAGCATGATATCGCTCAGAGCGTGCGCTTTGCGAATCAAGCGATTCACGGTTCGAATTTTATAACTCATACCTGTCAAGTGATACGGTTTCGCTGTATTTTAATACGGGGAAAATGCAGTTTTAGCAAATGCGGGCATATTGCCATTTCTGTACGCCAAAAAGAAAAATATATGGGAAAAAAAAATTGTTGAGAGTGTGGAGGAACACCTCGTGTGTGACCCCCACAGCGTACGGGGCTGGCAGCGTGAGAGGTATGGACTGATCATTATGCAGATGCACCTCGCATCCTCTTCTGTCTTGCACCTCCGGAACAGAGAGGAATCCTGGTGCCACACGCTGGAGCGATATCGTGCTTTATCATAGCGTGATTAATACATATGTCAGCTTTATCAAGCGTGCGCTATAGCGCGTGATCACAGACATGTCTCATGCGCGCGCTCTGAGCGATATCGTGCTTTATCATAGCGTGATTAATACATATGTCAGCTTTATCAAGCGTGCGCTATAGCGCGTGATCACAGACATGTCTCATGCATGCGCTTTGAGCGATATCGTGCTTTATCACAGCGTGATTAATATATATGTCAGCTTTATCAAGCGTGCGCTGTAGTGCGTGATCACAGACACTCAGAGTGACAGAAATGTGGCTGCCAATCGGCGCCAATGGCCTCCACCGAACATTTAAACATTTTTACATTCATACTCAGTGTTATGGGCACTGGAGGCAATGCGGGTGAAGTGTCTTGCCCAGGGACACAACGGCAGGATATCTGGGGAGAGCGTGATGCGAACCGCCAACCATCGGGTTATTAGACGACCTGCTCTACCTCCTGAGCCGCTGCCGCCCCACTTTTTCCTCCACTTTCCCTCTTTAGGAAAGCTATGGAGGCTCACCCTGCTCTCTTTATTTCCCTTTGATTGGAAATTACATCCAAAAGCCGCGCAATGTGGCATTTTCACTGACAAATGGCAGTAGTTCGTAGCTTCGCTTCTTGGCTTGTATAAGACAGAAAAAACGGCTGCAACCATTCTACGTCACTACCCAGAATGCATTGCGACGTAAACAAAAATGGCGATCTACATCGTAATAAAGTTTTTTAAAAATATATAAAAATTTTCAAAAAAATTATATTATAGTTATGTTACTAACATAAAAATAAAGCATATAGAGCTAACATGCCAATATAATCGGAGTTCCTTTTAACAATATTCTTGGAAATAAAAACAGAAATACAAGCTACCCAACCAATCTTTAAAAAAAACAAAACAAAACCAAAAACGACTCAGAGTGTGAATGCAGCTTCACCTGCAGATGAATTTAATAACTTTTTTGTTAACATTGGTCCTAATTTGGCTCGAGAAATATCCATTACGGCACCTACAGGTGATACAATATGCAAAAACACTGCTATAAAAGACTCCATTTTCATAAAGAACACAGACGAGAGAGAGGCCATTGAAATTGTTAAATCGTTTAAAAGTAAAACATCTACAGACTGTGGTGGTATTGACATGCTCTTAGTCAAGGCTATTATTGAATGCTTAGTGAAGCCACTGACGTATATCTGTAACCGGTCTCTCCAAACAGGTATATTTCCCAATGCAATGAAAATAGCTAAAGTAATTCCGATATACAAGACGGGTGACAGAGGGGAAATTTCAAACTATAGACCAATTTCACTATTGCCGCAATTTTCCCAAGATACTTGAAAAAATATTCTGTAGGAGAATTGACAACTTCATACTGAAGAATAATTTATTGTGTGAGCAGCAATATGGGTTCAGACACAAGAGGACAACTGCATTTGCTCTAATAGAATTTATAGAAAAATATCAACTGCCGTTGAAAATAAAGAGTATTCAGTTGGGGTATTCCTGGATCTTAAAAAAGCATTTGATACAGTGGATCATAATTTATTATTAAACAAACTACAAAATTGTGGTATTAGCGGGGTAGCACTGTCCTGGTTATGTAGTTACTTAAAGAACAGATATCAGTATGTATGTGTTGGTAGCAAAAACTCACAGTTACTGAAGGTTACTTGTGGAGTCCCACAGGGTTCAGTTTTGGGGCCATTGTTATTCAATATGTATATAAATGATATATGTAAAGTTTCGGAAAAAAATGGATTTACTATTGTTTGCCGATGACACTAATTTATTATGCAGTAGAAGCAATTTGGATCAACTTTTGGATACATTCGGAAAGGAATTAGGAAAGCTTAAACTGTGGTTTGATTCAAACAAATTAATGCTCAATTTAAGTAAGACAAAATTTATAGTTTTTAACAACCATCACAATAACTCAGTATCTAAACTCAGTGTAAATGGTGTAGAGATTGAAAGAGTATCCGAAACTAAATTTCTTGGAGTAATAATTGATAATAAACTGTGCTGGAAGTCATATATTAATTATATTAAAGGTAAAATATCTAAATCAATTGCAGTACTACACAGAGTGAAATTTTTGCTGAATCAACCCACACTATATACTTTGTATCATTCATTAATACTCCCATACATGACATATTGTACTGAAGTATGGGGAAATGCATATAAAACAAACATATATCCAGGCTTTATGCTTCAGAAGAGAGCTATTAGAATAATAAACAAAGCTGCTTACAGGGAACCAACAAACCCACTTTTTCTTAAATTAAAAGCTCTCAAGCTGAAAGATCTGGTTGACTTTAAAACTGCAGTAATAATGTTTAAAGTGAAGAATCTATCACTGCCCGCAAATATCCAAAAGTTGTTCCAAATAAGGGAGAAACAATATCATTTCAGAGGAACATGTATATTTCAAAAACCTTCAGTGAGAAGTACCACCAAGCAACACTGTGTTTCAGTGCAAGGAGTCAGATTATGGAACGATTTTGGACCTGAATTAAAATCATGTACAACGCTTGGACAATTTAAACAAAAACTAAAGGAAGAAATACTCCAAACATATGTACAAGATGACATGTAAAATCACATAAGGATTGTCATATCCAGCCTGTGCTGTGCTGTTGCTTAGTTTTTTGTCACGTTTTGTCTTAGCTTTGTTCTGAATTGTAATTTTTTTCTTTTGAATTCTTGGATGGAATATGGGTGGGCAATATAAGCTGTGGCTTCAGCCATCATCCATTTTGGATAACTTAAGTTGAACTGTATAATCAGAGGAGTTATTGTTTAATTTGACCTTGTAAAATGTTTTTTTTTTCTTTCCCCTTTGTTATATTATTCTGTTCCTTTCTTTTAATCTTTACTTTTAATCTATCCAAAATAAAGATTCATTCATTCATTCATTCAAAAAAGTCCCCTGTGTCATGCCGGAACAATTATCGCCCTATAGCTCATCATAATGAAATGTTTTGAAAGGCTTGTCATTCAGCACATCAGAAACCCCCCCCAGCTCCTAATTTTGATTACCATCAATATGCATATCATAGTAATAAATCTGCAGAGGATGCCTTGTCCAGTGCACTATATGTGGCTCTCACATGTAAAGCAACCCCCCCCCCCCCCACATGTTAGTATGTTATTGATTGATTCAGCTCTGTATTCAACACCATCATTCTGCGAGAACTCACAGAGAAGCTGAACACTCTACGCTTCAACACATCATCCTGCAATTGGATCTTGGACTTTCTTACAGGCAGGCCACAGTCAGTGAAAATAGGAAGGAGACCATCCAACAGTATCACACTAAGCAGCGGCTCCCCCCTGGGCTGCGTACTCAGTCCTCTCCTGTTCACTTTGCTGATGCATGACTGCACTGCTAGGTTATATTCAAACCATCACCAATGACGATGACTCGCTGTACAAAGAGGAGGTGGAACAGCTGACCAGGTGATGTGGCGACAACAACCTCTCCCTGAATGGGGAGAAAACCAAAGAGATGAGCCTGGATTTCAGGAGAAGCAGCAATGAACACCCCCCACTGACCATCTATGGTACTGTTGTTGAAAGAGTTAATAGCACAAAATTTCTGGAGGTCCGCAATGCAGATGACATCACCTGGTCCACCAACACCACTGGCCTCACCAAAAAAGGCCAGCAGCGCCTTCATTTCCTGCAGAGACTGTAAAAGGCTAAATCCCCTCCCCATTCATGACAACATTCTACAGAGGGACAGTAGAAAGCATCCTGACCCACTGCATCACTGTCTGGTTTGGTAGCTGCTCTGCTGCAGACAGGAAAACTCCGCAGAGTAGTGAGGGCTGCAGAGAAGCTCATCGGCCCCCCCACTACCAGCCCTAGCAGATCTTTATGACAACCGATGTGTCAGAAAGGCCACAAACATCCTGCTGAACCCCTCCCACCCATCCACCCACCTCTTTTTGCTCTGGTCCTCTGGTAGGAGGCTGCAGAGCATCCAGACCATTTCGTCCAGAGTGTGCAAGAGTTTGGCTTACTGGTCAAGGGTTTTAATGGCCACCATATTGATACAGTTAAGCTGAGACTCATCTCTGATGCCAAGTGAAGATTGAGCAGATGTCTTCCTCATTGCTCAATTGATGGCAAAGTCATGTTGCTTTCGAGCATATGGGAAAGTGCCTGATGGTGGAAAAAAATATATAAAAACAAGCTCTGTTGCAGTTTTTAAAAAAGTTATCAAGAATACTGGTCTCGTTTTGGCCCCAAATCTGAATGATTCATTCTTGTTCCAAGGGCCACTGATGAAAATTTCATCAAAATCAATTTGGGAGTTTTTTTTTTCTTTTTTTTTTTGAGTATATCTGCTAATACTCAGACAAATGCACAAGCAGCAACATGCACATTACCCCCTTGGCAGAGATAATGACAGAATTGTGTCCTCATCCAGGAATCCCTAACACACTTTTTGCTGACAGGGTGCTCAACCCACAAAATAACTTCAGCAGCTGAAACTGAAAAGGGCCCTTGAGTAGGAAATACAAACTTTCTGGCTGACCACAAAATTTGTTGTGCATGTGTATAAAATTACTTATGCTTACTGGTATGTTGCATGGCAACAGTAAAATGCCAGTAGAGCCGTCTAACTTTAAATTTGTTCTGGTGAAGCAAAACAACTAATTAAATAAATAATCAAAGAAATCATACTCTGACGCCGCTTATTACCGTCAACAAATAAATGGTGTTTGTGGAGCTGTTTAGAACTCTTTAGAAGCAATATCACACACAACGTCATGCAGTATAAATATATATCACAGCAGTGATCTGGCAAAGTCACAAGGTTAGGAGCTATGTTCTCACCAGTTTTGGGCAAGTTACTGAAAAATAGTAACTAATTACAGTTACTAGTTTCTTCTTTTCAAAAGTAATTGAGTTACTTTACCAATTACTGCATGATTAAAGTAACTAGTTAATTGGAAAAGTAACTTTCACGTTACTTTTAAATGCATACTTAAATCATCTTGCACACATAGCAAGATAATTTAATTAATGGATTACATTACGGGCTTATTAATGTCAGGCTGGAAACAGACTGTTCAGACAGAGCTTTTAGAACATGTTCAGTCTGTTTTATCCTGCCTTGAGAGCTCTGATTGTGGGAAAAATCTGAAGAAAATCAACATGATATTGCCAGTAATTTCCTCATTTTGTAGTGAGAAATAGGGTTTGTGGAGTGAGAGCGAGGAAAAAGAGTGAGACTCAGCAACACTGCATGAAGCTGTCCATGTTTATCTTACCTTTATGTTATGGATTAATCCAATATGCAGTGATTCAGTTATCCACAGTCCAAATGTCTGCTGTGACAGAAACATGATCCAGTCTCTCACATTCCTTTTGTAGATCAAAATCCGTTCTTGAATAATCTTTATCCAGGTAGCAAGTAAATGCATTTAATTTCAGTGGATCACAGTCTCAGCTGTCTGAGGGAAAGTGACTGTTTATATCATATCTTTATTCTGTAATGGTGTATCTAGCAATCAGTCGGTTTAATTCTTGCTAAGTCACAAACTGTCCAGATGCATACTTGTGTTTGAAATCTAGCTGTGGGTGTTCAGACATAGTAGATCCACTTCATGGTATTAGTTGTTAGCATAGCGAGCTGTTACTTAGCACTAGCTTTGTCTTACTGTTTTCAGGCACTTCTGAAGATTGCAGTAGATAGCAACCGGCACTTATGAGGGGGATGTGAAAAGTTATTGTGGTCAAATTTGACCAAATGTGGTTTATTTTCCAACATAGTCTCCCTTCAGTCCACACACTTTTTCCATCGGTGTTGCAGCGCTTGGATCCCTGTGGTTGAAAAATAAACTACATTTGGTCAAATTTGACCACTATGAACTTTTCAGCCTATGAAATTTTCATCCCCCCCTTGTAGCTTGCAACCCACCAATAGGCTTTTGTCCTTAACTGTGACAAAGGAAAAATAATCTATTTCCACAAAAACAAAGTAGCTTCATCTCTTCAAAGTGATAAAGCTTCAGAGTTTTTGCAACAGGTAATGCATCTGATCAAATTTCAGTAACTGCAGCCCATTACTGAATTTTTAAATGGTAATTTTGTTACACAGCACATGACTGCAAAAGTAGTAGCACCACAGTAGCGCGTTACTCACAACACTGGTGATGCACTTTGCAACCCCAATTCCAATGAAGTTGGGACGTTGTGTAAAATGTAAATAAAAACAGAATACAAGAATTTAAAAATCCTTTTCAACTTATATTCAGTTGAATACACTTCAATGACAAGATATTTAATGTTCAAACTGATGAACTTTTACAAATATTCTCTCATTTTGAATTTGATTCCTGCAGCACGTTCCAAAAAAGCTGGGACAGGGTCATGTTTACCACTGTGTTACACCACCTTTGCTTTTAACAACGCAGTAAGTGTTTAGGAACTGAGGACACTAATTGTTGAAGCTTTGTAGGTGCAGTTCTTTCCCATTCTTGCCTGGTGTACAACTTAAGTTGCGCAACAGTCTGGGGTCTCCGTTGTCATATTTTGCGCTTCATAATGCGCCACACATTTTCAGTGGGAGACAGGTCATGACTGCAGGCAGGCCAGTCTTGTACCCACACTCTTTTACTATAAAGCCACGCTGTTGTAACAGGTGCAGAATGTGGCTTGGTATTGTCTTGCTGAAATAAGCAGGGACTTCCCTGAAAAAGACATTACTTGGATGGCAACATATGTTGCTCCAAAACCTGTATGTACCATTCAGCAATAATGGTACATTCATAGATGTGCATGTTACCCATGCCATGGGCACTGACACCCCCCCATACCATCACAGATGCTGGCTTTTGAACTTAACGCTGATAACAATCTGAGTAGTCGTTTTTCTCTTTAGCCCAGAGGACACAATGTCCATGATTTCCAATAACAATTTGAAATGTGGACTCACAGCACACTTTTCCACTTTGCATCAGTCTATCTCAGATGAGCTTGGGCCCAGAACAACCGGTAGTGTTTCTGGGTGTTGTTGATATATGGCTTTGGCTTTGTGTGGTAGAGTTTTAACTTGTAGGTGTAGTGAACATCTGTGTTAACTGACAATGGTTTTCTGAAGTGTTCCCAGGGTTTCCGCTGGTAACATTTCTGTGTGGCGGCCTGCTGTCCATGAAACTCAGCTGCCATGCTAAGAAAATAAATAAAGGAATGCATGTAAACAGCGTGCGTGACAGTTGGAGTTTTGGAACGCGCCACCCGCATGTCTGTTCCAGTTGGCAGGCAGACCCCCACCCTCTTCCACCTCCTCCTGCACAGAGCTTTTCCCGCACCTCGCTTCCAAAGCCGGCCGATCGCCGCCTCGTTCCCCAGCTGAGCGCTCTGGGGGGAGCGGTGTGGGGTGACCCACCACAATCAGCTAAAGTCAGAGCACAGCTTGAGCAGGAAACAGAACAATCACGGGATTGATATGTATGGACTGAGATCAATATGTAAATGTGCCTTACATTCTCTTTTGTCCTATTGTCATACAGCCCCGGGGCAAAGAGAGGAATTCCGGCGCCAGTAATCAAGCAATTGATATGTGTGACTGTTATGTAAATGTGCCACACATTCTCTCTCGACTGTGATGGAAAGGTGCCATGCATGATCTCTTGTCGGTATAAATGTGCTCACTCTAAGCTGACTTGCAACACTCTTAGGCAACGCACTCAGAGCTCACTCACAGCGCACAGACAGAGCGCTGGGTGAGTCTTGTGATAGAGGAATAAAACACCTTTAATCTTCAGCTTGTCGTGTCCGCCTGCACTTATTCCGTTCCTCCACACTGGAGGAACAGAATAAGTGCAGGGCATGTCACTCCACCAGTGTGGAGGAAAAAATAAGTGCAGGCGGACACGACAAGCTGAAGGTTAAAGGTGTTTTATTCCTCCATCACGTGACTCACTCAGCGCTGTGTCTGTGCGCTGTGAATGAGCTCTGAGTGTGTTCTGAATGCGTTTTTTAGTGAGCTTTGAGTGAGCACATTTATACCAGCAAGAGAAAATGCATGGGACATTTACATAACAGTCAAGAAAGAATGCTTGTAACATTTACATAAGAGTCACACATATCAATAGCTTGATTACTGGTGCCGGAATTCCTCTCTTTGCTCTGGGGCTGTAGGACAAAAGAGAATACAAGGCACATTTACATATTGATATCAGTCCATACATATCATTGTTCTGTTTCCTGCTCAGGGCTCGCTGTCCGTGAGGTAAACCTGATTCTGCGTCAGAGTAAAACACGAGCTTATTTAAGTACTTAAAACAAGGAAAAAAAGCAGAAGAGGTATGTAAACAGTGGAGGCATTTATCGTGGTTTTAACCCACTGGTCGTCGGCCTCCGTCGGTCTATGATGACCATGGAAGAGAATCCTAAACGTCTACTCTGCTGGAACAGCACCGCCTGTGGCTGAACAGGCCGATGCGCGAATGGCAGTCCCTGTCACACGTCGCACTTGTGGGTGGTCTCCGTGCTGCTGGGTCTGTGGCGGTTCTTCCTGCGGGTCCTTTTTTCATCTGCTGCAGCAGTCAGTCTCTCTTCACCCGCCTTGAGCTGTCTGGTCAGGGTGCCTCTCCATTTGGAGCGGTCCGTTGCAAGGTCCTCCCAGCGCTCTGTGTTGATCTCCAGGGCCTTCATGTCTCTCTTGCAGACGTCTTTAAAGCGCAGCGGTGGGCGGCCAGCGTCTCTCCTGCCAGTCACCAGTTCTCCGTAGAGGACGTCTTTGGGGATTCTGCCATCCTCCATACGGTGAACGTGGCCTAGCCAGCGGAGCCTGCACTGCCTGAGTAGAGTGAACATGGAGGGAAGGCCGGCACGGGACAGAACTTCTGTGTTGGGCACTTTGTCCTGCCAGGATATGTCCAGGATGTGGCGAATGCAGCGCAAGTGGAAGGAGTTCAGTCTCTTTTCCTGCCGGGCGTATGTTGTCCACGTCTCACACCCATAGAGCAGTGTGCTGATGATGCAGGCATTGTACACTGCCATCTTCGTCTTGACAGAGAGTTTGGGATTCTCCCACACTCGTGTGGTGAGGCAAGCGAGTTTGAAGGCTGATTTTCCAATTCTCTTGTCGATCTCTGTTTCAAGGGAGCGGTTGTTGCTGATCGTGGACCCCAGGTACGTGAACTGATTCACGACCTCCAGCTCGTAGTCGTCGATGGTGATGGTTGGTGGTGCTTCCGTGCCTTGAGCCAAGACGTTAGTCTTCTTCAGGCTGATGGTAAGCCCGAAGTCCTTGCATGCCTGGGAGAAGCGGTCCATCAGGGTCTGAAGCTCCTGCTGTGTGTGGGTTGCGACTGCAGCGTCGTCTGCGAACAGCATGTCTCTGATTAGAGCCTCGCGTACTTTGGTTCTGGCTTTCAGGCGGGTGAGGTTGAAAAGCCTGCTGTCAGATCTTGTGTGCAGGTAGATTCCCTCTGTTGCTGTGCTGAAGGCATGCCTCAGGAGCATAGCAAAGAAAATCCCAAAGAGGGTTGGCGCAAGTACACAGCCCTGTTTCACTCCGCTGCGTATGTTGAATGGCTCTGAGACGTTGCCGTCGTGCTGCACTATCCCCTGCATGTTGGTATGAAACGATTCAATGAGGCTTTGCAACTTTGGTGGGCATCCTATCTTTGGCAGGATCTTGAAAAGGCCCTCTCTGCTGACCAGATCGAACGCTTTGGTGAGGTCGATGAAGGCGACGTACAGGGGCATGTTCTGTTCTCTGCATTTCTCCTGGAGTTGGCGGATGGAGAATATCATGTCTACCGTTGATCGCTCAGCGCGGAAGCCACACTGAGACTTGGGGTAGACACGTTCGGCAAGCTTCTGTAGACGAACGAGAACAACTCGTGCGTAGACTTTGCCAACAACGCTGAGGAGGGAGATGCCCCTGTAGTTGTTGCAGTTGCTTCTCTCCCCTTTGTTTTTGTAGAGGGTGATGATCTTGGCGTCCCTCATGTCCTGTGGTACGGCACCTTCCTTCCAGCACTGGCAGAGGACGTCATGCAATGGCAGCAGTAGGGCGGTCTTGCAGTGCTTGATCAGGTCGGGGGGTATGCCGTCGTTGCCGGGTGTCTTGCCAGCGGCCAAGCTATCAATGGCCTTGCTGAGTTCATCGATGGTTGGCTCGGCGTCAAGTTCGTCCATGGATGTCAGGCAGTCGATGGCATCAAGGGCTGACGGTGTCACGGTGTTCTGTCTGGAGTAGAGGTCGGAGTAGTGTTCCACCCATCTCTCCATCTGCTTGTTCTTTTCTGTGATCATCTCCCCAGTGGATGATTTGAGGGGGGCCGTCTTGCTCTGAGCCGGACCAAGTGCTTTCTTGATGCCATCGTACATACCACGGATGTTCCCTGTTATGGCAGCGGTTTGAATGTCTTGGCTGAGCTGAGTCCAGTACTCGTTGGCACAGCGCCGAGCAGTCTGCTGAACTTTGCTTCTCGCAGCCCTGAGAATCTGGAGATTCTTCTTGTTTGGGTACTTCTTGTACTCAGCAAGTGCTGAGCGCTTGGCTTCAATGACGGGGGTCATCTCGGTCAACTTGGCATCAAACCAGTCCTGTGACTTCGAGGTCTTCCTCCCAAAGGTAGCCAAGGCTGTGTGGTGGATGGTGTTTCGCAGCTCTTCCCACTTCTGCTTTGCAGATTCTCCTTCTTGTGGTACACCAAGTTCCTTCTCAAAGGTGGAGGCAAACTGCTCAACAAGTTCTGGTTGGGCCATCTTGCTGGTGTCAATCCGTGCCTTTCCAGGCTGTCTAGCACGATGGAATTTCTTCAGCTGCAGCTTGACCTTGCAACACACCAATGAATGGTCTGTGTCACAATCTGCACTCTGGAATGAACGGGTGATTAGCATGTTCTTCAGTGAGGTGCACCTGGTCAGGATCAAGTC
This sequence comes from Pholidichthys leucotaenia, assembly GCA_020510985.1. Taxonomy (NCBI): domain Eukaryota; kingdom Metazoa; phylum Chordata; class Actinopteri; order Cichliformes; family Pholidichthyidae; genus Pholidichthys; species Pholidichthys leucotaenia. Next base: position 262,946,312 of record CM035836.1, read on the forward strand.
CAGCTGGTGCCAGTGCTTTGAGCGCGGATGTCGCCAGGAAACCTTGTGTTGGGGCTTGGTCTTGAAGAACGAGTTTGTGATGCACAGATCGTGATATGTGCAGAACTCGAGCAGCCGCTGTCCGTTGTCGTTCATTCTGCCCACGCCAAATGGTCCAAGACAGGAGGGCCAGGAGTTGTGGTCAGCACCCACTCTGGCATTGAAGTCTCCAAGGAGAATGAGTTGCTCAGAGTTGGGGATGATCCTGACAGTTGTTGTGAGATTCTCGTAGAACTCGTCTTTTGCCTCTGGTGTGGCTGTCAGTGTTGGGGCATACACACTGACGAGGGTGACTGGGCCTTGAGTGGTGTTGAGGCGGAGGGTGAGGAGTCGTGCAGAGCCACTGGTAACGGGAACAATAACGTGTTGCTTTGCAAACAGATGTGGTTAGGCTTCATATGCAGGTTAACTGAGGGAAAGACAAGGGTGACTGAACTGCTGATGATTTACTTCATCAACCACTAAAATATTAACTAATTTATGTTCATTATTATGTACCTGGCAAGTTAAAATGACCTTTATTCACGAAGTCAATGACTTAAATCCATCAACATTCTCCAACCTTCAGACAAACTAAACCTGCCAACATTTGGATTTCAAAATAAGGGAGGTTTTTCCTGTTGTCTGGGTGGTGAGGAGATTTCTAAAAAAACCCAAAAAAACAAAAAACTGTGAATATATAGAAATATAACAGAAATTACAGCTTTTTTGATCATTTGAGTTAATTTAGTTCATTAAATATAAATTTATTAATAATTATATTTCCTAGAAATCAGAGTTAAATTATTGTTCTGTTCTGGCTCAGCAAAATTATGGTCAAAAGTTTAAATTGTATGAGGAACAAAAGTCAAAATTTTACCACAATCTGTTTCAAATTTCGAAAACAAAAAAGTAATTTTATAAAAAAAATAGACAAAAATGAGCCATAAAATAATCCACAACTTTATAATAAAGTCTCAAATGTACAAGAAAAGTCATAATTTTACAAGAGGAAATTACAAATTTGAGGAAAATTGTTTCAAATTTAAATAAATTTGCAGAGAAAAATAGAAAACTATAAGAAAATTGTGATAAATTGTGGAGAAAAAGCTCAAACCTTGAAGACTGAAGTCATTACTCAAGTTTTTAATTAAGTGGGTGCTCTGCATCCTTACTGAACTCAATGAAAGCACCAAGGTGCTGATCCCTCAGTGCCTGTGGCATGGTAGCATGGGGGGGTTGAAAAAAAGTCACACTGCCACTTCTACTGGGCGGGAAAAGTTATTACAACAGCTTTTTTCGCAGCTGCATTGATGGTAAAGGTGAGTTAAATTTGTGTTTATTTTGAAAACAAGGCCTTATCTGGAAATAAGTAATTGGCAGCTTTCTCATAAGAAATTGGCAGCTTTTAACTGAGACTTACATCCCCTCTTTTTTTTTTTTTTTGTCAGGTCAGGCATTGGTTTGCTTGCTACCGGATAACCATGAAAACCGGTACTACCTCTCTCATGGGTCGGGCCGTCGGCGACTCAACTGGCATCCCCGCCCTTCCGAGGGCGTGGAGGGTGAAACAGGGCATCCTGGCAGAACTAAAAACAATATCTGTCACAGATCTGTGGTGCACCACTCCCAGTTACACAGGGTGAGACTGGACATCCTGGCAGATAAACACATCTGTCACAAGGTCTGTGGTGGACTGTGCCAGTCGGTGCATTGTGACATGCACTACACAAAGAGCAGAGATAAACAAACCTATCATCTGGTCAGTCACTGCAACAGATACTGGAGTCAGTTTGTCTTGGCTTGTCCTTGCCACTGATATTACCTTTATCTGCCAAGAATGTGCTGCTAGTCCAGCAAAAGCTAGCAGTACTCAAATACTTTGCAAGCAGTTTCATGAAATGGTCAATCAGAAAGCAACTCATACCGGCTCAGACGCCGCCTGGGCTTACAAGGTCTGCGCTTATCTGTTCACGCTCCGACAGGCAGCGAAAAGTAAGCTAGGAGCAGAAAGACAAAAGAAGAGAAAAACAGCAACCTTGTGTGTAGCAGAATGGAATGTACGCACTCTGTTGGACAGAACAACATCACAGCGCCCAGAAAGACAAACCACGCTTGTGGCCCTGGAAATGAACAGGTACAATGTAGACATAGCTGCACTTAGTGAAACAAGATTGCCTGGATATGACAGCTTGGAAGACCATGGGTACATCTTCTTTGGAGTGGGAGATCAACTCAAGAAAGGAGAGAAGCAGGAGTGGGCTTTGCAGTTAGAAAGGAGATAGCAGCAATGCTTGATGAGGCACTGGTGCCAATCAACGACAGGATAGTGACTATGAGACTCCCACTACAGCGGAAGATGTATGCCACACTCATCAGTGTATATGCCCCAGCAATGACCAACACAGAGGAGGTGAAGGAAGAGTTCTACAGTGATTTACGTGAGACTATCAGGCGTGTACCGACTGATGACAGGCTGATACCCGGAGATTTTAATGCCAGAGTTGGTTCGGACACAGAGAAATGGAAAGGAGTGCTAGGCAGTCATGGAGTAGGCAAGTGCAATGCTAATGGAGAAATTCCACTTGCACTATGTTCAGAGTACAACCTTGTGATAACCAACACTCTATTTAAGCACAAGGACACATACAAGAAGACATGGATGCACCCAAGATCCAAGCACTGGCACTTATTAGACTACATCATAGTCAGGCAGAGAGACAGAAGGGATGTATTGGGACACCAGAGCAATGAGAGGCGCGGACTGTGGCACTGATTATGTTATGCTGAGATCTAGATTAAGGACTTGCAGATGAAAACAGCACTGCAGGAAGGGTGCAAAGCCACCACGGAAGCTAAACACTAGTGCACTGAAAGGCCAAAAGAAGCAGGAAGAACTTACACAGGAAATGGATGAAAACTTGAAAGACTGGGACAGCAACAACTCAGAGAATGGCATAGAAGAGAAATGGGCAACACTGAAGGATACGGTGTATCAGACTGCGAGTGATGTATTAGGCTACCTTGAGAGGAAACATCAAGATTGGTTTGATGAGCACGATGAACACCTGAAGAAACTACTAGAAGCGAGGAATACAGCTAGGCAGGAAAACCTACAGTGTAACACAAGGTCGAAGAAGAAGAAATACTCAAAGGCTCAGAGTGAGCTACAGAAGTACACCAGAGAGATGAAGTCCAACTGGTGGGATGAAAAAGCGGAGAAACTTCAAACTGCAGCAGACAGGAAGGACATGAAAACATTCTTCACAGGTTTGAGAGAAATCTACGGCCCTAAACCAAGAGGATTGATCCAACTAAAGGCTATGGATGGTGAAACGGTTTTGCAGGAGAAAGACAAGATCCTGGACAGATTTGCAGACCACTTTGGCCAACTACTAAACAACCCTGGAGATCTCACTGAAGAGGCTAAAGAAGCTCTAGTGCAGTGGCCAGCTGTATCAAGTCTGGATGAACCACTAAATTTTGATGAACTAATGGCAGCTATCAGGACAACACAGGATGGTAAAGCTCCAGGAAGGGATGGAATTCCAGCAGAAGTGTGGAAATTTGGTGGTGTTCAGCTGACCAACTGCCTGCACAAGCTCATCCAAGAGATATGGGATGCCCAGAAAGTACCTCAAGACTGGAAGGATGCAAGTATTGTGCCTTTGTTCAAGAAAGGTGACAGGAAGGATTGTGGAAATTACCGAGGTATATCACTACTAGCCACTGTTGGTAAGCCTCTCTCACGTGTACTACTTAACAGACTCAGTGAACACATCTCGCAGAATGTACTACCGGAAACCCAGTGCGGCTTTAGAAGTGGAAGAAGCAGAATGGACATGATTTTCTGCTTGAAACAGGTTCAAGAAAAGTGTATCGAACAGAACATGCCGCTTTATGTAGTCTTCATAGACTTCAGTAAAGCCTTCGATACTGTTTCGCGACAAGGACTTTGGCAGGTACTCAAGAAATATGGTTGTACAGAGAAGTTTGTCAGTCTGATCGAGGCACTCTATACAGGTATGCAAGCAAACGTGGCAATGAGTGGTTCAGTATCTAAAGACTTTTCAGTAAGCAACGGGGTGAAACAAGGGTGTGTGCTGGTACCGACACTCTTCTCGCTATATCTGGCAGCCATGCTTGAGGTGGCCTTCAAAGACACTTCAGAAGGAGTATACATTCAAACAAGGAAAGAAGCAGACTTGTTCATTGTGGCACAGTTTAAAGCCAAGAGTAAGACATCGATAAAGATAGTAAGAGAAATGCTCTTTGCCGATGACAGTGCTCTAGTTGCACACAGTGTGGAAGATATGCAATCTTTAGTGGAGAAATTTGCAAGAGCAGCTAGCCAATTCAGCCTCCAAATCAACATCAAGAAGACAGAGTGCCTTTATCAGCCACCAAAGTTCCAATTATCAACATCACTACCAGAAGAGATCAGCATTGGTACAGAGCCACTAGTCAAGTGCAAGACTTTCAAGTACCTAGGGAGTACTGTTTCAGAGATTGCTAGGCTGGAGGATGAACTATCTCTCAGAATGGGAAGAGCGAGCGCTGTGTTTGGAAACTTGAGGGAGAGACTGTGGAACAATCGACATGTGTCTATCCGTGTGAAATGCAAAGTGTACAGAGCGACAGTATTGGCTACTCTATTGTACGGTGCTGAAACTTGGACTGTCTATAGAGTGCAGGTGAAGAAACACCACGCGTACATGATGAGACACTTTCGAGCCATAATGAACATCTCATGGACAGACAAGATAACCAACATAGAAGTGGAGAAACAAGCTGGTCTACCATCAATGAAGGACATGCTAATACAGACAAACCTGAGATGACTCAGACATGTTGAGAGGATGGACCACCAGTGTCTCCCTCGGCAGTTACTCTACTCACAGTTATGCGAGGGCAAACGTAATCAGGGTAGACCAAGGCTCAGATTTAAAGACACTGTAAAAAGAAACTTGAAGAAGTTGGACATAGACAGGAGTTCCTGGCAGCAGAAGGCTAAGGACAGAGCTGTATGGAGGAATCTGATCAGACCTAAATGAAACAGTCATCGTTGCCCATGACAGACTGCTATGATGATGATGATCTGGAAATGGTGGCAAATTAAAAGTTGGAAAAATATATAGAGAATGAATAGAAAATGGTCACTCACAGCAGAAAAAATGTGTTTGGTGGACACGCCCCCTTATGCTTCTGTGTCAAAACAATGGTGTACCCAATGGAGTAGCTACATTGTACCCCACTACTTGCAGAAATGTAACTACACTTTGCCATGATGCAAATTGCAAGAGCTGTGTTTGGTCCACTCTTCCTCCATCTACACATTTCGTAGTCCATGCTTTAAAATTTTGTTTTGCTTCCATTTTTATTAGAAATTTATTTACAGCAGGAAAAATAAACATTGAACACGTCAACATTTTTCTCAGTAAACATATTTCTGATGGAGCCATTGACTTGAGATTTTCACCAGATATCAGTAACAACCTATATATACAAAGAAATCAAGGCAACTGTGTTCACAAAACAAGTTATATTTATTAAAATGGAATGGCAGAGGGAATAAGTATTGAACAGGCTTGATGAAATTCATGTAATATTTAGTAGACAAGCCTTTGTTGGTAATAACATCTAGACGCCTCCTATAGAGAAACTAGGCACAGGTATTGCTCAGGAGTGATTTTAGCCCATTCTTTCACACAAACTGTCTTCAGATCTTGAAGGTTCTATGGGTGTCTTCTGTGAACTCTGACCTTTAGTTTGTTTCATAGATTTTCAATTGGATTCAGGTCAGGTGACTGACTGGACCATTCTAGCATCTTTATTTTCCTTCTCTGGAGCCAGTTGAGAGTTTCCTTGGCTGTGTGTTTGGGATCATTGTCTTGCTGAAATGTACATCCTCGTTTTATCTTCAGCATCTTGGCAGATGGCAACAGGTTCTTATCAAGATGTTGCTGTACATCTACATGTTGCTAGTTGCTAGATGTTGCTAGTCTTCTTTCCTTCAGTTATATAAAGTCTGCCTGTACCATGTGCTGAAAAACACTCCCACACCATGATGGGATGTGTAGTGTCATTTCTCCTCCAAACATGCTGTGTGTTGTGGCATCCAAAAAGTTCAGTTTTGGTCTCATCTGACCAGACTATATTCTCCCAGTGTTTTACTGGCTTGCCCAAATGTTGTGCAGCAAACTTTAAATGAGCTTCAACAAGCTTTTTCTTCAGCAATGGAGTCTTGTGAGGTGAGCGGGCATAGAGCCCATGTTGGTTAAGTGCATTACTTATTGTTTTCTTTGAAACAGCAGTAACTGCTAACTCCAGGTCTTTCTAGAGCTGTGGAGTTCTCCATAAGTGGTCTTTGGCTCTTGGATAACTCTTGTGATAATTCTTTTGACTTCTCTGTCAGAAATCTTGCAAGGAGCTCCTGGTCATGGCCAGTTTATGGTAAAATGATGTTCATTCCACTTCCGAAGGATGGCTCCAGCAATGCTCACTGGAGCATTCAGCAGTTTAGAAATGTGCCTGTAACCAATGCCATCATTATGTTTTGCAACAATAAGGTTGCGAAGGACTAGAAAGAGCTCTTTGCTTCAACCCATCATGAGTTCTTTGTGGTGTGACAATCTGATGTTCACAGACCTTTTTAAAGGCTATCAGTCAGGACTTAACCAGCTGAAATTAATTTGCACTGATGGAGGATGAGATGGCTTCCTAAATTCTGATGGATTTTAGCTGGTTTCTTGGCTTTCTGTGTCTTCTTGCACCAGTTTTTCTTCATGTGTTCAATACTTATTCCCTGTGTCATTCCACTTTATTAACCCTTTAAATAGACAGATTTCCACGCACCCCTAGTGGCACAGCACAGCAACTGCGCCTGTCAACTGTATCTGTCATCATAGCTGGCCCCAGCTGTACTGTGGATTTGTACTGATTTCCCAGTTCAGAAGGTGGCAGACACGCGTTGGAAGAATCATGGCTCACATGGAATACACCAAAGAAGAAGAAATCCTTATTCTTCTTTGTCTTTTACCTGATTTGAGCTTACAAGACCAATATGGCCACCGTGCATCGTCATGCACTGTCAGATGAAACTGTGTCATACACGAAAACTAGCCGCAGAATACAAATGAAATTGACGTGGGATAATCAATAATAAATGACTGACAGAACACAAAATAACGACCACGATGGATGAAAACAAACTGACCACGCCAACGGGCGAGCCCCCCTTTGTCAGCGGTGAGTGACGAATTTCTTTGTTTCTTTACATTGTACTGATTTTCTGGTTCATATACTTTGAAGATAAGATAACAACATACCCCGGTAGAAAAAAACGGTGTCAAAAAACAGAACCATTCTTTGTGTAAATATGTCCAAAGTCCACTTTTGACTGAGTTATGTGATTCAATATAGCTGCCGCATCATTATGCAAATTAGATACGTAAATTTATTCCTATCTGAAACTTTGGATCATATTCTACATCTTTCTAATTGACAGTAAGCCATTATCTCTTGCAACTTTCAAGTTATAGCCTTGGAAATCTGAACTATTTTTTGACATAAAATCTTTACCACTCTTGACCACTAGGGGTTATGTTGCCAAATGGCGCCTGGGACAGTTGTGAATACAGTTGCCTTGATATCTTTGTATGTATGGGTTACTTGTGTTGTTACTGATATCTGGTCAAAATCTCAGGTCAATGGCTCCATCAGAAATATGTTTAATGAGAAAAATGTTGAGGTCTTAAATACTTATTTTGCCCTCTGTATATTCATTTCATTTATGAAAAAGCTGAATAATAAAATGAAAACTTATGTCAGAGAAAATTCTTCACAGCAATGTGTAACTGAGCAAAGCGTCTTTTTTCCTTTGTTTAACGGAACTCACATTATCAAGTAATCAAATTTATCCAAATGGGCAGAAATGTTTCATTTTACCACACATAGTTAATACATGGCAGTCTAATAAGTGACAGAAGTAGCACGGGCAGCACGGTGGTGCAGTGGTTAGCACTGTTGCCTTACAGCTAGAAGGTTCCTGGTTCGAATCCCCAGGCTGGCAGGGGTTGGAACCTTTCTGTGTGGAGTTTGCCTGTTCTCCCTGTGCTGCGTGGGTTTACTCCGGGGGCTCCGGTTTCCTCCCACAATCCAAAGACAAGCATGTTAGGTTAACTGGCTGTTCTAAATTGTCCCTAGATATCTGTTTCCTATAGGCCCTTAGAATAGAGGGTTAGTATTAGTGAAAGCGCTTTGAGTGGTCTTTGTGACTAGAAAAGCGCTATATACAGTGGGGCAAAAAAGTATTTAGTCAGCCACCAATTGTTCAAGTTCTCCCACTTAAAAGATGGGAGAGGTCTCCAATTTTCATCATAGGTATACCTCAACTATGAGAGACAAAATGAGAAAAAAAAAATCCAGAAAATCACATTGAATGATTTTTAATGAATTAATTGGTAAATTCCTCAGTAAAATAAGTATTTGGTCAATAACAAAAGTTTCTCTCAATACTTTGTTATATACCCTTTGCTGGCAATGACAGAGGTCAAACGTTTTTTGTAAGTCTTCACAAGGTTTTCACACACTGTTGCTGGTATTTTGGCCCATTCCTCCATGCAGATCTCCTCTAGAGCAGTGATGTTTTGGGGCTGTTGCTGGGCAACACAGACTTTCAACTCCCTCCAAAGATTTTCTATGGGGTTGAGATCTGGAGACTGGCGAGGCCACTCCAGGACCTTGAAATGCTTCTTACGAAGCCACTCCTTCATTGCCCGGGCGGTGTGTTTGGGATCATTGTCATGCTGGAAGATCCAACCACATTTCATCTTCAGTGCCCTTGCTGATGGAAGGAGGTTTTCACTCAAAATCTCACAATACATGGCCCCATTCATTCTTTCCTTTACATGGATCAGTCGTCCTGGTCCCTTTGCAGAAAAACAGCCCCAAAGCATGATGTTTCCACCCCCATGCTTCACAGTAGGTATGGTGTTCTTTCTCCTCCAAACACGACAAGTTGAGCTTTTACCAAAAAGTTCTATTTTGGTTTCATCTGACCATATGACATTCTCCCAATCCTCTTCTGGATCATCCAAATGCTCTCTAGCAAACTTCAGATGGGCCTGGACATGTACTGGCTTAAGCAGGGGGACACATCTGGCACTGCAGGATTTGAGTCCCTGGCGGCATAGTGTGTTACTGATGTAGCCTTTGTTACTTTGGTCCCAGCTCTCTGCAGGTCATTCACTAGGTCCCCCCATGTGGTTCTGGGATTTTTGCTCACCGTTTTCGTGATCATTTTGACCCCACGGGGTGAGATCTTGCGTGAAGCTCCAGATTGAGGGAGATTATCAGTTGTCTTGTATGTCTTCCATTTTCTAATAATTGCTCCCACAATTGATTTCTTCACACCAAGCTGCTTACCTATTGCAGATTCAGTCTTCCCAGCGTGGTGCAGGTCTACAATTTTGTTTCTGGCGTCCTTTGACAGCTCTTTGGTCTTGGCCATAGTGGAGTTTGGAGTCTGACTGTTTGAGGTTGTGGACAGGTGTCTTTTATACTGATAATGAGTTCAAACAGGTGCCATTAATACAGGTAACGAGTGGAGGACAGAAGAACCTCTTAAAGAAGAAGTTACAGGTCTGTGAGAGCCAGAAATCTTGCTTGTTTGTAGGTGACCAAATACTTATTTTACCGAGAGATTTACCAATTAATTCATTAAAAATCCTTCAGTGTGATTTTCCGGATTTTTTTTTTCTCATTTTGTCTCTCATAGTTGAGGTATACCTGTGATGAAAATTGGAGACCTCTCTCATCTTTTAAGTGGGAGAACTTGCACAATTGGTGGCTGACTAAATACTTTTTTGCCCCACTGTAAGTGCAGGTTAGTTAGTTAGAAGTATCATTTATCACTTTTTTTAAATGTGTCTACATTCCATCAGTTTATTTGGTGAGCCACTTGGCCTTATTTTGAAGGGTTGCAAGACTGGATAAGAGCTCTTATTTTGAAAGTTTGTTTGCTAAGTTTGTTCATGAACGAACGTGCAAAGTCCAGACTTGAAATGTTTATCCTGTTAGAAAAATACCCGATTCTTTGATTAAAAGATCAATACCTTTTTTCTCAGCTCCATCGACGGTAATGGTGAGTTAAATTTGTGTGTATTTTGAAAACAAAGTCTTATCTGGAAATTCTGACAAATTAAAAGTTGGGAAAATATGGTGATACAATGATACAAGCCTTTTAGTTTCACTTAATATTGACCGGTGGAGCTGAAACAGACAGGCGGACAGATCCACACAGAGACGCATTGAATGATTACCGTATGCCTCCATTCACCAAGGCATAACTAGAAATTTTGGGATGTCCACTTTTAATTATTAATTTTATAACACTGCTTTTACATGAGTAGAATTTCTGGCTAATATACCCACCTCTGATTATATAATTTAAGTATGCATGAGTTAATTACTATCATGAATGTTTTTCCCTTGTCTTTCCTACTCTTTCTGAATGGAAAAAAGAAACACTATGATAAAAATAAAAAAAATATACATGTTAGTGTCATTTAAGTAAACCATGTAAAAAATCATACAGGACAAAACATGACACTTGGTATTTTCTAACTTGTTTGTATACCACCATAGACGGAGAGATACAAAATAAGACAGGGCTCAGAGAAGGAAAGATGAGACAAAAGAGAGGAGCCAAGGAGAGGAAAATGTTCAGGCAGAGGGTTCAGGAGAGGAAGGAGAGAAGGATGACACCAGTAAAAAGTCCAATCACAGGACGTCTGGGTGGGACCCCAACTGGCCCAATATTCCAACATTCAAGCCTTGGTTGTACAATACTTCAAATGGTATAAGTTCCATATGCAAAGTTACTATGCAAAATTAAAAAAAAATAGTATAAAATTAACATATTCCAGTTACAATAGTGTCATGTGTTTTCTGCCCCCTCCCTCCCCCCCTCGGAAAAATATGTTGCCACCACACCAAGGTCTTTAAGCCAGAGGAAACACTGTGTTCCTGAGCTCACATAGTAACATCCTTTACAAAATGATGTCCAGTTTTTAGTGTAGTGCCATCTGAGTGATTGAAGGTCACGGGCATTCAGTGTTGGTTTTTGACCTTGTCATTTACGTGCAGAAATTTTTCCAGATTTTGTGAATTTTTTTGAAGATATTATGGACTGTAGATAATAAAATCCCTAAATTCTTTGCAACTATATATTGAGAAACATTCTTAAACTGTTGGACTATTTGCCCCCACAGTTCTTCACAAAGTGGTGAACCTCGCCCCATACTTTCTTGTGAAGGACTGAGCCTTTCAGGGATGCTCCTTTAATACCCAATCATGACACTCACCTGTGGAATGGGAAATCGTAAATGGCATTCACTGACACACGTGGACAAAATTGTTGGTACCCCTCTGTTAATGAAAGAAAAACCCACAATGGTCACAGAAATAACTTGAATCTGACAAAAGTGGTAATAAATAAAAATTCTATGAAAATTAACCAATGAAAATCAGACAATGGTTTTGAATTGTGGTTCAACAGAATTATTTTAAAAAACAAACTCATGAAACAGACCTGGACAAAAATGATGGTACCCCTAGAAAAGATTGAAAATAATGTGACCATAGAGACATGTTCAACCAAGATGTGTCCTCTAATTAACATCACAGGTGTCTACAAACTTGTAATCACTCAGTCGGCCTATTTAAAGGGTGACAAGTAGTCACTGTGCTGTTTGTTGACATGGTGTGTACCACACTAAACATGGACCAGAGGAAGCAAAGGAGAGAGTTGTCTCAGGAGATTAGAAAGAAAATTATAGACAAGTGTAACGCTCACTAATACCTACTCACTTTAGGTGTAGTACCAAAAAAAAAAAAAAATAATTGGGCCAGATCAGAAGATTACAGGTTTGTAGGAGCCTGGGAGGTGCAACAATAGATGACACAACACACGGTGTATAGAACTTACAACTATGTGTATTTTTACAAATATGTACACATAAACCAAAAAAAAAAATACAGCCCTTGTCACAATAAAAAATAAAATACCCAAAATGTATTTACAATGTTTACAGTTTCTAGAGTCCTTTCCAGGTGATCAATTAGACCACTTCTAGTGGTCAAGCTGATTCAGGCTTCGGCTTGCCATCCAGATCTGGAGAATCACTCTCTTTTGGTCCAACCAGTCCAAACAAAAAAAACCTGACCACGCTAGGTGACGCGTGCGTCAATGGGATTCCCGCACTCAACGGCGTCGACAGCCTTTGTATTCCAATCAATTCCAAGGGTTTTATCTGGGCAAAGGCTGCTACTAGCATGTTAGCTCTCCGTCTCAGCAAGGAGTCGCGCTTCCTTGTTGGTGTCTCTGCCGTGACTAAGAGCATTCTGCAGATCACACCAAAACCGAGCGAGAAAGTGCGTGACCCCGTTGGCTGGCGGAACCCCATTGGCTTTTGCTGCCCAGCTAACAACGCAGCCATTGGTCACCCAAAACGCCAAATAAAACTATCGGGAACATTATCAAAACTTTCCAAAGAATGTTCCTAACTATTTATAAACATATATTTATGAACTTATATTTATCTATATATTTATCTCCAAAATATCCCTTCCCATTGTGAAATGAGTGTTTGTTTGTTTTTTTTAAAACTTTATCGATATTTACATGTTTATTCGTGTTTTTAACACTGGGCTACACTATCCCCCCTTAGAATCATGCAAGTCCCTTTGCATGGGATTAGCTAGATATTAAAGACAAGGGAACCAGTGTTCATGGGGATAATTTTAGGATCTTTCTCTGTTAAGGCTCTGATAAAAGCCAGGTTTAGTCCTTGAAACAGGGACTGGGCAACAGTTATGAGAGGGTTTCCCAACTGACTATACTGTAGTCTTTCTGGCTGGGAGGTTGTCCTCTCGGAACGTCTCACAGTCTTTGGGATCTCTTTTTCAGGTTCTTTTTCTTCCACAGGTTCATCACAGGTACTTTTATCAGGTGAGTTGGTTTCACTTTCAGTTCCATTCTCATTGTTTGATTGTTCCACATTTGTTTCAGTTTCCTCCAGGTTTCCATCATTCGGTAAGTTGTCGCATCTAGGTGAAGTGACATTTTCTATTTGGTTGTCATTCTCAGGTGAGTGAGTTTCAGCAGGAATTTCACCTTTAAAGAATGTCTTTGGATGGGGAATTTCATAAACTCGAGTGAGCTTTATGGGTGTTTGGATTGGTTCTTCTCTGTACCAATAGACATCTTCATTTTCCGGTTCTGAATTCTCACATTCATCACTTTGTTCAGGTGATTGTCTTGTCTTAAGTTGGTGGACATGTTTTGGTTGGACAGGTTCTTCTTCAACAGGGGCAAGAAAACCACAGGGGAGCAAGAGGTCGCGGTGAACGGTGCGAACAGGACCATCTTTTGTCTCAGGTTTTATGGTGTAAACAGGCAAGTCACCTGCTTTGCTCACCACAATGTGAATTTCAGCTTCCCACCTGTCTGCTGTTTGTGCTTGCCTCTGAGGCAGACTGCACGTACCAAAACTCTGTCGCCTGGTTCTAGTTTTGAGGGTTTCACTCGCATATCAAATCTTGTTTTGTTTCTTTCAGCCATCTTGTTAGCATTTTCTGTTGCTAGTTTGTAGCTTTCTTGTAGAGTTGTCTTCAGTTTTTCAATGTACTGGGAATGTGACTTGAAACTTTTGTTGCGAAACGGGAGCCCAAATGCAAGGTCGATGGGCAATCTCGGCTGACGACCGAACATTAACTCATACGGGGCAAAACCAGTAGTGTCATTCTTCGTACAATTGTACGCATGTACAAGTGGTTTTACATAGCTGTGCCAATGAGTTTTGTTCTTTTCCTCCAGAGTACCCAGCATGCTCAGTAACGTTCTATTGAAACATTCTACCGGGTTACCTCTGGGATGATAGGGTGTCGTCCGGATTTTGCGAATGCCCATGATTTTGCAAAGTTCTTTTATAATATGGGACTCAAAATCGGGACCCTGATCACTATGTAACCATTCGGGTAACCCGTAGTGGACTATAAAGTTGTCCCAAAGTGCCTTTGCAACGGTCTGAGCTTTCTGATTGCTGGTAGGGATATAGCATATTTTGTGAAATGATCAGTTAGCACAAGCACATCCTTTGTGTTGCTTTGATCGGGCTCAATGGACAGGAAATCCATACAGACAAGTTCGAGCGGTCGGGTGGACTTGATATTGACAAGCGGAGCAGCTCATTCTGGAGCGGTTTTACGTCTTACGCAGTGATTACATGTCTTGATCTTCTTTTCAATATCTGCCGCCATGCGAGGCCAATAGAACCTTGTTCTGGCGAGATCCAAAGTACGCTCTGTGCCTAAATGGCCCATGTCACAGTGGAGGCTTTGAAAGACTGAATCGCGGAGTTGTTCAGGTAAGACGAGCTGGTAAGTAACATTTCCTCCGTCTTGACGAGTGCGGTAGAGGATGTTATTGCACATTGCACACATTGCACACATTGCACATTTCAAGTCGACTGAGCTCTCGGAGTAACAAGTTGATGTCAGGAAATTCAGTTCGTACAGTTGGTGGAACTTTTAGTCCAGTTTCAATTTGTGCAATCACTTCTCTTAAACAGGGGTCAGTTCTTTGTTCGTTTTTGATCAGTTCAGGAGTCATGTGGAGTACAACTGGAAGACCACCACAGCCATCTTCATAGGTATAGCCATCTGGAATGGCGGCTACAGAGATGGCTAACGAGTGAACCAAAGGGAAGGTGTTGTCTGGAGAGCTACAGACAAGGTGTTTTTCACATATAGCAGACACTACCTCGGAACTTAAACTGTTCTCAGGAAGAGACAAGTGAGTTTGAGTGAACTGCAGTATGCGGTCAAGCTCCTTTTGGGACACTACGTCATTAAGTAACTCGCCATGTGGCCGTCTAGAGAGGCCATCTGCATCTGAGTTAAGCTTGCCTGCTCTGTATTGGAGCTTAAAGTTAAACGTCGACAGAGCAGCTAGCCACCTATAACTCATGGCATCCATCTTAGCAGTAGTTAAGATGTACGTCAGGGAGTTACTGTCTGTCACGACAGTAAAATGATTGCCATATAAATAGTCTGCGAACTTCTCCGTTACTGCCCATTTTAGAGCTAAAAATTCTAATTTATGGGCGGGGTAACGGGACTCACTTCTAGACAACCCCCAGCTTGCATAAGCTGTGACCCTAATCTGGCCCTCCTGCTCTTGATAGAGGGCGGCGCCAAGCCCTGTAGTGCTGGTGTCAGTATGGAGTGTATATGGCAACTGAGGGTCAGCGAAACCCAGGACAGGCGCAGTACTGAGCTTTTCAATGATGGTTTTGAATGCAAGATCACAGGAAGAAGTCCATTGCTCGCCAAACGGTGTCTTTGGGTCGTGGTACTGGGCAGGCTTAGCTTTGTGCTTTGTGCTCTTTTGCAAAGGACGGTAGCCTGCTGTTAAGTCAGTGAGAGGCTTAACGATGCTGGAATAGTTCTTAATGAACCGCCTATAGTACCCTGAAAAGCCTAAGAACGAGCGGAGCTGTTTGAGATCACGGGGCACAGGCCAGGTACTTAGGGCTTTCACTTTTTCGGGGTCGGTCTCAACTCCTTTACTGGACACAATGTGACCAAAGTATCTGACAGAAGTTTGAAAAAATCTGCATTTCTCAGGGGAGAGTTTAAGCCCGTACTCTTTTAGGCGATTAAGAACTTTCATTAAGCGAGCCTCATGTTCTTCGGGCTTCTTGGAGAATACAATGATGTCATCGAGGAACACAATCACCTCATGCAGATTCATGTCGCCCATGCATTTCTATATGAGACGCTGGAACGTGCTGGGGGCGTTTGTAATGCCTTGGGGCATTCTATTCAATTCCCAAAAGCCCATGGGACATACGAACGCCGTCTTTGGTTTGTCCAGCTCCTCTACCTCATTTGGTAGTAACCAGACTTTAAATCGAGGACAGAGAACCACTGCGAACCGGTCAAGGTGGAAAACGTTTCCTCCAAGTTGGGGAGGGTGTAAGCATCTTTTACAGTCTGCATGTTAAGCTTCCTGTAATCAATACAAAGGCGGACATCGCCATTTTCTTTCACACCACTACAATAGGCGAAGAAAATGGGGAAGTGGACTCTCTTATCACGCCTGCTTGTTGGAGTTCTTTGAGATGCTTACAGACCGCTTCCAGGTCATTTGGATGTATGGGACGGGCTCTGTGTTTGAACGGTGTTTCATCTGATAGTTTGTGTGTTTCACTTGATCCGTTTTGCCAAAGTCAAGATTGTTTTGTGCAAATACTTCAGGCATTTGACTGAGTCTTTCTGTTAGGCGCTCTTTCCATTCAGCGCTAATGGGGGAAGAGTCAAAGTTAAACTTCAGAGTGGACTTTGGTTCAGTCTTGGACTTTGTAACTTTCACGGAGTGTTCTTGCGATAGGACTCGTTGATATGCAAAGATTTCTCCAATGACACACTTCTGAGGGATTGTCACGTCATGTTCTGATTCACTGGTGAGTATAACTGGAACAAGGTAAGGTGCTCTTTCAGGTAAGTCTATGAGACATGGTTTTACTAGGATACCACCAGGTAAGGCTGACATTAACGGGTGTTCTAACAAGACAGATTTTTCACTGTTGCCAGCTGACACAGCTACAGCGCCATCTAGAACAACTGTTTGGCCTACAGGAACTAACTGTGGCTCTTTGTTGCGCATGGTCACTAAACCAAGGCTAGTGTCTTTGGACTGTCTGTGCCGTAGCTCAAGGAATTTTAACACTGCCTTATAACCAAGTGACATGGTTGGCTGCAGTTCAGAACATGCATCCGAGTACAGCTCGTAAAGTACATCTAATGTGTTTGTCCCTATTAACACCAAGGACTGATCAGCTGCACCTACATTGGGAACCACTAAGGCAAGTGTTGGCACTTCGGCTTCAATACCGAAAAAGTCTTTTGGGAAAGTGACATGCATTTCAATGTAGCCTAAATAAGGTACACTCTGACCGTTAGCTCCCTCCACTTCTAACAGCTCAAAAAGTGGCTTAATCTCATGGTTGGATAAGTGCCGTCTGTAATAGGACTCAGGGACAGTAGTCACCTGGGAGCCTGTATCTAACAAACAGCTCACAGTACAGCCATTCACTTTCACTTGGGCTGTACTTTTGGTACCAATTAGACCATTAGGAAAGTTAAAGGGGTCTGGTTTGTAATGTGACTTCAGTTTAGCACGTGTCTTGAATGGAGCTTTTGGTTTGGGACGGGTCATCTCTGAACTAGCCTCTGTTTGTCCCGCAACAGGGGTAGACTTCAGCTTTAAGGAAGATTGGTGGTTCCGACTGTCCCAAATCTGTCTTTTTACTCTTAGTTCTTTGCGTTTTGCAGCTACAAGCGCAGGGTTTGGCTCTGACTCACAAGTGGCTACAATATGCCCATTTTCGCCACAGCGGAAGCAATACCATGGTCTGGGCCTAGTACTGGGACGGCTGGACTAAGGTAAGTTTTCAGGTTTGTCATGGTCAGGTTTTTTATTTCCAGATTTCTTAGTTGGGTCTTTCTTCGGTGGTGCTTGTTTCTTTTGTTTCACGACAGCAGCTAATTGGCTTTTTAAATCAGTGACTTGCTTTTTCAGTTCTTTCAGACTGTCAGACTCCACTTCACTATTTGTACTTGTTTCGGTGACTGTTTGTTTGTAGGAAACTGCTTTTGGTTTTGTGGTGCCCAAGTGTTTTTTCATGCGTGTGTTTTTAACTTCTTGTCTGTTTTTGACAGTGCGAAGGTGAAGCAATAATTCTGCATACGCAGGTGGTTGTTTATCTTTTAGTTCCAGCTGTAGCTCCTTTAGCAGATTATCATCCCAGCAGCCTCTGTTAAACTGCTTGAGAAGCTGTTTGTCCACTTCCTGTGGCTCTAGTCCGCCTCTACGCACTGTGAGATTGAGTGCCACCTGCAAACGATGCAGATATGCAGAGGATTTTTCTCCAAAATTTTGGAAAGTGTTCATGAATCGCACAAGCAGTTCCTCACCGTCTTCAACAGTCCCAAAAGCTGAGTCCAAAAGCTTGAGATAGTCGGCAGAGGTGGCTTCAGGCCCAAGAGAGCGAATAACATCAGACGCAGGAGCAAGAAGACTTTCAAAGATCTTGCGAGATTTTTCCAAGTCAGACAAAGAAGTATCTTCCATCTTAAGGTCAACATGTGAACGCCATGTTTCATAATCAGCTTCAGCATACAGTCTTGGCGTTTTGCCAGAGAAAGCTCTTATTCTCAAAGAGGAATGGGCGTTTAACGGCTTCTCTGCATTTTTAATGACTTGCTCGACTACGATTTTCTGAACCTCGGGTGGGTTAAGATCAGCTGGGCTCAGCACCTGAGGTGTTAAGTTTGGTCTAAAAGGGCTTTGAAAGAGTGCTTGAGTGGTTTTAGGGGTGTGAGGCACTTCAACTTGGAGTGAAGGAGAGACTCCACTTTGTGTGGGTTCTACAGTAAGGGAAGCAGGATCAATGTCAGCAGAGACCGTTTCAGCTGTCTCAGCAGCTTCAATAGACTTCCCTATTTTGGACATAACCTCCTTCAGCACCTCTTCAAAACCTTTTCCACTTAGCTTAGCTAAACCCCTCAGGTTGCTAAGATAAGCCTCAGTAACACTGCCCCCTACAGTTTTAGTGTAGAGATCAGTTACAGTTTGAATGCAGTATTTAATCTCAGGATTGTCAGTGGATGGAAAGGAGCACGGCAACGTAGGTGCTAATGCTTCAATGCTAAATCCAGATTTGAACTCTACAATATGACTTTTGTCAAAGTCAGATGAGTTATCATTAATGGTAAGCACCCTACGAATAGTGCCATGTTGCTCTAGAAATTCAAAAATGTCTGAGTCTTTCTCTTTGTCAACAATATCACTGACAATGACTGCATTAGGTATTTTGACACCATACTTTTCCACAAAATCCATTTTGGCCGTATATCAACTGTTTAGTCAGGGGTCAAAACAGAATCCTCATCTGTTGTGCCACACTCCAGGCTCCTGGCTGGCTCGCCAGATTTTTATTTGTAACCCTCACTAACACCTACTCACTTTAGGTGTAGTACCAAAAAAAAAAATAATAATAATTGGGCCAGATCAGAAGATTACAGGTTTGTAGGAGCCTGGGAGGTGCAACAACAGATGACACAACACACGGTGTATAGAACTTACAACTATGTATATTTTTACAAATATGTACACATAAACAAACAAAAAAAATACAGCCCTTGTCACAATAAAAAATTAAAAATAAAATACCCAAAATGTATTTACAATATTTACAGTTTCTAGAGTCCTTTCCAGGTGATCAATTAGACCACTTCTAGTGGTCAAGCTGATTCGGGCTTCGGCTCGCCATCCAGATCTGGAGAATCACTCTTTTCTGGTCCAACCAGTCCAAACAAAAAAAACCTGACCACGCTAGGTGACACGTGCGTCAATGGGATTCCCGCGCTCAACGGCGTTGACAGCCTTTGTATTCCAATCAATCCCAAGGGTTTTATCTAAGCAAAGGCTGCTACTAGCATGTTAGCTCTCCGTCTCAGCAAGGAGTCACGCTTCCTCGTTGGTGTCTCTGCCGTGACTAAGAGCGTTCTGCAGATCACACCAAAACCGAGCGAGAAAGTGCGTGACCCCGTTGGCTGGCGGAACCCCATTGGCTTTTGCTGCCCAGCTAACAACGCAGCCATTGGTCACCCAAAACGCCAAATAAAACTATCGGGAACATTATCAAAACTTTCCAAAGAATGTTCCTAACTATTTATAAACATATATTTATGAACTTATATTTATCTATATATTTATCTCCAAAATATCCCTTCCCATTGTGAAATGAGTGTTTGTTTTTTTTTAAAACTTTATCGATATTTACAATTTTATTTGTGTTTTTAACACTGGGTTACACAAGCATGTTAAAGGTAAAGGCTATAAGACCATCTCCAAGAAGCTTGATGTTCCTGTGACTACAGTTGCACATACTATTCAGAAATTTAAGATCCACGGGACTGTAGCCAATCTCCCTGGAAGAAAAATGGAAGAGACGGATAATACAAATAGTAACAAAAGAGCCCAGAACAACCTCTAAACACATTCATAGTGAACTCCAAGGTCAAGGTACATCAGTGTCAGATCGCACCATCCGTCGTTGTTTGAGCCAAAGTGGACTTCATGGGAGACGACCAAGGAGGACACCACTGTTGAAAACAAATCATAAAAAAGCCAGACTGGAATTGGCCAAACTGCATGTTGACAAGCCACAAAGCTTCTGGGAGAATGTCCTATGGACAGATGAGACAAAACTGGAACTTTTTGGCAAGGCACATCAGCTCTATGTTCCCAGACGCAAAAATGACGCATATCAAGAAAAGAACACTGTCCCTACTGTGAAACATGGAGCAGGTTCTGTTATGTTCTGGGGCTGCTTTGCTGCATCTGGCACAGGATGTTTTGAATCTGTGCAGGGTACAATGAAATCTCAAGACTATCAAGGTATTCTAGAGAGAAATGTGCTGCCCAGTGTCAGACAGCTTGGTCTCAGTCGCAGGTCATGGGTCTTGCAACAGGATAATGACCCAAAACACAGAGCTAAAAACACCCAAGAATGGCTAAGAGCGAAACATTGGACTATTCTGAAGTGGCCTTCTATGAGCCCTGATCTAAATCCTATTGAACATCTGTGGAAGGAGCTGAAACATGCCGTCTGGAGAAGGCACCCTTCAAACCTGAGAGAACTGGAGCAGTTTGCTCATGAGGAGTGGGCCAAAATACCTGCTGAGAGGTGCAGAAGTCTCATTGACAGTTACAGAAATGGTTTGATTGCAGTGATTGCCTCACAAGGTTGTGCAACAAAATATTAAGTTAAGGGTACCATCATTTTTGTCCAGGCCTGTTTCATGAGTTTGTTTTTTTTTAAATAATTCTGTTGAACCACAATTCAAAAGCACTGTCTGATTTTCATTGGTTAATTTTCATAGAATTTTTATTTATTACCACTTTTGTCAGATTCAAGTTATTTCTGTGACCATTTTGGGTTTTTCTTTCATTAACAGAGGGGTACCAACAATTTTGTCCACGGCTGTATATAGCGCTTTTTCCCCCTCATCTCTAGAAGACCAAAGCAGTTTACAGATACTGCTTTCCACCCATTCACACACTGATGGTGGCGTAGCTGCCATACACCGGCGCTAGCCTGACCCACCAGGAGCAACTGGGGGTTCAGTGTCTTGCTCAAGGACACTTCAACATGCAGACTGCAGACAGAGTGGGAATCGAACCCCTGACCCTCCGATCAGTAGTTGGCCACAGTACATCTGTGCCACAGCCACCCTATGTTCTGGAATGTTCCTGAAAGGAGTTTTTTTTTGTTTGTGTGTTTGTTTTTAGCATTCGTCAACTGTTCCATTCTTTTGTTACCCCTGTCCCAGCTGTTTTGGAATATGTTACAGGAATCAAATTCAAATGAGCGAATATTTGCAACAAAACAATAAAGTTTATCAGTTTGAACACTAATTATATTGTCTTTGTAGTATATTCAGTTGAATATAGGTTGAAAAGGATTTTAAAATCATTGTATTTTGTTTTTATGTTTTACACAATGCGCCAGCTTCACCAGAATTGGGATTGTACTAGGGGTCACCAACAGGCAGAGCACGGTGCAGATACCAGTGTCGTCCTATCTGGATCCAGAGCTGTAGTCTGCAAATCATGTTTTTTTTTTTTTACCTTCGCCAAGGGAGGAGGTAATGTATTTAGTGGTGTTTGTTGGTTTGTCTTGTGGTTTGTCTGTTACCAACATTACTCAAAAAGTTATGAACCGATTTTGATGAAATTTTCAGGAAAGGTATATACTGGCATGGGGAACAGATGATTAGATTTTGGTGATGATCTGAGAGTGCATACCTCCACCAAGGGCTTTGTTTGCATTTGTGCAGCAAGATTACACAAAAACTACTGGATGGATTTGGATGAAATTTTCTCAGAGCTGGTTCTTGGGCTAGAGAGGAACCCATTACATTTTGGTGATGATCTGAGAGTGCATACCTCCACTAAGGCTCTTATCTTCTCACAGAGTTTTAGCAACAATACTCCAAAACTACTTAAATGGATTTGGATGAAATTTTCACCAGAGGTGGTTCTTGGGCTACAGACCAACCCATTACATTTGGAGGTGATCCATGAGGGATGGACGGAGCTTGGCGGAGGTATGCACTCTGAGTGCTTTTCTAGTTTTTTTAAAATTTGGCAGAGTTTACAATTTTACCAGCGCTTTTCCTGCATTTATTGTAACCTGGGTTAGCTCGTGCATAGATCCTTCTGCTTTGACAGTGAGGGAAAAACTACACAGAAACATGGCTGCAAGCAGAGATGAGGGAGAGAAATCCTGTCAGTCAAATAATGCTTTTATCTGGGAGTGGATAGATTCTATGTTCATCGTTTAGTTCTTCTTGGAGCACTTGAGGCATAACAGCTCAAAGCCGTTACTGTCCACCTAGGTGTGTGTTTTTCTACTTCCAATTCATTGTCTGTGTTGGACGCCTGGCAATGCATTCTTGAAGTCTAGAATTTTAAACTGTCACGTGGCAGTGCCCACTCCTTCATTTGCATAAAGCCACAGGGCTCTCTATGCAAATGATGAACAGGCATGTGGAGGCGATCGCTTCAGGGAGCTCATGCTGGACTTTTAAAATAGTGGTTGGTAGAGAAAAGTAAACATATTAAGCAACTACACCATTTATTTTTTGCCTCGGTTGTTTTCAGAAACATGTTTTGCTGTCTACTTTAGAAGATATAGGAGAAAGTTTATCATCCTGGCACTGTGGAGGAACAAATAAGTTCAGGCGATAATGCGACGAGCTGGAAGATTTCAAAGTTTTATTTCCTCCATCATCATGAGACACACTGTAGTGCTGTGCGCAGTGTTGTGCTGTTTGTGTGTGCGTCCTCTTGAGGCATGTATAGCAAGCTCTTTTATACATGTTACACAAAGAGAGAATGCATGGCACATTTACATATTGCTATACATATCAGTCAATACATATCAATCGCATGACCAACTGGCGCCCGGATGTCTTCTCCTTAATTCGGGGATGTATAACAATAGTACATTGTTCTGGTTGTTCCCCCAGCGGTTCTCTGTCTGTATGCAATCCCTGCTGAGCGTGAATAGTATCAGTCTGCATAGTGCTGGGTCACCACACGGCTCCCCCAGAATGCTCAGAAGGGGCTGTGACCCCCCCCCCCCCCCCACCGTTTGGCTCCAGCTCTGGTAGAACTGTGGGAGGGCATGCCAGTCCGCGGGGGGATGGAGGAGGGGTGGAAAGGGCAGTGTGCTCCGCTCAAGTTCCAGCATGTTGAACGGCCGTGTATCGTGGGCGCACGGGGCGGTGTGTTTCGTGCGTAATGGAACAAGACGGCGATCGGCCAGCTTTAGGAAGTGAGGTGCGGGAAAAGCACGGTGCAGGAGGAGGGGGAGGGGGGTGGGAGTAAGCGAGTGCCGGCCCGGGACGTCAAAGGTGTCTGGGCTGCGCAAAAATTGCGTGTGGATCCGCGATGCTGAGGGACTTTCCCGTTAAACCTGGCGATGATCCACAGTGGCTGTGAAAGAAAGAAAGAAAGAAAGAGGAAAAAAAAATATTAAGTTAAGTCACTGACTTCTTGTGCGGGTCCGGTCCAACGAGGATCTGGGGAAGGTGATTGGCCAGTTCCCCGAGGATGCTCAGTGGCTGTGATAAACTGAAGCTGTGTCAGGAACTCGGCAGTTTGGCTTTAGGTACGGGAGCAGCCCTAAAGTCATCGGGGAAAGCAATCGGCAAAATTCCTGTTGTGCGCCGTGGCTGGGAAACCCATACAAAGTCCTGTGTGCGGGCTGCATGTCTGCTTCAGATGCAAGAGCAGCCCTAAAGGTTTCAAGGATGGCGATCGGCCGTGTTCCTTGGGCATGTGCAGCGGCGGAGGGCGATGTAAAAGTCTGTGGAGCCGGTTTGTCCCTGGTGCATGGTGCGCGCCTGGCGCAGTGACCACATAGCTGGCAGTTGCGCTGTCCTCGTAATCCTGCGGTGTGCGTGCGGGACTTCTGTGCACGGGAGGTCCGCTGTCTGGAGTTTAGTCAGAGTTGGGGAGCTCGGTGGAAATCAACGCAGTCGGCGTTGATGATTGTCCCCGTTCAGGCTGCTTCCTTCGTTCGCTCGTGTTGTCTTGGCGCGTTTTGGTCCCAGCGCTACGCTCTGGAGTGCGTTCCGGTGAGGATGAAGAGTTTGCAGGTGTTCTCTTGTCCTCTGGGATCCACAGCGCAGTGAGAGGGAGGAGACGGTCATTCTCCCTCGTCAGGTCACCAGTGTGGAGGTAAAAGATCAGGTGAGGGTCACACCATGACACGTGCTGGGGCTTCCCGTCCGGGTGATCTCTGGGGTGTTTGCCTCGTGTTACATTCTTTGTCAAGGGTCACCAGTGTGGAGGAACAAATAAGTTCAGGCGAGAATGCGACGAGCTGGAAGGTTTCAGAGTTTTATTTCCTCTATCATCATGAGACACACTGTAGCGCTGTGCACGATGTTGTGCTGTGTGTCTTCTTGAGGCATGTATAGCAAGCTCTTTTATACATGTTACACAAAGAGAGAATGCATGGCACATTTACATATTGCTATACATATCTGTCAATACATATCAATCGCGTGACCAACTGGCACCCGGATGTCTTCTCCTTAATCCGGGGATGTCCATACAATAGTCCATTGTTCTGGTTGTCCCCCCAGGGGTTCTCTGTCCGTATGCAATCCCTGCTGAGTGTGAATAGTATAAGTCTGCATTGTGTTGGGTGCCCACAGCACCACCTTTAAGACTGCCCACTAGTGGACGCGTCAACCAGTGACATGCAGCTCGTGTGTTTCGCCAAGCAGCACATACAGTGGATATAAAAAGTCTACACATCCCTGTTCAAATGCCAGGTTTTAGTGATGTAAAAAAACAAGACCAAGATAAACCATTTCAAAACTTTTTCCACCATTAATGTGATCTATAACCTGTACAACCTAATTGAAAAACAAACTGAAATCTTTTAAGGGGAAAAATAAAAAATAAAAAACTTACAATAACCTGGCTGCATAAATATGCACACCCTTAGACTAATTCTTTGTTGCAGCACCTTTGGCTTTTATGACAGCATTCAGTGTTTTTGGGTAGGAGTCCATCAGCGTGGCACATCTTGATGTGGCAATATTTGCCCACTCTTCTTTGCAAAAATGCTCCAAATCTGTCAGATTGCGAGGGCATCTCCTGTGCACAGCCCTCTTCAGATCACCCCACAGATGTTTGATCGGCTTCAGGTTTGGACTCTAGTTGATGATGAGATGAGATGAGATGACATTCAACTTTATTGTCATTACACATGTATGAATACAAGGTAACGAAACGTGACTTGGCATTTGGGCACGCTCTGCAGAGCGCATCCAAGGCCGGGGCAGCCGCTAGGCGCCAGTCATAAAGAAGAAAGGAAAAAAAGAAAAAGAGAATGGATATGACACAGTAGGCGAGAGAAAAAAACATGTTTTATCAGAATGACGCTTGGCAAGTGAGCGAAATTTTGATTGCAGGTAAAAAAACCCTCAATACACATTTAGCAGGAGATCACACACAAAAGTTGAGAGGCAGTGTATTGTATGCATGTAATGTTGTATGCATTGTGTAGTGTAAATGTAACAGTTGTTAGTGAGCAGCAGAGGGCGCCTCCTGGCAGTGGATAGATGTTATAATCATGTGACTTATAAACAAGTCCAGAGTCTATCTCTCTTGCTTGCAGAAGGCACATGGGCATTGTCCTTGAGGGTCCAATCCGCTGATACGACAACAACTGATTGTCGATTGTTTGGGTAGACATAAGAGCCGGTCCTTCCGCTTATCTCAATCAGGAGGAATGTAAACACGGGGCACCAAACAAGGTCAAATCAAATCAGCACAGTGCACTCAGAGAATAGAATTTGTCCTCACCTGTGTAATTCTGTGCTTCCATTATATGTGCAGGCTTAAACTGTTTTTCCATGGAGAGCACAGGGCTCCAGATGTATTCCTCCACTGAATCACTGTCATTCAGTTCACCGTTTGCCGCTACTCGTGCCCTCCCCAACTGGTCGAATTTGATGAAGGAGCTTGCTGGGTCCGCTTTGATCAGCTCTCTCACCTTCCTTCAATTTCTGATGCATCAGGGAACTCCACAGCCAAAAATAGAAGTCCTGAGATCATAACCAATAATGTTTCCACAGACGCATGAATTCCAATGTCCATGAGTCTCCTCGCAGGTTCCAATTCTTGGGCTCCCCCTTGGCCCAATTCTTGTTGAAAAATAGTGACAATAGCACATTTAAGCCGCTTCCAAATCCATAATTTCCGTTTAGATTAAGATTCAGCAGAAGAAGAGCGACTAAACACAGACAAAAACGCAACGTTGCAAAGCTGGGAATAGATCAGGAAGGCAGGAGAGGAGGGAAGAAAAATGCGACTGCTCTCTCTCAAGGCAAGAAGGAAGTTAGTTGAGCCATTCCAGAACCTTAATCTTCTTCTGGTGAAGCCATTCTTTTGTTGATCTGGATGTATGCTTTGGGTCATTGTTGTGCTGAAAGATGAGGTTCCTCTTCATCTTCAGCTTTCTAGCAGAAGCCTGAAGGTTTTGTGCCAGCACTGACTGGTACTTGGAACTGGTCATAATTCCTTCCACCTTGACTAAGGCCCCAGTTCCAGCTGAAGAAAAACAGCACCAAAGCATGACGTTGCCACCACCATGCTTCACTGGTAGATATGGTGTTCTTTTGGTGAGGAGCAGTGTTGTGTTTGTGCCAAATATAGCTTTTGGAATTATGGCCAAAAAGTTCAACCTTGGTTTCATTGGACCATTACACATTTTCCCACATGTGTTTGGGAGCTTTCAAATGTGTTTTTGCAAAATGTAGCCGGGCTTGGATGTTTTTCTTCATAAGATAAGGCTTCTGTCTTGCCACCCTAGACGGGAGATTGTTGCCGCACGTACTAAACAGCTAATACTTGCCAAAAATTCCCGCAGCTCCTTCAATGTTGCTGTTGGCCTCTTGGCAGCCTCCGTTACCAGTTTTCTTCTAGTTTTTTCATCAGTTTTGGAGGGACGTCCAGTTCTTGGTAATGTGACTATTGTACCATATTTTTCTCCACTTGATAATGACTTCACTGTGTTCTATGATATATGTAATGCTGTAGAAATTCTTTTGTACCCTTCTCTTGACAGACACCTTTGAACAATGAGATCCCTCTGATGCCTTGGAAGGTCTCTGTGGACCATGGCTTGTGCTGTAAGATGTGACTACAAAAATGTCAGGAAAAGCCTACTAAATGAACTGAACTTTATTTGGGCTTAATCAGAGACACTTTAAATGGTGGCAGATGTGTGCTGACTCCCATTAACATGAGTTTGAATGTGATCGGTTAATTCTGAAAGCAGCCACATCCCCAGTTATAAGAGGGTGTGCATATTTATGCAACCAGGTTATTGTAAGTTTTTTATTTTTCCTCTTAAAAGATTTCAGTTTGTTTTTCAGTTGGGTTGTTCAGGTTATAGGTCACATTAATGGTGGAAAAAGTTTTACAATGATTGATCTTGATCTCATTTTTTTACATCACAAAAACCTGGCATTTGAACAGGGGTGTGTAGACTTTTTATATCCACTGTACATACGGTCATGTGAAAAAATTAGGATACCCTGTGAAAGCCTGTTTTTTTAATACAAATTTGGACATATGGATATTTAATTTCAATTTTAACAGTACTGGGAGATTCAAGTAATATAACTAAACAATTAATACTGAAGAAAAGACTTTATAAAATTTTCTGTAAAATATAATTCTAAAAACATGCAATTTCTGGTGAGGAATAAATTAGAACACCCCCACATTTATTCCTACTTAAAATGGCTAAAATCACACACAGGTGTATCACATCAGGTGACATGACTAGAACTTCGTTAATCAGCATTTTGAAGGAGGCTTGTCCTATTTAAACCTCAGACATTTAGTTTGGTGTGCTCTTGACTGTTGAAGTGAGAGTGAACACCATGGTGAGATCAAAAGAGCTGTCTGAGGCCTTCAGAAAGATGATTGTAGCAGCTTATGAGTCTGGTAAGGGATTTAAAAAGATCTCAAAAGAATTTGAAATCAGCCATTCCGCTGTCCAGAAAATAGTCTACAAGTGGAGGACATTCAAAACAACTGCCAACATGCCAGATCTGGCCGTCCAAGCAAGTTCAGCCCGAGAGCAGACAAGATGCTAAAAGAAAGAAGTCTCCAAAAACCCTAAAATGTCACCACAGGACCTACAGCAGGCTCTTGGTACTGTTGATGTGAAAGTGCATGCCTCTACAATCAGAAAGAGACTGCACAAGTTTAACTTGCATGGGAGGCATGCAAAGAGGAAACCTTTGCTCTCTAAGAGAAACATGAAGGCCAGAAGTTTGTCAGACAGACAGAACATAGACAGAACAGAACATAGACAAAGACCAGGGGCCTCATGTATAAAGGATTGTGCCACTTTCATACTGAAAGATGGCATACTCCCAAAATTTGAAAAGTAAATGCTCACAAAAATTTTCAGATTTATAAAACTGTGTGCATGCCCGATTCTCTGCTCCTTTTCTTTATACATCCCACCTCATGTGAAATGTCAGTGCACGTGCATGATCTCTTTACTCCGCCTCGGTTCCTCTCACTAATGACTGTAGATGAAGAAAAACATCCCTTCTGTTAAACTGTGATTGCCAATCCTGTGGGAAAGCACAACATAAAAAAAATAATAACTTCACAGAGTGTGATGTTGAGGTGTTGATAACGGAGGTGGAGGTAAGAAAAAAAAAATATTTTATGTTCTGACCCTCCAGAATCAACAATAAACCTAAGTTTACTGAGTGGACTGTGCTACAATGACAGTTCATTCATTATTTTTTTTTTTATTTCTGTCAGATCATAACAAGAAAAGGAAAGAGAAAAAGATAACATATTTCGGACAGAAAGGGTGTAGGCAGAAGCAACAACTTGTGCCTACCCCTCAGTTAATGCAGCTGGCTCAGACTGAAATAAAATAAAATGGTGTTAAAGTTAAAGTCTATAGACTGATCATTATATGGCAGTATGACGGGAAAGCTGACACATGAAAAAAAAAAATGCTGTTAAAGAAAGCCCTCGGTAATCCGCATAGACAGACATGATGTTACTGAGTAAAATAAGTAAATAAAGTAAAGGAAATAAATACTACTGAATACCACTCCAATCTTACAGCTGAGTTTATAGTTGCAAACCAAATCTGTGTCGGAATCCAAATTATGCACAGCAGCCAGGGAGAAGCCTTTAATTTCCAGATTGTAATCTCCAAACAGAGGTATTTTAGACCATGGAAACATCTCTTCACGCTGATACAGCTGCAGATCTTACTTCTGCAGCTACCGGGGTTCACCTGCATACAGTCATGTGAAAAAATTAGGACACCCCATTAAATATTCAGTTCTTTATTAAGAAATGTTTACATATCTATGTCTAACCTTGTTTTTGTTTTATTTGCTTTTTTAACATTTATTTTAGCTATTTTAAGTTGGAATGAATGTGGGGGTGTCCTAAAAAAGGTGGGGGGTGTCCTAATTTATTCCTCACTATTTGTTTAGAATTACATTTTACAGAAAATTTTAAAAAGGCTTTAATTAATTTTTAATTGTTTAGTTGTATTACATGAATCTCCCAGCATTTTTAGCAGTGATATTAAATATCCATATGTCCAAATATGTTAAAAAAAACAACAACAAAAAAACAAAAACACACAGACTTATACAGGGTGTCCTAATTTTTTCACATGACTTTAAATCCGCAATTCAGCTGCCTCGGCACATATTGTGCTGGAGCTGGGGCTTGATTATTGTAGAGTGAATTTTGCTGAACAGACTTCCTGCCCAGGAGAGATGGATTTGTGCATGTTGCCTCGTGAGTCAACTGTATAGTCTGCGGTAAATTATATCATCTATATGTCACATTTACAGAGACGGGATTCAGTTGCCAGTGGTGCTCCTTTTGGACCATGAATGAGACAGGATATATCCGAGTGAAATTAGTTATTATTCATCGGGGTTTCACTGCGCTCAGTAAGCCGAGTTGTGGAGATAAATCTTGTAATAATACTAATCATGTTTTTCAACAGCTAATTCATAGACAATTTTTTTTAAACTGAAGTAGAAATGTTATTTTAACACATTCTGTGAGTTTCAGCTGTTTTGTAGTTTAACAGACCCACCTGATAGAGTCAAACAGAATTTTGTGGAGAGCCGGCAACTTCTCACGACAGGTGGAAACTTTGTGGCTCGGCCAACAGATTCTCATGTTGTTTGTTTTTATACATACCACTTTGTACGTGAAAATCGGCATACGCCGTGTTTTTGTGCATGCACACTGTTTGTACATGAGGCCCCAGGACTTCTGGAATAATGTTCTTTGGACGGATGAGTCTAAAATTAAATTATTTTGACACTAGAACAGAGGACGTGTTTGGCATAGACCAAATACAGCATTCCAGAAAAAGAGCCTCATTCCAACTGTGAAGCATGGAGGTGGAAGTGTCATGGGAGTTGGGGATGCTTTGCTGCAGCAGGACTTGGCCAGCTCACCATCATAGAATCCACCATGAATTCTAACATATATCAGAGGGTGCTTGAGGACCACCTGAGACCATCTGTAAAAAAATTAAAGCTGAAGTGGAACTGGACCCTGCAACATGACAATGACCCAAAACATACCAGTAAATCCACCAAGGACTGGCTAAAAACTAAGAAATGGAGAGTCCTGGAATGGCCGAGTCAAAGACCAGATCTTAATCCCATTGAGATGCTGTGGGGTGACTTCAAACTGGCTGTACATGCAAGAAACCCTCAAACATCTTGCAGCTGAAAGAATTCTGTGTTGAGGAGTGGGACAAACTTTCCTCAGACCGATGTCAGAGACTGGTAGATGGCTAGTGTCTCACTGAAGTTATTTTAGCCAAAGGGGGTAACACAAGCTATTTGGGGGGAGGGTGTCCTAACTTTTTCCTCAGTTAGAATACACATTTTTGTTAATTTTTTTTTACCTGCAATTAAATCACCTTCTTTTCCAGAGATAAATAAAAACAAGATTAGACATCAATATGTGAACATTTCTTAAGAACTGAATATTTAATGGGGTGTCCTAAATTTTTCACATGACTGAACATATGTCAATCATTTGTTCTGGCTATGGTGGCTACACCCCATTCATGCTCTGACAGATGCCTGAAGCGGAGATGTCGCCAGGATCTAGCGTCAAATGATGCCTCGGTGGACAGGTAGCATTAATGTGTGTCTCATAGTCTCAGAGACACGAAAAATAGTAAAAAGTAGAAATGTGAAGTACCTCTATGAAACTAAACCTAAAAGATCATTTAAGAAGAGTTACCCCTTCAAATCCAAACCGAATCTAAAAGCCCATCTAAGAGCCTAGCTCTAAAGTGACCCTAGGTGTGAATGTGTGTGTGAAGGGATTGGCGCCACACCTTGGCTTGCTCATCTATCCAGGTGGATGCCCTGTAATTTCCCTCTGGAATTAATAAAGTATACAAAAAAACCCAGCCCAGCCAGCATGCGTCAGGAATCTGGGCATGATCATAGGATCATGCCTACGCTTTATGTTTATTTGTGTTTCCTCTGTGCTCCCCTGATTTAGTTATTGTAATTATTTATGATTAGAATCTGCTTTTTTTTCCCCTCTGTGTTCCCCCGAGTCCCTTGTCTTTGTCTTCTGTGACATTGCCTGTTTGGTGGATTTGGATCTGTTTACCTATTGTTCCTGCTCCTCATGTTTTCCGTACCCATAGTCACTCTCCCTCATGTGTGCTCTGTGCAGCCATTGATTGTTCCCCAGCTGTCTTATGTTTGGTCAATTATCTGTCCCCACCTGTCCTGCGTTCTGTGATTGCTCTCCTGTCTATATACAGTGCATCCGGAAAGTCTTCACAGCGCTTCACTTTTTCCACATTTTATGTTACAGCCTTATTCCAAAATGAATTAAATTCATTTTTTTCCTCAAAATTCTACACACAATACCCCATAATGACAACATGAAAAAGTTTTTTTTTTTTGAGGTTTTTGCAAATTTATTAAAAATAAAAAACTAAGAAATGACATGCACATAGCCCTGCGATGGACTGGCGATCTGTCCAGGGTGGACCCTGCCTCCCGCCCAAAGATGCTGGGATAGACTCCAGCCCCCCCACGACCCAAAAAGGATTAAGCCAAAGAAGATGAATGAATGAATGAATGACATGCACGTAAGTATTCACAGCCTTTGCTCAATACTTTGTTGATGCACCTTTGGCAGTAATTACAGCCTCGTCTTTTTGAATATGATTCCACAAGCTTGGCACACCTATCTTTGGGCAGTTTCGTCCATTCCTCTTTGCAGTACCTCTCAAGCTCCATCAGGTTGGATGAGAAGCGTCGGTGTACAGCCATTTTCAGATCTCTCCAGAGATGTTCAATTGGATTCAAGTCTGGGCTCTGGCTGGGCCACTCAAGAACATTCACAGAGTTGTCCTGAAGCCACTACTTTGATATCTTGGCTGTGTGCTTAGGGTTGTTGTCCTGCTGAAACATGAACTGTTGCCCCAGTCTGAGGTCAAGAGCGCTCTGGAGCAGGTTTTCATCCAGGATGTCTCTGTGCATTGCTGCATTCATCTTTCCCTCTATCCTGATTAGTCTCCCAGTTCCTGCTGCTGAAAAACATCCCCACAGCATGATGCTGCCACCACCATTGGCATGGTTATGAGCGGTGCCAGGTTTCCTCCAAACATGACACCTGGCATTCACGCCAAAGAGTTCAATCTTTGTCTCATCAGACCAGAGAATTTTGTTTCTCATAGTATGAGAGTCCTTCAGGTGCCTTTTGGCAAACTCCAGGCAGGGTGCCATGTGCCTTTTACTAAGGAGTGGCTTCTGTCTGGCCACTCTACCATACAGGCCTGATTGGTGGATTGCTGCAGAGATGGTTGTCCTTCTGGAAGGTTCTCTTCTCTCCACAGAGGAACGCTAGAGCTCTGACAGAGTGACCATCGGGTTCTTGGTCACCTCCCTGACTCCCGATTGCTCAGTTTAGACGGCCGGCCAGCTCTAGGAAGAGTCCTGGTGGTTCCGAACTTCTTCCATTTACGGATGATGGAGGCCACTGGGCTCATTGGGACCTTCAAAGCAGCAGAAATTTTTCTTTACCCTTCCCCAGACTTGTGCTTCGAGACAATCCTGTCTTGAAGGTCTACAGACAATTCCTTTGACTTCATGCTTGGTTTGTGCTCTGACATGCACTGTCAACTGTGGGACCTTATATAGACAGGTGTGTGCCTTTCCAAATTATGTCCAATCAACTGAATTTACCACAGGTGGACGCCAATTAA
Source organism: Pholidichthys leucotaenia (assembly GCA_020510985.1). Taxonomy (NCBI): domain Eukaryota; kingdom Metazoa; phylum Chordata; class Actinopteri; order Cichliformes; family Pholidichthyidae; genus Pholidichthys; species Pholidichthys leucotaenia. The sequence continues at coordinate 262,979,818 of CM035836.1, forward strand.
GCTGTAGAAACATCTCAAGCATGATCAGTGGAAACAGGATGAACCTGAACTCAATGTTGAGCTTCATGGCAAAGGCTGTGAATACTTATGTACATGTGATTTCTTAGTTTTTTTTAAAAAATTTTTTTAATAAATTTGCAAAAATCTAAAAAAAACAAACTTTGTTCACTTTGTCATTATGGGGTATTGTGTGTAGAATTTTGAGGAAAAAAATTGAATTTAATCCCTTTTGGAACAAAGCTGTAACATAACAAAATGTGGAAAAAGTGAAGCGCTGTGAATACTTCTGGATGCCCTGTATGTCAGTGTTCAGTGTCAGTCTGGTGTGTCATCACAGTTGTGTGTTCCCTCCAGTCTTCTTGCCATTTGAAGATAACCTGTCTGAGTTTTGCCTTCCACGGCCCTTTGTGTTTCAGCTCCCATGCTGCACATCTTTGTTAGCTCAGAGACCTGATTCTCTCCACTTTTCTTTCAAGTTGGGAAGTTAAAAAAAGTGTATGCCATTATCAATCTTTTTCTATGCCAATCATGAGAGCAGTTGTTGCATTTGATAATGCAGCAAAACATCCCCATTCTAACGTTGTGTGGTATTTGGATGAATAATAATGTGGTTGAAAGAACCACATTGGAAATAAGTGTTTTCACTTTCACGTCTCATCCTGGATTTTGTGACATTTTATATGTACATTTACACTTCCTATGTTTGTATACCATATTCAGTGTCATTTTTATCCAAATAAATAAATAAAAAATAAATAACCTCCACGCAATGTTGCAGAGGCGTGTCAACCATGACAACCCAACAACATCCAGGGCCTTGAGGTACTCGGGGCGAATCTCGTCCACCCCCGGGGCCCGGCCACCAAGGAGATTTTTAACCACCTTGGCGACCTCAGCCCCTGTGATAGGCGAGTCATCCCCCTTGTCCCCAAACCCTGCTTCCTCTGTGGAAGGCGTATCAGTGGGATTGAGGAGATCCTCGAAGTATTCCTTCCACCGCCCGACGATATCCCCAGTTGAAGTCAACAGTGTCCCATCCGCACCATACACAGTGTGGACGGGGAGCTGCTTTCCCCTCCCGAGCCGCCGAACAGTTTGCCAGAATCTCTTTGAAGCCGACCGAAAGTCTTGTTCCATGGCCTCACCGAACTCCTCCCATTGCTCCTCCACGCAACATTGCGTGGAGGTCGGGGGCAGTGCCTTTGGCATGGCAAACCGGGGTGGTGGTTCCTCTCTTCAAAAAAGGGGACCGGAGGGTGTGCTCCAACTTTAGAGGGATCACACTCCTCAGCCTCCCTGGGAAGGTCTATGCCAAGGTACTGGAGAGGAGAGTCCGGCCGTTGGTCGAACCTCGGATTCAGGAGGAGCAATGTGGTTTTCGTCCTGGCCGTGGCACATCGGACCAGCTCTTTACCCTCTCGAGAATTCTTGAGGGTTCGTGGGAGTTTGCCCAACCAGTTTACATGTGTTTTGTGGACTTGGAGAAGGCATTTGACCGCGTCCCTCGTGGATTTTTGTGGGGGGTGCTTCGGGAGTATGGGGTATCGGGCTTGTTGTTACGAGCTATTCGGTCTCTGTACGACCGTTGTGAGAGTTTAGTTCGTATTGCCAACACTCGGTCGGAGTCATTCCCAGTGAGAGTTGGACTCCGCCAGGGCTGCCCTTTGTCACCGGTCCTGTTCATAATTTTTATGGACAGGATTTCTAGGCGCAGCCAGGGAATGGAAGGTGTCATGCTTGGTGACCACAGGATCTCATCTCTGTTGTTTGCAGATGATGTTGTCCTGTTGGCTTCATCCAGCAATGACCTACAGCTCTTGCTGGGACGGTTTGCCGCTGAGTGTGAAGCGGCTGGGATGAGAATCAGCACCTCCAAGTCCGAGTCCATGGTCCTCAGCCGGAAAAAGGTGGATTGTCCTCTCCGAGTTGGGGACAGGCTCCTGCCCCAAGTGGAGGAGTTTAAGTATCTTGGGGTCTTGTTCACGAGTGAGGGGAAAATGGAGCGAGAGATCGACAGACGGATTGGAGCAGCATCTGCAGTGATGCGGACGTTGTACCGGTCTGTTGTTGTGAAGAGGGAGCTTAGTTCTAAGGCAAAGCTGTCGATTTACCAGTCAATCTACGTTCCTACTCTCACCTATGGTCACGAGCTTTGGGTAATGACCGAAAGAACGAGATCGCGGATACAAGCGGCTGAAATGAGCTTTCTCCGTAAGATTGCTGGACTCACCCTCAGAGATAGGGTGAGGAGCTCAGTCATCCGGGAGAGGCTCAGAGTAGAACCGCTGCTCCTCCACATTGAAAGGAGTCAGTTGAGGTGGTATGGGCATCTGATTAGGATGCCTCCTGGACGTCTCCCACTTGAGGTGTTTCAGGCACGTCCCACTGGGAGGAGACCCCGGGGCAGACCCAGGACTCGGTGGAGAGACTATGTCTCCCAGCTAGTCTGGGAACGCCTTGGTATCCCCTCTGAAGAGCTGGAGCAGGTGGCTGGGGAGAGGGAAGTCTGGGCTTCTCTGCTTGAACTGCTGCCTCCGCGACCCGGACCTCCGGAAAAGCGGTAGAAGATGGATGGATGGATGGAAAATAAATAACAGACTGAAGCAACCCTCTCAAAAACTTCAGCTTAACCACTGTTCATTACTCACTACTAAACAGACAGGCAGAACACTTTTCCCACAATTCCTTGTGGTTTTTCCGTCAGGTGACATCAGGCGCCCATTCTTAATACTACAAGAAAATAAACTAAAATGAAGTCAAAGAATGACGTATATGGTCAATTGTTGTACATGAACAAAGATTCCAGTGGGGGAAACAGAATTTATATCAAACCCAGCCAGATCAACAGTAAGCTGACGCCTGTGGCCTGCGTGTCACTTCCTCCCTGCTGAAGTGAGCTCCTCGTGCTGCTTACTGACCAGTCCTGACTGCAGAGCCAAGCTAATGCTAACATCAATGTGGCATCACAGCAAAAATATAACAGCCAGAATGACACGAGGTAAATTACCAGCTGTGGATTAGTGAACCAAGGGGAAACAGGGATGTCTGGTAGGGTGACTGAAATCAATCAATCAATCAATCTAAATGAAACGACAATATAAACCATGCTTGGTAAAGAAACTTCTGATAACACTGTGAGCTATACATGACAGACAGCTAGGCACTGTAGGGTACCTCACTCAGGTACCCTACAGTGCCCTTATTGGTTTTTTTTAACATAAATTCATAAAGTTAGCAATCTGTACAACTACAAAGGTATAAATTTAGTACAAAATTGCAAGAATAAAGACTCAAAAATATGATTAAAAAAAGGGTAATTTACAATTTAAAAAGTCACATGTATTATAAGCAAGCTCCAAATTTGTGAGAAAACAGATTTGTGAGAAAAACCAGAGCTTCCAAATGCCAAAGCAACCCCAACACACACACACACACACACACACACACACACACACACACACATTTCTAAGAAGAGAAAACATCCAAAATTTACAACAGTAAAGTCACAAATTTAAAAGAATTTTTTTTTTGTGAAACATTTTAATATAGCCTCCCCATATACAGTATATATATATATATATATATATATATATATATATACATACACTTCCGTTCAAAAGTTTGGGGTCACCCAGACAATTATTTGGTGTTTTCCATGAAAAGTCACACTTATTTACCACCATGAGTTGTAAAATGAATAGAAAATATAGTCAAGACATTGACAAGGTTAGAAATAATGATTTGTATTTGAAATAATAATTTTTTCCAGATACTCAACCTGCTCAAAGGAAGGTCAGTTTTATAGCTTCTCTAACCAGCTAAACTGTTTTCAGCTGTGCTAACATGATTGCACAAGGGTTTTCTAATCATCCATTAGCCTTCTGACGCAATGAGCAAACACATTGTACCATTAGAACACTGGATTGATAGTTGCTGGAAATGGGCCTCTATACACCTATGTAGATATTGCACCAAAAACCAGACATTTGCAGCTAGAATAGTCATTTACCACATTAGCAATGTATATTAGATATTAGAGTGTATTTCTGATTAGTTTAAAGTTATCTTCATTGAAAAAAAAAGTGATTTTCTTTCAAAAATAAGGAAATTTCTAAGTGACCCCAAACTTTTGAACGGTACTGTGTGTGTGTAATATATATATATATATATATATATATATATATATATATCTCAGGAAGGGAGCCATAACTGTTCCTGGGGGAACCTCATACTACAGATGATGGTATCAGACACACAGTCCTGGGTTCTCACAAACTGTTGCCGGTTTGTGAGGTAGTCCAGGATCCATGATGACAGGTGCTGGTCCACCCCTGCACACAGTATCCCTCAGGATCACTGGTTGGATGGTGTTGAAAGCACTGGAGAAATCAAAGAACATGATCCTCACAGTGCTCCCAGGCTTCTTGAGGTGGGACAGGGAATGATGTAGGAGGAAGATCACTGCATCCTGCATCCCGATGCCATGTTGATAGGCAGTCTGAAGTGGGTCCATCACTGGTTCTACCAGGGGGCGGAGGTGGGCGAGGAGCAGTGTCTCCAAGGTCTTCAAAAGGTGTGATGTGAGAGCCACTGGTCTGTAGCTGTTCAGGTCCTTGGGGTGCACAGCCTTTGGTACGGGCACCACACAGGATGTTTTCCACAGCTGTGGCCCCCTCCCCAGCTTCAGGCTCAGACTGAAGGTGTGCTCCATGATTTCACACAGCTGGTCTGCACAGGACTTGAGGAGCCTCGAGCTGATGCCATCCGGATCTGCAGCCTTCCTCGCCTTGATCTTCCTCAGCTCAGCTCTACTGGGTCTTAGTGAGAGTCAGGCTGGGGCAGGGGGGCTGTGTGCTGGGAGGGAGGGATGTTGTGTCTGTGAGGGGAAAGACAGCAGGGGATGTAGGGGGGTGTAGGGCAATGGACAGCAGGACTACATGAAGGCGGAGGCAGCAGTGGTTGGTGGGCAGGCAGAGAAGAGGGCGGTTGGTCAAATCAGTTAAAGAACAGGTTCAGGTTGTTCACTCCCTCCCTGCCCACCATGGCCTGGGAGGAGATATTCTTGTGTCCAGAGATGGTTTTGAGGCCTCTCCAGACACCGCTGACATCACTCTGCTGCAGCTTGTCCTCCATCTTCTTCCTATAACTGTCCTCCCCCCGCCCCCGATCTTCCTCCTTAGTTCCCTCTGTACGGACTTCAGCTCCTTCTTGTTTCCCGACTTGAAGATCCTTTTCTTCTCCTTCAGCAGTGACTTTATCTCAGGGTTGATCCAGGGTTTGTTGTTCGAGAAACACCGTATGGTCTTGGTGGGTACGGTGTTCTGTTTACAGAAGTTGATGTAATCTGTGATGGTGTGTGTGAGGCCGTCGATGTCCTCACCATGTGGATCCCAGAGCTGCTCCCACACAGTGGATTCAAAACACGGTCCAGGTCCACTGCAGTCTTCTGCAGTGGACAGTCGAGTAGGTTAAAATGAACCTACTCAAGCTACTGTGTCTCTTTTGGCGTAAGTTTTAACCATTTTGCTCACATCTTGGTTCTCCTCTCTTGTTTTTCAACTTGCCATCACACTCAGTATTTTTCTTACACTTTTAATGGAAATGGGGCCCCATCTTAAACCTTGGAATGTAAAATTCAAATTTGTTTTTTGTTTGTTGAGGGGCCCACACACACTGCTGTACCCGGGGCCCAAAATTTGGGGTTACACCGCTGATTGCACTATCTCTTTTTTGAGTTGTTGAGATAAATTTCTTCTAAAATTCTAACTAATGCCTTCAAATGCTGATTGTTAGCTAGACAGAAGTACTCTTTCTGACTCATCTTTGACAGATTCATGGTGATATGTTGTAAAATTATCTTTTAGTTAAGTGAATCAGTCTGTACATTACAGAATAAGCTAAAGAAGACAAGTAAATCAATAGTTTTACATCAAGATGTAGCATTGGGCAGTAAGTAGAGATTGAATTGAATTTGTGGCATGTTGAGAACAACCCCACAGTAAGATAAGCTTGTCCAGCTTCTATATCACTACATAGCTCTGATTTGTTTTTCAGCAATTAAGGGAGCATCAACTGATGTCTGTGAGGACGGTTTCATTTACTGAAGCATTACCATTGATTTCTTAAAGCAACTATTCCAATGAACTGAGCAGATCAGCGTCTGAAAATCGAATTCAATTATTGTATATCCAGCCACCTATAGAATTTTTCTTATGAAGCAGACATTACACATTTGAGTTATGATTGTAAAACCTTAAGACTGTGAGAGGGTGTTTTTTTTTCCCTAGAAGAATACAGCTACATCAAGTTGCATTCTTGCCTTGATTGTGCTGTGTAGTTTCTTTGATGAGAATGCTATCTGGCACAATTCCTCTAAGGCAGTGTCCACCTTATGCCCCCATACCTCCATTATTCACTGTTGCTACATGCTAAAAATGAGAATAATCTGATCAAGTCCTGAAACTGAATCTATGAGTAATATTGGAACATAATCAAACTCATATTCAGCAACATGAGAGAGATGCTTAAAAAGGGAAGGTGCATGTTCTGGAAAAAGTAACATTTTTATATTTATCCTTTGGTGATTACTGTTTTTAGATGGGATGTGATACATGAGGTACACTAATTTGCAACTGTGATGGCAAGAGGTGCCCTTTTAATATTTTTGCCCCTGCCCTTTAAAAAGTCTGAGCCCAACACTGCATGAGTAAGTACAGAATGGTGTATATCAGATTTTAGTAAGAATTCTGTTTGAGACCAGTCCACATTTTTATGAGGAACAAATGGCTGCGATGGTTGTTCTCTGGCATCAGATTTGACCCTGTGTACATTTTATTGTTCATAATGCAGTAAGTATAAAATTGCATTTACTCCTGTGTTACTTCTTTTTGAATGACTTCAACTCAATCCCCTAGCAAAAGTTTTAAGACATTTTAACAGTACATATCTCTATTTTCTATAACCACAAGCCACATACATCTACTAGAAGCTACAGTGGGGGTCAGTTCTCAAGTAACTCATGAGTTAACGCTCCCTATTCTTCTTTTTTACCTGTCCTGCCCAGCAGTTTGGCAAGTAGAATAGATATGCAATTGCCTTGTTGTGCCAACCACATTTACTTTGCCAAAAGGAGCTCTGCTCATATTTGATACTGTACATAATTAGTTTATTGGCTCCTCTTGCTGTATGATAACTTTAATTCTTCATTTACATGGTCTTATTTTGGGGGAATGGGGGAGAGAGTTGAAGGGATATAAAGTGGTCAGAAGGGGTGGAGGTGGGGGGGTCAAAAACAAAAGGAAAAGAAAACACAAGAAACAATTGTTGAAGAACTTGGCACAAACTGGGTGTCTGCACCTGAAAGAGAAGAGATAGACATGTGTGTGTGTACGTGTGGTTGTGTGTGTGTGCACGTATATGCAAGCACGTGTGTGGTTTGCCAGGAAATGTACAGAAAAAAATGAGGGTAGGAGGCCACAGCAATGCCCACCACAGAACCACAGGCAAGCAGGGCAGTGCCCCAATCGCTGGGGCAACCCCCCGTGACAACGGACCCACGCCCACCCCAGGGCCTCAGACACGCACCCCGGGAGACACCAGACTCCCACGCCCAAATGAGTCAGTAGCAAGCAGTGGGGAGCTGCTGAGGAAAGCCACCCCAACCCAATCCCATGGAGGCGGCCCACAGGCCAAGGGGTACCCCAACTTTCCCCATCCTATTAGGCTTAGCACCAACCTAGAAGACAGAACCATTTTTATATGGTCTTTGGTCAGGGCAAGAACCTGAAACATCCAAGCTGTGAGACAAATCTTCTACCACTAATAGAGGTGTGAAAATTTCTCTATTCTTTGATGCATTGCAATGTGGGCTTCATGATGGATGCAGAATGCTACTAATCAAGAACTGTGCAAAATCTTATTCTTGATTGCCATTTGTCTGACCTCCGTTTGTCAATAAAGATGTGTTGCGTGTTGATAACTGCTGTTCTCCAGGGACCGGTGGTCCCTGTCCCCACAGCGAGGTTGAGGAGGAGGCTAGGTGCTTGTCGTGTTACTGTCCCCTAAAAAAGTAGTCAAGGCAAGGCCAGGCAAGTTTATCTGTATAGCACATTTTGTGTACAAGACAATTGAAAGTACTTTACATAAAAACATTAAAGCATTACAGCAAGGTGCAAAAGGAATCTACATATTAGAAGGCCTCAACCCTCCTTTCCTTTTATTTTTTATACGTGAAAAAAAAGAATATTTTGACTAATCGAAATAGCTTTAGGTTTTGTCAATCTCTTTAAAGAGCCTCAGACTCATTTTATCAGGGGGGCCTCTAACCCACTGCTTTTCTTCTATGAGGGGGGTCTCAAGCCCTCCCTTAAAATTTAAACGTATATTTTACACAAACAATAATTTAAAAGCAAACTAAAAGGTAAATTAAAGAGAAACAAAAACAAGCTAAAATAGAGTACGACACCGGCAGCACAGCAACTCACCCTTGGCCATGGGATCCCTGGTTCGATCCCAGCCCCTGACCAACAGTGATCTGTGTGGAGTTTGCATGTTCTTCCCGTATCTGCATGGGTTTACTCCGGGATTTCTCCGGTTTCCTCCCACATGCCAAAAACATGCAGGTTAGGTTAATTGGAGACTCTAAAGTGGTCCTAGGTGTGAATGTGTGTGTGAACGGTAAAGGGATAGCACCGTACCGTGGCTGCTTCATCCATCCAGGTGGATGCCCTCAATTTTCCCTCTGGGGATCAATAAAGTATACAAAATCAAAAAAAAAATCAAAAATAAAAGTTACAGTACATTGTAGGCTCCTGAAAGGCTGCAGCAAATAGAGTTTTAAAACCTGGATTTAAAACAGCTGAAAGTTTCAGCAGCCCTGATGCTTTCTGGGAGTTTGTTCCATATGTGAGGGGCATAAAAACTAAATGCTGCCTCACCATGTTTGGTTCTAACTCAGGGCACAGATAGTAGGTCTGACCCTGATGACCTGAGGGCGCTGGGTGGTTCATAATGAACCAGCAGATCTGAGATGTATTTTGGCCCTAAACCATTCAGAGCTTTATAAACCAACAGCAGCATTTTGAAATCTGTTCTTTGACAGACAGCAAGCCAGTGTAAAGATCTGAGAACTGGAGTTATATGATCCACTTTTTTGGTCTTAGTGAGGACTTTGTTTTATTACTCAGGTAGTAAAACAAAGAAAATTTACTTATAACTTGATCCACACAGCAATTCAGTGTTTTTCCTTTAATAAATTGCAAAAGTAAATGCTAAAATCCCCAAATGACATGGAAAAAATGTAAAAACTGAAGATGCAACATCGTGAATTGTTTTGTATTTGAATTGTTAATGCTTGTAATCAAATGGTGAGACTATTGAAGATTCACACCTCTAATCACGAGGCCTCCACTCTGGTACAGGGGAAAAATACATGTCATTAAAATGTAGCTCCACGAGGCTGAAGCCTTTTCTTATAGTAAAAAATGATTGTATGCAAAAATTAGGCTGCCTGAACAATATTAAGGGGTTACTGCCACAGCTGGATTTGAGATTGTTGAACCACTGGTGAATGCTGATAAGTGACCTTTTAAATATTATCCAACTTTCATAAAATTTCAGAAATATGCTCAGTAGGTCATTAGAAATGGGGATAAAACTTGATGAATGAATGAATATTTGTGTCATGGTGTGTGTTTGTGTGTGTGCCATCCAGTCTGAAGAAAACCTCAGCAGTGACTTTAAACGTCATAGATGCTTATTTGAGAATATCCCTCTATCACTGTAATGAACTCAACATAGAAAATGTAGCTCAAATAACATTTTTCTCTACAATTGTATAATTGGATTTTTCATTTAACAAGCCTGACCCCGTCACCACTCTCTAGCATCCATTTACGTCACCCTTCACATCTTTCTCTAGCAGCACATAACGTTTCTGTTGATTACTCCCACAAGGTCAGATGGAACTGAAAGAGAAAATTGGGTACAGTGACAGTCAGTGATTGCTGCACTAAGATAAGAAATGGTCAAGAAAAGAAGACATATACTAAATGATTAGGATTCTTCAAATGGATATTCTTTTCAAAGGATATGATTAGTCAGTGAGTGTGATTCACAGGTTCACACCTCTGAATAACTGATTGGCAGATCAAATGTTTAAAAGTGTGTAACAAAATATGTAGTAGCATTAAACTTGACAAAAAGGACAGTGGATGTTGCTTTCTCTGCACATCAGTTATTACACTTGAAGCCTGGGTCACGAGGATACCTTTAGCACTGGTATACCTATTCATTCTGTGTGGCTCACATTCAGATCATGGAGGTTATTTCGGGAACACTGTCATGTGGGAGAAGATTTAAATGTTGGAGAGACTATATTTCTTCATGAAGATTGACAGAAAGCAAATGTACAGCATGTAATTTAAAGCTTCTCTATTCAATGCAGTCTTCTTCAATCTGTCACCTCAGCTGTGTTAAGCATAAAACCTCCCCAGGGCCCCACACATTCCGAGAGGACTGTCAGCATTATTGAAGAGTTTATTATTGTCTCGGAAATCGATTCAAAAAGGGTCTCGGTAGTCCTGACACCTCGCTGACTGCCACGGTAGTGTGGTGGTGTGAGGCTGATATTTGGCAGCTGAGAGACTTCTGCCCGACATATTTCCACATAATGACTATATCACTTTCCTCATCAAGTTTGGCACCATGATCTCGGAATTTCATTTAGAACAGGCAATCCTCATGTCGATTCACAAATGTAATGTAGTCGTGAAAGCTGATGGAAGTCTTGAGGCCACATACTACATATGGAGTCCCTCATTTATCAGACTTACACAAGACAGAAAACTGGTCGTACTGTTCAACACAAAGATCAATACTTATCCTCGATCACTGTGGGATATGCGTAAATCCTACAGAAGCTCTCAGCTCGTTTATGCAAGTTTCCACATCAGTTTGGACTTGAGGTGCAGCAGAGAAACATGGATGCATGGAAGGATTATTTGATCATATCAAATTACATTGAGTAGTGCAAACTTTCAGGTGGTATATTTAAGCAATATTACATGAGAGGCAGTATGGTATCAAGGCGGAGAACATTAGACGTATCACACCCACAGTTACTATATTCATTGACACCGTATGACCTTGAGTGTAATATTGCTTTAATACAACAGTTCCACAAGCACAGTTTATTAAATGACAGCAATACTGGACAAAATATTATGATTTGTTTGTTTAACCAGTTATTTTGCACACCTGATAAAAAATAGTCCCTTGTAAATGTAGCCAGTAACTGTTGCTAAGCACCAAAATACATACTGGTCTGTTAAGTTGGTACCTCAGAAGGGCCCAGATCAATGCTGGCAGCTCGTTAGCATGCTAGAGATTTGGCTTCGGCACACTTTGCTCACTTTTTCTTGGCATTTTCAGATGAACCAGAGTCCATCACCACTGAGGTATTGTGGTTTTCTAATCAAGTTAATTCAACTCTAGCCTGTCTGTTTTGTTTAAACAGTCATAACATATGTCACCGGATGTTTAAAAGGACAGGACTTCTGGATCAGAGATGGCTGAATTGAGACTGTCTAGTTGCTTTTCAAACAGCACCTCATTGTGGAAATTAAATTATCCAACACAGTATTGCAATTCTCAAGTCTACAGACTTGACAGTAAAATACCGTTAGTAATTAACAGTTACCAGAACTCCTTTGAAGTGGAGTAATACATGTCCAGTGAAATGTTGGAGTGCAATTATTGTGGAATATAGTAACTCTTTGAATCCTTGTTGTCCAATCAAATTGCTCATTCAGAACTAACTCTTGTATAATTGTTGTTGCTTGTTTTTACTTTATTAGTTCCAGAGGGAAATTCAAAGACATCCAGTCAGCTGGATGAGGCAGCCACATTGTAGCTCCAATCCTTTCACCTTTCACAAACATTTACTCCAGGGCCACTTTTGATTTTGTGTATTCTCTGTAGTTCAGGAATCTTGGGAAACTATCTTGATATCTGATTACTGTGTCATTATACTACAGAGAGATAAATCTAAAACTTATCCATGGAACCACACACTATGCCTCTGCTGCTTGCTTTTGTGCAGTTTATAGAGAAAAGAAGCTTGTAACTCAAATTCATGTAGGAAACATGTTTCAACAGTTGAAAATAGCCACAGGAGCTTAAAGATTGAAAACTGTGTAGTCTTTGTCACCCCCTCCAATATCAGTCCAAACGGTTTCCTTCTCAAAGCTGCTACTTGATGCTTTAGCGCAGGGGTGTCCAACCAGGTGCCATGGAGAGCCAAGACCCTGCAGGTTTTTTCTTCTACCCAGTCTCTTCAGCAGGTGTTTTCACTTATCAGCAATCAGTGGGAAGAAGTTCACAGAAATCTGCTGTTGAAGACACTGGTTGGAGGTAAAACCTGCAGGGTCTTGGCTCTCCATGGCACATGGTTGGACACCCCTGCTTTAGCGGTATTTCACTACATATTTCTTACAAAATGACACTGTATTTGTGGACTATATGTGTCCATCAGGGTGTTTGTGCTGTGATTGATATTCTGTTATTTATACTGTATACAGTGCATGAAAGCTCAGTCAAGCCGAGTGGATTGAACACATTTTTTTTTTTCCTTCAGAAGCATTTTGCCATTCATCCAAATGTAACACCTACTGTGTGTAACACTACTTTAGGTGCAGTCTTGTACCCTTTTGGTAGTACCGGGTATGGCAGTGTAGTTACCTTTAACCTTACCACCTAGACCAGGGGTGTCAAACTCATTCCATGGAGGGCCAAGACCCTGCATGTTTTGCTTCTACCCAGTGTCTTCATCAGGTGTTTTCACTGATCAGCAATCAGTGGGAAGAAATTCAGTGAAATCACCTGTTGAAGACACTGGGTAGAAGCAAAACCTGCAGGGTCTTGGCCCTCCATGGAATGAGTTTGACACCTGTGACCTAGACAGAAGGGGCAATTGGGCCAGGTCAGATAGATTCTAAGTTCGTAGGAGCCTGGAGGGCGTAACAACAGATGACACACACAGAAGTATGGGAACTTGCAAATATGTGTATTTTTTAAAGTTGTGTACACTTAAACAAACATAGAGCGCTCGTGAATACAATAATAATAAAAAAAAAAAATAAAACAAAATACCCCAAATATATCTAGTGTGTTCAGTCCTTTTGTATCTGTTCCAGGTGACCAGTTGGATCACCTCTACCAGTTAATAGGGTTCGGGCTTTGGCTCGCCATCCAGATCTGGAGATCCATGTTCTTCTGAATCCAGCAAAAAAAAGAAACCTGACCTACAGACTAGGCCAGAACAACAGGCTTAAGCTATGCTCTATAGCTCATTACATGGGTTTCAAATATTTCTAAGTTGTACAACAAATAATACTTTTAAATCTCTTCACATTACTAAATGTGCATAAACTAGACACATCTGAATACCTGTAAACCACAGATTTAATATTCTGTGGAGCCCATAGTTATAACCTATGTGACTCACATGTGGCTGGCTGAATTCAGCTAAGCGAGACTTTGAGCTAGCCATGTGTATTGACTTCACACCTCAAGAGGAAGATGTGACTGCACCCCCTGGGGACTCAGGAGAGAGGAGAAGATTACCCGGCCTGACCTTTGGGGGTCAGAGAGGAGAACAGAAGGACTCTGGGTGTTCTATTACAGATGAAAGGATGTAGCTGAGTATTGAGACTTTTGTGTGATGTATTGTTAGAGATGAGTGTATAAATGTATGTGTGTGACTGCGTCCTGTCTCTTTTCACTCCGATCGAGAGAGGACGTAGGATGAATGAGAATTAAAGCAGATACTGGAAAAATCATCCAGTCTCCTCAATTCTTGACTCCTACAATTGGTGACCTACGCATGAATCTGAGCACGCCGAGGCTGGAGGACAGCCTCGTGATCGATATGGAAGAGCTGGGAGACAGCCGCTCAGACCCGGATTCACCGGGGAATGCCAGCAGGGGCACAAGACTGATTAAGCTCCCCAAGTTCTGGCAAAACGACCCGCACTCGTGGTTCCAGCATGTGGAGTCGCGGTTCCTGGTCGGGGGAGTTTCAGCGGATGACATTAAATTCCATAATGTCATCGCGACGCTCGACAGCCGCACGGCTCGGTGTGTGCGGAGCCTGGTGCAGCAACCACCCGCTGTCGGCAAATACGACGCGCTGAAAGCCACCCTCATCAGGAGCTTCGTGCCGTCGTCTGAGGCAAGAGCCAGGCAGCTACTGGACCTGCGCGACAGAGGTGGACGCAGGCCGACTGTCCTCATGGAGGACATGCTACAAATGATCGGGATGGACAGTGACGTGTTCCTTTTCAAGCATATTTTCCTGAGAACCCTCCCAGCGCACACGAGAGGTTCCCTGTCCAGCAGGAGATGTGTGACCCAGCAGGACTTCCGCGACCTGGCCCAAGAGGCGGAGCGGCTCTTCAACGCCTGCGAGGAACAAGAGGCTTCCGTGGCAGCGGCGGACCTCGGCGCGGCGGCCGGGGGCAGTGTGGAGCCAGAGACAGCAGTGACCACCTCAGCGGCGACGGCAGCGGCGAGATTCCGTGGCAGGGGAGATGACGGCCTCTGTTTTTACCATCGACGTTTCGCTGGGAAGGTGCACAAATGCATCCCGCCCTGCAAGTTCAAAAGGCAGGGAAATGACAGGGCCGGGAGCCGTTAGCAGCTTCCACTCTCGGCGAACGGAACAAGCTGCTTTATCTGACAGACGCGGGCTCCGGGCGGCAATTCCTAGTGGACTCCGGAGCCCAGAGGAGCTTCATCACTGCCACCTATGCTGATCGGGTCGCGGGACCCCGCGGAGATGGAGCGACAGCGGCCAACGGCTCCAGCATCAAGATGTACGGAGAGAGAACTTTGTCTCTGTCCTTCCACGGCCGCGCCTATGAGTGGAATTTCATCGTGGCGGCAGTGAGCTTCAGTATGTTAGGTGCTGATTTTCTGTGTTCACATGGTTTGTTAGTTGATCTGGCCAACAAACGACTAGTAAATGCACTCTCTTTCTGTTCTATCCCTTGTGCAGCTCGGGTGTGCCCGCTGCCAGTACAGACCAACGTCGCCACAGCAGGTGGTAAGTTTCACAGCCTTCTGCACCAGTTCCCAGCACTCACAGTTCCTACTTTTTCAGCTAAGGTGGCGAAGCACGGGGTGGAGCACTTTATTACCACGAGTGGCCCACCCGTTTTTGCGAAGGCTCGGCACTTGGATGCAGCTAAGCTCTCCATTGCGCGCGAGGAGTTCGCCAACCTGGAAAGGTTGGGCATAATTCGCCGCTCGAAGAGCGCCTGGGCTTCCCCCCTGCACATGGTACCTAAGGCTGATGGCTCATGGAGACCTTGTGGTGATTACCGCAGGTTGAACAATGCCACAGCGCAGGACTGGTACCCGATTCCGCATATCCAGGACTTTTCAGTGCAGTTGGCGAAGGCGTGCATTTTTTCTAAAATAGACCTGGTCCGCGGTTATCACCAAGTCCCGGTCCGACCAGAGGACATCCCCAAAACAGCCGTAATAACCCCGTTCGGGCTTTTTGAGTTTTTACGAATGCCTTTTGGCCTTAAAGGCGCCGCACAAACCTTCCAACGGATGATGGATGCAGTGTTGCGCGACCTTTCTTTTGTTTTTGTCTATTTAGATGACATTTTGGTAGCCAGCACCTCCGAGGAGGAGCACGCAAAACACCTCACGACAGTTTTTCAGAGGTTAGGAGAGCATGGGTTGATAATCAACCCGGCCAAGTGCCATTTTGGCATGGCACAAATCGATTTTTTTAGGGCACCGCGTTTCCTCGGAGGGAGCAGTTCCTCTGCCGGCCAAAGTACGCGCAGTGGCAGATTTTCCCCAGCCTCGAACGGTAAAAGCGTTGCAAGAATTTTGGGGGATGGTAAATTTTTATAACCGTTTCATACCCCACGCAGCGCAGCTTATGCAGCCCTTGTACACCGCGCTCAAAAAGCAGAAGCCCTCCCATGTGATTGAATGGTCCCCGGAGCGGGAGCGCGCATTCACAGAGGTTAAACGAGCACTGGCAAACGCGGCACTGTTGGCCCACCCAGACCCGGCAGTCCGCATAGCGCTAACCACAGACGCGTCAGATGTGGCCATAGGGGCCGTAGTAGAACAGCAGGTTGCCGGGGTTTGGCAACCACTCACATTCTTCAGCAGATCCCTACGCGAGGCTGAGCGAAAATACAGCACGTTTGACAAGGAGCTGCTGGTGCTCCACTTGGCTATTCGCCATTTCCAGTTCTTGCTGGAAGGGCGGCGTTTCACCGCGTTTGTCGACCACAAACCGCTCACTTTTGCGATGTCCAAAACTTCAGAACCGTGGTCAGGGCGGCAACAGAAACAGCTGGCCGCAATTTCTGAATTTACCACCGATATTCAGCACGTAGCCGGTAAAATCAATGAGGTGGCAGACTGTCTGTCACGCGCGGTAACAGCACCCGTCCGCACGGAAACGGATTGCGCGGCCGCTTACCCAGAGCGCGGTAACAGCGCGGACACGCGCGCGGCTCCGGTCCACGTGGGAACAGATTATGCAGCCATGGTGGCGGAGCAGAGCGAGGATGCGGACGTGCGCGTGCTTCTGTCTGGACCAACAGGGTTAAGGCTGGAATGCAGAAATCTACAAACCGGTTTCCCCCCGCTTATCTGCGATGTATCCATGGGGCGACCGCGCCCGGTGGTGCCAGCCGTGTGGCGCCGTCGTGTTTTTGATGCCGTGCACTCCCTAGCGCACCCAGGGGTGCGCGCTTCGGTGAAAATGGTGGCGGAGAAGTTTGTTTGGCCGAGCCCTGCGCAAGCACGTGAAGGAGTGGGCTAAAACCTGCATGGCTTGCCAGCGGGCTAAAATTCACAGGCACACTAAGGCGCCCTTAGAACAGTTCCACATTCCGGCTAAAAGGTTCGATCATGTGCACGTGGACCTCGTGGGCCCCCTGCCCACTTCACAAGGGTTCATGCATCTCTTGACAATGGTGGACCGAACCACTCGTTGGCCGGAAGTAGTCCCATTAACATCGACCACAGCGGCAGAGGTGGCACGCGATTTTTTAACAGCCTGGGTAGCGCGGTTCGGGGTCCCGTCAGATATTACGTCTGATAGGGGACCTCAATTTGCGTCGGAACTGTGGTCAGCAGTGGCCAGCGGCTTAGGAGCGGTGGTACATCGCACGACCGCTTACCATCCCCAGGCCAACGGTTTATGCGAGCGTTTTCACAGGTCTTTGAAGGCAGCCCTCAGAGCGTCACTGACGGACACAGATTGGGTAAACAAACTATCATGGGTTTTATTGGGGTTGCATTTGGCACCCAAAGAGGATCTAGATGCCTCACCAGCAGAACTGGTCTTTGCACAACCGCTCAGGCTGCCAGGCGAGTTTTTACCCGACCACACGGCACCAGGCCCCCACCCGATCCGGGGGTCTCTGAGTAACACGGGAGCAGAAATGCTCCTGGGCCCCGCTCATCACTCTTTCCCGCGTGTGTTCGTGCCCCAGGCTTTACGAGACGCAGAGTTTGTTTTAGTCAGGCACGATGCGCAGCGGCATAGCCTCCGCCCACCTTACGACGGTCCATTTCGAGTGCTGGAAACCGGGGAGAAATATTTTGTGCTAGATTTGGGGGGCAGGAGGGAGACGATCAGTATCGATAGATTAAAACCTGCTTTTGTGTTGCATAACGAGTCTGTACGGCTGGCGGGCGCGCCTCGACGCGGCAGGCCTCCGAAGGGGCGGCCCCGGGACCCCCCAAATAGCCCTTCTCCCCCTCACTCCACAGATGCACAGCAGGACGGCCCAACACAGAGCAGGAGACCTGCATACAGCAGATTCGGGAGAAGATTGAAACCTAAGCTGCATGCAGAATGATGTGTTTTTTGGTCAGGTTGTTTAGGTTGCTGTGAGATTCTGTTGGGGGGGGGTGACGTGCTGTATGACTGTTGTATGACTGTATGTGGGTGCCCAGTCTTTCGCGTGGAAGGGGGGAGTGATGTGGAGCCCATAATTATAACTTATGTGACTCACATGTGGCTGGCTGAATTCAGCCAAGAGAGACTTTGAGCTAGCCATGTGTATTGACTTCATACCTCAAGAGGAAGACATGTCTGCACCCCCTGGGGACTCAGGAGAGAGGAGAAGATTACCCGGCCTGACCTTTGGGGGTCAGAGAGGAGAACAGAAGGACTCTGGGTGTTCTATTACAGATGAAAGGATGTAGCTGAGTATTGAGACTTTTGTGTGATGTATTGTTAGAGATGAGTGTATAAATGTATGTGTGTGACTGCGTCCTGTCTCTTTTCACTCCGATCGAGAGAGGACGTAGGATGAATGAGAATTAAAGCAGATACTGGAAAAATCATCCAGTCTCCTCAATTCTTGACTCCTACAATTCACTCTTAAGTAACAATCAGTAGTAAGTGAAATGAAACCTTTGCTAACCATTACAGCTCTGACAAACAACCTCCTTCTATGGAAAACCTAGCCGGAATTGGCATCGGAGGTTAGCATTTTAAGCTAGCGGTTAGCATTTCACATACACACTGAATGGCACTCACCATGCTAAGCAACACGTGCTTCACAGGATTCCCGCGCTCACGTGAGTTCACAGCCTTTGGGCTCAAATCTTAAAATTTAACAAAAGAGGTATTAGAATTTGACAATACAGCAATACCTCGTTTCTCATGTTGGTTTAGGCTTACCAATCTCAAGAGTTTTATCCGGGCAAAGGCTGCTACTAGCACGTTAGCTCATCATCTCAGTAAGGGATCGCATTCTCTCGGTCGGTGCCTCTGCTGTGACTGAAAGCGTTCTGCAGATTACACCAAGACCGAGCGAGGGAACACGTGACCCCATTGGCTGATGCTGCCAAACAAACGACGCAGCCATTGGTTGCTCGATATACCAAATAAAAATACTAGGAACCCCATCAGAGCCCCTTAGAAATGTTTTTAACTAGTTATGGATATATTTTATGAACTTATATTTATTTATATATTTATCTTCAAAATATTCATTCCCATTGTGAAATGAGTGTCCCCCTTTTTTTTTAAAGCGGTATCGATATTTATAATTTTATTTACGTTTTAGCACTGGGTTACACAAATGTCTTCATCAGTCAGGAATGAATGCACAGGAGGATGTAAACAGACATACACCAGTACTGTCATAACTACAGTGATGAGCAGTACAATTATTTTGAAAAATAAACAAAACATATTTAAATTTGTAAAATAACAAGCATATACTGTACAGTATATAGTCAAATAGGCTGTTCATCAGCTGATCAAAAGTTTAAGGCCATAGTCCAAAAAAAAAACCATACCAGAAGTGTCACAGAGGAACTCAGCAGTGAGTAACTCCACCATTCTGGTTGAACTCTTCAAAAAAATGTGTTGAGGGATGCTTGATGTGAGTGTTTCCAGGAGGCTGGTGGGAACATTGCTCCATGTGGTGAAGATTGCTTCATGAAGGGCATCCACGGTTTGGAACTGACATCCCTTAATGTAAACTTCCTTTGCCATCCATCCCCAAATGTTCTCAATGGGATTTAGATCAGGGGAACACCTGATCAAGTGGCCTGCAGCAGAGCAGCACTGATCATGGCAACAGTACAACAAGGATACAGTGGAGATTATCAGAACAACAGCAAAAGGAGATGTGGACGGTCAACTCCGAAGCACGATGCCCATCATTGCGAGCTTTGGGGCATATAGGTTTTGCATTATAAAGCACAGAATTGGCAAGTCCACCTACATTGAGAACCATAGAGCTGGCAGGATTCACTAACTGTGGAAAGAGCTGAGGATGCTGATGAGGCAGTTTAAAGCAGCAGCAGAAGAGGCGAAGCCACCAATTGTTGAGCTCTGACACGCCATCACAAAGAAGCTGATGATCCCGTGTAGAGCCAAATATCACTGGAGAAGGAAGACTGAGAGAGCCAGGAGACAAACTGCATTCTTGACAGATCCATTTGGCTCCATGAGGAAGATGCTGATACAGAAGTGCAGTGAGAGGCTTGAGTACTTCAAGTAGGAAGTTGACCATTTTTTGCACAACACCTTAAGTGATCCTTTCTGGGAGCAGGAGCTTGGATCTCAGAGAGCCCTCTTGGACATTCCAGCCCCTCTGATGGAGTTCAACACCTCAGAACTGACCTGGAGGGAAGTGCAGGAGGTAGTGGCAGCGGCTAGAGCCAACTCTGCTCCAGGCCCCAGCAGTGTATTCTTTAAAGTGTACAAGCGCTGCCCAGAGCTCATGAGAATCCTATAAGATAAGATAAGATAAATCTTTATTAGTTTCACAATGGGGAAATTACAGGATGGAAGATACTGAGATTCATGTGGCAAAGGGGGACTGTCACAGAGTAGTGGAGATGGGCAGAGAGAGTGTGGATTCCCAAGGAAGAGAGGTGAACCAAACTGGAGCAGTTCAGGTTCATCTCACTCCTCAGTGTGGAGAGGAAGATCTTCTTCAGTATCCTGTCCAGGAGAATGACTCACTTCCTTCTGAAGAACAATTACATCAATACATTAGTACAGAAGGGTGAAATCCCAGTTGTACCAGGGTGTCTGGAACACACTGGAGTGATCACTCAGCTGATCAGAGAGGCGCAAAAGGGAAATGGAGATCTAGTGGTGCTTTGGCTGGACCTCACCGGTGCTTATGGGTAAATCCCCACAAGTGGGTCGACACCACACTGGACCGACACCACATATCCAGCAAGATCAAGGATCTCATTATGAACTATTATGGTCAATTCAGACTCAGAGTCACCTCTGGCAGCTTGACTTCAGATTGGCACCAGTGGGAGAAAGGAATCATAACAGGCTGGACCATCTCTGTAATCCTTTTTACCCTTTCTATGAACGTGCTGTTTAAGGCAGCGAAGGTAGAGTGTAGAGGGCCCCTGTCAAGGTCAGGAATCCAGTACTCCCCCATCTGAGCTTTCAAAGATGATCTGACAGTCACTGCTGTATCAGTGCCTGGCAGTAGGTGGATTCTTCAAGGCCTGGAAAATCTCATTTCCTGGGCAAGAATGAACTTCAAGCTTTCAGAGTCTAGATCCATGGTCAAGAGGCAAAGGGGTGAATAATTTCAGTTTCCTCCTGGATGGTGCTGATGATAGATGGTTCACCGAGAAACCAGTCACAAGCCTAGGCAAGGTCCTTGACTGTAGCCCCAGGGACACGGCGTCTTTCCAAACTACTATCAGGAAACTGGAAGCATGGCTGTCAACCTTGGATAAATGTGGCCTTCCTGGAAGGTTCAAGGCTTGGGTATACCAGCATGAAATTCTACCTTGTATCCTCTGGCCTATCCTAGTGTATGAGGTGCCTCTGTTTATAGTGGAGACCCTGGAAATGAAGATCAGTTCTTAGCTTCGAAAATCGGTGGATTTTCCACATAACCTCAGTACTGCAACGCTTTATGGCAGGAACAACAAACTCTAGCTTCCTATCAACAATCTGGAAGAGGAGTTCAGAGTCTCACACACTAGTCTATCATGAATCCAGGGACTGTAGAGTGGCAGCAGCAGGCATTGTGGTGAGGACAGGCTGGAAGTGGAGAGCTCATGAGGGGTTGGAAATCACAGAATCTTGGCTGAGACACAAAGCTCTGGTGGGCACAGCGGAGACAGGATATGCAGAGCTGTGTTCCATTCCACATCTGCGCTGTGACAAAGTCCAGGAAAAGACAGACACCAGTTAATTCTGCAGGTGGTGAGAGCAGGCACTGAGGAAATGAGGACCACCAGGATGGTAGGCATGCGGCAGTAGAAGGCATGGACAAAATGGGAGTGGGCGGTGGAAAAGAAGCTGACCTGGAATGACATCCAATTCATGCTCCATGCTGTATATGATCTGCTAGCCAGACCAGCAAACCTGCATACCTTGGACAACAGTGAGTTTCCAAGATGTCCTCTTTGCCCAGGAGAGAGCACACTTGAACACATCCTCAGCAGCTGTCCAACATCCCTTGGTGAGGGCCGTGACTGCTGGCGCCACGACAAAGTGCTAAAATGTGTGGTGGAGACCATCTCCAGTGCAGTGGCCAACAACAAGCAGGTTGGTAGTAAAAGGAAAATTTTACGACCAAGAAATAAAAGATGGCAGCAAAGGCGGAGGGAGACCCCCACTGCCCTCACACCCACCCTCCCTGACGCCAAGTATGTATAATGGTGTGCAAATCATGATGAGTGGGCCCTAATAAGATAAGATAAGCCTTTATTAGTCCCACAATGGGGAAATTCCAGGATTGCAACAGCACAGGGATAGCAACACTCAGAGCAACAATCAGAAGGCAAGAAAAAACAAGAACAGCTAGTATACATATCTACATATTACTATATATATATATATATATATATATATATATATATATATATAGACACAGTGCGGAGCATTGTGGTTGGTGAATGTGCAGCAGAAAGTCTAAGCTCTCTCTCCGCGGATGTGGCGGGCCAGCTGGATGTCTTTGGGCATGATGGTGACCCTCTTGGCGTGGATGGCGCACAGGTTGGTGTCCACGAAGAGACCCACCAGGTAGGCCTCGCTGGCCTCCTGCAGAGCCATGACGGCGGAGCTCTGGAAGCGCAGGTCGGTCTTGAAGTCCTGAGCAATCTCCCTCACCAGGCGCTGGAAGGTCAGCCCACGGACGAGCAGCTCCGTGGATTTCTGGTAGCTACGGATCTCTCTCAGAGCCACGGTACCGGGCCTGTAATGGTGAGGCTTCTTCACTCCGCCGGTGGCCGGAGCGCTTTTTCCGAGCAGCCTTGGTGGCTAGCTGCTTCCTGGGGGGCTTTTTCCTCCAGTAGATTTACGGGCGGTCTGCTTGGTTCTTGCCATTGCTCTTTATTATTCTGTCTTATATTTCTTGCACGCCGCCCAAACTCCAGCCCGCACCCGCGTCATTTTCGCTACAGTTCCTCGGTATGTCGAGTTTCTCCGTTAGCACCGGGTGGCGGTTGAGTGCTAGCTAGCTCTTCCCTGTTGTATCGTCTCCTGCTTTAAACAGAGGCTCCGTCTGCCGACTCGGGAGACCTTTGGGGCGATCTGTGTGTCCATGATATATATAGAGAGTGAAAGGTGTAGAAAGAAGAAGGAAGATAAAAAAAAGGCAGTTGCAAAAGGCAGCCAACTCATATGGCGCCGCCGGTCCGGCGGAACCGGAACCGGAAAAAAAAAAATGTATGTGATGTGGTGATTGTGGTGTAGCCAAGAGAGAGGCTTTCTCTACTGACACCATAAAGCACATACATCCCTGCCCCAAAACTCTAGGTATATCATTTGTGGTCCACCTAAAATGAGGGAGGGAGAGGGAGGATGGGGGATAAGTACGACTGGGAGGAAGGTGACCTCTCAGAGAAAGTCCATCCCCCCCCAGAAGCCAGCTCCCCAACTGGCTCCAGAAGCCTCCACCCCCACTCCCCAGATCCCAACCTAGGGCGAGGGGCACCAGGCTGTGCAACACGGGGCCCGCCATCACCATGCCCCACACATATGGATTCCCTCCGCACCTCCACAAGTATACCCTCCAACACACACACACACACGTGATCCCAGAAGAAGAGCGGCAAACCCCATCCCCTACCACGAGGACACACCCAGGGAGGACCATGCACCCGGAGCAGACTGGGCCCCAGCCCAGACAAAGAACAGCCCCCTGGCGCCCGGGGCCCCACCAGAGAGGCAGGACCAGCCATCCCAGGGCTGCAGCGTGCCGCCCCTGGCCACCCAGCAACACCCCATTTGTCCTGTGTAATGAGTTCTATGTAGTACTTTACGCTGTATGAGTTGTAAGTTGTAATTTTTAGTCACCTTAAAGGTGTTTAAACATATTTGTGTCCAGAAGCTGTCAACTTGATTGATGGATAAATCTGTCTCCCATTTTGATGTTGGGAGGGAAATTGAATCATCCTGTTTTGATAATAATCTGTATATTTTCAAAATCAATTTAGGAGAATGAAGATTTAGAAATTGAAATTCTTATTGATTCTGCTACCACATATGAAAAACAATATTTTCTTCTTCTTTCGGCTGCTCCCTTTGGGAGTTGCCACAACGGATCATCTGCCTCCATCTCACCTTATCCCTTGCATCTTCCTCTGTAACACCAACCCTTTCCATGTCCTCCTTCACTACATCCATGAATCTGCGTGAATGAAAATGTGTTTATCCTTCTTGGTGTGTTTGAGTCCTTTAAATGCCTGGAATGGCTGTCAAACTCTATATCTACTGTTTCCTCTGCAGGACTGGCTGAGTAGGTTTGGCTACCTCCCTCCCCCTGACCCAGTAACTGGCCAACTTCAGACCAAGGAGGCCCTCACAAAGGCCATCAGAGCCATGCAAAAATTTGGAGGGCTGAAAGAGACTGGAGTCTTTGGTAGGTGGCTTTATTGTATAAAACACCTTTTTTTATTATACTGTGTGACTAGAGCAGGGGTATTCAGATACATGTCATAGTGGTCTAATTAGAAAAAACTTCCACAAGGTTACCATACCATACCTGCCATATATACTCATGGATTGCCACCTTATAGTAATGCTGGTGGGGGTTGTGAACCTTCCTGATCGCAGGAGTTATGTTGGCGGGGCAATTCGGTTTTGGCAGGGTCTCCCAAGACAAACAGATCCTGGGTGAAGTGCGAGACTAAGAGCGATCCAGTAGACTCTGATGATGAATTGTTGTTTGCTAATACAATCAGAAGGTTGGCTTGCTTCCTGTGGTAACGTATCATCACTTCCTGTGTTGCTGGCTGTCTGTGTGGTTTGCTCTGTGGTTAGCTCTCAATCTCCTGAGGATTATTGCCTTTAATTGTATTTTAATCACTTTTTTCCATCTACCGTCAGATCTCACTTCTGTTTAACAAGCCTCTTGCACCTGTGTGCGCACTCAGTGTCATCTAATCACCCTCTTTAGCCTTCTGTTCACCTTTCATCAGTGCTTTTGTTAGCTTCGGGTTAGCCACTAGCTATGGCTACTAACTCTCCTTCCTCTCCTCCTCTGGTGTGCTCTCTCTGTCAGATGTTTAGCTACACCTCTGTCTCTTTTAGTGATAACGGTAAATGTAATAAATGTTGTCTTTTTGAGGCGCTCGAGGTGAGGTTGTCTGATTTGGAATCCTGGCTCCACTGCATTGAAACACCATCTGCGCCAGTTAATAATGATGGACGCCCCTTAGCTGTAGCGGAGCTCCCTAGCATAGGGCAGCCTGCTAGCGGTCCTCCGGTCCTCCTGTGCATCCAGGAAACTGGGTGGGTGACGGTGAGAAGGAAGCCTAGCTGTAAGGCCCTGGTTCACCACCAACCTGTTCATGTTTCTAATCGCTTTTCCCCGCTCAGCAACACACCCGCTGAGGAAAAAACTCTGATCAGTGGCTACTCTGTAGTCAGAAAAGTGAACCTGGAGACTCCAGCGGCCATAGTCAAATGCATTCCTGGGGCCAGAGCAGGCGACATCGAGTAAAAAAAAAATGAAATGCTGGCTAAAAGTAACTGTAAATACTCCACAACTGTTATCCACACCGGCATTAACGACATCTGACTCCGGCAGTCAGAAGTCACAAAACTTAATGTGGAATAGATGTGTGACTTTGCCAAAACGATGTCTGCCACTGTAGTATTCTCTGGGCCCCTCCCCAATCTGACCAGTGATGACATGTTTAGCCGCATGTCATCCTTCAACCGCTGGGTGTTTGTGTGGTGTCCTGCAAATGATGTGGGCTACATAGACAATTGGAGCTCATTTTGGGGAAAACCTGGTCTTATTAGATGAGACAGCATCCATCCCAACTTGGATGGTGTGTCTCTTTTATCTAACAATCTGGAATAATTTTTATCCAAATTTCCAAAACCTTGACAAGTCAGAGTTGGGACCAGGAAGCAGAGTCGCAGTCTGACACGCCTCTCTGCAGCTCCTTTTCATCCGCCACCCCTCAATTTAGCCCCTGTCTTCCCCATCAGAGAATCATTGTCTGCTCCCTCCAAAGTAAATAAAAATATAATGTGTAAGCATCCCAAAGTGATTAAACAAAAAGTTGGTAAAACTCAAATTAAACATGAAGTCTCTAAATTTAATGACTTGGCCTCTGTTCCTCCTCATAATTTAAAAATTAAATGCGGTTTGTTAAATATTCGGTCTCTTACTCCCAAGTCTCTTTTAGTCCATGATCTGTTAATTGATCATCAGATTTATTTAATATCCATTACAGAGACTTGGTTAGGGCAAGAGGATTATGTTGGTTTAAAGGAATCAACTCCCTCTGGTTATTTAAACTGTCAAAATCCCAAAAGTTCTGGTCGTGGAGGAGGAGCAGCAACAATTTACCATTCCAAATTACTAGTTAATGTAAAGCAAAAAACATGTTATAATTCCTTTGAGGGCCTGGTCCTCAGTATTGGGCATTTTAGTAATTTTAGGCTAAACCCAATTTTATTTGCCATAGTTTATCGTCCTCCATCAACCTATTCAGAGTTTTTATCCGAATTTGCCAAATTCTTAGCAGATTTAGTGCTGAAATCAGATAGAATAATTATAGTAGGGGACTTTAATATACATGTAGATGTACAGTAGATAGTGATTGTCTTAATATGGCATTTAATTCAATATTAGACTCGATGGGGTTTTCTCAGAAAGTAGGAAATTCTACCCATTATCTCCACCACACATTAGACCTTGTTGTGATATGTGGCATAGAAATAGAAAATCTGGTAGTGTCTCCTCATAACCCTGTACTGTCAGACCATTGTCTGTTAACCTTTGATTTTATTATTTCTGACTATTTGGCTCCTAAAGAAAAATATTACTACAGCAGATGCCTCTCAGATGATGCTGTTACCAAATTTATGCAGATTGTTTCCTCTATGCCATGTGTCAACACAACGGAAATAAGCTATGGAGAGCTTGTTCCTTCTGTAATTGTAGCATGGTAGACAGTGTTACAGCTTCTCTGCATTAGAATCTAGACATGGTGGCCCCTTTAAAAAAGAAAAAAGTCTACTCAGAGATTTCTGACTCCTTGGTTCAACACAGAAACTCGTATTTACCTTTTGTTCTTATTAAAGACAAAAATAGAAAGGAGATGTTTTTACCTTCTTTACATGTTTCAACTGTGCACTCCAGCCTTCGTCGAAGGCCTAACATGCCTAATTAACCTAACATGCATGTCTAAAAGACATGCATGTTAGGTTAATTGGTTGTTCTAAATTGTCCCTAGATATCGGTCTCCTATAGGCCCTTAGAATAGAGGGTTAGTACTAGGGAAGCGCTTTGAGTGGTCTTTGAGTCTAGAAAAGCGCTATATAAGTACAGGTCCTTACCCTTACCCTTACTCTTTTGATATTATTGATCATAATATTTTACTTGATAGATTAGAACACTATGTTGGACTTAATGGAACTTCGTTGCAGTGGTTTAGATCTTATTTATCTGATAGGTTCCAGTCTGTTCATGTCAATAATGAGTTTTCTTTCAACTCAAAGCTCAGTCATGGAGTTCCACAGGGATCTGTGCTAGGCCCTACTCTTTTTAGTTTATATATGCTTCCGTTAGGCAACATCATTAGAAAGCACTGTATACATTTTCATTGTTATGCAGATGACACACAATTATACCTGTCAATGAAGCCAGATGATAGTAATTCAATTAGCCAAGTTAGAAGCCTGTCTTAAGGAAATCAAAGCTTGGATGACTTGTAATTTCCTGCTATTAAATTCAGATAAGACTGAAGTCATTCTTGTTGGCCCAAAAAAACCTTAGAAATACCTTTCCAAATCAAACTCTTAGTTTGAATGCGGTTACTCTTTCTCTGAATAGTTCTGTAAGGAACCTTGGAGTTATTTTTGATCACGATCTGTTTTTCAATTCACATATTAAATTCATTTCTAAGACTGCCTTCTACTGTATCATTTGCGTAATATTGTCAAGATTAGGAGCATCTTGTCTCAGAGTGATGCTGAGAAACTGATCCACGCTTTTGTTAGCTCGAGATTAGATTATTGTAACTCTTTATAATCAAGTTGTCCTAAAACATCTTTAAAAAGTCTTCAGCTGATCCAAAATGCTGCAGCAAGAGTTTTAACAGGTACTAGAAAGAGAGATCATATCTCTCCGGTTCTGGTCTCCCTTCATTGGCTTCCCATAGAGTTTAGAATTAAGTTTAAAATCCTTCTTCCCACTTACAAAGCTCTAAACAATCAGGCCCCTTTTTATTTAAAAGATCTGATACTACCCTATTATCCTAACAGAGCACTACACTTCCAAAATGCTGGATTACTTGTAATACCTAGAATCTCCAAAAGTACATTGGGAGGCAGAGCCTTCAGTTATCAAGTTTCCCTCCTGTGGAACCAGCTGCCTATCTGGATTCGGGAGTCAGACTTGATCTCTGTTTTTAAGAATAGGATTAAAACCTTCCTTTTTGATATAGCCTGCAATTAGGGAGGGATCATGTGTCTCTGAACCCTCCCTTAGTTATGCTGCTAATAGGTTTAGACAGCCAGGGGACCTCCAATAATGCACTTGGCTTCACTCCTTTCTTACTCTCAATGAAATTTTTTTTTTGCTGGTCATTAACATCTGTTTGTTCTCTCCCATAGATTGAGTCCCCATCGTGCTGTTTGCTCTCTACATGTCTGTTCTTTTCATCTTCTCTATCCTCTCACCCCCCAGCCAGTCGCAGCAGATGACTGCCCCTCCCTGAGTCTGGTTCTGCTGGAGGTTTCTTCCTGTTAAAAGGGAGTTTTTCCTCTCCACCATCGCCAAGTGCTTGCTCACAAGGAATTGCCTGATTGCTGGGGTCTTTCTGCAATTGTGGGGGTTTCCCCTACAGTTGAAAGTGCTATGAGATGACTGTTGTTGTGAAATGGTGCTATATAAATAAAGTTGAATTGAATTGAATTGAATGTTCATTCAGGGATTCAGTGTGCCCTGCCCGGTGTGGGGTTGCCAGGACCCTGCCCTGGGGCGGGCCCGAGGGAGGTGAGCGCCTAGGGGCTGGGTTTCTGCCTTTGGAACCCGGGAGGGCTCTGCCAAAATGAACCACATGGGTCCGCCCTCCAGTGGGCTTACCACCTGTAGGAGGGATCATGGGGATCTGGTGCTGTGTGGATTGCGCACCAATTGAAAGCAGAGACCTTGATGGTCCAATCCCCAGCTTACTAAACTTGCTTTTCTAATATGGAATGTCACCTCTCTGTTGGGGAAGGAGCTTGTGGATGAGGTTGAGGGATACCGGCAAGATATAGTTGGGCTCACCTTGACCAAGAGCTCGGGTTCAGGAACCAGTCTCCTGGAGAGGTGTTTGACGTTGGCCTTTTCTGGAGTTTTCCCAGGGAGAGGCAGCGAGCAGAGTTGGGTATCGTTGTATCCCCCAAACTGGCCTCCTCTATCTTGGGATTCTCCTCAATGGACAAAAGGATTGTTTTCCTGTGCCTTCAGATTGGGAAATGGTCCTGACCATCATTTGTGCCTATGCGCCAAATTATGGTTCAGAGTACCCACCTTTTTAGGAGTCTCTGACTGGTGTGCTGTAAAGTGCTTCTCTTGAAGACTCCATTGTCCTACTGGGAGATTTCAATGCACACATGAGCAATGACAGCGAAACTTGGAGTGGTGTGATTTGAAGGAATGGCCTGCCCGATCTGAACCTATGTGGTTTTCAGTTATTGAACTTCTGTGCCAACCACAGTTTGTTCATAACAAAAGGGTAAATGGTGTTTGCTTATTTAAAGCCCTTTTTTCCATCCCTGGATGACCAAAGTGCTTTACAACTCCAGCTATCCACCCATTCACACACATATTCACACAGTGATGGCTGTGGAGCTGTCATGCAAGGTGCTGGCCTGACCCACCAGGAGCAACTTGAGGTTCAGTGTCTTACTCAAGGACACTTTGACATGCAGACTGCAGAGAGCAAGAATCAAACCACCAACCCTCTGCTCAGAGGTTGATCACACTGTACACCAGTGCCACAGCCACATGTTCAAGCACAAGGGTGTCCATATGTGCACCTGGCACCAGGACACCCTAGTTCACAAGTAAATGATTGATTTTGTTATCATGTCATCAGACCTGCGACCGTGTGTCTTGGACACATGGGTGAAGAGAGGTGCAGAGCTGTCAACCAATAACCACCTGATGGTGATTTGGATCCAATGGTGGGGGAGGATGCGATACAGATCTGGCAGGCCCAAACGTCGTTAATGTGCTGGGGATGTCTGGCTGAGGCTTCTGTCTGGGAGGTCTTCAATTCCCACTTCTAGAAAACCTTTAACCACATCCCGAGGAAGACTGGAGACATGGAATCTGAATGGGCCATGTCCTGTACCCCCATTACTGAAATGGTTGCTCAGAGCTGTGACCGTAAGGTTGTCCGTGCTTCTCATGGTGACAAACCCCAAAAGAAATGGTGGACACCAGAGGTGAGGGTGGCATCAAGCTGAAGAAGGAGTCTTTCTGAGCTTAGTTGGCTTGTGAGACTCCTGAAGTAGCTGAGTTGGCTGCACGGTGGCGCAGTGGTTAGCACTGCGGCAGCACAGTTTACCCTTGGCCGGGGGATTGTGGGGATCTTGGGATCGTGGGTTCGATCCCAGCCCCCGACCAACAGTGATCTGTGTGGAGTTTGCATGTTCTCCCCGTGTTGCGTGGGTTTACTCCGGGATTTCTCCGGTTTCCTCCCACATGCCAAAAACATGCATGTTAGGTTAATTGGCTGTTCTAAATTGTCCCTAGATATCTGTTTCCTATAGGCCCTTAGAATAGAGGGTTAGTATTAATGAAAGCGCTTTGAGTGGTCTTTGTGACTAGAAAAGCGCTATATAAGTGCAGGTTAGTTAGTTAGTTAGTTAGTTGTACTGGCAGGCCAAGTGCAGTTTGAGCAGTTGCTGAGGCTAAAACTCAGTGTGGGAGGAGTTCGATGAGACTGTCCGGTGACTCAGGAGGGGGAAAATGGCTCCCTGTCCACACTGTGTATGGTGCAGATGGAGAGCTGCTGGCTTTGACAGGGGTATTGTCAGACAGTGGAAGGAATACTTCAAGGATCTCCTCAATCCTAATGACATGTCTTCCATCATGGAAGATGATCTTGAGGATGAGGGGGAGGACTTGCCCATCACAGGGGCTGAGGTTGCCGAAGTGGTTAAAAATGTCTTTGGTGATAAGGCCCCAATGAGATTCGCCCCAAGTACCTCAAGACTCTGGATGTTGTGGGGCTGTCTTGGTTGACACACCTCTGCAACATCACTTGGAATTTGGGGACAGTACCTTTGACATGGCAAACTGGGGTGGTGGTTCCCTTCTTCAAGAAGGGGGACCAGAGGGTGTTTTCTAATTTTAGAGGGATCACACTTCTCAGCCTCCCCAGGAAGGCCTATGCCAAGGTACTGGAGAGGAGAGTCTAGCCTCGAATTCAGGAGGAACAATGTGGTTTTCATTCTGGTTGTGGCACATCGGACCATTTCTTCACCCTCTCAAGGATCCTTGAGGGTTCATGGACTTTGAGAACGCATTCGACTGTGCCACTTGTAGTTTCTTGTGTGAAGTGCTTTGGGAGTATAGGGTATCAGGTTTGTTGCTATGAGCTATTCGGTCTCTATATGACCATTGTGAGAGTTTGGTTCATATTGCCAACACTCAGTCAAACGCATTCCCAGTGGGAGTTGGACTCCACCAGGGCTGCCCTTTGTCTCTTATCCTGTTCATATTTATGGACAGGATTTCTAGGTGCAGCCAAGGACTGGAGGGTGTCATGTTCGCTTACCACAGGATCACCTCTCTGCTGTTTGCAAATGATGACCTACAGATCTTGCTGGGATGATTTGCTACTGAGGGATGAGAATCAGCACCTCCAAGTCTGAGTCCATGATGCCCAGCCGAAAGAGGGTGGATTGTCCTCTGTGGCTTGGGGACAAGGTCCTTCCCCACGTGGAAGATTTCAAGTATCTTGGGGTCTTATTCATGAGTTATGGGGAACTGGAGTGGGAGATCAAAGAGACGAATCAGAGCAGCATCTACAGTGATGTGGATGTTGTACTGGTCTGTGGTGGTGAAGAGGGAGCTGAGCTTTAAAGCAGAGCTGTTGATTTACTGCTCAGTCTACGTTCATACCCTCACCTATGGTCATGAACTTTAGGTAATGACTGAAAGAATGAGATCATGGACAGAAGTGACTGAAATTAGCTTTCACCGTAGGGTTGCTGGACTCACCCTTAGAGATAGGGTAGGAAGCTCAGTTATCCAGGAGAGGCTCAGAGTATAGCCGCTGCTCCTCCACATTAGAAGGAGCCAGTTGAGGTGGTTTGGGCATCTAATCAGGTTACCTCTTGGACGCCTCCCATTTGAAGTACTTTGGGCGTGTCCCACTGGTAGTAGACCCATGGGCAGGCCCAGGCTATGCAGGAGAGACTACGTCTCCCAGTTGGCCTGAGGATGGCTTGGTATCCTCTATGAAGAGTTGGAGCAGGTGGCTGGGGAGAGGGAAGTCTGGGCTTCTCTGCTTGGACTGTTGCCTTCGTGACCTGGATGCCCAGAGAAGCGGTAGAAAATGGATGCATGGATTGATGGACTAATGCATACACTACTGTATATTTAATAAGTACTTAACATTGTTACCTGTTCTCAGTCAGAGATTTTTGTTGATCGTTGATGCAGACATGCATTGAATATAAAAAGTCTACACACCCCTGTTCAAATGCCAGGTTTTTGTGATGTAAAAAAATGAGACCAAGATAAATCATTTCAAAACTTTTCCAACACTAATGTGACCTATAGTTGAACCCAATTGCAAAACAAACTGAAATCTTTAAAGGGAAAAAAATAAAAAATAAAAAACTTACAACAACCTGGTTGCATAAATATGCACACCCTTAAACTAATACTTTGTTGTGGCACCTTTGGCTTTTATGACAGCACTCAGTGTTTTTGGGTAGGAGTCTGTCAGCGTGGCACATCTTGATGTGGCAATATTTGCCCACTCTTCGTTGCAAAAATGCTCCAAATCGGTCAGATTGTGAGGGCATCTCCTGTGCACAGCCCTCTTCAGATCACCCCACAGATGTTCGATTGAATTCAGGTCTGGACTGTGGCTGGGCCATTCGAAAACCTTAATCTTCTTATGGTGAGGCCATTCTTTTGCTGATTTGGATGTGTGCTTTGGGTCATTGTCATGCTGAAAGATGAAGTTCCTCTTCATCTTCAGCTTTCTAGCAGAGCCCTGAAGGTTTTGTGCTAACACTGACTGGTACTTGGAACTGGTCATAATTCCTTCCACCTTGATTAAGGCTCCAGTTCCAGCTGAAGAAAAACAGCACCAAAGCATGATGTTGCCACCACCATGTTTCACTGTAGGTATGGTGTTCTTTTGGTAATGAGCAGTGTTGTGTCTGTGCCAAAGATAGCTTTTGGAATTATGGCCAAAAAGTTCAACCTTGGTTTCATCGGACCATTACACATTTTCCCACATGCGTCTGGGAGATTTCAAATGTGTTTTTGCAAAATGTAGCCGGGCTTGGATGTTTTTCTTCATAAGATAAGGCTTCCATCTTGCCACCATAGGTGGGAGATTGTTGTCACATGTACTAATAATCAGCTAGTACTTGCCATAAATTTCTGCAGCGCCTTCAATATTGCTGCCGGCCTCTTGGCAGACTCTCTGACCAGTTTTCTTCTAGTTTTTTCATCAGTTTTGAAGGGATGTACAGTCCTTGGTAATGTCACTGTTGTACCATATTTTCTCCACTTAATAATGACTGTCTTCACTGTGTTCCATGGTATATTTAATGCCTTAGAAATTCTTTTGTACCCTTCTCCTGGCTGATACCTTTGAACAATGAGATCCCTCTAATGCCTTCAAAGCTCTCTGCGGCCCATGGCTTGTACTGTAAGATGTAACTACAAAAATGTCAGGAAAAGCCTACTAGAACAGCTGAACTTTATTTGGGCTTAATCAGAGGCACTTTAAATGGTGGCAGGTGTGTGCTGACTCCCATTAACGTGAGTTTGAATGTGATTGGTTAATTCTGAACACAGTCACATCCCCAGTTATAACAGGGTGTGCATATTTATGGAACCAGGTTATTGTTATGGGTCCGCCCTCCAGTGGGCTCACCACCTGCAGGAAGGATCATGGGGGTCCAGTGCTATGTGGATTAGGTGGCGATCAAAGGCGGAGACCTTGGTAAACTGATCCCAAGCTTTCTAAACTGGCTTTTTGTACGTGGAATGTCACCTCTCTGGTGGGGAAGGAGCCTGAGCTGGTGTACAAGGTTGAGAGATACCGGCTAGATATAGTCGGCCTCACCTCAACACACAGCTGTGGTTCCGGAACCAGTCTCCTGGAGAGGGGCTGGACCTTGGCCTTTTCTGGAGTTGCCCCGGGCGAGAGGCGACGAGCAGGGGTGGGTATTCTTGTATCCCCCCACCTTGCTGCTTCTATATTGGAGTTTTCCCCGGTGGATGAAAGGGTTGCTTCCCTGCACCTTTGGGTTGGGAAACGGGTTCTGACCATCATTTGTACCAATGCACCAAATGATGTTTCAGAGTACCCACCCTTTTTTGGAGTCTGTGACTGGGGTGCTGGAGGGTGCTCCTCTCGGAAACTCCATTGTCCTACTGGGGGACTTCAATGCGCATATGGGCAACGACAGTGAAACCTGAAGGGGGGTGATTGGGAGGAACGGCCTGCCCAATCTGAACCCAAGTGGTGTTCAGTTATTGGACTTCTGTGCTAACCACAGTTTGTCCATAACGAACACTATGTTCAAGCATAAGGGTGTCCATATGTGCACCTGGCACCAGGACATCCTAGGTCGCAGGTTGATGATCGATTTTGTTATCGTGTCATCAGACCTGCGACCATGTGTCTTGGACACTTGGGTAAAGAGAGGTGCAGAGCTGTCAACTGATCACCACCTGGTGATGAGTTGGATCCGATGGCAGGGGAGGAAGCCATTCAGACCTGGTAGACCAAAACGTATAGTGAGGGTGTGCTGGGAATGTCTGGCTGAGGCCCCTGTTTGGGAGGTCTTCACCTCCGGAAGAACTTCAACCACATTCCGAGGGAGTCTGGACACATGGAGTCTGAATGGGCCATGTTCTCCACCTCTGTTGTTGAAGCGGTGGCCCAAAGCTGCGGCTGCAAGGTGGTCGGTGCATCTCATGGTGGCAACCCCCAAACCAAGTGGTGGACACCAATGGTGAGGGGGGCCATTAAGCTGAAGGAGTCCTATCAGGCTTGGTTTGCTTGTGGGACTCCCGAAGCAGCTGAGGTGTACTGGCAGGCCAAGCAGAATGCAGCTCAGGTGGTTGCTGAAGAAAAAACCCAGGTATGGGAGGAGTTCGGTGAGGCCATGGAACAAGACTTTCGGTCGGCCTCGAAAAGATTCTGGCAAACTGTCCGGCGGCTCAGGAGGGGAAAGCAGTTCCCTGTCCACACTGTGTATGGTGTGGATGGGGCGCTGTTGACATGAACTGGGGATATCGTTGGGCGGTGGAAGAAATACTTCGAGGATCTCCTCAATCCCACTGATACGCCTTCCACAGAGAAAGCAGGGTTTGTAGACGAGGGGGATGACTCGCCTATCACAGGGGCTGAGGTCGCCAAGGTGGTTAAAAATCTCCTTGGTGGCCCGGCCCCAGGGATGGATGAGATTCGCCCTGAGTACCTTAAGGCCCTGGATGTTGTTGGGCTGTCATGGTTGACACGCCTCTGCAACATTGTGTGGAGGTCGGGGGCAGTGCCTTTGGCGTGGCAAACCGGGGTGGTGGACTCTTCAAAAAAGGGGACCGGAGGATGTGCTCCAACTTTAGAGGGATCACACTCCTCAGCCTCCCTGGGAAGGTTTATGCCAAGGTACTGGAGAGGAGAGTCCGGCCGTTGGTCGAACCTCGGATTCAGGAGGAGCAATGTGGTTTTCGTCCTGGCCGTGGCACATCGGACCAGCTCTTTACCCTCTCGAGAATTCTCGAGGGTTTGTGGGAGTTTACCCAACCAGTTTACATGTGTTTTGTGGACTTGGAGAAGGCATTTGACTGCGTCCCTCATGGTTTTTTGTGGGGGGTGCTTCGGGAGTATGGGGTATCGGGCTTGTTGTTACGAGCTATTCGGTCTCTGTATGACCGTTGTGAGAGTTTGGTTCGTATTGCCAACACTCGGTCGGACTCATTCTCAGTGAAAGTTGGACTCCGCCAGGGCTGCCCTTTGTCACCGATCTTGTTCATAATTTTTATGGACAGGATTTCTAGGCGCAGCCAGGGAATGGAGGGTGTCATGCTTGGTAACCACAGGATCTCATCTCTGTTGTTTGCAGATGATGTTGTCCTGTTGGCTTCATCCAGCAATGACCTACAGCTCTTGCTGGGACGGTTTGCCACTGAGTGTGAAGTGGCTGGGATGAGAATCAGCACCTCCAAGTCCAAGTCCATGGTCCTCAGCTGGAAAAAGGTGGATTGTCCTCTCTGGGCTGGGGACAGGCTCCTGCCCCAAGTGGAAGAATTAAAGTATCTTGGGGTCTTATTCACGAGTGAGGGGAAAATGGAGCGAGAGATTGACAGATGGATTGGAGCAGCATCTGCAGTGATGCGGACGTTGTACCGGTCTGTTGTGGTGAAGAGGGAGCTTAGTTCTAAGGCAAAGCTGTTGATTTGCCAGTCAATCTATGTTCCTACTCTCACCTATGGTCACGAGCTTTGGGTAATGACCGAAAGAACAAGATCGCAGATACAAGTGGCTGAAATGAGCTTTCTCTGTAGGATTGCTGGACTCACCCTCAGAGATAGGGTGAGGAGCTCAGTCATCCGGGAGAGGCTCAGAGTAGAACCGCTGCTCCTCCACACTGAAAGGAGTCAGTTGAGGTGGTATGGGCATCTGATTAGGATGCCTCCTGGATGCCTCCCACTTGAGGTGTTTCGGGCACGTCCCACTGGGAGGAGACCCCGGGGCAGACCCAGGACTCGGTGGAGAGACTATGTCTCCCAGCTGGTCTGGGAACGCCTTGGCATCCTCTCTGAAGAGCTGGACCAGGTGGCTGGGGAGAGGGAAGTCTGGGCTTCTCTGCTTGAACTGCTGCCTCCGCAACCCGGACCTCCGGAAAAGCGGTAGAAGATGGATGGATGGTTATTGTAAGTTTTTTATTTATTTTTCCCCTTAAAAGATTTCAGTTTGTTTTTCAATTGGATTGTACAGGTTATAGGTCACACTAATGGGGTGAAAAAAAGTTTTAAAATGATTTATCTTGGTCTCATTTTTTACATCACAAAAACCTGGCAGGGGATGTGTCGACTTTTTTATATCCACTGTGTGTGTGTGTGTGTGTGTGTGTGTGTGTGTGTGTGTGTGTGTATATATATATATATATATATATATATATATATATATATACTGTATATATATATATATACATACAGTGGCGTGAAAAAGTGTTTGCCCCTTTCCTGATTTCTCATTTTTTGTATGTTAGTCACACTTAAATGTTTCAGATCATCAAACAAATTTAAATATTAGACAAAGATAACACAAGTAAACACAAAATGCAGTTTTTAAATGAAGGTGTTTATTATAAAGGGAAAAAAAATCCAAACCTACATGGCCCGATGTGAAAAAGTGATTGCCCCTAAACCTCATAACTGGTTGGGCCACCCTTAGCAGCAACAACTGCAGTCAAGCATTTGCGATAACTGGCAATGAGTCTTCTACAGCGCTGTGGAGGAATTTTGGCCCACAGAATTGTTGTAATTCAGCCACATTGGGCATTGCGGTGGCGTAGTGGTTAGCACTGCGGCAGCACAGCAATTCACCCTTGGCCATGGGATCACTGGTTTGATCCCAGCCCCTAACCAACAGTGATCTGTGTGGAGTTTGCATGTTCTCCCCGTGTCTGCGTGGGTTTACTCCGGGATTTCTCCGGTTTCCTCCCACAGGCCAAAAACATGCAGGTTAGGTTAATTGGAGACTCTAAAGTGGCTATGTTTATTGCACTGTCCCTGTCAAATAAACCTAGGTGTGGATGTGTGTGTGAATGGTAAAGGGATAGCACCGTATCGTGGTTGCTTCATCCATCCAGGTGGATGCCCTCAATTTCCCCTCTGGGGATCATTAAAGTATACAAAATAAAAAAAAAAAAAATCAAATCAAACATTGGAGGGTTTTCGAGCATGAACTGTCTTTTTAAGGTCATGCCACAGCACCTCAATTGGATTCAGGTCAGGACTTTGACTAGGCCACTCCAAAGTCTTCATTTTGTTTTTCTTAAGCCATTCAGAGGTGGACTTGCTGGTGTGTTTTGGATCTTTGTCCAAAATGAGATCAGGGCTTAGTGATGGCCACTCCAAAACATTGACGTTGTTGTCCTTAAGCCACTCTGTAACTAATTTGGTGGTGTGCTTAGGGTCATTGTCCATCTGGAAGACCCATTTGTGCCCAAGCTTTAACTTGCTGGCTGATGTCCTGAGTTGTTGCTTCAATATTTCCACATAATGTTCTTTCCTCATGATGACATCTATTTTGTAAAGTGCACTCATCCATCCTCCAGCAAAACACACCCACAGCATGATGCTGCTACCTCTGTACTTCCCAGTTGGCATGGTGTTCTTGGCTTGCAAGCTTCCCCCTTTCTCCTCCAAATGGACAATGGGCAATGGACGCTCTCAAGGACTGTTTTGAAATCACTGCCTGGGAGTAGCGCTTTGATCCACATGGTGAGGACATTGACGGCCTCACTCACACCATCACGGACTACATCAACTTCTGTGTGGACAACACCGTACCCATCAGGATCATACGGTGTTGCTCAAACAACAAACTCTGGATCAACCCTGAGATAAAATCACTACTGAGAGAGAAGAAAAGGATGTTCAAGTTGGGGAACAGGGAGATCCTGAAGTACGTACAGAGGGAGCTAAGGAGGAAGATCAGAGAAGGCAAGGACAGCATCAGGAAGAAGATGGAGGACAAGCTGCAACAGAGCGACATCAGCGGTGTCTGGAGAAATGTCAAAACCATCTCTGGGCACCAGAATACCTCCTTCCAGGCCGTGGGGGGCAGGGAGTGGGCGAACAATCTGAACCTGTTTTTTAATAGGTTTGACCAACCGCCCTCCCCTCCGCCTGCACAACAACCACTGCTGCCTCTACCGTCATCGAGACCTGCTGTCCACCCGCCCCCACCACCAACACCCCCCCACTCCCAGCACACAGCCCCCCAACATGACTCTCACTAAGACCCAGGTGAGGGCGGAGCTGAGGAAGATCAAGGCGAGGAAGGCCTCGCGTCCGGACTGCATCAGCACGAAGTTCTTCAAGTTCTACGCAGACCAGCAGTGTGGGATTGTGGAGCACATCTTCAACCTGACCCTGAAGCTGGGGAGGGTACCACAGTTGTGGAAAACATCTTGTGTGGTACCCGTACCAAAGACTTCCCACCCCAGAGACCCGAACAGCTACAGATCAGTGGCCCTGACTTCTCATCTGATGAAGACCCTGGAGAGATTGCTCCTTGCTCACCTCCGCCCCCTGGTGGGACCAGCGATGGATCCACTCCAGTTCGCCTACCAGCATAGCATCGGGGTGGAGGATGCAGTGATCTTCCTCCTTCACTGTTCCCTGTTCCACCTGGAAAATAATAATAATAATAATAATAATAATAATAATTTTATTTATAGAGCACTTTTCACAAACAGAGTCACAAAGTACTTAACGTGGTAAAAAACAAAATAAAAACACAGGCACATAAAACAGTAAAAAAAAAAAAGCAAAGTAGACAGCAAAAGCACATAAAAATACAATCAACACATAGTTAACTAGAAAAGCACTCGGAGAGCGCAGACCTCCGCCAAGCGGCACAGTTCCCCCCATACAGTTTTTGTGTGTACGTTTTCAGATTCCCTGAGCATGAAAAGATATGAGTAGCAATTGGATTCACAATGATTATTTGTTTATTTGACATGGACAGTGCAATAAACAGACAATTAATTAAATTAATTAAAGCAAAGTAGACAGCAAAAGCACATAAAAATACAATCAACACATAGTTAACTAGAAAAGCACTCGGAGAGCGCAGACCTCCGCCAAGCGGCACAGTTCCCCCCATACAGTTTTTGTGTGTACGTTTTCAGATTCCCTGAGCATGAAAAGATATGAGTAGCAATTGGATTCACAATGATTATTTGTTTATTTGACATGGACAGTGCAATAAACAGACAATTAATGAATGACAATCAATGTGATAGTGATAGGATTAGTGGTTCAGTAGTGTAAAACGGGGCTATAAGAGACGGCGGGTTAATAAGGGACACTTTTCTGGGAAATGTTTTAAATGTAATTCTGCTTTTTTTATTTTGAGCAGGACGCTGAGTTGTGTTGTTATTGTCAAATATCCATGAATCCTTCATCAAATCTAGGCGGAAGCAAAA
The DNA here is from genome assembly GCA_020510985.1 of Pholidichthys leucotaenia. Taxonomy (NCBI): domain Eukaryota; kingdom Metazoa; phylum Chordata; class Actinopteri; order Cichliformes; family Pholidichthyidae; genus Pholidichthys; species Pholidichthys leucotaenia. The sequence continues at coordinate 263,020,253 of CM035836.1, forward strand.
TTAAAAAAGCAGAATTACATTTAGAAAAGTGTCCCATATTACCCTGCCGTCCCTTATAGCCCCGTTTTACGGTTGTAAAAGCATTGCCTCCTTGGTGGAGGTAATAAACTGAAGTGTTGGTGTGTCCATCTCCTCCACTGACGGATGCAGATTGGTTAGACAGGTTGCCGTGGGTTTTATATTATATTGGGGTTGCACTCCGCGGCAAAACAGAATTTAGAATCTTTCCCGGCAGAGAGGTCGTTTTTACGCAGCGCCTATAGCTGGGCGGGGAATTTGTGGCAAATAATCGGGCGGCGGACAGGTGGCCGTGTCAGGTTTTGCAGCGTGGCGCAAAAACAGGCACGGTGGCGGGCCCAGGCCAGCAGTGTTTTCCGTGTGCTTTTGTGCCTAAAACGTTGAAGAACGCGGAGTTTGTGTTGGTCAGACACGACGACCAGCGCAATGTGCGCAGCGCCTATGGCTGGCACAGGCACGCTGGGGGGCCCAGGCCACCAGTGTTTTCCGCATGCTTTTGTGGCTAAAACGTTGAAGAAGGCGGAGTTTGTGTTGGTCAGACATGACGCCCAGCGCCCTCCATTGCGCCTGCGCACATGTTGAAAATGGCCGTATGTCACAGTGTGGAAAAATGCTTTAAAAAATTCCTGTATGCAGACGGTGATGCGGATCATCCCCAAAATTTAATCAGTTCTTCCTTGTACCATTTCCAACAACGCCTGAAAGTTTCATTGAAATCCGTCCAAAAGTTTTTGAGTTATCTTGCTAACCAACAGACAAACAGACAGACAAACAGACAAACACACAGACAAACACACAGACAAACCCTGGCAAAAACATTACCTCCTCCTGGCCTTTCGGCCTGGCGGAGGTAATTAAAAAGCCAGGCTAAAAAGGTGGGTCTTTAGTTGCTTCTTAAAAACACCAGATCTAAGTTCAAAAGGTAAGGAGTTCCACAGTCTGGGAGCAACAGCAGCAAAGGCTCTCTCGCCTTTGGTTCTGAGCCTAGTGCTAGGGACTACCAGTAGATTCTGATGAGAAGACCTGAGAGACCTGCTGGGCTGGTGTAGAAAAAGCAGGTCATTAATATAAAAAGGCGCCTCTTCATGAATGGCTTTGTAAGTAAGAACAAGAACTTTAAAATCAATTCTATAATTTACAGGAAGCCAATGCAAGGAGGCCAAAACAGGAGTGATATGACAGAATCTACTGGACCTAGTTAGTAATCTTGCAGCAGCGTTCTGGACTAACTGTAGGCGGTGTAAAGAGGATTTGCTAAGACGTGAAAAGAGCGTTACAGTAGTCCAAACGTGAAGAAACAAAGGCATGAATAATGATTTCTAACTGACTGTAGGAAACCAATAACCTAATTTTGGATATATTCCTAAGGTGGAAAAAACAACTCCGGGTCAAAGATTTGACATGCTGATCAAAACTCATCGATTGATCGAAAATGACACCAAGATTTTTTAGATTAGACTGTACGTTAGAGCTTAATGAACCAATGCTATTAACCAACTTAGGAATTAGATTATCAGGTGCTACAATAAGGACTTCAGTTTTATCAGCGTTAAGTTGCAAAAAGTTACTAGACATCCAGTCCTTAATTGCAGACAGACAATCATGAATAATTTTTAAATTGTCAACATGGTCAGGCTTAAAAGAGAAAAGTAGCTGTAAATCGTCAGTGTAGCAGTGATAAGACACACCTTTAAATTTGCTGATGATAGAACCAAGTGGCAGCATATTTAGGGCAAATAAAAGTGGACCCAGACTGGAACCCTGAGGCACCCCACAGGTTAAAGGAGCAGAGTCAGATGAATAAGAGCCAACAGCCACAGAAAAACTCCTACCAGAAAGGTAGGAGAAAAACCAGTGAAGAGCTTTTCCAGAAATACCTACCCAATCTCTAAGCCTTTGTAACAAAATACAATGATCAATAGTATCAAATGCTGCAGTTTATTTATTTAGCGAATGCAAAGTCCTTAAGCCAAGCAGGTTGCCTCCTGGTTTGCTGTATGGAGGGTGTGTAATCCTCCTTCCAGTCTTTGGAGCGGGCAAGCCTCTATGATGTGTTCCATTGTTTGCTCCTCTCCACATGCGCACAGTGGGCTAGGGCTACTGCCCCATCTGTGAAGGCTGGCCAAGCAGGGGCCATGTCCAATCCTGAAGCGATTGAGTGTAGACCACTGTCTCCTTGGGAGGTTGGTACCCGGGACCTGTTGGTTGGGGTTTATCACCAGCTGTTTGTTTGGGACCTCCTTGGTCTCCCATTCCTCTTGCCAAGCTGTCTGGATGGTAAAGTCAGCTGGGGGAGGGTTTTTCCAAATCGGCCGTCTGGATGAAAGTCGGGCAGTGGGTGGGGTGTAGATATCTGCATGGATTGGTAAGTGAGGAGAATCTTTAACTTTTTGGAGCATCCTTTGAGTTAATGCTGCTCGCCGGATGTGTGGAGGGGCTATGTTTGACAGTACAGAGAGCCAGGGGAGTGGTGTTGAGCAGATTGTTCGTTATAGTTCTCATGGTTGAGTTGAGCTGGGTGTCTACATGGTGTGTGTAAGATGACCTGGACAAGACAAGGGCACAATATTCTGCTACAGAGTATGAAAGGGCCAGTGCTGAGGTGCGCAGGGTGGAGACTGCCGCCCCCCATTTTGCACCAGCGAGCTTGCAGAGCAGGTTGTTTCGTACCTTCACCTTAGCAGCCGTCCCCTTTAGATGTTCCTTGAAGGTCAAGGGTCACTCCAAGATAAGTTGGATTTGGGGCATGCTTAAGCTTGAGTCTGCTCAGGTGGATGTTTAGTTCTCTGGCAGCTTTTGCATTGTGGAGATGGAATGCACTGGAGACGGTTTTTGCTGGGCTTGGTTTTAGGCGCCAGATTTTGCAGAACTGGTCCAGTTTGGCAAGATCTTCCGTGAGCACCCGTTCCAGTGGTTCAAAGTCTGGTGCTTGGAATGCCAAACAGATGTCGTCTGCATAGATGAATTTGCGGGATTTTGTAGTAGGCAGGTCGTTTATGTAGAGGTTGAACAGAGTTGGAGCTAGAACTGAGCCTTGTGGGAGTCCGTTTTTCTGCATTCTCCATGCACTTGTGTTCTGACTGAGGTGGACTCTGAACCTTCGGTTGGTCAGCAGCGTTTTTATAATTGCTGTTGCCCAAGCAGGGATCGCCTTTATAAGTTTCAGGAGGAGGCCTTTGTGCCAGACCGTATCATAGGCGGCTGTAAGATCGAGAAACACAGCCCCTGTCTTCAGTCTGCTCTCGAAGCCATTTTCGATGAAGGTGGTTAGGGCCAGTACTTGTTCTCCTGTACTGCGGTCCTTGCGGAAACCTGCTTGATCCACACTTAGAATATCCTCTATTTCTGGGGAAATGCATTGCAGTATTAGGCGCTCCATGATTTTGTAAGGAACGCTGAGTAGGGAGATTGGGCGGTAGCTTGCTGGTAGTTTGTGGTCTTTGCCAGGTTTTGGGATGGCAATGACCTTTGCTGTCCGCCATTTCTTTGGGATCGAGTTTGTTTGTGTGATCCTTGTGTAGAATTGTGTCAACCAGGTTAGGGCTCGGGGGCCAAGATTTTTCATGAATTCTGGGAAGATGTTATCGTATCCTGCTGCCTTTCCACATTTCAGGCCCTGTAGGACTTTCTCCAGTTCAGCAGCCTCGAAGGGTTCAGGGTTCGTTTCCTCTACAGGCATTTTTTGGTGTTTTTTTAGCTCAGTTGTAACTGCTCTTCTGGTGTCTTTGTCTTGGGGTGCTTTGGCGATAGTCAGTAGGTGGGATGCAACTTGGTTGGGTGTGACGGATGCTCGGCTTTGGCTAGGGGGCTTCTGTGCAGCTCCTAGGCGACGGATGAGGCTCCAACATTTCCTGCTAGAGTGGGTAAAGCTCCGGTCAGCAACTGTCTCCTCCCATTTCTTTCGCCGGGCTGTATTTAGCGATTCAATGAGATGGTCTGCTATCTCTGGGTCCCCTGATGTTTGATAGGATTGTAGGAGGGCAGCACTTTCTCCGTCCAAACATGGGACATAGAGGGGTCGGTAGCCTCGTGGGATTGCAGTATGGGCAGCCTTGAAGATTGCGCTGCAGAAGCGGTTGTATGCTTCATCTACAGTGATGGTGTGGAGTGGGATGGTAACAACGCTCCGGTCCAGAATTTCACTGAATTTCTTCCAGTTGGCTTTGCGGAAGTTCCAGCGCATCTTCCTTGGGCTGTATATGACTGGAAGTTGTAGGCCAATGTGTTCAAGTAGGGGCCGGTGTTGGCTGTGTGGAAAATCATCAAGAATGAGGATCTGTGTAGGATATGGCTCCCCATTCAAAGAGCTGGCCCAACACAGGTCAGGAGAATAGTCCTTCTTCCACCTAGCAGAGTGGAAGGTTCCTCTTTGTTTGGGGTCGTATATCAAAGCGAGGTCATTTCTGGATGCCCAGTCTGAAAGTGCCTCCCCATCACTGTCCACTGCTGGGTACCCCCAGTCAGGGTGATGGCTGTTAAAGTCCCTCACATAGATGGCAGGGTGGGGTAGGGTGGGTAAGACCTGCAGATCCCAGTTGGCATTAGGGGGCTTGTACACATTGACAATATGGAAGCCACCAATGATTATGGTGTCTGAGAAATGTGTTGTTATCAGGTGATTTGCTTCAACTATGTCAGAACGCACATAGGTGGCACGTCCATGTTTAGCATGTAGAACATAGCACAGGAGGTCAAAGCCTTTGATGGTGAAGCGGCCAGCTTCCTCTGTGCCAATATGAGTCTCTTGGAGGCAGATTACATCAATCGAATGTTGGAAGGCGAGGACTTCGATAAGGCTTCGCTTGGCTGCAGATAGGCCTTCAACGTTTAGTTGTAATATGCGAAGGGCAGATCCTACCACAAAGTGCTCTTGGGGCTGTTTGCTTTCGGCTTTAGGACTGTGACTAGGATTCTTCTTTGACTTGGCACAGAGGCGTCGTCTCTTCGAATTTAGTCTGCTGGTAGGATCATTAGCTTCCCCAGGCGAGCCCGGGTACTGGCGGAGGGCGCGACGAGAACGCTGATCCATTGCCCCCCAATGCTGCAGTGAGTTCTAATAACACTAAAACAGAGCATTTGCCAGAGTCTGATGACATTAAAATATCATTTGACACCCTGAGAACAGCGGTCTCTGTCGAGTGTCCATCCATCCATCCATCTTCTACCGCTTTTCCGGAGGTCCGGGTCGCGGAGGCAGCAGTTCAAGCAGAGAAGCCCAGACTTCCCTCTCCCCAGCCACCTGCTCCAGCTCTTCAGAGGGGATACCAAGGCGTTCCCAGACTAGCTGGGAGACATAGTCTCTCCACCGAGTCCTGGGTCTGCCCCGGGGTCTCCTCCCAGTGGGACGTGCCTGAAACACCTCAAGTGGGAGGCGTCCACTGTCGAGTGTTTCTGACGAAAACCTGACTGAAATTTGTCGAAAATATTGTGTTCAATCAGAAAGTCAGTGAGCTGCTTGGCAACAACTTTTTCTAAAAGCTTAGAAATAAAAGGAAGCTTAGAAATTGGCCTGAAGTTTTTAAAAACAGATGGATCAAGGTTAGGTTTTTTTTAAAAATGGCTGCACAGCTGCATGTTTAAAATACGAGGGTACACAACCAGATTCAAGTGAACTATTAATCATATTAACCAAAGATGTACCCACTGAGCCAATTACTTCTTTTAACATTGAAGAAGGCAAAATATCTAAAATGCAGGAGGAGGATTTCATGGAACTCATCAACACTAACAAATCCTCAAAAGAAATTGGGGTAAAATCACTTAAAAAGGCCTGTCTGTTAGGACAATCAAGGATTAGGGGGAAGGAATGAGTAAAACCAGCCCTAACAGCAGTGACCTTGTCAACAAAAAAGGAAAGAAACTTGTTACTGTCATTAATTGAATAAACAGGGGAAGCAGAACTAACAGGATAAACTATACTGTCTATTGTGCTGAAAAGGATCTTTGGATTGTTACTAATGGAGGAGATGATGTTGGAAAAATAAGAAGTTCTTGCCATTTTAATCATATTGTTAAATTCAATAAACAGTTCCTTAAGGTACAATCAATGCACCGTTACTCCTGCGAGCGCGAACTGCGACTCTGCTTGAAGAAACCACGACCGTGGGTTATCCTGCCAGAAATCAGGCAGCTTAACGGCCACTGCGCTCGCCAGCTCTGAGCGCTGTGAGTCCGGGACCCTGAGAACTTCTTCGTTCATTCTCAACGTCGTCAGTCACCAATGTGGGGAGACTTGAATAACGAAACCGAATTGCATTTAATTCCAGTTTATTTCAAGTAATCATCCCACTGTCTGCTCTCATTCCTGAGCAGCGAACAAAGAGGGTGAACACACCAAAGTTCTCCCTTTTAAACATTCTCACATCAAACCATTTCCCTCGCAGGGGAAATCACACATCTCTACCAAAATCCCTTTATTCACATTCAATAACTTTTTATTTACATAACTCCCCCTTCTCTCCTCTCGAGCCTCAGTGGTCAGGAAGGCTTCTGTCCCCTGTCCTCCGCAGGGGGTCCAGGCTCTGCGGCTCCGCACCGCAGGGGACTGCAGCTCTGTGGCTCTCCTTCATCGTGCGGTTAAATCACATATGCAGTGTCCAACATATACATGTCTAACAACACAGCCATACCCAAGAAATTAACTGCAAAACTGTCATTGGGATAGTTAATATGCAAATTAAAATCTCCAAGTAATAAAATCCGCTCAGATTTAATAATAGAAGTTAAAAAATCGCTAAACTCAGATAAAAATGAGGCATAAACTCCTGGAGGGCGGTAAATTAAAACACAATGAAATGGGTTTGAGGAGCCAATTTTTAAAATCATCAGTTCAAACGATGAAAAAGTTCCATGGCTCACCGTCCGTGTAACGAAGTGGCGCCGGTTCACAATGGTCAGACCACCGCCGTGGCCTGTCAATCTCGGAGCACAGGAGAAGGTACAATCCGGTGGACAAAGTTCAATTAAGGAGGTAAATTCCTCACTTTTCTGCCAAGTCTCAACAAGAAATAAAAAGTCTGGCCCTGCAGTAATGAATAAATCGTTCAAAAAGAATGATTTATTTGCGATGGAACGTGCGTTAAGCAACGCCAGCTGAATGGGCTCTGTGACAGCAGCAGTCTCGCCAGGAATGGGGGCCGGTGAAAGTTGACGTAGGCACCCGCTACCTGCAGGGGATTTCCTGGCTCGGAGCAGGGAGAAGGCCGGTCGACACGGTAGAACAGGGAAAACAAGCCGGAGAAATGATGGCCTCACTCCGGGCACACCTGAGGGCCAGGATCCAGGAAAGAGGCCATCTGCAGCATTAGGAGAAGATGAGATGGAGCGAGCGAGACGGCGGAGCCGAGCAAGCCTTCTGGATTTCACCGCGGCACCTGCACGTCTTCCCCGAGGTTTGGATCACTTTCTGCCGGTATAACCACAGCGGGGATCCCAGGTACCAACGGGAAGTTGCAAACACACCGATGGAAGAATCTTCTCTCCTGATTATGACAGTCAAACCCCACCATGGAAGATCAAATATCCAGCAGCACTTGGCGATCATAAACAATGGCTGATTGCACATAATCCAGACACAATAACACAATCAAAAACAGGACAAACAAGCAGAGATGACCAGCAGCCAGAAACACAGGCGGCGCGGCCATCTTGTCTTGATGCATGCACACAGATCCAATGTATGCATGCCGGGAACGCGGTGAGAATCATGTTCTTTGACTCCTCCAGTGCTTTCAACACCATCCAACCGGTGATCCTGAGGGACAAGCTGCTGTACGCAGGGGTGGACCAGAACCTGTCATTGTGGATGCTGGACTACCTCACAAACCGGCCACAGTTTGTGAGAACCCAGGATTGCGTGTCTGACACGATCATCGGCAGTACGGGGGCCCCCCAGGGAATGGTTTTGACTCCCTTTCTGTTCACCCTTTATACTGTGGACTTCTCACACAACACAACACACTGCCATCTACAGAAGTTCTCTGACGACTCTGCGATCGTCGGCCTCATCTCCAACAGAGATGAAGCTGAGTACAGAGGACTTATCCAGGACTTTGTGGACTGGTGCCATGGAACTGCCTCCAGATCAACACGAGAAAAACTAAGGAACTGGTGATGGACTGCCGCAGGCAAGGACAACCCCTCACAGCACCAGTAAACATCCAGGGAACAGACATTGAGATGGTGACATGCTACAAGTACCTGGGTGTTCATTTGAACAATAAACTAGACTGGTCACACAATACTGATGCACTCTTCAAGAAGGAACAGCCCAGGCTGTTCCTACTGAGGAGGCTCAGGTCTTTTGGTGTACAAGGGGTGCTCTTGAAGACCTTCTATGATTCGGTGGTGGCCATCAACCATCACTTTTGGAGTGGCCTGCTGGGGCAGCGGCATCACAGCAGCTGATTGGAAGAGACTGAACAAACTGATCAAGAAAGCTAGCTCTGTCCTGGGGCAATGCCTTGACCCAGTGGAGGAGATAGGAGAGAGAAGGATGGTGGCTAAACTGTCATCTCTGCTGGAGTCCGAGTCCCACTCTATGCAGGACATACTGAACGCACTGAGGAGCTCATTTAGCAGTAGGCTACATCATCCTAGGTGCGCGACCGAGAGGTTTCGCAGGTCCTTCCTACCTACGGCTGTCAGACTTTATAGCCTAAGCAGGGCTGCTTGCAGAGATAGTTAAAAAAAAACCCCCGTTATGACCTAATAGTATTGAATGCAAAAGATGAAACAAACTTACACAAAATGGTCTCCTCCAGTATACAACTGGGACAATATCAATCGCTACGGAGGGTGACAATATGTATGGGTACACATTCATACTATGTGGGGTATCTAAAGAGACTGTTATGCTGTTTATTCCATCTAGTTACAATGCTGCACACTGTGTATATATATTTATATATTTATGTATACATATATATACTGTATTCACTGCTCTTATTTTCTTATCTTCTAAATTATTGCTCTGAGTGTTGCTATCCCTGTGCTGTTGCAATCCTGGAATTTCCCCATTGTGGAACTAATAAAGGCTTATCTTATCTTAAATGTAATGATGGTCATAATGGTCAAACAGTTCAATTTTAGTTTCATCAGATCACAGAACATGTCTCCAAAAATTAAAGTCTTTGTCCCTGTGTACATTTGCAAAATATAATCCTGCTTTTTTTGTATTGCTTTTGGAGTAATGGCTTCTTCCTTGCTAAATGTCCTTTCAGCCCATGTCGGTACAGAACTCACTTCACTGTGGATGATAACACTTTTTCCCAGCTTCAGGCAGCATCTTCACATCTTCACTTTTGCTTTGTTTTGGGGTTGATACGTACATTTGGCACAAAAAAAAACAAAAACACATTCATCTCTGTGTATGAACATTTAATTAGTTATAAGGTACAAAGATTATTTGATTTAAACTTAGAAGTGTATGTGGAAATGGAGGTTTACCTCGTTACCACCAACACAAACAAGAGGAAAACACTCGTAAGGGGCACCAGTCCAAAAACTTGGACATTTTATTGATAACTAATCTTTATACCTTCAATCAATCGGTCTCAAATACTTGTGAATTCTCCTGGGTGACTTTAGAAACAAACACAGGAAAAGAAATCAACAGAAACTTCCATATACCATTTGCAGTTTTAATGATCAGACACAGACTGAATGACATTATATTCAACGAATTTGTTGATAAAGTGAAATGATCATGTATCAAGCATCACATTCAACTTGTAACTGATTATTGAGCAACAGAGTGAAATCACATTTGTGGAATCAAGGAAACCTTAGTATGAATTTGTAACTGTGATGAAAATGGAGACTGAAATAACTAACAAAAATATAAAGAAAATTGGACGCAAATTTTATGAAGAAAATTATAAAAAGTAATTATTTGGAAAAGAAATTCTGAGTTACTCTAAAAATAAAAACAGAATTTAATGAAAAGAGGAATATTATTTCTCTTTAATTCTATAGCTCCGATCAGAGTTATGAACTAGTTTTAAACCTGAGACAAATTATGACATACTTAAGGCGATGGAGATTGCATTATTCAGCAGATGAAACAAAGGAATCTTGCTCACATGACCTTTGACTTTCATTGGCTTCTCACTGGATCCAGGAGCTGAAACTTTATTTGAAGATTGTACCGGAGAATATCTGCCAGCAGATATTTCTTCCCAGTGACAAGCAGTCAGAAGCTGAGATCCGGCGGCGATAATGAGGCTGCTGGCCACATAGTATGCCATGCAGACAACACGAGAATTTTTCAGCAGCTTCCTCGGGTCCAAATAAATTGGAGCTAGTTCACAGTCTGATCAAAGTCACAGAACTGGAGAGACAAGATTAATAAAAAAAAATTCAAGCCACGAAATCCAAGTTCTGCAGGTGTCGTGGCAGTTGGTGAGAACAGCTTCCAGTGTGAGAAAAACGACCAGTCCACTTTAAAATACGGTGAGTTAATAGAAAAAGTTTAACAGAATAGAATAGAAAAATGTCTGTGAACCCGGAGTTTCACTCCATAAAAGAGAAGTTTGAGCTCAAAAAGAAGAAAAAGTAATTTTCCAAATGTTTAAAGGAAAAAAAATTTAAGGCAGAACACAGACAAACTTTCACACAGAACAACTCTCCCCAAACTGGATGTTCCTCCCTTAAACTGAGGGGATAAACTTGACTGACATGAAAGGGAACCAGTTGTCTCCCATCACAGGAGAGTCGAATGAACTGTGGTCCAATAAGAAAACAGTCCTTTGTCTGTAACCAACCAATAGAATGAAAGGGGCCGTTGCCCAACAGAGACTGGCTGGTGATTTGCTGAGCCAGTCAGATGACTTGAGTAAGTTTTAGAAGGCACACATGTTAACTGTGAAATTCATTATATACTTAATATAAAATCTAACCTTACTTCAGTGATTCATGACTAATTTTCAGTGAGCATGCACTTATATAAACTTGTCCTTCTATAATTAACATGCATTAGAATAAGGTTTATTGAAGCATTTTCAAACATGCAACACATTTAAAATCAATGATTAATGAAACACTTCAAACCAGAATGGTATGTCAGAGTCCCACTTGATTTCCCGGGTGTCCTGAGAAAGAAAATAATCTGAGAATTTAGTTTTTGTTAAAAGGAAGTCATTTCATTCATTAACCTCTGTTCTGCTTGTAGAGGCAACAGCGAACATATTCCGGAGTTCTCAACCAGGGGGTAATGTTGAGCTGTGGATAATTCCTAGAGACCGTGGAATGCACTCAAGGGGTCTGGGATGTTTCAAACCGGTACTTAAAGCATAAAACTGTCTGGTTGGGAGGAAGTTCAGGGATTTATGATTGCAAACTAAATCCGTTCTTGGCACGAAATGGGAGCCTTATCATCCTTTTTTTTTTCTTCCAAGGAATGTGTTTTCAAACGGTGGTCCTTAGGTGAAGGAAGCAATTCTTGACCAGACTTTTGGGTGAAACAATTTCTTTAAGGTGAAGAGAGATTTTGTAGATTGGGGCCAAAAGAGATTGATGCTACATCTGGGATACAGAACCTGTCTCCTTACTGAGTGGTATGATGGCTGGACATTCCCTTGGTGATTATATTTGTGTACAGTTGTTTGAACAGATGAATGTGGAACCTTCAGGCATCTGGAAATTGTACCCAAGGATGAACCAGACTTGTGGAGGTCAAAAATTCCCTTTCTGATATCCTGGCTGATTTCTTTTGATTTCCCCATGATGTCACACTAAGAAGCAGTGTGTTTGAGGTGCCTTAAAATACATCCACAGGTGTGCCTCCAATTAACTCAAATATTGTCAGTTAGTGTATCAGAAGCTTCCAAAACCATGACATCATCATCTGGGCATTCCCAAATTCTTTAAAGGCCTAGTTGTCACAGCACTGCCTTCCCAGCAGATGGGGGTGGATGGAAGGAGGACCCAGATGCAGGCAGGGATGTGGTGCAAAATAATAATGTATTAACAAAACACAAGAAACAAAAATGCAGCATGAGGGCTGGAAAATAACTCGGGAGTACTGGCTAAATAAACTCACACGGGTCACTAGGAGACTCAAGGATGCAGGGAGAAATCACAGAGAGACCTCGACGGAGAAACAACAGTGACGCCACGAGAACACAAACTCTGACATACATATAGGGAAACAGATAATTAACTTAACGCAAGACAGCTGGGAACTGATTAAGAGATAACAGGTGAGCAGCTACAAAACAGGACGGGTGAGGCTGTGCAGACAAAAGACACTGGGGAAAACAGAGGACACACAATGCAAATAATAATCATAACCGAGGGAAACGCAGACATCAATAAGGACAAATGGGATGACACAACACGACCACAGACTGGGGAACAAAAGGACAGCGAGACCAACAATGATATTGTGGTGGCAGTGGCTCAGGAGGTAGAGCAGGTCATCCAATAACTGCATGGTTGGCGGTTCAAATCCCGCTCTCTCCGGATATCCTGCTGTTGTGTCCCTGGGCAAGACACTTCACCCCCAATTACTCCTGGTGGGTCTGGAAGCGCCATGTTAGGTAGCATGCCGCCATCAGTGTGTGAATGTGTGTGTGAATGGGTGGATAGCAGGATCTGTAAAGTACTTTGGTCATCAAGAGATGAGAATAAAAGCACTATATAAGTGAATGCCATTTACCATTTAAACAAGGATAAACATAAGGGACACAGAGGGCAAATATCAATAAAGAGAACACAAAAATAATTAAACAAACTTGAAGCATGGACATGGTCCCCAGACCCTGTCCAGATCACAACACTAGTAATCTTAGGGCCAGATTTACTAACACGCTACACCAGTGCAAAACCCTTTTTTGGCATCAAAAGGCAACCTTCAAGATTTACTGAAAGGTGTGGACAGTTAATTTTGTGCCTGGCCTCATGGCATATGTATTTGTAGGAGTTGCCATGTCACAGCACAAATTTGGAGGAGGAAAATATTTAAATGTCTGCTGCAAGGTGATTTACTAAGGTTTGAAGCTGTCCATTTCCTGTGAATTGCACCAGGATTTCACGCACAACAAAAGCATATCTTAACTCATTTGCACCTGACATGGTGCCAGGAGGAGACACAGACAACAGAATGCACGTGGCAGAAGAGAGAGAATCTTCTTTCTGCATGTTACTTTATTTGGCATGATGGAAGAACAGATTATCTTCTTCTTTCAGCTGCTCCTTCAGGGGTCGCTACAGTGGATCATCTGCCTCCATCTCACTATCCTTTCATCTTCCTCTGTAACACCAACCCTCTCCATGTCCCCCTTCACTACATCCATGAATCTTCTCTGTGGTCTTCCTCTTTTCCTCCTGCCTGGCAGCTCTGTCTTCAATATCCTTTGTCCAATATATCCACTATCCCTCCTCTGCACATGTCCAAACCATCTCAGCCTTGCCCCTCTTACTTTGTCTCCAAACTGCTCAACCTGAGCTGTCCCTCTGATATACTCATTTCTAATGAGTGTATTAGCAGACTATAGCATCCACGGAGGATGCTATAGTCACTGTGCAGTGACCTGCACTCTGTCATTACCCACCTGGATCAGAAAGACACCTACGCCAGACTCCTGTACATTGATTTCAGTTCAGCATTCAACACCATTATTCCCCAGAGACTGATGGAGAAATTACTCCTTCTTGGTCTGAACACTGCCACATGTCTCTGGATCCTGCATTTTCTGACTGAGAGACCTCAGTCTGTCCGGGTTGGAAATAACATCTCCAACTCTATCATGCTGAGCACCGGATCCCCTCAAGGCTGCGTACTCAGTCCACTTTTGTTTACACTTCTAACACATGACTGTGTATCCAGACATGAGGGGAACCAGATTATTAAGTTTGCAGACAACACCACGGTGGTGGGACTTATTCAGAGGGATGAGGAATCATTGTACAGGGAAGAAGTGAGAGACCTGGAGGGCTGGCGCAGGGAGAACAATCTGGTGCTCAACGTGGACAAAATGAAGGAGATGATTATCGACTTCCGGCGGTCACAGCCTGAACACGTCCCTCTCAGCATCAGCGGCCGTTTAGTGGAGAGAGTGGAGAACATCAAGTTCCTCGGAGTGCAGATCTCGCAGGACATGACCTGGAGCAAGAATTCCTTGGGGATCAGGAAGCGGGCCCAGCAGAGATTGCACTTCTTGAGGAAACTCAAACAGGCCTCTCTCCCCATCTGCATCCTCAGGACCTTCTACAGAGGTGTGGTGTAGAGTGTTCTGACGTACTGCATTGCAACATGGTACTCCAGCTGCAGTATGTCAGACAAAAAAGCTCTGCAGAGGATAGTTAAGGGAGCTGAGAGGGTAATTGGAGTCTCCCTCCCCTCTGTCCAAGAACTTTTTCAGAACCGTTGTAGGAGCAGGGCACTGAACATTGTCAAGGACCGTTCTCAAGTACAAAAACACAAAATACAGAACTGAGGACTAAGGCTATGATCTCACAGCAGAGGTTGGACATACGAGAAAACAAATCAACTACGAAACCAGCGGCGGCTGGACTTATGTTTTGAGAAGAGCCGAAGGGAACAGTGTGGCAGTAATAAGGAATGGCAGAAAATAACCCAGCTATTACCAAATGGAGAAACAAGGCTTTAATAAGGCAGTGAGAATCATTACAATCAGAATAAGCTGTGAGTCACAAGAGTGGTGAGGAATCAGGGCTGACAGCCAACAGGTGCACCGTCCCGAATAGAGCAAACCCCAGAAGTGCACACTGCCAGCTGCAGCCCTGACAGAGAGAGAGAGAGAGAGCGAGAGCACGGGATCAAAAGTACAACTATGACACTGGAACAGGAAGGCTGAGCATGGCGGACCACTCCATGCTCACATGCCCGCAAAGAAGACTCCCAAACAAAAAAAAACAAAAAAAAAACACCTCGGGTGGGAGGAGGGGGGCCCTGGCATGGAGGGGCTGAAACAACCAGGCAGAACAAGAAAACACGTGGCTCACATACTGAACAATAGGAACAAAATACAACTACCGCTGGGACTAATAGTTCACTTCGGGTGGTCTTCCAGAGTCCCAGCTCTGATCGTTTCCCACCTGATCAGCAGGTGGAAAACATTGGGTGGCCTTTCAGGTCTCCAAAGCCACCCATACCAACCAAAGATTCCGTTGGGTGGTCTCCCTGAGTCCCTTTGGCCACCCAAGCAAACCGAAGAGCTCGTCAGGTGGTCTCCCAGCGTCCCTGAGCCAACGGAGCACCACGTGCCCCCTCCTGGAGGCGGTAGCTGGAACCTGTGCTTACCGCGGACCGCAGGAGCTGGTAGATGGAAACCTGGTGAGAAGGACAGCTGACCAGCGGAGAACCCCAATGAGGAATATGGCTGACCAGTGAGGGAACCAGGTGAGGAGATGGCCAACCGGCGAGGGAACCAGATGAAAAGGACTGAAGACCATCAGTGAAACCAGACAATGTGGACAGAAGATCATCAGCAGAACCAGACGGAATGGAGCGATGACCCTCGGTGAATCCAGGCAGAAACTGAGAACCCACAGTGACGTCAGACAGAGACGCAGCACCCGCGGAGGCCCCAGACTGGGGCACAGCACCCGCGGAGGCCCCGGACTGGGGCACCACACTCGCGGTGGACCCGGACGGGGGTGCAGGACCCACAGAGACCTCTAGCAGAGAGAGGGGACTCAAGGAGACCTCAGGCGGAGGTTGAGGACCAACAATGACTTCTGACAGAGGCTGAGGACCCACAGCTACCTCGGACGCAGGAATGCAATCATCCAAGGACCCAGACAGGGACTCGAGCAAAGAGGAAGACACAAACACCGGGTTACTACCACCAGCAGCAGTGGAGCCCGATGAGGAGAGCTCAGAAGCAGTTGACAGCTGCGACTGACTCTCCCCACCACCAGCAGGACAAGAAATCTCTAGATCTGATGATGTTGAAACACTCCACCACCGTCCCGGACTATGGCAATCCAGGCAGGGGCGTCTTGAGTCCCTCCATCTGGGCATTCTCTCTTGGCATGGTTACCTTAGAAGAAAGACACAGAGAAGACACTGGAGAAGAATCACTGGCAGCAGTCGAGCCCGGCGAGGAGAACTCAGGAGCAGAGGACATCTGCAACTGATTCTTCCCACCATGAGCCAGACAAGATTTTTCTGAATCTGGGAAAGGAGAAACAGAACAGAGTGCTTGCCTGGGCTAAAGCTCCACTGCTGTCCAGGACTCCGATGAACCTGCTGCGGCAACCCCAGCAGCAGGCGTGATGGTGTATGCAACCCCAGGACCTCCAGGCGAAGCAGCCAACGCCGGTGGCTCATCTGACATGGCAGCTGGAGGTCGTGTCACCGCTGGTGCCAAATCCTGCGCAGCTGAAGCCAGGGGACACTCTGCTGTCGGCTCAGGCTTCAGGTCACAGGAAGCGCTCTCCCTTCGTCCGGATCATGGCCGCGAGGCTGGAATCAAGTCCTCCAGGGCCGCAGACTCCTTCATCATCTGGCGGCTCCATCCCAGGACCGGCAGATACTGAGAGGAAATTGGAGGAGGCATGGGGATAGCAGGTGAGGAACTGGCATCAGCAGCACTCGGTGAGAACTCACCACCGGAAGTTAGGCAAGATTGTTCTTTATTATTAGAGGATGAATGAAAAAGCACTTGCCTTTTCTCCCGGGGCGTGATGGAAACTGCTGCAGATGAACCAGATGTTGTTCTCCATGGAACGACAGAGGTCATCTGGTGAGGGGTCAGAGTCTGGGGACGCTGGATCGTCAGCGCAGACTTCAACGTAGATAAGCCCCTAGCCCCAAGGAGTGGAGCCAGGGAACACCTCACTGATGGCACTGGGTCCCGCGACGCCAAAACTAGGGGATGATCACTCGTTGGCACAAGCTTCGGGACACAGAAGGCACTCTTCTCCCTCACTGGACCCGGTTGTGGAGCCGGACAAAGGCCCCCGGGATCCACAGATCCATCCAACGTCTGGCGGCTCCCTCCCAGGACCGGCGGACATTTCAGGAAGACAGGAGAAGCAAATGAGGAAATGGTAACTGCAGCTGATGGTGAGGACTTTGTGGGCTGCAATGACTGAACCTCACCACTGGGAATTAGGCAAGAGGATTCAGCAGAGAGAGAAAGAGAATGAATAAGCACTTGCCTGAATTCCCGGGGCATGATGGTGTCAGTTGCTGTTCCAGAGCCAGACAATGTCCTTCTGGGAGCTCCGGGGGCCGTCTGGTGAATTGGCAAGGACATGGGCTCCTGGTGAGGTGCACGAGCCTTCCACACCCAAGAACGCTTTTTCGTCAGCCCAGGTTGCGCCGAAGGGGAGTCCCTCACCCGCTCATTGAGAATCTGCTGGGACTCAACCACTGTGGCGAGAAGAGCAGTAAGGCCTGGGCAACTTCAGAGACTGGGATATGCCTCGATTACCCAGGCCGCACTGTCCACCTATCCCAGTGCGACCTCCGGAGTGTGGGTGGCTCGAGCCGCCAAAGCAAAATTCACAATAAGTCCTACTGCCCCACACTCCTCCTCACTCAGTCCAAATACGCGAAGATCTATCGTGGCAGATATACCAAGAACCCCAGACAAAAACAGAAAAATGCAGGAGGGAATAGTGAAAAGAAAAAGGCAACCCCACTGCCACTAGCGTCTAAACTGCCTGGGTTATTCTGTCATAAACTGCCAAGTGCGGAAAATCGAAGACACTAAACGCAAGTAGTGAGGTTTTACAAGTTTAATAAGTACAAAAACACAAAATACAGGACTGAGGACTAAGGCTACGATTTCACAGCAGAGGCTGGACATACGAGAAAACAAATGAACTACAAAACCAGAGGCAGCTGGACTTACGTTTTGAGAAGAGCCGATGGGAACACTGTGGCAGTAATGAGGAATGGTAGAAAATAACCCAGCGATTACCAAATGGAGAAACAAGGCTTAAATAAGGCAATGAGAAGGATTACAATCAGAATAAGCTGTGAGTCATGTGAGTGGAGAGGAATCAGGGCTGACAGCTGACAGGTGCACCGCCCCAAATAGAGCAAACCCTGGAAGTACACACTGTCAGCTGCACCCCTGACAGAGAGAGCGAGAGCATGGTATCAAAAGTACAACTATGACACTGGAACAGGAAGGCTGAGCATGGCGGACCCCTCCATGCTCAGTTTGTGACACCTTCCTAGTCACTCTCAATGAAAATCTTCATCTTCATCTTCAGCTCTGCCATCTCCAACTCCATCTCCTGTCTTTTTGTCAGCGCCACCTTCTCCAAACCATACGTCATAACAGGTCTCACTACCGTCTTGTAAATCTTCAGTCGCACTCTTGCTGCTTCCCTTCTGTTACAAATCACCCCTGACACTCGTCTCCACCCACTCCACTCTCTTCTTCATCTCTCTTGTGCAAAATACAAAATAGTCTGTCATGTGAAATGAAAACCAAAATCCTGAAATATGATGAACAAAAATAAGCCATTTTTTACTGAGTTTTGCACTCAAAAAAAAAGCTGAAAAAGCACCTATATTATGCGCCTCTGATTGCAGTAACTGGCTGCACCTGTGTTGTTAGTTGTTGACCTGCTTCCTCATCAGGTCTGCCTGTGAGCAGTTTTGCACTTCTCTTGGTGGATGGGTGGTCATTATAGATAGATAGATGTATTTTATTGATCCCAAACTGGGAAATTATGGTGTAAAAGCAGCATGACACAGACAACCCAACTGACAGAAATACACAAAGCATAATAGAAAAGGGGTTACCTAGGGAAGTAAAGTAAAAATGCTTAAGATAACTTTATATGCAACATAGGCTACTACTAGGTTAAATAGATGATGATCCTTATGAGTCAATGGATAGTACTGACTGTGCAGAGAAGGATCATAAAGCACAGGGTGAAATATGAGATACCAATTATACTGTAAGGTTCAGGTTCAGGTTCAGGTTACTTTATTTGTACCCGTAGGTAGATTTGTTTTGCAGTTGGTGACATCCATATTTACAAGCCACTAATTACATTCAACATAGACACAAACACAGGCACACATCTTACAAAATAGGTAAATATAAAATATGTACAATATAATTTTTATAGCTTGTTCAACTCTTTGACAGCAGCAGGGACAAAGCTGTTTTTGTAGCGCTGGGTTCTACTTTTTGGGACAGCAAACCTCCGTCTGGAGGGAAGAAGCTGAAAGTTGCAGTGCAAAGGGTGGGAGTCATCATTTAAAATCGAGTCGGCCATCCTCTGTACTTGTCTGGTGTACAGGGATGTCAGGCTCAGCTGTGACTCACCAAGCAAACGACTGGACCATCTGACTACCTGATCCAAGGATCAGGTAGTCTGCTGTGTGTTGGACACTTGCACAGAGAAGAAATGGCAGAAGAAGCACCAGCCGCTGCTCCGGCTAAACCAGCAAAGAAGAAGGCATCCAAGCCCAAGAAGGCTGGACCCAGCGTTGGAGAGCTGATCGTTAAAGCGGTGACAGCTTCCAAAGAGAAGAAGGGCATGTCGCTGGCCGCCATCAAGAAGGCTCTGGCTGCCGGGGGCTACGATGTGGACAAGAACAAGTCCCGCGTTAACATCGCTATCAAGAGCTTGGTCAGCAAGGGAACCCTCAGCCAGACCAAGGGAACCGGGGCTTCTGGATCCTTCAAGGTGGCAAAGGCAGAGAGCAAGGCCAAGAAGGCCGCAAAGAAAAGCCCTGCTAAAGCCAAGAAACCTGCTGCCAAGAAACCAGCAGCGGCTAAAAAGCCCAAAGCAGCAGGAGCCAAGAAGGCTGCAGCTGCTAAGAAGTCTCCGAAGAAGGTGAAGAGACCAGCAGCGGCCAAGAAGGCACCAAAGAGCTCCAAGAAAGCTGCAAAGAGCCCCAAGAAAGTGGCCAAGAAGACCCCTGCTGCCAAGAAAGCTGCACCTAAGAAAGCAGCTAAACCTAAGAAGGCAGCCTCCAAGAAGAAGTGAGCTGTCATGGCTGACAATCACATGGAAACTCCATACTACCATACTGCCATACTGCACCTTACAGATCCAAGGATCTGTAAGGTGCAGTATGGCAGCATTGTCATGAGCAAAATTCAACATCAGAGTGAGTTATTGTACAGTGAAATGGAATGTGGCAGGAAAGATTTCCTGTACCTAACCATTCAGCAGCAAAACTGCAGCAGTCTGCTGGAGAAAGTGCTCCGCTGTCTGTCCAGTGTGTGGTGGAGTGGGTGATCAGGTTTGTCCATGGTGGATCGCAGTTTGTTCAGTATCCTCCTCTTCACCACAGATTCAAAGGTCTCCAGCCTGAGACCAATTACAGAGCCAGCCCTCTTGATAATCTTGTCAAGTCTGTTGGTGTTGCTGGCTTTGATACTGCTACCCCAACAGACAGCAGTAAGAAGATGGCGCTGGCAACAACGGCCTGGTAGAAAAGCTCCAACATCTTGTTGCACACGTTAAAGGATCTCAGCTTCCTCAGAAAGTACAGTCTGTGCATCCCCTTCTTGTACACAGCATCAGTGTTAGATTTCTAGTCCAGTCGTGCTGATCACGACACCCAGATATTTGTAGTCCTCCACTACCTCCACATCCTCCCCCCTAATCTGCAATGGCTGTGAAGGTGTCCTCTTCTTCCTGAAGTCAATCACCATCTCTCTGGTCTTGCTGACGTTCAGCCTCAGGTGATTCTTCTTAGTCCAGTTTACAAATCTCTCTCCCAGTGCCCTGTACTCCCCCTCCTCTCCCCCTCTTATACACCCAACAACAGCCGAGTCATCAGAGAATTTCTGCAGGTGGCATGATTCGGTGTTGTACTGAAAGTCAGTGGTGTATAAGGTGAAGAGAAAAGTTGAGAGCACAGTCACCTGTGGAGCCCCTGTATCACTAACCACCACATCGGACAAGACACTGCTCAGCCGGACAAACTGTGGCCTGCCTGTCAGGTAGTCAGTAATCCAGGAGATCACAGAGCTGTCAACCCCCATCCTCCACAGCTTCTCACCCAGCAGCAGTGGCTGAATGGTGTTAAATGCACTGGAGAAATCAAAGAATGTGTTTCTCACAGTGTCTCCTCCTCTACCCAGGTGCAAGTGAACTTGTTGCAGCAGGTAGATGCCGGCATCTTCAACTCCTAAATTGGCCTAATATGCAAACTGCAGAGGGTCCCACCACGTCTTCACCTGTGGCCTCAGGTGGGCTAAAACAAGTCTCTCCAGGACCTTCATCACATGTGATGTGAGGGCAACTGGTCGATCGTCGTTCAGGTCCAATGGAGATGACTTCTTGGGGACAGGAATCAGGCAGGATGCCTTACACAATACCAGTACTCTCGCCAGACTCAGGCTCAGGTTGTACAGGTGTTTCAGTACCGGAGCTAGCTGGTTGGCACAGATCCTCAGGATCCAGATGGAGATGCCATTGGGGCCCACAGCCATCTGCTGGTGAAGTCTCTCCAGCTGTTTCCTCACCTGGCCTGTAGTCACAGTGATGTGGGGGTTGGTGCTGATGTCGTCAGTGGAGGGGGGGTGAGGGGAGAGAGAGGTGCTGGACAGGGGAGTGAGGGGGGAGGGGTGTGTGGGGGGTCTCGCTGTGTTGTGGGGGTAACAGATAGTGAGTTGAACCTATTAAATAACAGATTCAGCTCATCAGCTCTCGCATGGCTCCCTGCTGTCTGTCAGTCTCTCCCCTTACACTCAGTGATGTTTTTCATTCCAGACCACACCTCTCTCATATTCTTCTGTTGTAGTTTATCCTCCATCTTCCTCCTATAATTGTCTTTACACCTCCTCAGCATCTCTCTCAGTTCATGCTGCACTCTCCTCAGTTCCTCGCTGTCTCCAGGCCTCTTCTTGTTAAGAAGGGCTTTCAGGTCACTGGTGATCCATGGTTTATTGAAATGAAGTGTCTGTGTCTATGTTCAAAAATTGTCCACTGCCTTTTTTTTTTTTTTGTACTTATTTTGTACCCATAGGTAGATTTGTTTTGCAGTCTGGTGACAAGCCACCAGCTGCCGGTCGCTGCGTGCACAAGCGCCCCTTAACTCCCTAACCTGCATGTTTTTAGCATGTGGGAGGAAACCGGAGAAATCCCGGAGTAAACCCACGCAACACGGGGAGAACATGCAAACTCCACACAGATCACTGTTGGCCGGGGGCAGGGATCGAACCCACGATCTTATGATCCCCGCGATCCCCCGGCCGATGGTAAAACTGTGCTGCCGCAGTGCTAACCACTGCGCCACCATGCAGCCCTCGGTGCTCTGTCTAAATTGCACACTCACTAATTTGCACTGCCTTGGTAAATCTTCCCCTTAATGTTTGTAAATTTCTGACTTTGAAGAAAGTAATAAAAAAAATCTCTAACAACTCTCCAAAAAAAGTAAAAAAAAAAATCTTATAAAGATAATTTTGGTAATCCTAACTGTCCTAAAACAGGAAAAGTTTAGTCTGATTTAATGTCAGATAGTGAGAAAAAAGGGTTATGTGTTTTTTTATATAGACTACTCACAAAAAATTAGGGATATTCAATTTCCGGGTGAAATTCCAGGATGCACCTAAATGCACTATTGTAGAGAGAGAAATGAGCAGGCGAGGCAGTGAGCTGGATCAAAGTGGACTTTATTCTCTCTCTATCCATAAGTCAATAAGAAGCTTAACCCAGGTCACTGGGCATCTCTCTTTTATACCTTACATCCTCGCCTAGCAACCTGGGGGGTTCACACCACAATACACACAATTACAATCTACGTTGTCACCAAGCCTGTCGGCGCATTATTATGCAGTCCGGTAGAGAAGGCACATTATCATTCAGTCCGGTGGAGAGGCCACAGTCTGCCCTGCATATCCGTCTAACAGCCTTTTAGCGTCTCCACCACTACTGTCCAGTCTCGACCCCCCATTGGCTTCTCTTCTCCTGTGCCATTCAGTCTGAGTGGAGAATGTAACGTCTAGGTTTCCCACACCGCCCCCCCTCCCGAACACTAACTAACTAACTAACTAACCTGCACTTATATAGCGCTAACACTCAGAATGGGCCTTAACCCTCATGTCCTGTGGGCTTCAGCCGACATCCGTAGCGGCTGTAACGGGGGGTTGCCGGCTCCGAGGCGCTGCTGTGCCGGTGAGGCACTCCTGGGGGCACGTCCGTCTGTGGGGGAACACTGGGGGGTTGGGGGGGGACACATCTTCATCATGCCATTGTGACTGAGCTGACGAGTCATTTACCTGGGGAATTCTCAGTGGGGGTTGTCCGCGCCGAGAAGCTCGGGCCAACACCACCTGCTCATCTGCTAATACGAAGGCGGGCTTAAGCCTGTCTATGCAGACTGGTTCTCTGCATCCCCCCCAAGTCTAACACAAAATGTTTATCCCCAGGTTCCAACACTCTGAACGGGCCGTCGTAGGGCAGGTGCAATGGGATCCAGTGGGCATCATGCCTGACAAACACAAACAACACATGCTTCAAGGTCCTTGGCACGAAAGCGTAGGGAAAACAGTGGTGGGCTGGGCCGGGTGCTGTCCCTGCCTCTGCACTACGTAGTGAAGGTGGGGATGGATCGGTGTACGGTGCGGGGTTGTCAGGCAAAAATTCTGTGGGGAACTGCAGCGGCTGGGGAAAAACAAGCTCTGCTGGGGAGGCAGCCAAATCCTCCTTCGGTGCTGAACGCAACCCTAATAAAACCCACGGCAACTGGTCCACCCAATTTGCGTCCGTAAGCGAAGCCCTGAGCGCTGCTTTAAGCGACCTATGGAAACGCTCGCATAACCCGTTGACCTGGGGGTTGTACGTTGTCGTGCGATGAATGGTGATGCCCGGGCTCCGGGCCATGGTGGATCAGAGGTCGGAAGTGAACTGCGGGCCCCGGTCGGATGTGATATCCGAAGGGGCACCGAAGCGTGCTACCCATGTCGCCAAAAAAGCGTGTGCAAGCTGGCGGTGGAAGCTAGCGGCACCGCTTCAGGCCAGTGCGTGGTGTGGTCCACCACTGTCAGGAGGTGCATAAACCCCTGTGATGGCGGGAGGGTGCCCACGAGGTCCACGTGAACGTGGTCAAACCTCTTAGCCGGGACATGGAACAGCTCAAGGGGGGCCTTTGTTTGCCTGTGTGCCTGTGCACCTTGGCTCATTGGCATGCTACGCAGGCTGCAGCCCACTCTTTCACTTGTTTGCCCAGGCTCGGCCAGACGAACTTTGCTCCCACCATTTTGACTGATGTGCACACTCCTGGGTGCGCCAGGGAGTGAACCGACTCGAAAACACGGGGGCGCCAAGCGTGTGGGACCACCAGGCGCGGGCAGCCTGTGGAAACATCACAGATTGGGGGGGGGGCATCTTGCAGTACTCTGCTCTCCAGTCTTAACCCTACTGGTCCAGACTGGAGCGTGTATACGTCTGCGTCGTGGACCTGCTCGGCAGCTATGGCCGTGTAATCTATCCCTACATAGACTGGGGCCACTAATGCGCGCGAGAGGCAGTCTGCCACCACATTGAGTTTACCGACCACATGCTGAATGTCAGTCGTAAACTCCGAGATCGCGGCCAGCTGTCTCTGCTGCTGAGCCGACCATGGTTCCGAAGCCTTGGCCATAGCGTACGTTAGCGGCTTGTAGTCCATAAACACAGTGAAGCTGCGCCCTTCCAGCCAGAACTGGAAGTGGCGTATGGCCAGGTGGAGAGCCTGTAACTCCCTGTCGAACACCCTGTATTTACGCTCATTGTCGCACAAAGACCTGCTAAAAAAGGCAAGCGGGTGCCAAAAACCGGTGACGCGCTGCTCCACGACGGCCCCTATGGCCACATCCGATGCGTTGGTAGTGAGCGCTATCCGAGTTTCTGGGTCCGGGTGCGCCAGTAGTGCTGCATTCGCTAGGGCTGTTTTGGCATCGGAAAATGCCTGCTCCTGCTTAGGAGTCCAGTCGATTCTGTCTGCCAGTTTCCGTTTCTTAAGCGTGGCGTACAACGGCTGCATGAGCTGGGCTGCATGGGGGAGGAAACGGTTGTAAAAGTGAACCATCCCCAAAAACTCCTGCAGCGCTCTGACCGTCTGAGGCCGGGGAAAATCTGCCACTGCGCGCACTTTGTCCAGTATGAGTATTGCGCCCTCCGGTGAGATGAGGTGGCCCAAAAAGTCGATCACTGTAACTCTGAACTGGCACTTCGCCGGGTTGATTATTTACCCGTGCTCTTCCAACCTCTGGAAAACCGTTCTGAAGTGGGCTACGTGTTTGTCCTCAGACGCGCTGGCCACCAGAATGTCGTCTAGGTAGACAAACACAAATGGCAAATCGCACAGCACCGCATCCATCATCCGTTGGAATGTCTGCGCCGCACCTTTCAACCCAAAAGGCATGCGTAAGAACTCAAAAAGACCAAACGGAGCTATTACTGCTGTTTTGTGTATGTCTTCCGCGCGCACTGGGACATAGTGGTTCCCGCGGACCAGGTCTACCTTGGAAAAAGTGCATGCCCTGGTGAGGTGGATGGAAAAATCTTGAATATGGGGGATCGGGTAGCGATTGTGCGCTGTGGCATTGTTTAATCTGCGGAAATCTCCGCAGATTAAACAAACAAAAAAAAAATTAAAAAAAAAATGGTCACCACAATCCCTCGGCTTCAGGCACCATATGTAGCAGGGACGCCCATGGACTGAGCGACTGATGATGCCCAACCTTTCCAAGTTGGTGAGCTCCTCACGCGCACTGGTCATTTTAGCTGCATCCAGGCACCAAGGTCGTGTGAAAATGGGCGGCCCCGTGGTGGTAATGAAGTGCTGTACCCCATGTTTAGTGATGGCCACTGAAAACGTCGGAACCGTGAGTGCTGGGAACTGGGTGAGTAGTGTGTGGAACTTATCCCCTGGAGCTATGACGTTGGCTAGTGTTGTAGACCCCACTCCTCGAGCTGTACAGGGCAGAGAATCAAAAGATTAAAATTGCTTTGACTAGTATTACTCATTCATATTCTACATTTTATTGCATGTATAGTTTTATTTCTATCTTTTATTTTTTCATGTTTAATGTTGCAGCATCGCACCGAGACAAATTCCTAGTTTGTGTACTACATGAACAATGGCAATAAATCTGATTCTGATTCTGATTCTGATGTAGCGTTAATCAGGTGTCTGTTAGCCACATCGAATAATAGTCTGTGTGCACACAAAAAATCTGGGCCCAAAATGGGGGAGTTACATGCCGCTATGACAAAGGACCATTGGTAGGTACGGCCGTGTGAGGATATGGTCAGTATCCTCTCACCAAAAGTCTTAATGTTTGAGCCGTTTGCGGCTGCCAGCTCGGGGCCGCTACTTCCAGCCAGCCGATCTGCGTAGGACGGCAGGATTAGGCTCTTTTGGGAGCCGGAGTCCACGAGGAATCGTCCCCCCTAGCGTGAGTCCATTACATAGAGCAGCTTGGTTGTGTCACCGGTGGTCACAGCTGCTACCGACTGCCGGTCCTGGCATTTCCCGAGCACTTGAACTGGCACGGTGGCATGCATTGGCGTGCGTCTTCTCCAAAGCGGCGGTGGTAGAAGCAGAGCTTGCCCCTCCGGTGCTTCTTGGCCTCCGTGGCGGCCACCATCGATGGCTCCTCGCCCTTGCTAGCCATCTCACTGGGTTCTGACGCTGCTGCATTCACAGTGAAGGTTCTGGTCACCAGGATAATCCAATCCGCCTCTTGTGCCAGTGCCCAGTAGCTCAGCGTGGCCAGCAGTGGCGAATTGTCGGGGATCACTCTGGCCGCTGCTGGGAGGTTCCCCAGGAAAAGGTGGGCAAAGAGGAACTGCTCGCCATCTGTGCCCATCAACGCCAACATCTTCTCCATTACATTGATCACTTATCTTTGTTCCTTACCCCCAAGTATGTACCGCTCATCAACCGGGTAAAGCCATCAGTGAGGACCATCAAAGTGTGGCCAGAGGGGGTTGACTCTGTACTCCAGGAAAAGTTTAGGAACACAGACTGGAGTATGTTCACCTCTTAGGCTACCTGTGGCTCCCACATAAACATCGACTCTTACACCCACTCAGTCCTGGACCATATCAACACCACTATTGACAGTGTCACCACGGAAAGACAGGTCACCACTTACCCAAATCAGAAGCCGTGGATGAACAGAGAAGTGCGGCTTCTGCTAAAGGCACGTAACAATGCCTTTAGATCTGTTGACGCACAGGCCTACAGTTCATCCAGGGCAGATCTGAAGAGGGGCATCAAGAAGGCCAAGCACAGCTACAAACTGAAGGTGGAGGAACATTTTGGGGACTCTGACCCCCGACGCATGTGGCAGGGCATTCAAGCTATCTCTGATTATAAGCCCAGCAACTCCATACCTATAGCCATGACTGTGTCCTTTCTCAATGAGCTAAATGACTTCTATGCTCGTTTTGACAAGGACAATAACGAAAAGAATATCAATTTCCCACCCTCTGACAACCTCCACCACCTCACACTCACCCACACCGACGTCCGTAACGCACTGAGTCATATCAACGTACGTAAGGCTGCTGGCCCTGACAGCATTCCTGGGTGTGTGCTGAAGACATGCGCTGAGCAGCTGGCAGGGGTCTTCACTGACATCTTCAACCTGTCCCTGGCCCAGGCGGTAGTACCAGCGTGCTTCAAGACCACTTCTATAGTACCAGTGCCAAAACATTCAACACCATCGTGCCTAAATGACTATCGCCCTGTGGCACTGACCCCCATAGTCATGAAGTGCTTTGAGCGACTGGTCTTGGCACAGCTCAAAAAATGCCTGCCCCCTACACTGGACCCTCACCAGTTTGCCTACCGGAGCAACAGGAGTACAGAGGATGCGGTTACTACAGCGCTGCACTGTGAACTCTCACATCTGGATGACAAGAACACCTACGCAAGAATGCTGTTTGTTGACTTCAGCTCAGCATTCAACACAGTTATCCCCTCCAAGTTGATCACTAAACTTGGGGACCTGGGAATCAGTACCTCCACCTGCAACTGGATCATGGATTTTCTGACCAACAGACACCAGCATGTTAGGTCAGGCCCCAATGGTTCTTCCATCATCACACTCAACAATGGTGTACCACAGGGCTGTGTGCTCAGCCCATTGCTCTACTTCCTCTTCACCCATGACCGCAGGCCTATGTATGGATCCAATTCCATCATAAAGTTTGCAGATGACACCACGGTGATCGGACTCATCAGGGACAACGATGAGTCAGATTACAGGGCAGAGGTTGAGCACTTGGCTACTTGGTGCGCTGACAATAACCTGCTCCTTAACACCAGCAAAACCAAGGAGCTCATAGTGGACTACAGGAAGGAGAGGGGAGAGGCACATGACCCCATCCATATCAATGGCATAGCTGTTGAACGTGTCCCCAGCTTCAAATTCCTGGGGACCCACATCTCGGAGGACCTGTCCTGGTCACTTAACACCACCAGCCTGATCAAGAAGGACCATCAGCGCCCCTTCTTCTTGAGGACACTGAAGAAGAACCATCTGTCAACTGACATCCTGGGCAACTTCTACCGCTGCGTGATAGAGAGCACCCTGACCAACTGTGTCACAGTCTGGTATGGGAGCTGCTCTGTCGCTGACCGTAAGGCGCTGCAGCAGGTGGTGAAAACCACCCAACGCATCACAGGGACTCCACTTCCAGTTATAGAGGACGTCTACAGGAAAAGATTTCTGCTCCGGGCACGCAGCATTCTTAGGAACTCCAACCATCCTGCTCATGGACTGTTCCAGCTTCTCCCCTCCAGAAGGCGTTTCAGAAGCCTTCGGACTAGAACCAGCAGGTTTAGGAACAGTTTCTTTCCAACAGCTGTCACGTTATTGAACTTAGTTCCCCGCTGACTCTCTTACCATCCTCACCTGTACATAACTGCCCACCTAACTTATTGTACATTATTTGCACATAACAGTACTCTTAACTTTCTGCACTGCTGCATATACACTACCGTTCAAAAGTTTGGGGTCACATAGAAATTTCCTTATTTTTGAAAGAAAAGCACTTTTTTTCAATGAAGATAACTTTAAACTAATCAGAAATACACTCTATACATTGCTAATGTGGTAAATGACTATTCTAGCTGCAAATGTCTGGTTTTTGGTGCAATATCTACATAGGTGTATAGAGGCCCATTTCCAGCAACTATCACTCCAGTGTTCTAATGGTATAATGTGTTTGCTCATTGCGTCAGAAGGCTAATGGATGATTAAAAAACCCTTGTGCAATCATGTTAGGTCTGCAATGCTGTAATTGCTGCAAATGGAGGATTCTTTGACGAAAGCAAAGTTTGAAGGAAAAAATTATTATTTCAAATACAAATCATTATTTCTAACCTTGTCAATGTCTTGACTATATTTTCTATTCATTTTACAACTCATGGTGGTAAATAAGTGTGACTTTTCATGGAAAGCACAAAATAATTGTCTGGGTGACCCCAAACTTTTGAACGGTAGTGTATTTGCTTAAATTGCACATACTGTCAATTACTGTATATACTGCACTGCTGTCCTTTGCACTTCTGATTGGATGCTAAACCATGTTTCGTTACCTTGTATTCATACATGTGTAATGACAATAAAGTTGAATCTAATCTAATCTAATCTAATTAGTTCGACCGCTGACCCGTCTCCCAAACCGGAGCGCGTCAGGAGCCTTTCCACTCTCTCGCAGACCTAGAGCGTGTAGCACTGGGTCAGCGCGGTCTTGAGAGCATCATATTTGTCGTGGGCTGGGGGCCATTGGAGCAGGTTCTCCACCTGCTGTGTTGTGTGTGCGTCCAGCGCTGCAACCACGTAGTAGTACTTAGTGTCATCTGCCGTCACTCCACGGAGCGCAAACTGGGCCTCGGTGTGGAGGAACCAAGCATTCGGGTCATGTAGCCAAAAGTCTGGGAACTTGAACGAAACGGCGCATGCGGTGCTGGCGCCTCCAGTCTGGGTTGTCTCCGGGGTGTTTGCCTCAAGTTCCATTATACGTCAAAGGTCACCAGTGTAGAGAGAGAAATGAGCAGACGAGGCAGTGAGCTGGATCAGAGTGGACTTTATTCTCTCTCTATCCTAGGTCGCTGGGCATCTCTCTTTTATACCTTACATCCTTGCCTTGCGACATGGGGGGGTTCACATCACAATACACACAATTACAATCTGTGTTGTCACCAAGCCTGTCGGCGCATTATCATGCAGTCCAGCAGAGAAGTCGCATTATCATTGAGTCCGGTGGAAAAGACGCATTATCGTGCAGTCTGGTGGAGAAGCCACAGTCTGCCCTGCATATCCGCCTAACAGCCTTTTAGCGTCTCCACCCCTGCTGTCCCGTCTTGACCCCCCATCGGCTTCTCTCCTCCTGTGCCATTCAGTCTGAGTGGAGAATGTAACGTCTAGGTTCCCCATACTATAACCTTTACAGGTGAACTTAATTTGACCTTCTCTAACCTTTTGAATGCACTGGTTGCACAATCTCAGTGGTCCTGTTTTCTGCTGCAATGAACCTTTTTGTCAAGTCTGCAGAGAAGCTGCGGTAAGGTGCTGTCCTGGCAAATGGTATCCAGCAGGTGCCAATTAGAGCATTTATGGATGACCTCACGATTACAGCAGTGCTCGAAGGACGATGGCTTTTGGAAGACTTGGTAGAGCTCATGGATTGGGCAAGAATGGAATTTAAGCCTGCCAAATCTAGGAGCCTAGTACTGAAAAAGGGACATGTCCAGGATCACATCCACTTTAACATCAAAGAAGTCACCATTCCAACAGTCAGCGAGAAACCGGGGAAGAGCTTGGGAAAGTGGTACAGGGCAGACCTCAGTGACAAGCAGAGTGTGAAGGAGATGCTCATTCAAACAGAAACTTGGATGATGTACCTGGATAAGAGTGGCCTACCTGGCAAATACAATGTCTGGGGATACAACATGGTGTTCTTCCACAAGTCCTTTGGCCACTGCTTGTTTACGAGGTACCTATGACCATGATGGAAAGACCAGAAAAGAAGATCAACACCTACCTTAGGAGGTGGCTAGGCATCCCAAGAAGTTTCTGCTCAATTGGACTTTACAGCACAGGCAGCAATTTGCAGTTGCCAGTAACATCTGTGGTGGAGGAGTTCAAAGCAGTGAAAGCAAGGCAGGCAATGATGCTGCGTGATAGCAGAGATGATAAAGCTCACCGGGCAGACATTGAGAGCAGAACAGGTCATAAGTGGTCAGCCAGCACAGCAGTGAGAGACGCGGAGAATCGCCTGCACCAAGCCGATGTTATTGGGATCATAAGCCAGGGACGTTTGGGTCTAGGATATACCACCAGGGCAAGCTGGAAGAAAGCTAACCCGAAGGAACGACGGGGTATGGTGCAGAGGGAGATCCGTAAGATGGAAGAGGAAATTAGGCAGACCAAAACTGTGGCATTAGGGAAACAGGGCAACTGGATAAGGTGGGAAGGTGTTCAAGAGCCTGCACTGATCTGGCATGACATCTGGTCTATGGAGGGGCACCGGGTGAAGTTCCTGTTATGCGCCGTGTATGATGTTCTGTCCACACCTACAAATTTACATACTTGGGGGTTAGTAGAGAGTTCAAGCTGCCCACTCTGTGGAAGACCAGCCAACCAGAGCATGTGCTATCTTCATGTCACTCAAGTCTAGTCGATGGGAAGTACCGTTGGAGACATGACCAAATCCTGAGCCAATTGGCTGCAGCTGTGGAACAGGCAAGAACAACTGGCCAAAACAAATTTCTTGTGGCCCCTAGTTTATCACCTTTTCCAAAACAGAAGAGACTGGTGTAATAGAGAAGAGATCTTGAGGGATACTGGCCACAGCAAGTGACTGGAAGATGCAGATGGATCTGAAAAGGCAGCTCAAGTTCCCGGAGGAAATAGCTATCACAAGCTTAAGATGTGATATCATCCTCTGGTCAAAAGGTACCAAACAGGTCATATTACAAGAGCTGACCATACCCTGGGAGGACCGGATGTAGGAGGTCCACGAGTTTAAGTGTAACAAATACCAAGCCTTCATTCACCCACAAACGTCATTCGGCTCAGATCCAGGTGCCTTGAGGGGGTGGGAAAGTAAGAAAGTTGGAGATAGCGATGCCGCTGGCCCAAGTTGGTGTAGGACAAAGTGCCTGTAAAGTTGAGCCATGTGTCATGACCATCAATCGTATTTGCATATCAGATCATTAGGGATATTCGGCTTTCGGGTGAAATTTCAGGATGCACCTAAAATCCACTACAACCTTTACAGGTGAACTTAATTTGACCTTCTCTAACCCTTTGAATGCACATGTGCAACTGTTCAGTGTTTCTGTACTTTTTGCGTAACTTGCTGTTCTCTAACAAGGAGCATAACGGCAAAATTCACAACAGCTGTTTGATCCATGAATTGACCAATATATTTTCTGGTTCAATTAGAATTGGTATTTAAACAGTCCTCTTCATCATGCTGTTCACATTTTGACATCATGAGACCAAGACGACACCTAACAACTGATTAACAGTACCTCACCATTGCGAGGCTTCAAACAGGATGTTTTCAGAGGAAAGTGGCCACTGAGCTTAGAGTGTCACAGAGTGTCATCAGCAGGTTGCAACAGAGATACAGAAAGACTGAAAGAGTCCCAGAAAGGCACAGAAGTGGACGTCCTTTAACCACATCCCACGCTGATGACTGCCTCATTGTGAACAGTGCCCTGCGGAACCAGATGATGAATGCCACTCAACTCCAGGCACATATAAGGGAGGTGAGAGGCACCCAAGTGTCACGTCAGACAATTCAAAGCCGTTTACATTGCATGGTCTGCGAGCTAGATAACTTGCAAGGGTATCTGACCACACCACCAGGCACAGGCATCATCATTTGCATGGACCAGGGAGCATTTACGCTGGACAAGAACCAGTGGGTTTCATTGCTGTTCTCTGATGAAAGTCGATTCACACTGAGCAGAAATGATGGCTGCCAACGATGTTGGAAATGTCAAGGAGAGCGCTATGCATCAGTCATTGTCGTCACCAGGCAAGCCTTTGGTGGTGGTGGTGTTACAGTCTGGGCAGGTGTGTCTAGTCCATACAGAACTGCCCTACATCTTGTGAATGGTGCAGTGACATGCTAATACTACCTGAATAACACCATTAATCCAGCAATTGCGCCACTGCATGAACAACACAGGCCTAATTTCATCTACATTTCCAACAAAACTCCAGCTCATTGAGGTTGCACCATTTGGGAATGGCTGCTGAAGTCTGGGGTACCTCAAATGGAGTGGCCTGCACTTTCTCCAGACCTACAGTGCATCCGGAACGTATTCACAGCACTTCACTTTTTCCACATTTTGTTATGTTACAGCCTTATTCCAAAATGGAATAAATTCATTTTTTCCCTCAAAATTCTACACACAACATCCCATAATGACAACATGAAAGAGGTTTTTTGAGATTTTTGTAAATTTATTAAAAATAAAAAAAACTTAAGAAATCACATGTACAAAAGTATTCACAGCCTTTGCTCAATACTTTGTTGATGCACATTTGGCAGCAATTACTGCCTCAAGTCTTTTTGAATATGATGCCACAAGCTTGGCACACCTATCTTTGGGCAGTTTCACCCATTCCTCTTTGCAGCACCTCTCACGCTCCATCAGGTTGGATGGGAAGCATTAGTGCACAGCCATTTTCATATCTCTCCAGAGATGTTCAATTGGATTCAAGTCTGGGCTCTGGCTGAGCCACTCAAGGACATTTTCAGAGTTGTC
Organism: Pholidichthys leucotaenia; assembly: GCA_020510985.1. NCBI lineage: Eukaryota > Metazoa > Chordata > Actinopteri > Cichliformes > Pholidichthyidae > Pholidichthys > Pholidichthys leucotaenia. The sequence continues at coordinate 263,053,956 of CM035836.1, forward strand.
CTGAAGCCACTCCTTTGATATCCTGCCTGTGTGCTTAGGGTCGTTGTCCTGCTGAAAGATGAACTGTCACCCCAGTCTGAGGTCGAGAGCACTCTGGCGCAGGTTTTCATTCAGGATGTCTCTGTACATTGCTGCATTCATCTTTCCCTCTATCCTGACTAGTCTCCTAGTTCCTGCCACTGAAAAACATCCCCACAGCATGTTGCTGCCATGACCATGCTTCACTGTAGGGATGGTATTGGCTTGGTGATGGGTGGTGCCAGGTTTCCTCCAAACATCACACCTGGCATTCACGCCAAAGAGTTCAATCTTTTTCTCGGCAGACCAGAGAATTTTGTTTCTCGTGGTGTGAGAGTCCTTCAGGTGCCTTTTGGTAAACTCCAGGCGGGCTGCCATGTGCCTTTTATTAAGCAGTGGCTTCCATCTGGCCACTTTACCATACAGACCTGATTCGTAGATTGCTGCAGAGATGGTTGTCCTTCTGGAAGGTTCTCCTGTCTCCACAGAGGACCACTGGAGCTCTGACAGAGTGACCATCGGGTTCTTGATCACCTCCCTGACTAAGGCCCTTCTCCACCAATCACTCAGTTTAGATGGCCGGCCAGCTCTAGGAAGAGTCCTGGTGGTTCTGTACTTCTTCCATTTATGGATGATGGAGGTCACTGTGCTCTTTGGGACCTTCAAAGCAGCAGGAATTTTTCTGTACCCTTCCCTAGATTTGTGCCTTGAGACAATCCTGTCTCAGATGTCTACAGACAGTTCCTATGACTTCATGCTTGGTTTGTGCTCTGACATGCACTGTCAACTGTGGGACCTAATATAGACAGGTGTGTGCCTTTCCAAATCATGTCCAATCAACTGAATTTACCACAGGTGGACTCCAGTTAAGCTGTAGAAACATCTCAAGGATGATCATTGGAAACAGGATGCACCTGAGCTCAATTTTGAGCTTCATGGCAAAGGCTGTGAATACTTAAGTACATGTGATCTCTTAGTCTTTTTATTTTTTAATAAATTTGTAAAAATCTCAAAAAAAAAAACGTTTTTCACATTGTCATTATGGGGTGTTGTGTGTAGAATTTTTGAGGAAGAAAAATGAATTTAATAAGATAAGATAAGATAAGATAAGATAAGCCTTTATTAGTCCCACAATGGGGAAATTCCAGGATTGCAACAGCACAGGGATAGCAACACTCAGAGCAACAATCAGAAGGCAAGAAAAAAAAACAAAAAAAAAGCATGAGCAGCTAATATACATATGTACATATTACTATAAGTATATATACGGTGGGGCAAAAAAGTATTTAGTCAGCCACCAATTGTGCAAGTTCTCCCACTTAAAAGATGAAAGAGGTCTCCAATTTTCATCATAGGTATACCCCAACTATGAGAGACAAAATGAGAAAAAAAAAATCCAGAAAATCACATTGAAGGATTTTTAATGAATTAATTGGTAAACTCCTCGGTAAAATAAGTATTTGGTCACCTACAAACAAGCAAGATTTCTGGCTCTCACAGACCTGTAACTTCTTCTTTAAGAGGCTCCTCTGTCCTCCACTCGTTACCTGTATTAATGGCACCTGTTTGAACTCGTTATCAGTATAAAAGACACCTGTCCACAACCTCAAACAGTCAGACTCCAAACTCCACTATGGCCAAGACCAAAGAGCTGTCAAAGGACACCAGAAACAAAACTGTAGACCTGCACCAGGCTGGGAAGACTGAATCTGCAATAGGTAAGCAGCTTGGTGTGAAGAAATCAACTGTGGGAGCAATTATTAGAAAATGGAAGACATACAACACCACTGATAATCTCCCTCGATCTGGGGCTCCACGCAAGATCTCACCCTGTGGGGTCAAAATGATCGCGAGAATGGTGAGCAAAAATCCCAGAACCACACGAGGGCACCAAGTGAATGACCTGCAGAGAGCTGGGGCCAAAGTAACAAAGGCTACATCAGTAACACACTATGCCGCCAGGGACTCAAATCCTGCAGTGCCAGACGTGTCCCCCTGCTTAAGCCAGTACATGTCCAGGCCCGACTGAAGTTTGCTAGAGAGCATATGGATGATCCAGAAGAGGATTGGGAGAATGTCATATGGTCAGATGAAACCAAAATAAAACTTTTTGGTAAAAACTCAACTTGTCGTGTTTGGAGAAGAACACCATACCTACTGTGAAGCATGGGGGTGGAAACATCATGCTTTGGGGCTGTTTTCTGCAAAGGGACCAGGACGACTGATCCGTGTAAAGGAAAGAATAAATGGGGCCATGTATCGTGAGATTTTGAGTGAAAACCTCCTTCCATCAGCAAGGGCATTGAAGATGAAACGTGGCTGGGTCTTTCAGCATGACAATGATCCCAAACACACCACCTGGGCAACGAAGGAGTGGCTTCGTAAGAAGCATTTCAAGGTCCTGGAGTGGCCTAGCCAGTTTCCAGATCTCAACCCCATAGAAAATCTTTGGAGGGAGTTGAAAGTCCGTGTTGCCCAGTGACAGCCCCAAAACATCAGTGCTCTAGAGGAGATCTGCATGGAGGAATGGGCCAAAATACCAGCAACAGTGTGTGAAAACCTTGTGAAGACTTACAGAAAACGTTTGACCTCTGTCATTGCCAACAAAGGGTATATAACAAAGTATTGAGATGAACTTTTGTTATTGACCAAATACTTATTTTACCGAGGAATTTACTAATGAATTCATTAAAAATCCTTCAATGTGATTTTCTGGATTTTTTTTTTTCTCATTTTGTCTCTCATAGTTGAGGTATACCTATGATGAAAATTGGAGACCTCTCTCATCTTTTAAGTGGGAGAATTTGCACAACTGGTGGCTGACTAAATACTTTTTTGCCCTACTGTATATACACAGACACACAGTGCAGAGCATTGTAGCTGGATGGAATAAATATATGAGTATATAAACACACAGTGCGGAGCATTGTAGCTAGATGGAATAAATATGTAGATATGTAAACACCATTTTGGATATCATCATAATCCATTTTGGAATAAGACTGTAACATACGAAGATACGGACCAGTGATGCTGAGGAGAAGCTGGAAACGTGCATGGAAATATCTGACTGGGGCATGCTTAAAGGAGCCACGCATGATCTGGATGAGTACACGGACACTGTGAACTCATATATCCACTTTTGTGAAGAGAACATTCTTCCATCACGCACCAGGGTGAGTTACTCTAATGACAAACCCTGGTTCACAGCTAAGCTCAGACAGATCAGGAAGGAGAAGGAAGCAGCGCTGAAAAGTGGAGACAGGGACTGCTACAGGGAGGTTAAATACCGGTTTAACAGAGAGCTGAAGAGGGCTAAATCTGTGTACTCAGAGAGACTCCAGCAGCAGTTCACTGCTAATGATTCGGCTTCCGTGTGGAGAGGACTGAGGCAGATCACCAACTATCGGCCTCAGGCTCCTAAAGGTCAGGATGACAAAGCCCTTTGTCAGAGACTGTCCCAACACTATGCCCGTTTTGACACCTCGTCATCTGTGTCCAACTCCCCCCCTCCCTCCAGCTCCACAGCCTCCACATTCCCTACTTCATTTAAGGCACCCCCCCCACCTCCCCCCCTCCCCTTATCATCAGTGAGCAGGATGTGCTCAAACAGTTCTCCAGACTGAACCTGCGCAAGGCCCCCGGCCCAGACGGCGTGTCTCCCTCCACCCTGAGACTCTGTGCGAAACAGCTGGCTCCTGTATTCACAGACATTTTTAACACCTCCCTTAAGTTATGCCACGTGCCGTCCTGCCTCAAATCCTCCACCATCATCCCTGTCCCCAAGAAGCCACGGATCACTGGACTTAATGACTACAGACCTGTAGCGCTCACCTCTGTAGTCATGAAGTCCTTTGAGCGCCTGGTCCTGTCCCACCTCAAGTCCATCACCACCCCTCTCCTGGACCCGCTGCAGTTTGCCTACCGAGCCAACAGGTCTGTAGACGATGCAGTCAACCTGGCCCTCCACTCCATCCTGCAGCACCTGGACTCCCCGGGAACCTACGCCAGGATCCTGTTTGTGGACTTCAGCTCCGCATTCAACACCATCCGCCCCGCTCTGCTCCGGGACAAGCTGTCCCTGCTCAACGTGCCTGACTCCCTCTGCAGGTGGATCATCGACTTCCTGACGGACCGGAGGCAGCATGTGCGGCTGGGAAAGACTGTCTCAGACTATACTAGCATCGGCACCGGATCACCCCAGGGCTGTGTACTTTCCCCCCTACTCTTCTCCCTTTACACCAACTCCTGCACCTCCAGCCACCAGTCTGTCAAGTTGATCAAGTTTGCGGACGACACCACCCTCATCGGGCTCATCTCCAACGGCGACGAGTCCGCCTACAGGAGAGAGGTGGCCCAGCTGGCGTCCTGGTGCAGCAATAACAACCTGCAGCTGAACGCTCTGAAGACAGTGGAGATGATTGTAGACTTCAGGAAAGTCACTACTCCTCTGCCCCCCCTCACCCTCTCAGGCTCTCCCATCACCACTGCTGATTCCTTCCGCTTCCTAGGCACTACCATCACCAGGGACCTCAAATGGGAGCTGACCATCAGCTCACTCATCAAAAAAGCCCAGCAGAGGATGTTCTTCCTGCGGCAGCTGAGGAAGCTCAAGCTACCCACCAAGATGTTAGTGCAGTTCTACACAGCCATCATCGAGTCCATCCTCACCACCTCCATAACCGTGTGGTACGCAGGAGCCACTGCCAGGGACAGACTAAGGCTGCAGCGCGTCGTGCGCACTGCTGAGAAGGTGATCGGCTGCAAGCTCCCATCTCTCCAGGATCTGTACATCTCCAGGACCCGGAGGCGTGCTGGCCGGATCATAGCCGATCCCTCACACCCTGGTCATGTACTGTTTGCCCCCCTCCCCTCTGGTAGAAGACTTCGGTCCATCCAGACTAAAACCTCCCGTCACATGAACAGCTTCTTCCCCTCTGCCATTAGACTGCTGAACACTAAGTGACTCTCGTGCACCATGTACAGCAGCTCAACCAGACTCATGTCAATCATCACTGTTTTCTTCCTGCATTACCGGCTGCACTATATAGTTCTCCACAGTATCTGCTGCTGGCTAATATATATTTTAACTGTTGACCAGTATCACTTAATCTTATCCTACACTTTATTACATGTATAGTTTATTTCTCTTATCTTATCATGTTTAATGTTGCAGCATTGTACCGAGACAAATTCCTAGTTTGTGTACTACATGAACAATGGCAATAAACCTGATTCTGATTCTGATTCTGACATAACAAAATGTGGAAAAAGTGAAGTGCTGTGAATATTTTCCACATGCACTGTAAATCCCATAGAAAACCTATGGGATCAGCTGAGTCTCCGTGTAGAGGCTCGTTACCCTGCTCCCCACAATCTCAATGACCTGAGGGCCACCCTTCAAGAAGAGTGGAATGCCATGCCTCAGCAGACAATAAGTTGACTTGTGAACAGCATGAGACGTCGTTGTCAAGCTGTAATTGATGCTCAAGGGCACATGATAAGTTATTGAGACACTGACATTTTTTGTTGTGATATACCCACCACTGTTGTTGATGTTTTTTCAATACATTGTTTGAGATGAGGAAATCACCATTGCATACTTTTACTTACTGTAAATGCCCTACTTTCATGATATAATATCACTGTAGCGTGAACTGTTCATATTTTCTGTAAATTTCACCTGAAAGCCAAATATCCCTAACTGTGAGTAGTGTATATGTAAACTTCTGGTTACCTCTGCCAAGGAAGGAGGTAATGTTGTTGCTGCTTTGGTTTGTTTGTTGGTTTGCCTGTCTGTCTGTTAGCAACATTACTCAAAAGTTATGAACAGATTTTGATGAAATTTTCAGGAAAGGTGTGTAATGGCACGGGGAACAGATGATTAGATTTTGGTGATGATGTGAGAGTGCATACTTCCATCAAGGGCTTTGTTTGTATTTGTGTAGCAGGATTACAGAAAAACTACTGATAGATTTGGATGACATTTTCACCAGAGGTAGTTCTTGAGCTACAGAGGAACCCATTACATTTTGGAGGTGATCCATAAGTGCATACTTCCACCAAGGCTCAATCTTCAAGCAGTAGTTTAGCAGGATTATGCAAAAACTACTGGACGGATTTTGATTAAATTTTCACCAGAAGATAGTCCTTGGGCTGCAGAAGAACCAATTAGATTTTGGAGCTGATCTATGAGCGCATACCTCTACCAAGGCCCTATCTTGCAATTTATGGAGGCAGGAAGGTACAGACAGATGGATGAACAAAGGGAGGGAAGGAAGGAGCCTTGGAGGTCTGCACTTTCTGAGTGCTTTTCTACTGTATTTAAAAACAAACAGTACAAACCTTACACAACTTGAGAGGTACAACGGGCCCTTCTGTTGATCCATCGACCACTGACTGAAGCCTCATCAGAACAGTTTCAATGAGAAGGTGGCTGTTCCTTATGATCACAGTAGTGTACTGAACTACAGTAGACTGAATTATACTCGGTGTTTGTGACTTCGGATTTTGAAGAGCCTTACCTGTAAGAAATAATCATCAAGAACCTTGAAATATTTGACACTTTGAGCATAGGACCAAAAATTATACTTTTTAAAGTTGAAATGAACTTTTCCATGATAATCAATTCTTTTTTTTTTTTAAGATGCTCAGGTACCTGACCGGAGTGGTGGCCTAGAGGTAGAGCATCCACCCCACAACCGGGAGGCCAGGGTTCAAGTCCCGGCTGGGTCATGCTAAAGACCATATAAAAATGGAACTTCCTGCCATCCAGCTTGGTGCTCAGCAAAAATGGAATAGAGCAGGGAAATGTTGGTTACACAGCCACAGGGGGTGCACAAGCCAGTGCACTCCCTGTGGCTGGTCCCAAGACAGGATAAATTGGGCAGGGTTGTGTCAGAAAGGGCAGCCAGCGTAAAAATCCTTGCCAAATCTACATGCGGATCATTGCAATTTCAGGTGTTGATACGCTGTGAACAGCTGAAAGACAAAAAAAAAAAAAAAAAAGATGCTCAGGTACCTGAACTGTAAATAATAATAATAATAATAATGCATTTTATTTAAAAGCGCCTTTCAAGACACTCAAGGACACTTTACAGAAATAGATAAAACACAGTATCAATAAACAACAAAAACAACAATCATAAAAAAAACCCCATGGCAGTTACAATGAAAATGCTAATCTAAACAGGTGAGTTTTGAGAGCGGATTTAAACTGAGGGAGGGAGTCAATGTTTCTGATGGCAGGTGGGAGTGAGTTCCAGAGTTTGGGAGCAGAGTGGCTGAAGGCTGTACTCCCCATGGAGCTGAGTCGAGCAGGAGGGACAGCGAGGTGGACAGAGGAGGAGGATCTGAGGGAGCGGGTAGGGGTGACAATGTGAAGGAGGTCAGCCAGATAAGGAGGGGCGAGGTTATGGATGGCTTTGAAAGTATGAAGGAGAATTTTGAAGTCAATGCGAAATTTGACCGGGAGCCAGTGAAGTTGCAGGAGAACAGGGGAGATGTGAAGGAAGGAGGGGGTTTTGGAGATAACACGAGCAGCTGAATTCTGAGCCAACTGGAGCTTGTGAAAGGATTTCTGAGGGAGACCAACGCATAGGGAGTTGCAGTAATCTAAACGGGAAGTAACAAGGCTGTGTACGAGAGTAGAGGTAGTGTGGGGGACGAGCGAAGGGCGAAGACCATTAATGTTGCGAAGATGAAAATAAGCAGACCGGGTAATGTTATTGATGTGGGAGTGAAAGGAAAGAGAACCATCAAGGATGACACCCAGACTCTTGACCTGAGGGGAGGGGCAAACTGAGGAACCGTCGATGGTGAGGGAGAAACTATCAACTTTTGATAATGTGAATTTGGTGCCGACTAAAAGGATTTCTGTTTTATCACTGTTGAGTTTGAGAAAGTTTGCGGTGAACCAGGTTTTTATTTCAGAAAGACAATTGGTCAGGGAGGAGGGAGGGAGGGTGGAATTTGGTTTGGTGGAAAGGTAGAGCTGAGTGTCATCTGCGAAGCAGTGGAAAAGAATATTGTATTTACGGAAAATAAAACCGAGGGGGAGGAGTTAGATGATGAAAAGGGGAGGCCCCAGGACTGAGCCCTGGGGCACACCAGAGGAGACGGGGGAGGGTTGAGAACGGAAGGATTTGAGTTGGATGAACTGAGTACGGCCATAGAGGTAAGAATGAAACTAGTCAAGGGGAGTGCCAGTGATACCGATAGAAGGCAATCTGTTGAGGAGAATGGAGTGGGAGATTGTGTCAAAGGCCGCACTCAGGTCAAGGAGAATGAGAATAGAAAGCAAACCAGAATCAGCTGCAATAAGGAGGTCGTTAGTGATTTTCAGAAGGGCAGTTTCAGTGCTATGGTGGGGGCGAAAACCCGATTGAAAATCTTCATACAGGCTATGAAATGTTAGTATGTTAAATGTTAGTTTGTGGAGAGTTGTGAAGGACGAGACTGAGTGTATTCCTCAGGTTCAGCTTTATTCACAATGACATTCTCCGACATTCAAAAGCAGAAAAAGAGGATGACTCTTCTCACATCTGTCCTTTTATACCAGGACATCAAACATACAATCACATGGTGCTTAATCAAACATACAGTCACATGGTACTTAACCCCAGTCACAATGTATCTTCCCCCGATCTTCACACCATCCACCTCCTAGTCTCCGGTGGTCAGGAAATCTCTCAAGGCCATCTCCTTGAAACAAAAGGCCAGATCTCACACCCTCCCGTTACCTCTGGAAGGCTCAGCCTCTTTGTTCCCCTGAGACGTGAAGTATACAATAAGCATACAGTGATATATCTGTGGAGTATCTGAAATCAACTTATGTGCATATATGTGTGCCACATGTTAAATGTTTAGTATATTAACTGATATGAATTTGTTTTGTGTGTTTAAATTCACTTGACAGTCACAGTTGTTGTTCCTTTCCTTACCTCTGCTGTAGACCCAGCCACTATTGGTTTGATGAAAACACCCAGATGTTCTCTCCCTGATGTGCCTGAGCCCACGATGACAATGGGACGCCAGAAGCGCAGCTCTAACCCTCAGAACAAATGGAATAAGAGACATTTATCATGGCGGTAAGACATCAGAAAATGTTTTTAAAGCTACCATATACTGTAGAATTAGCACATAAAAATATCTATACAATAAAATCTATAAAATATGCATTGCTTTCACCTGGAATAAAACTAAAGGTTATTACACCTAGACAATCAATTATTAATCAATTTCAGTCTAGTCTGTGGTTTTTGCATAAAGTGTCATCTACAGTCATGTGAATTGTACGTCATAAAAAGTAGGTTGTGGAGGAAAAAGTCAACATAGTGTAATATTGCGACAATTTGTGGTGGCGATACTGTATCAATTCAGAAACACCACACTGGAGTGGTGACCTAGGGGTAGAGCATTCACCCCACAATCAGGAGGTCGGGGTTCAAATCCCAGCTGGGTCATGCCAAAGACCATATAAGATAAGATAAGATAAGATAAGCCTTTATTAGTCCCACAATGGGGAAATTCCAGGATTGCAACAGCACAGGGATATAAAAGTGGAACTTCCTGCCATCCAGCTTGGTGCTCATCAAAAATGGAATGGAGGAGGGAAATGTGGGCAGCAGTGGCTCAAGAGGTAGTGCGGGTCGTCCAATAACCAGAGAGCTGGCAGTTCGAATCCCGCTTTCCCCAGCTGTCATAAGACACTTTACCCACCTTGCCTCCAGTGTCCATGACACTGGGTATGAATGTGCATAAATGTTCGGTAGTTCAGAGAGGCCGTTGACACGGATTGGCAGCCATGTTTCTGTCAGTCTGCCCCAGGGCAGCTGTGACTACAGGAGTAGCTTACCATTGTCCATCTGTAGAGTGAATGAGTAATGTATTTTCATTGTAAAGCACTTCGGGTTTCTTGAAAGGTACTATATAAATGCAAACCATTATTATTATTATTGTGATACTTTATTAACATTTATTAATAAATGTTTCAAATACAAACACATATACTTCTTTAGGGACCAGTTATAAAAATCAATTGACTTTTCAGGCAGCTAGATGGTGCTAAATACTCACTGTCTCAGCACAGCAAAGGAGTGACTCCTGATATCTAGCTGGACAAAGATCAGGATGGGAAATCACAATACAAGACATCAGTGCTCAAACAACTGCAAGAAGTATCATGGTAATATTGTATTGTGTGACCTCTGGTGATTCCTTCCCTTAATTAAAAGTAATTAATTACAGCTATATAGAAATTGCCACAAATACTGCAGTAATAGACACAGATGGAGCCACTGAGTGGTCATGGGTGACCACGCCCACCACAATTTATACAGGTCGACTGTACAAGACCAGGATTTAAAAGGTGGGAAAGTGTAAAGGTTTGAAACCATGGTTCAGAGGGAGATCTTTGTTGCGGGGTGCCTGTACCACCTGTGTGTGCGTGGGCATGTCGAGGAACGGCTCAACTTCATAATATTTTTCAGCTAGTCCACACAGAACAACTCTGTGTCGTTTTAAGTTAAAGTCAAAAGTCAAAGTCAGCTTTCTTGACAGTTCTGCCATATGTATAGGACATATGTATATTGAAATTGTGTTTCGGCATGTTCAGACGCTGCAGCTAGACGCTCTGGACTACTGTGCTCCTTTTTTGTGTTTTTTTTTTTTCCTGCCATTTTCTGTGCTCCTTCTGTGACAGGCTAATTACCTACAGTTGCCAGGAACTTCTAGGCATTGGTCGCCAACTTACTTCAGACATCACCAGCGCTTATTCCAGTAATCATCACCACATCCCTGAGGAGATTGCCAGACCTCTGGGCGCTTCCATGGTTTGTCATCAGGCCCCGGAAATGGCTTAGATGATGAGAGAGAAAGCAGAAACGAGGCTGCAGGGCTGGCCTCTGTGCCCAGCTGCGCAAACTACACACCAAACCCCCATTACCTTCAATGGATGAACTGTGATTGGAGATCGCCCACAATCGCTACGTCCGGGACTGTTGTATTCTGATTGTGACCGAGTCATGGCTAAATTCATGTATTCCGGATGCCGCTGTGGAATTACCCGGCCGAACTACTCACCGCTCTGACCGCAACCCTGATCCTGGTAAGGGAAGGGGTGGAGGGCTCTGTGTTTATGTGCTTCAGACTTGGTGTAATAACAGCAGAATAATTCAAAGCAGGAGCTTTGACAACCTTTGTTCCAAGGTTGTCATAGCCAGGAGCGGCACTGGGGTTAAGCTCCCAGTGCTCAAAAAATGCTCCTTAAGGCGTGCATCTCGAAAAGCCTCTGACAACTAAGTCCAACTCCTAGCCTGCCCGTGTGGTTTAGTCTCTAAGCCCGGCGGAACTGTTTTTACTAATAGGAGAAGGGGCGAGGGCGGATCTCTGGCGCCTTAAAACCAGATGCTTCGGGTAGATGGTGGCTCGTCAACCTGGGAAGTTAGCCCATCTAGGGGAAGGTAAACCCTGATTTCAAACCTCCGCTGCCTTGCGGCACACCCGGTCACGGGAAAGGCTTCGGGAGTCAACCCTGAGGAAAAATCCGGAGTCGGAGCCCCTAAGGCAGTTCTCTGTTGTGCTCAACATCGTTCTGGCAGCTCCTGCAACGGCGCTGGTGCCAAACTATAGCAGCCCTGCTGTTCCTTTGGATTCATCAGTGATGTGGAGAGGGGGGACATGCTGCATGGGCAACATCTTGTCCTCCATATCTTCCTGCCCAGGCTTGAATCCTACCAACGCCCAACGCTGGAAGGTAGAACACCGGATCACTGGAGAGGACACTCCAGCTTCGCCTTTGGCATAGACAAAACACGGGGAATGACAGTTACCAGTTATAAGCCACTGCTCAATTGGCGTAGAGCGCGGCGCCAGGGGTTGTTCCTGACGGTGGGAGAGATCATCGGATCTCACTGGACAGCTACCGCCCGCCTCAAGCTGGGCAGCCCCCAGCCAATAAGGTGTTGTCCCGCCACAGCTTGCTTTCCTCATTGGGTACATGGGGATGAGGAGAAATCCGAACAGCAGGCTGAGAACCTTCACACCAGGCAAGACAAAAAACCAAAAGAGACTAACTCTAAAACTGGGAACTTGGAACGTCCGTACTATGATGACAGGACTCGCTGCTAACCTCAAGGACATCAGCGACACCAGGAGGACTGCCATCATCAATAATGAGCTGAAGAGACTGGGAGGGATATTGCCACTCTCCAGGAAACACGGTTGGCTGACGCAGGCACACTGAGAGAGAAGGACTACACGTTCTACTGGCAGGGAAAGGGCAGTGACGAACACGGGGAACACGGAGTGGGCTTCGCAGTGAAGAACACCTTGCTGAAGATGGTGGAACCGGGCAGCAATGGCTCTGCACGACTCCTCACCCTCCGCCTCAACACCACTCAAGGCCCAGTCACCCTCGTCAGTGTGTATGCCCCAACACTGACAGCCACACCAGAGGCAAAAGATGAGTTCTACGAGAATCTTCCAGCAACTGTCAGGATCATCCCCAACTCTGAACAACTCATTCTCCTTGGAGACTTCAATGCCAGAGTGGGTGCTGACCACGACTCCTGGCCCTCCTGTCTTGGACCATTTGGCGTGGGCAGAATGAGCGACAATGGACAGCGGCTGCTCGAGTTCTGCACATATCACGATCTGTGCATCACAAACTCGTTCTTCAAGACCAAGCCCCAACACAAGGTTTCCTGGCGACATCCGCGCTCAAAGCACTGGCACCAGCTGGACTTGATTCTGACCAGGCGCACCTCACTGAAGAACGTGCTAATCACCCGTTCGTTCCAGAGTGCAGATTGCGACACAGACCATTCATTGGTGTGTTGCAAGGTCAAGCTGCAGCTGAAGAAATTCCATCGTGCTAGACAGCCTGGAAAGGCACGGATTGACACCAGCAAGATGGGCCAACCAGAACTTGTTGAGCAGTTTGCCTCCACCTTTGAGAAGGAACTTGGTGTACCACAAGAAGGAGAATCTGCAAAGCAGAAGTGGGAAGAGCTGCGAAACACCATCCACCGCACAGCCTTGGCTACCTTTGGGAGGAAGACCTCGAAGTCACAGGACTGGTTTGATGCCAAGTTGACCGAGATGACCCCCGTCATTGAAGCCAAGCGCTCAGCACTTGCTGAGTACAAGAAGTACCCAAGATGGGTGGAACACTACTTCGACCTCTACTCCAGACAGAACACCGTGACACCGTCAGCCCTTGATGCCATCGACTGCCTGCCATTCATGGACGAACTTGACTCTGAGCCAACCATCGACGAACTCAGCAAGGCCATTGATAGCTTGGCCGCTGGCAAGGCACCCGGCAACGACGGCATACCCCCTGACCTGATCAAGCACTGCAAGACCGCCCTACTGCTGCTATTGCATGACGTTCTCTGCCAGTGCTGGAAGGAAGGTGCCGTACCACAGGACATGAGGGATGCCAAGATCATCACCCTCTACAAAAACAAAGGGGAGAGAAGCGACTGCAACAACTACAGGGGCATCTCCCTTCTCAGCGTTGTTGGCAAAGTCTACGCATGAGTTGTTCTCGTTCGTCTACAGAAGCTTGCCGAACGTGTCTACCCCGAGTCTCAGTGTAGCTTCCGCGCTGAGCGATCGACGGTAGACATGATATTCTCCATCCGCCAACTCCAGGAGAAATGCAGAGAACAGAACATGCCCCTGTATGTCGCCTTCATCGACCTCACCAAAGCGTTCGATCTGGTCAGCAGAGAGGGCTTTTTCAAGATCCTGCCAAAGATAGGATGCCCACCAAAGTTGCAAAGCCTCATCGAATCATTTCACACCAACATGCAGGGGATAGTGCAGCACGACAGCAACGTCTCAGAGCCATTCAACATACGCAGCGGAGTGAAACAGGGCTGTGTACTTGCGCCAACCCTCTTTGGGATTTTCTTTGCTATGCTCCTGAGACATGCCTTCAGCACAGCAACAGAGGGAATCTACCTGCGCACAAGATCTGACGGCAGGCTTTTCAACCTCGCCCGCCTGAAAGCCAGAACCAAAGTACGCGAGGCTCTAATCAGAGACATGCTGTTCGCAGATGACGCTGCAGTCACAACCCACACACAGCAGGAGCTTCAGACCCTGATGGACCGCTTCTCCCAGGCATGCAAGAACTTCGGGCTTACCATCAGCCTGAAGAAGACTAACGTCTTGGCGCAAGGCACGGAAGCACCACCAACCATCACCATCAATGACTACGAGCTGGAGGTCATGAATCAGTTCACGTACCTGGGGTCCACGATCAGCAACAACCTCTCCCTTGATACAGAGATCGACAAGAGGATTGGAAAATCAGCCTTCACACTCGCTCGCCTCACCACACGAGTGTGGGAGAATCCCAAACTCTCTGTCAAGACGAAGATGGCAGTGTACAACGCCTGCGTCATCGGCACACTGCTGTATGGGAGTGAGACGTGGACAACATACGCCCGGCAGGAAAAGAGACTGAACTCCTTCCACTTGCGCTGCATTCGCCACATCCTGGACATATCCTGGCAGGACAAAGTGCCCAACACAGAAGTTTTGTCCTGCGCTGGCCTTCCCTCCATGTTCACTCTACTCAGGCAGCGCAGGCTCCGCTGGCTAGGCCATGTTCACCGTATGGAGGATGGCAGAATCCCCAAAGATATCCCCTACGGAGAACTGGCGACTGGCAGGAGAGACGTTGGCCGCCCACAGCTGTGCTTTAGAGATGTCTGCAAGAGAGACATGAAGGCCCTGGAGATCAACACGAAGCGTTGGGAGGACCTTGCAACGGACCGCTCCAAATGGAGAGGCACCCTGACCAGACAGCTCAAGGCGGGTGAAGAGAGACTGACTGCTGCAGCAGATGAAAAAAGGACCCGCAGAAAGAACCGCCACAGACCCAGCAGCACGGAGACCACCCACAAGTGCAACCTGTGTGACAGGGACTGCCATTCGTGCATCGGCCTGTTCAGCCACAGGCGGTGCTGTTCCAGCAGAGTAGACGTTTAGGATTCTCTTCCATGGTCATCATAGACCGACGGAGGCCGACGAATTCAAAGCCACTGTTCACCGGACTTAGAAGCCATGTCTTTCCTGTGCAGGCCTTTTTTTTATCTTAACCGTGAGCTAATGGCAGTAATTGTAACAGCTGTTTATGTTCCTCCAGAGGCTAACATTAGCTTAACACTCAACCACCTCCAGCACATTGTCAGCAGGCAGCAAAGAGATCACCCCAACGCAGTCCACATTATTGCAGGGGATTTTAACAAAGCATACTTAAAGACAGTACTCACCAAATTCCCCCAACATGTTAAGTGTCCCACAAGAGGGGAAAGAACACTGGATCATGTTTATAGCAACATTAAGCACGCCTACAGAGCCACCCCCTCCCCCACCTTAGACAATCAGACCATCTCTCCCTGCTTCTAATACCTGCCTACACCCCCCTCAGGAAGAGTTCCCCCCAACCAAACAAACAATTAAAACCTGGACTTAAAATGCTCTCCTCCAGCTACAGGACTGCTTTGCCTGCACTGATTGGAGCATCTTTGAACAGCAGGACCTGGACTCCTACACAGAGTCTGTTCTTTCCTACATTAAATGCTGTGTAGAAAATGTGATAGTCACCAAACACATCTGGGTCTTACCAAACCACAAACTCTGGATGACCAGTGAAGTCAACTCAGCCTTCAGACAGAGGGAAAGCTCTCTGTACAGCACTGCCAGAGCCAACCGGAGGAGAGGCATAAAACTCGCAAAGAACGTCTATAGGAGGAAAGTGGAGGGCTTCCTCACAGACAACAACCCTCGACAGATGTGGAGAGGTATTCAGGCCCTCACCAACTACAGGGGCCAGGGGCCCCCAACATCAGACAACAGCCTCACTCTGGCAGAGGAGCTTAACAGCTTCTTTGCCCGGTTTGAGCATACCTACCCCCAAACCCGTCCCCCCTCCCCTCTCTCCCCCTCCCCCCGTCTCTCCTCCCCTCCCCCCTCTCTCTACAGGTGCATGAAGTGAGGAGGCAACTGAAAGCAGTGAACCCCTGCAAAGCTGCTGGCCCCAACGGCATCCCAGGAGCGGTGGTCAAAGCATGTGCAGACCAGCTAGCAGGGATCCTCACCAAGCTGTTCAACCTCTCCCTGATGCACACCACCATCCCCTCCTGCCTCAAGGCCTCCACCATCATCCCCATCCCCAGAAAGTCTGCAATTGACAGCCTGAACGACTACAGACCCATAGCACTCATGTCTGTAGTCATGGAATGATTTGAGTGACTGGTGTCCCAGCACATCAGGGACTGTCTTCCCCCCTCCTTCAACCCCCATCAGTTCGCATACAGGGAGAACCGGTGTACAGAAGATGCCATCGCCACCACTCTCCACAGAGTGCTGAGCCATCTGGAGAACCCAGGGAGCTACGGGAGGATGGTCTTTGTGGACTACAGCTCAGCTTTCAACACCAGCATCCCAGACATCCTGAGCAACAAACTACACCTCCTCCAGAACCCCCCCCCCCACCTGCTCCTGGATAAAAAAAAAACTTTCTCACCAATCGCCCACAAACAGTCAGACTTGGCCCCCACCACTCCTCCACATTGTCCACACTGGCTCCCCCCAGGGCTTCGTGGTAAGCCCTCTGCTGTACTCCCTGTACACATTTGACTGTATTCCAACCTACTCAACCAGCGTCATCGTGAAATAAGCCGACGACACCACCTTGGTTGGGCTCATCACCGATGACAATGAAAAGGCATACAGGGCGGAGGTAGAGAATCTGCTGCTGTGGTGCCATGCAAACAACCTGAAACTCAATGCCCAAAAAACCAAAGAACTCATATTGTACTTAAGGAAGAACAGACAGGACCCCCCCCCCCCCCCCCATAAATGGCGACCACATGGAAAACATCCCCCGCCTTCAGGTTGCTGGGCACCCACATCTCCTCTGACCTCTCCTGGACTGTCAACACTAAGGCCCTGGTGAAGAAAGCCCAGCAGTGGCTGCACTTCCTCTGTGTCCTGAGGAAGTACACCTGGGACCAGAAGCTGCTGCTTGCCTTACTACTACTACTACTACTACTACTACTACTACTACTAATAATAATAATAATAATAATAATAATAATAAGTTTATTTATAGAGCACTTTTCACAGACAGAGTCACAAAGTGCTTAGCATGGTAAATAACAAAGCAAATAAAAATACAGGCTGTGGGGGCGTCGCGGAGCCGAAGACCCCCCGTTACAGCAGCTATGGGCGGAGGCTGAAGCCGCGAGGACGGGAGAGTTAACACCCAGTCTGAGACTCGGGGGGGGGGGGCTGTGTGGGGGACCCATGCTGTACAGTTCAGTAGTTTTTCTCTCAGACTGAGAGAGCATGGAGATCAAAGGGCTGGGGGGTAAAGGGGAATTGTCTGGGGAGAGTGAATGGTGAATGCAGGACCTCAGATAGCAGGGAGGTGTGAGTTTTGAGATATAAAAGAGAGAGTCCCTGCTTCACGAGTTTAATGTTCTGATTCTGGAAGATGTGAGAGTGAAATAAAGTTTATCTGTTTGGAAAGTTCGGTCTGGTTATTTCATGTCCACATTGGTGACCCTTGACACAGAATGGAACACGAAGCAAACACCCCGGAGATGACCCGGACGGGAAACCCAGCAATGCGTGCGCCATTTCGGTCAAACTACCGGACTTTTGGCTGCACGAACCGAAGTTCCTCGGTTCTTCCACACCGAGGCCCAGTTCGCGCTCCGAGGAATAACGGCAGATGACTCCAGGTATTACTACGTGGTCGCAGCGCTGGACGCTCGCACGACTCAGCAAGTAGCGAGTCTGCTCCAACAGCCCCCAGCCCACGACAAATACGGGGCTCTCAAAGCCGCGCGTACCCGGCGCTACATGCTCTCGGACTGCGAGAGAGCGGAGAGGCTCCTGACGCGCTCCGAGTTGGGAGACGGGTCGGCGGTCGAATGGATGGAGAAGATGTTGGCGTTGATGGGCACGGACGACGGGCATTTTCTATTTGCCCACCTTTTCCTCCGGACTCTCCCAACGGTGGCCAGAGTGGTCCTTGCCAACTCGCTGTTGCTGGCCGCGCGTGACTACCGTGCGCTAGCCCAGGAGGCACATCGGATCATCCTCACCACCAGAGTCCTCACAGTGAATGCAGCGGCGGTGGAACCCGGCGAGACGGCCAGTGGAAGCAAGGATCCAGCGATGGTAGCAGCAGCGGGGGCCAGGAAGCGCCAGAGAGACACGCTCTGCTCCTACCACCGCTGTTTTGCAGAGGACGCACGCCGATGCGTGCCACTGTGCCAATTCAAGCGTTCGGGAAACGCCAGGACTGGCAGTCGATAGCAGCTGCGACCGCCAGTGAAGAAAGCAAGCTGCTCTACGTGACAGATTCACACTCGGAGAGACGATTCCTTGTGGACTCCGGCTCCCAAAAGAGCCTCATCCTGCCATACTACGCCGACCAGCTAGCGGGAACTAGCGGCCCCGAGCTGACGGCCACAAACAGCTCGGACATTAAGACTTTTGGTGAGAGGACACTGACTGTATCCCTGCACGGCCATACATACCAATGGACATTTGTCATAGCGGCATGCAATTTCTCAATCTTAGGCGCTGATTTTTTGGGCTGCACGGTGGCACAGTGGTTAGCACTGCGGCAGCACAGTTTACCCTTGGCCGGGGGATTGTGGGGATCGTGGGATCGTGGGTTCGATCCCAGCCCCCGACCAACAGTGATCTGTGTGGAGTTTGCATGTTCTCCCCGTGTTGCGTGGGTTTACTCCGGGATTTCTCCGGTTTCCTCCCACATGCCAAAAACATGCATGTTAGGTTAATTGGCTGTTCTAAATTGTCCCTAGATATCTGTTTCCTATAGGCCCTTAGAATAGAGGGTTAGTATTAATGAAAGCGCTTTGAGTGGTCTTTGTGACTAGAAAAGCGCTATATAAGTGCAGGTTAGTTAGTTAGTTAGTGTGCACACGGGCTACTAGTCGATGTTACTAACAGACGCCTGATTAATGCAATGTCTTGCAAACAAATGTCTTGCAAACAGCCCATGCAATGTCTTGCAAACAGCCCATGGGCATCCCCACTACATATAGTCCCTAAGGCCAAGGGATCATGGCGACCATGCAGAGATTTCCGCAGATTAAACAACGCCACAGCGCATGACCGCTACCTGATCCCCCATATTCAGGATTTTTCTGTTCACCTCGCCGGGGCATGTATTTTTTCTAAGATAGACCTGGTACGTGGTTACCACCAGGTCCCGGTGTGCGCGGAGGACATACCTAAAACGGCAGTAATAACCCTGTTTGGTCTGTTTGAGTTTTTACGTATGCCTTTCGGGTTAAAAGGCGCAGCACAGACATTCCAACGCATGATGGATGCGGTGTTGCACGATCTTCCGTTTGTGTTCGTCTACCTGGATGACATCCTGGTGGCCAGCACGTCCGAGGACAAATACGTAGCCCACCTCAGGACGGTTTTCCGGAGGTTGGAGGAGCACAGGTTAATAATCAACCCAGCGAAATGCCAGTTTGGCATGACGGGGATCGATTTTTTTGGGACACCACATCTCACCGGAGGGAACGATGCCCTTGCCGGTCAAGGTGTGCGCAGTGGCGAATTTTTCCCGGCCTCAGACGGTCAGGGCGCTGCAGGAGTTTTTGGGGATGGTGAACTTCTACAATCATTTCCTCCCCTGCGCAGCCCAGCTCATGCAGCTGCTGTACACCGTGCTTAAGAAACGGAAGCCGGTGGACAGAGTTGACTGGACTCCTGAGCGGGAGCAAGCGTTTTCTGAGGTTAAAACAGCCCTGGCGAACGCTGCACTGCTGGCGCACCCAGACCCGGTGGCTCAGATTGCGCTCACTACAGATGCATCAGACGTGGCCATAGGGGCCGTCGTGGAGCAGTGTGTTGCCGGTTCTTGGCAGCCACTCGCCTTTTTTAGCAGGTCTTTGCGCGAAAATGAGCGTAAATACAGCGCATTCAACAGGGAGTTGCTGGCTCTCCACCTGGCCATACGCCACTTCCAGTTCTGGCTGGAAGGGCGCGCCTTAACTGCGTTCGTGGACCACAACCTGCTAATGTACGTGATGGCCAAGGTTTCGGAACCATGGTCGGGCCGGCAGCAGAGACAGCTGGCCGCGATCTTGGAGTTTATGACCGACATTCGTCATGTGGCCGGTAAACTCAACGTGGTGGCTGACTGTCTCTCGCTGACTGGTGGCTGACTGTCTGTCGCGCGCCTTAGTGGCCCCAGTCTACGTGGGTATAGATTACATGGCCATGGCCGCAGAGCACAGCGGCAATGGGCTGCACGGTGGCGCAGTGGTTTAGCACTGTGGCAGCACAGTTTTACCCTCGGCCGGGGGATCGCGGGGATCATGAGATCGTGGGTTCGATCCCAGCCCCCGACCAACAGTGAGCTGTGTGGAGTTTGCATGTTCTCCCCGTGTTGCGCGGGTTTACTCCGGGATTTCTCCGGTTTCCTCCCGCACACCAAAAACATGTAGGTTTAGGGCGCTCGCGCACGCAGCGACCAGCAGCCGGTGGCTTGTCACCAGACTGCAAACCAAGTCTACCTACGGGTACAAATAAGTAACAAAAAAAAAAAAAAAAATGCCAACGTTTGCGCGCTCCAGTCTGGACCAACAGGGTTAAGGCTGGAGAGCAAAATTATGCAAGACGGGGGGCCTCCCCTAATCTGTGACGTCTCCACAGGCTGCCCGCGCCTGGTGGTATCACGCGCTTGGTGACGCCACGTTTTTGAGTCGGTTCACTCCCTGGTGCACCCAGGCGTACGCACGTCAGTCAAAATGGTGGCAGCAAAGTTTGTCTGGCCGAGCCTGCGCAAACAGGTGAAAGAGTGGGCTGCAGCCTGTGTAGCGTGCCAATGAGCCAAAGTGCACAGGCACACAAAGGCCCCCCTTGAGCCGTTACATATCCCGGCTAAGAGGTTCGACCATGTCCACGTGGACCTCGTCGGCCTCCTCCCACCATCACAGGGGTTCACGCACCTCCTGACAGTGGTGGACCGCACCACGCGATGGTCTGAAGCAGTCCCACTAGCTTCCACCGCGTCCGCAGAAGTGGCACGCGCCTTTTTAACAACATGGGTGGCACGTTTTGGCATCCCTTCGAACATCACGTCCGATCGGGGCACGCAGTTTGTTTCTGACCTCTGGTCCACGATGACCTGGAGCCTGGGCATCTCGATTCATCGCACGACCGCGTACAACCCACAGGCCAATGGGTTATGCGAGCGTTTCCATAGGCCACTGAAAGCAGCGCTCAGGGCTTCGCTTACGGATGCAAATTGGGTGGACCAGTTGCCGTGGGTTCTATTAGGGTTGCGTTCTGCACCGAAGGAGGATTTAGCGGCTTCCCCAGCAGAGCTGGTTTTTACACAGCCCCTGCGGCTTCCCGGGGAGTTTTTACCAGATAACCCCGCGCCGAACACCCATCCGTCCCCGCGTTCGCAGCATAGCGCAGACGCACGGACGCTCCCCGGTCCGGCCCACCACTGTTTTCCCCACGCGTTTGTGCCAAAAACCTTGAAGGACGCGACATTCGTGTTTGTCAGGCACGATGCCCACCGGACCCCATTGCGCCCACCCTACGATGGCCCGTTCAGAGTACTGGAAACCAGGGACAAACATTTTGTGTTAGACCTGGGGCGTCGCCGGGAGAGAATCTGTATAGACAGGCTTAAGCCTGCCTTTGTTGTGGCAGACGAGCAGCTGGAGTTGGCTCAAGCTCCTCGGCGAGGAAGACCCCCACTGAGAGCTCCCCAGGTAAATGATTCATCACAGCAGTCACACGAGCATACTGAATGTTCCCCCCCTCCATTGTCCCCCCACAGACGGACACACCCCCAGGAACTCCCCTCCGGCACAGCGGCATTGCAGAGCCGAAGACCCCCCGTTACAGCAGCTATGGGCGGAGGCTGAAGCCGCGAGGACGGGAGAGTTAATACCCAGTCTGAGACTCTGGGGGGGCTGTGTGGGGGACCCATGCTGTAGAGATCAGTAGTTTTCCTCTCAGACTGAGAGAACATGGAGATCAAAGGGCTGGGGGATAAGGGGAATTGTCTGGGGAGAGTGAATAGTGAATTCAGGACCTCAGGTAGCAGGGAGGTGTGAGTTTTGGGATATAAAAGAGAGAGTCCCTGCTTCACGGGTTTAATGTTCTGATTCTGGAAGATGTGAGAGTGAAATAAAGTCCATCTGCTCGGAAAGTTTGGTCTGGTTATTTCATCTCCACAAGGCACATAAAGCAGTAAAAGAACAAAGTAGATGGCAAAAGCACGTAAAAATACAATCAACACATAATTAATTAAAAAGCCAGGCTAAAAAGGTGGGTCTTTAGTTGCTTCTTAAAAACATCAATGGAAGGTGCAGATCTAAGTTCAAAAGGTAAAGAGTTCCAAAGTCTGGGAGCAACAGCAGCAAAGGCTCTGTCGCCTTTGGTTCTGAGCCTAGTGCTAGGGACTACCAGTAGATTCTGATTAGAAGACCTGAGAGACCTGCTGGGATGGTGTAGATGGAGCAAGTCACTGATATAAAAAGGCACCTCATCATGAATGGCTTTGTAAGTAAGAACAAGAATTTTAAAATCAACTCTATAATTTACAGGAAGCCAATGCAAGGAGGCCAAAATGGGAGTGATATGACAGAATTTACTGGACCTAGTTAGTAATCTAGCAGCAGAGTTCTGGACTAACTGTAGGCGGTGTAAAGAGGATTTAGTCAGACATGTGAAAAGAGCATTGCAGTAATCCAAACGTGAAGAAACAAAGACATGAATAATAATTTCTAACGGACTGTAGGAAACCAGTGACCTAATTTTGTAGATATTCCTAAGGTGGAAAAAACAACTCCGGGTCAGAGATTTGACATGCTGATCAAAACTCATCGATCGGTCAAAAATGACACAAAGATTTTTTAGATTAGACTGTACATTAGAGCTTAATGAACCAATGCTATTAACCATCTTAGGAATTAGATTATCAGGTGCTACAATAAGGACTTCAGTTTTGTCAGCATTAAGTTGCAAAAAGTTACTAGACATCCAGTCCTTAATTGCAGACAGACAATCATGAATAATTTTTAAATTGTCAACATGGTCAGGTTTAAAAGAAAAAAAAAAACAATTATAAATTATCAGCATAGCAGTGATAAGATACACCTTTAAATTTGTTGAAGATAGAACCAAGTGGCAGCATATCAGAATCAGAATCAGAATCAGCTTTATTGGCCAAGTATGCACAACACATACAAGGAATTTGACTTTGGCTAAAAACTTGCTCTCGTTGTTCAGGTGGAGGATTTAAATAAGGATTCAATGACAACAGAGTATGTACAGTAAATTACAGTCTGTCCACGTTTCTATAAAAGGATGCAAATATATACAGGAATATATGCAGTTATTTACTCAGACTAACCACACTTTGCAGAAATATATGAAGAAATATACAGTCACACAGTATTTCAATGTGAACTCAGATTCAGTGATATAATGTGAATGAAGTAAAAAGCAGTGTGAGAGTTATGTGCAATGTAATAATGGATGAAAAGTCATGAGTACAGCAACAGGTAGGACTAGGTGAATGTTAGGAGTTCATCAGAGTGATGGCTTGAGGAAAGAAACTGTTCCTGTGACGGGTGGTTTTGACCTTCAGTGATCTGTAACGACGACCAGAAGATAGAAGTTCAAACAGTTTGTGGCCGGGGTGTGATGGGTCAGCACAGATGTTTCCCGCCCGTTTCCTGGTTATGGACCAATATAAGTTCTCAATGGAGGGTAGGTCGGTACCAATGATCCTCTCCGCAGACTTAACGATCCGCTGCAGTCTGGTCTTGTCCTGTTTAGTGGCAGATCCGAACCAGACAGTGATGGAAAAGCAGAGGACAGATTGGATGATGGCGGTGTAGAAGACAACCAGCAGCTCCTGAGGCAAATCAAACTTCTTGAGCTGACGCAGAAAAAACAACCTTTGCTGGGCCTTTTTCTGGACAGTGTCTATATGGGAGGACCACTTCAGGTTCCGGGAGATTGTGGTACCCAGAAACTTGAAGGAGTCCACAGTGGACACTGTGCTGTTGAGGATGGTGAGTGGGGGGAATGAAGGGGGGTGTCGCCTGAAATCCACAGTCATCTCCACCGTTTTGGCTGGGTTAAGTTCAAGATGGTTCTGGCTGCACCAGAGGATCAGCTGCTCCACCTCCATATACAGGGCAAATAAAAGTGGGCCCAGACTGGAACCCTAAGGTACCCCACAGGTTAAAGGAGCAGAGTCAGATGAATAAGAGCCAACAGCCATGGAAAAACTCCTACCAGAAAGGTAGGAGGATGTTAGAATAATTTTGAGCATAAATTATTCAAAGTGAAAAAATCAGGCGGAATATTGGATTTAGGTACATTTATTATAAAAATAAATAAAAGAGGTGAAAAGAAAAGTTACAGTTCAAATTAAACCTCAAATGGCCATTTTTGAGGGAGAGATTACAAAGCAAGGCCTTCAGCACACACACACCGAATCTCTGAACATACACTCTTTAGGTTTGGTGTTTATGGGTAGACAGAAAGGAGGGGGAGGGGGAGAAAAGGGGAGAGAAAGACACCTCAGAGACAGTTCAAATGTGTATCACAGTCCTGGTATCCTAGCAGGTCAGTATGACATGAGAGCTTATCCTGGGTGATGACCAAATGAAGAAATGTTACAGACATCCTGGAGACAGGGTGCCTATAAATCTAATCTACATGAGCTAGGAGTTTCTGTGCATTCCTGGGACACAAAGTAAAGCTGTGCATGTCAAAAAGATTATCAATGTAGACGCTTATACTGACCCTGAGTCTCAGTGCTTGCACACATCCTCTGAAGGCCAATAATTGCTCACAGAAACATGCCAAGATTATATCAGAGCATAAATTATGAAATATAATGTGAAAGAATAATATAAAGGAATATATGAACTTATCCTACATGGAATGCACATATAAACATTAAACATGGCATATGAAAGGCATGATACTTCTTAAGAATAATAATACATTATTAATAACAATAATAATGTGGATAATATGGAATTTTTATTTCAGAGGAAAACCAATCCAATCCAGAACTTTTCCAGAAATCCCTACCCAATCTCTAAGTCTTTGTAATAAAATACAAAGATCTATCGCTTCTATCGCTTCTCAGTGGAGAGCGTGCTCACCTACTGTCTGGGTGTGTGGTACACCGGCTCCTCAACCGAGAACAGGAAGGCTGTGCAGAGGGTCATCAACACCACGCAAAAAATCATCAGCGGCCCTCTGACCTCCCTGGAAGACATCTCCAGATCCTTCTGTCTCAGAAAGATCAAGACCATCACATCCAGCCCACCACTTGCTCGACCTGCTTTCCTCTGGATGACGGTTTAGATCAATCAGGTCCCACACCTTGACTGTCAAACAGTTTCTTCTTCTTGGCCATCCGAACTGCAAACAGTCAGAGACCCCACCGCCATCCCTCTGAATGCTCACATGCACAGAACTGAGGACCTTTTTAATTATCACAATAACTCGCCTGTCTTTGCACTCCGCACCTTCATGTATATTGACCCAGCCGTGAAACCACCACTATGTATTTTTTCCACAGTCCTGGGTCATTTTACTCAATTGTGTGCTCAGTTGTGTTCTGCACTCTTATGTACATAGTTCCACCCACATAGCCACTACCATACCTGTGTATATTTCCATAATCCTGGGCTATTTTTATTTTTATTTCAGCCTTGTGTTTAATCACGTGCTCTGTAACAGTGTTTTATCTAATCCTTCTCGCATACTTATTTGCGCACTAGCCTGGAGCACCCACAGTTTTATTGTACTGTACAACTGTACAATGACAATAAAGCCTATTCTTTTCTTTCTCAACTGCAGTGCAGTAAAGTTGAATATAAAAACCAGCAAACATCAATATACTGTATACTGTATACAATATACAATACACATACTGTATACACCAAAGAAAATGGTATTGGGCAGCTCGGTGGAACAGTGGTTAGCAATGTGGCAGCACAGCAAGAAGGTCGTGGGTTCAGTCCCACTCCTGACCATCAGTGACCCTTCTGTGTGGAGTTTGCATGCTCTCACCGTGTCTGCATGGGTTTACTCAGGGTACTCTGGTTTCCTCCCACAGGCCAAAGACATGCAGGTTAGGTTAACTCGCATCAACTGGGTATTCTAAATTGTCCTTTGGTATGAATGTGAGGGTGAATGGTTGTCTGTCTGTTTGTGTTGGCCCTGCGATGGAGTGGCAATCTGTCCAGGGAGTACCTTCCCTCACACCCAATAATGTTGGGATAGGCTCTAGCCTGCCCCCCCCCCCGACCCGAAAGGGATTAAGCGGTAGAAGATGGATGAATGAATGATTGAATGAAGGAAGGAATGAATGAAAGAAAATTGTATAAAAAAAGGCAGTGCAATGTGTGTGTGTCATGTATATTCAATCTTGAGTCCTATAGGTTCACCATTAAAACAGAATGGTGAACCTGGATAGACCACACAAATGACTAAAAGTGGCTAGTGCCGGTAGAAAAGCAGCCAGTGTCAGTAATAGTTTTGTGCAGTGCACCTTAACGGTTACATAGTCCAGTTTGTGGGTCATGGGACAACGGGGGTATGTTGTCCAGAGTTTGTGGGGACAGAGGGCAGAGAGGGAAGAGGAAGAAGAGCTGGGAGAAAGTTCAACATTCTGACAGCCCGATGGATGAAGCTGTCTCTCAATCCTCACTCAGAGACTCATCAGCCTCCTCACAGAAACCATATATGAGGTGTGTCAGAAAAGAAACAGGACTGGGGTCACAAAAATTAATTTCAGGTTCAGGTTCAGGTTACTTTATTTGTACCCGTAGGTAGATTTGTTTTGCAGTCTGGTGACATCCATATTTACAAGCCACAATTACATTCAACATAGACACAAACACAGGCACACATGAAGCTGACTATAAACATGATAAAAATACTCAAGGCTCCATCAATCAGGATATAAAGACAAAGATGAGAGAAAAACCAGAGATAAGAGAGAAGGGTCATATTAAAAAGTTAGACTAGTCAAAGAGGTTAAAAACTCAAAGGTCTAAAACCCAATAAAAGATTTAGAACCCAAATAAAATCCTACAAAAATAAGTAAATATAAGATGGGGCTAATAAATAGGTAACTAAATTATGTGCAATATATTGTTACAACTTGTTCAACTCTTTGACAGCAGCAGGAACAAGGCTGTTTCTGTAGCGCTGGGTTTTGCTTTTTGGGACAGCAAACCTCCGTCTTGAGGGAAGAAGCTGAAAGTTGCAGTGCAAAGGGTGGGAGTCATCATTTAAAATGGAGGTAGCCATCCTCTGTACCTGCCTGGTGTACAGGGATGTCAGGCTCAGCTGTGACTCACCAAGCAAACGACTGGACCATCTAACAACCTGATCCAAGGATTTCCTCTGTTTCAGTTTTATCTGACCAAACCATGACACTAAAGAAAAGGATAAAACAGATTCAATAAAAGCCCGATAAAACATTGTCATTATGGTTCGGTCAATTTGCTTGAGTTTCCTCAAGCAATGCAAATGCTGCTGACCCTTTTTGCACACCCTTTCACAGTTCTCTTCAAAGTTTAGATTACTATCAATAATCGTCCCAAGATATTTGTAGGATTGTACACATTTAGTGGTGTTCAAAGGTAAACTACAAGTTTTCCTCTTCAAAATAATCACCCTCAAGTCTAACACACTTCCCCATCCTTCTCTGCCACACCTCCATGCATTCCTAGAAGAATTCTCCTGGGATTCCCCGCAGCTCCGTTGTCACGGCCCTCTTGATGGCTTCCACATCCGGAAAACATGTCCCTTTGATGACCCTTTGAGCTTGGGGAAAAGGAAAAAAATCATATGTAGTCAGGTCAGGTGAGTGGGGAGGTTTCAGCATGTTAATCCCTACCCCAATTATAGCTCACACGGCACACTAAGTCCCATTACTTTTCTGACACACTTCGTATGGGACAGGTGAAGTCGCCTGCAATGCAGAGTGTTCTCCGGGCCATCTCCGTATACAGACGTGGACAAAATTGTTGGTACCCCTCTGTTAATGAAAGAAAAACCCACAATGGTCACAGAAATAACTTGAATCTGACAAAAGTGGTAATTAATAAAAATTCTATGAAAATTAACCAATGAAAATCAGACAATGCTTTTGAATTGTGGTTCAACAGAATTATTTTAAAAAACCAAACTCATGAAACAGGCCTGGACAAAAATGATGGTACACCTAGAAAAGATTGAAAATAATGTGACCATAGGGACATGTTCAACCAAGATGTGTCCTCTAATTAACATCACAGGTGTCTACAAACTTGTAATCAGTCAGTCGGCCTATTTAAAGGGTGACAAGTAGTCACTGTGCTGTTTGTTGACATGGTGTGTACCACACTAAACATGGACCAGAGGAAGCAAAGGAGAGAGTTGTCTCAGGAGATTAGAAAGAAAATTATAGACAAGCATGTTAAAGGTAAAGGCTATAAGACCATCTCCAAGCAACTTGATGTTCCTGTGACTACAGTTGCACATATTATTCAGAAATTTAAGATCCACGGGACTGTAACCAACCTCCCTGGACGTGGCCGCAGGAGGAGACGGATAATACGAATGGTAACAAAAGAGCCCAGAACAACCTCTAAACACATTCATGATGAACTCCAAGGTCAAGGTACATCAGTGTCAGATCGCACCATCCGTCGTTGTTTGAGCCAAAGTGGACTTCATGGGAGACGACCAAGTAGGACACCACTGTTGAAAACAAATCATAAAAAAGCCAGACTGGAATTTGCCAAACTGCATGTTGACAAGCCACAAAGCTTCTGGGAGAATGTCCTATGGACAGACGAGACAAAACTGGAACTTTTTGGCAAGGCACATCAGCTCTATGTTCACAGACGCAAAAATGAAGCATACCAAGAAAAAAACACTGTCCCTACTGTGAAAAATGGAGGAGGTTCTGTTATGTTCTGGGGCTGCTTTGCTGCATGTGGCACAGGGTGTCTTGAATCTGTGCAGGGTACAATGAAATCTCAAGACTATCAAGGTATTCTAGAGAGAAATGTGCTGCCCAGTGTCAGACAGCTTGGTCTCAGTCACAGGTCATGGGTCTTGCAACAGGATAATGACCCAAAACACACAGCTAAAAACACCCAAGAATGGCTAAGAGCGAAACATTGGACTATTCTAAAGTGGCCTTCTATGAGCCCTGATCTAAATCTTATTGAACATTTGTGGAAGGAGCTGAAACATGCAGTCTGGAGAAGGCACCCTTCAAACCTGAGACAACTGGAGCAGTTTGCTCATGAGGAGTGGGCCAAAATACCTGCTGAGAGGTGCAGAAGTCTCATTGACAGTTACAGAAATGGTTTGATTGCAGTGATTGCCTCAAAAGGTTGTGCAACAAAATATTAAGTTAAGGGTACCATCATTTTTGTCCAGGCCTGTTTCATGAGTTTGTTTTTTAAAATAATTCTGTTGAACCACAATTCAAAAGCATTGTCTGATTTTCATTGGTTAATTTTCATAGAATTTTTATTTATTACCACTTTTGTCAGATTCAAGTTATTTCTGTGTCCATTATGGGTTTTTCTTTCATTAACAGAGGGGTACCAACAATTTTGTCCATGTCTGTATATGTCTCTCAGAGAGGGAAAAGGGTGCCAATATTTCTCTCAGCTGCTTTAACTATGCACTGCAGACTCTTTCAACAGGATGCAGTGCAGCTTCCATACCACACAGTCATGCAGCTGGTCAGAATACTCTGTGTTGCCATGGTTGAAAGAGTGCATGATGGGAACTGAGGCTTTGGCTCTCCTCAGTTTGCGGAGGAAATAGAGGCACTGTATGGCTTTCTTGGCATGTGATGTAGTGATGGTGTTCCTGGAGATTTCCTTGATGTGTAAGTATATATAATAAGGATTAAAAAAGGGCTCATAACCAGCATCTATGTAATGGTTTTTTTTTTTTTTGTTACAATAGATGCAGCCTTCTAAATAAAATATAAACAGGGTTTTACAGACCTGTTTTAAAACTTTTCTATTTCTTTATTGATTGCCTCATGTATGTAAAGACAGAGTAGCCCAACTTAACAATTTACCCAGTATGCCCTTGCACTCTGTAGGGGCCGATTGTTCACACCCACTTTAGATGATCTCAGACCAATCTACACGCCAAATTCAGACCTACAAGAAAATGGCTACACTAAGACGGGCAAGATTTTAACAGAAGAAAGCTGACACAATTTTTGATGTGCACAGTTCCTCTAATATAATTTTTAACACATCCACACTTGTGTTCTTCGGCAGGGGATCACCTTCTCAGCAACTCCCTGTTTCCATTTAACAAATATGTCTATTTTTTTCTACTTCAGGCACACACTTGTTTTCGGCTCATTCCATTCATGAGCATGTGACCTTTTACTCTCTGGGTCTTTTTTCTTGATGGTAGAAATTTACATGTAGAGTGCTATTTAGGGCCTTTAAGCAACTACATATTTGCTAAGCGATAAGACTAGTCTTAGACTTCACCTCTGACCTCTAACGTTAGCACTCTAAATTAAACCAGATGAAAGAAAGGATTACTTGCCAAGTAATACAGGTGGATTCTGGTCCAAAGATTTTATGCTGGAAATACGGCTTTTTTAATGAACACACAAGAAAAAAACAATCACACAAGAAAAAAACTAGTCTATAATATGATGAATCCATCGCTCTCACCTCAATGGCTGGGTAGGTTCCCAGCCATATTCTACAGGATGATGGCCAGCACTTATGCTTTACAAGTAAAGTGACTGAGCCTTGTGACATGGGCCTTGAGGCTTTCTTTGGGTCATCAGGTGGGTACCCTCTTTCATCGGTGTTTCGTCACTTAACCCACAATGCCTCCAGGGGGCTTGACAGCTGACCCCAGCATCCTGAGGCAGTGCCCTTGGCCCCATGGGTTCCACCACCACTGCTCTATGGTGTTTCCTTCATGCCCGATGGGTTGTTCCAGCGCTTCAGCCACAACCACCTTGATGCTGCCTCAGCTCACTTGGTAATATTGTCCACTAGCCTTCTTCTATTAGAAGGTTGGAATTTCTGGAATTTCCACATTGTGGGACTAATAAAGGCTTATCTTATCTATTGCAACCTCTAATTCCAAGTCTGGACAGGCCACTCCAGAGTGACTGCCCCGGAAATCCTCGGCAGCCCACCTCCACTGGCAAGTTCCATGCCCGCCATCCCCTCTGCTGGCACTCATAAATGAGGGCTTGGTACTTCTCAAGTTTACTCTCATGAGTCTCCTCCATCCTCTCCTCCCATGGCACAGTCAATTCAATAAGATCCACTTGTTTTAATGCTCTGGACCACAAAACTATGTCTGGTCTG
Source organism: Pholidichthys leucotaenia (assembly GCA_020510985.1). Classification (NCBI taxonomy): domain Eukaryota; kingdom Metazoa; phylum Chordata; class Actinopteri; order Cichliformes; family Pholidichthyidae; genus Pholidichthys; species Pholidichthys leucotaenia. The sequence continues at coordinate 263,085,422 of CM035836.1, forward strand.
AGGATTGATGATGTAATCTATGGAAACTTGAGTTGACTCCTGAGGTCAACTCTCAATTTCCAGTCAGCAGCAGATGCAAGGATTCCTACACTTGTTTGTGTTCCACTAGAGGTTTCCCCTGCTGTAACAAACCTGATCAGGCAGGGTTCTGTCGTCTTGGTGGCATTGTGGGTCTTCCTCCTCTCCACTTCCAGACCTGTAGCAAGCTCAGACAGTATCTGATCATGCCTCCATCTGAACTTCCATCCACCAGACTAGCTTATCATGATGACAGCATATGTTCAAGGCTTGCCGACTTTCCACACAGCATACAACCTGGATTCTTAACCAGCCCCCAACGGTGGAGGTTTACCAGTGTTGGCAGGACATCATATGTGGAGCATAGGAGGAACTTTATTCGCTGCTCCTCCATGCCCCACATATCCCTTCACCCCAATGACCTTCCTTGAACACCTGTCCAACATGTCCACCTCCCCTGGTTATTCATGTATGCTGCCCTAGCTTGACTGCTCTCCTCCTCCATCATGCGAAGCTCTTCTTGGACTAGGCTGTGGTGGCCTTTGGTGTTTGCCTCCCTCCACTTTGCCCTGGTTATGACTCCAAGGCCCAGCCTGCCTTGGTTGACTGACCCCACAATGTTCTTGTGATGTAGCCCTTCCTCTCTGTCTGCCACAGCCTTGCTTACTGACCACTTCTGTCCTGTGTGGATGGTAATATCTGCTTGACAAACCAGTTGATCACTGCTGTCATGCAGCATTATCACCAGCTGGGCTTTGGCTACCTTGACCTCTTTAGTGACTAATGTTATTGGAAGCTGCAGCTTGTTTCCTGAGCTGTACAGACCAATTGAAGAGAAGCTTTTGGGTACTGTCAGCCATCTTTGAAGAAAGGTGTTGATCTGCCTTTCCAGGGCTTCAACTGTTGTTATTGGCACCTTGTACATGAGCAGTGGCCAAAGGAGTCTTGGGAGCACTCGATGCTGGTAGCCCCAGAGTTTAAATATTCCAGGGAGCCCACTCCTGTCCAAAGTTCACAGCCACACCTCAGCCTGTCCAAGCATCTCCTCTACGCTCTCTCTATCATTCAGTTCTGCTCTGTACCGTTTTCCAAGCTCTTAATGGGTCTCTTGCTAACAGTGGGGATAAGTTCTTTTCCAATCCTGAAGTGGGACTGGCCCTGGATGCATCCTTTCCTTAGCAGAAGGCTCTGTGATTTTAATGGCTTAAATTCCATCCTGGCTCCTGTAATGATCTTGCAAAGATCTTCCAGAATCCACTGCCACTCTGGGAATGATCTCGCAGTTATTGTCTGATAGATAGATAGATAGATAGATAGATTAGTTTATTTGACAGGGACAGTGCAATAAACATAGACAATTAATCAATGACAATCAATCTGATGTGTTGCACATAGAGTGTGTAGCTATTAGCTAATTTGCAACTCTTGTCCCTGGATGGGCTTTAGAAAAGAGAATCAAGTAAAGAAAAAAAAAATACACAATAACCACATACATCAATGCAAAAAGATTATAAATACACAATTATAAATATTATAAATATTATAAATATTATAAATACACAAATATAACAACCTGACTCACATTTGCCTATTTCAGGCCTCCCTCCCTTCGTCACTCACTATAAACAAATACATTCATTCCTTCCCTTCATTCACTCTCACTTTGCAGACAATCAATTCATACATGAGTACATTCTTGTTTATTTTTCAGCCAGTTTTTAACCTTTTTAGTGAATGTTTTAAAGTCCGTTATTATTTTAATTACATTTGGCATTGTGTTCCAGATGTGACTGCCCTTTATAGAGAAAGCTCTTTGTCCAAATGTGGTTCTGCGGTGGAATATTTTACAGTTATTGTTAACAGAACTCCTGGTGGCTCTGCTGCTGTCCTGTCTTTGGACGAAACCAGCAAGTGGCTCGGGTGCTGATTTATGGAAACATTTGAACGTTAATTTCAGAAAACAGAGGTCAATGAAACTCTCAAAACTCAATAGGTTGTATTTTTTTAAAACATTACAGTGATGCCACCTAATGGGCTTTTTGTCCAAGATTTTTAGGGTTTGATTATATAATGAACCTATATGTCTTATTGTGGAAGGGGTTGCTTGAGCCTAGACTGTCAAACAGTATGATATATGAGAAAAAACCATAGAATGCATATACAGTACAGCTGCTTCGTAAGATATGTAATATCTAATTAATTTAAAGCAGTTCAGATTTTTTTTTACTGTTTTTGAAATTTTCTTTATATGAAGATTAAATTTGAGTTGAGGATCTAGTACAATGCCAAGGTATTTGAATTCTGTAGCTAAACTGATGTCATGATCATGTATATTAACTTTAAAACGTTGCAGGTTACATTTTTTGATTGAAAAGCACATTGAGACTGTTTTCTGAAGGTTCAGCAATAGATGGTTCTGGAGGAGCCACTCTTGGACATCAACCATACTTGTGGACAGTACATCTGCAGCCTGTGCTGGAGTCTTGGCAGCTGTGTAAATAACTGCATCATCTGCATAAAGTTGGCATGTTGCAGCTGAGCAGTGTAACGGCAAGTCATTAATAAAAATGCTGAAAAGTAAAGGACCAAGAATGGACCCTTGTGGGATACCCATGCGGTTGTTTAAAAATGAGGATTTATCCTGGTGAACTTTTACACACTGTTCTCTATTCTGGAGATAAGATGCAAACCATTCTAATGTATCTGGGGAGAAGTTAAAAGATACCATTTTGGATAAAAGCAAACTGTGGTTTACAGTATCGAAAGCCTTTTTGAGATCTAGAAAAACAGCTCCTACCACATTACCCCTGTCCAAGGACTGTTTGACGTTTTCAATAAGGCAACAATTTGCTGTTTCTGTTGAGTATCCTGGTCTAAAACCAAATTGATGTGGATGAAGAAGTTGACTGTCTTGTAAGTAGTCTATCAGCTGTGTAGCTACAACTTTTTCAAGAACCTTAGACAGGACTGGTAAAATAGAGATTGGGCGGTAATTGCATATATCGTCTTTACTGCCTGATTTATGAACTGGTATGACGACAGCTTTTTTCCAGCCAGATGGAAATGTACTAGACCTAATGGAGAGATTAATGAGATGAGTCAGTGGTTTGATTAATATTTTGCTGTGCATTTTGAGAAAGGAGGTGCTCATATTGTAGACATCATTAGTTTTTGAGTTTGACAGTGTTTTAACAATACCAGCAATTAACTCCTCATTTACCTCATCGATGTGAAAAGAATCTGTTGGAAGTATGGAATTTGTGTTGAGCACATTTGGCAGCACAAAATTTTTTAAGTCTTCCACAGAGCCCACAAAGTATGAATTAAATTCATTTGCCAAAGTAGCCTTGTCACTGACGGTCTTGCCATTGATTCTAAGTTCCTTTACCCCCTTCTGATCGTTTTTTTTATTAGTTAAGTTATTTAAATGCCTCCATAGGGAACTGTTGTTACCCTTTGCATGATCTATCAGTTTATTGTAATAAGATACTTTTGATTTTCGCAGCTCATGTACCACTTTATTTCTTAAACTTTTGTACACAAGGTGATCATTTTGTAGTTTAGAGGTTAATGATGTTTTCAATGCATAGTCTCGCCTCTTCATAAGTTTTCTTATTTCATTATTTAACCATGGTAGGCTAATCTTCTGTTGTCTACTTTTAATTTGCTTTGTAAATTTTTCTATAGACTTTGTGATTGTTGCAGTTATAAAATTACAACAATCATCTACTTCATATATTGACATGAGCTGCTCCCAATTTTGATTCTCTAAGTAATGTTCAAACTCCTCATTTTTTGATTTGGGAATAATAAAATTTGATTTGTCAATATCGACTCCCCCAAAATACTGTAGTCGCTTTTTAGTAAGTTTTCTGACAGCAAGAACCATGTTATGATCTGAGAGACCAGTTACAAGATTATAGGTTCTGGTTATTCGTTCTGGTTTATTAGTAAATACCATGTCAATAAGTGTTCTGGATTGTTTGGTTATCCTGGTGGGTCCTTTGATCATTTGTTGGTAATTAAATTTAGTCATGAGGCTTTTCAGTTTCTGTTTGTCCTTTTTATCAGACCAGTTAATATTAAAGTCACCATGAATTATTGTTTTTCTCTGTTCTTCTCAAGTTGTTTAACCAGATCACTTAATTCATTATAAAAGGAAGAATTGTGTGACGGTGGGTTGTACACTACTGCAATGTTGAAATTCATTACCGGAGAGAGACATACATTAACAGCTAAACATTCGAGTGAAGTATTCAAATCAACCAGTTGACATTTATATTTCTCTTTGATGTAAATTAAAACACCTCCTCCCCTCCCTACCTGCCTGTCTTTTCTAAAACACTGATAGCCCGCAATATCGATCATATTAGTGTCTATGTTCCTGTGTAGCCAGCTTTCTGAGAGACAAAGGTAGTCCAGATTTGAGTCCAACAGCAACACCGAAATCTCATCTCTTTTGGGGATTATGCTCCGTATGTTTAAATGTCCGCCGAGGATCCCCTTTGGTTTAGCCTTGGTGTCCCAAAGAACTCGTGCATGATTAACAGTTTGGAATAATAAATGTTGTTTTTGCTTTTGTACAGCTCGGTTTTGTGCTAACCCAGTGGTCTGCTGTTTAATAGTGGCAGGTCCAGGGTTAAGGTGAATATCTCCTGCCAGAAGTAGCAGAACTAACAGTATCATAACACTCATGATCATCCATGAGTGCTTTAGCTAGAGAATGCTGAATACCACTTGCCAAAACTGCACCTCTTCTCGGTTTCTCCACCGTCTTGACCAAGAGGTTCATTGCAGCTGCAAACAGGATGAACAAAATTGTGGATCCAGTAACAATGCCTTAATTATGCATAAATAATGTGAAATGTGGTTACAACCAATCTTAAAAAAACACCTCTCTCCTGCATGCAGAGGAGAGCAGCGCTTTGGCCGCTATTAGTCAAGATAAAATGAAGGCCATTTCACAGTTCTCAAGCTTCATATGGATTACAGAGTGAAAGACAAAAAATGAACTTAAACTGAAGAGTATATCACAGAAAACCCCAAAACTTATAGTTGTGGCCATTTTGGAAGTACCTCTGACCCCTGATCTCATGTTGGTTGGTTGTGATGTCTGAGGATTTACTGTACATGTCCAATCTTAACACCCTCTCTCGGAAATCTTTGAACTGGTGCCTGTCAGGTTCTGACCATGGTCGGGGGACCATGCCCATGCTTTAGTTTATTTTTGTTATTCACTGTGTGTTTATTAGTGTTATGTTTATTATGATCACAGTTATGTTTGGGGTTGGATGATTATTGTTCTCATGGTTATGCTATCATATTTATTCCTATCGTGATTTAGATTTGGGCTTTTGTTTTGACAGTGCCTCTTTTTTTACTTCCGGTTTTTGCATTATGAGTTTTTGCTTCATTATTTATTCACAGCTGCTTTTGAGTTCCTTGATTATTGATTGTTCATGGGTGTTCTTGATTTTTTGTTTACTTATTTATAGAGGTCGTGCGCTGCCTTTGCCACGATGACCTTCACACTAGCACACTCACGTCTTGGCTTAGTTTCAGTGTTGGGAGTAACGTGTTACAAAGTTACAAAGTAACACGTTACTGTAATGCCACTACTTTTGAAGTAACATGCTGTGTAACGGAATTAATTCAATTCAATTCAATTCAACTTTATTTATATAGCGCCATTTCACAACAACAGTCATCTCATAGCACTATCAACTGTAGGGAGGACCCCCACAGTTGCAGAAAGACCCCAGCAATCAGGCGATCCCCTGTGAGCAAGCACTTGGCGACGGTGGAGAGGAAAAACTCCCTTTTAACAGGAAGAAACCTCCAGCAGAACCAGGCTCAGGGAGGGGCAGTCATCTGCTGCGACTGGCTGGGGGGTGAGGGGATAGAGAAGAAGAAAAGAACAGACATGTAGAGAGCAAACAGCACGATGGGGACTCAATCTATGGGAGAGAACAAACAAATGTTAATGACCAGCAAAAAAAAAAAATATTTCATAGAGAGTGAGGAAAGGAGTGAGGCCCAGTGCATTACTGGAGGTCCCCCGGCTGACTAAACCTATTAGCAGCATAACTAAGGGAGGGTTCAGAAAACGCATGATCCCTCCCTAATTGTAGGCTATATCAAAAAGGTAGGTTTTAGCCCTATTCTTAAAAACAGAGATCGAGTCTGACTCCCGAATCCAGATTGGCAGCTGATTCCACAGGAGAGGAGCTTGATAACTAAAGGCTCTGCCTCCCATTGTACTTTTGGAGATTCTAGGTATTACAAGTAAACCTGCATTTTGGGAGCGTAGTGCTCTGTTAGGATGATACGGTAGTATCAGATCTTTTAAATAAAAAGGAGCCTGATTGTTTAGAGCTTTGTAAGTAAGAAGAAGGATTTTAAACTTAATTCTAAACTCTATGGGAAGCCAATGAAGGGAGGCCAGAACCGGAGAGATATGATCTCTCTTTCTAGTACCTGTTAAAACTCTTGCTGCAGCATTTTGGATCAGCTGAAGACTTTTTAAAGATGTTTTAGGACAACCTGATAATAAAGAATTACAATAATCTAATCTCGAGCTAACAAAAGCATGGATCAGCTTCTCAGCATCACTCTGAGACAAGATGCTCCTAATCTTGGCAATATTACGCAAATGATAGAAGGCAGTCTTAGAAACAAATTTAATATGTGAATTGAAGGACAAATCCTGATCAATTCATGCCAAATTACTGTTTAAAAATTCAGTAATGCGTTACAGTTACTGAAATTTGATCAGATGCATTGCTCATTATTCATTTTATTAATATGGATAGACCTTTTTAGTGCAAATAAATGAATATGCAAACTGACCCTACCGCAGCTGACGCAGCCGTCAGTTGACGTGACCTGTTGCAGAGAGCCTGAGTCTTAATTACTGAGTGGAGGAAAAGATGAAGCTACTTTGTTTTTGTGGAAATAGATTATTTTTCCTTTGTCGCGGTTAAAGACAAAAGCATATTGGTGGGTTGGAAGCTAAAGTGCGGTTGAGACTTACGGCAATCTTCAGCTCCGACAAAGCTAATGCTATGCTATGCTAACAACACTGTGAAGAGGATCTACTGTATTCTGAACAGCCACAGCTGGATGTAAAGTGGAAATACTTGTCTCAACATCCATGACTGGATTTCAATCACAAATATGCATCTGGACAGTTTGTGTCCCAGCAAGAATTAAACCTGATTGCCAGATACGTCGTTACAGACTGAAGACGTGATAATAGTCACTTTCCATCAGACAACTGAGACTGTGATCCACTGAAGTTAAAACGCATTTACTTGTTTCCTGGATAAAGATTGTTCAAAAATGGGTTTTGATCTCCAAAAGGAATTTGAGAGACTAGATCATGTCTTTGACACAGCAGCCATCTGGACTGTGGATATTGGATGTTTTCTTTGGATCACTGCACATCGGATTAAAGCTATATCATAAAGGTAAGTTATCATGGACAGCTTTATGCAGTGCTGCCAACTGTCACTCCAAAATGAGGAAATTACTGGCAATATCATGTTGATTTTCTTCCAATTTTTCCCACAATCAGAGCTCTCAAAACAGGATAAAGCAGACTGAACATGTTTGAAAAGCTCTGTCTAAAAGTCTGTTTTCTGCCTGACATTAAGAAGCCCCTAATGTAATCCATTAATTAAATTATCTTGCAATGTGTGCAAGATGTCCCGCCTGTGGAATGTTTTACATTGGTTGGACACTGGCTAAAATGGTAAGGGATTTAAATCTAGAGCTGTAAATCAGGTATGCGTCTGTTAGTATATTACCAATTCTATCCAAAGTTTTAGAAAAAAAAACTGTTGTTACACAATTATTGGAGTATATGGAGTCTAATAATTACTTACATCCTCTCTATGGCTTCTGACCAAATTATTCAGCTGAGAGTGCTAACTCCTACTTGATTGAACAAAGTAAAAACTAAAAAAGTCAACAGATCAAGGTCAGGTTATGGGAGCTGTTTTAAAAAAAATAAACTTTTGATGCAGTGAATCATACATTTTAGTTATAAAAAAATATTTACATCAATTTTTCAAATCTGGCCATGCAATGTTTTCATCTTATCTATGTGACAGACAACAATGTGTAATGGTGAATAATGAAATATCTTTTTTCTTAGCCTCTTAAAATTCTAGTTTTCCACCCACAGAACATTTCACATTGGCTGCAAATTGGCAGGAATGCTAAGAGGTTAAGTATGCATTTAAAAGTAATGTGAAAGTTACTTTTCCAAGTCACTAGTTACTTTAATCATGCCGTAACTGGTAAAGTAACTCAGTTACTTTTGAAAAGAAGTAACTAGTAACTAAGTAGTTACTATTTTTTAGTAATTTGCCCAACACTGCTTAGTTTCTTGTTTACATCTGTTTGCCTTTGGAAATAAAGTCATGCCAAAGAAAAGAAAGCCTGTGCATGAATCCAATCCTTTGCCCCGGAGGGGCAGTCATGACAGTGCCTGTACTCAGTGGAGTCCCTTATAGGGTAGTTCCATTATCTGTCCAGATTCAGCCATGAGGTAGCAGATCGAGAAAGGCAGGTTGTTTGGCTGATTCTCAACCATCAATACTCTGGCCCACTGACACCTTTCATGAAGGTAATTTCAGTGATGCTCTTCTGTCTTCCAGGTGGCTTGTTGACTGTCTCAATAGCTCTCAACACCATGTTGCGTGAGTCATTAAAGCACTGGGGCGATTCTTCTGTTGACCATTAGCAATACGAAGGGTGAGTGAGGATTCTCCCCATCCTCACGGAACCAGTTTCTTTCCACATGCTGGGGTTTCCCAGTTGGAAGTTGTTTTTTTTTTTTTTTTTATTTTGTATACTTTATTGATCCCCAGAGGGGAAATTGAGGGCATCCACCTGGATGGATGAAGCAGCTCTGGAACCTATCACCATGCATGTTGTAAAACTGGACCTGCAGTTGTCCTTGGGGGTCTGGGCTCACCATGATGGTTACAGGAGTTTTTTAAGGCTAAGAAGTGGAATATTGCCGAGTCAATCACCAGATCTCAACCAGATCCAGCAGCATTTGACTTGCTTAAGACAAAACTTAAGGCAGAAAGACCCACAAACAAACAACAACTGAAGACAGCTGCAGTAGAGGCCTGGCAATGCATCACCAAGGAGGAAACCCAGTGTTTGGTGATGTCCATGGGTTCCAGACTTAAGGCAGTCATTGTCTACAAAGGATTCTCAACAAAGTATTAAAAATGAGCATTTTATTTATGTTATTTTTTTTTTCAATTACTTTTGAGCCCCAGAAATGACGAGACTATATAAAAATGGTTGCAATTCCTAAATTGTAAACCTAATTTGGATGTGAATATCCTCAAATTAAAGCAGAGAGTCTGAACTTTAAGGCCGTATTGATTATATAACTGTATCTTGAATAGGTTTTGGTAAACAGCTTAAATAACAAAACTTGAGTAACTGTCCAAATATACAGTATATGGACCCAACTGTGTATAATACACATGTGTAGACCAAACTCATTTGTGTAAATCCTAAAGAGCAATCTGCACTTTAAAAAAAGTGAGTGATAAGATACAAATAACATGAGCATGTAAAATGTGCTGGACCATCTGTTAGTGATCCAGATTAGAGTGAAACAGCAGCAGAAGAACCATATGGCTAGCCTGTGCTACATAAGCATATGCTGTCATGGGATGATCTAAGGTCAGAGGTGTCAGCTCATTTGTGTGAATCATTTCAGCAACAAATAACTTGTGTTGCTGGGGCAGCTGTGCTGCAACAGGGCCTGTTCAGCTCACCGTCGTAGAATGACTATGAAATCTTCATTGTATTGTGTCTAAGGGAAATATGGGACAGTCTGTCCAAAAACATGAAGATGAAGCTGAGCTGGACTGTGAATCATGACAGTAACCCAAGACATTGCAGTAAATCCTCCAATGAATAACCTGATGAAAAGCCAGGTCTTAATTTTATTGTGATCGTGTGGGGTGATTTACAGAGCTCCATTATACTATTATTCCACATGCTGGAACATCTCCCCAATGTGTTAATGAAATATCTGTGAAAAGCTTTCAGAACTTCTGCAGAATTTATTTATTGCAATAACATGCTAAAGGAAATGAGCTGTCTTCATTATGTGCTGTTTTGTGACATGTTGCTTCAAACGCTTGTGAGCACAGCACTGCCCACACTCCCTATTTTGTCATTTCCTGCAACATCTTTTTTTGGTGACCATGCCATGTTTCAGGCTAATGTTAACTTTAGCTTTGGTTATCGGTCCAATATACAGTGGATATAAAAAGTCTACACACCCCTGTTCAAATGCCAGGTTTTTGTGATGTAAAAAAATGAGACCAAGATAAATCATTTCAAAACTTTTTCCACCATTAATGTGACCTACAGTATAACCTGTACAACCCAATTGAAAAGCAAACTGAAACCTTTTAAAGGGAAAAATTAAAATAAATAACCTGCTTGAATAAATATACACACCCTCTCATAACTGGGGATGTGGCTGTGTTCAGATTTAACCAATCACATTCAAAGTTATGTCAATGGGAGTCAGCACACATCTGCCACCATTTAAAGTGCCTCTGATTAACCCCAAATAAAGTTCAGCTGTTCTAGTAGGCTTTTCCTGACATTTTTGTAATCACATCTTACAGCACAAGTCATGGTCCACAGAGAGCTTCCAAAGCATCAGATGGATCTCATCGTTCAAAGGTATCAGTCAGGAGAAGGGTACAAAAGAATTTCCAAGGCATTAAATCTACCTTGGAACACAGTGAAGACAGTCATCATTAAGTGGAGAAAATATGGCACAACAGTGGCGTTACCAAGAACTGGACGTCCCTCCAAAATTGATGAAAAGACGAGAAGAAAACCGGTCAGGGAGGCTGCCAAGAGGCCGACAGCAATATTGAAGGAGCTGCAGGAATTTCTGACAAGTACTGGCTATTTAGTACATGTGACAACAATCTCCCTTCTAGGGTGGAAAAATGGAAGCCTTATCTTACGAAGAAAAACATCCAAGTCCAGCTACATTTTGGAAAAAAAGCATTTGAAATCTCCCAAGTGCATGTGGGAAAATGTGTTGTGGTCTGATTAAACCAAGGTTGAACTTTTTGGCTATAATTCCAAAAGCTATATTTGGCACAAACACAACACTGCTACTCACCAAAAGAACACCATACCTATAGTGTAACATGGCGGTGGCAGCATCACGCTTTGGTGCTGTTTTTCTTCAGCTGGAACTGGGGTCTTAGTCAAGGTGGAAGGAATTATGAAAATTTCCAAATACCAATCAGTGTTAGCACAAAACCTTAAGGCTTCTGCTAGAAAGCTGAAGATGAAGAGGAACCTCATCTTTCAGCATAACAATGACTCAAAGCATGACAATGACCCAAAGCACACATCCAAATCAACAAAAGAATGGCTTCACCAGAAGAAGAATAAGGTTTTCAAATAGCCCAGCCAGAGTCCAGACCTGAATCTGATCAAACATCTGTGGGGTGACCTGAAGAGGGCTGTGCACAGGAGATGCCCTCACAATCTGACAGATTTGGAGCGTTTTTGCAAAGAAGAGTGGGCAAATATTGCCATATCAAGATGTGCCACACTGATAGACTCCTACCCAAAAACACTGAGTGCTGTCATAAAAGCCAAAGGCGCTGCAACAAAGTATTAGTTTAAGGGTGTGCATATTTATGCAACCAGGTTATTGTAAGTTTTTTTATTTTTCCACTTAAAAGATTTGTTTTTTAATTGGGTTGTAGAGGTTATAGATCACATTAATGGTGGAAAAGGTTTTGAAATGATTTATCTTGGTCTCATTTTTTTACATCACAAAAACCTGGCATTTGAACAGGGGTGTGTAGACTTTTTATTTCCACTGTTTTAAGAAATACTGACTGAATGACTGGCTGAAAGTTTAAAATCCCCACAAAAGCATTATCAGACAGAGGGTTGTGTGGTTTGAGGGGTCAATAGCGTATAAGTATTTTAACGAGGGGGTTGGGGGGTATTCACTAGTTTAGCATTACATACAAACATATAAATATAAATTAAGTAGAAATTTGTGAGAATAAAGGTGCAAAGAGATGGTAAAGCATGTCAATTTAAAAATGAAAAAAGGCACAAATTACAATTTAATTACACAGAATAAACATTTATCCTGCATCCAGATGAGCATTGCAGATTTATGAGAAAATAGTTGAAAATTTGCAGGAAAAGAATTGTAATATTTTTGAGAAAAAGTTCAATTTTTTTTAAAAAAAAGCAAATTTATGAGGAAAAATATAAAAATTTGCAGGAAAAAAGTCACAAATGTATGTATGAAAAAAGTTGCAAATTTATGAGAAAAAACAAAAATTTTGAAGAAAAAAGTTGTAGATGTATGAGGAAGAGTCTCAATTTTTATAAGAAAAAAGTTGAAAACCTGTGAGAAGAAAATCAAATTTTTGAGAAAAAAGTTGCAGATTTATGTGAAAAAAGTTGCAAATGTATGAGGAAAAAGTTGAAACTTTAAAGGAAATAGCTGCAAATTTACAAGAAAAAAACTGCAAACTTATGTGGAAAAGTTGCAAATTTGTGTGAAAAAAGTCACTTTTCTGGGGAAAAAAGTTGAAAGTTTATAATATTTTTTTTGTTTGCATTTCTGCTTAGAATTGGCGGCTCAGAGTCATATGACTCAGTTCTGTAGCAGGACACAGAAAGGTTTATGATGATAGCGGCGGGGCAATTCTCTTTTTTTAAACCTGTGAATGGGGATGGGAAACCGTCATGATGTGGAAGAACAAGACAGATTACCAGTGTACATCATCAGCATTTAATTGGGACTGCTGGCTAATCATGACTTGCAACCTTCACTCAGGATTGTTCCACGTCTGTGTTTTATAACAAGATTTGACCAGAAATTCTACTCATAAAGCAGTCAAGGTTAATTTGTCTGTGCGTGGCAGTAGATGCCCTCTTCCTGGCCTTGACACGTGCGTAATGATGTGATATGATGCCGTTCACTAAATCAGTGTTGTGCTTATTTCATAGCTTCCTGAGCAGCAGCTGACAGAGTCACTTCTCTTCATCAGGGCTTTCTGTGCGGGACAGAAGGGCTCTGAACCTCACCCATTAAATCAGATAAATATGTATGAAAAAGTGTGTGTATAGCTACTGTAGAATCATACATGATGAATCTTATTTTGTGTGGTTTTAATTAAGCATTGGTGAAGCACAGTCCAGACTGGCCAGGACAAGGTGACATGGGGTGGCTAATGGATTTGAGGACGGAGGGGAAGCAAAATGAAGTGAGATGTGGTAGGAAAGCAGGACATCAGGGCACTGCAGGACTGGTGAATCAGGTCAACAAGGAGGAACATTTAGCTGACTGGTAGGCAGAGACGGATGGAGCTGCAGAAGTTAAGAGCACAGGAACGGATACGTGCTGGTGTGAGAAGGGAAAATGCATGAGAGCTTCATCGATACATGCTGAATGGCGTTAAGCTATGCGTTAATCACGTAGAGAAGAGAGCACACTTTGATGTCCAGGTGGTTAATTTATGGAGGAGAGAGAGGATTGGACTGAAGTTAAAGTAACTTAAGTGCAGCGCGTACGGACACATACCCAGCGTGTTCCATTCCCCCACTGTGCAACGTGCAGAGATGAATGTGTTTGATAGCAATCTGTCTGGCTGTTGGTCCCATAAAGCTTTGTCTGAGCCCACACAGCCGTTCTTCTTTCCTCTGTGCAATGAACAGCAGCAGCAGGAGCAGCCATTAAATCAGTGGTGCCACTAAACACGGGTGTCTCAGGCCGATAGCCTTACATAGTGTGTAGATGATTCCACAGTCATCATTATAGTGTAGCCTGTTTACTTGGACCCCCAAAGAAAATGCAGCCATGAGGGAAAAATCTGAAAGTTTCTGCCATTTTGATAGAATACACTGAGGTAATCTGTTGTAACTTAATTTTAATTTCCACCCATCCACTGTCCTACATTAAAGAGCAATTGTAAGTGTTGAAATGACTGTTCTTCCAGCTAGTTCAAGAAATATATAATTTATGACTGTCTACATCAGGGGTCATCAACTATATTTGTCCAAGGGCCAGAATGGGCCTCATAGTTAGGGATGTGGACTGGTGAGCGGAGGGTTGTGGGTTCAATCCCTGGACCGGCAGGATCAGATCTGGGTGGGACGGATAACAGAGCAGTGTTTGCCCCACCCTCATTAACCCCACTGTGGTGCCCTTGAGCAAGGCCCTTAACCCCAACTGCTCTAAATTAAAAAAAAATTCTAAGCAGATGCTCTTGTAAAATAAAATCCAGTTGTTATTGTTCCCCAAGTAATGTATTATCATTTGATATATTAATTTTGCTTCTAAATTTCTGTTATTTTTTCAGCCTTTGTCGGTGTTATTACCTGTATGAACTATAACAATAAATCACTATTTTTACATATATACTTTATTTATATTACCAACAAAACTGGATTCTGGGTCTGTCTGGGACAGTCTGGGCTGTCAGACTTTATAACCTAACCAGGGCTGCTCGTAGAGGTCGTATTGAATATACAAAACATAACAACGATGCACAATAAATGGTCCCCTCCATTATACAACTAGGACAATGAGGAGCTCATTTAGCAGCAGACTACATCATCCCAGGTGCACAACCGAGAGGTTTCGCAGGTCCTTCCTACCAACGGCTGTCAGACTGTACAACCTAAGCAGGGCTGCTTGCAGAGATAGCAAAAAGACGTAACAACCTAATAGTTTTTTGAATGCAAAAGATGCAATAGACTTACACAATGGTCCCCTCCGGCATACAACTAGGAAAATACCAGTCGCTATGGAGGGTGAGAATATGTATGGGCACATAATCATACCATGTAGGATAACTAAGTAGACGGTTGTGCTGTTTCATCCCATCTAGCAACAATGCTCCGCACTGGGTGTGTTTATGTTTATGGTTATATTTATATATCTATATATTCATTCCATCTAGCTACAATGCTCCGCACTGTGTGTTTATATATCTACATATTATTCCATCTAGCTACATTGCTCCGCACTGTGTGTGTTTATATATTTACATATTTATTCCACCTAGCTGCAATGCTCCGTACTGTGGGTGTTTATATATCTACATATTTATTCCATCTAGCTACAATGCTCCGCACTGTGTGTTTATATACTCATATATTTATCCCATCCAGCTACAATGCTCTGCACTGTGTGTCTGTGTGTGTATATATATATATATATAGGTATATATATATATATATATGTAGTAATATGTACATATGTATATTAGCTGCTCCTGCTTGCTTGCTTTTTTTTTTTTTTTCTTGCCTTCTGATTGTTGCTCTGAGTGTTGCTATCCCTGTGCTGTTGCAATCCTGGAATTTCCCCATTGTGGGACTAATAAAGGCTTATCTTATCTTATCTTATCTTATCTTATCTTATATCAGTCATTACTGAGGGTGACAACACGGCTGATTCAAATACGAACTATACTGTCTGGGTACATATTCATATTCTGCGGGTAACTTAACAGACTATAATGCTGTCTATACCACCTAGCTGCAATGCTCTTGCACTGTGTATATATCCGTGTGTTAGAATAATTTTGAGCATAAATTATTCCAAGTCAAAGATCAGGTGGAATATTGGATTTAAGTACATTTAAATCAAATCAAATCAAATCAAACTTTATTGTCATATTGCTGTACATACAACTGTAGTGCAGGCAAGATGAAATTGCGTTTCTCTCGGCATCCATATAAATAGAAGCAGCATGATATAAGACACACTCACACATATCTTCACCCCCCCCCCCCCACCCATCCATTCACACATCCCTGAGACATACTTGGGAAAAATTAACTAACTATAATATACAAATAATATACATAATGTCCGTAGATGCAGTAGTATGTATGAGAGATTCCGGGTCAACTGTTCAGCATCCTGACAGCTTGTGGAAGGAAGCTGTTGATCAGTCTGGTGGTTCTGCCTCTGATGCTCCGGAATCGTTTACCAGATGGCAGAAGTTCAAAGTGTTTATGCAGAGGGTGAGAACGGTCCTTGACAATGTTCAGTGCCCTGCTCCTACAACGGTTCTGAAAAAGTTCTTGGACAGAGGGGAGGGAGACTCCAATTACCCTCTCAGCTCCCTTGACTATCCTCTGCAGGGCTTTTTTGTCTGACATACTGCAGCTGGAGTACCATGTAGCAATGCAGTACGTCAGAACACTCTCCACCACACCTCTGTAGAAGGTCCTGAGGATGCAGATGGGGAGAGAGGCCTGTTTGAGTTTCCTCAAGAAGTGCAGTCTCTGCTGAGCCCGCTTCAGGCTGTGACCGCCGGAAGTCGATAATCATCTCCTTCGTTTTGTCTACGTTGAGCACCAGATTGTTCTCCCTGCACCAGCCCTCCAGGTCTCTCACTTCTTCCCTGTACATTGATTCCTCATCCCTCTGAATAAGTCCCACCACCGTGGTGTCCTCTGCAAACTTAATAATCTGGTTCCCCTCGTGTCTGGATACACAGTCATGTGTTAGAAGTGTAAACAACAGTGGACTGAGTACGCGCCCTTGAGGGGTTCCGGTGCTCAGCGTGACAGAGTTGGAGATGTTGTTTCCAACCCAGACAGACTGAGGTCTCAGTCAGGAAATCCAGGATCCAGAGACATGTGGCGGTGTTCAGACCAAGAAGGATTAATTTCTCCATCAGTCTCTGGGGAATAATGGTGTTGAATGCTGAACTGAAATCAATGTACAGGAGTCTGGCGTAGGTGTCTTTCTGGTCCAGGTGGGTGATTACAGAGTGTAGGGTGGTGACTATAGCATCCTCTGTGGAGCGGTTTGAACGATATGCAAACTGGAGCGGGTTGTGTGATGCAGGGAGACAGGCTGTAATGTGTGGTTTGACAAGGCGTTCAAAACACTTCATCACAATTGATGTCAGTGCAACAGGATGATAGTCATTCAAACAGGACACAACTGGTTTCTTTGCCACCGGTACAATGATAGAGGTCTTGAAGCATCTGGGAACAATGGCCTGACTCAGGGAGATGTTATAAATGTCAGTCAGGACATCCGCCAACTCGCTCGCGCAGTCTCGGAGTACACGTCCCGGGATGTTGTCCGGACCTTTAGCTTTACGTGGGTTGACTCTGGTTAGGGTCCTCCGTGTGTCCGCTGTGTTGATGGTAAAAGCTGGTCCGACCGATGGTGGGGGTGGGCCAGCCCTCCCTCTGGTTGTCGGGTTAGATGCTTCAAAATGTGCAAAGAAGTCATTGAGCCTGTCTGGAAGCGAAGCGTCGTCATCATCGACCCCCTGCCTAGACTTATAGCCCGTCAGTGTCCGAACTCCCTGCCACATCTGCTTGGTGTTCCTAGTGTCACAGAGGTGTCCCTGGATTTTCTCCGCATAGGCGCGCTTCGCCGCCTTAATTCCCTTTGAGAGCGCAGACCTGGCTGAGTGGAGAGTGATCCTGTCCTCCGCTCTGAAGGCTGCATCTCTGGCTGAAAGCAGCGAGCGCACCTCTGCAGTCATCCAGGGCTTGTGGTTTCCCCGCATAATGATGGTCTTCACTGTAGTGACATCCTCTGTGCACTTCGCGATGTAGCTGGTGACCATTTCAGCATACTCCTCCACATCTGTCTTGTCTTCCTGGGAGGCTGCTATTTTGAAAACCTCCCAGTCTGTGTGCAGAAAACAGTCTTTCAGTGCAGATGTTGCACTCTCTGGCCAAGTCCTGATTTGTTTCACTGCCGGCCTGCTGCGCATCAAGGTTTGTAGACAGGCACCAGCATCACGGATATGTGGTCAGAAAGGCCGACGTGGGGGCGGGGTATAGCCTTATATGCATCTGTGTTTGTGTACACTAAGTCCAACATATTCTCTTCTCTGGTCTTAAAGTCTACACATTGTTTAAACTTGGGGAGCACAGTCTTTAAGCTGGTGTGGTTAAAATCCCCCGCAACCACCACAAAACTGTCCGGATGGGAAGTTTGGATTTCACTAATCGCATCGTGCAGTTCCCCGAGTGCCTTCTTAGCATTAGCGTTAGCGTTAGCGCTCGGCGCTATGTAAACAGCCGCTACAAACACGTTGCTGAATTCCCTCGGCAAATAATATGGCTGACAATTTACAATAACAAACTCCGCCAACGGAGAGCAGTGTTTAAACACTAATGTGACATTAATGCACCAGTTCTTGTTAACCCCTTGCACTCTGGTCAGTTTCCCTAAAAACGCCAAAAAATAACGTACCCAAAGTAAATCAAAAGCTATTCTTCAACCCTTTGCAGCATCTTCATGGGGTTGGTCTCATTTAAAAGAAAACACTTCGAATTTTTTGGCAAAACAGTCATAATCTCTCTAAGTGCTCCGGCCACTGAGTAACATTCATCTAAACATACTGAACTTGAAGAAAATAAATTTCGCCTGGGTGTTTTTTTGGATACAAATGCTTGCAAATAACAAACAGCTGTCAGATTCGGGATGGAAAATGCAACAGAAATGTAGAACCAAGTGTTATCCAGCGGAGGTCAAAATTTTGTAACAATACCACAAAAAATGAATATATTACACAGCTTTTTTCTTAGGTTGTTCCCAGGTGTTTTTGAACTTTGCCAATTTGTGCCAAATGGCACAGTTTGGAAAAACGTCTGTAACTTTTGAATGATTCGATATAGAAGCTTCATCTTGGGCTCTAATGAAAGGTGACACTCAGGGCTGTGTGTGTGTGGGGGGGTGTTGTTTATTCATTCATGAATGAATGAATGAATAAACAAGCCCCCACACAGAAAGAAGCATGCCACGTAAAAAATGTATGGCTTTTTTTTACAAGAAAAAATAACCTACAGTGCACTAAAAGTTATACTAAAATATCTGTAATGTAGAAGATAACAACTCCCCCCCACCCCCGCTACAGAGGATGGACATCGCCCATTGCTACATGACGGAAAGCGGTGACGGTGCGCCGCGGTCTACTACGCACAGTTGTACTAAAATATCTGTAATGATATCTGCAATCCGCTACAGAAGAGTAGTGGGGGGGGGGGGGGGCGTTCACGGTCCGGACGCGGCGCATGAACCATGTACTGCAGCGCACGGACTGACATGGTTCGTGCGCCGCAGTCTACTACACACAGTTGTAATTTACCGATCGGTCAAAAGTCAATTTGATTACAATTTTCAGGGATAAAGAATAATTTAGCTTATAACACTTACCTGTCCACAACAGCAGTGTCGCTGGCGAACTTCTCTTCCTCATTGTCAGACAAACATGACGCTGGTCCGCTTGTTACGGACTCGTGGTTCTGGTCACGCGACCCGGTCAAACCATAATTCCATTATTGCGGTTTTGCGCTTCCATGATAGCGGTTTTGGCGAACGATTTTTCAAAACAAATAAGAACAGTAGTAAGAAAAAAAGACTGGCGAACGCGTGTGTGTCACCCAGCCTTACACAAAACAGATTTTAGGCAAGGGAGGCACGCTTTCGAACTTCTGTGCTTCAATTGGCTCGCTGTATTCGCAGCCGTTGGTAGGCGGGTCCTTCTTGCTAGGTTTTCAGTCATTGGTTCTTCAAGGTTTCAGAAACCCAATTCAAGGCTCTTATTAGTCGAATGAGAGGTCAATCACATCTAAACCAATCAAAGCACTCCTTTGGCTTTCTGTTCGCGGCTGTGTGTGTAGTGGAAGAACGGAAATGCAGGTTTTTTTTGAAACAGAGACGTGTCCGCCCACGGTACACCGGAGTGCAAGAGGTTAACATAGATGCGTAGGCCCCCCCCACGGCTCTTACCGGAGCTCGCCGTTACCCTGTCGGCACGGAACATCGCCATATCTTCCAGTTGAATGGCCTCGTTAGGGATGTTGTCGTGGAGTCATGTCTCCGTGAACACAAGCACACAGCAGTCTCTCCACTCTCTCTGGGTTTCTCTCAGCAGACGCAGCTCGTCCAGCTTGTTGTCGAGGGAGCGGACGTTAGAGAGAAGAAGTGACGGTACAGCTGGTTTAGAGGGGTTAGCCTTTAGCCTAGCATGGATCCCGGCCCTTTTTCCACGCTTTTGCCTGCTCACACCGTCTGCGCTTCCTCCTCTCTCGGGTAGCTTCCAGCGGGGAGAATGTCCAAATCACAACCGAGCGCCGCGATTCTTGCAGCGTGCAGTACCTTGATGTTTAATAAGGTCTCACGGTTGTAAGTTTTACAGAATGTACGTCTGGGATGATCAAAACACTCAAAACTCTCACACTCGCTGATGCCAAGAGGGGCCGCTGCGTCTGTGCGCGCCGCCGCCATTCATTATAAAAAATAAACACATATAAAGTAATAAAAGGGTAAAACAAAACATAAACCTCAATGGCCATTTTGAGGGAGAGATTACAGAGTGTGACACACACACAGAGAATCTCTGAACATACATTTCTGAGTCTGGTGTTCTTATAGTGGGAGCAAAACAGTCCTTGACTTTATCAATGTGTTGGAGACAGTTTAAGTGTAGCAGGTTGGTATGACCAGGGTCATTATCTACGTCATAAATGACCTGCAGTCTCGGCATTTGCATGCACATCCTGAAGGCCACAGATAAACAATAATTGCTCACAGAAACACCCCAAGAATATACAGTATCAGACATATAACATGAAATATAATATGAAAGAATAATATAAAGGAATATATGAACTTATTCTACATGGAATGCACATATAAACATCAGACATGAAATAGGAAAGGCATGATACAAAATAATAATAATAATAATAATAATAATAATATGGATAGTATGGAATTTTTCTATCACCGTGTACATATGTATATTCATTTGTTCTTATTATCTTTTTAATTATTGCTCTGAATGCTGCTGTCCCTGTGCTGCTGCAATCCTGGAATTTCCCCATTGTGGGACTAATAAAGGCTTCTCTTCTCTTCTCTTCTCTTCTCTTCTCTTCTCTTCTCTTCTCTTCTCTTCTCTTATCTTATCTTATCTTATCTTATCTTATCTTACTGTAACAATAAATGTGTACTACCTCAGAGTGCTACTTTTATTTGTGTAAACTAGTTAAATTCAAATATGCTTCCTTCAGATTTATAGACATACACAGATCTTAAGCTCAGTCTTCCCTCCACATTCTAAACTTTCAATTTTATTCTTACTTAAGTTGAGCCAGACATAAATTGTAGAAAATGATCCAAGCTTGACTCCCAAGGATTTCAAATCAAGTTTATCCAGCCAGTAGAAGTAAGAAGTGATTATTTCAGAGTCATTTGCTACTGGGGGAGAATGCTTATGGATTTTTGATAACAGATTGCCAGCTGACATTTTTTTTCTTGGTGGCACTACCTTGTTGAAATAATCCATAAATTCTGTTAGGTTTCAGTCAAAGGTAGATAGAGAGGCGGGAGCAGAGTAGGACTTACAAGGGTCATTAGAGTGGTCATTGACTGCACTTTTTCCACATTTTAACAGCTCACACATGACTTAATGAAGTGTTTGTGGCATATTTTGTTCATATTTTTTTTTACTTTTTTAATTATTGAAGCAAATTTGTTTTGTAATTTTCTTGGCTTTCTTAAAACTGTCATGGTCTGCACTGGGTCTTAGGATCATGCCCATGTTTTGTTTATTAGTACAATTATTTGCCTGTATTTTGCCATCTGTGTCTTCCCTGGGTCCTCTGTGATTGTTATGGCCTTCCCCGGTCCTCATTCTGTCATGTCATCCCTGTTCCCGGTGGCTATTGTTCTGTGTCCCCCCTTGGTCACCTGTGCAAGTCTCGTGGGTGCGTGTGTGTGTTCCCTCATGGGCAACCTCTGACCAGCAGAAATGATAAACTCTACAGCAGGTAGAACTACAGTTTAACTGGGTTTATTTTCCCAAACAACACAAAATAAACCAGCATGAGGGCTGAACATAAAGCAAGCTGTGAGAGGCTGAAAACTCACAAATACAGGACACGCATAGCAAAACCACGGGAACAGAAGTCGGGGTAATCCACAGTATGAACGCAGAGCAGGACTTAAATAGGGAGACAGATAATCGGGGGGAACGCGGGATAGCTGGGGATAATAATCAGAGGTTAAACAGCAACACATGAGAAGAGGCTATGACTACGGAAGACATGAGGGACTAAGGATGATAGAAAAAGGAGTACAGGGAACACACACACACGAGACTTGCACAGAGAACCAAGGCAGGACACAGAACAATAGCCAACAAGAATGGGGATGACCATAACAGTCACGGAGGACCCAGGGGAGACAAAGAAGGCAAAACACAGGCAAATAATCATACTAATAAACAAAACGTGGGCATGACCCTAAGACCCAGCCCAGACCATGACAGGAACACTCTGATTTAAAGCCTATCACTTTAAGAAACATCCTTCACCGATTCAACTCCACCCTCCCTCTTATGTCAGTTAGCCATACGCTGACTAGCTTCTAGCCTTTAGCTGCCTTCTAGCTTGGATGAGCGGCGCTGATTCACTGATCCACAGTCGATGGTATATCTCGCATCACTCCAGGCCATCTCCCAATAATTTAGCCGTGATTCCACAACAAACCACGCTGCAGGACGCCAGTCCTCTCCCGTGGCCAGCTGAGGGATGCTCCATCATGAGGCGATTCCCCTACGCTGCCCGTAAGAGCAGAGCGGAGTCGTGTGAAGCCCTGGAGGATGGTGGGGGAGGTGACCCTGAGAGCCAGCAACCTCAGGTCCTGGGCAGGTAGGTTACAGCGACCGGCGCATCGGTGCTGGAACTTTGCTGTGGAATGACGGCAAAATTATTAGGAGATGGGCCGGAGTGATGTAAAGTATATTGTGGAGTGTGGACTGGTGAACCAGGTGGTAACAGGGATGTTATTAGGGTAACTAAGATCTGAAGAAAATAACAATATAAGCTGCGCTTGGTGCGAGCCTCCTGGTACCAGTGTTAGTTGGGGGGCTAATAGCTCAGGGGCTAATAGGCTACCTTTAGCATCCCTTCCATCTACATGACAGGCAGCTAGGTGGGCCAATAATAGAGCAGTGGGTGGGTCTCAAGGACGGCAGTGGGTTGGCTTTGTCAAATCATGACGTATACGATTTACCTGAAAAAGTCAAAAACATTTCTGTTATGTCTGGGAGAGAAAAACGAGATAAAGGCTGTGTTTTTTTTTAAGAGAATTGACTGTTTGGTATTTTTTAGATAATTACATGACCAATAGACACATTTCAGACAGTTAAAATCTACAAACACACCATTTTTCAGTCAGTGACCCCTTTAAGGCCTCAGACTACAGGTGGTAGCAGCCCTGCAACAAACTGCTCTGGAGTCAACATCTGCTTCAGGGAACCAGCATGCACATTGTTCCAAGGTCCATCTGTTTCAAAATGAAACCGTTTTTCTCCTTTACATATCCCTTCCCCTCTCTTTGCTCATATTTATCCTCTTGTTATTGAGCTACTAATGTCAATCATATCCGTTGCATTGCCTTCAGCTTGACCCTCCTTGGCTCTGTGTTCAGTTTCTTGAAGCCACCTTGCTTTGCCTTTTGTAGTAGATATAACACTGCCAAGACTGACAAAAAAAACCAAAAAAAACAGATTTAATTACCTTGCATTTTTTGAGGGGAAAAACACTGTGAGCACATGGAAAGAAACAGATGTTGAAATTATTCATCTTTTATTCTAAATGCCTGTGGACTATTTGTTGATGTCAGATTTGTTCACATTTTTAGAGGCATGTTTAGTGTCATTTATACAGAACTACTGCCTGATAAATGCAATTTACCACAGGCATTTTTGAAATGCAGGTATTTTGGTGAATGTGGGAAGACTAGTGCTCATTGTTCTCTACATTATTGCATATATACAGTGGTGTGAAAAAGTGTTTGCTCCCTTCCTGATTTCGTACTTTTTGTATGTTTGTCACACTTAAATGTTTCAGATCATCAAACAAATTTAAATATTAGATAGACAGACAGATAGATAGATAGATAGATAGATGTACTTTATTGAACCCAAACTGGGAAATTACAGTGTAACAGCAGCATGACAGTAGACAACCAAACAACAGAAACACACACATGACAAACGGATTACCCATGGAAAGTAAAACTAACACGACTA
This sequence comes from Pholidichthys leucotaenia, assembly GCA_020510985.1. Lineage (NCBI taxonomy): Eukaryota > Metazoa > Chordata > Actinopteri > Cichliformes > Pholidichthyidae > Pholidichthys > Pholidichthys leucotaenia. The sequence goes on from CM035836.1 coordinate 263,109,574, forward strand.
TAAAACCTTTATACATCATAGCTTAATATATGATGACCCGTATAAACACATGAATCATCCCATTGTACAAAGAAGGACTATCAGGAGCAGAGTGAAATGTGATGTACCAGTTAGTCTGTGAGGTGCAGTGTGGCAGCATAGCTATGATCAGAATACAACATCATAGTGAGTTATTGTACAGTGAAATTGCATGCGGCAGGAAAGATTTCCTGTACCTGGCCGTTCGACAACGAAGCTGTAGTAGTCTACTGGAGAAAGTGCTTCGCTGTCTATCTAGTGTGTGGTGGAGGGGGTGATCAGGATTGTCCATGATGGATCGCAGTTTATTTAGTGTTCTCCTCTCCACCACAGTCTCAAAGGTCTCCGGTCTGAGACCAGTTACAGAGCCAGCCCTCTTGATAATCTTGTCAAGTCTGTTGGTATCTCTGGCCCTGATACTGCTACCCCAACAGACCGCAGCAAAGAAGATGGCGCTGGCGACAACAGTCTGGTAGAAAAGCTCCAGCATCCTGCTGCACACGTTGAAGGATCTCAGCTTTCTCAGCAAGTAGAGTCTGCTCATCCCCTTCTTGTGCGCAGCATCCATGTTGGATCTCCAGTCCAACCCGCTGCTGATCCTGACACCCAGATATTTGTAGTCCTCAACCACTCCCACATCCTCCCCCTTAATCTGCAGTGGCTGAGAAGGAGCCTTCCTCTTCCTGAAGTCAATCACCATCTCTCTGGTCTTGCTGACATTCAACCTCAGGTGATTCTGTTCCGTCCACTCCACAAATCTGTCTACCAGTGCCCTGTACTCCCCCTCTTATACACCCCACAACAACTGAGTCATCAGTGAATTTTTGCAGGTGGCATGAGTCTGTGTTGTACTGAAAGTCAGTGGTGTATAAGGTAAAAAGAAAAGGAGAGAGCACAGTCCCCTGTGGAGCTCCCGTATCACTAGCCACCACTCCAGACAAGACACTGCCCAGCCGGACAAACTGTGGTCTGCCTGTCAGGTAGTCAGTAATCCAGGAGATCACAGAGCTGTCAGCCCCCATCACCTGCAGCTTCTCACCCAGCAGTAGTGGCTGGATGGTGTTAAAGGCATTGAGAAATAAAAAAAAAAATGTTTCTCACAGTATCTCCTCCACCATCCAGGTGCAGATGGGCTCGTTGCAGCAGGTAGATGACAGCATCTTCAACTCCTAAATGGGGCTGATATGCAAACTGCAGACAGTCCCACCACGTCTTCACCTGCAGCCTCAGGTGAGCTAAGACCAGTCTCTCCAGGACCTTCATCACATGAGATGTGAGGGCAACTGGTCAGTAGTCATTCAGATCCGATGGAGATGACTTCTTGGGAACAGGAACCAGGCAGGATGTCTTCCACAGCACCGGTACTCTCTCCAGACTCAGGCTCAGGTTGTACAGGTGTTTCAGTACCGGAGCTAGTCGGTTGGCACAGGTCCTCAGGGTCCTTGCGGAGATGCCGTCAGGGCCCGAAGCCTTCCGCTGACGGAGTCTCTCCAGCTGTTTCTCCACCTGATCTGTAGTCACCGTGACGTGAGGGGGGGTCCTGGTGCCCCTGGGGAGGAGGAGGGGGGAGATGGAGAGAGGTTCTGCATGGGAGCGTGGGTGGGGGTAGGTGCGTGGGGATCTGGTTGTGTTGCTCAGGTGACAGACTGTGAGTTGAACCTATTAAAAAACAGATTCAGTTCATCAGGTCTCTCCTGTCTCCCAGATGGCTGCCTGACTCTCCCCTTGCACCCAGTTATTTGTTTCATTCCCTCCCACACATCTTTAGTGTTGTTTTGCTTGAGCAACTTCCTCCTATAATTGTCCTTGCACCTCCTCAGCATCTCTCTCAGCTCATGCTGCACTCCCCTCAGCTTCTCCTTGTCTCCAGCTCTAAAAGCTCTCTTCTTTTTGCTCAGAAGTGCTTTCAGGTCACTGGTGACCCATGGTCTGTTGTTGGAGAAGCAGTGTACAGTCTGAGCTGGCATGGTCATGTCTTCACAGAATCTAATGTATTCTGTGATGCAGTCGGTCATATTGTCTATGTCCACCCCCCCATGTGGTTCACAGAGTACTCTCCAGTCTGTCATCTCGAAGCAGTCCCGCAGTGCATCAGCAGCTTCCTGTGTCCACCTCCTCACAGTCCGTGTATAAGCAGGCTGCCTTTGCACAAGCGGAACGTACTTGGGTGTTAACATGACAGTGCAATGATCTGATTTACCAATGGGGGGTAGAGCTGTGGCACTATATGCATCTCTGACATTGGCATACAGTAAATCCAGTGTTTTATTTTCTCTGGTGGGACAGTCAACAAACTGGTAAAAGTTTGGTAGTGTTTTTCCCACTGAGACATGGTTAAAATCACCTGTGATGGCCATGAATGCATCCGGGTGCTTCTCCAGTAATGTGGCCGCAGTGGAGCTGATGACGTCACAGGCCACCGCTGCGTCAACTGACGGAGGGACGTAGATGATAACAATTAAAGTGCACTTCATTTCTCGCGGCATATAATAAGGTCTCATACTAACAGCCAGCAGTTCAATGTCCGGGCTGCAGCACTTTTCCTTCACATAAATGTGTTCCAGATGACACCATCGTTCATTAACAAGAAGTGCCACTCCTCCTTCTCTCTTTTTCCTGCTGCTTTTCACGTCTCTGTACCCCCGTATAGTCTTGAAGCGAAAGATATTCGACAAAGATAACACAAGTAAACACAAAATGCAGTTTTTAAATGAAGGTGTTTATTACTAAGGGAAAAAAAGTCCAAACCTACATGGCCCTGTGTGAAAAAGTGATTGCGCCCTAAACCTAATAACTGGTTGGGCCACCCTTAGCTGTAACAACTGCAATCAAGTGTTTGCGATAACTGGCAATGAGTCTTTTACAGCGCTGTGGAGGAATTTTGGCCCACTTATCTTTGCAGAATTGTTGTGATTCAGCCACAATGAAGGGTTTTTGAGCATAAACCGCCTTTTTAAGGTCATGACACAGCATCTCAATCAGATTCAGGTCAGGATTCAGGTCAGGACTTTGACTAGGCCACTCCAAAGTCTTCATTTTTGTTTTCCTTAAGCCATTCAGAGGTGGCTTGCTGGTGTGTTTTGGATCATTGTCCTGCTGCAGAACCCAAGTGCGCTTCAGCTTGAGGTCACAAACAGATGGCCGGACATTCTCCTTCAGGATTTTTTGCTGGACAGTAGAATTCATGGTTCCATTTACCACAGCAAGTCTTCCAGGTCCTGAAGCAGCAAAACAGCTGAAGACCATCACACTACCACCACCATATTTTACTGTTGGTATGATGTTCCTTTTCTGAAATGCTGTGTTACTTTTATGCTGGATGTAATGGGACACACACCTTCCAAAACGTTCAACTTTTGTTTCATCCACAGAGTATTTTTCCAAAAGTCTTGGGGATCATCAAAATGTTTTCTGGCAAAACTGAGATGAGCCTTTATGTTCTTTTTGCTCAGCAGTGGTTTTTGTCTTGGAACTCTGCCATGTAGGCCATTTTTGCCCAATCTCTTTCTTATGGTGGAGTCATGAACACTGACCTTAACTGAGGCAAGTGAAGCCTGCAGTTCTTTGGATGTCGTTGTGGGGTCTTGTTAGAATAATTTTTAGCTTAAATTATTCAAAGTCAAAAATCAGGCAGAAAGTTGAATTTATGTACATTTATTTCAAAAATATAAGGAGTCACCCCACTGGCCACTTTGAGGGAAGAATTACAAAGCATGGCATTCAGACACGCTTAGAATCCCTAAAGGATCCATTCTTCTAAGTCTGATATATATAGGTAGGAGAAAGCAGGGGGAGGATGGGATAAGAGGGGGAAAGGAGAGGGACAGACAGAAAGTCCTGATAACTGAGCTTATCCAGGTGGACATCACAGACACTCTGGTGACAAGAATGTAAATCTAACAGAACATCCATAAAACACTAATCTATAAGATGAGGAGTTCCTGTGCATTCCTGTGACCTGAAACAGAACATGTCAAAGAGATTATAATAAATGGCTTAGATCATTCCTTACACATGTACTAACCCTGTACTGATCCTCAGTCTGAACTCTCTGAAATTGCTCACAGAAACAGGCCAAGAATATATAAACTTATCCTATATGGAATGCACATATAAACATTAAACATGGCATATGAAAGGTATGATACTTCTCAAATATAATAATACATTATTAATATCAATAATAATGTAGATAATATGGAATTTTTCTATCAGGTCTTTTGTGACCTCTTGGATGAGTCGTCGCTGCACTCTTAGGGTAATTTTAGTCGGCTGGCCATTCCTGGGAAGGTTCACCACTGTTCCATGTTTTCACCATTTGTGGATAATGGCTCTCACTGTGGTTCGCTGGAGTCCCAAAGCTTTAGAAATCAGGAAGAGGGCTAACACTTTTTCACACCACTGTAGTTGCAATCATAATTATTAACCCCCCACCCACCCCCCACCATCACCACCCACTGCAAATTAGGTTTATTGGCAAAATGTACAAACTAGCAGCTCTTTGCAATAAACAGTTCAAACAGGAACAATTTAAATAGCTCAACACATCTAATGTCAACTGGTTTCTCCAAATTCAACACAACATTCCATTTTTAATAACTACTGCAGTCTCAAAATTATTCAACCCCTTCATGACAAGCATCTTTAGTCCTTAGCAGAGCATCCTTTTGCTGTTCTGACCTGCTGCAAACGTGATGCATAATCAGACACCAGCTTCTGGCAGCGATCCTTAGGAATCTTAATCCATTCTTCATGGACAAATACCTCCAGTTCACCAATATTCTTGGGTCTGTGTGCTGCAACCACCTTTTTCAAATCTCACCAGAAATTTTCAATGGGATTCAAGTCAGGTGACTGTGATGGCCACTCTAGTATCTTCCAGGATTTCTTCTGAAACCAAACCTTGGTGGACTGCGAGGTATGCTTGGGATCATTGTCCTGTTGGAAAGTGTAATGATGTCCAAGCTTCCCCTTCCTCACAGACTGCATGATACTTTCTCCCAGGATTTCCTGATACTTGATTGAATCCATCTTGGTCTCCACATGCTGCAGGTTTCCAGTACCAGACAAAATGAAGCAGCCCCAGAGCATCAGTGAGCTACTACCATGCTTCACTGTAGGCAGGGTGTTCTTTTCAGCATATGCTTGATTCTTCCTCCTCCAGACATACCACTGATCCATAGGCCTGAAAAATTCCAGTTTTGTTTCATTGCTGCACAGAACATGTGTGTCTTATTTATATAGTTTGGAGCAAATTGGAGCTGACTTTTCTTGTGCTTTTGGGTCAGTAGTGGTGTACGTGGCGGCAGTGGCTCAGGAGGTAGAGCAGGTCGTCTAATAACCCGATGGTTGGCGGTTCGAATCCCGCTCTCCCCAGATATCCTGCCGTTGTGTCCCTGGGCAAGACACTTCACCCACATTGCCTCCAGTGCCCATAACACGGTATGAATGTGTATAAATGTTCGGTGGTGGCCGGAGAGGCCGTTGGCGCGGGTTGGCAGCCACGTTTCCGTCAGCCTGCCCCAGGGCAGCTGTGGCTACAGTAGTAGCTTGCCACTACCATTGTCTGTCTGGAGTGAATGAATAATGTATCTACTTGTAAAGCGTCTTTGAGTGTCTATGATAAAGCGCTATATAAATCTGATGCATTATTACGTCTTGGAGTTCAGGCATGGGGCCCTTCAGCATTTAGTATGCACCTTACTGTGGAAACTGAAACCTCAGTGCCTGCTGCCACCAAGTCTTGCTGCAGGTCTTTAGCAGTCAGTTGAGGGTTTTTGACCACCTGCCTTCTCAGGACTCTGGTGGCAGCCACTGATAGCTTCCTCTTTCTGCAACGTCCAGGTAGTGTAGCCACTGAATGAATTTAGATAAAATCCTTGTAATATTGCTTTTATTTAACTATTTAAACTGTTCTTGTGTATTTGGTTTATTGCAAACACATGAAAAATCTTAATTTTTGCCAATAAACCTAAAATACAATAGGGCAATAGTTTTGATAGTAACTGTATGTAGTGCATAACATCCCTCCATGAATCACCACCTTATTGGGGTTTGCATGCCCTAATGATCCCAGGAACTATGTCACTGGGGGCAACCCCTCCCTGGTAGGGTCTCCCAAGACAAATTGGTCCTGGTTGGAGGGCCAAACTAAGAGTGGTACAGTAGAGCCATATGAACAAAGTTACATCAAGGACTCAGGGTGCCCAGAGGAGCCACGTTGGCCAGCCCTCTCGTGGGCTCACCACCTGCAGGAGGGATCAGGGGATTGTGGTGCCATGTGAACCAGGTGGCAGTCTGGGCTACTTTGCCTGGACTGCTGCTCCCATGACCCAGACCTCTGGTTAAGTGGTAGAAGATGGATGGATGGGTGGATGTGCATAACAGAAGTGCTAATCTGATTGCTGAGGTGGAAAATTAATGGGACTACAGTAGATTTGCTTGCAGTGTTAAACTATTTTCTTCCTTCTGGTTTACTCATACCAGCGTTATTCCTGAACAATATTGCATAATAGAGTCTATAGAGGCAAAAGTAATCCCTCCCCCATTATATATTTATGACTTATTTTGCTAAAGATCTTAAATTGAGTCAATTTCTCTGGCATTTGTCAACTTTATTCATTTTTTTAATTTTTCGTATTTTTTATTCGTAGTTGCTCAGCATGTGGTCATTATATCCTATTAACTCAAGCATCAAAAAAATTTTTCTTGCTGCAGTGCAATTATGGGCGAATTATGGGTGAGTTAATGGAAAAGAAAAATGTGGAACCTGTTAATACACATCCATACAGCCTAACAGACTGTTATTTTCTTTATTTTTCATTTTGAAAGTATGAAACAGAAGACATGCATTGCATAAAAGATCAAAGTAGCAGTCACTATTTTAGTTTGAAGTCAAATATGAATTAGTTTTTTGAATTAATAACTTTTGAATTATCATGAATTCATTCCTCTTTCATTGCTGTTATTCCCTATGATGCTCCCTTCTGCATTCAGATTTTTCTTCAAACCTGCCCTTCCTTGTCCGCTCTCTTAAGCAGCGCAGCAGAAAGATATTGTTTGTCCAGCTTTGACGGCTCAGAGGCATCAAGGTTTTCTTTGATGTACGCAGTCCTTTATGTGGGTATTATATTTGATTGATGTGGAGAAGTATGACAGTACTCTCTGTTCTCAGGGTTTTTCTTTTTTTGTGAGTCAATGATGCACACTCAGAGGGTCTTTTGTTGCCACACAGCCACTGAGCAACTGATGACTCCTGCTTTATGCTGCAGCCAAAATCTCCAACATCTGTACCTTTTTGTTCTCCATACTCTGCTGGCTCATTCACTTATTACCCCTGGGTTTCACAGGAGTGGCCACTGCAAGATTTGAAGCAAATGCTCGTTTTTGCCGACAGCAAAACTCTGAGTGGGATCAACCACAGGCTTATTCAGTACCACTTTACAATTCAATTTAAGCAGCTATAAATAACTTCTGAGACACATTTCATACACTGACACAGGTTCACTATTTGACAAGATCAGGAGACCTTTTGGCTACAAATATTTACAGTAGGGCTGCAACTAATGATTATTTTAGTAGATGATGAATCCAGCCACTCTTTTTTCCAGTTAGTCGACTAATCACGATTATTTCTGTCATGTCCGCCATCTCTGCTTCCCATCAGCATGGCTCCTGTCCAGGGTTCCAGGTCACATTTAACCTCACCTGTTTAAGCTGCACACCTGTGAATATCACTTTGTTGTCAGTCTCTGCCTTAATATAATGTAGCCTATTATAAAAAGTTCCCATAATTAAATAAAATAATGACCCATGAAACATGAGTTGGAAACTTGAACTTGACAGCTTAATCAGAAGTGTTTGTGTCGTATTTGTCCCTTTCAGGGCATAAATGAGGAACCAAATGCCGACAGTGAGTTTGCTCGTTTATTTACAAAAACACAAAATAATGAGCCATGTGGGGCAAAACACATGCACTAAACTAGGAACACAAATAAAGAGCACAAACACTAATACAAGAGAGCAGCAAGGGCGGAACCTGACGATGGAACAGGACTGGAGCTGGATGTAGGGACTCCAGTCTAATGTTGACGAGATCGCAGCGAGGAGTGAGCCTCAGCTGGTCCCTAAAATACTAAAAACAAAGGCAAGCAAACCAAACAGGAGAAGAGAAAATGTAATCACCAAAATCATAATCAGCTGTGACAGTGCCGGCTCGACTTGACAGCCGGAAGTCCGGCCGCGGCGCTGTCACAGTAAAAGCCCCAGGAAGACCAATAATAACAGGGCAGCGATTATAAGAAAAAAAAAAGGAAATACTGAGTGACTCAAGCGCGGATTAGCTCAGCACTCGGATCACCACAGTACCCCCCGTTCAAGGGATGCATTCCAGGCATCCACGGTGACATCCAGGAAGCCCCCCCCCCCCAACCAGAAAGCTATCAAGACCAACCTCAGGTGGGCGGAGGGGGAAACAGGCTAGGAGGGAGAGAAACCCGAAAGAAAAACAGACATATAAATGTCTAACAGCAAAATATAGAAACCCCCCCCCCCCCCCCCACAAAGATCAGTTAATAAACAACAAGGCTCGGGCACAAAATAGCGTGGCCAAAAATTACAAGAACAAATGAAAAATGGCGAAATACCAACCCCAACATGAAATGAGACCTTCCTCACAGAAATGTCCAAAACCAGATAAATAGGTTAAAACAAAAATATATATGTACACTTCAACTCAGATAACAAGGCAAGGAGAAGAAAGAAAAAAACATCACTTTAACAATATCCAAGAGAAAGGAAAGACAAAAAAAAAAAACCCACCACAAATGAACCAACATAGGGATTACTGGCAGGAAGAGAAAAAATGGCAGTTCAGCTGGCCTACTGGCACCCAGACCCCACATTAAAGAAAAAGGTTCTGGTGGCCTACCCCAGTCCCAGACCCGACTAAACGGTTCCTCAGGTGGCCGAACCAAGTCCCAGCACCAGCGAAACAGTCCTTCTGGCAGCTTACCCAAGTCGCAGAACCAGCGCATCTGTTCTTCAGGCAGCCGCCCAAAGTCCTTAGACCACCCAGACCGGAGGGGTGAGCTCGGAGATGGCTTCCCAACCAAAAGCTTCAAAGAAAGGGAGCCGAACCATAAGGGAGGGACCCCAGTGGCATCCAGTGGTGGAGAACGGGGGGGAAGGGAGGGGTAAAGGAAACCAGTCCGGTGTTTAGCAGTGGAGGATCTGCAGCTCCCTCACCAACCTCGAACCGGACCAGCGCAGCACCCAAGGTGGACCCCGACCAGGCCAGTGCAGCACCCACGGTGGACCCCAACTGGGCCAACATTGCACCTGGGACGGCCTCCAGACCCGAACCTGGAGCCTCGATGACATCGACCGGAGCTGACTCATTTCCGGTGACCCTGGAAGAAGGCTCAGAAAGAGAGGGAGGACAGGGGTCAGGGTCACCGGCAGCCGCAGACCCCGGCGAGACGAGCTCGGATGCAGCTGCCGGCTGCACCCGGCTCCCTCCCCAAGAGACAGGCAAGAATGCTCCAATACAGAAAATAAGAAGTCAAAATAGAGCACTTGCCTGATCTCAAGCTCTACCGCCCTCCAAGACTCCGACGATCCAGGCTTGATGATCAGAAGGTCCATTCCAGGTTCCAACTCGGCAGCAGTGGCCCCCGCAGCCGGCATGATGATCTCCACAGTCCGAGAACCCCCTGGTGCTAAAACCCACGCCGATGGCTCACTCGGCGTGGCGGCTGGGGATCCATTGCCTGCTGGAACTGGCTGCTGCTCCACGGAGACCTGGGGACGCTTTGCCGTTGGCGCAGGCTTCAAATGGCAGTCAGCCCTCCTCCTCTGTCCATGACGTGGCTGCGGAGCTGGAACCAGGCTCTCCAGGGCCGCAGGCTCCTCTTTTGGATGGCGGTCTACTCCTGGCACCAGGGGACACTCGGGGAGAAAGGGAGAAAACACAGAGGTTAGCAGGTAAAATTTCAATGGCTGCAGCAGGTGGTGGGAGCTCAGTGGACTGTGAACCTGAGCTCCACCTCCAGGAATCAGACAAGGTAATTCATCAAACTGTGATTTAGAATGAAAAAACACTTGCCTGCTTCCCCAGGGGATGATGGTGACTGCTGCAGCAGGCTTGATTCCTCCCTCACCCGTAGAGATGGTAATGGAGGGCCCCTCGGGAGGACAAGGAGGAGCTGCCCAAACAGGATCGATGACAGGCAGAGCCAGACCATGCCTCGCAGGGCTCACAGCAGCTGAAAGGAACGCCGAGGAGGAGAGAGGAGCAGCCGAGGCCGTCCGGGGTAGGGGAGCTGACGGAACAGCGGGAACAAATGACCTGGAGGCTGAGGCTGCTGTCTTCACCTCCCGCCGTGGTGAGGGAAAAACAGCTGGCTGGGAGGTGGAGTTCTTTTGGCAGCCCAGGGCAGGATCCAGACGGGAACCTCGCGGTGGATCGGCACGATCAGAAAACTCCCCTCCCATCGGAATGACCGTGTCCTGGGGAGGAGATGGATCACGAGTTGGGCAGCGACGTCTTCTGGCTGGAGGCGAGGCTAAATTCAGATCAGGGAAGCGCCGCTGCTGTGCTGAGACTGAAGCCAGCAGCTCGGCAAACTCAGGAAACCTGTTCAGTCCAGGATTAGCCTCCACCAGTCTAACTGCCGCCACAAGGTTCTTTAGGATCCTACTGGGATGGACGGAGGAACGTGCTTCAGCCACACAGCCCCTGATGAGTTCAGCTGCCCACTGTTCCTCTTCACTGGGGCCCCTGGCTGTCCTCCTTCTCCGCTGCCTCGGAAGACGGTCCATCAGCGGAGCAGACACTGGAGCAGGAACCTCAACAGGGGCCTGATGATGGGCTGGGGGGGCGAGGATTCTTCACTGTAGGGTCCGATTTAGGCTTCCTGGCCGGTTTCTTCGCCAGCTCTTAGTTCTTCCGTTGTAGAACCGATTACGCCGATATCTTCTCCCTGCCCTCTGCATGCTTGGCCAGGTGAGGATGGCACTTTACTGCCGCCTCTGCGAGGTCCAGGTACCAGTGTGCAGTTTCGGAGGGGGCGAACAGACGAGGATTGGACAGGAGGTCATCAATCTCCATCAGAGCCTGGACAAGCTCGAAACCCAGGCTCATAGGATACCAGGTCCTTGATGACGCCATACCTCCAAACAAAACTGGCACCCAGAAAAAGAAAAATCAAGCCCAAAAAAACAAACTCACTGTGGCTGGCACTTCACTTGGCTGTGACCTACTGTCGTATTTGCCCCTTTCAGGGCATAAATGAGGCACCAAATGCCGACAGAGAGTTTGCTTGTTTATTTACAAAAACACAAAATAATGAGCCACGTGGGGTAAAACACATACTGTACACTAAACTAGGAACAGAAATAAAGAGCACAAACACTAATACAAGAGAGTAGCGAGGCCGGAACCTGACGCTGTAGAATAAACACTTACAGATAACAGTAGCGAGGGCGGAACCTGACGCTGGAACAGGACTGGAGCCAGACTTAGGGACTCCAGTATAACATTGACGAGGTCGCAGTGAGGAGCGAGCCTCAGCTGGTCCCTAAAATTCTAAAAACAAAGGCAAGCGAACCAAACAGGAGAGGAGAAAACGTAATCACCAAAATCATGATCAGCTGTGACAGTGCCGGCTCGACTTGACAGCCGTTAAGTCCGGCCGTGGCGCTGTCACAGTAAAAGCCCCGGGAAGACCAATAATAACAGGGCAGAGATTATAAGGAAAAAAAAGGAAAATACTGAGTGACTCGAGCGCGGATTAGCTCAGCGCTCAGATCACCACAGTTTGTAGCACCACAATTAAATAACAGACATCTTCAATCTGAGCCTGAACCTGGGGAGGGTACCACAGCTGTGGAAAACATCCTGCGTGGTACCCGTGCCAAAGACTCCACACCCCAAGGACCTGAACAGCTACAGACCAGTGGCCATCACATCACACCTAATGAAGACCCTGGAGAAGCTACTCCTCACCCACCTCCACTCCTTGGTTGGACCAGCGATGGATCCACTTCAGTTTGCCTACCAGCATGGCATTGGGTTGGAGGATGCAGTGATCTTCCTCCTACACCGTTCCCTGTCCCACCTGGAGAAGCCTGGGAGCACCGTGAGGATCATGTTCTTTGATTTCTCCAATGCTTTCAACACTATCCAACCAATGATTCTGGGGGACAAGGTGCTGTGTGCAGGGCTGGAGCAGCACCTGTCATCGTGGATCCTGGACTACCTCACAGACCAGCCACAGTTTGTGAGAACCCAGGACTGTGCGTCTGATCCATCATCTGCAGTATGGGGGCCCCCCAGGAAACAGTTCTGGCTCCCTTCCTGTTCACCCTCTATACTGTTGACTTTACACACAACACACCACACTGCCACCTACAGAAATTGTCTGACAACGCTGCGATTGTCAGCCTCATCTCCAATGGAGATGATGCGGGGTACAGTGGCGTTATTCAGGAGTTCGTGGTCTGGTGCCTGCAGAACTGCCTCCAGATCAATGCCAGGAAAACCAAGGAAATGGTGGTGAACTGCCGCAGGCGAGGACAACCCCCCACAGTGCCGGTAAACATCCAGGGAACAGACATTGAGAGGGTGACGTCTTACAAGTATCTGGGTGTTCACCTGAACAATAAACTGGACTGGTCACACAGCACCAACATGCTCTACAAGAAGGGGCAACGCAGGCTGTTCCTCCTGAGGAGGCTCAGGTCTTTTGGAGAGCAAGGGGCACTCCTCAAGACCTTCTACGGTTCAGTGGTGGCATCAGCCTTTACGTATGGAGTGGTCTGCTGGGGCAGTGGCATCATGGCGGCCGACAGGAAGAGACTGAACAGGCTGATCAAAAAAGCCAGCTCTGTTCTGGGGCTACACCTCGACCCAGTGGAGGAGATAGGAGAGAGGAGGATGGTGGCAAAGCTGTCATCTCTGCTGGAGTCCGAGTCCCACCCCATGCAGGACATACTGAACACACTGAGGAGCTCATTTAGCAGTAGGCTGTGCCATCCTAAGCGCTCAAGGGAGATTCCACAGGTCCTTCCTACCTACCTATGGCTGTCAGACTGTATAATCTAAATACTGCTCATAGAGGCCATATTAAACATCAAAACTCTGCGCAATAGAGATCATCCCCTCCAATACACAACTAAGACAATTTAAATTATTATCAAGGGTGGCAACAACATTGTTTATTCAATGTGAAATATACTGTCTGGGTCCATATTTATATTCTGCTGGGTAATTTAACTAACTGTAATGCTGTTGATACCATCTAACTGCAATGCTCCTGCACTGTGTATATAACTGTGTACATATGTATATTTATTTACTGTTTTGGCTAACCAGTTCTTATCTTATTATCTTATTTACTATTGCTCTGAGTGCTGCTATCCCTTTGCTGCTACAATCCTGTAATTTCCCCAATGTGGGACTAATAAAGGCTTATCTTTGGTATTTTAACCCAAAATATAAAGCATAGAAGGCTGCTGTAACTTTGTGTGTTCAAAACAAACTGGAGTAATAATGTAAATAACATTCAAATCCATTAAAGTAAAAAAGAAAATAACAAGCTAGTCCATCCTGTTTAAAATCTTTCTGGTTCTGGAAGTTTAAAAGTTCAGTTAGGCTTTAGGTGAAAATTAAATTAACTTCTTCCAGTCCAAAATAACAGTTTACAAACACTTTAAGTTATAGTACAGGATTGTCACCCTTCACTACACATACAGTGAAAATTTTACGCTGTTTTAATTTACTTGTGATGATTATGGTTATCTTTTTTTATTATTAAACTGAAGTAGCTTACTCTTTTTCATCTTCTCTATTATTGTCATGGTAATATCAGCCCTCATTCTGAATATTAGTGCATCTCAGGATGCAGTTAACATATACAAAAAATATTTAAAAAAAGAGACAATGATCATAATTTGAGAGGAGACTTAAACTTTACAAAACCCAAGATACGAACAACCAAGAAAAGTCTGTGCATATCTGTCTGTGGGGTGGATTTGTGGAACAGTCTGGAGCCGGAACTGAAACTATGTACAAACAGAAATCAATTCAAAAAGAGGTATAAACATTATTTGCTGAAAGGATATATGTTAGAAGGGTAGTATTTATATGTACGATTCATTATGTTCACTCTGGGACATTATGGGACACTATGGAATGGTGGGTGGGACAGCACTGTGTATATCTGTGTTGTTTGAGGCTGGTTTTGATGTATGGACATCAATGTATGTTAGGATGGATGGGTGTTATGTTGATTTGTAAAAAATACAGTAAATTGTTTACTTGGGGTCTTAAAGGTGGTAATTTGTATATAATTCACATGGGTGTATTTATGGAAAAGAGGAGATGGAATTAATAAGTGTTCACTTCTTCCTTCTCCCTTTCGAACACTGTATACTGTTACTTTATTGCATTTGTCATTTGTTTTGTTTTTGTTATACTTTTTTTGTTCGAAATAAAGTATCTATCTATCTATCTATCTATCTATCTATCTATCTATCTATCTATCTATCTATCTATCTATCTATCTATCTATCATGTTAGCCAGCAGAACTGAAACAACTCAGCCATTAGCAGCCATCATTGAAGAGAGATTATTGTCTGACAGGTAAATTCACATAAACGGCACATGCTAGCACTTTCATTAGTTTTCTAAAGCTGAGACAGTCACTCACTGAAAATAAGAAGCACTAACTTTACTCGCTAAAACTTGCTGACCTTACCAGTCTGGTGTGTAGAAGTGGCCTGACTTCTGTCTTTCATCCCTGGTGTGGAGCGTAGCAGTGGTCCGCTGACAAGCAGCCAGAGATGGGGGAACATAGTGGAGGAGGAGGAGGCATGACATGACAACTCTGCTTTACAGAGTCTACATTTAACTTGTTTCATTTGTTTATTTTTGGTACTTTCCATACTTTGTAAACTTTTGGCCTTGTTTTGTCTGGAATCAGAGTCGGAGTCAGACTTATGCCATGTAGCGAACTGACTTTTTATTAGAGAACACACAACTATATACAGTCTGGCCGTAGCCCACCTGACGTCACACCCAGGGCGGGTACGGCAAGCCACACGGGCCACACACACACAACATTCACAACACATCAGGCCTTCTCCATGATTTTCTCTCTGTGTTGCCATGTTGTGCTTCTCTTCTTCTTTGCTGGAACAGTTAAACTGAACATTTCCGCAAAATGCATATAAAACTTTAAAATTAAACGATGCATCGACAATAGAACAAGAACAAGAAAGAACAAGATTGCGGATACAAGCGGCTGAAATGAGCTTTCTCCGTAGGATTGCTAGACTCACCCTCAGAGATAGGGTGAGGAGCTCAGTCATCCGGGAGAGGCTCAGAGTAGAACCGCTGCTCCTCCACATTGAAAGGAGTCAGTTGAGGTGGTATGGGCATCTGATCAGGATGCCTCCTGGACGCCTCCCACTTGAGGTGTTTCAGGCACGTCCCACTGGGAGGAGACCCCGGGGCAGACCCAGGACTCGGTGGAGAGACTGTGTCTCCCAGCTGGTCTGGGAACGCCTTGGTATCCCCTCTGAAGAGCTGGAGCAGGTGGCTGGGGAGAGGGAAGTCTGGGCTTCTCTGCTTGAACTGCTGCCTCCGCGACCCAGACCTCCGGAAAAGCAGTAGAAGATGGATGGATGGATGGATGGCATCGACAATAAAAATCTGCGTCGCCAAATTTTTATGATCGATGTCATCAACGTCATCTACTCGTTGCAGCCCTAGCTTACCGTGCCTTAATGCTAGTAGCTTAATGAGAAGTACCTGATGGTGAACATCAGAAAGAACAGATAAGTGGAGGGTCACTTTCGGGCAAGAAGCAGATCACGAGTTCCCTTTTTGGATCACATGTTATAACAGTCTATTAATGATTCATAAATTAATCACAACCTAATACCGTGTAACCTTTTTTGAGCCACAGCACATTTTTTACATTGAAAAAAATCCAGTAGCACTGCACCTACCAAAAATGTTACAAAATGACACATTGTAGCCTATTATTATGGAATGACAGTTTAAGGTGATATTTTACATATAACAGCACGTTAAGTAATATGAAATAACAGGGTACTTCCTGTGTACATTAATCAAAAGCACTGGTTTAATACAACATTAGTACAATAAAATATCAGAGGAATGAGCTCTTCTGCCCTCAGCTAAATGTGACTATTCAGCCTATACAGCAAGCTAAACACAAATGGCTTCAGTAAGTACCCATGTTGAATTCTTCAGAGCTTTTACTGATGTACCATTTGTAATGTAAAACTGTAACAACAGAAACTAGAAAAGCACTCGGAGAGCGCATACCTCCGCCAAGCGCCACAGTTCCCCCCATACAGTGTTTGTGTGTATGTTTTCAGATTCCTTGACCATGAAAACATGTGACTAGCAATTGGACTGACAATGATAGGATTAGTGGTTCAGTAGTTATTCACGAAAATGGCATTTTCCGTAATGGCGGTTTTCTTCTGGACGGTGATCCAGATCATCACCAAAATGTAATCATCTATAGGATACCCCATTTCTGACAATCTGTGAAAATTTCATGAAAATCCGTCCATAAGTTTTTGAGTTATCTTGCTAACAAACAAACAAACAGACAGACAGACAGACAGACAGACAAACCAATGCCGATGATCACATAACCTCCTTGGCGGAGGTAACAAAATAAAGAACATTCAGTCTGAGTATAAATGCATAAATGACACATTCAACATCATTGCCACATGCACATAACCAGTCCAAGATCATATTAGCAACAGATGAACATTGCATGCTAACATGTTTCATGCTAAGAGGTAAAACAAAGACCTAACAGCTAGCTAACAAACTGACTGCATAGACACATAAGAAGGCAACAAGTTTGCTGAATAAGGCACAAATATCCATCAGCAAGCAGTCATTTTACACCAGACTTACAGATTACGCCATTTCAAGGGCAGCAGATGCAGGGATTGGCAGACATGGAACATAGTATAGTGCCTTTCTCTCTGAATGCTTGGACAAAATGGCCGCCCTCTAGTCTAATACAGACTACCACTGTGTGACCACTAGATGGCAGTGACTGCCATTAAACAGACTAAAGGTGCATTCAGACCAAATGCGAATGGGTGGCATGAATACATACAAAGTCAATGGAAAGAGGCGAGCACACACGAATCTTGAGAATCTCACATGTCCAAGGGAGACCACTAGCCATGAGATTCTGCTGTCACTGGAGGAACAGTATCAACATTGGAGAGTAAACTGGTTTGAAAATGAGACTGACACTCACCTGGAGACTTAAGGACCAGGAGCTCTGCAGCTGAATCGGAGTGTCTGAGTTTTTTTTACCCAAGGCCTCCTGCCACGGCTGAACTAACAAGACTAACCAGGCTAGCAATGTAAGCAACCTATCATCCATCCATCCATTCATCCATCCATCCATCCATCCATCTTCTACCACTTTTCCGGGAATCTGGGTTGCAGGGGCATCAGTCCAGAAAGAGTAGACCTGAGTTCCACCCAGTTCAGATAGCACCATGATCCCCATGATCCCTCTTGCAAGTGGTGAGCCCATTGGAGAGCGGACTCATGTGCCTCGTTTGGGTACACTGGGTTCTTGATGTAACGTTTTTTTCATGGAGATCCACTGGACCACTCTTAGTGTTGCCCTTTACCTAGAACCAGTTTGTCTTGGGAGACCCGACCAGTGGCAAGTTGCTCCCGACAGCATAGCTCCCGGGATCATTCAGGCACTCAAACCCCTCCACCGCAATTAGGTGGGGAACAACCCATCATCCAGGTGAAATTTTGGAGGCAGGGACAGTTTTTTCAGGTGAGACCCAGTCGGATAATGTAAACCTACAGTGGTGTAAAAAAGTGTTTGCCCCCTTCCTGATTTCTCATTTTTTTTGTATGTTTATCACACTTAAAAGTTTCAGATCATCAAACAAATTTAAATATTAGACAAAGATAACACAAGTAAACACAAAATGCAGTTTTTTAAATGAAGGTGTTTATTATTAAGGGTAAAAAAAATCCAAACCTACATGGCCCTGTGTGAAAAAGTGATTGCCCCCCATGTTAAAACATAAATCAACTGTGGTTTAACATCTTTGAAAAGCTGAATTCAATTTTTCTAGCCACACCCAGGCCTGATTACTGCCACACCTGTTCTCAATCAAGAAATCACTTAAATAGGACCTGCCTCACCAAGTGAAGTGGACCAAAAGGTCCTCAAAAGCTAGACATCATGCTGTGATCCAAAGAAATGCAGGAACAAATGAGAATCAAAGTAATTGAGATCTGTCAGTCTGGAAAAGGTTATAAAGCAATTTCTAAAGCTTTGGGACTGCAGCAAACCACAGTGAGAGACATTATCCACAAATGGCAAAAACATGGAACAGTGGTGAACCTTCTCAGGAGTGGCCGGCTGACCAAATTACCCCAAGAGTGCAGCGACAACTCATCCAAGAGGTCACAAAAGACCCCACAACAACATCCAAAGAACTGCAGGCCTCACTTGCCTCAGTTAAGGTCAGTGTTCTTGACTCCACCATAAGAAAGAGACTGGGCAAAAATGGCCTGCATGGCAGAGTTCCAAGACAAAAACCACTGCTGAGCAAAAAGAACATAAAGGCTTATCTCAGTTTTGCCAGAAAACATCTTGATGATCCCCAAGACTTTTGGAAAAATACTCTGTATAGTGACGAGACAAAAGTTGAACCTTTTTGGAAGGTGTGTGTCCCATTACATCCGGCATAAAAGTAATACAGCATTTCAGAAAAGGAACATCATACCAACAGTAAAATATGGTGGTGGTAGTGAGGCACTGGTTTGCTTGCTACCGGATAACCATGAAATCTGGTATTACCTGTCTCATGGGTTGGGCTGTCAGTGACTCAACCGGCAACCCTGCCCTTCCAAGGGCATGGAAGGTGAAACTGGGCATCCTGGCAGAACTAAAACCATATCTGTGACAGGTCTGTGGTGGACCACTCCCAGTTACACGGGGTGAGACTGGACATCCTGGTAGATAACCATATCTGTCGCAAGGTCTGTGGTGGACTTTTGCAAGTCGGTGCATCGTGACATACACTACACAAAGAACAGAGATAAACAAACCTATCATCTGGTCAGTCACTGCAACAGATACTGGAGTCAGTTTGTCTTGGCGTGTCCTTGCCACTGATAATACCTCTATCTTGCCAAGAATGTGCTGCTAGTCCAGCAAAAGCTAGCGGTACTCAAATACTTTGCAATCAGTTTTATGAAGTGGTCAGTCAAAAAGCAACTCATACCAGCTTGGACGCTGCCTGGGTAAACAAGGTCAGGAGTTCCTGGCAGCGGAAGGTGAAAGACAGAGCTGCGTGGAGGAGTCTGATCAGACCTAAATGATACAGTCATTGTCACCTCTGACAGACTGCTATGAAAAGAAAAAAATGTGATGATCTGGGGCTGTTTTGCTGCTTCAGGACCTGAAGACTTGCTGTGGTAAATGGAAGCATGAATTCTGCTGTCTACCAAAAAATCCTGAAGGAGAATGTCCAGCCATCTGTTCGTGACCTCAAGCTGAAGCACACTTTGGTTCTGCAGCAGGACAATGATCCAAAACACACCAGCAAGTCCACCTCTGAATGGCTTAAGAAAAACAAAATGAAGACTTTGGAGTGGCCTAGTCAAAGTTCTGACCTGAATCTGATTGAGATGCTGTGGCATGACCTTAAAGAGGCGGTTCATGCATGAAATCCCTCCAATGTGGTTGAATTACAACAATTCTGCAAAGATGAGTGGGCCAAAATTCCTCCACAGCACCGTAAAAGACACATTGCCAGTTATCGCAAACGCTTGATTGCAGTTGTTGCATTCTAAGGGTGGCCCAACCAGTTATTAGGTTTAGGGGGCAATCACTTTTTCACACAGGGCCATGTAGGTTTGGATTTTTTTTCCCTTAATAATAAACACCTTCATTTAAAAACTGCATTTTGTGTGTACTTGTGTTATCTTTCTCTAATATTTAAATTTGTTTGATGATCTGAAACATTTAAGTGTGACAAACATATAAAAAAAAGAGAAATCAGGAAGGGAGTAAACACTTTTTCACACCACTGTAAGCATGATGGTGTTTTGGGAATTTCCACAGCAAGTTGAACAGAGCTGCAGAAATTATAAAGGCAACTTCGCCTATCTGCAACTCACTCAGATGGTGAATTCATGTCTATTTGCGTGTTTACATTGAGTTAAAATGTAATCACGCCATGCAAACAATTCGCCGCACAAAAAAGGCAGCTTAAGAATGTATTCCTATTGAAGGCACATTTACTAACTTTATAAAGCAAGCGACTATGGACATGCCATATAACAAACTTATAATGCAAAATATATTGTCAGAACTAATATGAGGCACAGCACACAAGCCCTTTTTTTTTTTTTAAAAATAATTGCAGGGTGCTCAAAAGTACATGGACAGCAGCCTGCAATTATTTAAAAATCTCAAATGGCTTGTTAGCCAGACCCTGCTCAATTCAGGCAACAAATCAGTTTAATGTCACCAAAATAGCGTAACCTTTCTCTTCTTAACCAAATAAGGGGTGGGGAAATGTGAGTCTGCTTTAAAATCCCCGGCTTTATCCACGGTTCAGAGAGAGAAGAGGGTGGACTGCCTTTAACATCATGCTTCGCCAATATTGTCTCCTATGCTGTACGATACAAAGTTAACGGATCAGTGCTTTGGCGTGTTTATTGAGTTTGAGTCCAGAGAGCTCCTCATTCTCCACAATAGTACTGTTATGGTAGACAAATAAAGAAGAGTGCAATATTGGCCTCATGTGTTTGATTTTTTTTCCTTCCTCATCTTGTAGCATACATTCTAGAAAAAACAAAAGTTTGGCCTGATGATGATGATGATGATGATGATGATGATGATGATGATACTCTTCCCAAACTGTGAGTAGTTCTTTACAGGTGGATATGAGATTAGATGTACAGTTATATAAGCAGTTTTGGCAGCCTTAGCAGTATGTCCTGGCACAGCTTTCAGCTGTGTGGCAGCAGATGCAGAAAAAATGTAAGCCAAGCACTCAGCCATTTAAAGAGAAGGCCAAAGTTATGATTCAATATTGTTAATGTACAATATAAGAAGAGAGGGATAAAACCACTTCTAAATATGTAGCTTCAGCAAGTAGCTTGGTGTGTTGTGAAAATGTCATAAGTTATATGCAGAGGGCTGCATATTTTATGAGAAATTCTGATCTGGATAATTTTTGGATGGACACACTAATCTTGAGACATCCCAGCCAGCATGTCTATGTGTCAAGCTTTAGTGCAGGGGTGGGCAGTGAGGGCCATTCCACTGCAGGTTTTCTGTTCCACCTAGTCTCTTCAGCAGGTGTTTTCATTGATTAGCAATCCTTGAAGCTGATAAGAGCAAACACCTGCTGAAGAAACTTGGTGGAACAGAAAACCTGCAGTGGAATGGCCCTCCATGGCACATGATTGCCCACCCCTGCTTTAGTGCAAGATAAACAAGCCAAGTTTCTGAACAAAATAAGGCAGCACCAGGATATGTACAGTGGGGTAAAAAAGTATTTAGTCAGCCACCAATTGTGCAAGTTCTCCCACTGAAAAGATGAGAGAGGTCTCCAATTTTCATCATAGGTATACCTCAACTATGAGAGACAAAATGAGAAAAAAAAATCCAGAAAATCACATTGAAGGATTTTTAATGAATTAATTGGTAAATTCCT
The DNA here is from genome assembly GCA_020510985.1 of Pholidichthys leucotaenia. NCBI lineage: Eukaryota > Metazoa > Chordata > Actinopteri > Cichliformes > Pholidichthyidae > Pholidichthys > Pholidichthys leucotaenia. The sequence goes on from CM035836.1 coordinate 263,131,370, forward strand.
CGGTAAAATAAGTATTTGGTCAAAAACAAAAGTTCATCTCAATACTTTGTTATATACCCTTTGTTGGCAATGACAGAGGTCAAACGTTTTCTGTAAGTTTTCACAAGGTTTTCACACACTGTTGCTGGTATTTTGGCCCATTCCTCCATGCAGATCTCCTCTAGAGCAGTGATGTTTTGGGGCTGTCGCTGGGCAACACAGACTTTCAACTCCCTCCAAAGATTTTCTATGGGGTTGAGATCTGGAGACTGGCTAGGCCACTCCAGGACCTTGAAATGCTTCTTACGAAGCCACTCCTTCATTGCCCGGGCGGTGTGTTTGGGATCATTGTCATGCTGAAAGACCCAGCCACGTTTCATCTTCAATGCCCTTGCTGGTGGAAGGAGGTTTTCACTCAAAATCTCACGATACATGGCCCCATTCATTCTTTCCTTTACACGGATCAGTCGTCCTGGTCCCTTTGCAGAAAAACAGCCCCAAAGTATGATGTTTCCACCCCCATGCTTCACAGTAGGTATGGTGTTCTTTCTCCTCCAAACACGACAAGTTGAGTTTTTACCAAAAAGTTCTATTTTGGTTTCATCTGACCATATGACATTCTCCCAATCCTCTTCTGGATCACCCAAATGCTCTCTAGCAAACTTCAGACGGGCTTGGACATGTACTGGCTTAAGCAGGGGGACACGTCTGGCACTGCAGGATTTGAGTCCCTGGCGGCATAGTGTGTTTCTGATGTAGCCTTTGTTACTTTGGTCCCAGCTCTCTGCAGGTCATTCACTAGGTCCCCCCATGTGGTTCTGGGATTTTTGCTCACCGTTCTCGTGATCATTTTGACCCCACGGGGTGAGATCTTGCGTGGAGCCCCAGATCGAGGGAGATTATTAGTGGTCTTGTATGTCTTCCATTTTGTAATAATTGCTCCCACAGTTGATTTCTTCACACCAAGCTGCTTAACTATTGCAGATTCAGTCTTCCCAGCCTGGTGCAGGTCTACAATTTTGTTTCTGGCGTCCTTTGACAGCTCTTTGGTTTTGGCCATAGTGGAGTTTGGAGTCTGACTGTTTGAGGTTGTGGACAGGTGTCTTTTATACTGATAGCGAGTTCAAACAGGTGCCATTAATACAGGTAACGAGTGGAGGACAGAGGAGCCTCTTAAAGAAGAAGTTACAGGTCTGTGAGAGCCAGAAATCTTGCTTGTTTGTAGGTGACCAAATATTTATTTTACTGAGGAATTTACCAATTAATTCATTAAAAATCCTTCAAAGTGATTTTCTGGATTTTTTTTTCTCATTTTGTCTCTCATAGTTGAGGTATACCTATGATGAAAATTGGAGACCTCTCTCATCTTTTAAGTGGGAGAACTTGCACAATTGGTGGCTGACTAAATACTTTTTTGCCCCACTGTATAATGTTCCTTCATGGTATGTGCTCGAATTAACAAGAAAACAGAATCAAGTGTTGAATTCATACTTATCTGAGACGATGGAGAAAGATCATATCCTTCATGATTGTAGGGACATGATTATGAAATTACAATGTAAAGAGGGAACAAGGCATAAGACTTATTGAGTTTTTGTCCTTGAATGTTTGTGGACTATATAACAAAGAGCTCTTAGGTTCCATCAGTATGGATTCTTGTTTTCGCACTGTGGCTTCTTTCTTACCAGCTCTTTGTCTGGGACATCAGCGCGGTCACGCTGGTAAGAATGCAGTACTGTATTCCAGAGACATGTTACTGCAGCTAAACATGGATAATCCAGTGTCTGTGTTTGAGTCTGTGCCACAACTGCTGGACTTTATTTTAAGAGACTTTCATGGACACAGCAATGAAAAGAGGAACAAGAGAAGGAAACGCGGAAAGCGTGGAGGCGTAAGATTAAACCTGAGGAGGCGTCAGCTTAACCGCATTCCTCTTCCTTCCATTATTCTGGGGAACGTACAATCCCTGAGAAATCAAGTGGATGAAATTCAAGGAACTGCTCTGATATCAGAAGGATTTCAAGAACTGCTGTGTCATGGCTTACACGGAGACGTGGCTTACGGATCATGACCGGGACCCGGACCTTTGTATTGACGGTTTTGGAGCCCCACTTCGCTTGGATCGGCAGGAAGAGGTAACGGGGAAACGTCAGGGAGGCAGCGTATGTTTGTATATTAATAAACAGTACTGTACATCTGTCATGGTCAAAGAGCGCATCTGTACACCAGATGTGGAGCTTCTGTCCATATCGCTACACCCCTTTTAGCTGCCTCGTGAGTTCCCCCAACTTTTCATAACGACTGTGTACATTCACCCGAGGGCGGATGCTGCCTCCACCTCCAGCACCATCTTTGATGTGGTACAGCAGTTGCAGTCGATTTCCTCAGAGGCTCCAAATTTTATCCTTGGGGACTTTAACCATGTGTCTTTAAAGAAGACACTTAAAAACTTTTATCAGTATGTCTCCTGCCCAACCAGGCGAGAAAAGACATTGGACTTGTGCTATGGATCTATCGAGGGAGCCTTTAAGTCTCTTCCCCTTCCTCCTTTAGGATCCTCAGATCACAACTGTGTACATTTTCTGCCCACATATAAAACTGCTCTCAGGAGAGAAAAGACGAAGACCAGGGACATGAAGGTCTGGACAGATGATTCAGTGCTCTGCCTCCAGGAATGTTTTAACTGTACAGACTGGGAGGTGTTCATACTGGCCTGTGGGGATGATTTGGACTCTTTGGTGGACGTGACATGCTCTTACATGGTTTTTTGCAGGGATATGATCGTTCCACATAAACGTGTCAAAATATATCCCAACAACAAGCCATGGGTTACTAAATCAGTTAAATCCTGCTTACAGAGGAAAGCACTTGCCTTTAAACAGGGGGTTGTTTCTGAGCTGCAGGTTGCCACAAAAGAGCTGAAGTCCGAAATTTTAAGAGCAAAACAGGATTGTAAATCAGAGTTGGAAAGCAAGATGACAGCAAAGAAGCTTGATTCAGCCTGGGCTAGTATGAAAACTATTGCAGGCCTTCACAGCACAGAGCGCAGTAATCATGTGTTTTTAGATGGTTTTAATTCAGACACAGAGCTGGCTAATGCTCTTAATTGTTTTTATGGTTGTTTTGATTCTTTTGATTTTAGCACAGAAACCCAAGATTTGAAGCAAAAACTCAAAGACAATCAATACTTTAATATTGAGGTGAAGGATGTTAAACGGGCGTTCTGTGCTGTAAAAGTGAACAAAAGTCAGGGCCCTGATAATATATGTGGGCGATTGGTAAAGTCCTGTGTGCATAAATTGAGTCCTGTATTTCACTACATTTTTAATAAGTCCTTACAGACACAACATGTGCCTAAGATCTGGAAAGATGCTGTGGTTGTCCCCATTCCAAAATCCAGCTGTCCTAAAACAGTAAATGATTTTAGACCAGTTGCCTTGACTTCAATTTTAATAAAAATTTTTGAAAAACTGGTCAGATTTGAGGTCCTAAAGCAGACTGAGCATGCATTGGATCCTCTGCAGTTTGCCTATAGGCCTCACAGAGGAGTGGAGGATGCCACTGTCACTCTGTTTAACATGCTTTTTAAACATCTGGATTTTAATGGGACACACGCCAGGCTTTTATTTGTGGACTTTTCTTCTGCTTTTAATACAATCCAACCTCATATTTTAGTTGAAAGGCTCCTGCAACAATTTGATTTGAGCAATAATCTGGTGGGTTGGATTCTGGATTTTTTAACCAACAAGACACAGAGAGTAAGGATCCATGGTACATTGTCTGACCTAAAGTGCTCTTCTACTGGCTCTCCTTAGGGGTGTGTGTTGTCACCACTACTCTTCATCCTGTACACAAACATGTGTCGGAGCAGACATGACAACAGACACATTATAAAGTATGCTGATGACTCAGTTATTGTCAGTCTCCTCCAGGATGGTGAGAGTGGCCACGGCCCAGTAGTTGATGATTTTGTTCACTGGTGTGAGGATTCCTACCTGCAGCTGAATACGACAAAAACTAAAGATATGATTATTGACTTTAGGAGGGAAAATCCCAGGAACGAAGTCACTGTACTAAAAGGCCAGACCACTGAATGTGTACAATCCTACAAATATCTTGGGACGATTATTGATAGTAATTTAAACTTTGAAGAGAACTGTGAAAGGGTGTGCAAAAAGGGTCACCAACATTTGCATTGCTGAAGGAAACTCGCACGCTTCCAAATTGACTGAACCATAATGACAATGTTTTATCGGGCTTTTATTGAATCTGTTTTATCCTTTTCTTTAGTGTCATGGTTTGGTCAGATAAAACTGAAACAGAAGAAATCCTTAGACCAGGTGGTGGTTAGATGGTCCAGTCGTTTGCTTGGTGAGTCACAGCTGAGCCTGACATCCCTGTACACCAGACAGGTACAGAGGATGGCTACCTCCATTTTGAATGATGACTCCCACCCTTTGCACTGCAACTTTCAGCTTCTTCCCTCCAGACGGAGGTTTGCTGTCCCAAAAAGTAAAACCCAGCGCTACAAAAACAGCTTTGTCCCTGCTGCTGTCAAAGAGTTGAACAAGATGTAGCAATATATTGCACATAATTTAGTTATTTATTTATTAATTTTTATTTTATATTTATTTGTTTTTGTAAGTTTTTTTTATTTGGGTTTTAAATCTTGTATTGGGTTTTAGACTTTTATTGAGTTTTTAATCTCTTTGACTTAGTTTTTAACTTTTTTAACATGACCCTTCTCTCTTATCTCTTTGTTTTTTCTCTTATCTCTTTGTCTTATGTCCCGATTGGTGGAGCCTTGAGTATTTTTATCATGTTTATAGTCAGCTTCATGTGTGCCTGTGTTTGTGTTTATGTTGAATGTAATTGTGGTTTGTAAATATGGATGTCACCTGACTGCAAAACAAATCTACCTATGGGTACAAATAAAGTAACCTGGACCTGAACCTGAGTCATTAACTCAGAAATGTCCAGTGATGTGCAGTCAGGTGAGGCAGGTGAGTCTCAAAATCAGTCAGATGCTGTGCAGTACTGTTGCCCCAACAGGAGGGGGTGTGCAGAGTCTTTTTTTTTTTAAAGGACATTTTTTTAACCAAGTCACAGCAATTTTTGTCCAGAAGGATAGGCAGATTTACTTCATTTACAAGTAAAGGTAAGACCATGCATGCATAGTAGTTGTAAATACTACTAATAATTTGCACTGAGTGTAAATTGTGGAGCTGCAATACACAGAGAGATATAGCTGTCTGAGCCATGATAATTTACATTATTCCTATAATAATGTAGGAATAATGTAGGAGAAGAAGAAGAAGAAGAAGAAGAAGAAGAAGAAGAAGAAGAAGAAGAATTATATAAAGTGGATGGATATACATTAATAAATACTATATACAATAATAAATACTACTAATAATTTGTACTGAGTGTAAATTGTGGAGCTGCAATACACAGAGAGATATAGCTGTCTGAGCCATGATAATTTACATTATTCCTATAATAATAAATATTGTGCCAAAAAACTTGTTTGTAAAATAACTTAATACATTATACTTTTGTAATCGAGGTTGTTTGCACAATGTTTATACTCAAGGAGAGTTATAAATTGAAAACATGCAGTTTTATTACTGCCTTTTCTGTGTGTGACCCTGAAAGCATCACAGCCTCACCAGAAATGAAACTCACCGCACATCAGTGGAAATGTATATCCATCCACTTTATATAATTCTTCTTCTTCTTCTTCTTCTTCTTCTTCTTCTTCTTCTTCTTCTTCTTCTTCTTCTTCTTCTTCTTCTTCTTCTTCTTCTTCTTCTTCTTCTTCTTCTTCTTCTTCTTCTTCTTCTTCTTCTTCTTCTTCCTGCTTGCTTTAGGGGTCTCAACAATGGATCATCTGCCTCCATCTCACCCAACCCCTTCATCTTCCTCTGTAACACCAACCATCTCCATGTCCTCCACTACATCCATGACTCATCTCACTGTCCTCATACATGTTCTGCACCACCCTCACATACTTCTCTGCCACTCCTGACTTCCTCATGCAGTACCACACTTCCTCTCTTGGCACCCTATCATCTGCTTTCTCTAGATCCACAAAGACACAGTGCAACTCCTTCTGACCTTCTCTATACTTCTCCATCAGCACTCTTAAAGCAAACATTGCATCTGTACTACTCTTTCTTGGCATGAAACCATACTGCTGCTCACTGATTGTCACCTCTCCTCTTAACCTGGCTTCAACAACTCTTTCCCATATCTTCATAGTGTGGCTGATCCATCCAGACCATAAACTGTGTACAGGATGATAAATAAGATGCTGTGCTAGCGTTTCTGTGCTAAAATCAAAAGAATCAAAACAACCATAAATTCCAAACCATAAATTGTCCTGATTGGTGGAGCCTTGAGTATTTTTATCATGTTTATAGTCAGCTTCATGTGTGCCTGTGTTTGTGTTTATGTTGAAGGTAATTGTGGTTTGTAAATATGGATGTCACCTGACTGCAAAACAAATCTACCTACGGGTACAAATAAAGTAACCTGAACCTGAACCTGAACCAGATCAACATTATGCCTCTGTAGTTACTACAGCTCTGAGCATCACCTTTGTTCGTTAAAATTGGTACCAAAACCCTTCATCTCCACTCCTCAGGCATCCTCTCACTCTCCAAGATTGTGTTAAACAATCTGGTTAAAAACTGAAAGGCCATCTTCTCCTAAACATCTCCATACCTCCACAGGTATGTCATCTGGACCAACTGCCTTTCCATTCTTCATCCTCTTCAAAGCCGCCCTCACTTCCGCCTCCTAATCCTCGGGACTTCTTTGTTCACCATCTTTCTTTCATCCATCCTCCTCTCTCTCTCATTTTCTTTATTCATCAGCTCTTTAAAGTACTCCTTCCACCTTCTCAACACACTCTCTATCATGGGGTACATGTTTGCAGACATGCCCCACTCTTTAAGTTATGTTTTCTTCCAGTTGTCAGTATGATTATCCTGCCCTCGCCTTTAATTTTTGATTCATTCATTGTATCATTATCACCCTTATCCTGTCATCCTGTGGTACTCATTGCAACAGTGCTCTGTTTATTTCAGCGCATTGTTATTGGTCCTTTGTTAATTCCTCACGGCTGCACCTGATTGTGTCTCTCTCCCTCTCACCCTCTCCTCCTCTCTTTCTTAATTAGTTTCAGCAATTTGTTATTGTCACTCATTAGTATCTGTGTATTTATGTTCCACTCAGCCTTCAGTTCGCTGTTGCATCAGAAACCCAGGTTGTGTTCCTCTCCCGCATTTTGTCCAGTTTGTGTTTATTCTGTAAGTCTGCCAGTGATTATCCAGTTTAGAGCTGCACCTTTTGTTAATAAACCCTGCTGAATCTCATCTCTGCATTTGGGCCCGTCCTTTGCTGCCTTCCCTGCAGCGGAACATGACAGTACAATGCGACCAGAAAAGTACACAACAAGATAACACCACCTGTGAAGGACTCAGCAGGCGGACATTGGTACCCCATGAGCCGGGGATGGGAGCTTTGCAACGCATTAATAGAAACAGATGGGCTTATTTCTTGTGCTCGTACATCTCTCACCCCAAAATCGTCTCTGTAGTACCTGGGGCTTGCGGAGGTGGCTGTTCATTGCCATCCATTGCTCGCGGAGCATGCTGAGGGGGTGGTAAGGATCATCCTGGTGACCGACCTGCAGCGTGAGAAATGGTGAGGAGTTCACCAAAGAAGTCGAAGTCTGTGTCTTCGGTACCTCCTGCTCCTCACCAATTGCCAGCTCCAGGCCCACCTCCACCTCCCAAGCAGCAGCCTTCTGCACCACGGATGCCTCAAGAGATTTCCACCGCCGAGAGGGAGCAATTTTAGGGATCAAAGCTGGCGTTCGGCAGTCCTGGATGAAAGGAAATCTCCAGGAGATGCCGCCCCTGTCAACGCTGTGCACCACCATCAGCCCTCTCTATGGCACACACACCAGGTTTACCTGTCATTAAGCCTGCAACCTTGCTTGAGAATAAGCCTGCAGCCTTGCCTGTGATTAAGCCTGCAATTCAGCCTGTGAAAAAGTCTGCAACCTCGCCCGTGATCATGCCTGCAGTGCTGGTTCTACCACTTTCTACATTGGTGCCCTTGCCCGCAGCTGTTTCCTCGTTGGGATCCCCAGGGGTGGCCTCAGAAGTGGCAGAGCAGGTCAGGCAAGTACCTTTTCCTTTTATTTCACCTATTGGAGAGGGGACTTGCCAGGTACTAGGTGGGGGTTCACAGCGGCAGTCACTAATCACTGTTGAGCCTCAGCCACCTGTCTCTGCTGCCATTTTTACTGGTATTTGCATGGTGCCCACTTGTATTTTTTCTTCTCCCTCCAAGGTGCATGCCACAGCTTCAGCTGACTCCGAGGTGTACACTCCTGCAGTGACTGTTTTGCCTCACGTGCACACTTTAGTGGAGACTGCTCTGCCTCACGTGCATACTTCTGCAGAGACTGCTCCTTTTGAGACATCATTCCAACGTTGGCTGTACTGGGGTTCTTGCCAGTGAGAGAGCAGGAGTTAAGACCAGTCCTCTTCTTTGTTCTCTTAATATGTTCTATGACACCGTTCTATGACACGGTGGTGGCATCAGCCATCACTTTTGGAGTGGTCTGCTGGGGCAGTGGCATTACAGCAGCCGATAGGAAGAGACTGAACAAACTGATCAAGAAAGCTAGCTCTGTCCTGGGGCAGCGCCTTGACCCAGTGGAGGAGATAGGAGAGAGAAGGATGGTGGCTAAACTGTCATCTCTGCTGGAGTCCGAGTTCCACCCTATGCAGGACATACTGAATGCACTGAGGAGCTCATTTAGCAGCAGACTACATCATCCTAGGTGCACAACTGACAGGTTTCGCAGGTTCTTCCTACCAACGGTTGTCAGACTGTACAACCTAAGCAGGGCTGCTCGCAGAGATAGCAAAAAGACGTGACAACCTAATAGTTTTGAATGCAAAAGACGCAATAGACTTACACAATGGTCCCCTCCGGCATACAACTAGGAAAATACCGGTCACTATAGAGGGTGAGAATATGTATGGGTACATAATCATACCATGTAGGATAACTAAGTAGACGGTTATGCTGTTTCATTCCATCTAGCAACAATGATCTGCACTGTGTGTATATATATATATATATATACTGTATATATATATATATATATATATATATATATATATATATATATATATATATATATATTTATATGTACATATGTATACTAGCTGCTCTTTTTTTTCTCTTGCCTTCTGATTGTTGCTCTGAGTGTTGCTATCCCTATGCTGTTGCAATCCTGGAATTTCCCCATTGTGGGACTAATAAAGGCTTATCTTATCTTATCTTATCTTATCTTATATCTATTTTAGAGAGGTCTTGTCTTACTCCTGGTGAGGAGACCAAGTTGCATCATCCATCTCCTTCTGAGCTATCCCCGCCAAACTCTTCTGCTGACTGTACTGACATGAATCCTGCTTCAACCTGTACCTCTTTTTCCCTGTCCGAGGTGGCGGTGTCGGAGGAGGATTCCTGGGCATCTGGGTCAGCTGCACCCCTGCGGTCTCAGCCTGAGGTCAGCATACCCCAGCCATCTCATTCGGGAATCAGCACAGTCAAACCATCAGTACATGAGGATGGCACGCTTTATTCATCTGATCCAGAGGTCAGCGCTCCCCAGCTGTCCCATCTAGAGGTCAGCACTCCCCAGCTGTCTTATCGAGAGGTCAGCGCTCCCCAGCCGTCTCATCCAGAGGTCAGTGCTCCCCAGCCGTCCCATCCAGAGGTCAGCGCTCCCCAGCCGTCCCATCTAGAGGTCAGTGCTCCCCAGCCGTCCCATCCAGAGGTCAGCGCTCCCCAGCTGTCCCATCTAGAGGTCAGCACTCCCCAGTTGTCTTATCGAGAGGTCAGCGCTCCCCAGCCATCTCATCCAGAGCTCAGCGCTCCCCAGCCGTCCCATCCAGAGGTCAGCGCTCCCCAGCCGTCTCATTCAGAGGTCAGCGCTCCCCAGCCGTCCCATCCAGAGGTCAGTGCTCCTCAGCCGTCCCATCCAGAGGTCAGCGCTCCCCAGCTGTCCCATCTAGAGGTCAGCGCTCCCCAGCCGTCTCATCCAGAGGTCAGCGCTCCCCAGCCGCCCCATCTAGAGATCAGCGCTCCCCAGCCGTCCCATCCAGAGGTCAGCGCTCCCCAGCCGTCCCATCCAGAGGTCAGTGCTCCCCAGCTGTCCCATCCAGAGGTCAGCGCTCCCCAGCTGTCCCATCTAGAGGTCAGCACTCCCCAGCTGTCCCATCCAGAGGTCAGCGCTCCCCAGCTGTCCCATCTAGAGGTCAGCACTCCCCAGCTGTCTTATCGAGAGGTCAGCGCTCCCCAGCCGTCTCATCCAGAGGTCAGCGCTCCCCAGCCGTCCCATCCAGAGGTCAGCGCTCCCCAGCCGTCTCATTCAGAGGTCAGCGCTCCCCAGCTGTCCCATCTAGAGGTCAGCGCTCCCCAGCCGTCCCATCCAGAGGTCAGCGCTCCCCAGCCGTCCCATCCAGAGGTCAGCGCTCCCCAGCTGTCCCATCTAGAGGTCAGCGCTCCCCAGCCGTCCCATCCAGAGGTCAGCGCTCCCCAGCTGTCCCATCTAGAGGTCAGTGCTCCTCAGCCGTCCCATCCAGAGGTCAGCGCTCCCCAGCTGTCCCATCCAGAGGTCAGTGCTCCTCAGCTGTCCCATCCAGAGGTCAGCGCTCCCCAGCTGTCCCATCTAGAGGTCAGTGCTCCCCAGCTGTCTCATCTAGAGGTCAGCACTCCCCAGCTGTCTTATTGAGAGGTCAGCACTCCCCAGCTGTCTTATCGAGAGGTCAGCGCTCCCCAGCTGTCCCATCTAGAGGTCAGCACTCCCCAGCTGTCTTATCGAGAGGTCAGCGCTCCCCAGCTGTCCCATCCAGAGGTCAGGGCTCCCCAGCTGTCTCATCTAGAGGTCAGCGCTCCCCAGTCATCCCATCCGGAGGCCAGCGTGCACAAATCATTGGTTTCTGGGGTTGGCGCGCCTCAGTCATCAGCTTTAGAGCAAGAGGCTCTCATGTTATTTTCACCAAAGCTTAAAGCTCCTGTGTCATTTCCTGACTTAACAGTTTTCATGTTGTCACCTCCTGAGTTTAAGAGTTCTTTGTTATCAGCTCCTCAGTCTAAAGTTTGATGTCATTTTCTCCTGAGTATGATGCTCGTGTGTTATTTTCAAAGCAAGGAACTCCTGTGTTATGTTCAGATCAAAAGCCTCATATGTTGTTTCTGTCTGGTGGCCCATGGACTTTGGTAGACCACCCGACATGCCGTGTTCATCGGTCTGGTGGTTCTTGAACAGAGGTAGACCATCTGACTTGCGCTGTGCGCTGGTTTGGGGACCCATGGACTTGGGTAGGCCCCTGACCTGCTTTGCTCTCCGGTCCGGTGGTCCTGGGACTCTGGAAGACCTCCTGACCCGTTTTGGACTTTGCTGTTGGGGGGGGGGCAGTTTGTTTCTGCCCACCTGGCCTTTTCCCCCACTACCCACCCTGTGATGGGTTTGGGTATTCTTTTATTTTTTTTTTAACTTGTGGGTATTAACTTAGGGGCGTCTGGAATCTGCCCTTAAGGTGGGTGGGGCACAATCATGGAGGGACATGTTTACTAACATGCTCCATTCTTTTAGTCATGTTTTTTCCAGTTGTCCATATGATTATTCTGTCCTCGCCTTTAGGTTTTGGTTCATTCATTGTATCATTATCACCCTTATCCTGTCATCCTGTGGTACTCATTGCAACAGTGCTCTGTTTATTTCAGCGTATTGTTATTGGTCCTTTGTTAATTCCTCACGGCTGCACCTGATTGTGTCTCTCTCCCTCTCACCCTCTCCTCCTCTCTTTCTTAATTAGTTTCAGCCATTTGTTATTGTCACTTATTAGTATCTGTGTATTTATGTTCCACGCAGTCTTCAGTTCGCTGTCATGTCAGAAACCCAGGTTGTGTTCCTTTCCTGCATTTTGTCCGGTTTGTGTTTATTCTGTAAGTCTGCCAGCGATTATCCAGTTTAGAGCTGTACCTTTTGTTAATAAACCCTGCTGAATCTCATCTCTGCATTTGGGCCCGTCCTTTGCTGCCTTCCCTGCAGCGGAACATGACACTCTCATCATTTGTTAGTAAATTACCATTTCTGTCCTTAATCAACCTAACCTGATGTATGTCCTTTGCAGCTTGATTGCTCTGTCAAACCAACCAATACAAGTCCTTTTCTCCTTCCTTAGTGTCCAGCCTCTCATACAACTCACTATATGCCTTTTCCTTTGCCTTTGCCACCGCTCTCTTTGCCATGCGCCTAGATTCCAAATACTCCTGTCTACTTTCTTCATCACCTTGACTATCCCACTTTTTTTTGCCAACCTCTTCCTTTGAATACTTTCCTGTACCTCCTCATTCCACCAAGTCTCCTTGTCTTCCTTCCTCTGTCCACTCGATACACCACATATCTTTCTACCCGTTTCCCTCAATAATTTTGCTGTACTTTCCCAGTCATCTGGTAATTCTTCCCTCCCAGTTAGAGCCCGTATCAACGCCTTCCTGAACTCTGTGTGACCTTCTGCCTTCTGTAACTTCCCCCACTTAAACTTTGGCTCTGCCTTCACTGTTTTCCTCCTCTTGCTTTGCAAAGTCATCCTACAGACTACCAGCCAATGCTGTCTAGCCACATTCTCCCCTGCTACCACCTTGCAATTTCCTATCTCGTTCAGATTTCTCCTTCTGCATAAGATGTAGTCCACCTTTGTGCACCTTCCTCCACTCTTGTAAGTCACTCTATGTTCCTCTCTCTTCTTGAGGTATGTGTTCACCACAGCCATTTCCATCCTTTTAGCAAAATCCACAATCATCTGTCCTTCTACATTTCTTTCCTTAAGACCATACCTACCCAGGACCTCCTCATTACCTCTGTTCCCTTCACCTACATGTCCATTAAAGTCTGTTCCTGTCACCCCCCCCCTCCCGGCAACACTCTCTGCCACTTCAGCCAACTTACTCCAGAAGTCCTCTTTCTCTTTGTTGAGCTCTAAGTCACTGGACTTTATGTGTGTGGATGTATTTTTCCATTCTCATTTTTTTTTTACTTATTTAGTCAAAAGATTTTTATTAGAATAAGTATAGTTGTGATTTTTAGGTGGCACTCATGTAGGCAGTGTTCAGTTGGACAGGTGTGGCAGCAGCTCAGTCTCCTGGCAGGCAGGTCGAAAGAGTGTTGATTAGGAAGCCAGGTGTGTGGGTCTTTGGTTTGTTTCAGCATGGCTTCTGGGGTTATGTGTTTCAATGTATAGATGTCCTTGGAGACTCTCTTGGTATGTATAATTGTAATAATTTGATTAACTGGGAATTATCAGTAGTGATGGTGAAACTGAGACCTTATAAAACAATGAACAACTTTGAGACAATTGCTTCATAGCCGACACAGTGTTATGAAACATTTAATAAAGAGTGCCATCTGCTGACTGAGTGTCAGAACTGCATCTGAGTGGGAGACCTGAAAAAGTCTCAATACTCTATATTAGAGGTTGCGCTACACTTTTTTGTTATCTGTCAGACAGGCTTGTAAAAATTCTGTCAATCTGTTGTCTATCATTTTAATTGACTTTAATTAGATCACCCTCCATGTAATCTGTGAAATGATAGATGGCTTTCAGAATTTTTAGTCATTGCTGGAAAAATTCTATCGAAGGACAATTTTCAGTGAACAAAACCTCTGATATACAGTCATGTGAAGAAAATTAGGATACCCCACTAAACATTCAGTTCTTTATTAAAAAATGTTCACATGTCTATGTCTAACCTTGTTTTTGATTTTATTTGCATTTTTTAACATTTATTTTAGCCATTTGAAGTGGGAATGAAAGTGGGGGTGTCGTAAAAAGATGGGGGTATCCTAACCTATTCTTCACTATCTGTTTAGAATCATATTTTACAGAAAAATTGAAAAAAGTCTTTAATTCATTTTTAATTGTTTAGTTGTATTACATGAATCTCCTAGTATTTTAAACACATATTAAATAGCCATATGTCCAAATATGTTAAAAAAAACTACACAGGCTTATACAGGGTATCCTGATTTTTTCACATGACTGTGTGTGTGTATATATATATATATATATATATATATATATATATATATATATATATATATATATACATACAGTATATACACTACCGTTCAAAAGTTTGGGGTCACTTAGAAATTTCCTTATTTTTGAAAGAAAAACACTTTTTTTCAATGAAGATAACTTTAAACAAATCAGAAATACACTCTATACATTGCTAATGTGGTAAATGACTATTCTAGCTGCAAATGTCTGGTTTTTGGTGCAATATCTACATAGGTGTATAGAGGCCCATTTCCAGCAACTATCACTCCAGTGTTCTAATCGTACAATGTGTTTGCTCATTGTGTCAGAAGGCTAATGGATGATTAGAAAACCCTTGTGCAATCATGTTAGGTCTGCAATGCTATAATTGCTGCAAATGGAGGATTCTTTGACGAAAGCAAAGTTTGAAGGAAAAAATTATTATTTCAAATACAAATCATTATTTCTAACCTTGTCAATGTCTTGACTATATTTTCTATTCATTTTACAACTCATGGTGGTAAATAAGTGTGACTTTTCATGGAAAACACAAAATAATTGTCTGGGTGACCCCAAACTTTTGAACGGTAGTGTATGTATCGACATGGACAAAATTGTTGGTACCCCTCTGTTAATGAAAGAAAAACCCACAATAGTCACAGAAATAACTTGAATCTGACAAAAGTGGTAATAAATACAAATTCTATGAAAATTAACCAATGAAAATCAGACAATGCTTTTGAATTGTGGTTCAATAGAATTATTTTAAAAAACAAACTCATGAAACAGGCCTGGACAAAAATGATGGTACCCTTAACTTAATATTTTGTTGCACAACCTTTTGAGGCAATCACTGCAATCAAACAATTTCTGTAATTGTCAGTGAGACTTCTGCACCTCTCAGCAGGTATTTTGGCCCACTCCTCATGAGCAAACTGCTCCAGTTGTCTCAGGTTTGAAGGGTGCCTTCTCCAGACGGCATGTTTCAGCTCCTTCCACAGATGTTCAATAGGATTTAGATCAGGGCTCATAGAAGGCCACTTTAGAATAGTCCAGTGTTTCGCTCTTAGCCATTCTTGGGTGTTTTTAGCTGTGTGTTTTGGGTCATTATCCTGTTGCAAGACCCATGACCTGCGACTGAGACCAAGCTGTCTGACACTGGGCAGCACATTTCTCTCTAGAATACCTTGATAGTCTTGAGATTTCATTGTACCCTGCACAGATTCAAGACACCCTGTGCCAGATGCAGCAAAGCAGCTCCAGAACATAACAGAACCTCCTCCATGTTTCACAGTAGGGACAGTGTTCTTTTCTTGGTATGCTTCATTTTTGCGTCTGTGAACGTAGAGCCGATGTGCCTTGCCAAAAAGTTCCAGTTTTGTCTCGTCTGTCCATAGGACATTCTCCCAGAAGCTTTGTGGCTTGTCAACATGCAGTTTGGCAAATTCCAGTCTGGCTTTTTTATGATTTGTTTTCAACAGTGGTGTCCTCCTTGGTCGTCTCCCATGAAGTCCACTTTGGCTCAAACAACGACGGATGGTGCGATCTGACACTGATGTACCTTGACCTTGGAGTTCACCATGAATGTGTTTAGAGGTTGTTCTGGGTTCTTTTGTTACCATTCTTCATCAAGATTCCTCCTGTGGCCACGTCCAGAGAGGTTGGCTACAGTCCCGTGGTTCTTAAATTTCTGAAGAATATGTGCAACTGTAGTCACAGGAACATCAAGCTGCTTGGAGATGGTCTTATAGCCTTTACCTTTAACATGCTTGTCTATAATTTTCTTTCTAATCTCCTGAGACAACTCTCTCCTTTGCTTCCTCTGGTCCATGTTTAGTGTGGTACACACCATGTCACCAAACAGCACAGTGACTACTTGTCACCCTTTAAATAGGCCGACTGACTGATTACAAGTTTGTAGACACCTGTGATGTTAATTAGAGGACACGTCTTGGTTGAACACGTCCCTATGGTCACATTATTTTCAATCTTTTCTAGGGGTACCATCATTTTTGTCCAGGCCTGTTTCATGAGTTTGTTTTTTAAAATAATTCTGTTGAACCACAATTCAAAAGCATTGTCTGATTTTCATTGGTTAATTTTCATAGAATTTTTATTTATTACCACTTTTGTCAGATTCAAGTTATTTCTGTGACCATTGTGGGTTTTTCTTTCATTAACAGAGGGGTACCAACAATTTTGTCCACATCTGTATATATAATATCAGAGGTTTTGTTCACTGAAAATTGTTGAAGGATAATTTTCAGTGAACGAAACCTCTGAGATATACAGTGGATATTAAAAGTCTACACATCCCTGTTCAAATGCCAGGTTTTTGTGATGTAAAAAAATGAGACCAAGCTAAATCATTTCAAAACTTTTTCCACCATTGATGTGATCTATAACCTGTACAACCCAATCGAAAAACAAACTGAAATCTTTTAAGGGGAAAAATAATAAAAAAAAATACAATAACGTGGTTGCATAAATGTGCACACCCTCTTATAATTAAGCTCTAAGAATTAAACAGTCACATTCAAACTCATGCTAATGGGAGTCAGCACACACCTGCCACCATTTAAAAGGAACTCCGATTATATTGGCATGTTAGCTCTATATGCTTTATTTTGACGTTAGTAACATAATATAATTTTTTCGAAAATAATTCCCAGTTTTATATTTTTTTAAAAAACTTTATTACGATGTAAATCGCCATTTTTGTTTACGTCACAATGCATTCTGGGTAGTGACGTAGAATGGGGGTGCCTGGTAGCAGCAGCGGTCTGTAAACAGCGGTGAGCTCTTCTGTTCAGCCTTTTCAGTTCGAACCAGTGCGAAGCCAAAGCAATAAAGACAATGACCAAGACACACAAAGTGAAAATGGACTTGAGAATGAAGACAGCAGCCGCGAGGAAGCTAGAGCTGGTCATGTTGGATGGTGTTTTTGTGGCAAATGTTCCCCAGTGCCGACGGAGAAGGAGAGCATCTGTTGCAAAGAGCTCCACTTCATTTCTGCCGCTGTCCATGGTACCTGATGCTATAAATTTATCTTGTTCAGTCTATTTAAGAGTAAAGTGGTGTAACAGGATGCATGCCTGCTTTACAGATCTGTCCTGTATCACAGCACATCAAAGCTTTGATGCCGTTTGCATTAATCCTGATGTCTTATGGGCTGCGCTGGTTAGCCTTCACGACCGGTACAGTACTGCTCTGCTCAACAGAGGCCAGATCACCAACAGGCAAGTCATGTGTTTACCTAGTGACAAAATAGCTTTACCAAAATAATACAAAGCTGGCAGCTGGGCTGGTGGCTAATGTTGTAGGACAGGGGTTCTCAATCCTGGTCCTGGAGGACCCCTATCCTGCATGTTTTAGATGTGTCCCTCTTCCAACACACCTGATTCAAATGATCAGGATCGTTATCGGGCTTCTGCAGCGCTTGATGATGAGCTTTCAAAAAAATTATAGTTATGTTATTAACATCAAAATAAAGCATATAGAGCTAACATGCCAATATAATCGGAGTTCCTTTTAAAGTGCCTCTGATTAACCCCAAATAAAGTTCAGCTGTTCTAGGAGGCTTTTCCTGACATTTTCATAGTCACATCTTACAGCACAAGCCATGGTCCACAGAGAGCTTCCAAAGCATCAGAGGGATCTCATTGTTCAAAGGTATCAGTCAGGAGAAGGGTGCAAAAGAATTTCCAAGGCATTAAATCTACCATGGAACACAGTGAAGACGGTCATCATTAAGTGGAGAAAATATGGCACAGCAGTGACATTACCAAGAACTGGACGTCCCTTCAAAACTGATGAAAAGACGAGAAGAAAACTGGTCAGGGAGGCTGCCAAGAGGCCGTCAACAACACTGAAGGAGCTGCAGGAATTTCTGGCAAGTACTGGCTGTTTAGTACATGTGACAACAATCTCCCATCTAGGGTGGCAAGACGGAAGCCTTATCTTACGAAGAAAAACATCCAAGCCTGGCTACGTTTTGGAAAAACACATTTGAATGCTTCTAAACACATGTGGGAAAATGTGTTATGGTCTGACGAAACCAAGGTTGAACTTTTTTGCCATAATTCCAAAAAGTATATTTGGCGCAAACGCAACACTGTTCATCACCTTAAGAACACATACCTGCACCTTGCTGGTGCTTCTGCAACTGGGGAGTGTTATTAAATGGGGAGTGTTTAAAGATTTTTATTGAAAAAGAAGCATTTCATCAGTGTGTGGTTTCAGTCTGCTCCTCTTGTGGCTTACTACCTCTCCAGCTTTGGAGAAGACCCTCTCACATAGCACTGATGTTGCTGGCATGTGGAGACACTTTTTTGCCCTCTTGTAAAGGTTTGGGTTTATGGTTTTGTGTGTTGCAAAGTAACAGACAGGGTCTTCTCCTCTGGAGAGGTAGGGCTCAGTCAAAAAAAAAAAAAGAACTTCCACTGTGGCATCTGCTGTTGCACTTTGAGAGTGCTGTGTTTCACCTAAACAAAAAGAAAAACAAATATAATTGGCAATCATTTATAATTAGAAAATGAGGCTTAAAGTTATAATGTCATACAAACCAACTCTGTTATCCAAAAGTTCCCACAAGTTGTCTTCTGCTGAAGGCCCAGGTTCTTCCTCCACTGCTGACTGATGGAGTTGAGAACATTTTAATACATGTGGCTAGAGAGGTTTGGAAAACACAATAATAATATGGAATAATAAATGGTACACTACCTAATGCAGCATCTGTGTTTGAGTCCATGCCGCAACTGCCGGACTTTATTTTAAGAGATTTTCAGTTACACAGCGATGAAAAGAGAGACAAGAGGAGGAAACGCGGAAAGCGTGGAGGTGTAAGATTAAACCTGAGGAGGTATCACCTTAACCACATTCCTCTTCCTTCCATTATTATGGGGATGGCTTACGGCGCACGACCGGGACCCGGACCTATGGATTGACGGCTTTGGAGCCCCACTTCGCTCGGATCGGCAGGAAGAGGTAACGGGGAAATGTCAGGGGGGCGGCGTATGTTTATACATTAATAAACAGTACTGTACATCTGTCACAGTCAGAGAGCGCATCTGTACACCAGATGTGGAGCTTCTGTCCGTGTCACTTATGCCCCTTTTATCTACCCCGCGAGTTCCCCCAACTTTTCATAACGACTGTGTACATCCACCCGAGAGCGGATGCTGACTCCGCCTCCAGCACCGTCTTTGATGTGGTACAGTGATTACAGTCGATTTCCCCAGAGGCTCCAAATTTTATCCTTGGGGATTTTAATCATGTGTCTTTCAAGAAGACACTTAAAAACTTTTATCAGTACGTCTCCTGCCCAACCAGGCAAAAAAAAAAGACATTGGACCTGTGCTATGGATCTATAGAGAGGGCCTATAAATCTATTCCCCTTCCTCCTTTAGGATCCTCAGATCACAACTGTGTACATTTTCTGCCCACATATAAAACTGCTCTCAGAAGAGGCAAGGTGAAGATCAGAGACATAAATGTGTGGACAGAGGATTCAGTGCACTGCCTCCAGGGATGCTTTAACTGTACGGACTGGGAGGTGTTCACACTGTCCTGCGGAGAAGATTTGGACTCTTTAGTGGACGTGACATGCTCATACATGGTTTTCTGTAGAGATATGATTGTTCCACGTAAACGTGTCAAAATATATCCCAACAACAAGCCATGGGTTACTAAATCAGTTAAATCCTGCTTACAGAGGAAAGCACTTGCCTTTAAACAGGGGTCTGTTTCTGAGCTACAGGTTGCCACAAAAGAGCTGAAGGCTGAAATTTTAAGAACAAAACAGAATTATAAATCAGAGTTGGAAAGCAAGATGGCAACAAAGAAACTTGGTTCAGCCTGGGCCAGTATGAAAACTATTGCAGGCCTTCAGAGTACAGAGCGCAGTAATCGTGTGTTTTTAGATGGTTTTAGTTCAGACACAGAGCTGGCTAATGCTCTTAATGGTTTTTATGGTTGTTTTGATTCCTTTGATTTTAGCACAGAAACCCAAGGTTTGAAACAGAAACTCAAAGACAATCAGCACTTTAATATTGAGGTGCAGGATATTAAAAGGGAGTTCTGTGCTGTAAAAGTGAACAAAAGTCAGGGCCCTGATAATATATGTGGGCGCTTGGTAAAGTCCTGTGCACATGAGCTGAGTCCTGTATTTTACTACATTTTCAATAAGTCCTTACAGACACAACATATGCCCAAGATCTGGAAAGATGCCGTGGTTGTTCCCGTTCCAAAATCCAGCTGTCCTAAAACGGTAAATGATTTTAGACCAGTTGCTTTGACTTCAATTTTAATGAAAATTTTTGAAAAACTGGTCAGATGTGAGGTCCTAAAGCAGACTGAACATGCATTGGATCCTCTGCAGTTTGCCTATAGGCCTCACAAAGGAGTGGAGGATGCCACTGTCACTCTGTTTAACCTGCTTTTTAAACATCTGGATTTTAATGGGACACAAGCCAGGCTTTTATTTGTGGACTTTTCTTTCGCCTTTAATACAATCCAACCTCATATTTTAGTTGAAAGGCTCCTGCAACAATTTGATTTGAGCAATAATCTGGTGGGTTGGATTCTGGATTTTTTAACCAACAGGACGCAGAGAGTAAGGGTCAATGGTACATTGTCTGACCAAAATTGTTCTTCTACTGGCTCTCCTTAGGGGTGTGTGTTGTCACCACTACTCTTCATCCTGTACACAAACATGTGTCGGAGCAGACATGACAACAGACACATTATAAAGTATGCTGATGATTCAGTTGTTGTCAGTCTCCTCCAGGATGGTGAGAGTGGCCACGGCCCAGTAGTTGATGATTTTGTTCACTGGTGTGAGGATTCCTACCTGCAGCTGAATACGACAAAAACTAAAGATATGATTATTGACTTTAGGAGGAAAAATCCCAGGCACGAAGTCACTGTACAAAAAGGCCAGACCACTGAATGTGTACAATCCTACAAATATCTTGGGACGATTATTGATAGTAATTTAAACTTTGAAGAGAACTGTGAAAGGGTGTGCAAAAAGGGTCAGCAACATTTGCATTGCTTGAGAAAACTTGCACGCTTCCAAGTTGACCGGACCATAATGACAATGTTTTATCGGGCTTTTATTGAATCTGTTTTATCCTTTTCTTTAGTGTCATGGTTTGGTCAGATAAAACTGAAACAGAGGAAATCCTTGGATCAGGTAGTTAGATGGTCCAGTCGTTTGCTTGGTGAGCCACAGCTGAGCCTGACATCCCTGTACACCAGACAAGTACAGAGGATGGCTACCTCCATTTTAAATGATGACTCCCACCCTTTGCACTGCAACTTTCAGCTTCTTTCTTCAAGACGGAGGTTTGCTGTCCCAAAAAGTAAAACCCAGCGCTACAAAAACAGCTTTGTTCCTGCTGCTGTCAAAGAGTTGAACAAGATGTAACAATATATTGCACATAATTTAGTTACCTATTTATTAATTTTATTTTGTATTTACTTATTTTTGTAGGTTTTTTATTTGGGTTCTAAATGTTTTATTGGGTTTTAGACTTTTGAGTTTTTAACCTCTTTGACTAGTCTTTAACTTTTTACTATGACCCTTCTCTCTTATCTCTGGTTTTTCTCTTATCTCTTTGTCTTTTTATACCCTGATTGGTGGAGCCTTGAGTATTTTCATCATGTTTATAGTCAGCTTCATGTGTGCCTGTGTTTGTGTCTATGTTGAATGTAATTGTGGCTTGTAAATATGGATGTCACCAGACTGCAAAACAAATCTACCTACGGGTACAAATAAAGTAACCTGAACCTGAACCTGAACCTACCTGTTATGTTGATGGCACTGTTCTCTCCATTATTGTGGCTTCAGCACATTCAGCAGTCAGTTTGGACATGACCTCTTGTGCACGTGTTTCATTGTCAGAACCTAATGTTTTAAATCATGGGTCCAAAAATGAGGTTGTCCTCCATGTCCCTCCTTTACTACACTTTCAGTCAGTCAGTCACTCACTGACTCAGTCAGTCAGTCAGTCAGTCAGTCAGTCAGTCACTCACTCACTCACTCACTCACAAAAACACACCTTACACTCTCAAAAAATGACGCTCAACCACACTAACAACTCTCCTATCTACAGTGCATCTACAAAGTCTTCACAGTGCTTCATTTTTTCCACATTTTATTATGTTACAGCCTTATTCCAAAAGGGATTAAATTCTTTTTTTCCTCAAAATTCTACGCACAATACCCCATAACGACAACCTGAAAAAAGTTTTTTTTGAGATGTTTGCAAATTTATTAAAAATAAACTGTAAACATTACTGTACATAAGTATTCACAGCCTTTGCTCAATACTTTGTTGATGCACCTTTGGCAGTAATTACAGCCTCAAGTCTTTTGAATATGATGCCACAAGCTTGGCACACCTATCTTTGGGCAGTTTGGCCCATTCCTCTTTGCAGCACCTCTCAAGCTCCATCAGGTTGGATAGGAAGCGTCGCTGCACAGCCATTTTCAGATCTCTCCAGAGATATTCAATTGGATTCAAGTTTGGGCTCTGGCTGGACCACTCAAGAACATTCACAGAGTTGTCCTGAAGCCACTCCTTTCATATCTTGCCTGTGTGCTTAGGGTCGTTGTCCTGCTGGAAGATGAACTGTCATCCCAGTCTGAGGTCAAGAGTGCTCTGGGGCAGGCTTTCATCCAGGAAGTCTCTGTACGTTGCTGTATTCATCTTTCCCTCTATCCTGACTAGTCTCCCAGTTCCTACCACTGAAAAACATCCCCACAGCATGATGCTGCCACCACCATTGGCATGATTATGAGCAGTGCTTGGTTTCCTCCAAACATGACACCTGGCATTCACGCCAAAGTGTTCAATCTTTGTCTCATCAGACCAAAAAATGTTGTTTCTTATGATCTGAGAGTCCTTGAAGTGTCTTTTGGTAAACTCCAGGTGGGCTGCCATGTGCCTTTTATTAAGCAGTGGCTTCTGTCTGGCCACTCTACCATACAGGCCTGATTTGTAGATTGCTGCAGAGATGGTTGTACTTCTGGAAGGTTCTCCTGCCTCCACAGAGAAAAGCTGGAGCTCTGACAGAGTGACCATCGGGTTCTTGGTCACCTCCCTGAATGAGACCCTTCTCCCCCGATCACTCCATTTAGACGGCTGGCTAGCTCTAGGAAGAGTCTTGGTGGTTCCAAACTTCTTCCATTTATGGATGATGGAGGCCACTGTGTTCTTTGGGACCTTCAAAGCAGCAGAAATGTTTCTGTACCCTTCCCCAGATTTGTACCTCAAGACAATCCTGTATCAGAGGTCTACAGACAATTCCTTTGACTTCATGCTTGGTTTGTGCTCTGACATGCACTGTCAACTGTGGGACCTTCTATAGACAGGTGTGTGCCTTTCCAAATCATGGCCAATCAACTGAATTTACCACAGTTGGACTCCAATTAAGCTGTAGAAACATCTCAAGGATGATCCATGGAAACAGGAAGCATCTGAGCTCAGTTTTGAGCTTCATGGCAAAGGCTGTAAAGACTTATGTACATGTGATTTCTTAGTTTTTTATTTTTAATAAATTTGCAAAAAAATCTCAAAAATACTTTTTTCACATTGTCATTATGGGGTATTGTGTGCAGAATTTTGAGTAAAAGATGAATTTAATCCCTTTTGTAATCAGGCTGTAACATAACAAAATGTGAAAAAAATGCTGTGAATACTTTCCGGATGCTGTCTATCATCCGGAAAGCATCTCTAGTGTGTTTGTGTGAATGAGTGTGTATGCATGTATTTCTGTGTAATATTTAGTAAATGGAATGTGTTTTTGTTTAATGTTACTGAACTTAAACCCAATTCTAACTTGTGTAATACTCTCCCTGACTTATATTCAAATGCCCAACCCTCTCAAACTTCCCATGAGCCCTCGAGTCTTCTTCTTCTTTGGGTTTTAACGACAGCTTGCATCTAAATTGTACTACTGTCAAGAGCCATTGAGTCACATGATGTGACCGAAATAACGAGGCCTTGCTTGCTATGGTCACGTGACTGTGGGCGTGCTGAAACAGCACTCGACATGCAGCTCACAACACTTCCGCTTTATATTGCTCGAATCAGAGTCGAGTGGGCAGTGTCAAGCGTAACATCACTAATTATCAGTTGTGTGGTAATAAATCTTTAATTATTGGGGATGGTTTCTGCAGATGACATGCCTAATTACTTAACTGACTAATTGTTTGTGGATATTTTGTGTTGTGTGTTTTTGGTCATCTGGCTGGATAATTGGCTGTTTTCTTAATCTTGCCATAATTTAGAAATGTAAAAGCATAATGTGGATGTTATGTTAGTAGGTGTAGTAGTAAAATGAAGTTGAGTTTATTTTGTCAAAGTAAACTGGGGTTGTTGCCATTTTGGTTATGAGTGGGTTAATTTTGGTATAGAAGTATGGGAAATTTTATTTAAAAATGGTATTAAAACCTTTGCTACAATAAATAGGTTAAAATTGTAATAAATACATTAAAATATTACAATCCATCCATCCATCCATTTTCTACTGCTTTTCGGGAGGTCTGGGTCATGGAGACAGCAGTTCAAGCAGAGAAGCCCAGACTTCCCTCTCCCCAGCCACCTGCTCCAGCAATTCAGAGAGGACACCAAGGCGTTCCCAGATCAGCTGGAAGACGTAGTCTCTCCAGCGAGTCCTGGGTCTGCCCCGGGGTGTACTCCCAGTGGGACGTGCCCAGAACACCTCAAGTGGGAGGCGTCCAGGAAGCATCCTGATCAGATGCCCAAACCACCTCAACTGTCTCTTTCAATGTGGCGGAGCAGCGGTTCTACTCTGAACCTCTCTCCGTTGACTGAGCTCCTCACCCTATCTCTGAGGGTGAGTCCAGCAATCCTACGGAGAAAGCTCATTTCAGCTGCTTGTATTTGCAATCTCGTTCTTTCGGTCATTACCCAAAGCTCATGACCATAGGTGAGGGTAGGAACGTAGATTGACTGGTAAATCGACAGCTTTGCCTTAGAGCTCAGCTCCCTCTTCACTACAACCGACTGGTACAACGTCCGCATCACTGCAGATGCTGCTCCAATCCATCTGCCAATCTCTCTCTCCATTCTCCCCTCACTTGTGAATAAGACCCCAAGATACTTAAACTTCTCCACTTGGGGCAGGAGCTTGTCCCCAACCTGGAGAGGACAACCCACCTTTTTCCAACTGAGGACCATGGACTCGGACTTGGAGGTACTGATTCTCATCCCAGCCACTTCACACTCAGTAGCAAACTGTCCCAGCAAGACTTTTAGGTCATTGCTGGATGAAGCCAGCAGGACAACATCATCTGCAAATATTGCATTCATAGAAGCCAAAGATGGTCATGTATTTGATTGATATAACTTGAAGGTGGTTAAAATAAGAATGAATTGTTGTGTCTGAATGAACTGATTTCACTGACATGATTTTCTTTTCTTGTAAAAGTTCTCAACGTATTTCCAACCTTATTTCAGGCACTCAGTCTGATTCTTTTTTTCATTAATAAGGAATAAAATAAAGAAGAAAAAAGAGTGGTCTTATCCAGCGTTCTCTATTGACAGCTAGGCCGAGCTGAGTTTAGGCAGACATTGAAGCTAAAAACCCAAATAACTCGACGCTCTTCTTCCTGACATCCAACTTGTGGGGCATACGCACTGACAATATTCAACATCATGCCTTTGGCTTCTAGCTTCAAACTCATGATTCTGTCTGACTCCCTCTTTACCTCCTCAACACTCTTCACATCCTCTTCCTTCAAGATTACTCCTACTCCATTTCTCTTCCTATCTACACCATGGTAGAACAGTTTAAATCCACCTCCAGTGCTCCTAGCCTTGCTTCCCTTCCATCTGATTTCTTGAACACACAGTATGTCTACTTTTCTTCTCTCCATCATATCAGCCAACTCTCTGCCTTTACCAGTCATAGTCCCTACATTTAAAGTTCGTACTGTCACCTCCACACTTCTACTCTTCCTTTTCTCTCTCACCCTCCTAACATGCCTTCCCCCTCTTCTCCTCCTTGAACTTCGACCACCCTGTTGGTAACAGCACCAGTGGCGACCATTGTTAACCCGGGCCTCGACCGATCCAGTATGAAAGTCTCATTCATCATGAGCCGCATGTTTGATTTGGCAAAGGTTTTACGTCGGATGCCCTTCCTGACACAACCCTCCCCATTTACCCAGGCTTGGGACCGGCACTAGGAGAACACTGGTTTGTGCACCCCCTACTTTATACAAGTAATGCACCATATATTGATGATCATTTTAGAATAACCTTTACACATTTTCAGTTGTATTCTCATAAGCTGTGAGTGGAGATGGGAAGGTGGAGTGGTATACTACCTGAACAACGTGTGCTTTTGTAAGACTGGCACGCAAAGTGAAGGACATGCACCAGTGCGTCCTCTCACACAGGATATCTGTTGAAAATATGGACATGACTCCAGTGAGTTGAGCTCATTGTATGGAGACACTGATAAATGATCGATTCCAACCCTTTGTGTCAATAAAATGACCAATTAACTAACTGGGCCCCACCGCAGGTTCAACCTGGGCTGTCTTCTGGCTCCCATGTGGGTTTGTCCGCAGGTTCTGTGTTGGCCCCATCACATGGACTTTATCTGTTCACCTATTTTCAGCTAATTTTCCCATAAATTTGAGACATTTTTCTTGAAAATTTGAAACTTTCTCATGAATTTGCAACTTTTTTTAGTAAACTTTTTACTTTTTTCCTCATAAATTTGCATCTTTTTTTTTACTGTAAACTTGCAACTTTTTCTCATAAATTTAGGATTTTTTCCTTGTAAATTTGCAACTTTTTTCCTCAAATTTCTAAGTTTTTTTCTTGTAAAATTGTAACTTTTTTCTTTCAAATGTGATAACTTTTTCTTATAATTTTCAAACTTTCTCATAAATTTGCCACTTTTTTACTAAATCTTGCAAGTTTTTCCCATAATTTTGGGACCTTTTCCCTTGTAAATTTGACATTTTCTTGTTAATTTGTGACTTTTCCCCTTAAATTTGAGACATTTTTCTTGCAAATTTGGTTTTACTGTAAACTTACAACTTTTCTCACAAATCTGGGACTTTTTTCTCATAAATTTTCAATTTATTTACTCACATATTTGCTATTTTTTGTTAATTTGCAAATTTTTCCAGTTTTTTTTCCTCATAAATTTGTGACTTTGTTCTCATAGATGTTCATATTTCTTCTCATAAATGTGTG
Organism: Pholidichthys leucotaenia; assembly: GCA_020510985.1. Classification (NCBI taxonomy): domain Eukaryota; kingdom Metazoa; phylum Chordata; class Actinopteri; order Cichliformes; family Pholidichthyidae; genus Pholidichthys; species Pholidichthys leucotaenia. The sequence continues at coordinate 263,158,728 of CM035836.1, forward strand.
ACTTTTCGCTTCATTTTGCCTCTGGTTGCCAGTGTTGCTGAAACATGCTCACCCATGTTAAACCCATGTGGGGTCCAGATGGGTTTAAACCTGCTCACCTGCACCACAGGTAAAGTCCATGTGGGCAAACCCACATGGGACCTTTAAGACAGCCCAGCTTGAACCTATGGTGGAGCCCACATGGACATGCTGGGATGCCATTTCCCTTCAGGGCTGGGGTCATCAACTGTTAGTCCCGGTGCCAGAGTTGTTCTTGGCAGACACTGTGAGCGCCAGGTGCTCTCATAAAATAAAATAAAATTAATATTGTGCACTAGCTAATATACGTATTATTTGATATTTTTTTTAAAATTTTGTATACTTTATATATATAATATATAAAAATTGCAAATGAAACACTGTTTTTTTATGAACAGCAGTAAATACTGTAAAACAGTAGAGGAAAAATATTTGTAATATGAGAGTGAAATACAGGTACATTTGGGGTGTGTCCCAATTCTCATTTGTACTGGGGATTCTAAATTGTCTTTAGGTGTGACTGTGAGAGTGAATGGTTGTCTGTCTCTTTGTGTTGGCCTGCGATGGACTGGCGATCTGTCCAGGGTGGACCCTGCCTCTCACCCAAAGATGCTGGGATAGGCTCCAGCCCCCCCGCGACCCGAAAAGGATTAAGCAGAAGAAGATGGATGGATGGATGGATGGATGGACCCCTTTGCTTACCCCTATGAATTTGAACACCCCTTCATGGCTGCACTACGTCACTCGTAGTTGCTGATGGATTTAACCTGTTTTCACCAGAAAAAAGAAGAGAAAGAAAAAGAAAACTAATGAGAAAAAAGTCTCATTTTAAGAGAACAATGTCTCAAATTTACATGAACAATTCTAATCAGTAGAAAAGATCAGAAATGTACTAGAAAGAAAGCTGTAAATTCACAGAGAAAAATGTGAACCCCCTGGTGGCCAGTTTTGGCCTGCGGACCATATGTTTGACACCCCTGGACCAATCCATTAAAAATACATATCTAGAGGGTAAACAACAACTTCTTGCTCTAAAATAATCACATTTAACCACAGAAGTAGGAGCTGATGTGGGTAGTGGTGGTGGGGAGCGTAGGGACTGATTTCACACTGCTGGGACAGCGGGGATCAGGGGCAGTTTTCCATGTCATCTGATAGCTGAAGGTGGGGACAGGTGTGTTCTGCCAGCTGCTGTCTGTTCATCATCATTTCATCAGACTGGCTGCAAAATGAGCTCACTGTGAGCGGAGTCTGGCTCTACTCTGTACTTGGTACAGGAGAAGCCACCACCAACCACAGCATTTCTTCCCACCGGGCTGAACAGGGGCAGGACAGGAGACCAACCCATGATTTAGACCATCCACAGCTTCTCCACACTCCATCCATGGTGACAGTGGACCAATGGTTACACACTGTGTGCAGATAGTGCTTATAGATAGATAGATAGATAGATAGATAGATAGATAGATGTACTTTATCGATCCCAAAACTGGGAAATTACAGTGTAACAGCAGCATAACAGTAGAAAACCAAAACGACAGAAACACACACAACATAACAGACAAAGGGCTTACCCATGGAAAGTGAAACTGCCTAAATAACTTATATACATCATAGATGAATAGATGGTGACCCGTATAGGTACATGAATCATACCCACTGTACAATGCAGGACTATCAGGTGCAGGGTAAAATGTGAGGTACCAATTAGACTGCAAGGTGTAAGGTGAATGATAAGTCATACATAGACATGTTAAACCTTGATGGTTATAAACTGTTCACGAAGAACAGATGTGGCAGATCTGGTGGTGGTGTCTGCCTGTATATCTCTTGTAGACATGATGTTGGTGTCATATTTTTGTTGAGATACACTACCGTTCAAAAGTTTGGGGTCACCCAGACAATTATTTTGTGTTTTCCATGAAAAGTCACACTTATTTACCACCATGAGTTGTAAAATGAATAGAAAATATAGTCAAGACATTGACAAGGTTAGAAATAATGATTTCTATTTGAAATAATAATTTTTTCCAGATACTCAACCTGCTCAACGGAAGGTCAGTTTTATAGCTTCTCTAACCAGCTAAACTTTTTTCAGCTGTGCTAACATGATTGCACAAGGGTTTTCTAATCATCCATTAGCCTTCTGATGCTATGAGCAAACACATTGTACCATTAGAACACTGGAGTGATAGTTGCTGGAAATGGGCCTCTATACACCTATGTAGATATTACACCAAAAACCAGACATTTGCAGCTAGAATAGTCATTTACCACATTAGCAATGTATATTAGATATTAGAGTGTATTTCTGATTAGTTTAAAGTTATCTTCATTGAAAAAAACAGTGCTTTTCTTTCAAAAATAAGGAAATTTCTAAGTGACCCCAAACTTTTGAACGGTAGTGTACATGTCAAAAATGGGAAAAATTTAATTGTAGGTGTGATTTATCGCCCCCTTGGACACCAACCTTGATATTTTTACGACCAAACTGGAAAAATTTTTATTCTCAACCAACAACAAAAATAAAAGTTGTATTCTCCTTGGAGACTTCAACATTGACCTCTCCAGGAATAATGCAGCTACTGTAAAAATGACTTTATGAATACACTACACTCCTCTTCCTTCTTCCCTACCATTGATACCTATACTAGAATCACTCACTTCACCAAGTCCATTATTGATAATATCATTACTAACATTTGCAGTTCCACACTGGTATCTGGAGAATCTCCGAGATTTCTGATCACTTTCCCATTGTTCTGTTTCTTGACCTTGCCGTTAGGCCCTCAATCTCGCGACATAAACTAAAAATAAAAATACTTAATGAAGAAACCTTACAACGACTGAGTGAGGACTTGCATGTCAAGGGATGGGATAGAATCTACAATTGTAGTGATGCTGATGCTGCGTTTGACGCCTTGACCAAGGAAATAACAGAATCCATCCAGAGGACAATTCCTGTCAAGACTATCACATGTAATCGTACTATTCAACATCCGTGGCTTTCTAAGGGCATACTAAAATCTATTAAATACAACAATAAATTATATAAACACTACATAAAAAAATCCAAATATTAACAATAAAAATGTGTATACTGATTATAGAAATAAACTAACACACATTATTAGAGAGAGTAAGAGTAATTACTATGCAGAACTTATAAATACATCACAGGGTGATTCCAAGAAATCCTGGAGAATACTAAATAAGATTCTAAATAGGGACCAAAAAGCCCCCACACTTCCGAACAATAATGCAGTCCGTAATCTCACCAGTAATGCCACTCTCGCTGACGAATTTAATAATTATTTTGTCTCTATTGGAGAAAATTTATCTAATAAAATTAACCAACCCCAGGCTGCTCTTTCAAACACTATCTATCAGGAAAGTACCGGAATTCTTTCTTCCTGAAGCCAACTGATTGTGAGGAAGTCTGGAAAATCATCAAGGACATGAAGAGCTCAAACTCTGCTAGAGCTGATGAAATTTCCATCAAAATTTTGAAAAGTATCATTAATTTAATACTGGAACCCCTTACCTACTGCATTAATCTGTCTCTAATCTCCGGAGTAGTGCCACAAATAGCAAAAATTGCTCAAATTATACCAATTTATAAATCAGGTGAAAAGAACAATTTGACTAATTATCGTCCAATATCCATTCTGCCTACTCTTTCAAAGGTTTTGGAAAGAATAGTTTATAACAGACTTACCAGTTACCTTGATAAATTCAACATTATTATCCCATCTCAATATGGCTTCAGAAAGAAACATACTACCTATATGGCAATACTTGACCTAGCTGAAAAAATCAATGATGCAATTGAAAGAGGCAACTATTGGTATTGGCATTTTTTTTTAGACCTGTCTAAAGCATTTGATACCATTAACCATGACATCCTAATTAATAAATTACATCATTATGATATCAGAGGCCTTGCATTAGATTTGTTTATTAATTATCTGTCTGGACGAATTTGGTATGTTTATATAAATAACCACAAGTCATCATATAAATCCAGCAATCATGGGGTTCCCCAGGGTTCCATTTTAGGACCAGTTCTATTCATTTTGTATATAAATGACATTGCTAACTCCTCGTCTCTACTACATAAAGTACTGTTTGCTGATGATACTAATTTATTTTTTGCTCACCAGAATCCAAATGAACTTGAACAGATAACAAATAGTGAACTAATGAAAATAGACACCTGGCTTCAGTGTAGCAAACTTTCACTTAATATCAGTAAAACTAATGATATTGTATTCCGTTCCAATAAAAAGCCAGACAACAAGGAACTTTGCCCCAAAATTAATGCACAGAATATTACAAGAGTTAACTCTATAAAATTCTTGGGGGTCCCCACTGACAAATTTCTCAATTTCAAATGTCACATTGACGATCTAACCAAGAAACTGGCCAAATATGCTGCTCTGTTTTTTAAAGTGAGACATTTTCTACCACTTTCAGCACTTCTCACTCTAGAATAAATAAAGATAAAACTTTATTTGAGCCTCACTTACATTACTGCAATATCATATGGGGTAACACATTTCCAACTCACCTAAAAAAGCTAGAAATTCTCCAAAAGAAAGTCATATGTGCTTTATCATGGTCTGAATATAGTTCTCCTACTAGTCATCTTTTCCATTGTTATAATCTTCTAAGACTTACTGAGCATAATTACTTCCAGAATGCCTGTATAATGTATCGGTTGTCTGCAAACTCAACTATAAATTATGTGAACTCATTCCAACCTTCTTTCCCATGCACACTTATAGCACTAGAAATTAAAACCAAATTACTGGGAAAAAACGAAGACTAAAAACCACCAGGTTTAGTATTGCGTGCAGAGGACCGCAGATTTGGAATGAGCTTGATGAGAATCTAAAAATGTCACCTTCCATCTCCATCTTCAAGAAAAAACTAAAAACGCAACGCCTATCATTATATAATTAATCTGCTATTTGTTACACAAACTTGCTTACTGATGAGTTGTTACTCCATTGTAATTTTGTTTTATATATTGATTCACTCCAATAGTATTTAATAACTTGACTATATATCTTGAACTCACCTTCTATTTCAGTGTAAACAAATGCTGGGATTATGTGCTATATGTCTGTCATATGTTTGTTCTTTCACTCAAAGACATTAGACTGATTTCTGTCTTTATTTCATCATAGAATTGGGCTCCCTACTAAAAGCTTTAAATAGCTTATTTGGGATGAGCCATTCACACTCCAAAACAATGTAAAAAAAAAAAGCCTATTGTATACTGCTAATCATGCTGTTGATAACTCATATTGTAATTCATTCATGCTGTTGATAATGTGTGATGTGTGTGTGTGTGTGTGTGTGTGTGTGTGTGTGTGTGTGTGTGTGTGTGTGTGTGTGTGTGAATAAACTAAACTGAAACTGTAAGGTGCAGTATGGCAGCATAGTTATAACCAGGATTCAACATCAGAGTGAGTTATTGTACAGTGAAATGGCATGTGGCAGGAAAGATTTCCTGTACCTAACCGTTTGGCAGTAAAGTTGTAGCAGTCTGCTGGAGAAAGTGCTCTGCTGTCTGTCCAGTGTGTGGTGGTGGGGGTGATCAGAATTGTTCATGATGGATCGCAGTTTATTTAGTGTCCTCCTCTTCATCACATTCTCAAAGGTCTCCGGCCTTAGAGCAATTACAGAGCCAGCCTTCTTGATAATAGGATTATGGGAGTTGTTGCTTCGTAGTCTCGTATTGCAATAAGTTTATTATTTTAGATGGCGGTTAAGAAAACTACAACCTGCCAAAGTGACTAGTGGGAGTGGCTATCTTACTGACCACTGCTGAAATGTACTGGCTATTAGCCGGTTAACTCGGTGTTAATGTCAAGCCCTGTCAACTACACTGAATAATATCATAAACACCCAAAAATATTCAGCATTTTGTGTAATAATAATAAAAGCCAAGACTGACATCATAATGTGAATTATGATGTCAATCCATCCTCAAGTCTCTAAAATTAATAAAATTAATAATTTGGCCTCTCTTCCCCCCCAAAGTTTAAAAATTAAATGTGGCTTATTAAACATTAGGTCTCTATCTTCTAAGTCTCTTCTGGTCCATGATCTATTAATCGATCACCAGATCAATCTACTGTCCCTCACAGAGACCTGGCTCGGGCTTGATGATTATGTTGGTCTGAATGAATCAACTCCCTCAGGGTATTTAAACTGTCATAACCCCAGAGGTTCTGGCTATGGTGGTGGAGTGGTGGCAATTTTCCATCCTAAATTGCTGGTTAATGTTAAGCAGAAATTATGTTTTAATTCCTTTGAAGGTTTGGTCCTCAGTGTAGGGCCTGTTGGCAATCTTGGCTTGATCCCTGTTCTCTTTGCCATAGTTTATCGTCCTCCCACGGCCTATTCAGAGTTTCTATTGGAATTTGCCGAATTTTTAGCTGATTTGGTGCTGAAAGCCAATAGAATAATTATTGTAGGGGACTTTAATATACATGTTGATGTTGAGAGTGACTGTCTTAATAAGGCTTTCAATTCAATTTTAGACTCAATGGGGTTTTCCCAAAAAGTAATAAATTCTACCCATTATTTCCACCATACATTGGACCTTGTTTTGACATATGGTATAGATATCGAAAATCTGGTTGTGTCTCCTCATAATCCTGTACTGTCTGACCATTGTCTGTTAATTTTTGATTTCATTATCTCTGATCACTTATTTCCTAAAGAAAAATACTACTACTTCAGATGTCTTTCTGATGACGTTGTTGCTAAATTTTTGCAGATTGTCTCCTCTATGCCATGGGTCAGCACAACTGAAACACCTGAAATAAGTGATGGAGAGTCTGCTTCATTCGTGATTGATAGCATGGTTGATGGTGTTACTGCCTCTCTGCATCAGACTCTAGATTTGGTAGCCCCTTTAAAAAAGAAAAAGTCTAACCAGAGATTTCTTACTCCTTGGTTTAACTCAGAAACTCGTGGCTTGAAACAGAAGGCTCGTCAATTGGAAAGAAAATGGCATTCAACTAATTCAGATGAATTCTACTTGGCGTGGAGAAATCATCTCTTAATCTATAAAAAATCTCTTAGAAAAGCTAGATCAAGCTATTATTCTGCATTAATAGAAGCAAACAAGAATAACCCCAGGTTTCTCTTCAACACTGTAGCCAGGCTTACAAAGAGCCATGACTCGGTCAATCCTCGCATCCCCCCTGAGCTTTCTAGTCAGGACTTTTTGAACTATCTTAAAATTTTATCTATTAGAGATGAAATTAGTCAGATTCTTCCTACCGTAAACTCTAGTACATTAACTACTGCTGCTCCCTCAATTGATATCTGCTTGGATAGATTTACTCCAATCGACCTCTTGGAGTTGGATAGGGTAGTTTTCTCTTCTAAGCCTTCATCTTGCCTTCTGGACCCTATTCATTCCAGGTTATTTAAAATTATTTTCCCAATTATTAGTAGCCGTATTCTTCTTATCATTAATTTTTCTTTAACTCTGGGTTATGTTCCACTGGCTTTTAAAACTGCTGTAATTAAACCTTTACTTAAAAAACCGACGCTCGATCCTGGAGTTTTGGCCAATTATCGACCAATCTCCAATTTGCCTTTCATTTCAAAAATCCTGGAAAGAGTTGTTGCTGTGCAATTATCTGATCATTTGCAGGGAGTTGGTTTGTTTGAGGTGTTTCAATCTGGGTTCAGAGCTCATCACAACACTGAAACTGCCTTAGTGAAGGTCTCTAATGACCTCCTGACTGCATCTGATAATGGACTTGTCTCTGTTCTTGTTCTTTTAGATCTCAGTGCAGCCTTTGACACTATCGATTATGCCATTCTACTTGATAGATTGGAACACTTTGTTGGACTCAGTGGAACTCCGTTGCAGTGGTTTAGATCTTATTTGTCTGATAGATTTCAGTTTGTCCATGTCAATGATGGATTTTCTTCCAGCTCTAAGCTCACTCATGGAGTTCCACAGGGATCTGTGTTGGGCCCTACTCTTTTTAGTCTATATATGCTCCCGCTGGGCAATATCATCAGAAAGCACTGTATACATTTTCATTGTTACGCTGATGACACATAACTATACCTGTCAATGAAGCCCGATGATTGTGATCAGTTGGCCAAGCTAGATGCCTGTCTTAAGGACATCAAAACTTGGATGACTTGTAATTTTTTTACTATTGAACTCTGATAAGACTGAAGTCATTGTTGTTGGCCCAAAACATCTTAGAAATTCCTTTTCAGATTATGCCCTTAATTTAGATGCTGCCACTCTCACTCTGAACAGTTGTGTGAGGAACCTTGGAGTGATTTTTGACCAGGATTTGTCCTTTAATTCACATATTAAAACTGTTTCTAGGACCGCCTTATATCATCTGCGCAATATTGCTAAGATCAGGAGCATCTTGTCTCTGGAAGATGCTGAGAAACTGATTCACGCCTTTGTCAGTTCGTGATTAGATTATTGTAATTCGCTATTATCTGGTTGTCCTAGAGTATCTTTAAGAAGTCTTCAATTGATTCAAAATGCTGCTGCTAGAGTTTTAACTGGTTCTAGAAAAAGAGATCATATTTCCCCGGTTCTGTCCTCCCTCCATTGGCTTCCCATTGAATTCAGAATCAAGTTTAAAATCCTTCTTCTTACTTTCAAAGCTCTTAACAATCTGGCCCCCCAATATATAAAAGATCTGATATTACCTTACCATCCTAACAGACCATTATGCTCCCAAAATGCTGGCTTACTTGTGGTGCCCAGAATCTCCAAAAGTACGGTGGGAAGCAGAGCCTTCTGCTACCAAGCCCCTTCTCTCTGGAACCAGTTACCACTCTGGGTCCGGGAGTCAAACTCGGTCTCTGTCTTTAAGAACAGGGTAAAATCCTTCCTTTTTAATATAGCTTTTGTTTAAGGAGGGTATTTGTGTCTTTTAACCCCACTCTTGTTCTATTGTTATCTGATCCATACTGCTGGTTGGTCTCCAATATTGTACTTGGCATCTTACTGCTATGTTCTTTATGTCTATCCTTTCCATCCTCCCTATCCCCTCATCCCCAGCCAGTCGCAGCAGACGACTGCCCCTCCCTGAGCCTGGTTTTGCTAGAGGTTTCTTCCTTCCAAATGGGAGTTTTTCCTCTCCACTGTCGCCTAGTGCTTGCTCATAGGGGATTGTCTGATTGCTGGGTCTTTCTGTGACTGTGATTTTTTTTTTTTTTAATCTGCACTGTGGCGCCACGAGACGGCTTTTGTTGTGATGTGGCACATTATAAATAAAGCTGAATTGAATTGAATTGAATTAAAAGCATAGGTTACCTGTAGAAGAGCTACAGCTGGCTCATCTCCTCATACTTTCCCACTGAGCGGAGTGGGAGGGGTCAGCAATCTGATGCTGCATTCACTTACACTCTATCATAGACAGATTGATCGATTGAGAGACAGATGTACTTTATTGATCCCAAACTGGGAAATTACAGTGTAACAGCAGCATGACAGTAGATTGACCAAAACAAACAGAAACACACAGCATAATAGAAAAATGGATTACCCAGGAAAGTACAACTGCCTAGATAACTCTGTATTAGCGGTGTTGGCGTTATCGTGTTAATTTCCCATTAACACTTTGCCCCCATTAACGGCAACAAATTTTGTGATCACAGTTAACAGCAGAAAGCACGAACAGTACTTTTTTGGCCTGAACTGCACTCTGTAAGGCGCTACGGAAGCCGCTCTGGGTAGTGACAGACACTGTACACGCCATGCAGACATTGTGAAGTCAAACAAGCTGGATCACTACCAAGGAAATCCCCAAAACGCTGTCATGTTTAAGTCTACAATGTTATCTGTCAGAGCTCCCACCTGGATTATTGTCACAGCCTCCTCCAAAACTTCGCCTGGATGTCGGCTGTTCTTCTTTGGAAGCTGGCTAGCAGTAAACAGCTACGTGCTACGGGTGTAGTGGCTGCCAGCAGCTGAGGACAGACACTCACCTGTTTCATCTTCATAGTTTTGGGTCCAACTGTCGGTAGGTGAGTAGCAGTCTAAAATTCTCAAGCTGTGTTTGTAATGTCCACTCATTCCCTCACCCTGTTTTTGCTGCGTGGTTGGTGACGTCATGTGTTAGATATTTGTTTGTTTATGTTTAAAGGGTCATGTGTTAGATATTTGTTTATTTTTCTATTTAAAGGTAAACTGTGTCTGTTGTGACACACGAGGTCTATTGATTTGTGTTCAGCTGGTGGATGTTTGCTATGGGAGTGTAGTTGTGTTGCAGTGATGTTACTCAGTCCTGGCATTCTGCTGTTGTTTGCACATGTGGTAGTAATTTTGAGGATTTTCTGGAGAATATTCTGGATAGTTTTGTCATTTTGGATATGTTGAGAGCTTTAATAAATCTGCAGGTGAAGACAGCAAGCATATTTGTTCACTCCCATGTTTATAACAGTATGAGAAATTTGAAAAATTACCAACTTAGGGTACACTGTACCTGAATGGAAAAACACGCAATTAACGCATTATTAATCGTGATTAACTCAATGTTCCAAAAGATTAATCGCAATTAAAAATTTTAATCGTCCAACACCACTACTTTATATACATCGCAGATGATGACCCGTATAGATAGATACATTATACTCTCTGTGCACTACAGGACTATAAGGCACAGGGTGAAATGTGCAGTACCAATTAAACTATAAGGTGCAGTATGGCAGCATGGTTAAGATCAGAATTCACCATCAGTGTGAGTTATTGTACAGTGAAATGGCATATGGCATGAAACGTTTCCTGTACCTAACCGTTCGGCAGCAGAGCTGTAGCAGTCTGCTGGAGAAAGTGCTTCACTGTCTGTCCAGTGTGTGGTGGAGGGGATGATCAGGATTGTCCATGATGGATAACAGTTTGTTCAGTGTCCTCCTCTCTACCACAGATTCAAAGGTCTTCGACCTGGGACCAATTACAGAGCCAGCCCTCTTGATAATCTTGTCAAGACTGTTGGTGTTGCTGGCCCTGATACTGCTACCCCAACAGACCGCAGCAAAGTAAATGACGCTGGCAACAACGGCCTGGTAGAAAAGCTGCAGCATCCTGTTGCACATGTTGGAGGATCTCAGCTTCCTCAGAAAGTAGAGTCTGCTCATCCTCTTCTTGTACGCAGCATCAGTGTTAGATTTCCAGTCCAGCCCGTTGCTGATCATGACATCCAGGTATTTGTAGTCCTCAGACAGACTCAAAAATATTCAACATTTTGCACAATAATCATAAAAGCCAAGGCAGGCATCATAAATCCTAATGTGAATTACCTTTGGGAGGAGCTACAGTGCAGGTAGCTTGCCTCCACTCCTTTATACATCATTAATTAATAAAACAAAGTGTGATGCCAAAGGCTTAGTCTGTGGCTTTGGGGGAACAGTCCACGAAGGACCTCCATGGTGCTGATTCTGCCTGTGTGCCTTATTTGCAACAGAACTAATTTGAATACAGTAATAGTCTGGGGCAGGGCTCTGCAACCTTTGACAACCAAAGAGCCATTTTGCCCATCTCTGATTAAAATAGCTGTGGCTGAGGGCCGCAACAGCAATTTGACCTTTAAAATAAAGGTTATGCTGCTTGTAAAGTTTCTTTTATATACAGTACATAGCTCTGAATATTATGTGGCATTAATGAATTCATACTAGTTTCAGTTTATTTGGTTTGGTTACATAATACATAAAAAAATATAAGGGAAGACATAAAAAAGGAACAACATTAACCGAAAGGGTGTAGGTAGAAGTAGAGCTTATATGACCTACCCCTTATACCATTATAAAATCTTATACATCATCAACCTCTACAGAGGGAAAAAAAAACACCAGAAAACACAAATTCATGCCAAGGCAAAAAAAAAAAAAAAAAAAAAAAGGAAAAGGAAAACACAGCTAATGTCATATTCTAAACAGATACATGATGCTGAGAAAGCAGCTTTACCTTGCACATTTTGTTAAACAGTTTGTCTGTTCTACACATTTTAATATTATCAGGACAATTGTTCCACAGTTCAGCGCCCTTAACAGAAACACAGTGTTGCTTTGTATTGGTTCTAAAATGAGGTTTTACAAAAACAAGAGTTCCTCCTAAATTGAATGCATTTTTTCTGATTTTAAACAGCTTCTGGATATTCAGTGGTAACTGTCCATTGTTTGCCATATACATTATTTGAATTGTACTGTAATCTACCAAATCAGGAAATTTTAATGCACCTAATTCAACAGTGAATTTGTTGGCTCATGATAGAGTTTGTTGGTTATGACCCATTAGCTTTTTTTTTTGTTGTAAAAAGATTGGATGTATGTTTGTTTTATAAGTATTTCTGCAGACTTCTATACAATAGCACATACAGTGGATATAAAAGTCTACACATCCCTGTTCAGATGCCAGGTTTTTGTGATGTAAAAAAATGAGACCAAGATAAATCATTTCAAAGCTTTTTCCCCCATTAATGTGACCTATAACCTGTACAACCCAACTGAAAAACAAACTGAAATCTTTAAAGGGGAAAAGTAAAAAATAAAAACTTACAATAACCTGGCTGCATAAATATGCATACTGTTAAGCTAATACTTTGTTGCAGCACCTTTGGCTTTTATTACAGCACTCAGTGTTTTTGGGTAGGAGTCTATCAGCGTGGCACATCTTGATGTGGCAATATTTGCCCACTCTTCTTTGTAAAAAAGCTCCAAATCTGTCAGATTGGGAGGGCATCTCCTGTGCACAGCCCTCTTCAGATCACCCCACAGATATTTGATCGGATTCAGGTCTGGACTGTGGCTGGGCCATTCGAAAACCTTAATCTTCTTCTGGTGAAGCCATTCTTTTGTTGATTTGGATGTGTGCTTTAGGTCATTGTCATGCTGAAAGATGAAGTTCCTCTTCACCTTCAGCTTTCTAGTACTAGTGTTTGGTATTTGGAACTGGTCATTATTCCCTCCACCTTGACTAAGGCCCCAGTTCCAGCTGAAGAAAAACAGCCCCAAAGCATGATGCTGCCACCATCATGCTTCATTGTAGGTATGATGTTCTTTTGGTGATGAGCACCGTTGTGTTTGCGCCAAATATACCTTTTAGAATTATGGCCAAAAAGTTCAACCTTGGTTTCATTGGACCATAACACATTTTCCCACATGTGTTTGGAAGATTTCAAATGGCTTGCATGTTTTTCTTTGTAAGATAAGGTTTCCGTCTTGCCACCCTAGATGGGAGATTGTTGTCACATACACTAAACAGACAGTACTTGCCAGAAATTCCTGTAGCTCCTTCAGTGTTGCTGTCAGCCTCTTGGCAGCCTCCCTAACCGGTTTTCTTCTCATCTTTTCATCAATTTTGGAGGGATGTCCAGTTCTTGGTAATGTCACTGTTGTGCCATAATTTCTCCACTTGATGATGACTGTTTTCACTGTGTTCCATGGTTTATTTAATGCCTTGGAAATTCTTTTGTACCCTTCTTTATACCTTTGAGCACCTTACCTTTGAGCAATGAGATTCCTCTGATGCTTTGGAAGCTCTCTGCGGACCATGTCTTGTGCTGTAAGATGTGATTACAAAAATGTAAGGAAAAGACTACTAGAACAGTTGGGGTTAATCAGAAGCACTTTAAATGGTGGCAGGTGTGTGTTGACTCCCATTTAACACGAGTTTGAATGTAATTGGTTAATTCTAAACACAGCCACATCCCCAGTTATAAGAGGGTGTGCATATTTATGTAAACAGGTTATTCTAAGTTTTTTTTTCCTCTTAAAAGATTTTAGTTTGTTTTTCAATTGAATTGTACAACTTATTGGTCACATTAAAGGTGGAAAAAGTTTTGAAATGATTCATCTTGGTCTTATTTTTTTTTTACATCATAAAAATCTGGCATTTGAACAGGGGTGGTAGAATTTTTATATCACTGTGTGGAACAGTGAGTGAATTGTGTAAAATACATAATGATTTATGACATAATAAGTCTTTTGCTTTATTTAGTGTCACTGTTGGTTTGGCCATTTTGATTTTGACATAATTTATATGTGATTTACAATTTAATTTACGATCAACAATAACTCCTAGATATATGGTTTCCAGAACTTGTCATGAATGGCTCTCACGAGCCATTAAGGAGACGCTATAGGCGACCGGTGAGTTTGCATTACTTTATTAATAAAGGATACTCAATATACAAATAACAAAGTAAAGCGCCACGTGGGGCAAAAACGCACTCATAACTTAGAATAACATTCTAACCCGGGAGAAAGGCTAGGGAGACAGCGAGGGAAAAACACATGCTGGGCAGCAGCACTTACGAAAGGGTGAAGAGCAGAGACAGCGGGGAGACTGGAGTTGGGCGTAGGAACTCCAGTCATGGAAACACGATGCCCGTCTTTCCTTCGTTTAGGTCGCAGCGAGGAGTGATTCTCAGCTGCTCCCTTAAATGGGGGACAGAACCCAATCAGGAGCAGGGAAGGTAATTAATAGTGATAACAAACAGCTGTCCCGGAGCAGCTGGGCTTGACAGCCGGAAGTCAGCTGAGACGCTGTCAAACTAGAGCCTCGGAGGAGGCCGTAAGACCAGGCCCAGAATGGGGTGAAGCTGGAGGAAAACTGGACAACCTGAGCGCGGATAGCAATCAGCGCTCAGGCGTGACAGTACTCCCCCCCCCAAGCCGCGCCTCCCGGCGCTGGCTTAGCCCCCCCCCCCCCTTCCCCGTCCAAGGGAAGGCCACCAGGGCTGGCCCAGGGGGCGGTGGCGGGGGACCAGGTCAGGGGGGAGAGAAACGAGGAGAGAAGAAAAAAAAAAATCAGGTAACAGAATGAATAAGATATGACACATGCCGCCCAATGGGCCACAACAAAAATACAAATACACTTGAAAACAATAACACTGCGAAAAGGGAGAAAGAAAAATGCCGTACACTTGAGCAGGCAAACAGATCCTTACAATCAGAAATTCAATTCAATTCAATTCAATTCAACTTTATTTATATAGCGCCATTTCACAACAACAGTCATCTCATAGCACTATCAACTGTAGGGAGGACCCCCACAGTTGCAGAAAGACCCCAGCAATCAGGCGATCCCCTGTGAGCAAGCACTTGGCGACGGTGGAGAGGAAAAACTCCCTTTTAACAGGAAGAAACCTCCAGCAGAACCAGGCTCAGGGAGGGGCAGTCATCTGCTGCGACTGGCTGGGGGGTGAGGGGATAGAGAAGAAGAAAAGAACAGACATGTAGAGAGCAAACAGCACGATGGGGACTCAATCTATGGGAGAGAACAAACAAATGTTAATGACCAGCAAAAAAAAAAATATTTCATAGAGAGTGAGGAAAGGAGTGAGGCCCAGTGCATTACTGGAGGTCCCCCGGCTGACTAAACCTATTAGCAGCATAACTAAGGGAGGGTTCAGAAAACACATGATCCCTCCCTAATTGTAGGCTATATCAAAAAGGTAGGTTTTAGCCCTATTCTTAAAAACAGAGATCGAGTCTGACTCCCGAATCCAGATTGGCAGCTGATTCCACAGGAGAGGAGCTTGATAACTGAAGGCTCTGCCTCCCATTGTACTTTTGGAGATTCTAGGTATTACAAGTAAACCTGCATTTTGGGAGCGTAGTGCTCTGTTAGGATGATACGGTAGTATCAGATCTTTTAAATAAAAAGGAGCCTGATTGTTTAGAGCTTTGTAAGTAAGAAGAAGGATTTTAAACTTAATTCTAAACTCTATGGGAAGCCAATGAAGGGAGGCCAGAACCGGAGAGATATGATCTCTCTTTCTAGTACCTGTTAAAACTCTTGCTGCAGCATTTTGGATCAGCTGAAGACTTTTTAAAGATGTTTTAGGACAACCTGATAATAAAGAATTACAATAATCTAATCTCGAGCTAACAAAAGCGTGGATCAGCTTCTCAGCATCACTCTGAGACAAGATGCTCCTAATCTTGGCAATATTACGCAAATGATAGAAGGCAGTCTTAGAAACAAATTTAATATGTGAATTGAAGGACAAATCCTGATCAAAAATAACTCCAAGGTTCCTCACAGAGCTATTAAGAGAAAGAGTAACTGCATCCAAACTGAAAGTTTGATTTGGAAAGGAATTTCTAAGGTTTTTTGGACCAACAAGAATGACTTCAGTCTTATCTGAATTTAATAGCAGGAAATTACAAGTCATCCAAACTTTGATTTCCTTAAGACAGGCTTCTAACTTGGCTAATTGATTAGTATCATCTGGCTTCATTGACAGGTATAATTGTGTGTCATCTGCATAACAGTGAAAATGTATACAGTGCTTTCTAATAATGTTGCCTAACGGAAGCATATATAAACTAAAAAGAGTAGGGCTAAGCACAGATCCCTGTGGAACTCCATGACTAAGCTTTGAGCTGAGAGAAAACTCATCATTTACATGAACAAACTGGAACCTATCAGATAAATAAGATCTAAACCACTGCAACGAAGTTCCATTAAGTCCAACATAGTGTTCTAATCTATCAAGTAGAATATTATGATCAATAGTATCAAAAGCTGCACTAAGATCTAAAAGGACAAGTACAGAAACTAGTCCATTATCAGATGCAATGAGGAGGTCGTTAGTGACCTTCGCTAAGGCTGTTTCAGTGCTATGATGGATTCTAAACCCAGATTGAAACTCCTCAAATAAACCATTTCCCTGCAGGTGGTCAAATAATTGCATAGCAACAACTCTTTCTAAGATTTTTGAAATGAAAGGGAGATTAGAGATTGGTCTATAGTTAGCTAAAGCTCCTGGATCTAGCGTTGGCTTTTTGAGTAAGGGTTTAATTACAGCCGTTTTAAAAGCCTGCGGTACATGGCCTAAAGTTAATGAAGAATTGATTATATGAAGAATAAAGCTACCAATAAGTGGGAAGACTTCTTTAAATAACCTGGTAGGAATAGGGTCTAAAAGACAAGTTGAAGGTTTGGATGAGGAAACTATTTTGTCTAACTCACAAAGGTCGATTGGAGTAAACTCATCAAGACAGACATCAATAGAAGGAGTTGTAGTAGTTACAGTATTTAAGTTAACTGTGGGAAGAATCTGATTGATTTTATCTCTGATGGATGAAATTTTATTATTGAAAAAGTTCATAAAGTCCTGACTAGTAAGCTCTAAGGGGATGCTAGGATTGACAGAGTCCTGACTCTTTGTCAACCTGGCTACAGTACTGAAAAGAAACCTGGGATTATTCTTGTTCTCTTCTATTAATGCAGAGTAATAACTCGTTCTATCTTTTCTAAGAGATTTTTTATAAATTAAAAGATGATTTCTCCAAGCTAAATAGATTTCATCTAAATTAGTAGAGCGCCATTTTCTTTCTAATTGACGAGTCTTCTGTTTTAAGCTACGAGTTTCTGTGTTGAACCAAGGAGTTAAAAATCTCTGATTAGACTTTTTCTTTTTTAAGGGGGCCACCAAGTCTAGAGCCTGATGTAGAGAAGCTGAAACACTATCCACCATGTTATCAATTACAGAAGGAGCAAGCTGTCTATAGCTTATTTCCGTTGTGTTGACACATGGCATAGAGGAAACAATCTGCATAAATTTGGAAACAGCATCATCTGAGAGGCATCTACTGTGATAATATTTTTCTTTAGGAGCCAAATAGTCAGAAATAGTAAAATCAAAGGTTAACAGACAATGGTCTGACAGTACAGGGTTATGAGGAGACACTACCAGATTTTCTATTTCTATGCCATATGTCAGAACAAGGTCCAATGTATGGTGGAGGTAATGAGTAGAATTTCCTACTTTCTGAGAAAACCCAATCGAGTCTAATATTGAATTAAAAGCCACATTAAGGCAGTCACTATCTACATCCACATGTATATTAAAGTCCCCTACTATAATTATTCTATCAGATTTCAGCACTAAATCAGCTAAGAAATCAGGAAATTCGGATAAAAATTCTGAATAGGTTGATGGGGGACGATAAAATAAAAAGGTGAACCTGGACGCCTAACTCAGAACACAGCAAAGTATACCACAAGGAGAAAAGCATGTCTGCGTCGAGGTTCCGTACAAACACTGAGAAAAAAAATTCAAATTTGTGAGAAAAGGTTACAAATTACAAGAAAAAAAAAAATCTGCAAATTTGTGGGGTGAAAAGGCAGAGAAAAAAAAGCACCTGGTGATTACATGGACAGTCTAAAATAAAATACCCCCCCCCCCCGCAATGACCACAAGATTGATAACAATAACTACAGAAGGCAGGGCAGAATGACCAGACTCAAGACGTGGGGACATAACGACACAGTCATGAAAAATAGGGGAAAAAAAACACAACTTTCAAAAATTTGTGTCCTGATTAATAACAAATACAAAAAGGCAATCCAAACACAAATACAACTAAGCAGTCAATCTTTCCAGGGATGCCGGCAGGTAGAGAGGGGCAAGAGATGACAGTTCGTCCGGCGGGCGACCCAGACCCGGATTCCACATGGCCAGGAGCGACATCCACAGTTCGGGCAGCCTACCTGAGTCCCAGGCTTGGGGACACAGTATCTCAGGAGGCCAACCCAGATCTCCGAACCAACCAGATGGTTCCGCAGGCGGTCGTCCCGCGTCCTCAGACCACCGAGAGCAGAGGGAGAAGCTTAGGTGCGGCTCCCTCACCGAGGGGGAAAAGGCAGATGTGTGGGACAGGATCAGCCCAACGCCCGGGGAAAGCGAATCCCCAGGTCCCTCGCCGGCCTTTAACCGAACCGGCGCCGCACTCTCAATGGACCCCGATGGGACCGGCGCAGCATCAGGGGCGAACTCCATGCACTAAACCGGAACCTCCGGAGCGATAGCCAGAGCGGATCCGTCTCCGGTGACCCTGGGGAAAGGCTCAGAGGAACAAAAGGAACCGGGATCAGGATCACCGGTAGCGGCAGAGCTCGGCGAGACAGGCTTGAGTGCAGGGGATGGCTGCACCCGGCTCGTCCCCCCGAGAGACAGGCAATAATGCTCCAGAAGTTTGAGGAGAAAAACAAAATAGAGCACTTGCCTGATCTCGGGTTCTACCGCCGTCCAGGACTTCGATGCTCCAGGTTCAATATGCAGGAGTTCGTCTTCCGGCTCCCACTCGATTGCGACGGGCTCTGCAGCCAGCATGATGGTTCCCACAGTTTGAAGATCTCCCGGCGCCGACGTCCACGTTGAAGGCCCGTGCGGCGTGGTGGCAGGGGATCTGAGTTCTGCTGGGCCGAGCCATTCCTCCGTGGAGACCCGGGGACGCTTGATCGTCGGCGCAGGTTCCAAGTGGCAGTCCGGCCTCCTACTCTGCCCACGACGTGGGTGCGGGGCTGGAATCAGGCTTTCCAGGGCCGCAGGCTCCCTCCTCGTCTGGCGGTGTAGTCCTAGAACCGGGGAATGCTCAGGGGGGAGAGACACAGAGGGTGCAGGTTCATATTTTATGTCTGCAGCAGGTGGAGAGAGCTCAGGGGACTGTGAACCCCGAACTCCACCTCCAGGAATCAAACAAGGCAATCCACCCAATAAAGGAAGAGAATGAAAAGGCACTTGCCTGATTCCCGGAGAACCGGTGGAACCCGCTGCAGTGGACTTGAGTCTTCCCCCCGCTTCTTGAGTCTTCCCCCCACTGTATGGAAGTGGAGGACCCCCTGGGAAGACGAGGAGGAGCCTCTCGCACCAGATCAGGACTGGGGGCATCTGAAGACGGACTCATGCATCTCACAGCGGCTGGAGTGAGCGTCGAAGAGGAGAGGGAAACAGCCGATGCGAACCGGGAACCAGGAGCTAATGGGACAGCAGGGAGAGATGACCCAGAAACGGGGGCGGCTGATTCACCTCTTCGGCGGGACACGGAGGCAACAGCTGGCAGGGAGGCAGAGTTCGTGTGACTACCCGGAGCTGAATCCGGACGGGGTTCTCGCTGAGGTGTCTGAGAGGGTTGGGAGCGACGTCTTCTGGCCGAGGGCGAGGCGAATGTGAGGTGAGGGAAACGCCGCTCCTGTGCGGAAACTGAAGCGAGCAGGTCAGCGTATTCCAGATAATTATGCAGCTCAGGGTTCTTCTCTACCAGCCTGATCGCCGCCGTCACATGCCTCATGATTACAGTGGGATGGACGGTGGAGCGAGCAGCAGCCACTTGGTCCCGAATGCAGATTGCTGTCACCTGTATTGTCTCCGGGGGAATCCCGGCAGACGTCACTGTTTCATGAGGGTGACCCCTGGGTGGTGCGAACTCCTGGGCTGGATCGGAGGCTGGAGTGGGATCCCGAAGTGAGGAGCGATGGTGCCTTGTCTTCGGCTTCCTGCCGGGGTTTTCCTCCAGCCCACGGAGTCTCTCCCGGAGCGCAGAGATGTCTGCCCTCCTCGCCTTAACTTCAGGGTGATGGAAGTAGCGAGGGAGGCTGTTAATTGTATCCTCAACAAGGTCCAGGTGCCGGCGTACATCGCTGGGAGTGTCATAGAGGCCCGCGGTGAAAAGCGTCCCATCCACGTAAACCAGGGCTTCTGTGAGTTCGTAGCCTGGGCGCCGCACACGCCTCCTGAAGAACGACATAATTCCAGCTCGCCAGTACCCAGAAGAAGGGTGAAAGACAAGTCCAAATAGCAAAAACTCACGGTCTCCGGCGTCTCAGTTTGGCTGCGACCTACTGTCATGAATGGCTCTCACAAGCCATTAAGGAGACGCTATAGGCGACCGGTGAGTTTGCGTTACTTTATTAATAAAGGATACTCAATATACAAATAACAAAGTAAAGAGCCACGTGGGGCAAAAACACACTCATAACTTAGAATAACATTCTAACCCGGGAGAAAGGCTAAGGAGACAGCGAGGGAAAAACACACGCTGGGCAGCAGCACTTACGAAAGGGTGAAGAGCAGAGACAACGGGAAACTGGAGTTGGACGTATGAACTCCAGTCATGGAAACACAATGTCCGCCTTTCCTTCGTTTAGTTTGCAGTGAGGAGTGATTCTCAGCTGCTCCCTTAAATGGGGGACAGAACCCAATCAGGAGTGGAGAAGGTAATTAATAGTGATAACAGACAGCTGTCCCGGAGCAGCTGGGCTTGACAGCCGGAAGTCAGCTGAGACGCTGTCAAACTAGAGCCTCGGAGGAGACTGTAAGACCAGGCCCGGAATGGGGTGGAGCTGGAGGAAAACTGGACAACCTGAGCGCGGATAGCAATCAGCGCTCAGGCGTGACAGAACTGTGTCAATTTCGGCGTCATTTATTTTGAATTTTCTATTGCTGTTTACTGTGGAATTTCCAAATATTACACATTTAGTTTTACTGAGATGAAGAGACAATTTGTTTAAGTCAAACCATTTCTTAATAATCTGTAATTCACATTCCACTGTATCCAGAAGCTGCTAATAATGTTCCCCACTACAAATAAAAGTTGTGTTATCAGCGAACAAGACACACTTCATTGACTTGGAAATCAAACATAAATCATTAATATACAAAATAAACAATAATAGGCCAAGCACAGAGCCTTGTGGCACACCACATGTTACCTTTAACAAAATAGTTAGTGTTGTTAATGAGAACATAATGATATGTGTCTTTCTGTTATAATCTGGGCTTGATCATAGCATCAAGCCCACACTTTATTGTAGCAACATTTAATTATAAGGTACAAAGATTATTTAATTTTTATCTAGAGGTGTATGTGGAAGCAGAGGTTTACTTTGAGTCCACACACACACACTGGAAAAACTCATTTTTGGGGCACCAGTCCACAAGCTTGGACAATTTATTAATACCTAATCTTTAGGGTGCGTGTCCACCAAACACGTTTTTTCCGCTCTGGGTGGCTATTTTCCATTCATTCTCTATGTTGTTCAGCGTTTACAGCGCTGAGCACCCTCGGCACTGAAACAACATCGGTGGTGGACGTTTTTTGTTGCGGCGCTCCGGGCGCTCAGAGTTCAGAAAAGTTCAGCTTTTCAGAGACTGCAGCTGAGCTCGTCAGTGTCAGACCTAAGAGCCAATCACAACTGCTGCGTGGGCGGGACATAGGACGCCGGTACTAGTGTGTACTCAGACTCCTGCTTTCCATACATTTCACATCCAGAGCTGCTAAAACACGTTTTCTGTCCATTGTTATTTAGAGACTGCTATTAAAACATAAGTAGGAAGTGCTAAGCTGAGAGTGACAAGCTGTTGCAGGGATACAGGGCATAGACTTTTTTTTCCCTCAGAGTGCAGCATACAAAAGCTGAAAAAAAAATGCTCAGGGCAGTCGGGCAACAAAAAACTGCATTTGGTGGACACGCAGCCTTATACCTTCAATCAGTCAATCTCAAATATTCATGGATTCTACTGGGTGACTTTAGAAACAAACACAGGAAAAAAAATCCAACTGAAACTTCCATATACCGTTTACAGTTTTAATGATCAGACTCAGATTAAATGACATTATATTCAACGGATTTGTTGGTAAAGTGAAATGACCAAGTATTAAGCATCACATTCAACTTGTAACTGATTATTGAGCAACAGAGTGTAATCACATTTGTGGAACCAAGGAAATCTTTGTATGAATTTGTAACTGTGATGAAAATGGAGACTGAAATAACTAACAAATAACTAACAAAAATATGAAGAAAATTGGATGCAAATTTTATGAAGAAAATTATAAAAGCTAATTATATGGAAAAGAAATTTTGAGTTACTCTAAGAAAGTTAAAACGGAAATTAATAGAAAAAAAGGAATATTATTTCTCTTTAATTCTATACCTCCAATGAGAGTTATGAACTAGTTTTAAACCTGAGACAAATTATGACATATTTAAGGCGATGGACATCACATTATTCAGCAAATGAAACAAATGAATCTTGCTCACGTGAACTTGTGTTGGGGTTTTCTTCAGCTCGATTCAGGAGCTGAGATTTTCTCTGATGATACTGGAAAATATCTGCCAGCAGATATTTCTTCCCAGGGCAAGCAGTCAGGAGCTGAGATCCGGCAGTCATAACGAGGCTGCTGGCCACGTAATATGCCATGCGGACAACCTGAGAATTTTTCAGTGGCTTCCTCGGGTCCAAATAAATTGGATATAGAGTTCACAGTCTGAGCAAGGTCACAGAATTATAGAGACAAGATTAATAAAAAAATTCAAGCCATGAAATCCAAGTTCTGCAGGTGTCGTGGCGGTTGGTGAGAACAGCTTCCATTGTGAGAAAATTGATCAGTCCACTTTAAAACACGGTGAGTTAATAGAAAAAGTTTAACAGAATAAAATAGAAAAACGTCTGTGAACACGGAGTTTCACTCTATATAAAAGAGAAGTTTGAGCTCAAAAAGAAGAAAAAGTAATTTTCCCAGGCGTTTAAAGGAAAAAAAGGATTTAAGACAGGACACAGACAAACTTTCACACAGACGACCCTCCCTCTCTACTCTCTAAAACTGATGCGTTCTTCCTTTAAACTGAATAAGTTTCCATGGGAACAACTTGACTGACATGAAAGGGTACCAATTGTCTCCCATCGCTGGAAATTTGAATGAACTCTGGTCCAATAAGAAAACAGTCCTTTGTCTGTAACCGACTAATAGAATGAAAGGGGGTATTGTCCAACAGACACTGGCTGGTGATTGGCTGAGCCAGTCAAATGACTTGAGTAAGTTTTAGAAGGCACACATATTAACTGTGAAATTCAAATTACATACTTATGTATAAAGTCTAAGCTAACTTCAGTGATTCATGACTAGCTTTCAGTGATGGAAGTGGAAGTGGTAGAAGCATGCCCCAGCCTGCAGAACTGCCCTGAGCTGGTTGGGCTGTTGGATTAAGTCACCAACCTTCAACACAGGAACCATGAGATGGTGTGGAGCATCCCTGGCATGCTGAAACCTGCGCTGACAACAGAACAACAGAGCATCCCCTGGTTTGGGGATTACGGAAGCCTGAGCCAGCGGTAGAATGTCCACTGGCTTCATCATCCACACCTCCTTGCTCTGCTCCCACCTCAGCTCCGCAGCCACATTCCAGACAGGAGGGGAGTGATCCATGTACACTGAAACCTGAGCCAATGATAGACCATCTCCTGGTTTTGGCATTGCTGGACCCAGTGCCATCTGTGAGACGTTCTTTGGCTCCATTTCGCACATCTCCTCGCTCCGCTCCAGTCCCACAGAGTGTTCCAGCCCTGGAGGGCACTCCCACATTGAATTCCATGGCAGCTGCATTGCCCGTCACCACTCCTGCAGTGCCGGCTCCCACATCATCTGCCCTGGTGCCCTCGCCCACTGCTGCATGCCAGGTTGCTGTGTCTGCCGCTCATCCAGCATCCCCAGAGGTGGAAGTCACCTCTTCAGCAGCAGAGTCACCAGGGACCTTGCTGGCACTGGAGCGGGAGTTAAGGCAAGTACCTTATTTAGTATCATTAACATCTGCACGGAGGGACCCAGTTGCAGCCCCATCTGCTCCAGGCCCTCCTCCACTGAGCTCCACTGTCGGTTCCTGTACTGACCAGTCCTCCATCCCTCCCTCCATATCCGAGCTTCCTGCATCAGGGTTGGAGGTGCATGCCACAGCTCCAGCTGTCTCTGAGGTGCACGCCACTGCTCCACCCATCATTCCAGAGGTCAGGGGACCTCCACTCATCATCTCAGAGGTCAGGGGGCCTCCACCCATTATCCAAGAGGTTGAGCAGTCTGCTCCAACCATAGCCCAAGAGGTCAAGCGGTCTGCTCCACCTCGGCCGTGCGAGCAGCCCACTCCACCTTCGCCGCCTGGGGTTGCTGCTTCTCAGCTGCTGTTAGACCCTGCACTGAAGGCCCCTCAGGTACTGTTTCCATAGCCAAAAGCTCCTATATTGGTACCTCCAGAGCTAGAATCTCCTATACTGCTATCTCCTGAGCTAGAAATCCCTGAGTTATTGTCTCCTGAGCAGAAAGCTCATGTATTGTTATCTCCAGAGTTCCTATTTTGGTGTCTCTGGAGCTAAGAGTTCCAGTATTGTTATCTCCAGAACTAAAAACTCCTATGTTGTTATCCCCAGAGCAAAAAGCTCCTTTGTGATCTCCAGAGCAAAACGAAACAAAGAAAAAAACCAATGTTATCTCCTGAGTTTAAAAACCTCATGTTGTTTTCTTCTGAGCAAAGGGTTCCTATGTTATCTCATGTATTGAGATAACATAGGAATATTCTTTATTATCAGGCTGTCCTAAAACATCTTTAAAAAGTCTTCAGCTGATCCAAAATGCTGCAACAAGAGTTTTAACAGGTACTAGAAAGAGAGATCATATCTCTCCGGTTCTGGCCTCCCTTCATTGGCTTCCCATAGAGTTTAGAATTAAGTTTAAAATCCTTCTTCTCACTTACAAAGCTCTAAACAATCAGGCTCCTTTTTATTTAAAAGATCTGATACTACCGTATTATCCTAACAGAGCACTACGCTCCCAAAATGCAGGATTACTTGTAATACCTAGAATCTCCAAAAGTACAATGGGAGGCAGAGCCTTCAGTTATCAAGCTCCTCTCCTGTGGAATCAGCTGCCAATCTGGATTCGGGAGTCAGACTCGATCTCTGTTTTTAAGAATAGGGCTAAAACCTACCTTTTTGATCTAGCTTACAATTAGGGAGGGATCATGTGTTTTCTGAACCCTCCCTTAGTTATGCTGCTAATAGGTTTAGTCAGCCGGGGGACCTCCAGTAATGCACTGGGCCTCACTCCTTTCCTCACTCTCTATGAAATATTTTTTTTTTGCTGGTCATTAACATTTGTTTGTTCTCTCCCATAGATTGAGTCCCCATCGTGCTGTTTGCTCTCTACATGTCTGTTCTTTTCTTCTTCTCTATCCCCTCACCCCCCAGCCAGTCGCAGCAGATGACTGCCCCTCCCTGAGCCTGGTTCTGCTGGAGGTTTCTTCCTGTTAAAAGGGAGTTTTTCCTCTCCACCGTCGCCAAGTGCTTGCTCACAGGGGATCGCCTGATTGCTGGGGTCTTTCTGCAACTGTGGGGGTCCCCCCTACAGTTGATAGTGCTATGAGATGACTGTTGTTGTGAAATGGCGCTATATAAATAAAGTTGAATTGAATTGAATTGAATTATCTCCTGAGTTTAAAACTTTTATGTTGTTGTCCCTGGTGCAAAAAGCTCCTTTCTAGTCTCGAGGGCAAAGAGCTTCTATATTGTTTTTCCCAGGGCAAAGAGCTCTGTAGCAATATGTGAGTTATAATTATGATCAGGTATAAAAACTATTTAATTCGTATTAATGTATCGGGACCTGAGATTTACTCCGGGTCCACACACACAGAAAAAGTTAATAAACACTCGTGGGGCATCAGCTCACCTCTTTCGTGAGCACTTTGATCATTAATTTCACTTTATACCTGTTTAATCACTCAATAAATTAATTAATAATCAGTCTCAAAATTTTAGTGAATTTGATACTGGGGCTTTGTAACCAGACTCAGAATGAAATAAATTCCTAACAACTTTTCTCATTTTCACGTATTTATTAAAGGGAATGATGATTAAAGGACATGGAAATGATTTGCATTAATCATTAAATTAAACTTGTAAATGATAGAGTAACAATGTGAACATTTGCAGGACCAGGGTGAAAATGTAAGCTGAATTTAGA
This sequence comes from Pholidichthys leucotaenia, assembly GCA_020510985.1. NCBI lineage: Eukaryota > Metazoa > Chordata > Actinopteri > Cichliformes > Pholidichthyidae > Pholidichthys > Pholidichthys leucotaenia. Next base: position 263,185,338 of record CM035836.1, read on the forward strand.
TCAGTTTGAAGTTAACAGATTATGGAAAACTGAATGCAAATTTATGGGGAAAATTAAACTAATTATATGAAAATTCTGGATTACTCTTAAGAAAATGAAAATGGAATTTTAAGGAAAAGAAGAGTTATGTTAATTTCTTTTTAATTTTGCATCTGATCAGATACTGAATTATTCTCAAATCTCAGACATTTTATTCAGCAGATGAATAAAGAATGCAGCTCACGTGACCCAGGTTGGTGTTGAAGCGTTCTTTTGACATCTTCTAGAAGCTTTTCTTCTTTTCGCAGATAGCGCCAAAACCAGAATATTTGGCCAGCAGATGTACGGCAGATTTCCAGTCTATTGTCACAAGATGAGATTTAGGGTGTGTTGATCACAAGGGGCTGAGGTCCAGCATGGCGTGTTGATTTCTTTACTGTCATGTGGTGGCCTCCATAACTCACCAGCTTCTCACAAGGGAATTCGAGAACAATTACAGAATCTGATCCACTAGCAAAATCAAAAGATTTCTACAACTTTGTGGAGATGAAATTAGCTTCTAGGGTGGAGTTGGTCAATAAAAAAAAAAAAAAAAAGTCAAAATTACAAACGGTGAGTTTAAAGAAAGTTTAACAAAAAAAAAGTTATAAAAGTAGACATCTAGGAGCCGGAGTTTGACTCTGAATTAGGATTTGAGCTCAGGAAAGAAAAGGATTAATTCCTAGATGTTTAAAGAAAAACAAACAAAAAGAAAAAAAATACACGTGGGAGAAATCTCCTTTGTTCTGTGGCAAATGAAGAGATCTTTGTTCTTTGTTCTCCCGTAGTGATCTCCAGGAGTGCTCTGCAGTCATCTTCTGTGAAGTCACGAGAAGAAGTGTAAAAGAGGAAAAGGGGCAAAGAGAGGGTGTCTCTTCTTTTTTATAACTCCAGCCTTTTCGCGGGCTTCCGGACAAAAGCTCAAACCAATAGTCTTCCTTCGTGGGCAGGTTTTAAGAACTTTAGTCCAATAAACAAACAGGCTTTTGTCTGTAACAACCAATAATATTGAGAGAGCTGGAGCCCAGCATATGTTGGTTGATGATTGGTTGATACTGGTCCTTGCAGACTGACACACAATTTTAATATACTGGGGATTCCTTAACCTACTTATGTATAAAGTCTAAGCTAGCCTTTAGTGATTCATGCAACTTTATAACTAGTGCTTTTAAATTAACAATCAAGAATAAACATTCATTTAAACATTTTAGCATGCACATATTTAAAATTAAGGATTAATATATTTCAAACCCATTATGGATTGCCCACATCAAACATCATAGTCCATTTGCTTTTCCATGGTGTCCTGAAAAGAGAATGTTGAAAATTGAGTCTCATAACAAGAATTGTAGTCAAAAAGTTCACTGGTTAAATCCAGCATGTCCCAGAGTTGCCAGTAGAGGGCAATGTTGAGCTGTGGATATTTTGTCGGCCATATGGGCATTCCACAAAGGTCTGTTCTTTGTCCACGTTTTATTGGCCAATAAAATGTTCAAGAGGAAATGCATTAGAAGGGATTCCGGAGACTGGTTTAACAAAGGAATGTTAGTTCAGGTCTGGTGCTGGGATGAAAGAACAGTTTTTTTTGACTGTCCTTTTCCTGGGTGAAACAATGTCTTTAAGCTGAAGAATAATTTTATTGATGAGCCAAAGTGAGATGATGCTACAGCTCCTACATTGTTTTCCCCAGAGTAAAGGGCTCCTACATTGCTTTAACCAGAGTAAAGGGCTCCTACTTTGTTTACTTCAGAGCAAGAGACACCTATGTTAGGCTGCGTGTCCACCAAACGTGTTTTTTGTCACCCGACTGCCCTGAGCTTTTTTTTCAGTATTTGTGTGCTGCGCTCTGGGGAGAAAAAAAAAAAGTCTGTGCCCTGTATCCCAGCAATAGCTTGTCACTCTCAGCTCAACACTTGTGCTTTTCCTATGGTCAGACTTTCTACTAATTTTTTAATAGCAGTCTCTAAATAACAATGGAAAGGAAATGTATTCTAGCAGCTCTGGATGTAAAATATGATGACACGAAAAGCAGGAGTCTGAGTACAGACTAGTACTGGTGTCCTATGTCCTGCCCAAGCAGCAGTTCTGATTGGCTGCTTAAGGTTTGACACCGACGAGCTCAGCTGCAGTCTGAAAAGTTGAACTTTTTGAACTCTGAGTGCCCTGAGCGCCGTAACAAAAAGTGGCCACCGCCGACAGCGTTTCAGCGTTGAGGGCACTCAGCGCTGTAAACACTGGACTACATAGAGAATGAATGGAAAATAGTCTCCCAGAGTGGAAAAAATGTATTTGGTGGACACGCAGCCTTATTTTCTTGAGAACAAAGAGTTCTCACATTATTTCCTCCTCAGTTTAAAACCCCTATATTGTTTTCTCCAGAGCAAAAAGCTCTTATTTTGTTTTCTTCAGAGCACGAGGCTCTTACATTATTTTCTCCAGAGCAAGGAGTTCTCACGTTGTTTTCTCCTGAGTTTAAAACTCCTGTGTCATCATTTTCTCCTGAGGTTAAAGTTCCTGTGTTGTCATTATCCCCGTAGGTTAAAGTACCTGTGTTGTCACTATCTCCTGAGTTTAAAGGTGCTATATTGTCACCTCCTGAGTTTGAAGTGCCCATGTTGTCACCTCCTGAGTTTAAAGTGTCTATGTTGTTACCTCCTGAGTTGAAAGGTTTAATGTTGGCACTTCCTGAGTTAAAAGTGTCCATGTTGTCAACTCCTGAAGTTAAAGGTTCCATGTTGCCATCACCTGAGTTTAAAATTTCCATGTTGTCATCTTCTAAGTCTAAAGGTTCCATGTTGTCATCTCCTGGGTTTAAAGGTTCCATGTTGTCACCTCCTGAGTTGAAGGTTCTATGTTGTCATTATCTCCTGAGTTTAAAGGTTCCATGTTGTCATTATCTCCTGAGCTTAAGGTGTCTGTGTCATCTCCAGAGCAAAAAACTCCTATGTAGTTATCTCTAGGGCAAGAGGCACCTATGCTGTTTTCTCTTGAGCAAAAAAACTCCTATGTTATCTTCTGTGCAAAAAGCTTTACTGTTGCCATCTGCTGAGCTCAAAGATTCTATGTTGTTATCTCCTAATGAAAAAGCTCCTATATTATCTTCAGAGTAAGACACTCCCAAGTTGTTTTCTCCTGAGCAAAACACTCCCAAGTCATCTTCTTAGTTTTAAGGTTCTATGTGTTCATCCCCTGAGTTTAAAAGGCTACTATGTTACCTCCTGAGTTTAGAGTTTAAAGTCCCTGTGTTGTTGTCTCCTGAGCTCAGGCTTATTTTGCAACTAGCCCGTGAGCTCTGCCCTCCCACGGCACCTCTGTCTGGTGGCCCATGGACTCTGATAGGTTACACAGACGCACCGTGCTCATTCGTCAGGTGGCCCTTGGACTTTAGTAGGCCACCAGATGCACCATGTTCCTTCTGCCGGTGGTCCAGGGACTTTGGCCGACCACCTGATGAACATTTTTTTTCCTTATTTGTGTTCTCATTTTGCCCTGCCATGCCTGTATCCCCCTCCCCCCACTTGATTGGGCTATTCTCTGTTTTGTTTGAAGGGTGTCTAGAATCCACCCTGGGGGAAGGGGGGTTGTCATAATCTGGTCTCGATCATAGGATCAAGCCAACAGTTTATGTTCATTTATTGTTTTTCTGGGATTATTTATGATTATCATTTGCATTTATTGCCCTCTGTGTTCCCCTGAGTCCTCTGTCATTGTCTTCTGTGTCATCCCGTCTGGTCCTGAGGTGTTGTGTGCACCTGCTTACCTATTGTTCCAGCTCCTCATGTTTTCTGTACACCTAGACTCTGGCCTCTCTGTATTACTCCTGTAATGTTGTTCTGTTTCATGTGCATCCTTGGTTTGTGATTGTCTGTACAGCCCCGCCCATCCTGTGCTCCTCACCTGCTGCCCTTGATTGTGCCCACCTGTTCTATGTTGTGTTGATTATCCCCTGCCTATATGTGCTGGGTCCTGTCTGTGACTAGTGTGGCATCATTAATGTTAACGTTGTTTGTCGTTCATCCTGTCATCAATCCTGTCAAGCTCCCTGTGTGTTCCCTGGTTAATCCCCATGAGCTTATTGTAGTCTGTAACTCCAGTGCTATTTTCCAGCCCCTGTGCTGCACCTTTATTTTGTTCTTTTGTGTTTTTGTTAATAAATAATTGTTTGCACCAAAGTTCTGCCTGCATCTTGGGTCCTTCCACCACCTACATCTGCTTATCAAAAGCAGTTATGAGAGTTCCAAGTAACTGCACAACCAATCATAAGCCAGTCCTTTGATACCATACTGCTGTAATTTACTCAAGAGTAGTTTCTGATTGACAGTATCAAAAGCTTTTTGTAGGTCTAGAAAAACTGCAAGAGCATGTTTCTTGTTTTCAATTGCACTTGAAACTTGTTCTAAGAAATCTAACAGTTCAAGAGATGTAGTTTGTTTTTTTCCTGAAACCATAATGTTGGTCACAAAGTGCTGTCCATGCTGCACAGAGGCGCTGTCCATGTGTGTGAGCCACTGTTGGATGTGACATATGGCTGACAACATAAGTAATTTTAAAAATATACATTATACAATTAGTTTTTTAACTACTTCGGCGACCTCCGACCCTGTGATGGGTCCACAAGCTCTGCTTCCTCTGTGGAAGCCGTGTCAATGGGAGTGTGGAGATCATCGAAGTATTCCTTCTACCGCTCGACAATATCCCCAGTCGAAGTCAGCAACGCCCCATCCGCTACCATACACAGTGTGGACAGAGAGCTGCTTCCCCCTCCTGAGTCGCCGGACAGTTTGCCAGAATCTCTTCGTGGCCCACTTAAAGATAATTGTTGTGCAGGACGGGTAAGACGTAACAAGCAATACAGAGACCCTTCCCTGTTATTAATCAGCAACAGAGTCAAGTTATTTCCTTTTATTTACAAAACAGAAAAAGAAAATAACTTTAATTATTCCAAAAGACTAAATTACACATGGTCTTCTACACATCACAATGAGACCATGATTGTGATAACTGTTTGTTTTTTGATTGATTGATTGATTTTATTTATTTAAACATTCTGACAAAAGAAAAAAAGAATTTAAAACAAAAATCAAGCCAAAAATAAAATATTCAAAAGGAGTGGGAAGAAGCCAATGCTTATACTGTATAGTCCCACCCCTTTGCCATACCCAACAAATTACAACATCACTCTTAGTCATCATTCATCCCACAACCACATTCACCATAATACACCCCATACTCAAATTATGCAACAGAAATGACACAACAATGACAGTCCACATTGACAACAATAGCAACATCCACCAATAATCATAACAATTGTAAATAAATACTTCTGGTATGTTCAACACAAACACAGACAACACCATCATCATCATCACAATCACCATAACACAATAACACACACAATAACAACCTTTTTTCATTGAAGACACATTGTAATATTACTGCCCTTTATTTTTATATTGCTCAAAAATCATTTCTTTATATGTTGATTTAAATATATGGATGTTTGGACATTGCCTGTGTTTCTCCCTCAACCCATTCCACAATTTTACCCCACACACAGACACACAAAAATCCTTCCTAGTAGATCTTACTAAGTGCATTTTAAATTTTGTGTTCCCCGTAAATTATATTTCCCTTCTCTCTCACTGAAAAGATTTTGTATACTGTGTGGCAAAAGGTTTTTACTGACTTTAAACATTAATTGTGCTGTATAATAATAAACCAGATCCCATAATTTCAATAACTTTGAATGTAAAAACAGTAAATTAGTATGTTCAAGGTACCTGACTTTGTGTATAACACGGACTGCCCTTTTTTTGTAATATTAGCAATGAATTAAGTTTACTTTTATAATTGTTACCCCAGACCTCTATACAATAGGTCAAGTATGGATGTACTAATGAGCAATACAAGATATGAAGTGATTTGTAATCTAGGGCCTGCTTAATTTTATTTATAATTGCAATATTTTTTGCAACTTTGTTTTGTGTGTATCTGACATGTGGTTTCCAACTAATTTTATCATCTAGTATTACACCCAAAAACTTGATCTCCTTAACTTTTTCAATAATCACATTATCTATATGAATATGTATATCTTCTTTATTTTTACAATTACCAAATATCATTACCTTAGTTTTATCTATATTTAGTGATAATTTATTACAATCCATCCATTTTTAAGCTTATTTAATTCATTATTTAGAGTATGGATTAGTTGATTATAATTATTTCCAGAATAAAATATATTAGTATCATCAGCAAATAATATTATTTTTAATAATTTAGAAACTTGGAATATATCAGTATATATATGTTAAATAATTTGGGGCCCAATACTGACCCCTGGGGGACCCCACAGGCAATTCCCATACATCCAGACCGATATTCTCTTATCTTCACAAACTGTTGTCTCTCAGATAAATAACTTGTAACCCAATTCAGAGCCATTCCCCTAATACCTTACATTTGCAGTTTATTAGGAAGTATTGAATGATCATATCAAATCAGTATCAAATGCTTTTCTAAAATCTATGAATACACCAATTGCATATTTTCCTTGATCTAATGCATTTATTATTTCCTCTGTTGCTTCCATTATTGCCAACGATGTTGTATTCTTGGCTCTAAATCCATATTGGTTCTGATTAAGCACATTGTGTTTATTTAAAAAGTTTTCTAATCTGTTGTTGAAAAGTTTTTCCAGAATCTTTGAAAATTGTGGGAGAAGTGATACTGGTCTGTAGTTTGTGTATTGGTGTTTATTTCCTTGCTTGAATAATGGTATTACTTTTGCTATTTTCATTTTCTGCGGGAATGAGCCAGTTTGAAATGATAGATTACAAATATATGTGAATGGTTTTAATATGCCATCAACAGTTCTTTTTACTAGTGCCATATCAGTACCATCACAATCAGTAGATAATTTATTTTTACACTTTTCAACAACAGATATTACCTCTAGTTCATCCACCGCTGTAAGAAAGATTGACCGAAGGTTATTTCCAATCAATGTCTCATTCATGGTGTCTCTTCCTTGGTTTGGAATTTTTGCTGCCAGCTCTGGTCCAACATTTACAAAAAATGTATTCATTTTATTTACTACCGTATTCTTATCATAATTATCACCACAATTATCAGTAAAATACTCTGGATATATCCTTTTTCTTAGTTCCATTTTTCCTTAATTTATTTAATATATCCCAGACTCCTTTTATATTATTTTTATTTTCATTTAACATTTTCCTATATCGGTGGAGAGACTATGTCTCCCAGCTAGTCTGGGAACGCCTTGGTATCCCCTCTGAAGAGCTGGAGCAGGTGGCTGGGGAGAGGGAAGTCTGGGCTTCTCTGCTTGAACTGCTGCCTCCGCGACCCGGACCTCCGGAAAAGCGGTAGAAGATGGATGGATGGATGGATGGATGTTTTATATCTTTTTTCAGATTCTTTGGTTCTTAATTTAATGACATTTTTATAGATCTAATTTTTCTTTTTACAAGCATTTTGTAGCCTCCTGGTTAACCACGGGCTATTTTTGTATACACACTACCATTCAAAAGTTTGGGATCACCCAGACAATTATTTTGTGTTTTCCATGAAAAGTCACACTTATTTACCACCATGAGTTGTAAAATGAATAGAAAATATAGTCAAGACATTGCCAAGGTTAGAAATAATGATTTGTATTTGAAATAATATTTTTTTCCAGATACTCAACCTGCTCAAAGGAAGGTCAGTTTTATAGCTTCTCTAACCAGCTAAACTGTTTTCAGCTGTGCTAACATGATTGCACAAGGGTTTTCTAATCATCCATTAGCCTTCTGACGCAATGAGCAAACACATTGTACCATTAGAACACTGGAGTGGTAGTTGCTGGAAATGGGCCTCTATACACCTATGTAGATATTGCACCAAAAACCAGACATTTGCAGCTAGAATAGTCATTTACCACATTAGCAATGTATATTAGATATTAGAGTGTATTTCTGATTAGGTTAAAGTTATCTTCATTGAAAAAAACAGTGCTTTTCTTTCAAAAATAAGGAAATTTCTAAGTGACCCCAAACTTTTGAATGGTAGTGTATGTTTTTTATTAATTTCTTTAATTGGACAGTTTTTATCATATGGGTGTTTTTTTTTTGGGGGGGGGGGGGTCCAGTGCACTATATCAGGGGTATCCGACTTTCAAGCGCTCTCTCTTTTTCTGTAATTTGCAGATGTCGGTTTCGTGTTTATAATATGCAAGGGAACATAAGAGTTTCAGACTTACTTTGCAATTTTAAAAAAAAATCATTGATTTTGCCGTTAGAATCGAAATTATTGGTCGTGTCCCCTCATTTTTCCCAGTTTTTGTGTGACATGAAAATCGCATCAATTTCAAAGTACTGTAACGTGATCTCTGAGTAACTCTTTCTCCTCAAAATGCAAGAGATAACAGAGTTGTAATGCAAATTCAAAATAAAACATTCCCCAATGTGATCGGATCTATGGTTTTTGTACGGCGACCCCTGCAAATTTACTCGTACGACGTAAATTTCCGTGTCCCCAAATTTACGCAGCAACATGCAAGTTATTTGGTAAAGTAACCAGAAAACAGGAAGTGCTGATGCTTTTCACTTTGCACCTTTCAAATCCCAAACCATACACGTAAAAAGGAGATCAGTCTTTGTGAAGCTCAGATATAGAATATTTCAATAAAATCTCAAACATTTATGACACATCGAATATGGTGTCCTTTAAAAAATTTACCTCTTCGGTCTTGGTCTGCTGCGCACAGCCCCGTCTGGCGAGGTGACCGCCCTGGGAAAGCACTTTTATTTTCTCTACCCCAGATGTGCTCAACCCATGTGGAGAGGATTAACCGTGGTCACTTTATATTGAAGTTATCGAAGGTCCAAACTTCCGTGTCCTGCATTTACGCCTTTTGTGATTTTACGTCTTATCCAACAAACAGAGAGAATTTGAAGGTATGTATACACGTTATCACATCTTAATATGTCATGAAAATGTAGCTGTTGATGAGTTTTGATGCGTGAAAAATACTGGAAGTGTTGAAGTTGTTTCGTGTAAAATGTGTGCCATTGCAAAGTGCATTGGCACACAGGGAAACAAAAACCCGAGTGTCCCGTTTACGTCTCCATTTACAAGTAGTTGAAGTGAGCGCTCATCCTCAAGAGTTCCTGAACGCGAATGCCGTTACGAAAATAGTTAATAGTTTCATAAACCTGACTCAATTGGATAGTGATTAGTCAATTTCATGTGCAGATTTGATCAATTTTAAATTTTGCCACCAATGTCACACATTGGACCCCTAATAAATAAAAACACCCATATAATGATTTAAATATATCAATAAATTTATCATATGCCAAGTCCACTTTTTTCTCTCTATAGACAACATCCCAATTCTGTAACATTAAGTCTTCTTTTAAAGCATTGATTCTATCTTCTGTTCATATTCTTTTATAGATAATCTTTTTACATGGTTTATTATTATTCTTACTCTCATTAACCCCATAATTAACATCTAAAGAAACAAATACAGGCAGGTGGTCGCTATGTCATTTATTAGTATACCATTCACCATATTACAGTGATCCCTCACTTATCGCGGTTAATGGGTTCCAGAACCGACCGCGAAAAGTGAAAAACCGCGAAGTAGCGTCACCCCTAATGACATCACCCATAAATAATACGTACGTTCATTCTCTCACTCTCTCTCTCATATGATGCATGTGTGTGTGTGTAAGTGTACATACATACATAGATGTAAATAAAGTGTACATAAACATGTTTTTAGAACTCTTTTATTCTTATAACAAGATACGTAACTCAAGATGAAGATGATTTACTGCACAGGTTAATGAGAGCTTTACTGCTCCTCAGGTGATGCCTCATTGTCAGGTGCTAGAGGCGCAGGATCGTCGAGGGCAGCTTCCGATAGAGCTGGAGAAGCTGCAGGAGGCGGCGTAGTGGCTCGACGGGAAGACTATTTCACACAAAAAGGCACAAGAGAACAGCGAAAAGTTCCACACGGCGAGACTAAGCAACACGAGCGATAAAGAACAATGAATGCGGTCTTCCTTCGCTGGGTATGGGCGCTCGGCAGGGAGAGAAGCTGGGTAAAACGTCTCGGCCAATCAGCTTGCGAGATTCCCGAGCCAAGCCAACACAAGAACAGCGAACAGAGAGGTGGATTTTGAGTTGTGCGGGCTCTCCGTGTTGATACCTGATGTTCTAATGTAGTCTCCCTGCCTTCTGCTAGCGCCCGCCCATTTTTTCTCAATTTTGAATTTTTGATGAATATTTTTGAAAAATCCGCGATGCACTGAGGACGCGAAAGGTGAGGCGCGAAGTAGCGAGGGATCACTGTATATTCAATAACATTGGTAAAAATGTTGTCTATCAAGGTACCACAGTGTGTCGTTATTCTCGTAGGTTTTGTAATCTTTGGAAATAAGGTTAAGCTATACATTGTATCTAAGAAATCTTCAGTTGGTTTATGTTGTTTTGTTTTCATTAAATCTATATTAAAGTCACCACAAATAAAGATATATTTTTGTCTTATTTTTGTATACATCTTTTCCATCCCATTTCTAATTTTTTCCATATCAGATCCCGGTGCTCTATGTATACAACTTACTATTATGTTTTTTCTGTTTTCCATCATAATCTCAATTGTTAAACATTCCATACTTTCATTCACTGCTGATGTCATGCTGTCCACTTTTTTACTTTTTAATTTTCTATCAACATACAGTGCTACCCCACCACCACTTTGACGTTTCCTATTTGTGTGTACATCTCATATCCATATTGTTCAAAATTTACATCTTTTTCTTCATTAATCCATGTTTCACTTATTGCAATAATCCTAAATGGTGTGTTAAATTGATTTAAAAACGCCTTAATACTATCAAAGTTTGCATAGAGACTCCTACTATTAATATGTATTATTGTCAATGTCTGATCTGAATTCATAATTCCTTTTAATTGTTGTTCATCATAATAAACACTCTTATTATTAATATGATTAAAATAATTATTGTCTGGGTCAATATCTCCTAAAATGTCTTGTGGTTGCTGTTCAGTATTGACAAAGATTCCAGCTTCAATTTGCCCTAATACACTTTCATTATTAAATGAGGAAGGATGATTGGTTAAAGTACTAATCATGTTATATCAACAATGTACACCAAAAGGAAAAAAGGAAAAAGAACACAAAAATCTCCACTCATAATCTAACTGTGCTGTTATTCGTGCATCAGAGCTAAGGTTTAAATTTTTCTAATCCCTCCATTTCTCTAATCATTATTACTTTAGCTTCTTCTGGAGTGCCAAGCAGTTTAATCTTTGTCCATGTTGATTGTATTTTTCCCTGTTTTCTGAGAGCCCTGGCTTGTCTAGCTATTTCAGAGTTCTTTTTTGTTAAATGTTCGTTTATATAGACAGCCGCTCCTCTTAGTTTTCTTGCTTGTCGCAGAAGATCAGTTTTTGCTTTCCTGCTGACAAATCGGATGATGATCGCTGGTTTTTGTCTTTTTTAGGTAATGTGTGGCACGCCGAAATAGTTTGATTGTCCACAACAATGTTTTTAGAGTTGAAAAAATATAATACCTGCTGCTCAAGAGTGTGTGATTCTGCCAATGTCTCATCCTTCCCATCCTGGTTACCAGCTCCAGCTGTCACACGTGCAGAGGAGCGGTGTCTGGTGTTAAGACCGCTCACAATGACATCATCCATTCTTATATACTGTTCTAATTCATCCACACGTCTTTCTAAGAAATTAATTTTCTTGTCTTTTTCCATGACTTCAGCCTTTAATTCACGCATTTGGTCCATAAGGCCAATAAGCAAAGTTTGTTGTTTTGCTATCTTGGATATTTCTTCAGTCATAAAATTTAGTGAGAGTTTGATCTCCTCCAACTCCTCTCCATTTATCTGATTCCTTTTCAGAGGCATACTAACTAGACTGATTGGGATCAAAGGCGGCTCACCTGTTGGCTAATACAGGAGGCGAAGCACGTCCGATGGCTAGTTGAGGCCGCCAGCTGGCCCGCCCTCTCAATTATAGCTGTTGTAGTATGCGAAGGGCAGGTCCTACTGCAAGGTGCTCTCAGGGCTGTTTGCTTTCGGCTTTGGGACTGTGACTAGGATTCTTCTTTGACTTGGCACTGAGGCGTCGTCTCTTCGAATTTAGTCTGATGGTAGGATCATTAGCTTCCCCGGGCAAGCCCAGGTACTGGCGGGGAGCGCGACGAGAACGCTGATCCATTGCCCTCCCACAAGGCTCAGTTCTAGCTCCAACCCTGTTCAACCTCTACATAAACGACCTGCCCACTACAAAATCCCGCAAATTCATCTATGCAGATGACATCTGTTTGGCACTCCAAGCACCAGACTTTGAGCCACTGGAACGGGTGCTCACGGAAGATCTTGCCAAACTGGACCAGTTCTGCAAAACCTGGCACCTAAAACCAAGCCCAGCAAAAACCATCTCCAGTGTATTCCATCTCCACAATGTAAAAGCTGCCAGAGAACTAAACATCCACCTGAGCGGACTTAAGCTTAAGCATGCCTCGAATCCAACCTACCTTGGAGTGACCCTTGACAGGACCCTATCCTTCAAGGAACATTTAAAGGGGACAGCTGCTAAGGTGAAGGCATGAAACAACCTGCTCTGCAAGCTCGCTGATGCAAAATGGGGGGCGGCAGCCTCCACTCTGCGCACCTCAGCACTGGCCCTTTCATACTCTGTAGCAGAATATTGTGCCCCTGTCTGGTCCAGGTCATCCTACACACACCATGTAGACACCCAGCTCAACACAACCATGAGAACCATAACTGGGACAATCCGCTCAACACCACTCCCCTGGCTCCCTGTACTGTCAAACATAGCCCCCCCACACATCCGGCGAGCAGCACTAACTCAAAGGATGCTCCAAAAAGTTAAAGATTCTCCTCACTTACCAATCTATGCAGATATCTACACCCCACCCACTGCCCGACTTCCATCCAGACGGCCGATTTGGAAAAATCCTCCTCCAGCTGACTTCACCATCCAGACAGCTTGGCAAGAGGAATGGGAGACCAATGAGGTCCCAAACAAACACCTGGTGACAAACCCCAACCAACAGGTCTCGGGCACCAATCTCCCAAGGAGACAGTGGTCTACACTCAATCGCTTCAGGACTGGACATGGCCCCTGCTTGGCCAGCCTTCACAGATGGGGCAGTAGCCCTAGCCCACTGTGTGCATGTGGAGAGAAGCAAACAATGGAACACATCATAGAGGCTTGCCCGCTCCAAAGACTGGAAGGAGGATTACACACCCTCCATACAGCAAACCAGGAGGCAACTGCTTGGCTTGAGGACTTTGCATTCGTTAAATAAATAAATTATAGCTGTCACCCGACTGTGAGGTCGAAGCGCTCCCGATGGCCAGTGATGGCTAGTGAAGGTCACCAACCGGCGTCACCACCCGACAGCTGAATCCGCCAGTGAAACCAAGGCTCCCTCGGCAGCGTTTTTTAAACAAGGAAATTAGGCTACTAATTGTACTGCATCCATATATGAGTTCCATAATGATGCATCTCTGTAACAAATACAGTATTTGTCTTATTTTGTTTGGACTTTTCAGTGTTTTTTAAATACTATTATTTGTGTTTATTAATGGCCATCACTTCTGCCTCCAAGTGCTTAACAAGCAGATGAGCCTGGTATAAATTTATAATTAGAATTTAAAGATTTCTGGGTTCGGGTTTTTATTCAGATGGAAACAGTGAAGAGAGATTGGAAAAAAGCAGGGAAAGAGACATAAAAGATCACACTGACTTTTGACTTGAAGTAGGGATCACTGCAGATGAGTGGCATGATCTTTATGGTCCAGTATGTGCCTTAAAGTGCTGATGACACGTTCTTGACTTCCTCTAATTTTTCAACACATAATACAATATTACAAAATAGGTTGGTCTGGCAGTTCTAAGTCAAGCAGGCTTTTTTTCACGTGAACATCCAACGTTTTCATGAACGCAGTGTCACCCATTGCATGGCTCAAAAAACCCCCAACCATGTTGTAACATCATCGACGGAACACAGTGCTTGGCTGCCCTTTGTACACACAGGATGGAAGTGGTTGAAAACATCAACCATGGTTAAAGCACATGTAGTCTGGAATCTGTGATGATGATGGGATGATGATGAGTCTGGAATTGGTTTGTGTTGTCCGATCTTCAGACGATTATAGTTCCGAAGAATGGAATGACAATGAAGAATCTGGGGGCATCAAACCGTATAGGTTTGAGCTGTGCCAAGCGGGCATTGTGCCTAGTGAGTCAGACTCAGTGACAGTCAGCTGTTCATGTTTTGTGTGCATCATCTGCCGTGTTGTCAGCCAGCCAATATTGCCAACACTATCATGACGTGTTAGCCACTTCACACAGCCGTGGTTCTGTTGCGCCCCTTGTAGCGATGTCTGCTCTGGGGCGCAACCGTGGTTAACATGTTTCCTCTCCATATTTGCTGGGCGATGTCGGCCCCGAACGCCTACTGTTTCTGTTTCTGTGTATTTTTTGTAAGTCTTCACATTTTTGGGGGTTGTCTGTCATTCTATATTAAATGTGCTGTGGTGAATCCTACGCTTAAATCCTCGTTATTTACGCGTATATCCTCCCTCGCCATGCGCTCTTACGCAGGGCAGGGAGAGGGTGCATGAAATAACGAGGATTTGCCTGCAGGGTTCACCACAGCACATTTAATATAGAATGACAGACAATTCCTAAAAAGGTGAAGACTTACAAATAATAATCAGAAACACAAACAGTAGGCGTTTGGGGCTGACATCGCCCAGTGAACATGGAGGGGAGACGTGTTAGCCAGAGGTGCGCCCCAGAGCCGACATCGCTTCAAGGACGCACGAGAACCACGGCGAACATGGAGTGGCTAACATGTCGTGAGAGTGCTGAAAATACTGGCAGACTAACAACACAGATGACAATACTATTGACCAGCAGTGCAGTGCTCACTCTGTCACGCTGAGTACCGGAACCCCTCAAGGCTGTGTACTCAGTCCACTGTTGTCTGAGGGGAACCAGATTATTAAGTTTGCAGATGACACCACGGTGGTGGGACTTATTCAGAGGGATGAGGAATCAATGTACAGGGAAGAAGTGAGAGACCTGGAGGGCTGGTGCAGGGAGAACAATCTGGTGCTCAACGTGGACAAAACGAAGGAGATGATTATCGACTTCCGGCGGTCACAGCCTGAGCACGTCCCCCTCAGCATCGGCGGCCGTTTAGTGGAGAGAGTAGAGAACATCAAGTTCCTCGGAGTGCAGATCTCGCAGGACCTGACCTGGAGCAAGAATTCCTTGGAGATCAGGAAGCGGGCTCAGCAGAGACTACACTTCTTGAGGAAACTCAAACAGGCCTCTCTTCCCATCTGCATCCTCAGGACCTTCTACAGAGGTGTGGTGGAGAGTGTTCTGACATACTGCATTGCTACATGGTACTCCAGCTGCAGTATGTCAGACAAAAAAGCCCTGCAGAGGATAGTCAAGGGGGCGGAGAGGGTAATTGGAGTCTCCCTCCCCTCTGTCCAAGAACTTTTTCAGAACCGTTGTAGGAGCAGGGCACTGAACATTGTCAAGGACCGTTCTCACCCTCTGCATAAACACTTTGAACTTCTTCCATCTGGTAAACGATTCCGGAGCATCAGAGGCAGAACCACCAGACTGATCAACAGCTTCCTCCAACAAGCTGTCAGGATACTGAACAGCTGACCCGGAATCTCACATACACACTACTGCACCTATGGACATTTTGTATATTATAGTTAGTTATTCTTTTTCCCCCAAGTATGTCTCAGGGATGTGTGAATGGATGGGGTGGGGGTGGGGGTGGGTGGGGGGTGGAGCTATGTGGGAGTGTGTCTTAATCATGCTGCTTCTTATATGGATGCCGAGAGAAACGCAATTTCATCTTGCCTGCACTACAGTTGTATGTACAGCAATATGACAATAAAGTTTGATTTGATTTGATTTGATTTGATTTGATTAATGGCAAACGGCTGCCAAAATGTACACACACTGCTGGTGATGGTGTGATGACAAGCACCTGGGCGAGGACCGGGAAACATGATCAGCGGGAGGGGAATCAGCTGTTGATAATGAGAGAGGGGACGTGCCCAGACTGGCGTGCGATCAGAGAAAGTAGGTCAAAGCTGCGCGTAAATCCATTAATCCTTTCCCTCCTCGCGCTCCTCCTGCATTAAAGCGCAGGAGGAGGGTAGGCTTATGACAGTTGGAGCTGAAGTGTGTGATGTGGTGTTTCACACATCACATGCCTTATCTCAGCCTGCGACACAACGTGAATGCATAGCCGTAAAATTAAAACAAGAAACCAGAGAAACTGTGAGCTACAAAGCTGCTGTCATTCTAGTTATCAACACCGGAGTCCGTTCTGTCGATTACGTCATTGGGGTGCCGCCCTTATTTTGGTGGGCGGCACCACAGTCCAGTCAGCGGCTGCGGTTTTTTGATGATAAACTCAGAAACTCAGAAACTCAGACAAGATTTATTGCCAAGTACATTCACAGTAAATAACTGATAATATACGAGGGATTTGACTTGACACTGAGAACGACATAGTTGACATTTTCAGTGACGCGCCTGTCAGCAGAATGGGAATAGGAAGCAATGGGGGAGAAAAAGGGATAAACACAATAGGAGAGAGAAAAAAAAGCATTGTTTGTCAGAATACAGGTCATATATGATCAATATTATGATTACAAGAAAAAAAAACTCTCAATGCACAAGTAGCGGACAATAGAATCCATACGAAGACACAAAGAGAGCAGTGAATGAGTAATCTTCACGTCAGTACAGTGAGTCAGTGTGAGTGAAGGTGTTGAGTGAGGGTGTTGATATCGGTTAAGGACAACAAAGTCTCTTCATCAGCAGATGTTGTGTCTACCGTCTGGCAAAGGCATGTGTCCTTGGCACAGCAGATGGAATGGTTTGCCAGACAGCTGGCTGTCCCTGAGAGTCAAATGCTGCCCGCCATGTTATGGAAACAAATAAACTGAAGATAATCTGGAGGACTGTGAGATAGGGCGTCAAACAGGTCGAATAGCACTGACTACAGAGAAAAAAACTTTATATTCTCTTATAGATTCAGTGCTCAATCCTTCATGGCTGGACGTTGAAATTATCATGGATGGCTCTCAGCGTGATCGTGATGTAATCCATTTTCCTAGACAGTTCTCCATTAGCCGCTGTCAGAGTCCTGCCCAATTGGTTAAATTGATGAATAAGCCTCGCCGGGTCTGCTTTTTGATAGGCTCCATCCATCTGCTTCAATTTACGGTACACCAGAACAATCCCAGATCCAATCATCAGAATTCCGATGACCATTGCTACGAAGAGGTATAAATCTTCAACATCTTCCATAGAGAGATCACACAGGCACAAGAGTTTCCAATTACTTGTGTCCTTTAAATAGCCCGCGGCCGCTGTGCCTGCGGGGCAAACCGGCTCCCCCGGGCCACTTTTCCTCGTTGAAAAAACAGTGTCAATTGCGTTCAAAGCCCAGCTTATTAAATCCATAATTTCGTTTGATAATCAGCAGTAGAGACACGCAGACAGACAATAGCAAGCTGGGATCCAGTCAGTCAGTGAGGGAAGGAGAGAGATAAGGAGCCGGAGCTGGAAGAAAAGCGTCTGCTCTCTTCGGAGGGCGGAAGTGAAGTAACTAGTTTATGCAGGTGCTGTTGTAAATATTATATTGATTATAGACAATGACTTTTGGGTTTACACACCATGCTAAAAAATGTCAAAAATGTGTCATCAGCACTTTAAAAGTCTGTCATGCACTGCTGGTCCATAGTATTGTCATCTCTGCTGTTAGTCTGCCAGTATTTTCAGCACTCTCACGACATGTTAGTCACTCCATGTTCGCCGTGGTTCTTGTACGTCCTTGAAGCAATGTCAGCTCTGCGGCGCACCTGTGGCTAACACGTCTCCTCTCATTCATTCACTGGGTGATGCCGGCCCCTGAACGACATCAGTAAGTGTGTTTGTGTTTTTTGTAAGTCTTCACCTTTTTGGGAATTGTCTGTCTTTCTGTATTAAATGTGTTGCGGAGAACCCTGCACGTAAATCCTCGTTATTTCATCCGATTTACGCGCAGGATTCACCACAGCACATGTATTGAACATAAGACTGATGACAACAGTTCCCAAAAAGGTGAAGACTTACAAAAATAAACAGAAACGCTTACAGTTGGCGTTTGGGGCCGACATTGCCCAGCGAACATGGAGAGGAGACGTGTTAACCACAGTTGCGCCCCAGGTCCGACATCGCTTCAAGGGGTGCAACAGAACCACGGCTGTGTGGAGTGGCTAACACGTCATGATAGTGTTGGCAGTATTGGCTGGCTGACAACACGGCAGATGATGCACACAAAACATGAACAGCTGACTGTCAAAGAGAGAGGACGCGTGGTCGGACTAGCGAATCTTGGACAGTGCCCATCTGAAAGTGGTTCAAAACAGCACATAAACCACATGTACAAAACAAAAACAACAACTCAAAAGATAGCACAGGGTTACAGAAATTTTTTTTTTGTAAGTTGTCTGTGTTTTTCAACTGATTTAAGACAATTTTGCACCGCTGAATCCGAAAATGACATCCGTTTCTCTCGATCAGGTGCTAAGTAAAAACCTGTACTTACTTAGTACTGTGCATGTACTTACCTTTATATAAAGGTAAATACATGTAAATTGAATGTTACGTCATCATTGTTCAAAATTCAGAGAATTTCAAGACATAAAAAAGAATTTTGCATCATATAAAGCGAAAATACCCGTACATGTAAACAAAAATGTATAAAACAACATGTGGCCATAATTCAAAAAGTTGACCTGATTGAGAAAAACCAATGTGATTTTTGGATTCAGCACATCAAAATTGTCCTCAATCAGCTCAAAAAACTTGAACAATAAATTTGGTGTTGACTAGTGTAATACATAATAAACCCGATGCCTGAGCCACAGATACATTGCTTTGATTTTATTGAAAAATCAGATTTAAATAAATTATATTTATGAACAAAAAATTTGTTGCAATATCATAACAAAAGCATTCCACTTGGTGTTCCCCTGCCGTGTGTTTGTCACGGCAGCTGCTGTGGCAGGCATGTGTGCCTCTCCACTGTCACTCTCTGAGTCTGACTCACTAGGCACGATGCCCGCTTGGCATGGCTCAAACCTATAAGGTCTGGTGCCCCCAGATTCTTCATTATCATCTCATTCTTCTGAACTATAATCATCTGAAGATTGGACAACACAAACCAATTCCAGACTACATGTGCTGGAACCATCGTCGATGTTTTCTACTGCTTCCATCCTGCGTGTACAATGGGCAGCTAAGTGCTGTGTGTCGCTGACGTCACAACATAACCGGGGTTTTCCAGCCACTGACACAATTTGTGACATGACACTCATAAAAGCGTTGGATATTTGTGTGAAAACAAGCCTGTTTTGTCAGGAGCCGAGCCGGCTTGGTTTCCCCCGGCTCGGTCCTGGCCTCTCTGTGGGTAGGTGCCATGTTGTATGCATGTTAGTATGTATTTCTGTGTGCTTTGCCATACCCATAGCCACTGCTTTCTGGCCGGCAGCGGTGAGGCAGCCTCTTGGGCTCACACTGGTGTGAGTGCTGTCTATCTGCCTGTCCGACCACGCCCCCTCTCTATTACTGTTAGCTGTTCCCACTCCCGTTTGCCATTTCCCTGCTCCTCGCCCAGGTGCGACTAATTTACCATCCCCAGCAATGCGTGTACTATAGGAGCCTTTTGCCAGTCATGCATTGCTGGGTCATTGTACTAGACATGCAGTTGTTAATTGCCGTGTGTTAGTCAACGTCATTTAAGGACTGTGTTCCATTTGGTGCTTTGTTTGTACTTATGCAGACATCTCCAGTCCTGTGAGTATAATCTGTGTGTGTTTTCCTCGGTATCCTCACCTTAGACTGTCGAGCGTCCTGGAGGACTCCTCGAGCCATTGTGGAATGTATGCATTGGAAGTGCTTGTCAGTTTTGGTGTTCAATAAATATGTGTGTGGTGAACCCAGCGCGTAAATCCTCATCCTTTCACCCCTCCTCCGTGCGTTGTGGAAAAGCGCACCGGGAGTTCATGACAGAATGACCCAGCCCGAAATAAAGGATTTAGCGGGTACACCCACACATCACCCTTTTTCTTTGTGAACTGTTTTTCTGGACTAACCTGTTTCTGGAGAGCATCATGCCCTGGTCTCGCCGAGGTACAGAAGGAACGGCAGCGGGGTTTCTCACAGTGGAGGAGGGATGGGCCACCGAGTTCATCCGGGGCTTCGTGAATGAAGCCCTTGCCGCCCGGGGACCGAAGAAGACGCTGGAAAGCCTGGACGGAGCAATAGGGATCTTGGAGGTGCATCCTGGGTTATGGAACTACCCACAGTTCGCCGACTTGCTCTCCACAGTCTGCTCGCTCTATCATTCTTTCCCCGGTCTGGCATTCCCCACGACGTCGAGACGGAGGTCCGGTAATCTGCAAACCATCAGCCTCCGTGACGCTTCGCCCGACCTTCTTCTCACTGCAGCACAGTCTACACCAGAGAACAAGAGACAGCGTCGCCCCGCGTGGAAATGCTGGGGAAAGCCCCCCTCGTCGTCAGCTGCCACCATCCTCCCAGCTGCTGCAAAGCTAGACGGGGCCACCTTGGGAACGTCCACCTCCGTTGCCAGGGAGACAGCTCCTCCTCCACCCATTGAAGAGGTCCATATGACCGTGGACACAGAGAGGGATGACAGCCTGTCAGCTGCAGCAGTCAACATCGAAGACCGGGATGACAGGCAAGTGTTTTTTCATTCAACTCATTTTGATAATAATAAACCGTGTCTTGGGATCAGTCCGCCAAGGTCTCCGCCTTTGACTGCTACCTAATCCACATAGCACCGGACTTCCATGATCCCTCCTGCAGGTGGTGAACCTACTGGAGGGCGGACCCATGTAACTCCTTCGGGCTGAGCCCGGCCGGGTCCCATGGGTGGAAACCTGGCCGCCAGACGCTAGCCTTCGAGCCCCTCCCCCAGGCCTGGCTCCAGGGTGGGGCCCCGGTAACCCCATACCGGGCGGGGTACACTGAATCCTTGATATACAATTTATCATGAGAGTCTGTTGGATCGTTCTTAGTCTGGCCCTTCACCCAGGACCAGTTTGTCTTGGGAGACCCTATCAGAGGCAAATTGCCCCGGACAACATAGCTCCTGGGATCACTGGGGCACGCAAACCCCCCCACCACGATAAGGTGACGATCCATGAGGGGGAAGAAGAAGGAGTCCTATCAAGCTTGGTTGGCTTGTGGGACTCCCGAAGCAGCTGAGGTGTACCGGCAGGCCAAGCGGAGTGCAGCTCGGGTGGTTGCTGAAGCAAAAACCCGGGTATGGGAGGAGTTCGGTGAGGCCATGGAACAAGACTTTCGGTCGGCTTCAAAGAGATTCTGGCAAACTGTTCGGCGGCTCAGGAGGGGAAAGCAGCTCCCCGTCCACACTGTGTATGGTGCGGATGGGACACTGTTGACTTCAACTGGGGATATCGTCGGGCGGTGGAAGGAATACTTCGAGGATCTCCTCAATCCCACTGATACGCCTTCCACAGAGGAAGCAGGGTTTGGGGACAAGGGGGATGACTCGCCTATCACAGGGGCTGAGGTCGCCAAGGTGGTTAAAAATCTCCTTGGTGGCCGGGCCCCGGGGGTGGACGAGATTCGCCCCGAGTACCTCAAGGCCCTGGATGTTGTTGGGCTGTCATGGTTGACACGCCTCTGCAACATTGCGTGGAGGTCGGGGGCAGTGCCTTTGGCATGGCAAACCGGGGTGGTGGTTCCTCTCTTCAAAAAAGGGGACCGGAGGGTGTGCTCCAACTTTAGAGGGATCACACTCCTCAGCCTCCCTGGGAAGGTCTATGCCAAGGTACTGGAGAGGAGAGTCCGGCCGTTGGTCGAACCTCGGATTCAGGAGGAGCAATGTGGTTTTCGTCCTGGCCGTGGCACATCGGACCAGCTCTTTACCCTCTCGAGAATTCTCGAGGGTTCGTGGGAGTTTGCCCAACCAGTTTACATGTGTTTTGTGGACTTGGAGAAGGCATTTGACCGCGTCCCTCGTGGATTTTTGTGGGGGGTGCTTCGGGAGTATGGGGTATCGGGCTTGTTGTTACGAGCTATTCGGTCTCTGTACGACCGTTGTGAGAGTTTAGTTCGTATTGCCAACACTCGGTCGGAGTCATTCCCAGTGAGAGTTGGACTCCGCCAGGGCTGCCCTTTGTCACCGGTCCTGTTCATAATTTTTATGGACAGGATTTCTAGGCGCAGCCAGGGAATGGAGGGTGTCATACTTGGTGACCACAGGATCTCATCTCTGTTGTTTGCAGATGATGTTGTCCTGTTGGCTTCATCCAGCAATGACCTACAGCTCTTGCTGGGACGGTTTGCCGCTGAGTGTGAAGCGGCCGGGATGAGAATCAGCACCTCCAAGTCCGAGTCCATGGTCCTCAGCCGGAAAAAGGTGGATTGTCCTCTCCGGGTTGGGGACAGGCTCCTGCCCCAAGTGGAGGAGTTTAAGTATCTTGGGGTCTTGTTCACGAGTGAGGGGAAAATGGAGCGAGAGATCGACAGACGGATTGGAGCAGCATCTGCAGTGATGCGGACGTTGTACCGGTCTGTTGTGGTGAAGAGGGAGCTTAGTTCTAAGGCAAAGCTGTCGATTTACCAGTCAATCTACGTTCCTACTCTCACCTATGGTCACGAGCTTTGGGTAATGACCGAAAGAACGAGATCGCGGATACAAGCGGCTGAAATGAGCTTTCTCCGTAGGATTGCTGGACTCACCCTCAGAGATAGGGTGAGGAGCTCAGTCATCCGGGAGAGGCTCAGAGTAGAACCGCTGCTCCTCCACATTGAAAGGAGTCAGTTGAGGTGGTATGGGCATCTGATTAGGATGCCTCCTGGACGTCTCCCACTTGAGGTGTTTCAGGCACGTCCCACTGGGAGGAGACCCCGGGGCAGACCCAGGACTCGGTGGAGAGACTATGTCTCCCAGCTAGTCTGGGAACGCCTTGGTATCCCCTCTGAAGAGCTGGAGCAGGTGGCTGGGGAGAGGGAAGTCTGGGCTTCTCTGCTTGAACTGCTGCCTCCGCGACCCGGACCTCCGGAAAAGCGGTAGAAGATGGATGGATGGATGGATAAACCGTGTCTATCTCCCGGGGGAGAGGCCTAGTTACAGCAGTGCGCTGGGCTCCTCCCTCCAGCTGCAGCTTATAACTCTTTTCCTACCCCCCTCTGTGTCTCCTCCATATTCTCCTGAGCGTCTGTCGGTCCTGGACCAGAGCCGTTGGATGGTGGAGGAGCCGGTGGCTTTGGAGGATCCTGCTCCGGAGCCAGCACAGAGGTGTTTCCCTGCGGCCACGCCGGAGGAGTCCCCTGCGTTGGAGCCACTGCAGGGGAATGAAGGGACTGCTAACACCATCTTGCCAGCTGCGGAGGCGTCCACAGCGGACTGGGAGCCTGAGCTGGACCTCCTTGAGGCTGGGCCCGAGTGTTCATCGTCACGATCGACGGAGTCCTGGACAGCGGTGGAGCTCAAGCTCAGGCAAGTTTTCTCTCTTGTTCTTCTGATAGCAGTGTTAGAGAGGTCTTGTCTGGCTCTAGTTGAGGAGAATCAGGCACAGTGCACAGTTGCGTCTGAACTTCCCTCACTGGGCTCCGCTGCTGCCGTCAACCCTAATGACCCTGTTTCTTATGCCGCTCCTGAGCCATCCTCTAGGGTCGCTGGAGAGGAACAACCAGCTCCAGGGGTCTTCGTGGAACTGGTCTCACCACCTGACAATGTCGCGGGTCCAGTTCCCCTGTTGTCTGAGGTCGTCATGTGGTCCCCTCCGCAGGCCGTGTTGCCGTGGGTGCAGTGGGCTGGCTTTGGACCCTCGTGGGGGCTGCGCCCCAGGATCAGCCCAACATGGGTGCTTCACTCCTACTCAGACCCATCATGGACGGCACGCTCCAGCGCAGTGTCCACGACGGTGCAACATTGGGCCAGTCGGGGTCCACCGCGAGTGCAGCTTTGACCCAATCGGGGTCCACCACGGGTGCTGCAAAGCCTCAGCCGGAGGTCACCGAGGGTGCTGCAGAGCCTCAGCCGGAGGCTGTACTTTAGGAGCCTTTTGCCAGTCACGCATTGCTGGGTCATTGTACTAGACATCCATCCATCCATCCATCTTCTACCACTTTTCCGGAGGTCCAGTCGCGGAGGCAGCAGTTCAAGCAGAGAAGCCCAGACTTCCCTCTCCCCAACCAAACGCTCCAGCCCCTCAGAGAGGACACCAAGGCGCTCCCAGACCAGCTGGGAGACATAGTCTCTCCAGCAAGACTTGGGTCTGCCCCGGGGTCTCCTCCTAGTAGGACGTGCCTGAAACACCTCAAGTGGGAGGCGTCCAGGGTGCATCCTAATCATATGACCATACCACCTCAACTGACTCCTTTCAATGTGGAGGAGCAGCGGTTCTACTCTGAGCCTCTCCCGGATGACTGATCTCCTCACCCTATCTCTGAGGGTGAGTCCAGCAATCCTACGGAGAAAGCTCATTTCAGCTGCTTGTATCTGCAATCTCGTTCTTTCGGTCACTCAAGCTCGTGACCATAGGTGAGAATAGGAACGTAGATTGACTGGTAAATCAACAGCTTTGCCTTAGAACTAAGCTCCCTCTTCACCACAATGGACCGGTACAACGTCCGCATCACTGCAGATGCTGCTCCGATCCGTCTGTCAATCTCTCGCTCCATTCTCCCCTCACTCGTGAGTAAGACCCCAAGATACTTAAACTCCTCCACTTGGGGCAGGAGCCTGTCCCTAACCTGGAGAGGACAATCCACCTTTTTCCGGCTGAGGACCATGGACTCGGACTTGAAGGTGCTGATTCTCATCCCAGCCGCTAAACACTCAGCGGCAAACCATCCCAGCAAGAACTGTAGGTCATTGCTGGATGAAGCCAACAGGACAACATCATCTGCAAACAAGACAGGTGAGATCCTGTGGTCACCAAGCATGACACCCTCCATTCCCTGGCTGCGCCTAGAAATCCTGTCCATAAAAATTATGAACAGGATCGGTGACAAAGGGCCGCCCTGGCGGAGTCCAACTCTCACTGGGAATGAGTCCGACCGAGTGTTGGCAATACGAACCAAACTGTCACAATGGTCATACAGAGACTGAATAGCTCGTAATAACAAGCCTGATACCCCATACTCCCGAAGCACCCCCCACAAAAAAAAAACAAAACACAAGGGACACAGTTGAATGCCTCCTCCAAGTCCACAAAACACATGTAAACTGGTTGGGCAAACTCCCACGAACCCTCGAGAATTGTTGAGAGGGTAAAGAGCTGGTCCGATGTGCCACGGCTGGGATGAAAACCACATTGCTCCTCCTGAATCCGAGGTTTGACCAACGGCCGGACTCTCCTCTCCAGTACCTTGGCATAGACCTTCCCAGGGAGGCTGAGGAGTGTGATCCCTCTAAAGTTGGCACACACCCTCCAGTCCCCTTTTTTGAAGAGAGGAACTACCACCCTGGTTTGCCATGCCAAAGGCACTGCCCCCAACCTCCACGCAATGTTGCAGATGCGTGTCAACCATGACAGCCCAACAACATCCAGGGCCTTGAGGTACTCAGGGCGAAGCTCGTCCACCCCCGGGGCCCGGCCACCAAGGAGATTTTTAACCACCTTGGCGACCTCAGCCCCTGTGATAGGCAAGTCATCCCCCCTGTCCACAAACCCTGCTTCCTCTGTGGAAGGCGTATCAGTGGGATTGAGGAGATCCTCAAAGTATTCCTTCCACCGCCCGACGATATCCCCAGTCGAAGTCAACAGCGCCCCATCCACACCATACACAGTGTGGACAGGGAGCTGCTTCTCCCTCCTGAGCCACTGGACAGTTTGCCAGAATCTCTTTGAGGCTGACCGAAAGTCTTGTTCCATGGCCTCACCGAACTCCTCCCATACCCAGGTTTTTGCTTCAGCAACCACCCGAGCTGCACTCCACTTGACCTGCCGGTACACCTCAGCTGCTTCGGCAGTCCCACAAGCCAACCAAGCCTGATAGGACTCCTTCTTCAGCTTAATGGCCCCCCTCACCACTGGTGTCCACCACTTGGTTTGGGGGTTGCCACCACGAGATGCATCGACCACTTTGCAGCCGCAGCTCTGGGCCGCCGCTTCAACAATAGTGGTGGAGAACATGGCCCATTCAGACTCCATGTCTCCAGACTCCTTCGGAATGTGATTGAAGTTCTTCCGGAGGTGGGAGTTGAAGACCTCCCGGACAGGGGCCTTAGCCAGACGTTACCAGCATACCCTCACTATACTTTTGAGTCTATACCAGGTCTGAATGGCTTCCTCCCTTGCCATCGGCTCAAATTCACCATCAGGTGGTGATCAGTTTACAGCTCTGCACCTCTCTTTATCCGAGTGTCCAAGACATACGGTTGCAGGTCTGATGACATGATAACAAAATCGATCATCAACCTGCGACCTAGGGTGTCCTGGTGCCAGGTGCACATATGGACACCCTTATGTTTGAACATGATCTTTGTTATGGACAAACTGTGGTTAGCACAGAAGTCAAATAACTGAACACCACTTGGGTTCAGATCGGGCAGGCCGGTCCTCCCAATCACCCCTTGCAGGCTTCACTGTCATTGCCCATGTGCGCATTGAAGTCCCCCAGTAGGACAATGGAGTCTCCAAGAGGAGCACCCTCCAGCACCCCAGTCAGAGACTCCAAAAAGGGTGGGTACTCTGAAACATCATTTGGTGCATAGGCACAAATGATGGTCAGGACCCGTTTCCCAACCTGAAGGCGCAGGGAAGCAACCCTTTCGTCTACCGGGGAAAACTCCAATATAGAGGCAGCAAGGTGGGGGGATACAAGAATACCCACCCCTGCTTGTCGCCTCTCACCCGGGGCAACTCCAGAAAAGGCCAAGCTCCAGCCCCTCTCCAGGAGACTGGTTCCGGAGCCGGAGCTGTGTGTTGAGGTGAGGCCGACTATATCTAGCCGGTATCTCTCAACCTCGTACACCAGCTCAGGCTCCTTCCCCACCAGAGAGGTGACATTCCACGTACCAAAAGCCAGTTTAGAAAGCCTGGGATCAGTTTGCCAAGGCCTCTGCCTTTGACTGCCACCTAATCCACATAGCACCGGACCCCCATGGTCCCTCCTGCAGATGGTGAGCTCACTGGAGGGCGGACCCATGTAACTCCTTCGGGCTGAGCCCAGCCAGGTCCCATGGGTGGAAACCCGGCCACCAGACGCTAGCCTTTGAGCCCCTCCCCCAGGCCTGGCTCCAGGGTGGGGCCCCGATAACCCCATACCGGGCGGGGTACACTGAATCCTTGATCTAGAATTTATCATGAGAGTCTGTTGGATCGTTCTTAGTCTGGCCCTTCACCCAGGACCAGTTTGTCTTAGGTGACCCTATCAGAGGCAAACTAGACTGTACTAGACATGCAGTCATTAATTGCCGTGTGTTAGTCAACGTCATTTAAGGACTGTGTTCCACTTGGTGCTTTGTTTGGACTTACTCAGACAGCTCCAGTCCTGTGAGTATAATCTGTACGTGTTTTCCCCGGTATCCTCACCTAAGACTGTCGAGTGTCCAGGGGGACTCCTCGAGCCATTGTGGAATGTATGCATTGGAACTATTTGTCAGTTTTGGTGTTCAATAAATGTGTGTGTGAACCCAGCACGTAAATCCTCATCCTTTCACCCCTCCTCCGTGCACCGTGGAAAAGCGCACAGGGAGTTCATGACATGTTTGACTTAGAACTGCACAGACCAACCTATTTTGTCATATTGAAATTATGTGTTGCAAAATTAGATGAAGGCAGAATCGTGTCATCAGACCTTTAAACTGCTAGACCACTAGGTGAAATGAAGTTCTTCTGTTGGAATACATTTCAAAGAATTTGTTTTGAAAATGATAATGTAACATTTTGTTTGTACAAACAGCTAGAACATGAAGTACTAAAGGCTCGCTTTACTAAATGTTTGTAGTTAAGAAACCACATTTAAAGTGACTGCATGTGCAAAAATGGAACAGACTGATTTACTAAGCTTATGCTTTGGAGTATAAATTAGTGTTGTAGCCCAGACCACACAGAAACCACTCTGAGACCATAGTGTACAAAGGCCAAGGGCCCTATTTCAGCAGTCTAAAATGTGCTTTTGCACTTTGCACTGGTGCTGTCATTAATTTCTGTCAGCATATTGTCTGGTTTTCTGCTGTGCACCTTTGTCACCTAATTAGGAAATATCTGTGCGCGTGCCTTGCACTTGAAGGATGGGACTAATTTAAAGGTGGTAGGCTCTGCATAAGGTACACAGCACAGTGGTTTCAAGTGTATTCTCTGTCAGTAAACCTTTGATTATTGGAAAACTGGTTTAAAGTCAGCAGTGCATTTAGATGGTGTGAACACACATGTATTACTACACCAGGGCCAGAATTTCTCATTGTCCCTTATTTTTATCAGCTGATTTTGTAAAAATCTGTCATCATCCCTTACTTGATCTTTCATTCATTCATTCATTCATTGGTGATCTGCCCAGGGTGTGCACTGCCTTCATCCCAAAGATGCTGGGACAGGCTCCAGCCCCCCTGCAGCCCATAAAGGACCGTTAAAATGAACAAACGAATTGTAAACTTACAGAAAAATCTGCACATTAAGCATTTATTTATTTATTTGTCCTCTCTTGAGGTGAACAAAATATGGGTCTTTGTTTTTTTTGTTTGTTTTAATTTAACTACTGGACTTCAATGCTGCAGAAGCAGTCCGTCCTATACCTGGAAAAGAGCTGTCACTGCGGATCTGGAGAAGAGCAGGCAGGTGTGCGCTTGGTTTAAAAGAGACGTTCGGAATTATTTTAACAGCGTAATTATAATCAAGTCTCCCCAGTGCGAGCAGGCCTGTGGTAAAGGAGGTTAAAAAGCTCGTTCAAAGCCTCTTGCCCTAAAATGCATTTTCGGTTTGTGAATGAGCCCACATTGTCCTCAGTACAAAACACATTTGCCCTCCCATTTAAACTAGGGATGAGCCAATACCACTTTTTCAGGTCTGATACCAATACAATACTGTGGCTTTGAGTATCTGCCAATACCAATCCAAACCCGATCCTGTCTCTCTTATTTAAAACAACAAAAGAACATTGCATTTTGCACACATATAAAACCACAAATCTAAAAGTCAAAGAATATATTACAAATTTGACTCAGTTCAGCAATGCTGCAGCTTTTTTTTTTTTTAATTATTTTAAACTTTGTTACACTGGTAGCATTTCACTGGTCAGCACCATGTAAACATGCATTCTGAAGTTTTAAGTGCAAGTTTATACAAAACTTTGGAGCTGAATATTTAAGTAAACATTCAGATGAAATTCCAAGTGTCTCTTTATGCATGAGTTAAAAAATACTGTACATCTGAAAATATAGGAACTAGCCCTTTAAGTTGAATTTTTGACATTTATTATTATTATTATCATTATTATCATAAGTATTCTCCTGAGGCTTCATGTACAAAGACTTGTATGGATTTCCTACTGAGAGATGACATACGTTTAAGTCAAGAAAATGCCGTAAGCAAAAACAAAATCCAGATGTATGAGACCATCCATGCGCAGGAATCCAAGCACATTTCCTTTGTACATCCCAATCTAATTGAAATTGAACGCATGTGAGGAAATACCGGACTCCTCCCTTAACACCCCCCCATTTGAATATGCAATTAGATGCAAATAGGTATGCAGATAGATATACAGTATACAAGCTCTGCACTTTTGATTCTCCTGTATCCACGGTCAGAAGTAATGAATTTAATGGAATTTTACTGTCCTCCGGCATTAGCACCAGATACAGATAATTCATTAGGCTGCTCACAGCCCTATAAAATTAGTTTAGTGTTTTCCTTTCAGACAGGGATAAGAAGATGTTTATTTTATCTTGACATGTTTTGAGTGACGTCTGCAGTCGTCCTCAGAAGTGTCAGCTGATAGCTGTGATTTGTGACCAGCTGGGTGGATCAGCTGGTTGAATTAAAGGAGAACAGTCACAAAAAAGAAGACAATATGAACCTAATTAGTGGGTAGCCGCGGTCACCTGTCAGTTGAAAGCAGATCATGTTAGACTTGACAAGTACATATTTTATGTCCAAAATGCAAATCTCATTCTTTATAGTTACATACAGTACAACTTACATGGATTACACACACTACTATTGTAAATGAATGAAGTGCGCCGGGGAAAGGGTGAGACTGTTGCATTTCAAAGTTTACACGTGTTTTTTGACGTAACTACTGTACACACAGAGGCAATTGGGGGCTTGGTAGAATGCTGTGAAACTCTAGTTTAATCAGCAAAAAAGAAAGTCACTTACTCGACCCACTGACTTGTAATGAAGCCTTGAAGACAGGGTGATAATTGGGAGCACACAGGCTTGTTGCACATGAGGTGGATTATTTGGGACAATTACATGAATTTACTCACCAAGAAGCCACCCATCCGCACAGTGCCAGCTTGTAGTTCGTCCCCAACAATGCTGTTCATCAGAATCATTAGGAAAACCAGCTGTCACTGCAAATTGTGCTTTGATGTTGGCCTGTCCAACTGCATTGTATGGGAATATGATGTACCTGGGTGACAGCCGGATAATGCCATCCCACACAGCTGGCATAGCTTGGCTCACGGTTGACTGGGAAATTCCCGATCACTTTACCAGATCCCTCTGGAATGCCCCTGTTGCCAGGAAACCCAGAGTTGTTAGCACCTGCACTGGGACGGGCAGTGTACGGCTTCTCGCCATGTCACTCCCCAAGAGTGGCCGTAGCTCTGAGCACAGTTCCACAAGGACTGCCCGTGGAAACCTAAACCGGCTGACAAGTCAGTCATCATCCTGAGCCAGAAAATCTTCTGTCTCTGTATATAAAGTTTCTCTTCTCACTACACAATTTGCAATATCCTCTAATAATGCTAACGCCGTTGTTGTTAGAGACATTTGCTGCACTTCTTTGCACTTGCTTTTATACCCACTCATCTAATTGCGCTTACTTGGATGTTTGTTCATCATGTGTCTCTGGTGTTTCCAATAATTTTCACATCATTTTTAGTCTCCTAACATCACTTCTAAGTGTCGCCAATGGACCAATAACAGTAGAAATGTATATACACCAGCCATGAAGTTGGCGTGGGGCTGTGCATATTTCCATGGTCATTTCATTCTTGATACATCTGAAATTTTCTGTGGAAAAGGACGTACGCCATGTTTTTGTGTGTAAGTACCCTTTGTACATGAGGCCCCTGGTCCTCGATTTATTTAGTAGTGTTTCTGATATTATTCTCTGTCTATTCTTAGATTTTGGGTTTGCTCTTATTTTTTTTTTTTTTATTTAAGTTTTTGTAAAGGGTATACAGGTCGTTACAGCAATGCAGTGTTTACATTTTCATCACATGTTCCCTTATTTTCTGATATCTGACAACATTGGAAGATTAATTCTTACAACACCCCTTTTTTTTTTTTAAAGTGAAAGAAAAAGTGAAATTAAAGAGAAAAAAAAACAAACAAATAACAAAAAAAACCAAACAAACCAGTAAAAAACAAACAAAAAGAAAAAGTAAGTAAATAAAGATAAAAGAGCATCTGAGTAGCGTTGGAACAAAGAGCGGAACCATTATTGAAATGGTATTTGTCAAAGATTAGATCTAATGGAAGACACATATGCGGTCCAGGGTTGCCAAAAGTTCATGAACACATCCATGTCCTGTCTCAGTGCGAATGTCAACTTTTCCATCGAGTAAATGTCTTGGATCACGTTAGTCCAATCTTCAGGTGTAGGACAGTCCTTCAACATCCATTTTTTAGTTAGAGCTTTTTTGCTTGCCAATATTAAAACATTGAATAAGTATTTTTCTCCTCGTCTTTCCAGTGAGTCCGGTAGTAAACCCAAATACAAAGTTACAAAAGAAAAGGGAACTGTAATTTTGAATATTTTCCCCAATATTGTCTGTACCTTGGTCCAATATTGGTGGATAACTGGGCATGACCAAAACACATGAAAATGATTTGCAGTCTTTTCACCACACAAGCGCCAACAGTTCAATCCCTTATGGGTAAATTTGTTTTGTGCAGGTGTTCTGAAAAATCTTGCCAAGTTTTTCCATCCAAATGCTCTCCACTGCAGGGATGAGGTACTTTTCCATTGCTGTTTATTTAGCTTTTCCCATATTTCCAGTTGTAAAGTGAAATTCCCCTCTTTTTCCCATCTCTCTTTTATATAAGATGTGTTGTCTCCTTTTAAGTCTTGAAGACCTTGGTATATTTTAGAAATGTATCTGATCCCTGGGATCCCTTTATATGCCATTAAGAAGACCTTCAGAACACCTGACTGGGCCCTTTCCAAAACCTCCTTTTTAAGTATATTGTTTATGTGGTGTCTAAGCTGGAAGAACCTGTAAAGGTCTTGATTTATTAGGCCTTGTTTTTTCAAATCTTCAAAACTTCTTAAGATTTGCCCTTTAAAAAAATCGTAATATTTTATCAGCCCTTTCTCCTTCCACTTTTTAAATCTGGTGTCTGTTTTATTAGGAGTAAAGTCCTGATCATAGGCGATCCATTGCAGAAGTCGATAGGGCTCTTTAGTTTGATTCTCTCTGACTATCTTAAACCAAATTTTTAGCGGGGTCTCTATCCACGGGTTAGTGTTATTCAAAAGCTTAGGTAAGACATTGTTCCCTATTATCGCCTGTAGGGGGATGTCACTTGTTATTTGGCATTCGATCTCCTTCCATTGTGCAGTGTAGACTGGGTTACATATCTCTACTAAAGTTTTAATTTGTGCGGCTTTAAAGTAGTCCCTGATATTTGGCAGCGCGAGCCCACCTTTGTCTTTGTTTAGCTGTAGGGTTCTATATCTGATTCTAGGTCTCTTGCCCTGCCATATGAATCTTGAGATCCTTCTGTCCAGCTCCTGCCATGTTTTTTTGGGAGGTTCCACCGGTATTGTTTGGAAAAGGTATAGAAGACGTGGAAGTATATTCATTTTGACTGCTTCAATTCTTTGTGCAGTACCCAAGAATGGTATCATATTCCATCTTGCTAGGTCAGATTTTATTTTTGTCACCAGTGGATCATAGTTTAGTGATATAATTTTGTTGAGTTGTTTCGGGATATTGACCCCCAGATATTTCATAGATTCCGACTCCCAGTTAGTTTTGAGTTTGCTTAGTGAATAATGATTTGGGTCATAGTTGAATGTTAAAACTTGGGTTTTATGCATATTTAATTTGTACCCCGATAAATCTCCATACTCTGAAAAAACTGAGGTTAGTTCTGGTAAAGAAGTGTCCGGCTGCCCCAGGTATATTAAAATGTCATCAGCAAAGAGTGCTATTTTATGTTCCTTCTGACCAAGTGTAATACCTTGAATTTTTTGGTTTTGTCTTATCCATTGGCTCAGAGGTTCTATGAAGATTGCAAAGAGCAGTGGAGACAGGGGGCAGCCCTGACGACATCCTCTTTCCAGTTCAAAAGATGATGATAAATTACCGTTAATCCTTATTTTAGCTGTTGGTTTTTTATATAATGCCTGTATAGTTCTAATGAAGTTGTTATGAAAATTGAAACTGGATAAGATTCTATATAGAAAAGACCAGTCAACCGAATCGAATGCTTTTTCAGCATCTAATCCCAATATGACTGCATTTAAGTTATATTTTTTTATATGATGAATTATGTGTAAAGTGCGTCGAATGTTGTCTTGTGTCTGTCTTTGTCTTATAAAACCTGTTTGGTCTAAATGAATTAGGTCTGTCAGTA
Source organism: Pholidichthys leucotaenia (assembly GCA_020510985.1). NCBI lineage: Eukaryota > Metazoa > Chordata > Actinopteri > Cichliformes > Pholidichthyidae > Pholidichthys > Pholidichthys leucotaenia. The sequence goes on from CM035836.1 coordinate 263,219,301, forward strand.
TATTTTCTAACCTTTTGGCAAGGATAATGGTAAAAAGCTTATAGTCCTGATTTAGTACACTGATTGGTCTGTAGTTGGAGCACTCTAGTTTATCCTTTTCAGGTTTAGGTATAACTGCAATGACCCCTTCTCTCCAGGAGGGGGGGATTTCCCCTGTGTGGAGGACATAATTAAATGTTTTCAGGAGGAGAGGAGATAGTTGCTGTTTAAAGGTTTTGTACCACTCTGCTGTATAGCCATCAGCTCCTGGGGATTTGTTAGCTTTAAGTTTCATAATTGCTTTTTCCAATTCTTTAGAATGTATTTCTGACAGTAGTGTTTTATTTTGTGACTCCGTAAGTTGGGGAAGGTTTAATGTGTTTAGGAATGCCTCGGATGCGTTTTTATGTTTTTTGTGGGAGTATAAGTTCTTATAGTAATTCTCGAAGTTTTTAAGAATATCCTGAATTCTGAATTTTATTTCCTTTGATACTGGGTCTCTGATTTTGTAGATTGCTCTTTCTGTTTGATGTTTCCTCAATTTATAGGCTAGCAATTTTGCCGATTTACTGCCTGCTTCATAGTATTTTTGTTTCAGAAATGTAAGTTTCTTCTGGATTTCTATTGTGTAGATCTCATTTATTTGGTTTTTAATTTCCTTAATCTTGAGCGAGTCAGTAGAATGAGTGTTGCCTTTGTGTTCTTTTTCTAGGTTCCTAAGTTCTGACTCTAATGTGGATAGTTTTTCTTGTCTTAGTTTCTTTTGGGTTGCCAGTTTTGCAATAATCTTTCCTCTTATTACAGCTTTACATGCATCCCACAGTATTAAAGGGGATACTTCTCCATTATCGTTATCTTCCAAATATCTGAGAATATCTGATTCCAATTCATCTTTCAATGGTCCTTTCAGGACATTTGAATTTAACCTCCAAGAAAATGTATTATTTGTGTATTTTTGGATATTTAAGTCCATGTAGATCGGACTGTGGTCGGAGAGATCCATCAGTCCTATTTTACATGTTTTTACTCTTCCAATGTCTCTATTAAACATAAAAAAATAGTCAATCCTTGAGTAAGATGAATGTGGAGTTGAGTAAAATGTATAGTCTTTTACACTGGGGTTGAGTTCCCTCCACACGTCACAGATTCCCAATTCTTTTAGTAGCATCCGAGTCTTCCTGTTTTGGGTGTTATTTTGATGTGGGGAATTACCAGAAGCATCCCAGTATGGATTCAGTCTAAGATTGAAGTCCCCACCACATATCACTAAACCTTGAGCTTTAGTTATCATTAGGTCAAATACATTTTTATAAAATTTCCAGTTAGCCCCTGGGGGAGCATACACATTCAGCAGGGTGATATCTTCTCCCTCTAGCCGCCCAGTTACCAAACTGTATCTCCCTTCTTTATCTTTGTGTTCTGATTTTTTTTCAAATGTAATTTTGGTTGATATCAATGTCGCTACTCCCCTCCTCCTCCCTGATTTATATGAAGATGAAGAGATCATTTTAAACCCTTGTCTACTGAGTTTATTGTGTTCCACGTCTGTTAGGTGGGTTTCTTGTAAAAGTATTATTCCTGCTTTGTCTTTTTTCATTTTGCCTAGAATCTTGGATCTTTTAACTGGATTCAGGATTCCTTTTACATTATATGAAATTATTTTGGTTACACCCTGTTTCTCCATTGTGTTGTTTTGTTTAGTATAACTGTGTGGTGGCCCTCTTTTGTGCTACTCAGAAACTGAAAGAACATTAAAAACAAGAAAAACATTAAGAACATAGTGTAAAAAACTTTAAAACAAAAAGCTGTCATAAGAACTTCCTGAGCTGAGGTCTTTTTAAAGACCCTGTAAGAGCCTTGATGGAGTGAAGGCTCTGAGGGAAATTCCTCAAACTCTGTTACGTGTTGAGGGCCCTCTCTTACCACTGAAAGTAGTCCCATGCTTTTAACGTGAGTTTCAGAACCCAATCCAAACTTGTAATGATTTTTTTTTTTTTCCTTTTATGCCTAAACCCTGTGAAATTGTGTGCACCCTCCCACCCCCATCACATCAAACATTCACGCAAAAACAGTATTTGTTAGTATGAGGAGAACATGTGGATTATTGTCACATTTCTATTTTAACAAGTTTTTTTTTTTTATTACAAAGACTTATTTGTTTCAAATAATATGATTGTTCCATGAAATGTTTTACCACATGCTGAATATGCATCTCCTTTAATGTTTGTTACCTTGTATGAGGGGGGTTGGATGTGCGGATTGATTCAAGAGAAAAAAAAAAAAAAAAAGGTCGCTATTCCAACCTGAAAACGGATAGTTTATCCGCGACGCTCTGGTGCTGGGTTTCCCGCTGCTGGTCCGTGGATTTTGAAGGTCTTTGTGTTGTCCATGTTTGCGCTTTGATCTTCTCACTCGGGTCTGCTGGGGGTTTAAATACCGTTACCGGGAGGCCTCTTTTCGCCATGTCAGCTGTTGCTTCTTCCGCCGAATTATAGAGACACGTTTCATCGCCGTAGAAGACCCTTAACTTCGCAGGAAATGGTGTCTGAAAGCGCAATTTCTTCTCTCTTAACACCTTTTTCGCGTCATTGTATTCCCTGCGCTTTTTAAGGACCTCCGGGGCGTAATCGTGTTCCACGTAGACTTTTCTCTCCTGGTAGACTTTTCTCCTTTTTTCTGCCAGGCCAGTCTTACAACCTCTTGTTTTATTTTGAAATTGGAAAATCTTACCAACACCGAACGTGGGGGCGCTTCCGCCGCCGGCCTAGCGGCTAATGAACGATGTGCCTTTTCTATCTTCAAGTCGGTGGTTTGTGGAATATCCAATTTCTCTCTTAGTAAGGATTCCACGCATTCTGCCATTGAGTTAAAACCATTTTCGGTTCCTTCTATCAGACCATGAATTCTTATGTTGTCTCTTCTTTGTTTTCCTTCTTGGTCGGTTAGCTTAGCCTCTATAGCTGCTTGTCTTTTGCGTAGGTCTAGCACAGAATCTTCGAGCACTTTTATTCGATCCTCTGTTTCCAAGATTCGGTTCTCGGCCTGGTCCACTCTGCTGTTTGTCCTTTTCAATTCTTCTCTGAATTCCCGAAATTCGGCCGTAACATCTCGGCGAAATCGTCGTAGCTCCTCAAATAGTGATTTCAGGCTAACCCTTTTGTTAGCTATCACCAGTTCCTCGTCTTCTGAACGGAGATCTTCCAGTTCGGATTCTCCGGCCGATACGTGTCCTGGCCTGGAGAATTTCAGTTTCTTCTGTTTTCCTTTAGACATGATGATTTTGTCTTTTGATTTTCACTCCTCCAAAAATCCGTTAAGTTTGATTTTCAAGGTGTTATCCTGGATTGGGTCTGAGAACTTCAGTGTTAAGCTGCAGTCGCCATGGCGTCCAGACCGGAAGTCGGGTTTGCTCTTATTTTGAAGTCATTCCTGTTTCATTTCATGTAGCCCTGTTGTTCTAGTCCTGCTTCCAGTTCATGTTATAATTTGCTATTTATGTTTCTGTCACCTACCTCTCATCAGCTGTAACTCTCCCCCAAAAGGTACACCCATGTTATGTCTTCGTATCCATGGTCCAGTCTGGTTTTTACTTACAGTTTCATTCTTTTGTTTAGGTTTCACCTTTAGTGTCTTCCAGCCTCCGAGCTGGAAAAGCAGCAGCTGCTGATGTGCGACACACTTCCCTCTGCTTGGTTCTTGACAGAATTCAGCATACTGTTTTATCGTGATACTTTTGCAAGTGTTTTATCAAGGTGCTGGTGTTAAAATTGTAAACTCTGGTACCACACTGCAACATACCGAAGTGAGTCCCACAGACAGGCTCCAGTGACGCTAGTTGCTTTAAAGCATAAAAGCTGTGTGCAGCATGGCTGAGAACCTGATTGCGCCTTCATTTTATTTTGATATTTTTCATGTACTGTATCAGATCGGTGAATTAGTTTTATTCCTTACCAATACCTATCCAGCCCTTTTGCCTGGATTGAACCTGATACTGATACGGTAGATCAGATAGGCACATCCGTAATTTAAACACTGTCATATTAATATGAAGCCTTTGATCTTGTACCCTTGTTTATTAAACATAATGGGTGCAAAGAAAGTGATTGGTTTATGTCCCCGTTACACCCACAACACACTTCTAAATAATTAAAGAGTATTAGGACAGCCTCTTTTTACTTTGCACTCAGTGCAAAATATGAGTGCAAACTTATAGCAGTGCTATAATAGCAAAAGACCGGAGTGGTGGCTCAGTTGGTAGAGCATCTGCCCCACACCCGGGAGGCAGGGGTTCAAATCCCCGCCGGGTCATACCAAAGACCATATAAAAATGGTACTTTCTGCCTTCTAGTGTGGTGCTCCGCATAATGGAACGGGGAAAGTAAAGTTACGCACAGAGCTACCAGAGGACTGACCCCCCGCTGTAGCTTTCACTACTTACAGTAACTGTGTGGCCTAGGGTCAGAGAAACGGAGATAGGCGTCGCCCCATACACCAACATGGTGTGAAGGGAATTAACTAACTAACTAACTATAATAGCAAAATAAGATAAGATAAGCCTATATGGACTTGGACACGCCCATAAATTCATCACAGAGATCACGGTGGCGCAGTGGTTAGCACTGCGGCAGCACAGTTTACCCTCGGCCGGGGGATCGCGGGGATCATGAGATCGTGGGTTTGATCCCTGCCCCCAGCCAACAGTGATCTGTGTGGAGTTTGCATGTTCTCCCCGTGTTGCGTGGGTTTACTCCGGGATTTCTCCGGTTTCCTCCCACATGCCAAAAACATGCAGGTTAGGGATACGGGGCGTTTGCGCACGCAGCGACTGGCAGCTGGTGGCTTGTCACCGGACTGCAGAACAAATCTACCTACGGGTACAAAATAAGTCCAAAAAAAAAAAAAAAGTAAAGCTCAAGACCAAGCCAGGCAGAGACCAAGTCGAGACCAAGACTACTGTGTATGTAGGTTTTGGTCTCAACTTAGTCTGTGCTTTTGTCAGCCCCACTGTTTCCAAACCATACATCATAGCAGGTCTCACTACCATCTTGTAAAGCTTCCCTTTCACTCAAGCTGCTACCTTTCTGTCACAAATCACCCTGACACTCGTCTCCACTCACTCCACCCTGCCTGCACTCTCTTCTTCACCTTTCTTGTGCATTTTCCATTGCTTTGGATGGTTGACCGCAGGTGTTTAAACTCATCTACTTTCACTTCCGTTACAACTTCCGTCTTCACCGTTACACCTGCCTCCCTCTCATTCACACGCATGTATTCTGTCTTGTTTCTACTGACTTGCGTTCCTCTTCTCTCCAGAGCATACCCCCACCTCTCCAGGTTCTTCCACCTACTCCCTACTCTCACTACAGATCACAATGTCATCTGCAAATATCATGGTCCATGGAGACTCCTGCCTGGACTCGTCTGTCAGCCTGTCCATCACCATAGCAAACAAGAAGAGGCTGAGAGCTGATCCCTGATGAAGCCCACCCCCACCTTGAACCCATCTGTCACTCCTACAGCGCACTTCACCACCATCTCACTGTCCTCATACATGTCCTGCACCACCCTCACATACTTCTCTGCCACTCCTGACTTTCTCATACAGAACCACGCTTCCTCTCTTAGCACCCTATCATCTGCTTTCTCTAGATCCACAAAGACACAGTGCAACTCCTGCTGACCTTCTCTATACTTCTCCATCAGCACTCTTAGAGCAAACATTGCATCTGCAGTACTCTTTCTTTCTTTCTTGGCATGAAACCGTACTTCTGCTCACTGATTGTCACCTCTCCTCTTAACCTGGCTTCAACAACTCTTTCCCATATCTTCATAGTGTGGCTGATCAACTTTATGCCTCTGTAGTTACCACAGCTCTGAGCATCACTTTCGTTCTTGAAAATTGGTACCAAAACACTTCTTTTCCACTCCTCAGGCATCCTCTCACTCTCCAAAATTGTATTAAACAATCTGGTTAAAAAGTCCACTGCCATTTCTCCTAAACATCTCCATATCTCCACAGGTATGTCATCTGAACTAAACGCCTTCCCATTCTTCATGCTCTTCAATACTGCCCTCACTATATGCCTTTTCCTTTGTCTTTGCCACCTCTCTCTTTGCCATGGGCCTAGATTCCAAATACTCCTGTCTACTTTCTTCATCTTCCTGACTATCCCATTTTTTTCTTTGCTAACCTCTTCCTTTGAATACCTTGCTGTACCTCCTTATTCCACCACCACGTCTCCTTGTCTTCCTCTGTCCACTGGATACACCACATACCTTTCTATCCATTTCCCTTAATACTTTTGCTGTACTTTCCCAGTCATCTTGTAATTCTTCCCTACTACCCAGAGCCTGTATCAACTCCTTCCTGAACTCTATTCATCCTTCTTCGTTCTGTAGCGTCCCCCACTTAATCTTTGGCTCTGCCTTCACTGTTTTCCTCTTCTTGCTCTCCAAAGTCATCCTACAGACTACCATCCAATGCTGTCTAGCTACATTCTCCCCTGCTACCACCTTGCAGTCTCCTATCTCTTTCAGATTTCTCCTTCTGCATAAGATGTAGTCCACCTGTGTGCACCTTCCTCCACTCTTGTAAGTCACCCTATGTTCCTCTCTCTTCTTTAAAGTATGTGTTCACCACAGCCATTTCCATCCTTTTAGCAAAATCCACAACCATCTGTCCTTCCACATTTCTCTCCATAAGACCATACCTACTTAGGACATCCTCATCACCTCTGTTCCCTTCACCTACATGCCCATTAAGATAAGATAAGCCTTTATTGGTCCCACAATGGGGAAATTCCAGGATTGCAACAGCACAGGGATAGCAACACTCAGAGCAATGATTTTGAAGATAAGAAAATAAGAGCAGTGAATATACATATGTACACATAAATATATATACACACAGTACGGAGCATTGTAGCTAGATGGACTAAACAGCATAACCATCTATTTAGTTACCCTACATGGTATGAATATGTACCCATACATATTGTCACCCTCCATAGCGACTGATATTGTCCTAGTTGTATACTGGAGGGGACCATTTGTGTAAGTCTGTTGCGTCTTTTGCATTCAATACTATTAGGTGGTCACGTTTTTTTGCTACCTCTGTGAGCAGCCCTGCTTAGGTTATACAGTCTGATTATTAAACATTATCTGACATCTGACATTAAAGACTGTTCCAATCACCACTCTGTCCCCTATGGGAACAATCTCTACCACTTCATCCAACTTACTTCAGAACTCCTCTTTCTCTTCTACCTGACATCCAACTTGTGGGACATACGCACTGACAACATTCAACATCACACTTTCGACTTCTAGCTTCAAACTCATGATTCTGTCTGACTCCCTCTTTACCTCCTGAACACTCTTCACATACTGTTCCTTCAAGATTACTCCTACTCCATTTCTCTTCCTATCTACACCATGGTAGAACAGTTTAAATCCACCTCCAATGCTCCTAGCCTTGCTTCCCTTCCATCTGGTTTCTTGAACACACAGTATACTGTATCTACCTTTCTTCTCTCCATCATATCAGCCAACTCTCTGCCTTTACCAGTCATAGTCCCTACATTTAATGTCCCTACTGTCACCTCCATACTTCTGCCTTTCCTTTTCTCTCTTCCTCCTAACATGCCTTCCCCTCTCCTCCTCTTTGATCTTCAACCTTGAGATCTTTGACCTTGAGAATAGATCCTTGAGGTCTTTGCTACAAAATCAGTATAACTAACAGAAAATCTCTTCAATGGTGAGCAAAAAAGTCAATAATCAGATCTGATCATAGCTGTTCACTCTAGTGTATGAAATATTTAGGGCGGTCCATATGTTGGTGTAAAAAAGGCAGTGGAACAATCTTTTTCACATCTGTAAATGCAATCTAATTTTAAAGCAGGCCCCACCAGGAAATGGCATTGACTCCCAAATGAATCTGAGATGCAAGGCAGGTATGCTTCATCCTTCGAACACTTGGCTACAATTAGTCTTTGCACACACACACACACACACACACACACACACACACACACACACACACACACACACACACACACACACACACACACAGATATTGTAGTGCCACAACCACATGCCATTCCCTTCCATCTTCCTCTTTCACAAACACACTGACAAACACAATCACCCACGCTGGTCTGTTTGAATTAGGATAAGCAGGTGAAATGGATGTGGAAGCAGAGCTATTTGCAGTGACCTTGGCTAAGTGTGAATACAAGTGAGGTTCAGTTTAACTGCATAGCCATGGGTTTGCAAATCAGTGAAGGCAAGAAAAAAAACTGATCCGCCCTACTCTCCATCACAACCTTCTGCACAGGATGGATGAACCGATTATATATTGAGATTTCAGAGTTTATTTTAAAGTGATATAAAATGGCTGTTGTTGTGAACTGGTGCTATATAAATAAAGCTTTTTTGATTTTAAATAGATTATTTTTTAAGTTTTTCATACTGCTGCTGCCTCTTTCTGTATTTTCAAACATGCTAATAGTGTTCATCTGTTGTGTGACAACATTTTGATATAGATATATTTGCTAATTATGGCATTAATTAGCAGAAGTGTTCCCTGCCATGATGAGCAAGATTAAATATAAAACATTTTACAACAATTAGTTCTGACTGAGCAATTTGATTGGACAACAGGGATTCCAGGAGTTACTATATTCCACAATAATTGCGCTCCATTGTTTCACTGGATATGTATCACTCCACTTCAGAGGTGTTGTAGTAACCATTTATTACTAACAGTAATTTACTGTCAAGTCTGCAGACTTGAGAAATGCAATAGTGTGTTGGATACCTTAACCTCCACAGTGAAGCACTGTTTGAAAAGCAACTAGACAGTCTCCTCAGCTGTCTCTTCACAAGGGCGGGACTTCCGTGTCAGAGATGTCTGGATTAGAACTGTCTCTTGTCTCTTTTCAAACAGTACCTTGCTGTGGAAATTAAAGTATCCAACACAATATTACTTTTCTCACATATAAGAAGCCATTGATATTAACTATAACTTGAAAAGCACTCAGAGATTTCATACCTCTGCCAAGGCGCCTTCCGTCCCTAATGGATCACCCCCAAAATGTAATGGGCTTGTGTGTAGCTCTAGGGCCACTTCTGGTGAAAATTGCATCAAAGTCTGTCCGTTAGTTTTGGAGTATTGTTGCTAATACACTGTGAGAAGAGCCTTGGCTGAGGTATGTATTCTCAGATCATCACCAAACTGTTATGGGTTCCTCTGTAGCCCAAGAACCACCTCTGGTGAAAATTTGATCCAAATCCATCCAGTAGTTTTTGTGTAATCCTGCTGCACAAATACAAACAAAGCCCTTGGTGGAGGTATGCACTCTCAGATCATCACCAAAATCTAATCATCTGTTCTCCGTTCTATTACACACCTTTCCTGAAAATTTCATCAAAATCCGTTCATAACTTTTTCAGTTATGCTGCTAACAGGCAGATAAACCAACAGACAAACCATCATCATCATCGGCCTCCGTCGGTCTATGATGACCATGGAAGAGAATCCTAGATGTCTACTCTGCTGGAACAGCACCGCCTGTGGCTGAACAGGCCGATGCGCGAATGGCAGTCCCTGTCACACAGGTCGCACTTGTGGGTGGTCTCCGTGCTGCTGGGTCTGTGGTGGTTCTTCCTGCGGGTCCTTTTTTCATCTGCTGCAGCAGTCAGTTTCTCTTCACCCGCCTTGAGCTGTCTGGTCAGGGTGCCTCTCCATTTGGAGCGGTCTGTTGCAAGGTCCTCCCAGAGCGCTCTGTGTTGATCTCCAGGACCTTCATATCTCTCTTGCAGACGTCTCTGAAGCGCAGCTGTGGGCGGCCAGCATCTCTCCTGCCAGTCGCCAGTTCTCCGTAGAGGACGTGTTTGGGGATTCTGCCATCCTCCATACGGTGAACGTGGCCTGGCCAGCGGAGCCTGCACTGCCTGAGTAGAGTGAACATGGAGGGAAGGCCGGCGCGGGACAGGACTTCTGTGTTGGGCACTTTGTCCTGCCAGGATATGTCCAGGATGCGGCGAATGCAGCGCAAGTGGAAGGAATTCAGTCTCTTTTCCTGCCGGGCGTATGTTGTCCACGTCTCACTCCCATAGAGCAGTGTGCTGATGACGCAGGCGTTGTACACTGCCATCTTCATCTTGACAGAGAGTTTGGGATTCTCCCACACTCGCGTGGTGAGGCGAGCGAGTGTGAAGGCTGATTTTCCAATCCTCTTGTCGATCTCTGTATCAAGGGAGAGGTTGTTGCTGATCGTGGACCCCAGGTATGTGAACTGATTCACGACCTCCAGCTCGTAGTTGTCGATGGTGATGGTTGGTGGTGCTTCCGTGCTTTGCGCCAAGACGTTAGTCTTCTTCGGACTGATGGTAAGCCCGAAATCCATGGCATGCCTGGGAGAAGCGGTCCGTCAGGGTCTGAAGCTCCTGCTGTGTGTGGGTTGCGACTGCAGCGTCGTCTGCGAACAGCATATCTCTGATTAAAGCCTCACGTACTTTGGTTCTGGCTTTCAGGCGAGCGAGGTTGAAAAGCCTGCTGTCAGATCTTGTGTGCAGGTAGATTCCCTCTGTTGCTGTGCTGAAGGCATGCCTCAGGAGCATAGCAAAGAAAATCCCAAAGAGGGTTGGCGCAAGTACACAGCCCAGTTTCACTCTGCTGTGTATACTGAATGGCTCTGAGACGTTGCCGTCGTACTGCACCATCCCCTGCATGTTGGTGTGAAACGATTCGATGAGGCTTTGCAACTTTGGTGGGCATCCTATCTTTGGCAGGATCTTGAAAAGGCCCTCTCTGCTGACCAGATCGAATACTTTGGTGAGGTCGATGAAACCAACCAACACCACAAAAAACATTAGCTCCTTCCTTGGCAGAGATAATTAATTTAAATATTATACTCCAATCGACCTTTGTGAGTTAGACAAAATAGTTTCCTCATCCAAACCTTCAACTTGTCTTTTAGACCCTATTCCTACTAGGTTATTTAAAGAAGTCTTCCCACTTATTGGTAGCTTTATTCTTCATATAATCAATTCTTCATTAACTTTAGGCCATGTACCGCAGGCTTTTAAAACAGCTGTAATTAAACCCTTACTCAAAAAGCCAACGCTAGATCCAGGAGCTTTAGCTAACTATAGACCAATCTCTAATCTCCCTTTCATTTCAAAAATTTTAGAAAGAGTTGTTGCTACGCAATTATTCGACCACCTGCAGGGAAATGGTTTACTTGAAGAGTTTCAATCTGGGTTTAGAATCCATCATAGTACTGAAACAGCCTTAGCGAAGGTCACTAACGACCTCCTCATTGCATCTGATAATGGACTAGTTTCTGTACTTGTAGTAATGCACTGGGCCTCACTCCTTTCCTCATTCTCTATGAAATATTTTTTTTTGCTGGTCATTAACATTTGTTTGTTCTCTCCCATAGATTGAGTCCCCATCGTGCTGTTTGCTCTCTACATGTCTGTTCTTTTCATCTTCTCTGTCCCCTCACCCCCCAGCCAGTCGCAGCAGATGACTGCCCCTCCCTGAGCCTGGTTCTGCTGGAGGTTTCTTCCTGTTAAAAGGGAGTTTTTCCTCTCCACCGTCGCCAAGTGCTTGCTCACAGGGGATCACCTGATTGCTGGGGTCTTTCTGCAACTGTGGGGGTTCCCCCCTACAGTTGATAGTGCTATGAGATGACTGTTGTTGTGAAATGGCGCTATATAAATAAAGTTGAATTGAATTGAATTATTATCAAAACACAGCTGAAGCGGAGTGATACATATCCAGTCAAAAGTCCAGGTGTGATTATCGGGCAATATTGTAACTCCTGGACATCCTAGCCTTTTGTTTTCTTATTAAAGGCAAAGATAAAAAAGGAGATGTTTTTACCTTCTTTACATGTTTTGACTGTTCACTGCAGTCTTCATCAGAAGTGTCAGCTGATTGCTGCGAGATGTCATTTATCAGCTGACTTTCGTAGGCAGGGCCAGCCCAGCAGAACTGTCAGATCCACTGGGCTGGCCCCGCTTTCCGCCGTCCGATGGTCTCTGGAGAATGTAGTCCCAGGTGTGAGAAAGCATAAATGACCCTCATCTCGATTCATGCTGTCTTTTCCCTGCTGCCTGATTTCTATGGCCTCCTTGATCCACTGTTTGTGTCTGTTACTCTCTGATCCAATGAGTCTTGTGTTGTCCCAGTCCATGATGTGATTATGTCTTTTGCAGTGATCTGATATTGCTGATTTTAATATTGCTTGCTCTTCCTTTTCTTTTTGTGATCTTGTGAGTCATCCTTGTGTTTCCTTCTCACATTCCTTCTGGCGTTCTTTTTTCCTTGTGGTGAATGATCTTCCGGTTTCTCCAATGTAGGTTTTGTTACATGATCTGCATGATATTTCATATATTACGATACATTTTTTGCCATGTTCTGTTTTGTCCTTGGGGTGTGCTAATAGCTGTCTTAATTTTTTGTGTGGTTTTACCGCTGTGTTTATTTTGTGTTTTTTTCATGATCCTTTGAATTGGTTCAGTTATCCCTCGGATGTATGGTATAGTTATGATGTCCTTGTTTTTGATTTCAGCTTTTGGTCTGTGTCTTGTTTTCTGCTTGTTTTCTTTGTTTTTGACTTGCTGTTTCCCTTTGTTTAAGGCCCATTTCAGATATTGGCAGCATGCGAGTGCATGTGTGATGTAGTTTTCCTCCTCCTGTCTGTCTTCTTGGTCTGTGATGATGGTGGCCCATTTGTATAACATCCTGACAACTGATAGTTTGTGTGCTGTGGGGTGTTTTGATGTCCACAGTAGGTACTGATCCAAGTGGGTTGGTTTCCTGTAAACTGTGACTTTTATACTGCGTCATCATTGTGGTGGATTTTCATGACCAGAAAGGCTATGGTACCATTTTCTTCCTCCTCGTGTGTGAATTTTTATGTTCCCAGTGCTGTCCGTGCTGTTCAGATGGTCAGTGAGTTCTTGTGTGTGTGTCCTTCTTTTATTTTCGCCAATATGTCGTCCACGTATCTCTTCCAGAGGGTGGGTTTGCATTGTATGGATGCTGTGTTGATGGCTTTATTTTCCAGATTCTCCATGAAAAAAACTGCTCATGATGGCTGATAGTGGGTCTCCCATTGCAAATCCTTCTTTTTGTCTGTAGATTTTTTTCTCTGTATTGAAAATAGGTGGATTTTGCAACAAATTGTCATAATCCAGACTTGTCAACTGTGAGATTTGTGCATCTTTTAAGGGTTCTGTCGTTCTTGAGGCGTTCTTGCATGATGTGTAGTGTGACATCAACAGGGGTCTTTGTGAATAATGAAATGACATAATGTGAAATGAGGACCTCGTCTGATTGTATTTTTATATTTTTGAGTTCTTGTGCCAGTTCTTTTGAGTTCTTGCAGTAGTATTCTGATAGTCCAAGGAGGAGTTTGATGATTTCAACCAGGGCTTTTGATAAGTTGTATGTGACTGATCCGATGCTGTCTGTTATTGGTCGCAGTGGGATGTCCTCCTTATGTATTTTTGGGGTTCCATAGTCCGGGGGGTGATGTTGGCTGTGGGTATCAGATGATCATATGCGTCCTTTGTGATTTTTTTTACTTTCTAATAGGGGTTTGAGAAGGGCTTTTTGCATTTTTTTCTTTTCTTCTGTGGGATTTGTTTTCATGATTTCATACATGCTGCTGTCTGCCAGCATGGTTTCCATCTGTTTTTCTTACGTTTCTGTGTCCATTACTACTGTGGTTCTGCCATTATCTGATGGGAAGATTGTGTTGTTTTATCTTTCTTGAGTGAGTTTATTGCTTTTTTGCCTTCTTTTGCAGCGTTGCTTTGTGGTAACTTGGCCGTTTGAGGATTCATAGGTTCCAGTTTGTTCATGTAAATAATGAGTTTTCTTTCAACTCAAAGCTTAGTCATGGAGTTCCACAGGGATCTGTGCTAGGCCCTACTCTTTTTAGTTTATATATGCTTCCGTTAGGCAACATTATTAGAAAGCACTGTATACATTTTCATTGTTATGCAGATGACACACAATTATACCTGTCAATGAAGCCAGATGATAGTAATCAATTAACCAAGTTAGAAGCCTGTCTTAAGGAAATCAAAGCTTGGATGACTTGTAATTTCCTGCTATTAAGTTCAGATAAGACTGAAGTCATTCTTGTTAGTCCAAAAAACCTTAGAAATTCCTTTCCAAATCAAACTTTCAGTTTGGATGGGGTTACTCTTTCTCTTAATAGCTCTGTGAGGAACCTTGGAATTATTTTTGATCAAGATCTGTCCTTCAATTCACATATTAAATTTGTTTCTAAGACTGCCTTCTATCATTTGCGTAATATTGCCAAGATTAGGAGCATCTTGTCTCAGAGTGATGCTGAGAAACAGATCCACGCTTTTGTGAGCTCGAGATTAGATTATTGTAATTCTTTATTATCAGGCTGTCCTAAAACATCTTTAAAAAGTCTTCAGCTGATCCAAAATGCTGCAGCAAGAGTTTTAACAGGTACTAGAAAGAGAGATCATATCTCTCCCGTTCTGGTCTCCCTTCATTGGCTTCCCATAGAGTTTAAAATTAAGTTTAAAATCCTTCTTCTTACTTACAAAGCTCTAAACAATCAGGCTCCTTTTTATTTAAAAGATCTGATACTACCGTATTATCCTAACAGAGCACTACGCTCCCAAAATGCAGGACTACTTGTAATACCTAGAATCTCCAAAAGTACAATGGGAGGCAGAGCCTTCAGTTATCAAGCTCCTCTCCTGTGGAATCAGCTGCCAATCTGGATTCGGGAGTCAGACTCGATCTCTGTTTTTAAGATTAGGGTTAAAACCTACCTTTTTGATATAGCCTACAATTAGGGAGGGATCATGTGTTTCTGAATCCTCCCTTAGTTATGCTGCTAATAGGTTTAGTCAGCCGGGGGACCTCCAGTAATGCACTGGGCCTCACTCCTTTCCTCACTCTCAATGAAATATTTTTTTTGCTGGTCATTAACATTTGTTTGTTCTCTCCCATAGATTTAGTCCCCATCGTGCTGTTTGCTCTCTACATGTCTGTTCTTTTCATCTTCTCTATCCCCTCACCTCCCAGCCAGTTGCAGCAGATGACTGCCCCTCCCTGAGCCTGGTTCTGCTGGAGGTTTCTTCCTGTTAAAAGGGAGTTTTTCCTCTCCATCGTCGCCAAGTGCTTGCTCACAGGGGATTGCCTGATTGCTGGGGTCTTTCTGCAACTGTGGGGGTTCCCCCTATAGTTGATAGTGCTATGAGATGACTGTTGTTGTGAAATGGCACTATATAAATAAAGTTGAATTGAATTGAATTGAATTCCTGCGACTACGCTTTGTAGTGTTGCTTTCTCCCCTTGATCCTGGAATTTTCTCACATGAAAGTTCTGTTGCTAGGATATATTCTTCATGGGGTATTTTGGTTGGTTTGATGGCAAAATTTAGTCCTTGTCATGTTCAGGGTCATTCACCCCGTCCATGACCAGTGGCTGTAGGTTTTGATTATTACTTATTAATTTCAGCTGTCAGATCGACTCTTGCTCTCTGACAATTCTACGGCCACGTGTCCTCCTCTTACCAGACATTCACCGGAGGTATCTTATCACCACACACACACACACACACGCGCGCGCACACACACACACACACACACACACACACACACACACACACACACACTGTTTCAATCAGTCCCGCACCTGCTTGCCACACAGCTGTGTCCACTTGCCTTCATTAGGGTTTTGTGTACTAATAGCGAAGCAGTGTGACCAGTCAGTGTGGCAGCTTAAAGTCAACGTTGGACATCCAGGCTCGCATCTGTTGGTTTTCCCCTGGACTAAACTGTGTAGTCACTCCAGAGCCTTTCCGCTCCTACGCATTTGTAAGTCCTTTTATTTTTGCCTTTCCCTCCGCTCCTGTTTTGCCTGGAGCATGCTTGGCATTTCTTTCCCCGCCACCGAAGCTAGAAGCCGGTTGTCTGTTCTTTACTTGGTGACTGTTATATGGAAACTGTGTACACATTCCTTGCCATTAATAAACACGTTACTTTACTGCATGTTGAGCTCGCCGCCAATTTATATGTTCGCTGTGAGGTTATGCAGTGGACATGACAGTCCTCTGCTCAGCACTTTTTTCTCAGTGTCCATGAGTATGCATTGTGATTTTTTTCTTTTTTGAACCACTAAGCGTTCATTTCCATGTGTGTTTGTCTTCTCTCGTTCTTCCTTTCTGTGAGTTTTTAGTTTCTTGATTTTGCGGTTTTTTGTTATGGTGATTTCCTGTTTGTGTGTGTGTTTTAAATGTGCTTTTATCTGCTGCTGCGTTTCTTGGTTGGTCAGGTAGTGTTCCTTTAAAAAGTCCATTTCCTCCTTTATCTGGTTGTTGATTCTGTTAACTTTGTTCGCTGTCATTCTTATCTGTTCTTTTATCAGGTCTTTCCGTGCTTTATTGATGATTTTCTCTGCGTTTCTGGTAGGGATTGGATTTTTTATGTTGAGGCTTGCTGGTGTGACATCCTCATCTCTGCAACGGAGGTTAAATCTTAGGTGGTTACTGTAGTGTGCTCGTGTTTTCTCCAATTTCTCCAGCCGGCAGAAATCTTTGATGCAGTTTTGTCCATACTTCCACGTAGTAGTAGCTCGAGTAGGTTCATTTTGTCTTCTTTTAATTATTAGTCTTTTGTTTTCTTATTAAAGATAAAGATAGAAAGGAGATGTTTTTACCTTCTTTACATGTTTCGAATGTTCACTGCAGTCTTCATCAGAAGTGTCAGCTGATTGCTGCGAGATGTCATTTATCAGCTGGCTTTCATAGGCGGGGCCAGCCCAGCAGAACTGTCAGATCCACTGGGCTGGCCCCACTTTCCAAAAATCATTGGATCGGAGAGTAACAGACACAAACGCTGGATCAGGGAGGCCATAGAAATCAGGCAGCAGGGAAAAGACAGCATGAATCGGGATGAGGGGGCACTTATGCTTTCCCACACCTGGGACTACATTCTCCAGAGACCATCGGACGGCGGAAAGCAGGGCCAGCCCAGCGGATCTGACAGTTCTGCTGGGCTGGCCCTGCCTACGAAAGCCAGCTGATAAATTACTTCTAACTAACCTGCACTTATATAGCGCTTTTCTAGTCATAAAGACCACTCAAAGCGCTTTCACTAGTACTAACCCTCTATTCTAAGGGCCTATAGGAGACAGATATCTAGGGACAATTTAGAACAGCCAATGAACCTAACATGCATGTCTTTGGATTGTGGGAGGAAACCGGAGCCCCCGGAGTAAACCCACGCAGCACAGGGAGAACATGCAAACTCCACACAGAAAGGTTCCAACCCCTGCCAGCCTGGGGATTCGAACCAGGAACCTTCTAGCTGTAAGGCAACAGTGCCAACCACTGCACCACCGTGCTGCCCAATGACATCTTAAATGACATCTCGCAGCAATCAGCTGACACTTCTGATAAAGACTGCAGTGAACAGTTGAAACATGTAAAGAAGGTAAAGACATCTCCTTTCTGTCTTCATCTTTAATGAGAAAACAAAAGGCTAATAATTAAAAGAAGGCAAAATGAACCTACTCGAGCTACTCCTGGACTTCCTATTGTTCAATCAGATTGCTCGGTCACAACTAACTGTGTAATAATATAACATATAGTAATAGTGTATATCCTATATATAGTACAGAAGATCATATAATAATCTGATCTGAGCTCTTAAACAGGCACTTGTGTTTCTTTCTGAAAGTCAATTTTGACATAGTTCACGCAAAAAACTGGGTACCCATATTCAAGTGGTCAAGACCGGTATTGCATCTTAAATTTTCAATGTTAATATTAATTTTCATGTTCAGTAAATCCATACGCTTCAGAAAAAAAACACAATTTTATTGATGGGTAGGGTGGGGTGGGGTGGGGTGGTCCATGGTGACCCTAACTGACCCATGGCCAAATTCATGTCTGTGTGTTACATCTGTGTGCACTATGTTAAATCATTCAGCTCAATTGTTCAGCCCATGTTCATCATCTCTTCCCCGTTTGTCCTCTCTAAAATGACTAACTGTGATTAATGCCTGCTGTGATGGACTGGTGATCTGTCCATGGTGTACCCTACCTCTTGCCCAAAGATGCTGGGATAGACTCCAGCCCCCCACAACCTGAAAAGGATTATGCAGTAGAAGGTGGATGGATGGATGCCTGTTTAATGCTAAGCAATATATGGCAATATAAGCTGCGGCTTCAGCCATCACCCATTTCGGATAACTCACGTGGAATTGTTTAGTAGAAGGAGTCTTTGTCTAATTTGACCTTGTTGTTATATTATACAGTTTCTTTTAACCTGTACTGTATTATCCGAAATAAAATTCATTCATTCATTCAAGCAGTGTTACTATTGCGTGCATTTTCGCTCAAACATGCCCTTTGGTGAGCTCAAAACCCATCTTAAACAAGCCAACATGGTCAGAGTTTAGATAATGCACCTCTGTGCATTAAAGGGATGGGCAGGAGTACTTTAGATTGGATTATCTAAAACATACCTCTCTTCCATCATATCAGCCAACTCTCTGCCTTTACCCATCGCAGTCCCTACATTTAAAGTCTACTCTCACCTCCACATCCTTGCCTTTCCTTTTCTCAACACACCTTCCCCTCTGTACTATGGCTCACAGATAACCACTGTTGCTAAATATTGGTTACTACCTTTTAAATGGGAGTCCAGGGTCCCCAAGCTGCCAAATTTTTATTACCATGTATGCAGAATCAATTTTAATAGCAAGCAATCTTCAGCTCTTTTCTGAAAAGGTTTTGCTTTTCTATTAGAAATAATAGTTTTTCTGTTGTCTCAGTCTAATTTTGCGGAGCAAATTAAACTCCCTACCTCAAAAAAGAGTAACATCTGTGCTTATATCACATCGTATCTCTTTTGGGAATAGAACTGCATCAGAAAATAGGTGGGCTGCAAATCACATTGGAGATTAATGAAAATAACTTCACTAAAGTTTATCGTATTTATTTTCTTTCTCATCTAAAAACCTTTCTACTTCAACAATGATTGTATGTTTTTTCCCTCCCCTCCCTCCCTCAGAGTGAGGACCTTCCCGAAGGATTCAGCCTTACTGGGCAGGGAAACTGTTCGAGCCCTCATGTATTACGCCTTAAAGGTCTGGAGTGACATCTCGCCCCTGAACTTTCATGAGGTAGCCAGCAGTGATGCGGACATTCAGATCGACTTCACTAAGGCTGACCACAATGATGGATATCCTTTTGACGGACCCGGGGGCACAGTGGCACATGCTTTTTTCCCGGGACAGAGGTTCACAGCTGGAGACACCCACTTTGACGATGATGAGGAGTGGACCTTCAGATCACCAGGTGAGAAATATATGGGCATTATTAATGCTTACTGACAGTAATCAAGTGTCTGTTTATGGATAATATATACAGTGGGGAACATAAGATTGAACACGTCAACATTTTTGTCATTAAACATATTTCTGATGGAGCCATTGGCCTGAGATTTTCACCAGATATCAGTAACAGCCCAAGTAATCCATACATACAAAGAAATCAAGGCAACTGTGTTCACAAAACAAGTTATATTTAGTAAAGAGGAATGACACATGGAATAAGTATTGAACACATGAAAAGGAAGGCATAGAAAGCCAAGAAACCAGCTGAAATCCATTGGAATTTAGGAAGCCATCCCATCCCCCATCAGTGCAAATTTATTTCAGCTGGTTCAGTCCTGACTGATAGCCTTTAAAAAGGTCTGTGAATATCAGATTGTCACACCACAAAGAACTCATTATGGGTAGAAGCATAGAGCTCTCGCTAGACCTTTGCAACCTTATTGTTGCAAAACATATTGATGATATTGGTTACAGGTGCATTTCAAAACCGCTGAATGTTCCAGTGAGCACTGTTGGAGCTATCATTCGGAAGTGGAAAGAACATCATTTTACCATAAACCGGCCATGACCAGGAGCTCCTCACACGATTTCTGACAGAGGAGTCAAAAGAATTATCAGAAGAGTTATCCAAAAGCCAAAGACCACTCATGGAGAGCACCAGAAAGACTTGGAGTTAGCAGGTACTGCTGTTTCAAAGAAAACAATAAGTAATGCACTCAACAAAACATGGGCTCTATGCCTGGTCACCTTCCAAGACTCCATTGCTGAAGATAAAGCATGTTGAAGCTCGTTTAAAGTTTGCTGCACAACATTTGGGCAAGCTAGTAAAATACTGGTAGAATATAGTCTAGTCAGATGATACCAAAATTGAACTTTTTGGATGCCACAACACACAGCATGTTTGGAGAAGAAATAGAACTGCACATCAGGCCCAAAACACAATACCAGTAATGAAGTTTGGAGATTGGAGCATCATGGTTTGGAGGTGTTTTACAGCACATGATACAGGCAGACTTCATATAATTGAAGGAAAGATAAATGTACAAATGTACAGAGACATCCTTGATAAGAACCTGTTGCCATCTGCCAAGATGCTGAAGATGAAATGAGGGTAGAGATTTCAGCAAGACAATGATCCCAAACACACAGCCAAGGAAACCCTCACCTGGCTCCAGAGAAGGAAAATAAAGCTGCTAGAATGGTCCAGTCAGTCACCTGACCTGAATCCAATTGAAAATCTATAGAACGAACTGAAGATCAGAGTTCATAGAAGACCCCCACAGAACCTTCAAGATTGAAGACAGTTTGTATGGAAGAATGGGCTAAAATCACTCCTGAGCAATGCCTGCATCTAGTTTCTCCATACAGAAGGCATCTGGAAGCTGTTATTACCGTCAATGGCTTTTCTACTAAATATTAAATGAATTTCACCAAGAGTGTTCAAAACTTATTCCCTGTGTCATTCCACTTTATTAACTGTTTGACTGCCTATGGCGTGCCGTCGCACCATCAGCCCCTAGTGGTCAAGGTTTTTTTCAGGAAAATATTCAGTTCAGATGTCAGAGATTTCCAAAGCTATAACTTGAAAGTTGTAAGAGATAATGGCTTACTGTCAATTAGAAAGATGTAGAATATGATCCAAAGTTTGAGATAGGAGTAAATTTATGCATCTAATTTGCATAGTGCCACAGCAGCCGTATCGAATTACATAACTTTCAGTCAAAAGCGGACTTTGGACATATTAACACAAAGGATGGTTTTGGTTTTTGTTACCGTTTGTTATTTTGGGCATTTTGTTATCTTATCTTTTAAGTATACAGTATGAACCAGAAAATCAGTTACAATGTAAACAAACAAAGAAATTAGTCACTTACCGCTGATCAGGTGGCACGCGTCGTCCATTTTTGTCCATCCTGGTCGTTATTTTGTCTTCTGTCGGTCATTTTCGCTTTCTCTCCCACATCCAGAAACTGTAATGATTATTCCACCACAATTTCGCTTTTATTCTGCTGCAATTTATCTCATATGACAACTGGGAACCGGCGCAATTGTTCTATCCAGTCACATGGTGCTGGCAAGCGCAAATTAACCAGCTTCGCCCACCCTCTGCTATTAGAAAATGTAGATATTTACCTTCATAAGCTAAATAATCTCTTTTTAGAATCATAGTTGGGCAAATTTGGGAGCAAATGCCTAGTCCGTCTTGCAATCGATCAACATTTGTTTACAAACTCTTCTTCTCTGGTGTCCAGAAGTGGGGGGGGGGTATATGGGAGCCATTAGTCCTTCAAGGCAAGAGCAGTAAGTTATACGTGTCTGCCACCTTGTGAGGTGCAATACTTACAACTGGGGACTTATTATGGTTCAAGGCCACGTCACATGACAGTCGCAGAACTGTGACACAGGCACTCCACAGCACTACCTGTGCATGAACCAAGGCAGTCGAAAGGTTAAATATAACTTGTTTTGTGAATACAGTTGCCTTAATTTCTTTGTATGTTTTGATTACTTGGGTTGTTACTGATATCTGGTGAAAATCTCAGGTCAATGGCTCCATTAGAAATATGTTTAATGAGAAAAATGTTGAGGTGTTCAATACTTATTTTCCTCGCTGTAATTGATGCTCTTGGAAATCTCAAAGTAATGTAGAGTTTGAAGTGATGCACATGAACCTTGAAGAAAATGAAAAAGAAAATGTATTTTTTAGGACTACAAATACAACACACATACTGTGTTTTCAGTGCAGCGAATAAAAGTGTTGTTGTTGGGTTTTTTTGTCAAGAAACATGTAGAAAAGCACTAATCTCATAAGAGAGGAGATGATTGTCCCTGATTTAACCATTGACTAGTTTTTATCACTGGGCAACCTTCTATATGTCAAACAGTACTACTGGGTTCTTAAATTATCTGTACACTTGTTATGCCTTGTGATTCTTCTTCTTTTAGATTTGATTGGCGGTTGGCAACCAGCTTACAAGTGTGTGGCGGTAATGCACCTGTAAGCTGGTTGTCAACCACCAATCAAATCTAAAAGAAGAAGAAGAAGAAGAAGAAGAAGAATCACAAGACATAACAAGTGTACAGATAATTTAAGAACATAGTAGTACTCTTTAACATATAGAAAGTCATGTCCTGGAGACTGACTGGCACCAGGTCTTCACTAAGGATTACAGGGTCATGTGTTGACCTCAGAAAGCACATTCTGGTCACAAGATCAGTTATACAGAATAGTACACACTCAATGCAAAGAACTGAGGTATATATGGATGGACATTAGAATAGTGATTAAATGTCATGTCATACCAATATCAGAATAACATAATTAAAAAAAGACTAGAAATACAATTTCTCTGTCACTTTTCAAGACCTTATTATTAGGCATAATTGCCACACATAACTCCACTGTAATATGCCACTGATACCTAAGAAACCTGATTTTCAGCAATTAAAAAAAGCAACTGAAATTTAATGTTGGCATATGCCAATCTTATTTTTAGCTCATTCCGGCAAAACCAAAAGGAGCTAATGTAATGGCACGGCATCCATCTGTCAATCCATCTTTCCACATTTCACGGGTATTGCTACTCCTTCTAGACATTTGCACCGATGGTCACCAAACTCACTCATGATGATCTTCAGGTTTATTTGCATCCAGGTTGAGCTCAAGGTCAAGATCAGTGTCAAAGGTCAGGAGATCTGGGCATTTATGATTTCACAAAAATCTTTAATCCTCCCAGGCAATTGCCCCAAATCTTTGGGAAACTCATGCACAATGATCCTCAAATGGGTCAGGAGATCTGAATGATTTTGGGGTGATTTTATCAGGTTGGAATAAGCTATTCCATTATTGAAGGTCTGGTATAAGGATGTTCTTAAAACAAATGAACACCATACAGTATTTATAGTTATAAAAGGGTTTTACCAACAGTAAAAAGGTTCTGTGGATGAACACTAATCAGAAGCTGAAATTCACATTCTTCCTGCAGACTGGGAAGCAGCACTTTAATTTTGATGTCAACTAACAGCTCAACCAATGACAGTTCAGAACTCAGAACTCAGAAAAGATTTATTGCCAAGTACATTAACAGGGACTGATAACATACGAGGGATTTGACTTGACACAGAAAACGACCTGCATTTCCGGTGACGCGGCAGCATCTGAGAATGCGCCTGTCATCAGATGGGTACAGGATGCATAGGGAGGAAAAGGATAACACAATAGGAAAGAGCAAAAAACCATTGATTGTCAGAATACCGGTCATATATGATCAATATTATGATTACAAGAAAAAAAGCCCTCAATGCACAGTTAGCAGACAAGAATGTACACAAGGACACAAAGAGAGCAGTGAGTGAGTGATCTTTTTCATCAGTTTTTGAGTCAGTGTGGGTGTAGTGTTGAGTGTAGGTGTTTGTATCAGTTAAGAACAACAAAGTCTCTTTGGCAGGAGATGTTTTGTCTTAGCTGCTGGCATTTGTCCTTGGGCCATGCAGCTGACTGTCCGTGGAGTCAATGCAGCTCAAATGTTTTGAAAACAAAAAACTGCAGATAATCTGGAGGACTTGTGTGAGGGGGTCAGATTAGTCGAATAGTACTGATCCCAGAGAAAGAAACTTTATATCCTCTTACAAATTCAGTACTTAATCCTTCAGTGCTGGACGTTGAATCCTTCATGGACGGCTCTCAGCGTGATCATGATGTAATCCATTTTCCTAGACAGTTCTCCATTTGCTGCTGTCAGAGTCCTCTCCATTTTCATTTTTCCTCTCCTGGATCCAGTTGATCCAGGAGTTAACTGCATGCAATAACACAGCGATGTGAATTAAAAGGTTGTGAGGAAATATAATTATAATAAAGGTTTCATATTGGTACAATTGTTCAGTGTTGGGGGTAGTTACTCAAAAAAGTATTCCAATACCAATTACTAGTTACTTTTAAAAAATGTAATCCCTTACTTTACTTAACTACTCATTGTCAAAAGTATTCAATTGCAGATTACTTCTGGATTACTTTCACATAGCGTCAGTGAAAGGTACCATATTTCCACATAAGTTAAACTGCATATGTCCAAACTACACATTTTTATAGCCTATACTAACAAATAAGACAAAGAAAAAGATTTTTTACTTTTCTATCTTTAATGTAAAATTAAAATCTCCCTGATGGCACTTAACAGAAATGTAAAACAGTACTGGGAGTGTGCAAATTTCACAAAATAAAAGCTTGAAAACAGTGCACAAAGCTGAATCCCTTTTATATATTGTGGCCAAGTGCAAACTTCATTTTTCAACATTTTAAGAAACCTTTAAAAAATGGGCACTTCCCGCCATCCAGTGTAAACATAAATTACTGTTTGAAATAAAAATAAAACACTACCTTGGGGGCTGCACGGTGGCGCAGTGGTTAGCACTGCGGCAGCACAGTTTACCCTTGGCCGGGGGATTGTGGGGATCGTGGGTTCGATCCCAGCCCCCGACCAACAGTGATCTGTGTGGAGTTTGCATGTTCTCCCCGTGTTGCGTGGGTTTACTCCGGGATTTCTCCGGTTTCCTCCCACATGCCAAAGACATGCATGTTAGGTTAATTGGCTGTTCTAAATTGTCCCTAGATATCTGTTTCCTATAGGCCCTTAGAATAGAGGGTTAGTATTAATGAAAGCGCTTTGAGTGGTCTTTGTGACTAGAAAAGCGCTATATAAGTGCAGGTTAGTTAGTTAGTTAGTACCCTTGAATGTCAAGTTATAATGAAAGTTTTAAGGAAAACAGCATGGCTTATTGAATATATTTTTAAACTAAGTTACCAAGGCAACTTAGTTTAAAAGTTTGCCCAGACAAAGTTTGCACATTACCGTCATGTTCTTGTCCTTTCGCTCAATATATTCGAAGTAATGAGCATATCTCCAGCCACCAAACACTGATTTACTCAACTCTTCCACCTGCATGATTCCCCTCGGCTGCTGCAAGTGCCGTTTGTATTATGTCTGGAATTACCATATAATGACTAGGCCAGCTCATGACCATAGGTGAGGGTTATGACCATTCCCTGGTTACGCCTAGAAATCCTGTCCGTAAAAATTATGAACAGGATCGGTGACAAAGGGCAGCCCTGGCCGAGTCCAACTCTCACTGGGAATGATTAATGACCCAAAGAATGAGATCGCGGCTACAAGTGGCTGAAATGAGCTTCCTTCGTAGGATTGCTGGACTCACCCTTAGAGATAAGGTGAGGACCTCAGTCACCCGGGAGAGGCTCAGAGTAGAACCGCTGCTCCTCCACATTGAAAGGAGCCAATTGAGGTGGTTTTGGCATCTGATCAGGATGCCTCCTGGATGCCTCCCACCTGAGGTGTTTCGGGCACACACTTCCCACTGTGAGGAGCACCCCAAGACAAAGACACCAGAAGAGCAGTTACAACTGAGCTAAAAAAAACACCAAAAAATGCCCGTAGAGGAAACAAACCCTGAACCCTTCGAGGCTGCTGAACTGGAGAAAGTCCTACAGGGCCTGAAATGTGGAAAGGCAGCAGGATATGACAACATCTTCCCAGAATTCATGAAAAATCTTGGCCCCAGAGCCCTAACCTGGTTGACACAATTCTACACAAGGATCATACAAGCAAACTCGATCCCAAAGAAATGGCGGACAGCAAAGGTCATTGCTATACCAAAACCTGGCAAAGACCACAAACTACCAGCAAGCTACCGCCCAATCTCCCTACTCAGCGTTCCTTATAAAATCATGGAGCGCCTAATACTGCAACGTATTTCCCCAGGAATAGAGGAAATTCTAAGTGTGGATCAAGCAGGTTTCCGCAAGGACCGCAGCACAGGAGAGCAAGTACTGGCCCTAACCACCTTCATCGAAAATGGTTTCGAGAGCAGACTGAAGACAGGGGCTGAGTTTCCCGATCTTACAGCCGCCTATGATACGGTCTGGCACAAAGGCCTCCTCCTGAAACTTACAAAGGCGATCCCTGCCTGGGCATCAGCAATTATAAAAACTCTGCTGACCAACCGAAGGTTCAGAGTCCACCTCGGTCAGAACACAAGCGCATGGAGAACGCAGAAAAACGGACTCCCACAAGGCTCAGTTCTAGCTCCAACCCTATTCAACCTCTATATAAACGACCTGCCCACTACAAAATCCCGCAAATTCATCTATGCAGACGACATCTGTTTGGCAGTCCAAGCACCAGACTTTGAGCCACTGGAACGGGTGCTCACGGAAGATCTTGCCAAACTGGACCAGTTCTGCAAAACCTTGCACCTAAAACCAAGCCCAGCAAAAACCGTCTCCAGTGTATTCCATTTCCACAATGTAAAAGCTGCCAGAGAACTAAACATCCACCTGAGCGGACTTAAGCTTAAGCATGCCTCGAATCCAACCTACCTTGGAGTGACCCTTGACAGGACCCTATCCTTCAAGGAACATTTAAAGGGGACGGCTGCTAAGGTGAAGGCACGAAACAACCTGCTCTGCAAGCTCGCTGGTGCAAAATGGGGGGCGGCAGCCTCCACCCTGCGCACCTCAGCACTGGCCCTTTCATACTCTGTAGCAGAATATTGTGCCCCTGTCTGGTCCAGGTCATCCTACACACACCATGTAGACACCCAGCTCAACACAACCATGAGAACCATAACTGGGACAATCCACTCAACACCACTCCCCTGGCTCCCTGTACTGTCAAACATAGCCCCCCCCCACACATCCGGCGAGCAGCACTAACTCAAAGGATGCTTCAAAAAGCCAAAGATTCTCCTCACTTACCAATCTATGCAGATATCTAAACCCCACCCACTGCCCGACTTCCATCCAGACGGCCGATTTGAAAAAACCCTCCCCCAGCTGACTTCACCATCCAGACAGCTTGGCAAGAGGAATGGGAGACCAAGGAGGTCCCAAACAAACACCTGGTGACAAACCCCAACCAACAGGTCCCGGGCACCAACCTCCCAAGGAGACAGTGGTCTACACTCAATCGCTTCAGGACTGGACATGGCCCCTGCTTGGCCAGCCTTCACAGATGGGGCAGTAGCCCTAGCCCACTGTGTGCATGTGGAGAGGAGCAAACAATGGAACACATCATAGAGGCTTGCCCGCTCCAAAGACTGGAAGGAGGATTACACACTCTCCATACAGCAAACCAGGAGGCAGCTGCTTGGCTTGAGGACTTTGCATTCGCTAAATAAATAATAACTGTGAGGAGACCCCGGGGTAGACCCAGGACTTGCTGGAGAGACTACAGTATGTCTCCCAGCTGTTCTGGGAAAGCCTTGGCATCCTCTCTGAAAAGCAGGAGAAGGCGGCTGGGGAGAGGGAAGTCTGGGCTTCTCTGCTTGAACTGCTGTCTCTGCGACCCGGACCTCTGGAAAAGCAGTAGAAGATGGATGGATGGATGGATGACGAGGCCAGCTGCACAGTCAAACTTAGCTTTATTGCAGCACACAAGATACAGCCACCAGGCAGGAGCATCGGATCTGGAAAGAGGCGGGACTTGCACTACCGTTCAAAAGTTTGGGGTCACTTAGAAATTTCCTTATTTTTGAAAGAAAAGCACTGTTTTTTTTCAATGAAGATAACTTTAAACTAATCAGAAATACGTTCTAATATCTAATATACATTGCTAATGTGGTAAATGACTATTCTAGCTGCAAATGTCTGGTTTTTGGTGCAATATCTACATAGGTGTATAGAGGCCCATTTCCAGCAACTATCACTCCAGTGTTCTAATGGTACAATGTGTTTGCTCATTGCGTCAGAAGGCTAATGGATGATTAGAAAACCCTTGTGCAATCATGTTAGCACAGCTGAAAACAGTTTAGCTGGTTAGAGAAGCTATAAAACTGACCTTCCTTTGAGCAGGTTGAGTATCTGGAAAAAAATATTATTTCAAATACAAATCATTATTTCTAACCTTGTCAATGTCTTGACTATATTTTCTATTCATTTTACAACTCATTGTGGTAAATAAGTGTGACTTTTCATGGAAAACACAAAATAATTGTCTGGGTGACCCCAAACTTTTGAACGGTAGTGTATGTACCCGCTGATATTTTTTTTTTCAGAGTTTCTATCGGAATTTGCCAAATTTTTAGCTGATTTAGTGCTGAAAACCGATAGAATAATTATTGTAGGGGACTTTAATGTACATGTTGATGTTGAGAGTGACTGTCTTAATAAGGCATTCAATTCAATTTTAGACTCAATGGGGTTTTCCAAAAAGTAAAAAATTCTACCCATTATTTCCACCATAGATTGGACCTTGTTTTGACTTATGGTATAGATTTCAAAAATCTGGTAGTGTCTCCTCATAATCCTGTACTATCTGACCATTGTCTGTTAATTTTTGATTTCATTATCTCTGATCACTTATTTTCTAAAGAAAAATACTACTACAGCAGATGTCTTTCTGATGACGTTGTTGCTACAGTAAATTTTTTGCAGATTGTCTCCTCTATGCCATGGGTCAACACAACAGAAACACCAGAAATAAATGATGGAGAGTCTGCTCCATTTGTGATTGATAGCATGGTTGATGGTGTTACTGCCTCTCTGCATCGGACTCTAGATTTGGTAGCCCCTTTAAAAAAGAAAAAGTCTAACCAGAGATTTCTTACCCCTTGGTTTAACTCAGAAACTCGTGGCTTAAAACAGAAAACTCGTCAATTGGAAAGGAAATGGCATTCAACTAATTCAGATGAATTCTATTTAGCGTGGAGAAATCATTTCTTAATCTATAAAAAATCTCTTAGAAAAGCTAGATCAAGCTATTATTCTGCATTAATAGGAGCAAACAAAAATAACCTCAGGTTTCTCTTCAACACTATAGCCAGGCTTACAAAGAGCCTCAATCCTCGCATCCCTCCTGAGCTTTCTAGTCAGGACTTTCTGAACTATTTCAATCTTAGAATTTTATCTATTAGAGATTAAATCAGTCAGATTCTTCCTACCATAAACTCTAGTACATTAACTACTGCATCTCCCTCAATTGATATCTGCTTAGATAAGTTTACTCCAATTGACCTCTTAGAGTTGGATAAAATAATTTCCTCATCCAAGTCTTCATCTTGCCTTCTGGACCCTATTCCTTCCAGGTTATTTAAAATTATTTTCCCAATTATTAGTAGCCATATTCTTCTTTTCATCAATTCATCTTTAACTCTGGGTTATGTTCCACTGGCTTTTAAAACTGCTATAATTAAACCCTTACTTAAAAAAACAACGCTTGATCCTGGAGTTTTGGCCAATTATGGACCAGTCTCTAATTTGCCTTTCATTTCAAAAATCTTGGAAAGAGTTGTTACTGTGCAATTATCTGACCATTTGCAGGGAGTTGGTTTGTTTGAGGTGTTTCAATCTGGGTTCAGAGCTCATCACAGCACTGAAACTGCCTTAGTGAAGGTGTCTAATGACCACCTGACTGCATCTGATAATGGACTTGTCTCTTTTCTTGTTCTTTTTGATCTCAGTGCAGCCTTTGACACTATCGATCATGCCATTCTACTTGATAGATTGGAACACTTTGTTGGACTCAGTGGAACTCTGTTGCAGTGGTTTAGATCTTATTTGTCTGATAGATTTCCGTTTGTCCATGTCAATGATGGATTTTCTTCCAGCTCTAAGCTCAGTCACGGAGTTCCACAGGGATCTGTGTTGGGCCTTACTCTTTTTAGTCTATATATGCTCCCGTTGGGCAATATCATCAGAAAGCACTGTATACATTTTCACTGTTACACAGATGACACACAGCTATACCTGTCAATGAAGCCCCATGATTGTGATCAGTTGGCCAAGTTGGATGCCTGTCTTAAGGACATCAAAGCTTGGATGACTTGTAATTTTTTACTATTGAACTCTGATAAGACTGAAGTCATTTTTGTTGGCCAAAACATCTTAGAAATTCCTTTTCAGATTATGCCCTTAATTTAGATGCTGCCATTCTCACTCTGAACAGTTGTGTGAGGAACCTTGGAGTTATTTTTGATCAGGATTTGTCCTTTAATTCACATATTAAAACTGTTTCTAGGACCGCCTTCTATCATCTGCACAATATTGCCAAGATCAGGAGCATCTTGTCTCTGAATGATGCTGAGAAAATGATTCACGCCTTTGTCAGCTCTCGATTAGATAATTGTAATTCGCTATTATCTGGTTGTCCTAAAGTATCTGACTGGGAGATGTTCATTGTCCTGTGGGGATGATTTGGACTCTTTGGTGGACGTCACATGCTCATACATGTCTTTCTGTAAAAATATGATCGTTCCACGTAAACGTGTCAAAATATATTCCAACAACAAGCCATGGGTTACAAAATCAGTTAAATACTGCTTACAGAGGAAAGCACTTGCCTTTAAACAGGGGTCTGTTTCTGAGCTACAGGTTGCCACAAAGGAGCTGAAGGCCGAAATTTTAAGAGCAAAACAGAATTATAAATCAGAGTTGGAAAGCAAGATGGCAACAAAGAAACTTGGTTCAGCCTGGGCCAGTATGAAAACTATTGCAGGCCTTCAGAGCACAGTAATCGTGTGTTTTTAGATGGTTTTAATTCAGACACAGAGCTGGCTAATGCTCTTAATTGTTTTTATGGTCGTTTTGACTCCTTTGATTTTAGCACAGAAACCCAAGATTTGAAACAGAAACTCAAAGACAATCAGCACTTTAATATTGAGGTGCAGGATATTAAAAGGGAGTTCTGCGCTGTAAAAGTGAACAAAAGTCAGGGCCCTGATAATATATGTGGGCGCTTGGTAAAGTCCTGTGCACATGAACTGAGACCTACGTATATTTCATTACATTTTCAATAAGTCCTTACAGACACAACATGTGCCTAAGATCTGGAAAGAAGCCGTGGTTGTTCCCATTCCAAAATCCAGCTGTCCTAAAACGGTAAACGACTTTAGACCAGTTGCTTTGACTTCAATTTTAATGAAAATTTTTGAAAAACTGGTCAGATGTGAGGTCCTAAAGCAGACTGAGCATGCGTTGGATCCTCTGCAGTTTGCCTATAGGCCTCACAAAGGAGTGGAGGACGCCACTGTCACTCTAACATGCTTTTTAAACATCTGGATTTTAATGGGACACACGCCAGGCTTTTATTTGTGGACTTTTCCTCCGCCTTTAATACAATCCAACCTCATATTTTAGTTGAAAGGCTCCTGCAACAATTTGATTTGAGCAATAATCTGGTGGGATGGATTCTGGATTTCTTAACCAACAGGACGCAGAGAGTAAGGGTCAATGGTACATTGTCTGACCTAAAGTGCTCTTCTACTGGCTCTCCTCAGGGTTGTGTGTTGTCACCACTACTCTTCATCCTGTACACAAACATGTGTCGGAGCAGACATGACAACAGACATTATAAAGTATGCTGATGACTCAGTTATTGTCAGTCTCCTCCAGGATGGTGAGAGTGGCCACGGCCCAGTAGTTGATGATTTTGTTCACTGGTGTGAGGATTCCTACCTGCAGCTGAATACGACAAAAACTAAAGACATGATTATTGACTTTAGGAGGAAAAATCCCAGGCACAAAGTCACCGTACTAAAAGGTCAGACCACTGAATGTGTACAATCCTACAAATATCTTGGGACGATTATTGATAGTAATTTAAACTTTGAAGAGAACTGTGAAAGGGTGCGCAAAAAGGGTCAGCAACATTTGCATTGATTGAGGAAATTTGCACGCTTCTAAATTGACCGAACCATAATGACAATGTTTTATCGGGCTTTTATTGAATCTGTTTTATCCTTTTCTTTAGTGTCATGGTTTGGTCAGATAAAACTGAAACAGAGGAAATCCTTGGATCAGGTAGTTAGATGGTCCAGTCGTTTGCTTGGTGAGTCACAGCTGAACCTGACATCCCTGTACACCAGACAAGTACAGAGGATGGCTACCTCCATTTTAAATGATGACTCCCACCCTTTGCACTGCAACTTTCAGCTTCTTCTCTCAAGACGGAGGTTTGCTGTCCCAAAAAGTAAAACCCAGCGCTACAAAAACAGCTTTGTTCCTGCTGCTGTCAAAGAGTTGAACAAGTTGTAACAACATATTGCACATAATTTAGGTACCTATTTATTAACTCCATTTTATATTTACTTATTTTTGTAGGATGTTATTTGGGTTCTAAATATTTTATTGGGTTTTAGACCTTTGAGTTTTTAACCTCTTTGACTAGTTTTTAACTTTTTAATATGACCCTTCTCTCTTACCTCTGGTTTTTCTCTCATCTCTTTGTCTTTATACCCTGATTGATGGAGCCTTGAGTATTTTTATCATGTTTATAGTCAGCTTCATGTGTGCCTGTGTTTGTGTCTATGTTGGATGTAATTGTGGCTTGTAAATATGGATGTCACCAGACTGCAAAACAAATCTACCTATGGGTACAAATAAAGTAACCTGAACCTGAGTATCTTTAAAAAATCTTCAGTTGATTCAAAATGCTGCTGCTAGAGTTTTAACTGGTTCTAGAAAAAGAGATCATATTTCCCTGGTTCTGTCCTCCCTCCATTGGCTTCCCATAGAATTTAGAATCAAGTTTAAAATCCTTCTTACTTTCAAAGCTCTTAACAATCTGGCCCCCCAATATATAAAAGATCTGATATTACCTTACCATCCTAACAGAGCATTACGCTCCCAAAATGCTGGCTTACTTGTGGTGCCCATAATCTTCAAAAGTACAGTGGGAGGTAGAGCCTTCTGCTACCAAGCCCCTTCTCTCTGGAACCAGTTACTACTCTGGGTCCGGGAGTCAGACTCGGTCTCTGTTTTTAAGAACAGGGTAAAATGTTGATGGGGTTGATTGGGCTGCACGGTGGCGCAGTGGTTAGCACTGCGGCAGCACAGTTTACCCTTGGCCTGGGGATCGTGGGTTCGATCCCAGCCCCCGACCAACAGTGATCTGTGTGGAGTTTGCATGTTCTCCCCGTGTTTGCGTGGGTTTATTCCGGGATTTCTCCGGTTTCCTCCCACCTGCCAAAAACATGCAGGTTAGGTTAATTGGAGACTCTAAAGTGGCCCTAGGTGTGAATGTGTGTGAATGGTTAAGGGATAGTGCCGTAGCGTGGCTGCTCATCCATCCAGGTGGTGGATACCCTCAATTTCCCCTCTGGGGATCAATAAAGTATACTAAATCTAAAAAAAACAAACAAAAAAAATCCTTCCTTTTTAATATAGGTTACGTTTAAGGAGGGTTTTTGTGTCTCTTAACCCCAGTCTTGTTCTATTGTTATCTAATCCGTACTGTTGGTTGACCTCCAATAATGTACTTGGCATCTTATTGTTATGTTCTTTATGTCTGTCCTTTCCATCCTCCCTATCCCCTCACCCCCAGCCAGTCGCAGCAGACGACTGCTCCTCCCTAAGCCTGGTTCTGCTAGAGGTTTCTTCCTTCCAAATGGGAGTTTTTCCTCTCCGCTGTCGCTTAGTGCTTGCTCATAGGGGATCGTCTGATTGCTGGGTCTTTCTGTGACTGTGTGTTTTTTTTTTTTTCCTGCACTATGGCGCCATGAGACAGCTTTTGTTGTGATGTGGCGCATTATAAATAAAGCTGAATTGAACTGAATTTAATTGAATTATAGGAATGTGGCGGAAACAGAAGTGAGCGCCACCACTGCTTCTTCTTCTACTGTTTACTGGCAGTGCAGTTGTTTTCCTGTTTTGTAAGCTGTTGAAAAGAAACGCTAGTAACGCGATCTTTTCGGATTAGTAACTGTAATGGGATTACTATATTTATCATACTAACACATTACATTACTGCGTTACACCAAACAGTAATCAAATTACTGTAACACATTACTTTGTAACGTGTTACACCTAACACTGCTACTGTTTCACATTTACATCTTTTTAAAATACATTTATTTCAAACATGTAAACAAACAAAGATAATTTAATTTAGTTTAGTTTTGTTTATTGGTTTATTTGTCAGGGACCATGTACAGAAAAAACATTAAACACAGGGTAAAGATGCTCTGTACTAGATGATAGCATTCTCACTAATTTCCATCTGTAGTCCCTGAGGAAGGCAGGAAGATATTAAAAGAAAAACAGCACATATAGAAAGCAATTTAGGTTGGGCTTCAGAAACTGTTGACCCTAAAACAAGCAGGGAGTATATTTAAAAGATAAAAAGATAAGGGAGACGGAACACATAAAAAACAATTTAAGAGGACAATTTCAAATCCCATTTAAGGGAGAGAGTCAATGCTGGCAGGCCTGACTACTTAAAATCCATTTTTTAGTCTGTGTGGTAAAGTCTCTGTAATTTGTTCTGGTCTTCAAAGCAGTAGGGAGCTTGTTCCATTCCGTTATAGCTTTGCGTGAGAATGGCGATTGTCCAAAAGCAGTTTTACGTAGGAGGATACAACAATGCCACCTAGAGGAAGTCTTTGTTACTCTGGTATTTTGTTCAGAAGTCAGGTACACGAAAGTCTTAAGGGGCGGGGGTGCAGAACCATGGATAATTTTTAAAGATCAACCATATATTTGCATATATGATCATATTTTCAATGCTTAACATCTTGTGTTCAGCAAGTAGACCACAATGGTGATACTGTCGTGTCTTCTTATCCAGAATTTTGATGGGTTTTTTTATACAGGGATTCCAAGGGTTTCAGAGTTGTACTGTTGGCTTCTGACCAGCAAGAGATGCAATACGAGAAATGTGTCAAAATCATGGCATTCAGAAAAGGTTTTTGATACTTTTAGTGTAAGTGAGTTTCTGATGCAATGAAAATTTGCAAGGTTATATTTCAGAGTGTGGTTCATCCGTTTTATGTACTTTTTAAAGATGAGCGTGGGATCTAATGTGTGTGAATGGTGAAGGGATGGCACCGTACTGTGGCTGCTTCATCCATCTAGGTGGATGCCCTCAATTTCTCCTCTGGGGATCAATAAAGTACACAAAATAAAAATAAAATAGTGTGACACCCAAATCTTAAATTCTGCAACATTTTCTATATTTGCTCCATTTACAGTTAAAATCGAATAGTGCATATGATTTTGTTTGGTAGTAAAGTACATGGTAGCTGTTTTCCCTGCGTTCAGAGTGAGGCATGATTGATTAAACCATTTTGACACTTTCTCCATTGCTATTATTAACTTGTCAGGCACTTGTTTGGCATCCTTCCCATGTGTGTAGATGACTGTCATCTGCATACTGTACATCTGAATTTTTATGTCATTTTCACATACTGATGGCAAATCATTAATATACAAAGTAAGCAGCAGTGGGCCTAAAACTGAACCTTGTGGTACTCCCATGGTGCATGCCTTTGGTTGAGATACAGTATTGTTTATGCGCACACACTGGGAGCAACCAGACATATAAGATTTTAACCAGCTAAGGGTATTCATGGACAGTTTATATCCTGATAGTTTAGAAAGAAGGACTGAGTGATTGACTGTATCAAAGGCTTTATGCAAGTCTGAAAAGATGGCTCCTACCCCCCCCCCCCATCCAGATTTTCTTTAATCGTTTCAATAAAGAAACAACATGCAGCCTCCGTTGAGTGGTTCGGCCTGAAACCAAACTGCATGGGATGCAGCAGCTGGGCAGATTGAGATGTTCTACCAGCTGGTCTACTACCACCTTTTCAATGGCTTTTGACAAAACTGTATACTTATCGGCCTATAATTACTAATTTCCTGTTTGTCTCTGGCTTTGTGTATGGGGGTTACAATGGCGAGTTTCAGTGCATCAGGGAAGATATTTTCATGTATTGATTGATTTATTAGTTCTGTGATTGGAATTATTAAAGTATCTTTATGCTTTTCAGGAAGACAGTGTCTAGTCGATGAATATCCTTAGCTCTGAAACTTGAAAGAGATGATAAAATTTTGTTAAGCTTTACCTCTTTTATGAGTTTAAGGTTTAGATCAGTTTTGTGATTTATTTTAATTTGGTGCAGGTATGTTTGGGTAAAATTTAGACCCGGTTCTTGTACCGATTTGATAAAAATATTCATTAAAATTGCTGGCTATATCTAAGCTACCTGAGTGAAGTTTTCCATTCAAAATGAGTTGTATGACTTCACTTTTTTGCATTTTTTTTCCTGTGAGTTTATCAGTACATTTCCAGAGTTTTTTGTTGTAACATTTTTGTTGTTTTTTGTTGTAAATAACAAAATAAAGTAGACATTTAAAAAAGAAACATTGTGGACAACAGATCTTGAACATTTATCTAGCAAATCAGATCAGCAATGTATCTTTAATTCATAACTTTAATTCATTAATTTCAGAAGAAACTTTCATAACTAAAAAGAATCCTGCTTGCAGCTTGATATGATGATTTCAGTGCATTTATTTTTGTTGTTCTTACCTCTGAATTTTGAGAAAATGTCTCTTAAAAATTCCTATGCTTGCTCTCATACTGCCGTTTGAAATTGTAAATCTTGATCAAAGCTATGGCCTCCTGGCATATTAAGCACATTGGTCTTGTGCTGGTAGGAGGAAGAACAAATGCAAATTTCTCAGTCCATTTGTCTTTGAAATGCTGATTTTCACTGTCCACTTTTCTTTTAGCAGAGAACTTGGAACATGCCATTTTCATTCAATATAGGCTCCCACTAGCCATGTTTACATAGACACAAGTAACCAGATTAAAAGCCTGATCGGAATAAAAATTCTTCACGTAAACACGCCAATCTTAATATTCTGACCCGATCACACTCATTTGGATCAAAATTTCCTTCCGATTGAGACGGGTGGATTATGCTGATTATTAATCCAATTGGTGCTCATATAAACACTTATTCCAAAGTTTGGGTAGAAACTATGTTTACTGCGCATGTCTGTACGTCAGCCACATGTCGACGTGACATATTTCCGCCTTTACAGCAGCTAGTGGAAGACATGACGGGAGTAAAACAAAACTGGTCTGTATCGTCCTGCTGCCTCCCTCTGTTCGTCATATGTAGAAGTATGTACTGCTGGGCTTGTAGCTTCATTACGGAGACCAGCAGAAGCAAAAGTACAGTCTGAATAACACAATACAGGTCCATTTCAAAAACAGAAAGACCCGAAGCGGGGTTGTTTATGTTGGAAGTTGCTTCTTCTTCTACTATTTCCTGAATGTCCGATAATTGTGCGCATGTCAAAATGATTTAGTCTGTTCAAACATGTGACACATGGAAACGCACGTCGTAATTGGATAACTTTTTCAGGGTCAGTGTAAACAGTAAAGTTTTGATCTGTTTGTAATCAGATTTGAAGAAATTTTGCACCTGTAACCGTGGCTATTGCTGGCTTTGCGAACCGCTCCGAAACTGAAAGTAAAAAAGTACCACTCCAGCTGTAGTCGCTCACACGCTGACAGGCCTGTCAGCACATTGTTGGCATGGAGATAACAGTCCACGTTTACAGGTGCTGACCAAACCAAAACACAAAGTGAAGGAATCACAGCTCAGGGGTTACAAATAGGTGGCCACATCCGGCCCATGAACCACCTACCGAGGGCCACCAACATAGACTGTATAAAAAGACACATAACTTTTTTTTTTTTCTCACTGTCTGACATTAAATCAGACTAAACACTTCCTGTTTTAGGTCAGTTAGTGTCACAGGGCGGAAGTATTTTGTTGTGTTTTTTGGATTTTATATGGTTTTTAAATTTATGTTGCATGTTTATTTATAGTTTCCATGTTTTGTAGTTTTTATATTTTAATCAGTGTGTTTTTAAATTGGAAATGTTGTCTACTTCCACCCTGTGCTTCCCCTAAATACTGCTCAGCAGCACCTGTGTTGATGGGGATGTGCAGCAACTGTGGCTGCACATGATATAAAAGATGCTCTGGCAGTCCAGAGGAAAGCCCTGCCTGAGGACAGAGCCCTGCCTGAGGGGACCCCAGCTGGAGGAGGGCCTGCTTGGAGGAGAGCCCTGCTTGAGGAGAGGCCCCAGCCGGAGGAGAGCCCTGCCAGGACAGCCGGCCAGATGAGAACTCTGCTGGACAAGAGGAGATTGCTGGTCCCACGAAAATAGCTGAAGGAGGGCATGGCTGAGGAGGAGGAGGGGCAGTAACAGCCCAGGACCACCATGATGCTGGCATTTGGGGGACGACACTTCTGTGTGGAGCAGTTGGGGTGCTGCAGGCAAAAGACGGTAACAGGCGGAGTGAGGAGCTCTGCCTGGGCTGCAAGTAGCCTGGTTTCCAGATAGCAGCACCCCATGACGTTGATGGTGATGACGTTGAGAAATATGGATATACTGCTGAGATGTGGCTTCCCCTGTACAGGTTTCCTGAAGGCGTTGGTGTCATGGTGGCAGCAGAAGTACGGTGCCTGAAAAGCAGATCCCCCTCCTCAGCATTTTAGCAGGGATGTGATTTTTCCGCCAATTCGCGGAATTCCGCCTTTTTTATGAAACGACGCACCTGATTGGTTGATCGTCCTTGCAGTGACCGATGAACGCGGCTGTTTCTTTTCGTAAAGGCAATCCTTTGTTTTCCTTGCTCTCGCATAGCGGACTTGACTTGCATTGCAGTGATGTCGGTGATTGAGCGTAAAGATGGTCCGAGAATTAAAGAAATTGACAAGATCGTGAAAAACAAATTTCGTTGGGATTGGCTAGAAAAAGAGATTGCAACGGATGTTGGGAAGAAAACTTTTACAAATTTGTTTAGCAATTTTATACGGAAAATCGACCGTTCCGGGAAGGCAATATGCATGTGGTGTCACAACACGATTGACTATGGTGGAAGAGGATTTAAGTCTCTCGAGAGTCATGCTAGGAGCAAAAAACATGTACAAGAGGTCAAATCGAGGTCCACTAATTATTCAATTGCTGGAACTTTCGGTGTTCAGAAAAAAACATTGAAACTTCCACCCTTTGTTGACGACACGATCAGACACGGAAATCGAAAGGAATGATCCACCCCAACAACCAGTGCCAGTTGCGGATAGAGTAGTGAATTTTGAGGTATGTGAAGATATAGTTTTGTATACATGTCATCTAGTTAATATTTTCTTCATCTTGCCTGCTGAAGATGTTTTGGACTTTATTTAAAAAATATTTTTAACGCCACACATACTTAGAATTACGTTTATGTTTGTGCTTTTCTGTCTTCCCTAATTATTATCACACATATATCAGATATGGATTTTGTCATCTATTATGTTACTGAATGATAATTGCTTGCTTGCATGCACATATATGTATGGCATACATATATGTGCATGATCTGAAATGAATGCTGAAATTATAAAAAGTAATGGTATGTTGGAATTTTATTTCTATTCTGGAACAGATAAAATTAACTGATTTTGATTTGATCAAGTGTTAAAGCATGTGATGGATAATGCTTGTTGGAATATTTTAGGAATGCTATCTTCTTGGAACATAAGTCAGTATTATACAGTAATAAATGGCATTCAGCTGTTTGTTTTATGTCATTTAAGCACAGTTCTGGTACTTAAAAATCATAAAAACCCTGGACCCCGCTGGGGGACTGTGTCCCCCAGACCCCCTGCTAAATTTTCAGATAATTTTCCGAACCCCAAATCACATCCCTGATTTTAGGGACTTTTATTGTTTGTTTGTTTGTTTTTTTTAGCCCACTTTTGGTTTTTTAGCTTAGTTTTTAGGTAGTATTTTTATCCTATTTTAGTTTCTTAGATTGTTTTAATTCTTGGGTTTTAGTTCAGGCGTTTTGTCTTAGTAACAATTTAAAGTGAAACAGCAGCATGACAGTAGATGACCAAAATGATAGAAACACACAGCATAATAGACAAAGGGATTACCCATGGAAAGTAAAACTGCCTAAATAATATACATCATAGATGAATAGATGGTGACCTGTATAGATACATGAATCATACCTGCTGCACAATGCAGGACTATCAAGCACAGGGTAAAATGTGAGCTACCAATTAGACTGTAAGGTGCAGTATGGCAGCATAGTTATGACCAGAATTCAACATCAGAGTAAGTTATTGTACAGTGAAATGACATGAGGCAGGGAAGATCTCCTGTACCTAACCGCAGCAAAGCTGTAGCAGTCTGCTGGAGAAAGTGCTCTGCTGTCTGTCCAGTGTGTGGCGCAGGGGGTGATCAGGATTGTCCATGATGAATCGCAGTTTATTTAATGTCCTCCTCTCCACCACAGTCTCAAAGGTCTCCATCCTGAGACCAGTTACAGAGCCAGCCCTCTTCATAATCTTGTCAAGTCTGTTGGTGTCACTGGCCCTGATACTACTACCCCAACAGACAACAGCAAAGAAGATGGCGCTGGCGACAATGGCCTGGTAGAAAAGCTGCAACATCGTGTTGCACACGTTGAAGGATCTCAGTTTCCTCAGAAAGTAGAGTCTGCTCATCCCCTTTTTGTACACACTATCGGTGTTAGATTTCCAGTCCAGACCATTGCTGATCATGAAACCCAGGTATTTGCAGTCCTCCACTACCACCACATTCTCTCCCCTTATCTGCAATGACTATGAAGGTGTCCTCTTCTTCCTGAAGTCAATCAATATCTCTCTGGTCTTGCTGACGTTCAGCCTCAGGTGATTCTGCTCGGTCCACTCTGCAGATCTTTCTACCAGTGTCCTGTACTACCCCTCCTCTCCCCCTCTTATACATCCAACAACAGCCAAGTCATCAGAGAATTTCTTCAGGTTGCATCACTTGGTATTGTACTGAAAGTCGGTGGTGTATAAGGTGAAGAGAAAAGGAGAAAGCACAATCCCCTCTGGAGCTCCTGTATCACTAACCACCACATCAGACAAGACACTGCCCAGCCGGACAAACTGTGGCCTGCCTGTCAGGTAGTCAGTAATCCAGGAGATCACAGAGCTGTCAAGCCCCATCCTCCACAGCTTCTCACCCAGCAGCAGTGGCTGGATGGCGTTAAAGGCACTGGAGAAATCAAAGAATGTGATTCTCACAGTGTCTCCTCTGCCATCCAAGTGCAAATGGGCTTGTTGCAGCAGGTAGATGACAGCATCTTCAATTCCTAAATGGGGCTGATATGCAAACTGGAAAGGGTCCAGTTTACATATATTGCAACCTGAACGTCTTGACCTGCAGCCTCAGGTGGGCTACGACCAGTGTCTCCAGGACCTTCATCACATGGGATGTGAGGGTAACTGGTCAATTCAGGTCAGATGGAGATGACTTCTTGGGGACAGAAAGAGGGCAGGATGTCTTCCACACCACCAGTACTCTCTCCACACTCATGCTCAGGTTGTAAAGGTGTTTCAGTACCAGAGCTAGCTGGTTGGCATAGGTCCTCAGGATCCTGGCGGAGATGCCATCGGGTCCCGCAATTCCGCTGACGGAGTGTCTCCAGCAGTTTCTTGGGGGCTGGTGCTGGTGTCCACAGAGGAGGGTGAGGGGGGGAGAAAGAGAGCAGTGCTGCACAGGAGGGTGAGGGTGAGGGGAGTGTGGGGGTCTGGCTGTGTTGTGGAGGTGACAGATGGTGAGATGAACCTATTAGAAAAAAGATTCAGTGGATATAAAAAGTTTACACACCCCTGTTCAAATGCCAGGTTTTTGTGATGTAAAAAATGAGACCAAGATAAATCATTTCAAAACTTTTTCCATCATTAATGTGACCTATAACCTGTACAACCCAATTGAAAAACAAACTGAAATTGTTTAAGGGGAAAAATAAAAAATAAAAAACTTACAATAACCTGTTTGCATAAATATACACACCCTTAAACTAATTCTTTGTTGCAACACCTTTGACTTTTATTACAGCACTCAGTCTTTTTGGGTAGGAGTCTATCAGTGTGGCACATCTTGATGTGGCAATATTTGCCCATTCTTCTTTGCAAAAATGCTCCAAATCTGTCAGAATTGGGAGGGCATCTCCCGTGCACAGCCCTCTTCAGATCACCCCACAGATGTTCGATTGGATTCAGGTCTGGACTGTGGCTGGGCCATTTGAAAACCTTAATCTTCTTCTGGTGAAGCCATTCTTTTGTTGATATGGATGTGTACTTTGGGTCATTGTCGTGCTGAAAGATGAAGTTCCTCTTTATCTTCATCTTCAGCTTTTTAGCAGAAGCCTGAAGGTTTTGTGCCAACATTGACTGGTATTTGGAACTCTTCATAATTCCCTCCATTTTGACTAAGGCAGCAGTTCCAGAAAGCAGAGTTTTCTGGGGCTGTTTTTTTTTTTTTTTGAAGAAAAACAACCCCAAACCATGATGCTGCAACCACCATGCTTCATTGTAGATATGGTGTTCTTTTGGTGATGAGCAGTGTTGTGTTTGCTCCAAATATACCTTTTGGAATTATGGCCAAAAAGTTCAACCTTGGTTTCACTGGACCATAACACATTTTCCCACATGCATTGGGGAAATTTCAATTGTGTTTCTGCAAAATGTAGCCAAACTTGGATGTTTTTCTTCTTAAGATAAGGCTTCCGTCTTGCCGCCCTAGACGGGAGATTGTTGTCACATGTACTAAACAGCCAGTACTTGCCAGAAATTTCTGCAGCTCCTTAAATGTTGCTATCAGCCTCTTGACAGCCTCCCTAACCAGTTTTCTTCTTGTCTTTTCATCAATTTTGGAAGGATGTGTCATGAGGCTGAGCGCGGTGTTCCACCGAGCTCAGGCTCTCACTTTATTCCTGGTTATTTCTTGTATTCTCTGAGTTTTGTGTGATTATTTTGCTGCGTATTGTTTCTGAAAGGATTATGCATTTTTGTGTTGCCTGTTTATGTAATTTTAGTTCTCAGTGTTATTCTGTTAGTTTCTTTAGACGCCTTCGTTCATCCAGGTCTTACTTTAGTATTGTGTTTATAGTTTGTCTTTGTTTGACATGAGCATCCCCACCTTGCTCTCCAGACACTCCCACCTTCTTATCATTTGGTTTGTGTTGCTCAGGTTTTTCATGTTTAGTAATTAGGTCAACCTGCCCTCTCATGTGTTCCACACCTGCTGCCTTTTGTATTGATCACTCACCTGCCCTATTTATTGTCTGGCTCTGCTGTCACTCCTTGTCAGAGCCTCACCTAGCTTCTCCTCATTGCCACCAGAACCCTCACCCTGTTCTGGTGCATTTCTTGGCTTCTCATCTCGCCTTGCTGTAAGTTTATATTTGTGCACTTTTTACTTTGTGTTTTCTTTGAATAAATCTCACAACTAGCAGTTCAGTGCCTGGGTCTTTGTTCCTGCCCTGAGGGGCAAATCAAGACAGGATGTCCAGTTCTTGGTAATGTCACTGCTGTGCCATATTTTCTCCACTTGATGATGACTGTCTTCACTGTGTTCCATGGTATATTTAATGCCTTGGAAATTCTTTTGTACCCTTCTCCTGACTGATGCCTTTGGACAGTGAGATCCCTCTGATGCTTTGGAAGCTTTCTGTGGACCATGGCTTGTGCTGTAAGATGTGACTACAAAAATGTCAGATAAAGCCTACTAGAACAGCTAAACTTTATTTGGGGTTAATCAGAGGCACTTTAAATGGTGGCAGGTGTGTGCTGACTCCAATTAACACGAGTTTGAATGTGACACACCCCCAGTTATAATGGGGTGTGCATATTTATTCAAACAGGTTATTGTAAGCTTTTTTATTTTTCCCCTTAAAAGATTTCAGTTTGTTTTTCACTTAGGCTGTACAGGTTATAGGTCACATTAATGGTGGAAAAAGTTTTGAAATGATTTATATTGGTCTCATTTTTTCATCACAACAACCTGGCATCTGAATAGGGGTGTGTAGACTTTTTATATCCACTGTATGTGCAGGTGGGAATGAGGTTTCTCTTCACTACCAACACACATAAGCTCGTGGGGCACCAGTCCATAAGAATGGACAATGTTATTAATAATTCAATATTTGTACCAGTGATGAATCAGTCTCAAACATTCATGAATTCTCCTGTGTTAATCGAGAGAACGGACACAAAAAAAAAAAATCAGGCAGAAACTTCAATGTACCTTTAACAGTTTAAGGATCAACTCAGCTTAGATAAGGTATTACA
The DNA here is from genome assembly GCA_020510985.1 of Pholidichthys leucotaenia. Classification (NCBI taxonomy): domain Eukaryota; kingdom Metazoa; phylum Chordata; class Actinopteri; order Cichliformes; family Pholidichthyidae; genus Pholidichthys; species Pholidichthys leucotaenia. Next base: position 263,263,622 of record CM035836.1, read on the forward strand.
TTCAAATGAATTTTAAGGCAATGTGAAATGATCGACAAGTATCAAGTACCACATTAAACTGTTGAGGGATTAATGCATAATGTGTATAGAGGATGTGCTCGAATGATGAGGCTGAGTTTAGTTCTCAGGTTCAGCTTTATTGACAGAACACATCGTCTAGCATTCTCAAAGCAGGAAGAAGAGGAAGAATCATATCACATCACCCTTTTATATGTTTCCAGCATCAGAACTCAAGTCACATGGTGCTTCAGTAAACATACAGTCACAAAGCATCCCTTTGAACCTTCACCATTGTCTCTCATTCCTTGATGAACCGGAAATCCCTCCGGGGCATCTTTTGTGGGACAAAAAGACAAATCTCACACCTCCTCGTTATCTTCTGCAGATTCGAGTCCTTTGTCCTTCCAGACGTGAAACCCCCAATACGCATGCAGTCATATCTCTGTGGAAATGTGAGCCCACCATGTGTGTCACCCACACTACCCCCCCCCCCCCCAAATGTCTATTAAGGACAAAACATGCATGGCATAAAAAAAAAGAAAAACACAAAACACTCCACATATCACTAATCAATCCACCAACTGCCTGGGTTTTAACCTTCTGCCGAATCTGCTGCAACCTGGCTTTGCTACTCCTGCAGCATCTCTCTGCATCTGTGGATTAAAGCTGTTAGCACGTTTCTGTGAAGATTCTGGAGAATGTCCTTTCGGCGGCCTGCCACGGCGGGGGGGCCTCGCTAGCTGCACTTGCTTATCAGCCAAAACAAAAGCGGGTTTGAGCCTGTTTATGCAAATCAACTCCCTTCTGCCCCCTAAATCTAGCAGAAAATGCTTCTGCCCGGTCTCCAGCACTCTGAACGGTCCGTCATAAAACGGTCGCAAACTTGGATGCTGAGCATCATGTCTAACAAAAACAAACTCTGCATTTTTTAAAGCCTTTGGCACAAAAACGTGTGGGAAACTGTGATGGACTGGGCCAGGGAGTGTGTTTGCTCCCGAGTCGCTCTGCCACGGCTGAGCAGGGGGGCCATTTGGTGTGGGATTATCGGGGAGAAATTCCCCCGGCAAACGGAGAGGTTGTGCAAAGACTAACTCAGCTGGGGAAGCATGCAAATCTTCCTTAGGTGCAGAACGCAACCCCAATAAAACCCATGGAAGTTTGTCCACCCAATTTGTATCCGTCAGCGACGCTCTGAGGGCTGCTTTCAATGACCTGTGAAAGCGTTCGCATAAACCATTAGCCTGGGGGTTATACACGGTAGTGCGATGAATCTTCACCCCCAAGCTGCGGGCCATCGATGACCATAGTTCGGAAATAAATTGGGGACCCCTGTCGGACGTTATGTCCGACGGTACACCGAAACGCGCAACCCACGCTGCTAAAAATGCTTGCGCAACTTCTTCCGCTGTGGTTGATGTCAGAGGAATCGCCTCTGGCCAACGCGTGGCGCGATCCACCATCATCAAAAGATGTGTGTGCCCGTGTGATGGTGGGAGCGGGCCCACCAAGTCAACATGCACGTGATCAAAACGCTTAGCGGGGATGTGAAAAGGTTCTAACGGAGCCTTAGTGTGTCTGTGTATTTTGGCTCGCTGACGCGCTACGCAGGCCGCCGCCCATTCCTTGACCTGTTTGCGCAACCCGGGCCAAACAAATTTCTCCCCCACCAACTTAATCAATGCGCGCACCCCCGGGTGCGCGACAGAATGGACCGAGTCAAAAACGCGGCGACGCCACGCGGCTGGCACCACGCGGCTGGCACCACGCGGCTGGCACCACGGGACGGCCCCGTCCCGTGGAGACATCGCAGATTAGTGGGGGCATACCAATTTGCTGCACCCTGTGCTCCAGCCTTAACCCTGTTGGTCCAGACTGGAGTGCGCGCACGTCCGCGTCGTTAACCTGCTCCGCGGCCATGGCTGCATAATCTAACCCTACACAGACCGGGGCTGCACGCGCTCCTGCGTCGCTGCCCGGGCCCGCGGCCACGGCTACAGAGTCTGCCCCCGTGGGGCTTGGTGTTGCTACCGCGCGCGAGAGACAGTCTGCCATAACATTGTGTTTACCCGCGACATGCTGAATATCAGTGGTGAACTCCGATATTGTGGCTAGTTGCCTTTGTTGCCGGCCTGACCAGGGTTCTGAAATTTTGGCCATCGCGAACGTTAGCGGTTTGTGATCCACAAACGCAGTGAAACGTCGCCCTTCCAACCAGAACTGAAAATGGCGGATGGCCAAGTGTAGGGCCAAAAGCTCCCTGTCGAACGCACTGTATTTACGCTCACTATCGCGCAAAGTCCTGCTGAAAAACGCGAGAGGTTGCCAGGTACCTGCCACAAACTGTTCAACTACCGCCCCCACTGCTACATCGGAAGCGTCAGTGGTGAGCGCCATGCGGGCCGTTGGAACTGGGTGCGCTAACAAAACTGCGTTTGCCAGGGCTGATTTGATCTGGGCAAAACGCGCTCCCGCTCCGGAGACCATTCAACTTTATTTGCGGGCTTTTGTTTTTTTAACGCAGTGTACAATGGCTGCATGAGCCGTGCTGCGCTTGGGAGGAACCGGTTGTAAAAATTAACCATCCCCAGAAACTCCTGTAGCGCCTTGACCGTTTGAGGTTGCGGAAAATCTGTTATTGCGCACACCTTATCAGGCAGAGGAACCGCTCCTTCTGCCGAAACGCGTTGCCCCAAAAAATCAATCTGCGCCACCCCAAACTGGCACTTCGCTGGGTTAACTATTAACCCGTGCTCTGCCAGCCTCCGAAAAACTGCTGTGAGGTGGCTTTCGTGTTCGCCTTCGGACGTGCTGGCTACTAAAATATCGTCCAAATAAACGAACACGAAAAGGAGGTCGCGTAAAACTGCATCCATCATGCGTTGGAAAGTCTGCGCGGCCCCCTTGAGGCCAAAAGGCATGCGCAAAAACTCAAAAAGGCCGAAAGGAGTTATGACCGCTGTTTTGGGTACATCCTGCGCGCGCACTGGAACCTGGTGATGACCGCGCACCAAGTTTATTTTAGAAAAAATGCGCGCCCCTGCCAAATGAACAGAAAAATCCTGAATGTGCGGAATCGGGTAGCGGTCATGTGCTGAAACATTGTTCAACCTGCGGAAATCGCCGCAAGGTCGCCACGAGCCATCAGCTTTTGGGACCATGTGTAGCGGCGAAGCCCAGGGACTTTTGGAGCGTCTAATAATGCCCAGTTTTTCCAGATTAGTGAACTCCTCGTGCGCGATGGCCAGTTTAGCTGGGTCCAAGCGCCGAGCTTTTGCAAAGACAGGAGGCCCGGTGGTGGTGATAAAATGTTCCACCCCATGTTTAGCCACCGTCGCCGAAAACGTGGGGACTGTGAGTGCTGGGAACTGAGCGAGCAATGTGTGAAACTTACCACCCGCGGCTGAGACGCTGGCATGTGCAGTCGGCGGGGCCACTCGAGCTGTGCAGGGGATAGAATGAAAAGACATGACAGAGTGCATTAATCAGACGTCTATTAGCAAGGTCAACCAATAAACCATGTGAGCACAAAAAATCAGCCCCTAACATGTTAAAACTGACTGCTGCTACAATAAAAGTCCACTCAAATGAACGGCCCTGTAAGGACAGAAGCATGGTCCTCTCACCGAACGTCTTAATCGTGGAGCCGTTCGCTGCTGACACTGACACCCAGGGAGCTTTAGACGGCATCAGCCGTTCTGCGTAGGTGGGTGTGACGAAACTCAGCTGGGAGCCTGTGTCCACGAGGAACTGTTTCCCCGAGTGTGCATCCGTCAGGTAAAGCAGCTTGTTCTCGTCGCCGAGGGTCGCAGCTGCTACCGGCCCTCGGTCTTGGCGTTTCCCTGGCGCTTGAAGTTGCACGGCGGGATGCACTTGTGCGCTCTCTCTGCAAAACGGCGGTGGTAGAAGCACTGGCCGTCCTCCGCTCCGCGCCGCCTGGTCCCCATCGCCGCTGTCGTTGGTGCGTCTGGCGCCGCAGCTGCTGGATCTGCGCTGTCTCCGGACGCCATTCCTGGGCTAACTGCCGCGGCCGAAACCGCGTTCCACTTGTGGGCGTCGACAAGCCGCTGCGCCTCTTTGCTCAGCCCATGGTAGTCTCGCCTGGCCAATCGGGGCGACTCTGCCAGGGCCACTCTCACTGCTGGCGGCAGGGTCCGAAGGAAAAGGTGGGCGAAAATGAATTCGCCATCCTCAGAGTCTTTCAGCCTCAGCATCTTCACCATCAGGTCCACAGGTCTATTGTTCTCTGACTCCGTCAACGTCAGGAGCCTCTCTGCTCGCTGTTGGACCGAAGGGGTGAAATGGCTGATCAGCGCGTCCTTCAATGCGCTGTACTTGTCGCTGTCTGGTGGATGATTAACCAGATCCTCCACTCTCTGGACCGTGTTGCTGTCCAGCTTCACTACCACATGGTAGAATCTTGTGTCGTCGTTGGCGATTCTCCGGAGGTTGAACTGTGCCTCGACTGTGCTAAACCATGAGCGCGGGCTGTGCTGCCAGAAATCGGGCAGCCGGATCATGGAGGCGGCCATCAGGCTGGCCTCCGCCAAGCCCCGCTCGGGAGAATTCTGTCTGCTCATTCTTTGTCGTAGGTCACCAGTGTAGAGGATGTGCTCGAATGATGAGGCTGAGTTTAGTTCTCAGGTTCAGCTTTATTGACAGAACACATCATCTAGCATTCTCAAAGCAGGAAGAAGAGGAAGAATCATATCACATCACCCTTTTATATGTTTCCAGCATCAGAACTCAAGTCACATGGTGCTTCAGTAAACATACAGTCACAAAGCATCCCTTTGAACCTTCACCATTGTCTCTCATTCCTTGATGAACCGGAAATCCCTCCGGGGCATCTTTTGTGGGACAAAAAGACAAATCTCACACCTCCTCGTTATCTTCTGCAGATTCGAGTCCTTTGTCCTTCCAGACGTGAAACCCCCAATACGCATGCAGTCATATCTCTGTGGAAATGTGAGCCCACCATGTGTGTCACCCACATGTGCATTATTAAACATTTGTGGAACCAAAGAAAACCGTAGCTTAAATTGGCACTGTGATGGAAAATGGAAAAGGATTATAAAATAGCTGTAAACAGAGTAGCTAGGAAAATTGGACGCAATTTTATGCCGATAATGACAAAAGTTGATTATATGAAAAAGAAAAATTTGTGTTACTCTAAAAAGGAACGGAGGTTAATGAAAAGATGGATATTACTTTTCATAAATTTTATAACTCTGGTCAGCGTTTATGACCTAGATCTCAACATGAGAAATTTTGACATACTTAAAGTGGGACTGACATCATCAGGGCTGAGCCCAGCAGAGAGAAAATGAGTTGTGCTTACATCATGCAGCTGGTAGTGGCAAAACGTCAGTTGGATCCTACTGGTCCACAAAGCGGAAAGATGGAAATTATCTGCGGCAGATAATTTCTTCCAAAACTCAACTGCCTTAAAGCTGCGACCTGGGGGGATGAGAGGTTTGGCTCTGCTGCTCTGAATATCATCAGGGTGGACCAAAACATGATTTCATTGGAATCAAATGGGTCCCCGGAGTTTGTAGGTTGTTCAAAGTCCGATCAGAGTCACAAACTTGAAGAAAAGAATAAAAAAAATATTTAAGCCATGAAATCCCAGTTCTTTGATGTCGTGGTAACTGAGTGAGAGTAAGCTTCTAGTTAAATGTGAGAAAAATCAAAATCAGTCCTCTTTGACACGGTGATTTAAGAAAAAAAGAAATAGAGAAAGCTTAAAATAATCATTGTTAAGAATATGTCTGAGGGGAGAAAAATGGAGTTTTACTCCAGGCGATCAATAAGGTTTGAGCACAATGAGAAGGAAAAGAAAGTCTCTATTCAGAGAAAGGTGGAAAAAAACCTCTACACAGAACAGAACAGGACTCATACTAGAACTCACACAAGAACTCAAAAAACTTGGGAGTTCCTAACTTTTAAAGTGAGCGCTTTCCGGAAGAAAAAAACTTGACTGGCAGTAAAAAAGGACCAATTACATGTGAGAGCGGGAAACAAGAATCGAGTCTTGTCTAATCACGAAAAGTTTCTTTGTCTGAAACTGACCAATCCACCTTATTTCTGTGGGTGCCGCTGTAGGAATGATTATGGGTGGAACTTCTGGTTTCAACTGAGGTAGTGTTAAATCAGTCAGCAAGAATGGAGTAGCAGGGGCATTTAAAATAGTGTTTTTTAAAGTTTTTCAAATTCATTTTAATATATAGTCCACATACGTGTTTTGCGCTGAAGTGGCAGCTAATTTCAGCACTTGTAGTTTTTGTATTTTTTGAATGTTTTGGCGTAGTTCTGGTACTTGTTGCTGTTGTTTGTGGTTGTGCCATAGACTATATAAATGGAGGCTTCTCACCGCAATGTGTAGATGATGCATTGAAAACGAAAAAGGTCTGTTGGTGTGATCGGTGGTACAGACACAGGACAGACACAAGAGCAGAGCAGGTATGTTTTCACTTGTATGGATGTCACAGATCTGACGTTTATGTGTTATACAGTATATGTCACCAGAATGAAGGCTGCATGAAGTAAAATAATAAATAAAAAATAGTAACAGTTTGCTTCCTAAGGCTTAACAATTAAGAAAGATATCAAATAGTTGTTGTTTTTTTGTTTTGTTTTTTTTTGCATTCGCTGCACTGCCTTGGAACGATATGGACTAGCAGCTTCAGCATGCATTAATTTTTAAATTATCACAAAATATAGATCAATAAAATTTTGAACAATTGTCAGAAAAGGTCTGTATGTGTTAAGTTAAATAACAAGCATTTGGGGCATGACAGCAGCATGAGCATTTTAATTTCACAGTAAAACGAACAGCTGTAGCTGTCTGTTTTACCCCAGCATTAAAAAAACCCAAGCACGGTGTTGTGGTTCTTTGTGGCTCTGACTAGATTCTACGTCTGCTCTGAGGTAAATCTGATTATGTCCAACATCTTTTAACAAAATGCATCTGACTTTATTGAGATGGAGACATTGATATATCTCAGAGCTTTTATTTGTTTACAGTGTTAGCATCTTAGCAGCAGTGCTAACAAATGGAGCTACTGTCTGCCAGGCCACTTTTTAAGGTAACCTTCTCATCCCTCCATAGTCGTGGGAAGTGGTATAATTGTATTACTGTTTCTGAGGTGCAAAAGGCCGCATTCCCGCATTTTTGAAGCCAAAGTCATGGTTTTTTAACAAGGAAAAGTGTCCAGTTTCAGTGACAACCACATGTTCTAAACTAGTATTGGAAGTTGCGCCCATAATTTGCGCAAGGCATCATGTGGGCTAGGAGTAAGGTGGATAGGATGGAAGAGGCATCAACATAAACAAGAATAGTTGGTGATAGGCTGATTCAAGTCAAATGGCTTATGTGAGCTTCATAGAGAAAAAAAATGATTAAGGTGGAATTCACATTATATATATAAGCTAAACTAAACTTCAGTGATTCAGGACTACTTTTCATTATTACATTAAACATGCATTTCCATAAACTTGCAGTTATATTAACATGCATTGAATAAAATTTCTTGTAACATAATTTTCAAACATACAATACATTCAAATCAACGATTAATAAAACATTTCAAACCAGAATTGTCCATCAGAGTCCACTCCTAATCTTCCTGTGTGTCCTGAGAAGTATCTTCTGAAAAATGAGAGTCTTAGGGGGAAAAAAAAGGTAAATTCTTGTGGGATTCTTGTTAATTTGGGGAGGAGACATAATACTTCATTCATCCATTTGGGGGCAATGTTGGACTTCCACAGTTTGAAGAGAAAAGAAGTGAAGAGATCTTTTAAATCTCAGAGGGCTATTAAAACATAAAGTTGTCAGCCCGGAATGCCTCTGTCAAATTTACGATAGGAAGTGAGATTGTTCCTGGCACGGAGTGCGATCAGTTTGGCCACAGGATATGGCTTCAAAGCTGTGGCCTTCCTGTGTTTGAGAAAAGGGGTTTTATAATAACAGTCTGAGTTCCTCTCCAAGAAAGGGATGAATTTTTAATTTCAAACCAGCTGGAAATACTACAGTAGCATTGCCTTTAAAGTGTATGAACTGGGTCAGATGTTTTGGGTATCCTTCCACAATCTTCTCAAGGTAGTTTGCTGGAATTTTGGTCCATTCCTCCTGACAGAACTGGTGGAACTGAATCAGGTTTGTAGGCCGCTTTGCTCTCACACGTCTTTTCAGCTCTGACCACAAATTTTCTATGGGACTGAGATCAGGGCTTTGTGATGGCCACTCCAAAACATTGACTTTGTTGTCCTTAAGCCACTTTGTAACTAGTTTGAAAGTATGCTTTGGGTCATTTGCTTCCAAGCTTTAACTTCCTGGCTGATGTCTTTAGATGTTGCTTCAATATTTCCACATAATGTTCTTTCTTCATGATGCCATCTATTTTGTGAATTGCACCAGTCCCTCCTGCAGCAAAACACCCCCACATCATGATGCTGCCACCCACGCACTTCACAGCTGGGATGGTCTTCTCAGGCTTGCAAGCTTACCCCTTTTTCCTCCAAATGTAACGATGGTCATTATGGACAAACAGGTCAATTTTAGTTTCATCAGACCACAGGACATGTCTCCAAATATTGAGGTCTTTGTCCCTGTGTGCATTTGCAAACTGTAATCTAGCTTTTTTTAATGTTAATTTTGGAGTAATGGCTTCTCCCTCACCGAGTGGCCTTTCAGTCCATGTTGGTACAGGCCTTGTTTCACTGTGGATAATGACACTCTTTTAAGGAAATGAGGGATAAGGCTAAGGACCTGTACTTGTATAGCACTTTGCTAGTCACAAAAAACACTCAAAGTACTTAACTAGTAACTACACTAACCCTCTATTATAAGGGCGTATCAGAGACAGATACCTAGGGACAATTTAGAGTCACCAATTAAGCTAACATGCATGTCTTTGGTAGCTAACATGCATGTTTTTTCTGTTGCATATGCATATACAGTACAACCTGGCAAAAATGATAGAATTACCACTCATTGAGGGTATTCATTCACCTGTTTTATCTTTTATGGGGAAAAAAGAGATGCAGATATGACACAAAACTATTTTTATTTACAGCTGACATTCTGGCTTTGTACCACACCTTGAAAAAAAACTAAATGAACAGCTATAATCAATGGCAGTTTTTTGCAGCTCAGGTAGTTCCTGTACTTGATATATTATAGTCATTTACCCTTGAGGAAAAAAAAATGAAATCATCAACCAAAAACATCTCAGTTAGTACTTAGTTGGACCTCCTGTGGCTTGATTTCTTAAAGGCATGGACTTCACGAATGTAAAACAATATTCTTCATCAGTCAGGTTCCAACTTTCTCATATAGCAATCGGCAGGTCAGCTTTACAGGGTGGATTCTTGGCATGGACCATTTTCTTTGACTGATGATCATCACAGAGCTGTCTTCTGTTGTTTGGTGTGGTTATATATCCAGTTTTAGTTTATCAGTCTTGTTTCCAAGGGACTGGGCATTTGCAACAAAAAGACTGGGCAGTGTTGGTCTGTTCAGAGCCTTCTGAACAGAGCCATGTAGCCATATTGGCTACCCTGCTTCTGTTTATGCTGTTGAATGTAAATGCCAGTGTCGTTATGGGAACTTGAAATATTCTCCCAATGTGCTGTAGATGTTCGATGTCCAGCGGGGAAAATAACTATTGAACGCATCAACATTTTTCTCATTAAACATATTTCTGATGGAGCCATTGACCTGATATCAATAACAACCCAAGTAATCCATACATACAAAGAAATCAGACATCTGTGTTCACAAAACGAGTTATATTTAATAAATTGGAATGACACAAAGACTAAGTATTGAACACTCTTGGTGAAATTCATTTAATATTTAGTAGAAAAGCCTTTGTTGGGAATAACAGCTTCCAGATACCTCCTGTGTGGAGAAACTAGGCACAAGCATTGCTCAGGAGTGATTTTAGCTCATTCTTCCACACAAATTGTCTTGAAGCTTCCGTGGGTGTCTTCTATAAACTTCAATCTTCAGTTCATTTCATAGATTTTTAATTGGATTCAGGTCAGGTAACTGACTGGGCCATTCTAATAGCTTTATTTTCCTTCTCTAGAGCCAGTTGAGAGTTTCCTCGGCTGTGTTTGGGATAATTGTCTTGCTGAAGTGTCCACCCTCATTTCATCTTCAACATCTTGGCAGATGGCAACAGGTTGTTATAAGGTTGTCTCTGTACATTTGTCCATTTATCTTTCCTTCAATTATATGAAGTCTGCCTGTACCATGTGCTGAAAAACACCCCCAAACCATGATGCTTCCACCTCCAAACATCACTGTTGGTATGTTGTTTTTGGGCTGATGTGCATTGTCATTTCTCCTCCAAACATGCTGTGTGTTGTGGCATCAAGAAAGTTCAATTTTGGTCTCATCTGACCAGTCTATATTCTCCCAGTATTTTACTAGCTTGTCCAAATGTTGTGCAGCAAACTTTAAATGAGCTTCAATATGCTTTTTTTCTTCAGCAATGGAGTCTTGCAAGGTGAGCGGGTATAGAGCCCTTGTCGGTTGAGTGCATTACTTATTGTTTTCTTTGAAACCGCAATGCCTGCTAACTCCAGGTCTTTCTAGAGCTCTCCATGAGTGGTCTTTGGATAACTCTGATAATTCTTTTGACTCCTTCTTCAGAAATCTTGCAAGGAGCTCCTGGTCATGGCAGGTTTATGGTAAAATGATGTTCTTTCCACTTCCAAATGATGGATCCATCAGTGCTCACTGGAACATTCAGCAATTTAGAAATGCCCCTATAACCAATGCCATCATTTTGGTTTGCAACAATAACGCTGTGGTTAGAAAAATCTGTATTAAAATTAATCTGAGTCAAAAAAACCAGGCAGGATGAAAAGTTGTGAGTAGATTTATTCTTCTGGCTGGGAGCATGATGAGAGATGGCCCCAGGACCCATTCACTCGTCATCCTAACTAGGTCATCCAATTCTCAGTCCTTTATACCTCCAAATGTTGATGCAAGAGAGGGAGAGAACATCCCTGGAGGTTCTTGGAGACGAACAAGATGTCTTTAATCTAATCGAAGAACCCACACACACTCCTCAGTCACACAGGAATGTACAAAACAAGCCTAAACAAAGCTGGACCAGCTGCTTCATCAGTATTTCTGCTGACTTGTATCTCACACACACTGATCCTGGGGCAAAAGGAAGGATCCATGAATCACATATTCATCAATGTAAAAACTCACAAGTATATCAGACATGGAAATAAAAAACAGTAATGTAGAATAATATGGAATTTCTATTTCATTCCCCCCTTGATGCTTAATAAAGCATGACAGTTTAAAGAAAAACAACAAAAGAAATATCAAAGTCATAATAAGGAAAAATAAATTGAATAATAATGAATAATGATAAAAAAGATATGTATTTGTAAGGATTTTTTTTAAAAAATTTGATTTTGTATACTTTATTGATCCCCAGAGGGGAAATTGAGGGCATCCACCTGGATGGATGAAGCAGCCACGGTACGGCGCTATCCCTTAACCATTCACACACATTCACACCTAGGGCCACTTTAGAGTCTCCAATTAACCTAACCTGCATGTTTCTGGCCTGTGGGAGGAAACCGGAAAAATCCCGGAGTAAACCCACACAGATACGGGGAGAACATGCAAACTCCACACAGATCACTGTTGGTCAGGGGCTGGGATCGAACCAGGGATCCCATGGCCAAGGGTGAGTTACTGTGCTGGTGCAGTGCTAACCACTGTGCCACCGCAGCAGGTTGTCTGTGTTGTTATGTTTGTTGGCAGAGTAGCAGCAATTTGTGAGGTAGTTTAAACTAAAACAAAACTGTAATAAGATGTGTAGCAATAAAAGTCAATATGTGTAATGACAACTGTAAATATATGATCAAAATCAATTAAACTGTCTAAAATAAGAATGTAGCAATTAATGATATGATAACAGTAAGTGTAATATGACGAAAACAACAGTGAAAATGACATGAAAAACCCAAAACAAATAAAACAATATTTCAAACTTCATAGGTGTGTTTGTAAATAGTACACTTGACGCTTCACATCGTGATCATGCATTTCCTCTTGGTTTTCTGCATGTCAGTCACACTTTAGGTTGGTACCGCCCCTTCACCATCCCCATCATTCTCAGCAATGCATCATGATACATCACTAAGTTTACATGAACAAGCCTCATCATCATACTACGGATGCAGGGAATGACAAAGGAAAAGGCCAAAATTATCACTACAAAAATCACTAACAAATTAATGATGAGACTTCTCCATGAAGAGAGTAATCAGCTTAATCAATTCTGTGCATCTGTGAAGGTGTCAGGGATTAAAAATACAACAATAATTACCCACAATAGTACACACGCCCCCACGGGCTGCAGTTAACTGATCAAGAACCATTCTATTTTGTGTCATCATAAGCCTCATAGCCGTCATTTCTTCCCTTTCACCTGTCCAAGCAGATAAGGAAAACTTACAAATGATTGTAGCCTATAATTAAATTTTTCAATCCATAAAGTGTTCTTGCACACTCCCACCCAAGGAAACAGTGAATGAAGGACCTTTAACCCTGTGCTCTTTATCTTGAGTTACTCTGGTACATCTGTGTCCCAAATGGCATCATGTGGTGCAATGGTGGCATCCTGCAGTGAAAAGGCATCTCTCTTTACCCTGCCCACCTGGCCTGCCGGCATAATGAGGGTATGGTCAGTCGCAAGAACAGGGGCACACAACCCTGTCTACTTCATGGACAGGTGTGAGTACGCCCTATGGCCACATAATGACAAAAAGGATCTTCAGGACAACGTTTGCCTGCTTTGTTGGTCAAGCAGGTGTCAGTACAGGGGAGAGACTCACTGTAAACCGTTGCACACTTACAAAGTAGTAAGCTGCTCAGAGGGACATCACCACTTCCCTTTAGACAAAGGGAGAACTTCCCTGATGAAATTAACCTTGCCCTCACAGAGTAAGGAGTGTCATCATGTTTCCGATTGGCGGAGTGATTAGTGGTGTAAGTGGTGTGACAGGTGTGATCCAAAGTAATGTTTGCTGTGTTATTTCTGTAAATAGCCTCTTTTAAGAAACAGACAGCCTGTGGCAGCTCCATTATTTTAGCAGTAACAGATAATTTTCCCAGGTGATAGTGGCATTAAGGAACAAGCAAAACAATTCGAACAATTAGCTGATTTAACCATGTAATTAGCAGCCTATCTTGATTGGACATTGCCAGCATAAACATGATCATGATGACCTGGAGCTTCCAGCAAGTCATGGTGTGTGCGTAATGAATCCTGCCATATGGTGTATAGGCAGTGGAACAACTAAGAATAACCAAAACAAAAGTGTTACTACCAGAATGATGAGGATGAAAAGGCAACAATACCATTTGCACCCTTCGGTTGCCAACCTTCTTTCTCTTGCATTTTGTCTCTCCATTCCATGATAAACAAACAGTTGCTTCGCTATGCAAGCCGTTACTGGACACCCAAGGGCACCGTCAGCCGACACTTGTATAGAAAACAAACAGTCACTTACTGAGGATTTTTAATGAGTTTGCAGTGTGTATTAAACAGCCTCTTGCTGAGGGTTCCGAGTGGGGTAGAGCATTAAATGCACCCAAGAGTCACGTCCTTCGGCTTTCACAGCTGTTGGTGTCACCAGGATAATCTTTGTGTTTTCCTTGCCAGGGAGTATTGGTCCCGTTTTCCTCTTTGATGACCAGATCCCCTGGTTTTGACATGGTTTAGGACCCAGGAGACAGACACTGACACGGGCAGATAGTGACAATAATCTTTATTTGATAGTGAGAGTGTGTAGTGCGAGTGTGAGTGTGAGTGCGTGGATAGTGTTCTGGTCACTGGAGCTGAGCAGCCTGGACGGAGACCCGGCAATCCTGGAACATACAAGCAGAAAACAATTACTTTTGTTCCACACTCGTGATGAGCTACAGATGGAGAGGCTTACTTGAGTGCAGCACAGGTTTCGCCCTGCTGAGATCCAGCGGCCGTGCAACGTGGAGGTGAAGGTGTCCGTGAACGTGCTGGGGATACCACCCGTGGCTGTGACGAGGGTAGTCCTTCTGATGACGCCGGCTGTGGCTCCACAGACCGGGATGATGGTAATCCTGACGATGATGAGGTTAGTGATTCCACAGAACGTGGTGATGATGATATAGCTGATAACGATGACAGTGACTCCACTGATAGCGGTGGCCAATACTCCTGCAACTGATACAACAACAGTTCTGGAAGCTGAGGAGCAAGATGTACCGGTAGTCGTGGTGGTAGCGAAGCGCTACGTGTGCGAGATGGCGTTACCCCGTCAGCTGGGGACGCAGGTCTGCCGCCTAGGAGGTCCACCTGTGCACAGGGGTATAGACAAGGGGTTGAGTAGCAAATTGTTCTCTTACTTGGTTGACACTGATGAGAAGTCCTTGATGAAGCAAGAGAGGTTCTTGACGAGGCAAGAGAGGTTCCAGACGAGACAAGAGAAATTCCTGACGAGACCAGAGAGCGGAGTTCAGGCTCATACTCCGACGAGGAGGACAGACGACTCCGTGCCGGGCTGTCAGCGACGCTGGCTTTTAACAGCCGTTGATTAACACCTGTTGGTCTGTGCGCAGCTGGAGTCGATGACGCCAATGACGGCCCAGAGGCCGCCATGACAGTACTCCCCCCTCTAGCAGTGCCTCCAGGCACCTGCCCAATCCTACCTGGATTTGCCCGATGGAAATCGCGAATCAGCTGTTTATCCAGGATCAACGCTGGGCAAATCCAAGAATGATCCTCCGGTCCAAAACCCTCCCAGTCCACCAAATACTGAAGACCACGACCCCGCCTGCGGACATCCAGGATGGCAGTCACCTCCCAGGCCGGATGGCCATCGATCATCCTCGGGGTTGCGGGAGCCGCGGGAGCAGGGCACAGGGGATCAGAGACGTACGGTTTGACCTGGGAGACATGAAAGGTGGGGCAGATACGCATCGAAGAGGGGAGAGACAAGCGCACAGACACAGGGTTAATAACACGATTAATGGTGTAGGGGCCAATGGAGCGCTTAGTGAGCTTACGTTTTTCGGCCGGTACACCAATATTCCGGGTTGACAACCAGACTTTCTGACCCACCTTATAGTCCGGGGCGGGTCTCCTATGCCGGTTGGCCACCTGGATATTGCGTTTGGTAGTCTTCAGCAAGGCTTGGCGAGCGAGGAGCCAAACTCGCCGGCAGCGCTTGATGTGTGCCTGGACTGAAGGAACCGCTACCTCCTTTTCCTCCTCCGGGAACAGCGGAGGATCAAACCCGAATGATGCCTTGAACGGGGAGACGCCCATAGCCGTGGAGATCGTGGCATTGTGAGCGTACTCAATCCAAGGAAGGAACTTGCTCCAGGAGGATGAGCAGGAGGAGATGACACAGCGTAGGGCGGCCTCAAGCTCCTGATTAGCCCGCTTGCACTGGCCATTGCTCTGGGGGTGATAACCAGAGGAAAGGCTGGCTGTGGCTCCCAGTGCCGCGCAGAAAGCCTTCCAAACTTGTGATACAAACTGAGGTCCTCAATCTGACACAATATCAGCAGGGATGCCATGAAGACGGACCATATGTTGCACAAGGAGATCCGCTGTTTCCTGGGCAGAAGGCAAACCCCGAAGTGGCACAAAATGGGCTGCCTTCAAGAACCGGTCCACGATGGTTAAAACCGTGGTGTAGTCATCTGAAATGGGTAAACCAGTCACAAAGTCCATAGCTACGTGAGACCAGGGGCGTGAAGGAACCGGCAACGGGTGTAGCAGGCCCGCCGGGGGGGATGATGTCGTCTTCCCAGTGGCGCACTGAGCGCAGGCCCGTATGTAACCTACAACTTCCTTCCGTAACCCTGGCCACCAGAAGGTCCTTTGGAGGAGATCCACAGTCCGACCCACTCCAGGATGACAAGCCAACTTGGAAGCGTGACCCCACTCGATCACCTTGCCCCGGATAGCGCGTGGAACAAACAAGCGGCCCCCCCCCCCCCCCCCCGGGATCCGGCTCGGTCTTCTGAGCCTGGCGAACCGTCTTGCAGATTCCCCAGGACAGGGCGCCCACGACGCAGGAAGGCGGCAGGATAGGGGTCTCCTGGTCCTCAGAGGATGGTGTGTCAAACTGCCGTGAGAGGGCATCCGGCTTACCGTTCTTGCTTCCCGGCCGGTACGTGATGGTAAAGTTAAAACGGCCGAAGAAGAGGGACCAGCGAGCCTGGCGTGCATTCAGGCGCTTCGCCGTCCTGAGGTACTCCAGGTTGCGGTGATCAGTCCAAACCACGAACGGCTGAGCAGCCCCCTCCAGCCAGTGCCTCCATTCCTCCAAGGCGAGTTTCACTGCCAGTAACTCCCTGTCTCCGATGCTGTAATTCCTCTCTGCAGGGGTGAGACGGTGAGAGAAATAAGCACAAGGGCGAATCTTACCGTCCTCAGGAGAACGTTGGGAGAGTACCGCTCCAACTCCCGAATCAGAGGCGTCCACCTCCACCAAGCACTGCAGCTTCGGGTCCACCTGAGTAAGGACTCGGGCCGAGGCGAACTCCCTCTTGAGCTTCTCAAACGCTCCAGCTGCCTCCTTACTCCAGCAAAACGGGGTCTTAGGGGAGGTGAGAGCAGTCAGAGGACGGGCAATATTACCAAAGTTTGGCACGAACCTCCTATAAAAATTAGCAAACCCCAGGAAACCTTGAAGCTGCTTTCTGGAGGTGGGTGCAGGCCAATCCACAACCGCCTTGACCTTGGCCGGGTCAGGGAGCACCTGGTTCCGAGCTATAATAAACCCAAGGAAAGAGGTTTGATCAGTGTGGAACTCACATTTTTCAGCCTTGACGAATAGCTGGTTCTCCAGGAGGCGCTGTAGTACCCTGCGGACATGCACCCGATGTTCCTCTAGTGTGCGGGAGAAGAAGAGAATGTCATCAAGATAAACAAAAACAAACGAGTTCAGAAAATCCCGTAATACATCATTTATCAATCGCTGGAAGACGGCTGGAGCATTAGTTAACCCAAACGGCATTACCAGATACTCAAAATGTCCGCTGGGGGTCCGAAAAGCCGTCTTCCACTCATCTCCTTCCCTTATGCGCACTAGATGGTAGGTATTCCTAAGGTCCAGTTTAGTAAACCAGGATGCCCCCTGGAGGGAGTCAAAAGCAGTGTTCATCAGAGGCAAAGTATATTTGTCTTTTACTGTTATTTCATTCAGTCCCCGGAAGTCGATACAAGGGCGTAGTGAACCATCCTTTTTTCCAACAAAAAAAAATCCGGCTCCCACTGCCGAAGACGACGGGCGGATGATACCAGAGGCCAAGGACTCCTTGATGTACATATCCATGGCCTCGCGCTCCGGGGCTGATAGGCTGTAAAGGCGGCTAGCAGGAAGAGGGGCCCCAGCCTTCAGGTTGATCGCGCAGTCATAAGGACGATGGGGGGGTAAGGACAACGCCCGAGACTTGCTAAACACTAGCCCCAAATCGTGATAGACCTCTGGCACCTTGGACAAGTCTGGTGGAGATGAATCAGGCAGAGGCACCTTGACGGATGGGGCGCACGCCGCTGATTGGAGGCAGGCGCTAAGGCAGAATGTACTCCATGCCGTTACTCTCCCAGCTTGCCAGTCAATGGTGGGGTTATGTAGGCGCAGCCAGGGGTACCCCAGAATAACGGACGAAGAAGAAATGGGCAGCACTAGAAACTGAATTTCCTCCCTGTGATTTCCTGATACAATAATTGACACGGGGGCCATCTGATGGGCAACGGTGGTCAAAGACGCTTTAGACAAGGTGATCAGTTTGACAGGGGGGTCTAGAGTCTGACAGCTAAGGCCCATCCGGGTTGCCAGGTCTCTAGAAATGAAATTTTGCTCAGCTCCAGAATCTACTAACGCTAGTGTGGAGTGTTCTGTATGTGTATGGATAAGTCTGAGAGGTAATTGACAACAAGTAAGGGGTTCTTCTGAGTTCTTGCCCGTGAATCCCCCTACTGCGATCCACGGGCCTTCCCTTTTAACTTATTGGGACATTCGAACACCCCATGTGACTCTTTCCCACAGTAGAAACAAAGGCCCTGATCCCTGTGGCGTTGTTTCTCAGCTGCTGACACTTTAGACCGGCCAATGATCATAGCTTCTTGATCCGGGGATTCCTCTGACGCAGGTAAAGCGAGAAGAGGAGAGTTAGGGACGCGAGGGCGGAGTTTAACCGAACGGGAAGTTGTACGCCGTTCAGCCGCCCGCTCCCTTAATCTGCTATCCAGACTAACCGCTAGGGCAATCAAATCCCGCAAATTGTCCGGTTTGTCCTGTGCTGCTAACTCATCCTTTAGCTCATCGTTAAGACTACGTAGGAAAATACCACACAGTGATGGCTCCCCCCACCCAATCTCTGCAGCCAGGACCCGGAAGTCAATAGCGTAATCAGCAGCTGATCTCTTTCCCTGTTGTAAGCTCAGCAGCCGTTCTGTCAACACCTCACCCTTATCAGTATGGTCAAACACGGACATAAACTCAGTCACAAACTCCTGGTAAGTAAGCAGGGAATAGCTTGGTTTAGCCATGATTGAATACGCCCAATCTAAGGCTCTTCCTGCCAGCAAATTTACGACATAGCCAATCCGACTTGAATCAAGAGTGAAATCCCCCGGAACGCGAAGAAAAACAAAAACATACAACTCACATTGTAATAGGAATCCTCGAGCTTCCCCGAGTTTTCCGCTGAACCAGGCAGGTGTAGGAATAGGGGTGAGGCGAGAGGACGAGGAGGTGTTAGCTTGTCCAGATGCTAAGCCTGCAGGGGCTGAGATGTTTGCGGTTGGGGAAATTGTCTGGTGTCCTTCCAGACGATCCAGCCGACCATTAATTAAGGTTAGTGGGTTTAAGATTACTGTCTGCTGGTGAGCTAGTAAATCTACCCGGGTGCTAAGAGTGTTGATTTGGCGCGACAGTGAACTGTCCGCTGGGTCAACGTGACGGAGTCGTACTGACATGGTTTAGGACCCAGGAGACAGACACTGACATGGGCAGATAGTGACAATAATCTTTATTTGATAGTGAGAGTGTGTAGTGCGAGTGTGAGTGCGTGGATAGTGTTCTGGTCACTGGAGCTGAGCAGCCTGGACGGAGACCCGGCAACCCTGGAACATACAAGCAGAAAACAATTACTTTTGTTCCACACTCGTGATGAGCTACAGATGGAGAGGCTTACTTGAGTGCAGCACAGGTTTCGCCCTGCTGAGCTCCAGCGGCCGTGCAACGTGGAGGTGAAGGTGTCCGTGAACGTGCTGGGGATACCACCCGTGGCTGTGACGAGGGTAGTCCTTCTGATGACGCCGGCTGTGGCTCCACAGACCGGGATGATGGTAATCCTGACGATGACGAGGTTAGTGATTCCACAGAACGTGGTGATGATGATATAGCTGATAACGATGACAGTGACTCCACTGATAGTGGTGGCCAATACTCCTGCAACTGATACAACAACAGTTCTGGAAGCTGAGGAGCAAGATGTACCGGTAGTCGTGGTGGTAGCGAAGCACTACGTGTGCGAGATGGCGTTACCCCGTCAGCTGAGGACGCAGGTCCGCCGCCTAGGAGGTCCACCTGTGCACAGGGGTATAGACAAGGGGTTGAGTAGCAAATTGTTCTCTTACTTGGTTGACACTGATGAGAAGTCCTTGATGAAGCAAGAGAGGTTCTTGACGAGGCAAGAGAGGTTCCAGACGAGACAAGAGAAATTCCTGACGAGACCAGAGAGCGGAGTTCAGGCTCATACTCCGATGAGGAGGACAGACGACTCCGTGCCGGGCTGTCAGCGACGCTGGCTTTTAACAGCCGTTGATTAACACCTGTTGGTCTGTGCGCAGCTGGAGTTGATGACGCCAATGACGGCCCAGAGGCCGCCATGACAGGTTTGTCCAAAAGATGGGTGCACCCCCCGTAGTTCCTTCGTCACATGGTCCCACCTGGGAAGGGCAGCATGGATAACATCTCTGTCAGTTGACATTCTTTGCATGTAATCAACCAAAAACCCTTCCTCATCACCTAGGTTAAATGGCTTTAATGGTGAGAGTAGGTAGGGTTTACCATTCATTATTTCCCTATTTTCTTTGTCACTATTTTCCTAAACCTTCTTTAATAACCCTATTTGTGCATTATGCTAATCCTATAGATGGATGGTAAGCTAAATGGTTTTCTAGGTGACTGTTGAGTACTATTCCTAAGTATGATATAATTTAATTCACAAAATGTATTCCATTATCTGAGTAAATCACTTCAGTTATTTCAAATCTTCAGTTAAGGGTTTCTGTTCTGCTGTAGCAGATTTTGGATTAATGCGAGGGAAGGCCTTTGTCCATTCAGTAAATATATCAATAATTACTAAACAATATTTTTGCCTTCACACTTATTTAATGCAATGAAGTCCATGCAAAGGTTTTGAAAAGAATAAGTTTATGTAGGGAGGGTCAAATTATTTTTGCTTTAAGTTCCCTTAAGCATTGTTTTCTTCTTACACAATTGAGTGATAATTTATTTTGTCTTTGTAGCAAATTTTAAATTGAGTCCCACAATAAACTTCATCAGCATAAAATAGACTTTCCTTAGAAATTTAGAACTTTTCCCATAAATTTGCATTTTTTTTCTTTCACATAATTTTTCTTAAATATTTGCAAATTTATTGATGTAAATTTGACTTTTTCTGATGAATGTTGTGACTTCATTACCAAGCTGCTTCTCTTTTTGTACTGTCTTTACTAGTTTTAATCTTTCTAATTGCAATTGCACTACCCCCCTTTGCTACATGGAAATCTTCATGTAGCAGAGACCTGCTGAAACAATGTATCTTGTGATAAGTGTTTTTTTTTTTTAAGAGAAAGTGGTGCAGCGTGAGTTCCTATGTGACCTTGTGCAGCTGCTTTTGGTAGGCAAGTGTTTTCCTTAGAGATTCATTTTGTTCCATTAATATGTGCGGCACATTTACATATGGTTGATTTAGATCAAAGTTTTGTTTTATAAGTTGATCGATGGTACTGACTATGTGTTCATATTGTGAGTGTTTTCCCTTGACCTAATTTACAAATTTCAGTTAGAGCAATTAACCTAGCTGTCTGTGCAGATTTTGTGTGATTCACCATTTATTATAATCAATTCTGCAATTGCCTTTAGGCCTATATGTGCTTTTCCTGTTGACCACAGGCAGTTATGAATTTATGAAAGTGCATGTTCCACTCCTTATGCTAATGGAAAAGTGGACATATTGCTTAATTGGGATGTGGACTTCATTCTTCACAAGGAGTGCTTTATTTATTATTTTTCTTCCTAAATTTTGATCTGGCCTGCAGTTGTCACGCCTGGCTCAGCCAAAAAAGCCAAACACCACGAGTACAGTGCCTTAGCACATCAAAATCATACAACACAACTATTCCTTATTCCTGTCACATTTATGAAATGTGATATTGTCATACCATTATCGGGTGGGAAGCCTTATTGAAATATCTCGGACCTGCAATGTCACTGCATGTAAACACTGGATTTTTAACTCAAATCAAAGTCAGGTAAATTGAGCTTCTTATGTCAGTGTTAGTGTCATTTGTTCTACTTAGCTTCGGGTCTGCTCGTCACATGTTGTGGTCAGCCCGTGAGGTCCTCCTCCCCCATCCCGCCGCTGCCCTCCTCCAATGGCCCTGATGTCCAGATTGATGACAAATGTCATGTTCCCCTTGCCGCAGCCAGCTTGGCCCACACCCATCTCCGTCCCCCCTCCACCACAGGGGTCCAGTGTCAGTGCCACCCTGAAGAAAAGAATAGGGGGGAGCTCTGGGCCTCCCCCTATTTACGTCAGCAATCACACAAACAGGAGTTCAATTGTGCTTTTATAAGTTTTCTGAGTGTTAGTCTGTAGTCATTCAACTTTTTCCTTTTAAGTTGTCACAGTGCTTATTGTAATGTTGATGAAATTGTTAGTCTAACTAATGGTTCAGTTTTGGGTTTTTTTTTCCCTTCTTCTTTTACATCTAGAAAATGACCCAAGCTTATTTTCTAATGTTTTTGCTGGAATGGGAGAGATCTTTTCTCTCCTCATTTTAAATGGTTTGAACTCTTCCCAGTTATCTGCAGAAGAGATCATGGTGGTTTGTCAACCGGGCAGCAGTCCATCTTCTCTGCTTAGACTGCTGTCCCTGAGACTGGATAAGTGGTAAAGGATGGATGGATGGAATTCAAGGGCTTAAATTTCACAAGGTGCTTCCCATGTACTATGTCATCCTAGAAAAATGCTGTAGTGCAACAACTGTTACCCCTTGTACCGAGCCATTAAGCCTATTTCATTTCATTAAAGGAAAAAAAAAATCACAGAATATAAATTTGTCATGTGCGGGGTTGTTACCCCGTCCATGACCTGTGGCCAGCTGGGAGAATTAAGACTGCAGTGACCATCATGCCTGCTGTAGAGGCCGCCACAGCAGAGTCAGCACCCAAGCAGAACCCCTTGGAGGCCAAACCTGAGGAGACATCGCCCAGTTCGCTGAAGTCCTGGACGGCGGTAGAGCTTGAGCTAAGGCAAGTGCTCTCTTTTGTCTTTCTCCTTTCCATAATTGAGCATTTTTGCCTAGCTTTAGGTGAGGAGAGCCAGCTGCAGCCAAACACTGCACCTTAGCTCGCCTCGCCAGGCTCTGCTGCTGCCGGCAACTCTGACCCTTTCCCCTCTCTTTCTTCCCCTCTCTTTTTGAGTCTATTTCCAGAGTCGTCGGAGAGGGTCACCCATCACTGGACGAGTCCGTGGATCTGGGTTCGCAACCGGAGATCACTGAGGTTCTGGTCAAGGTGCTCATTCGGGTCGGCTGGCCCATGGCCAAGATGGCGTTGGGGTCAGCAGTGGCCCAGCCGGGTCCCACTGTGGGTGCAGCAGGGGTCCAGCTGGACTCCATCGTGGGTGCAACCATGGCTCGGTCGGGGTCCACCGTGGGTGCAACATTGTCCCAGGTTGGGACCACCGCAGAAGCAGCCATGGCCCAGCCTGGGTCCACCGTGGGTGCTACTAAGTCCCTGTCCTATGTCGGGACCACCGGGGGTGCCACAGAACAGTTTGGGGACTCCGGGATTTTCCGTACCCTTTTGGAGGCTCTATGGGTGTTCCTACTCTTTCTGCTGGGCACCGTCAGGGTTCTTTCCCTTCCACTGCCAGTGACCGCAGGGCCTCCTCTTCCTCTGCCCGGCCACACACCTCTCAGTTTTCCAGTGGGTAGGCCACCACCTCATTTGCCCTTCCGGTCCTGGTGGCCTAATCGTGTGGGCAGGCCGCCCAAAAGACAGGGTTCCCTTTCTGGGTGGTCCGTATGCCCTGGCAGGCCACCGGACACTGCTCTGTAGGCCGCCCGCTGGCCCCGGGATTTTGGCCAGCCCCCTGAACTTATGGCAACCTGCTAGACCTTGGACTCTGGCTGGCCCCCTGAACTGTAGGACTCTTGGGGGTGGGGTGGGTTAGTTTAGTTTTGGGGTTGGGAGTGTTGTGCTGTTGTGTTATATTGTGGTGTTTATCCTTCCTTGATCTATCCCCCCTAACCTGTTTTCCCCCACCTCCCACCCTGGGTTGTTGTATGGGTCTTTTGAGTGGGGAGGGGTAGATTGTTTGTTTTCTGTTTTGATGGTACGGTGGATGTCTGGTGTCCACCCCTTGAGGGGGGGACTGTCATGTGTGGGGTCGTTACTCCGTCCATGACCTGTGGCTGTAGGTTTTGATTACTACTTATTATTTCCAGCTGCCAGATTGAGCCTTGCTCTCTGACAGTCCTACAGCCATACCTCCTCCTCATACCGGACATTCACCAGATTCTCCTCATCACCGCATACACACTCACATACTCATGCATGCACATACACACTCACACACACATATAGTCCAATCAGTCATGCACCTGGTCACCACACAGCTATGTTCACTTGCTCTCATTCTGGGTTTGTGTATTAATAGGGTAGAATGTGACCAGCTAGTGTGGCAACTTAGCAATGTCAACCTTGGACATCTGGACTTGCTTCTGTTGGTTTACCCCTGGACTGAATCATGTTGTTCCCTCAGAGACTTTCCGCTCCGACACTGTAGTAAGTCTTTCCCCGTGCCTTTTTCTCAGCTCATGCTTAATTGGAGGGCGTTTGGCATTCCCGTAGACCAATCAAGTTTGTAGCTGGGTGTCTTTCCTTTGTGCTGTAACTGTATTTGGACTTTCTATACATACACCCATTGTAAATAAACACATTACTTACTCTGCGTTTTGCGCTCGTTGCTATTTCCTATGTTTGCTGCGCAGTTTGCACAGTGAACATGGCAAAATTGTTTAAATGGGAAACTCAGACTTGAACTTTCTGAGTTCCCTTTCTAAGTAAAAATTTTTTAAGCATTATAGTATTTAAGGAGTAACATGAACTTGTTTTCTTTGCATTATTTGATCCAAAAACTCGTCAAAAGCAACATCTTTATTTTCTCTTTGGATAGCTGCCTTTTTCTCTAAATAAATACCATAAATGATATATTGACTTTTGATTTTGGTGAGTTATTTTCTGATCTGTTCACACTCTGACAGGCAGTGAAAAGTAAGCTAGGAGCAGGAAGACAAAAGAAGAGGAAAACAGCAGCCTTGTGTGTAGCACAGTTATGCGAGGGCAAACGCAATCAGGGTAGACCAAGGCTCGGATTTAAAGACACTGTAAAAAGAAACTTGAAGGAGTTGGACATAGACAGGAGTTCCTGGCAGCGGAAGGCTAAGGACAGAGCTGTGTGGAGGAATCTGATCAGACCTAAATGAAACAGTCATTGTCGCCCACGACAGACTGCTATGATGATGATTTTCAGTAGGTTAGAGAAAAAATAAAATGGTTTCTTTTACTCATACATTGTCTATTACAATATAAACTTTTGGACAGTCTGTCATTTATTTAAATTTACAAGACAGTAAACCAACCAAGTTATCATTTTAATACCAACAGAATCAAATCTAGTCAGAGCCCAGTATTTGAACTCTTTCCTCTCTCTTTTTTTTTTTAATCTTTCAATCCTTCAGAGCTTTGCTGTTTTGTCATGAACAGTAAAAGGATAAAAAGTTTTAAAATCACATAGTCATTCATTAAGAGTGACTTTTCTATTTTAAAAAAAGAATAATAACATGGCAAAGAAACATTAAAAACACCTGTTTGATCATTAGCAGCCTCAGTTAAATCAGATAGTTAAGCAACATCTTCATCACTACCTCGTTTGTGCTTTGAATCATGTCATATAAGCTCTATTTAAAGCTTTATTCATTGCCATAATCTTCAGGATAATTTGTCACATTGATGATGATTGCAGAGATGGATATGCGTACACCTTTACTTAACTCTTTGGCATCCGGCGTAGCCGCTGTGGACAGGAGGGGTGGATGCGGGCAGAGGCGGGGTGATGTCAGTTGCTGGAGTCCTGGGGCAGAACCATGGCTTAGCAGCAGAAGAATGCGGAGGATGAGGATGAGGAGGGACCAAAGCACGGCCTCCCGTCCCCACGCCAGGCCATGCAGAGAAGAGGAGATACATATATTAGTCCGTTTTGTTCCCCTTACTATGGGTAATTTACCAACAAGCCTTAGCCTCACCGTCAGTCCGTCGCCCTTTTTTCTCGTGAAGTCCACTGTTGCCCTTCAGTCAGAGAGATGATGCAACTGTGAGCTAATAAAAAATTGTACTGACACTTCAAAAATTGAATGAAATAGCCCAATGCTGTTTACCTGCCCTCAGGCATCCCCAAAAGATAAAAAGTGAAAAACCCAAAATAAGGAAAAAAAAAAAAACCTCTGGCAATTGAGAATGTTGGCTCAGTAATAAGATAATATTTGCCAATAGTGCAACATTAGGTTGCCCAGCAAAAACTCACAAAAAGTTGCAAAGAAAAGAAATTACTGCCAAAGCTCCCTTGAAATAAAAGCAAGCTTTGTAAAAAATATGTTTTTTTTCTTTTTTTCAGTGTTTCTCCTTCACTCATATCAGCCATAAAGCAGCAGTTTTCATACACAGCAGTTTCAAAAGCATGATCTGGCAACACACACACTTTGTCTCTTCAAGGTCACTCTTGGGCAGCTGCTCACACACTCAGAAACAGCTGCAAGCTTCAGATTAGCACACGCACGTGTTAGTAAAACAGTCTGGAAATCACTTAAAACAAGCTGATATGGCAACCCATAGTTAGAAACATGCCCCCAAAGCACTTATAAAATCAAATCTGGCAACCTTTTCCCCACTGCTGTGAGAACACAATTCATTTTCTCTCCAAAATTATCACTTGCAAACTCCCATACACTGATTCTCCACCTTATACACAATTTTATCATTACCCCGTGAGACAATAATCATGTAACTGTCCTTTTACACTTCACAATGACCAGAAAACCACAGTTTCAAACCTTCGTGGCACCTGCCTGCTTCCGCCTTCGCGGAATCTGTTTTTTTCCTCTCTTGCCACGACAATCAATAAACACAGAACAACCAGACAAACAAACAAAACTGCAGAAATTTTTAAGCCAGCACTATTTTAAGGTCAACCCTCATCAACGCTCACTCATGTTGGCAACATAAGCTCTCACTATGATTTCCACACGTCATAACAATTCCTGGTTCACTTCATGTGATATAATACGTATTATTTAACCGGGACCGCTGAGCCTCTACCTCGTCGAACCGAACTCTTTCGGGCTGTACCAAATAGAAAACGTTCAGACTTTGTGGTATCAAACGCTCAGTTTCACATACATAAACATACGCGTATTTAACCCCACTGGGACTCAAACCCAGTGTCAATCCTCACTGGGACTCAAACCCAGTGTCAATCAATATATAAATGTACTCACAATCAATCCCGCCTGTAGAGTTCTAGACCCGTCACGCCATCCGCTCCAGCGTCCCCGGTCCGGATGCCTCACTGTAGCCAAAGCCGAGCCTTTGGGCTGGGCGCCAGAGGACTTTCTTTCAGCTGTGCACCTGCTGAGATCAGGCGGAGGCGCCGGAAGCAGGACGGGGTTATATAGGTCCCTGTTCGGATGCACCAAAATGTTAGAAAAATCTGTATTAAAATTAATCTTGAGTCAAAAAACCAGGCAGGATGAAAAGTTGTGAGTAGATTTATTCTTCTGGCTAGGAGCATGATGAGAGATGGCCCCAGGACCCATTCACTCATCATCCTAACTAGGTCATTCAATTCTTAGTCCTTTATAGCTCCAAATGTTGATGCAAGAGAGGGAGAGAACGTCCCTGGAGATTCTTGGAGACGAACAGGATGTCTTTAAACTAATTGAAGAACCTACACACACTCCTCAGTCACACAGGAACGTACAAAACAAGCCTAAACAAAGTTGGACCAGCTGCTTCATCAGTATTTCTGCTGACCTGTATCTCACACACACTGATCCTGGGGCAAACGGAAGGCCGCATGAATCACATATTCATCAATGTAAAAACTCACAAGTATATCAGACATGGAAATAAAAAAACAATAATATGGAATAATATGGAATTTTTCTTTCAGCTGCGAAAGTCTAGAGAGAGTTCTTTGCTTCTACCCATCGAGTTCTTTGTGGTGCGACAATCTGATATTCACAGACCTTTTTAAAGGCAGTCAGTCAGGACTTTACGAGCTGACATTAGTTTACACTGATGGGGGATGGGATGGCTTCCTAAATTCTGATGGATTTCAGCTGGTTTCTTGGCTTTCTATGCCTTTTTGCACCTCTTTTTCTTCGTGTCCAATACGTATTCCCTGTGTCATTCAACTTTATTAAATATAACTTGTTTTGTGAACAGTTGCCTTGATTTCTTTATATGTATCAATTACTTGGGTTGTTACTGATATCTGGTAAAAATCTCAGGTCAATGGCTCCATTAGAAATATGTTTGACAAAAAAGTTGACGTGTTCAATACTTATTTTTCCCACTGTACTTCAACAGCACTTAACCACAAAAATTAATACAAATAACTAGGGTTAACTAGGGTTAGTAACCCAAGCTGCAACCCTAGTTGTAGCTAGGGTTAACTAGCTGCAACAATTACTTGAATAATTCGAGTAATTTGATTACAAAAATTCCTCAATTCAAAAATCTATGATTTTAAGCCTCATTTAATGTAGAGTTTCTGGTCCATATGACCTTCTTCTGGTATAACCTTCTTCTGGTCACGCTATGTAACAAGACGTGATTTTGTTTAATGGCGCAATGTCAAAGCGCCCGAACAATGGCAAAATGGAAGAAAGTCAGAGAAAATGACTAAAAGTATCTCAAATCTGGGATCATTTCAAGTTCAAATTGAAGGAAAACATTGTGCAGTGTGTACACTGTAAAGCCAAGTGGCAAAGCTAGCATACCACAACGTCAATGGTCCAGTGTCTCTGCAGACTGCATCCAGCCCAGTGTTGCAAGATGGGAAATGAAGAAACATTGTACTGTGGCTTTAAAATTAGCGTGGTTTTTTTAACCCAAACTATCGTAAGTACTAAAATAGCTTGAAAAGTCACAGTCGAGGACAGTGCATTTAAAAACAAAGTGGTGTGAAAAAGTGTTTGCCCCCTTACTGATTTCTCATTTTTTTGTGTGTTTGTCACACTTAAATGTTTCAGATCATCAAACAAATTTAAATATTAGACAAAGATAACACAAGTAAACACAAAATGCAGTTTTTAAATGAAGGTGTTTATTACTGGGGGGGGGGGGGGGTTTCCAAACCTACATGGCCCTGTGTGAAAAAGTGATTGCCCACTAAACCTAATAAGTGGTTGGGCCACCCTCAGTAGCAACTGCAATCAAGCGTTTGTGATAACTTGTAGTGAGTCTTTTACAGAGCTGTGGAGGAATTTTAGCTCATTTATATTTGCAGAATTGTTGTAATTCAGCCACATTGGAGGGTTTTCGAGCATGAACCATCTGTTTAAGGTCATGCTACAGCATCAGATCCAAGTCAGGACTTTGACTAGGCCACTTCAAAGTCTTCATGTTGTTTTTTCTTAAGCCATTCAGAGGTGGACTTGCTGGTATGTTTTGGATCATTGTCCTGCTGCAGAACCCAAGTGCACTTCAACTTGAAGTCAAAAACAGATGGTCGGACATTCTCCTTCAGGATTTTTTGTTAGGTTAATTGGCTGTTCTAAATTGTCCCTAGATATCTGTTTCCTATAGGCCCTTAGAATAGAGGGTTAGTATTAATGAAAGCGCTTTGAGTGGTCTTTGTGACTAGAAAAGCGCTATATAAGTGCAGGTTAGTTAGTTAGTTAGTAGACAGTAGAATTCGTAGTTCCATTTACCACAGCAAGTCTTCCAGGTCCTGAAGCAACAAAACAGCCCCAGACCATAACACTGCCACCACCATATTTTACTGTTGGTATGATGTTCCTTTTCTGAAATGCTGTTACTTTTATGCCAGATGTAATGGGACACACACCTTCCAAAAAGTTCAACTTTTGTCTCGTCAGTCCACAGAGTATTTTCCCAAAAGTCTCAGGGATCATCAAGATATTTTCTGGCAAAAGTGAGATGAGCCTTTAGGTTCTTTTTGCTCAGCAATTGTTTTCATCTTGGAACTCTGCCATGCAGGCCATTTTTGTCCAGTCTCTTTCTTATGGTGGAGTCATGAACACTGACCTTAACTGAGGCAAGTGAGGCCTGTAGTTCTTTGGATGTTGTTGTGGAGTCTTTTGTGACCTCTTGGATGAGTCATTGCTGCGCTCTTGTGGTAATTTTGGTCGGCCGGCCACTCCTGGGAAGGTTCACCGCTGTTCCACGTTTCCACCATTTGTGGATAATGGCTCTCACTGTGGTTTGCTGGAGTCCCAAAGCTTCAGAAATGGCTTTATAACCTTTTCCAGACTGATAGATTTAAATTACCTTGTTTCTCATTTGTTCCTGAATTTCTTACAATCACAGCATGATGTCTAGCTTTTGAAGATCTTTTGGTCTACTTCACTTTGTCAGGCAGGTCCTATTTAATAAGTGATTTCTTGATTGAGAACAGGTGTGGCAGTCATCACGACTGGGTGTGGTTGGAGAAATTGAACTCATCTTTCCAAAGTTGTGATAAACCACAATTAATTTATGTTTTAACGGGGGTGGGGGGCAATCACTTTTTCACAGAGGGCCATGCAAGTTTGGATTTTTTTTTCCACCTTAATAATAAACACCTTCATTTAAAAACTGTATTTTGTGTTTACATGTGTTATCTTTGTCTAATATTTAAATTTGTTTGATGATCTGAAATATTTAAGTGTGACAAACATGCAAAAAGATGAGAAATCAGGAAGGAGGCAAACACTTTTTCACACCACTATATTCTATATGCATGGAACTGCAGTGACGTAAGGAATAAACACAGAGACTCAGCCATTTGAATGAAACAACTGCTTTATTCATTGTCACAATTTAACACACCCACTCACACAGTGAATTGTATCTCTTTGCACAACCACTGCTTCTGTCCTTAAACGTAGTGTCTCACCCCAGGCAGGGCGATAAAGCAGCTGTGACCGGTGGAGGTGCTTTGTTTTCTTACCACTGTCCGTGTCTTTGCTGCCGGACTGTTTTCTTTTAGTACTTTTTTCCTCCAAGTCCAAACTTATGTTCACTGATTTTTAAAAAAATTGTTGTCGTGTCAGTGCAGCTACACAAACAAATATGAGCTAAACGCTGCTGATGTGATTGGCACATTTGGTGGTGAGGAGGAGCCAGCCAGGTATGAGCTTGTTGTGTTTGGAAATAGGATGTGGGCACATCCACATGTTGAGGTTAGCTTTATTTAACATTAGCTTGAACAGCTAGGAGACAGCACACAGTGAGATGAACTGGGAGGTGGTACACCAAAGGTGGAGAGCAAGAGACCGGCTAGCCCTGGGTAGCCGGCTATTATACCTTGTGGCATGATGATGTCACGCATGCGTACATGCGACCGCAGCGTGGCGCGTTGTGCCATTTCCCATATATTACATTTAACCCCCCCCCCCCCAATGAAACAGCTTAGAACTGTATCTAGTTAGCCTTTGCAAGGGCAGCAAGTAAACATTAAAACAGTACTGGCAAATCGGCTGATGTAAAGCTTTAAACACAGACAGGATGTGGCCAAATGGGCCAATATGACCATTAGTATACTGTCTAATGTGAAACAACATAATTAACTGGACCACTGTGAAGACCACCTAAGACATATTTTTGAACATGACATCAGAAAAAAAAATTGTTTACATCCTGGGTTTCCGGGTAAACTGCCAGTGTAACCCGCATGGTCGTGTGGGTTATTCTGCCACATTGAATGGACCATGTACTGACTGAACATGTAAATAAGAACTTTAGAGTCGGTAACAGTTCAGCACTCAATGGGGCCTCTGTCGAGCCCATGGTAGGTGCAGCCCAGGCAGCGCTGGCTCGGGTGGCTCAGGTGGATCTGGGGGCCACCTCGCTGGAATTGGGGCTAGCTCAACAGCAAAGTCCCAGTCCAGATCCCACACTGGCTGGGTCGGCTCAGTTGCTGTTACTTGGTCCGGGGCAGGTGGTGGTTACCTTTCTCTGATGGCTGGCGTGCCATCAAGACCCATCAGCCATCTGGATGGTGGCTGGTCCAAGTTGAGCAGCGATCTACATCGGTGGTGGTGACTGGAACATCTGCAGCTGACGCAGGTGGTTGGATTGGCAGATCCGGACCCAGTCGAACGCTGTGAGTGATGGATGTTTCTACTTCTCGATGTGCTGCTGCTCTCTCGTCATGTGGTTGGTGAAAGGCATCGTGGCTGGGGCGCTGTTGAATGGAGGATGTGCTTTGGTTGTCACTGGTCGTTGAGGCAAAGTGGTCTCATCGGTGATCGGATGAACCTTACGATTTTCTGGGTCTTGCGTTGATGCAGACTGGAACTCCTGCAGTGTGGCGGTGGCTCTGGAAGGCTTATGCCATGCGAGGATCAATCCCCAGTCTTCTGTGCTCTGGTCAGTGTGCAGTATGAAATAATGAGCTGGTACGCCTATGTCTGGATGAAGCGGACTTGGGACATCAGCGGCCAAGCAGAGTCCCATGTGATCTGTGATGGAAAAGCCCAGCTCAAGGAAAAGATCACAACCCAAGATGTTTTCACCAAGGTGTGTCATTTGAAACGTGAACGCTGGGAGGACTCTTGACCCGTTTGGAACCGGTAGAGTGATGGTTCCTACTATGCTGATTTTTACGTGTCCATACCCAAACAGTTCCATTGTGTCTGGCTCAGTTGGATGCAGGGGGAGGAAAGTCTTCACCGTGGCCTCGTCCATCAGGACCTCATGGCAGCAGTGTCCAGCAGCAGTCGTAGACTGATGCCATCCAGTTCCACTGTGCACCGCTTGTACAGTGTGTTACTGGAGTCCACTGAATGTCTGTTGGTTGGACTTGGCCGACTGAGCGAGTTAGACGGCGGGCTTGCCAGGGCTGAGCGACATGCTTTGGCGAAGTGGTTCAGCTTACCGTATCATTGCCGCTTGTATCCTTTGGTGGGGCAGGCAGGTGTGCATGTCCGGTGCAAGGGAAAGCCACAGTTACCACACGGCCGGTGTGCTGTATTATCCTGTTGTCCTGTGATGTTAACTTCAGGGTCCTCTGGGAGGACGCGGGGTCGGCGAGCTCAGCAGCCCGGGTAACAGCTTGTACTAGTGGAACAAAGTGTGGGGAGGCTTGTTGCTTTTTTTGGTTAGCTGAGCCACTACTTCTAGCTGGGACACCAGCTCCACCACCCTGGAGAGCGGCAGGCTGTCCGGTGCCATTAGCAGCTTTGGGTTGGTGGTGTGTTCCGCTAACTTGTTTCATACCATCTCGTCTTCCAGTTGTGCAAACCTACATGTGCTGGCCAAACAGCCGGGGTCAGCGATGTATTGCTGGACTGACTGTCCTACATGCTGTTGGCGAAACCTAATCCTCCTGACCAACACGCTCTCGGGGGTGGCGAAGTGTCCAGCTAACAAAGCAACACACTCGTCATAGCTATCTGCAGATCTGAGTGTCCTAAAGACATGCTGTCTCTCGCTGCCGAGGCAGTGGATTAGCATGGCGTGCAGTGCAGCCTTAGCTTGCTAGCTTTAGCTAGGTCCATGGCGGACACAAACGGTTCAAATGACTCATGCCAACATTGCCAAGGAATGGGCGGCTCACCGGGCAAAGTGAGGAATGGTGGTGGAGGTGTCAGCAGCGTTTCCATCCTTATGTTGTCCAAGTTTCTCCTCATCACCAATGTTGTGTTTGGAAATAATGGATGCGGATCACATCGCATAGCTTTATTAAACGTTAGCTCAAACAGCTTGGAGGGAACGCACAGTGAGGTGAACTGGGAGGGGGTACACCAAAGGTGGAGAGAAAAAGACCGGCTAGCCCTGGGTAGCAGGCTATTATACCTTGCGGCGTGATGATGTTACGCATGTGTACGTGTGACTGCAGCGTGGTGCATCATGCCATTTCCCATATATCACAGAGCTGATCAGCTATGAGCAGGCATCAGTTTCTGGTGATGTGTGGGTGTTCACACAAATCAAAATGCCTTTTTGGGGGATACACAGAAATCCCAAAACTATTGTATATTTGGCCTTTTTTAAAACTATTGATCGTATATCATTTCGGCCCTAAAACTATTGTATAAATGTGATAATTATCGTATATCTGGCAACACTGATCCAGCCACATCATGCACAAGCAATGGACTGAGACAAGGTATGTGACTGAGATTTTAAATTAAGATGAATAAAATGTAGTCAGCTATGCTAATTACAGTTATATGGCCAAAGAACATATAGCTGCTTTATATTAACTATGTTGTGAGTTGAAGCTAACGCTACAAAATGGAGCTTTATGGTGTAACATAATGTTTAAAGCTATGTTCTATGCAATAAACATTGCAATAAATGTGTACCTGTGTTATTGAGAGTTTGGTACAAATATTACTGCTCTTTAGGAAAGAAAGTTCTGTACAAGTTGGTCAATGCAAGTTCTTCAATATAAAAAAAAATTAAAAAGTATCCAATTACTTCAGTAATTGTTTGATTACAGTGGCAAATTACTTGATTACTAAAATAATCAATAGCTGCGCCACTACAAATAACTACCACAAGCAACATTGTTTGAGGGAATACGGAGCTGCAGCATGCTGGGTGTGTGGGGTAGTGATGGGATCCACAGTTCACTAAAATGTACTGAATCACTTTGGTTCGTTCACTATAAAAATCCATTCTAAAGATTTGTACACCGAATCACTCAGTGCTGTACTGAAGCTCTAACTGCCTACCACTCACTGAACTGAAAAACACGGCTGAACTGAGCGGGCAGGGCTCGCTCCTTCACTGCTCTTCAGTATGCTCACTGATTGAACTGATGAAAACGTGAGGGAGACAACTGTACGAATCAGCCAGTGTCTCCGTCTCTGCTCCACAGTACATGTTCGTTCATTCATGTACTGACAACGTGAGGGAGGCTGCTGTACGAATCAGCAGCCAGGCAAGGGGGCTCGGATTCATATAGTGCGTTTAAACATGGTAAACAGATGTAACGGATTAATATTATTATTATTTTGGATTTTGGATTTGGAGTTTATGCATTTTATTGGTTTTAATTGAGTTTGCTGTTTTCCTTTTTATTTTATTTTACCGGTTAATTTGTTGCATGTTATTATTATTTCGTGTTTTGTTGTGGTATTTTAGTGTTTTTTTAAAAGATAACTTAAAAAAAAAACAGCGATTGTAAATTTAACTGTACAGGAGTGCAGTACTAAACCTTTTTTAAACACTGCTGCCTACTGTTCCTTACTGAGGTGCTTCAGCCAAACGAGGAGTTCTGTTGTTTAGGGAGCTTTTGCCCCAGTTACATAGACACCTGTTATGAGTCTAGCATTTTATAGGCTTGCTTGACAATTGCTTGATATGACCACAGGTTTTATTCTGATTTTTTAAAGTCTTTTTAACTGATCGGGATCATGTTCTTAGACTTGCTAAGTCCGATTCCAGCAGTTTAAACAGCTGTCCACTGTTGCCAACTCCTCAGTAAGGAAAGTAGCTATTGGCCGTCCTAAAGGTCGCTAGAAGTCACTAAATGACGTCATGGACGCTGTAGGAAAGAAGAATAATGTCGTAGGAGAGACAAAAAGTGAGTAAAAAACACCCTAAATATCTTTATAACTACAAATTAACTTTCTTCTGTTGATTTTTGGTTTGTTTGTTTTAATTACCACCAAAGTTCCAATTATCAGCATCACTACCAGAAGAGATCAGCATTGGTTCAGAGCCACTAGTCAAGTGCAAGACTTTCAAGTATCTAGGGAGTACTGTTTCAGAGAATGATAGGCTGGAGGATGAACTATCTCTCAGAATGGGAACAGCGAGCGCTGTGTTTGGAAACTTGAGGGAGAGACTGTGGAACAATCGAAATGTGTCAGTCCGTGTGAAATGCAAAGCGTACAGAGCGACAGTACTGGCTACTCTATTGTACGGTGCTGAAACTTGGACTGTCTACAGAGTGCAGGTGAAGAAACTCCACGTGTACATGATGAGACACCTTCGAGCCATAATGAACATCTCATGGAAAGACAAGATAACCAACATAGAAGTGTTGAAACGAGCTGGTCTACCATCAATGGAGGACATGCTAATACAGATGAACCTGAGATGGCTCGGACATGTTGAGAGGATGGACTACCAGCATCTCCCTTGGCAGTTACTCTACTCACAGTTATGCAAGGGCAAACGCAATCAGGGTAGACCAAGGCTCAGATTTAAAGACACTGTAAAAAGAAACTTGAAGAAGTTGGACATAGACAGGAGTTCCTGGCAGCAGAAGGCTAAGGACAGAGCTGTGTGGAGGAATCTGATCAGACCTAAATGAAACAGTCATTGTCGCCCACGACAGACTGCTATGATGATGATGATGTTTTAATTTGGCATTTAAATAGGCCATCACTTCTGTATCAATTTCATTGTGCTGTACAACTGTACAATGACAATAAAGCCTATTCTATCATCTCCAATAAACAACTTCAACCAGCCTTTGAAGTCAGGCTTTGATTCCCACTCCTTTCTGTATTTTTGAGCATACAGTTTAAACTGCAACATGACGAGCTAGCTGCCAGATGTTTAGCTTATGTCACACACACACACACACACACACACACACACACACACACACAGAGTGGATGAAGTGAGTACGTGACTGAGGCTGTTAGACAAAGGCAATGATTTATCAGTGTGACAATGACTGTGAAGAAACATTTACATCGACTGGCAGGGGGTTGTGCAGGCGTAATTCATTTGCAGTCTGGACATGAGTGGCATGGGCGTGGGTCTCCTGTCTGACTGCAACTAACTGTTGCACGAGGCTACTGTGACACAGACCACTTGTGAGTGCTTTGGGGTGGAGAGAAGGTTCACGGTAGCACCCACTGCTTGCTGAGGATAGTAACTGCAGAGCAATAGTGCTTTCACATCAGCAGGGCTTGACAATAACTTTTTTGCTCACCGGCCACTGTGGCTAGTGATCTTCCAAAGTTACTAGCCACTCAGCCTTTTCACTAGCCACAATTTCGTAGTTGGAAAATTATGTTTTATATGATCAAATTTGATTATCACATGCTAAAAATGTAGTTGAATTACATGTACAACCTTTTTAAATGCAATGACCCTTATACATACATAAAAATAGCAAGAGAAACACTGTAAGTAGTTATTAACAGCAGTAAATACTGTAAAACAGTTGAGAAAAATATTTGCAATGTGAGAGTGAAGTACAGGTGGATTTGGGGTCAACAGGTGATCAAGGCTCAATATGAGAAGTTGCCACTGCAACAGCATTTCTACCCACCAGGTTGCGGTGTGAACTGGAGCAGTACAGGAGACCTGCGGAGGAGACTGTCTGCGACTTTACAGGGGTCCAGGTGACAATGGACCAATGAGCACACACTGTGTGCTGATAGTGATTCTGGAAGTTGTAGTTTCGTAGTCTCACATTACAGATAGGTTTTATTTCAGATGGCGTTTAAGGAAACTTCAACCCGTCAAACTCTGCATGTCAGTCTCCAAAACACCAGAAAAGTCTCTGATAACACCAGAAAAAGTCACTAGATTTGTTGCTAGTCATTTTTGACAAATAAGAGTCACCAAGAGTGTTTGAAAAGTCACCTGATTTAGCGAGAAAGTCACCAAGTTGGCAACACTGC
The DNA here is from genome assembly GCA_020510985.1 of Pholidichthys leucotaenia. NCBI lineage: Eukaryota > Metazoa > Chordata > Actinopteri > Cichliformes > Pholidichthyidae > Pholidichthys > Pholidichthys leucotaenia. The sequence goes on from CM035836.1 coordinate 263,300,842, forward strand.
AACTGTCTCGATCAGAGTTCACATACAGTATGGCGTTATCACATTTAAGTTTCCTCATTGCCGTTCTCCTCAACAGCAGCCCAAGACACTAAAAGTCAGAAACAGCTGAGGACATCCAACAGTATGGAAGGACATGACACCGGAAAAAGGTTGTCTTGCCCTTAAATACCATTTCCTTAATAAGAGGCAGGTGTGGATACATGAGCAGTCAACGTAATACAATCAATGACAGCTCCGCATCCCGCAACCCAGTTTGACAGCTGGGAGCTGTGCAGTGTGGTCAAATAAAGCACTAACCAGAAACCAAAATGACACAAGAACAACACAACCCCCAAATGTGAATAATAACATTACGAATGCAGAATGACAAAAATTAACCAGGAACCAAATACAGCAAACAGCAAAACAATGAAACAAACAGAGAAAAAAGACTAAAACTGGAGGCTGGGCATGGCGTCCACCCGTGCCCCGGATAATGACAGTGCCCCCCCCCCCTCAAAGGGTGGACCCCAGACACCCCAAGGCATCAACAAAAAGGAAAAGAACCCCCCCCCACACACAAAGTAGACCCCCATCAACAAGAAAAACAACCCACCCCGGGGGGGGGGAGGGGGAACCCAGGCACGGAGGGACCGAGACACCACAAAGAAACAAAAGAAACCAAAAACACTCATGATCCACACCCTGAACCAATGTGGTAGCCCGGGACTCACGGACCCCCAGCTTACCGCAGTGGCAGCTCAGGCAGCCCCACGACGCAATCCGTCTGGCGGTCTCCCAGGGTTCTGGACTTAGCTGCGCAGACGGCACAGCCCGTCGGGTGGCCTTCCTGAGTTCAAGAGCCTCCCGGCCCCATGGCGCAGTCCATCTGGTGGTCTTTTTGAGTTCCGGAGCCAGCTGCGCAGATGGCATAGCCCGTCAGGTGCCCTCCCAGAGTTCATGGGCCACCGGGCCACCAAGCCCAATGTGCCCCTCCCCCCCAAGAGGTGGCAGGTTAGCCCCCAACCAAGACTGCTGGCCAATGGTAGCGCCTGACGATGATGGTGGTTGACCAGCAGAGGAGCCTGGTGAGGGAAGAGTCTGCTCAGCAGGGGCCTTTGATGAGGACAGGGGATCCAAGACCACCTCAGACAAAGGCGTGGCACCTGCAGTGGCCTCAGGCAGAGACATAACACCTGTGGCAGCCTCGGGCTGAGGTGCAGCCCCCACGGAAGCCTCGGGCTGAGGCGTAGCACCTGCGGAGACCTCGGGCTGAGGCACAGCACCCACAGCGGCCCTGGACTGGGGTGTAGCACCCACGGTGGCCCCAGACTGGGGCAAAGCACCCACGGTGACCCCGGACTGGGGTGAAGCACCCACGGTGATCCCGGACTGGGGCGAAGCACCCATGGCGACCCCAGACTGGAGCCTAGCGCCCACGGTGAGAAGACTGACCTGCGAGAGAACTGGGCCCAGGAGACGATGTATCAGTGGAGCACCAGCGGAGGGCAAGGAAGGAGGACCCACAGTGGCCCCAGACTTGGGCGTAGCACCCACAGTGGCCCCAGACTGGGGCATAGCACCCATGGGGGCTCCAGGCTGGGGCAAAACACCTGTGGAGCTCTCAAACAGAGATGCCGCACCCACGGTGGTGTCAGACAGAGGCACCGTACCCACAGTGGCATCAGACGGAGGCACAGTATCCACGGAGGCCTCAGTTGGAGGCATAGCACCCACGGCAGCCTTGGCCAGAGACGTCACACCCATGGTGGCCTCTCCTCCCATCCTGAGCGCGGCAGCAAGGCTAGGGCTGGACTCTCCAGTGTAGCAGGCTTCTCCATAGTACGACGGCTCTCTCCCAGAACCAGCGGACCCTCAGGGGATATAGGAAGGGGAGCAGGAGAAACAGGTGAGCCAAAACTTACAGCAGCTGATGGTGAAAGCTCAGCCAAGGTGGGCTGCCTCTGCCGAGCTTCATCACCGGGAATAAGGCAAGACATTTCATTATAAGGTGTTGTAAAATGAAGAGGTACTTGCCTTAATTTCCATGGCCCGGTGGTCACTGCTGTGAGGCTGGATGATGTCTTCCCGGGAGCTGCGGAAGTCATCTGGCGCGATGGGCAGAGCACCGGAGTCAGGGGACGCTCTGCCACCACCTCAGACTCCGTTTGGGTTGGTGACTCTCCCTCCAGCTGTGGCAGAAACTCGGAGAGGAGCCAGGGCTTGTATTCGAAGACGAGCTCCTTCTCAGCTTCAGCCACCCATTGGTGCTCCTCCAGCTCCCCCATGCTCGGCCCATCAGGAAACACGAAGGCTGTGTACCTAATGCAAACGGCTGTGGGACTCAGTTTAATGGCAGGAGATGGGACTGCAGCTGGATAGTGGTCTCGAGCTCAGAGATTCCGTCCCCGGGGGCATCTCCTCCGCAGCACAGGTTCAGGTGGTGGAGGGGCTCTCCCCCGCCAGCGAGGCCAGTGTTGAGTGTGGTAGACGGAGGCGAGAAGGTCTGCCAGTTCCGGGCAGCTCCATAGGCGGGAAAATGCCTCAATCACCTGTGCCACGCTGTCCAAAACCTGCAGCTCCTCCTCGGGAGTGTGGGTTAAGTGAACGTCCGATACGATGTCATACAACAGTCACACCGCCCAACACTCCTCCTCTTCCAGCCCACTTCTCCCACAGTCCATGCAGCCAGGCATGCTGAAAAAACCCGGACAAGATGTGGGGGAAAAAAGAAAAAAGAGAAAGGGAGAAAAAAACCCCAGCAAAACACACAGTGGCTGGTGTCCACGCCCTGGTCGTGTCCTTCTGTCATAAAGCACCCTTTTTAAGGGCTATTTGAAGGACACCAAATGCTGACTGTGGTTTGCACATTTTTTGATGTAAAGACAGACAGATAACACACTACACATACAAATAACGGATGGCAAGGGCGCTGGAGGAGAGCGGGGGCTCAATGTCGACAGACAGGCAGAAGCCTGGGAACGCTGTGCAAAAAAGGGAAAGAAATTGACCTGGACGGAGCTCTCCCGTTCTCGACAGCAGCCCAAGACACTCAGAGTCAAAAATAGCTGAGGACATCCAACAGTATGAAAGGACCCAACACCGGAAAAAGGTTGTCGTGCTCTTAAATACCATTTTCTTGATAAGAGGCAGGTATGGATACATGAGCGGCGAACGTAATACAATCAATGACAGCTGCGTGACCTGCGACCCAGTTTGACAGACGGGAGCTGTGCAGTGCGGTCAAAATAAAGCACTAACCAGAAACCAAAATGACACAAGAACAACCCAACCCCAAAATGTAAATAATAACACTACGAACACAGAATGGCAATAATTAACCAGGAATCAAATACAGCAAACAGGAAAACAATGAAACAAACAGACAGAAAAGACTACTAAAACTGGAGACTGGGCACGGCACCCACCCGTGCCCCGGATCATGACAGTCAGACCCTTGTGCTGAGGGAAAAGCATAATGTGATCAGCAGAGCATTACTCCAGACTCTATCAGCTATAAATATTAATGTTTGCTGATGGCTGATAAATAATTTTAAATCCTTTATCAGCTGATACTGATAGCATGTAGTGCATCCCTAGCTATAATTTAAATCTATACAGCTGTGCATTTGGGTTACATAAAATCACAATTTATATTGAGGTACAAAGGAGGTCAGACTTTGACCCACTCAGAGGAGTGAGTCTGCCCTCGTCAGTTATACTGTGACCAGAAGTAGGATAAAGGATAAAGTTTATGATTAAATGTAGTTTGCCCAAAGAATATTTGTCAAATATAATCATTAACACAAATTAATACTTGGGTCAATATCAACATAAGGTGCCTTTGAGACCTTCTGCTTTCCCCTCAAAAAAACCCTGAGATTTTCCAGTAAACATCATATTCATTGCATAAAGTAAACCTTATACAGATAGAAATGCATGATGGTGGAGCTCCAGCACATTTTATTAACTGCTAGCAGACAATGTTTGAACAAACTGCAAAATATGTCCACCCTGTCATGGGACAAATTTGAAGCTGAGTGAGGACTTTTTAATTTTATAATGATTACAAAATGTACATTTTCAGAAAGGTATTTGCTTCTTTTCTTAGGAATATTTTTTAGTTTGTGTGAAATGTCTTTTGATAATAATTAAATTATGGCAAAAATATTTGTTTACACATAAAATCTGATAGAATTGCACTTTTTAAAAAAATAAAATCTTATGACAAAGATACCTGGTCAAACTTTCAAACAATACTATTTGGCCCTTAGTTGTTTACCGTCTTAGTCTTTTACTGGAGTGGTGGCTCAGTTGGTAGAGCATCCGCCCCACACCCAGGAGGCAGGGGTTCAAATCCCGGCCGGGTCATGCCGAAGACCATATAAAAGCGGAACTTCCTGCCGTCCAGCTTGGTGCTCAGCAATAATGGAATGGAGGAGGGAAATCTGTGGTGGCGCCTTGCATGGCAGCGGCCCTCTGATTCTACGCATGTGGTGTGTGTGATTAACACAGTAGATAGGATAAAGCACAATTTCGTTCTACTGTACATGATTGATTGAATGACAATAAAGGGTGATTTAATTTAATTTATAAAGAAATCACACAAAGGGTTTTGCTAACTTTTGTAAATATTTGTTTATTTTCAAAAAACATGAACATGACAGGCTCAAAGAGATTCTGGCAAACTGTCCGGCGGCTCAGGAGGGGGAAGCAGCTCCCTGTCCACACTGTGTACGGTGCAGATGGGGCGCTACTGACTTCAACTGGGGATATCGTCGGGTGGTGGAAGGAATACTTTGAGGATCTCCTCATTCCCACTGACACGCATTCCACAGAGGAAGCAGGGCTTGTGGACAAGGGGGACGACTCGCCCATCACAGGGGCTGAGGTTGCCAAGGTGGTTTAAAAGCTCCTTGGTGGCCGGCCCCGGGGGTAGCCGAGATTCGCCTTGAGTACCTCAACGCCCTGGATGTTGTAGGGCTGTCATGGTTGACAGCAAACCGGGGTGGTGATTCCTCTCTTCAAGAAAGGGGACCGGAGGGTGTGCTCCAACTTAAGAGGGATCACACTCCTCAGCCTCCCTGGGAAGGTCTATGCAAAGGTACTGGAAAGGAGAGCCCGGCCATTGGTCAAACCTCAGATTCAGGAGGCGCAATGTGGTTTTCGTCCTGGCCGTGGCACTTCGGACCACGTCTTTACCCTCTCGAGAATCCTCGAGGGTTCATGGGAGTTTGCCCAACCAGTTTACATGTGTTTTGTGGACTTGGAGAAGGCATTCAACCGCGTCCCTCATGATTTTTTGTGGGGGGTGCTTTGGGAGTATGGGGTATTGGGCTTGTTGTTACGAGCTAAATTAAAAATCATAAATCACCCTTTATTGTCATTCAACCATACAACCAATCATGTACAGTAGAACGAAATTGTGCTTTATCCTATCTACAGTGTCAATCACACACACCCCATGTGTAGAATCAGAAGGACCACTGCCATGCAAGGCACCGCCACAGATTTCCCTCCTCCATTCCATTATTGCTGAGCACCAAGCTGGACGGCAGGAAGTTCCGCTTTTTATATGGTCTTTGGCATGACCTGGCCAGGATTTGAACCCCTGCCTCCCGGGTGTGAGGCGGATGCTCTACCAACTGAGCCACCACTCCGGTGGCTATCCAGCTATCCAGTCTCTATACGACCGCTGTGAGAGTTTGGTTCATATTGCCAACACTCGGTCGGACTCATTCCCAGTGAGAGCTGGACTCCTCCACGGCTGCCCTTTGTCACCGATCCTGTTCATAATTTTTATGGACAGGATTTCTAGGCGCAGCCAGGGAATGGAGGGTGTCATGCTTGGTGACCACAGGATCTCATCTCTGTTGTTTGCAGATGATGTTGTCCTGCTGGCTTCATGCAGCAATGACCTACAGGTCTTACTGGGATGATTTGCCACTGAGTGTAAAGCAGCTGGGATGAGAATCAGCACCTCCAAGTCCGAGTCCATGGTCCTCAGCTTGAAAAAGGTGTATTATCCTCTCCGAGTTGGGGACAGGCTCCTGCCCCAAGTGGAGGAGTTTAAGTATCTCGGGGTCTTATTCACGAGTGAGGGGAGAATGGAGCAAGAGATTGACAGACGGATTGAAGCAGCATCTGCAATGATGCGGACGTTGTACCAGTCTGCTGTGGTGAAGAGGGAGCTGAGCTCTAAGGCAAAGCTGTTGATTTACCAGTCAATCTACGTTTCTACCCTCACCTATGGTCATGAGCTTTGGGTAATGACCGAAAGAACGAGATCGTGGATACAAGTGGCTGAAATGAGCTTTCTCCGTAGGATTGCTGGACTCACCCTCAGAGATAGGGTGAGGAGCTCAGTCATCCAGGAGAGGCTCAGAGTAGAACCGCTGCTCCTCCACATTGAAAGGAGTCAGTTGAGGTGGTATGGGCATCTGATTAGGATGCCTCCTGGACGCCTCCCACTTGAGGTGTTTCGGGCACGTCCTACTGGGAGGAGACCCCAGGGCAGACCCAGGACTTGCTGGTGAAACTACGTCTCCCAGCTGGTCTGGGAATGCCTTGGTATCCTCTCTGAAGAGCTGGAGCAGGTGGCTGGGGAGAGAGAAGTCTGGGGTTCTCTGCTTAAACTGCTGCTGCCGCGACCTGGACCTCCGGAAAAGTGGTAGAAGATGGATGGATGGATGAACATGACAGGGTGGACAGTGACATGGCAGGGTGGACCTTGGTGTGACAGGGTGGAAAAAAGAAACATAACTTTTAAATTGGAGAATAGTTGATAAAACACAAACAAACAATTTTAAACACTGGTTTTCCAGTATTTTAGATTTTAGTAGTGTAGTGTGGCTGACTACTGATCAGAGGGTCAGTGGTTCGATTTTCAGTCTGTCTGCAGTCTGCATGTTGAAGTGTCCTTGAGCACCACACTGAACCCCCAGTTGCTCCTGGTGGATCAGGGCAGCGCCTCTGCATGGCAGCTCTGCTGCAAAGCAGATTTAATTTAATTTAATTTAAATCAGTGTGTGAATGTGTGTGTGAATGGGTGGATAGCAGGATCTGTAAAGCACTTTGGTCATCTAGAGATGAGTAAAAAGCGCTATATAAGTGAATGCCATTTACCACTTACCATAATTAATTCTCACTAAAAACTATATGCAGGAGAGACTCATTGTGGTTCAGGTTCTTTCTGAACTCCAAGTAGATGTCAAACTGACATTTGATGTTGAAAATATGGTGCCTAAACTGGAATTAAGGTCATCATCTATTATTATCATCTCCCTTTTTACTGTGATTGTTGACGCTATTTCATCTTTCATGATCTTCTCTCTTCTCATTGATGTAAACTAAAGGTTTCTTGCCCAGGAGTTGTTAGCATTAGATGACAAGTTAGACAGCATTTACTGCAATCACCATATGCACATGCCTTGGCTGTGGGGTCACACATGGTGGCTTTGGACATTTCCTCAATATTTCTTGAAGACAGCAACCCATGGCTCTGCAAGGCATTGGCCATGAATTGCAAGTTCTCATGTGTTTTGCATAGACATGTGTCTCGATCAGAGGAGGAAGGGGTCACCACCCAAAAGGTCTTAAGATTGCAAAAGGAAGTGTATGACACATGGCCAAGTTGCTCAGAGAGAAATTTCCTATGGAAGTTCTTCATTGTATCAGTAAGCAACTTTTTCTGCTTCTTTTCCTTCAGTTGTGTGACTGTTTGTTTATGGCCTGTCATCTTTCACTGACATGAATAAATGAATGAATGACTGAATGAATCTTTATTTCGGATAGATTAAAAGTAAAGATTTAAAAAGAAACAGAATAATATAACAAAGGGGAAAAAATCCAACAAGGTCAAATTAAACAATAATTCCTCTGATTATACAGTTCAACATAAGTTATCTGAAATGGGTGATGGCTGAAGCCGCAGCTTATATTGCCCACCCATATTCCATCCAAGAATTCAAAAGAAAAACAAAACAAGAGCAATTACAATTCAGAACAAAGCTAAGACAAAATGTGACAAAAAAAACAACTAAGCAACAACACAACACAGACTGGATATGACAATCCTTATGTGATTTTACATGTCATCTTGTATATATGTTTGGAGTATTTCTTCCTTTAGTTTTCGTTTAAATTGTCCAAGCATTAGACATGATTTTAATTCAGGTCCAAAATCGTTCCATAATCTGACTCCTTGCACTGAAACACAGTGTTGCTTGGTGGTAGTTCTCACTGAAGGTTTTTGAAATATACATGTTCCTCTGAAATGATATTGTTTCTCCCTTATTTGGAACAACTTTTGGATATTTGCGGGCAGTGATAGTTTCTTCACTTTAAACATTATTACTGCAGTTTTAAAGTCAACCAGATCTTTCAACTTGAGAACTTTTAATTTAAGAAAAAGTGGGTTTGTTGGTTCCCTGTAAGCTGCTTTGTTTATTATTCTAATAGCTCTCTTCTGAAGCATTAAGACTGGATATACAGTATGTTTGTTTTATATGTATTTCCCCATACCTCAGTACAATATGTCATGTATGGGAGTACTGTATTAATGAATGATACAAAGTATATAATGTGGGTTGATTCAGCAAATATTTCGCTCTGTGTAGTACTGCGATTGATTTACAGTGGGGCAAAAACGTATTTAGTCAGCCACCAATTGTGCAAGTTCTCCCACTTAAAAGATGAGAGAGGTCTCCAATTTTCATCATAGGTATACCTCAACTGAGAGACAAAATGAGAAAAAAAAATCCAGAAAATCACATTGAAGGATTTTTAATGAATTAATTGGTAAATTCCTCAGTAAAATAAGTATTTGGTCACCTACAAACAAGCAAGATTTCTGGCTCTCACAGACCTGTAACTTCTACTTTAAGAGGCTCCTCTGTCCTCCACTCGTTACTTGTATTAATGGCACCTGTTTGAACTGGTTATCAGTATAAAAGACACCTGTCCACAACTTCAAACAGTCAGACTCCAAACTCCACTATGGCCAGGACCAAAGAGCTGTCAAAGGACACCAGAAACAAAATTGTAGACCTGCACCAGGCTGGGAAGACTGAATCTGCAATATGTAAGCAGCTTGGTGTGAAGAAATCAACTGTGGGAGCAATTATTAGAAAATGGAAGACATACAAGACCACTGATAATCTCCCTCGATCTGGGGCTCCACGCAAGATCTCACCCATGGGGTCAAAATTATCACGAGAACGGTGAGCAAAAACCCCAGAACCACATGGGGGGACCTAGTGAATGACCTGCAGAGAGCTGGGACCAAAGTAACAAAGGCTACATCAGAAACACACTACGCTGCCAGGGACTCAAATCCTGCAGTGCCAGACGTGTCCCCCTGCTTAAGCCAGTACATGTTCAGGCCCGTCTGAAGTTTGCTAGAGAGCATTCGGATGATCCAGAAGAGGATTGGGAGAATGTCATATGGTCAGATGAAACCAAAATAGAACTTTTTGGTAAAAACTCAACTTGTCGTGTTTGGAGGAGAAAGAACACCATACCTACTGTGAAGCATGGGGGTGGAAACATCATACTTTGGGGCTGTTTTTCTGCAAAGGGACCAGGACGACTGATCCGTGTAAAGGAAAGAATGAATGGGGCCATGTATTGTAAGATTTTGAGTGAAAACCTCCTTCCACCAGCAAGGGCATTGAAGATGAAACGTGGCTGGGTCTTTCAGCATGACAATGATCCCAAACACACCGCCCGGGCAACAAAGGAGTGGCTTCGTAAGAAGCATTTCAAGGTCCTGGAGTGGCCTAGCCAGTCTCCAGATCTCAACCCCATAGAAAATCTTTGGAGGGAGTTGAAAGTCTGTGTTGCCCAGCGACAGCCCCAAAACATCACTGCTCTAGTGGAGATCTGCATGGAGGAATGGGCGAAAATACCAGCAACAGTGTGTGAAAACCTTGTGAAAACTTACAGAAAACGTTTGACCTCTGTCATTGCCAACAAAGGGTATATAACAAAGTATTGAGATGAACTTTTGTTATTGACCAAATACTTATTTTACCGAGGAATTTACCAATTAATTCATTAAAAATCCTTCAATGTGATTTTCTGGATTTTTTTTCTCTTATTTTGTCTCTCATACTTGAGGTATACCTATGATGAAAATTGGAGACCTCTGTCATCTTTTAAGTGGGAGAACTTGCACAGTTGGTGGCTGACTAAATACTTTTTAACCCCACTGTAGATATTTTACCTTTAATATAATTAATATGTGACTTCCAACACAGTTTATTATCAATTATTACTCCAAGAAATTTAGTTTCGGATACCCTTTCAATCTCTACACCATTTACACTGAGTTTAGATACTAAGTTGTTGTGATGGTTGTTAAAAACTATAAATTTTGTCTTACTTAAATTGAGCGTAAATTTGTTTGAATCAAACCACAGTTTAAGCTTTCCTAATTCCTTTCCGAGTGTATCCAAAAGTTGTTCGAAATTGCTTCCACTGCATAATAGATTAGTGTCATCGGCAAACAATATTAAATCCATTTTTTCCGAGACTTTACATATATCATTTATATACATATTGAATAACAATGGCCCCAAAACTGAACCCTGTGGGACTCCACAAGTAACCTTCAGTAACTGTGAGTTTTTGTTACCAACACATACATACTGATATCTGTTCTTTAAGTAACTACATAACCAGGACAGTGCTACCCCCCTAATACCACAATTTTGTAGTTTCTTTAATAATAAATTGTGATCCACTGTATCAAATGCTTTTTTTAAGATCCAGGAATACCCCAACTGAATACTCTTTATTTTCAACGGCAGTTGATATTTTTTCTATAAATTCCATTAGAGGAAATGCAGTTGTCCTCTTGTGTCTGAACCCATATTGCTGCTCACACAATAAATAATTCTTCATTATGAAGTTGTCAGTTCTCTCACAGAATATTTTTTCAAGTATCTTGGAAAATTGCGGCAATAGTGAAATTGGTCTATAGTTTGAAAGTTCCCCTCTGTCACCCGTCTTGTATATCGGAATTACTTTAGCTATTTTCATTGCATTGGGAAATATACCTGTTTGGAGAGACAGGTTACAAATATACGTCAGTGGTTTCACTAAGCATTCGATAATAGTTTTGACTAAGAGCATGCCATTACCATCACAGTCCGTAGATGTTTTACTTTTAAACGATTTAACAATTTCAATGACCTCTCTCTCGTCTGTGTTCTTTATAAAAATGGAGTCTTTTATAGCAGTGTTTTTGCTTATTGTATCACCCATAGGTGCCGTAATGGGTATTTCTCGAGCCAAATTAGGACCAATGTTAACAAAAAAGTTATTAAATTCATCTGCAGGTGAAGCTGCATTCACACTCTGAGTCGTTGTATTATTTTTTGAAAAATTGGTTGGGTAGCTTGTATTTCTGTTTTTATTTCCAAGAATATTGTTAAGTATTCATCCATCCATCCATCTTCTACTGCTTTTCCGGAGGTCCGGGTCACGGAGGCAGCAGTTCAAGCAGAGAAGCCCAGACTTCCCTCTCCCCAGCCACCTGCTCCAGCTCTTCAGAGGGGATACCAAGGCGTTCCTAGACCAGCTGGGAGACATAGTCTCTCCACCGAGTCCTGGGTCTGCCCCGGGGTCTCCTCCCAGTGGGACGTGCCTGAAACACCTCAAGTGGGAGGCGTCCAGGAGGCATCCTAATCAGATGCCCATACCACCTCAACTGACTCCTTTCAATGTGGAGGAGCAGCGGTTCTACTCTGAGCCTCTCCTGGATGACTGAGCTCCTCACCCTATCTCTGAGGGTGAGTCCAGCAATCCTACGGAGAAAGCTCATTTCAGCCGCTTGTATCCGCAATCTCGTTCTTTCGGTCATTACCCAAAGCTCGTGACCATAGGTGAGAGTAGGAACGTAGATTGACTGGTAAATCGACAGCTTTGCCTTAGAACTAAGCTCCCTTTTCACCACAACAGACCGGTACAACGTCCGCATCACTGCAGATGCTGCTCCAATCCGTCTGTCGATCTCTCGCTCCATTCTCCCCTCACTTGTGAACAAGACCCCAAGATATTTAAACTCCTCCACTTGGGGCAGGAGCCTGTCCCCAACCCAGAGAGGACAATCCACCTTTTTCTGGCTGAGGACCATGGACTCGGACTTGGAGGTGCTGATTCTCATCCCAGCCGCTTCACACTCAGCGGCAAACCGTCCCAGCAAGACCTGTAGGTCATTGCTGGATGAAGCCAACAGGACAACATCATCTGCAAACAACAGAGATGAGATCCTGTGGTCACCAAGCATGACACCCTCCATTCCCTGGCTGCGCCTAGAAATCCTGTCCATAAAAATTATGAACAGGATTGGTGACAAAGGGCAGCCCTGGCGGAGTCCAACTCTCACTGGGAATGACTCCGACCGAGTGTTGGCATCCGCCTCATGGATCGTCACCTTATCGTGGTGGAGGGGTTTGCGTGCCCCAGTGATCCCAGGAGCTATGTTGTCCGGGGCAATTTGCCTCTGATAGGGTCCCCCAAGACAAACTGGTCCTGGGTGAACGGCCAGACTAAGAACGATCCAACAGACTCTCATGATAAATTGTATATCAAGGATTCAGTGTACCCCGCCCGGTATGGGGTTACCGGGGCCCCACCCTGGAGCCAGGCCTGGGGGAGGGGCTCGAAGGCTAGCATCTGGTGGCCGGGTTTCCACCCATGGGACCCGGCCGGGCTCAGCCCGAAGGAGTTACATGGGTCCGCCCTCCAGTGGGCTCACCACCTGAAGGAGGGATCATGGGGGTCCGGTGCTATGTGGATCAGGTGGCGGTCAAAGGCGGAGACCTTGGCGGACTGATCCCAAGCTTTCTAAACTGGCTTTGCTAAGTATTTTCCATGAATTTTTAATATTGTCTCTGTTTTTCTCCAGTTCTTTACTGTAATAGTCTCTTTTACTACATCTCATTATATATGTTAACTTATTTTTGTATGTTTTATACCGCTGCTCTGCTTCTTTTGTCCTTTTCTTTAGAAAAGCTTTATATAATAAATTTTTCTTTTTACACGCCTTTTGTAATCCTTTGGTTAACCATGGCTTATCGGCAAATTTATGTTTAAGCTTTTTCTTTACTAATGGACAATTTTTTTCATAAAGAGTGGTTACTATGTTCATAAATGTGTCGTAGGCTTCATTTACATCTGATACATAGACTTTTGTCCAGTCTTGCTTCAGCAAGTCCTCTTTAAAAGAACTGATTGCATTTTGTGATTTGTATCTGAACGATTTTAAAATTTTTTCTGTATTGGCCTCCGTGTGGCCATGGATAAGTGCAAAGGTTGGCAAATGGTCACTTATATCATTTATCAATAATCCACTTTCTATTTTCTTATCAATAATATTAACAAACAGGTTGTTTTTTTTTGTTTTGTTTTTGTTACTTATTTGTACCCGTAGGTAGACTTGGTTTGCAGTCTGGTGACAAGCCACCGGCTGCTGGTCGCTGCGTGCGCGAGCGCCCTAAACCTACATGTTTTTGGTATGCGGGAGGAAACCGGAGAAATCCCAGAGTAAACCCGCGCAACACGGGGAGAACATGCAAACTCCACACAGCTCACTGTTGGTCGGGGGCTGGGATCGAACCCACGATCTCATGATCCCCGCGATCCCCCGGCCGAGGGTAAAACTGTGCTGCCACAGTGCTAAACCACTGCGCCACCGTGCAGGTTGTCAATAAGTGTAGCAGTGTGAACTGTGATTCTACTGGGATGTGTTATTGTGGGATATAGACTCATGCTGTACATAGAATTCATGAACTCTGTAATTATATTTTGTTGATATGGATTTAGTAAATCAATATTGAAATCTCCACAAATTACTACCATTTTCTTACTAGTAATATTATTGTACAGCTCGACTAATTTATCTCTGAATGTCTCAATGCAAGTTCCCGGCATTCTATATATACAACTTATAATTAGATTTTTTATCTTGGTCAATCTCAACAGTAACACATTCTAAAATCCCTGGTAGTGCAAAAGACATTCCATTTACAAGCTTACACCTATACAGGTCATCAATATACAGTGCAACGCCACCACCCTTTTTTTTGAGATCTTTTAATATGAAACATTTGATATCCCTCTATTGCCATCAGGGGAGCCTGCTCTTCATTAAGCCAAGTTTCAGAGACTGCAATAGCTGTAAATTTTCTGTCTAGCTGTTTTAAATAGTCCTGAATCTGTGGAAAGTTTTTGATAAGACTTCTGCTGTTGAAGTGTATTATTGATAGTTTACCATCTAGTTGCACTTGACTTTTGAATTGCTTTTCAGTGTAATATTCACAATGATTATGAATATTATTGAAAAAGTGGTTATCAGGATCAGTATCATTCTCCATCTCTTGTAGTTTATGTTCAGCATAATGGCATATTTTCAGAGTTTGAATTTCCTCACTCTGTGTCAAATGACTTCCTCCGACTGGGTATAATTGATGTCTACTCAAGTCAGTCATAAGTTTTTTTGTTTGTTTTGTTTAGTTTTTTGTTTTTTTGTTTTTTTTAAAGGACATTGACATGGTATGTCAAAAGAACTATTCTTGCCGTATCTAAACTCAGTGTAAATGGTGTAGCGATTGAAAGGGTATCCGAAACTAAATTTCTTGGAGTAATAATTGATAATAAACTGTGTTGGAAGTCACATATTAATTATATTAAAGGTAAAATATCTAAATCAATTGCAATACTACACAGAGCGAAATATTTGCTTCATCAACCCACATTATATACTTTGTATCATTCATTAATACTCCCATACATGACATATTGTACTGAAGTATGGGGAAATACATATAAAACAAACATATATACAGGGTTTATGCTTCAGAAGAGAGCTATTAGAATAATAAACAAAGCTGCTTACAGGGAACCAACAAACCCACTTTTTCTTAAATTAAAAGCTCTCAAGTTGAAAGATCTGGTTGACTTTAAAACTGCAGTAACAATGTTTAAAGTGAAGAATCTATCACTGCCCGCAAATATCCAAAAGTTGTTCCAAATAAGGGAGAAACAATATCATTTCAGAGGAACATGTATATTTCAAAAACCTTCAGTGAGAACTACCACCAAGCAACACTGTGTTTCAGTGCAAGGAGTCAGATTATGGAACGATTTTGGACCTGAATTAAAATCATGTCCAACGCTTGGACAATTTAAACAAAAACTAAAGGAAGAAATACTCCAAACATATATACAAGATGACATGTAAAATCACATAAGGATTGTCATATCCAGTCTGCGTTGTGTTGTTGCTTAGTTTTTCTTGTCACATTTTGTCTTAGCTTTGTTCTGAATTGTAATTGCGCTTGTTTGTTTTTCTTTTGAATTCTTGGATGGAATATGGGTGGGCAATATAAGCTGCGGCTTCAGCCATCACCCATTTCGGATAACTTATGTTTAACTGTATAATCAGAGGAGTTTTTGTCTAATTTGACCTTGTTGGATTTTCTTTCCCCCTTTGTTATATTATTCTGTTACTTTTAATCTTTACTTTTAATCTATCCGAATAAAGATTGATTGATTGATTGATTGATTGATTGATTGATTGATTGGTTGTATGGTTGAATGACAATAAAGGGTGATTTAAATAAATGATCAGAATGACTTATTTTATCAAAGAACTTAGTGAGAACAATAAGAAACATAAAAAATTATTTAAATTTTTTGTCATTTAAAAACTTAATACACTCACTGAAGCTGGCAGAACAGCATGTGGGACATGGCAAAATGTCAGCCTTACATTTTTTTGTTATATTTTCACGATATCTGAGTGATTCCGATGAGGACACCCAAGGCACCTTATCGTGATACTGACCCACTTACATTTTAGAAGGATCAAGTCCTGTCTCCTTCTTGCCCCCAGCTTTGAGAGCAACTGGCTCCTCCACAGCTCTGGGACCCAGTTATCACAGTACTTTGTAGAAGACCAAAATAAAATAATTTCTCCACACTTTCTCTGGCATGTACAGCAGACGTTGTGGGACTTTAGCATATCCTACTATCATGTCCAGATTGATAAATATTAGTCTTTGTGTTGAAGTGATCGTGCAACCAATTTTTTGTCTTAAATGAGGGCCATTGACTTTTGTTTCTGCTATGTTGGCTTTCATTTTTTTTCCCCAAGACCCCCCACCCCCCATCTCCTCCTTCCCTCCCCTTTCCCAGCACAAGCCCAAGTTTAGACATTGTATTTTGGGCTAAATCAGGTCCGTTGGTCTAAGCCTTTATTTAGGCCACAAATAGATGTTGAAAATTAGGTTACGTTTAGTCTGTCTAATACAGACCATGTTTAACCGGAAAACAGTTGTTGAAAATTGGGCTGTGCTTGACCATATACACCAAAAAAATAGTCCAATAATTGGGCTGTTTTGTCCACAGGATTTGGCCCTAAAATAGTTTTTGGCATTTGGTGGTGGGGGTCTGTCAGAACCGGTGGGACCCTATGTGCTTTATGAAAATGCATATTATAACAGCTTTTCTTTTTTTAGTTTGACATTTGGCTTAATGCTTGTTACATATTATCTGGAACAATCTGAAACTGGTGTTAGTGCTGTACACTTAAAAATCACTATTTGAATACGTTTTACAAATTTCTTTCTATGTTGTATCTTTTTATTGATGTTCACACCATGGGCTCTAGGTGTCCCCAGACTATCCATCTAGATCCATCTATCCATCCATCCATCTTCTTCCGCTTAATCCTTTTCGGGTTGCAGGGGGGCTGGAGCCTATCCCAGCATCTTTGGACGAGAGGCAGGGTCCACCCTGGACAGATCGCCAGTCCATCGCAGGGCGTCCCCAGACTTCCCTGGTCTTGAAAGCTAAGCAGGGTCTAGCTTGGTTAGAACTTGGGTGGGAGACTGCTTGGGAATACTAGGTGCTGTGATGGACTGGTGATCTGTCCAGGGTGTGCTCTGCCTTTTGCCAAGAGATACTGGTGTAGGTAGGTGCCCTGCCACTCAACTCAAAAAGGATCAGGAAGGTGGTGACTATATACTTCTTTTTTTTTTTTAACAACCTTAAAAAGGCAGCTTTTCCTCTTCATTTTTCAACCAGATTTAGACCATACAGAGATGTCTATATGAAGATGCCTTTTTAACGACCTGAAAAAGATGGCTTTTCATCGTTCACTTTTCAACCAAATCAGGACATTTTTTAGCTGGTTGGTAAAGCCGTCTTTTCAACATTTTTTCTACCAATGTGTGCTGGGAGATGTATTACTTTGAGTTTTCTGTCCTGACACTTTGACTTCTTCCATGGTCTACATGTGTTTCCACTAACTTCCTGATTTGTTTGTATTTGCTCCATATTTTAGACACTGCTCACAACCATCAATATCTTTTGCTACACTCCATGTTGAATTACCCCCTTGAAGGAATCTTGTCTGGGCCATGTTTAATATCAATGAGCCAGGTCCAACAGCTTGTTTAGGTTTGCAAACACTCTCTTAGGGGCCATGCACACAACAACATTTTAACCCAAAACTGGGGAAGTTTGTCTACAGTTTAGCTGTCTGTGCATATGACTCCAGGTATTTGGAGCTGGATAAGATAAGCTAAGATACGCCTTTATTAGTCCCACAATGGGGAAATTCCATCATATAACTCCAGTCCTCAGATCTTTACACTGGCTTCCCGTCTGTCAAAGAATAGATTTCAAAATACTGCTGTTGGTTTATAAAGCTCTGAATGGTTTAGGGCCTAAATACATTTCAGATCTGCTGGTCCACTATGAACCATCAAGAGCCCTCAGGTGGTCAGGGTCAGGACTACTATCTGTGCCCAGAGATCCAACCAAACTAAAACATGCAAGTTAGGTTAACTGATATCAAACTGGGGATTCTAAATGTGCCCTTCAGAGGTAAAGTGGGCTATCCCACAAAACCATTATTTTGAGAAAATGAGCTCTAAAGTTGAAATATTCTCAAAAAATCAGTGTGCCTATATCATTAAAAAGTTACCCCCTATAAATACCTTCAAGGTTTATGCAGAGCTAGGCAGTTTAAGAAAAGGATAGACCCTTAACAATTAGTGTAGTACAATTAACTCATTTTTGACCTACATGTGGGATAGCCCACTTTACCTCTGAAGGGCACAAATTGTCCTTAGGTATGACTGTGAGAGTGAATGGTTGTTTGTCTCTCTGTGTCGGCCCTGCGATGGACTGGCGATCTGTCCAGGGTGTACCCTGCCTCTTGCCCAAAGATGCTGGGATAGGCTCTAGACCCCTCCCCCCCTCCCCATGACCTGAAAAGGATTAAGTGGAAGAAGATGGATGGATGGTGAGACAGCGTTCGGTTTTCTCCTCACATGTGGAAAAAACTCCAAAGAAAGCATCAGGGCTGCTGAAACTCTCAGCTGCTTTAAATCTATGTTAAAATCTTTCCTATTTACTGCTGCCGTTTAGTAGACTCAATCAATCAATCATAGCTTTATTTGTACAGCACTTTTCATACAAAAAGATGCAACACAAAGTGCTTCACACATTGAAATAAAACACAATTACCCCCCCCCCCCCCCCCGCCACACACACACAAAAACTTTCATCAGTATAAAACTTTTTGCTTAAGGCTTATGGTGGGCGCTGAGTAGGGCTGTGTGACATGGAAGAAAAAAATTCATATCACGGTATAAGTCATCTTATATCACGATAAGGATATCATGATATACATTTTCTGTAAATTCTACAGTTTAGATAATCACATAAAAAGGACCATCTTTTTTTTTTTTACGTACATATACAGTACCTTTTTCCCCTCACAATTTAGCAGTGTTGTTATAAAATAGTTTTTTAATGTGCATTTGAGACTTGAATCTCTTAAATTTCAGGTTTTTCTTCTAAATCAAATATGAATAAAAAGTAAACATCAGGAAGTTAAATATTTCCTGAGCCAAAAGAGAATAGCAAAAAAACAAAACAAAACAAAAAGATAAAAAATGTCTGAAAATGAGAAAATAACCCATCTCTGCCATCTACAGATATAAATTAGCTGTTAGTTTAAATCCGTGAAAATTTAAGTGTAGCGCTACACCCTGAAGATGCCATTCTGGCCTGATTTAGCCTGTCTGCTTCTTAGTAAAAATATTTCAGATTGGTCATGATCTGAAAATCAAAGACACAGAAGGTAATGTAATGACTTTAACTTTCACTTTCACTATCACTTTCACTACTTGACTAATTAAAACTATTAGAAATCAAATAAATTACATTAAGAGCCAGTTTGCTCCTCTGACCCCTTTTATTTATTGTTTATTTTGTGTGTATGTGCCACCATCATGCACTTTTGCAGCTTTAATAACATTTTTAGACAAAACTAAGAAACTCAGCAGTAATTTAAACCAAAGAAATGATGGTCTGCTACAGTTTCTAGTTAGCACAACTTAGCATTGTCATTTAGAATTTTATAATTAGACATGTTGTTAATGTTACTTACCGCCTATTAAAACAAGGTTAGCGAACTAACCTCTCTGACGCAGCACAATGGAAAACAGTCCCACATCCCAAACAGGAGTACCAGCTATTTGAACTGGTAGTTTGGAGTTAGCATTAACAACCACAGGACTAAAGCCTAGAAGATGACTAGAAAAACAAAGCAACACCCAAATACAGTCAAACAGACACACATTCATAAATATCAATAATTCACAGTAAGATAAGTGATTGTGACATAAAATAGATTTAAAATCAGAAATTAAGAGAATTAAAGTAGGGAACTAATCAAAAGCAAGGATAAAATAGTAGGTCTTGAGCCTGCTTTTAAAAGCATGATCATTCTCAGCAGCCCTGATGTTCTCAGGCTGTTCCACAGACGTGGGCCATAGTAACTAAAAGCAATCTCACCTTTTGTGCATGTTCTTACAGTAGGAATACTTAAAAGGCCAGTGCCAGAGGACCTCAGGGACCGCGGTGGCTCATATGCCAAAAGCAATTTTGATAAATAAGAAGGCCCAAGACCATGCAGACATTTATAAACCAATAAAAGAACCTTAAAATCAACCCTGAAGGACACGGGGAGCCAATGCAGTGATTTTAAAACTGGCATGATGTGAGCCTGCCATCTGGTCTTCGTTAGAACACGTGGAGCTGAGTTCTGTAATAACTGCAGATTTGAAATTGGGTTTTTTTGGGAAGACCAGAGAGCAGAGAATTACAGTAATCAATATGACTGGTGATAAAAGCATGATTCAGTATCTCAGTGTTTGCTCGAGAGAGAAGTGGGCGTACTCTGGATATATTCTATAGATGGTAGATTCCTGTTCGTGTTATATTTTTAATGTGTGGAGTAAAACCAAGCTCAGAGTCTAAAATGATGCCCAAATTCTTAACATGCTGCGATGGGGTAAAGGACAGACTGTAATTTAGGTAAAATTTTCTCTCTCTGAGCCTCAGGACCAATGACTAAAACTTCAGTTTTGTCCTGGTTGAGCTGAAGAAAGTTTGCTGCCATCCATGACTTAATATCTAAAATACAGTTTAAAAGGTTGTTAATTGGTTCCATGCCATCAGGAGACACAGCGATATACAGTTGTGTGTTATCGGTATAATTATGTTAATTAACGCCGTGTCTCCTGATAACATCCCCCAGGGGCAGCATGTACAGATTAAAGAGTACTGGACCTAAAATTGAACCTTGGGGCTTACCACAATTTATTTTGTAGACTCTGGAAGAACATGTATCCATACTTACAAAAAAGTTCCTGTCTGTCAGAACAATTGTTAGTCTCCCACAATGTACTGTAATTTTTATTTCTTGCACTTTTTTTCTGTCTTATTCTATTTTATCTTGTTTCTTTTTATCTTTAATGTATTTTTTAGTTTGCTTTTAAATTCTTAGTATTCCTTTTGCAACTTTCTGTTATGCTTTAATGTTTTTATGTAAAGCACTTTAAATTGTCTTGTACATGAAATGTGTTATACAAATAAACTTGCCTTGCCTTGCCTTGGAGGTGGGAATGTGTAGAGATTTGAAACCACTCTCCAGAGTGGAGAGGTTTCATCAGCACCATTTTTTTGCAGCCATGTGCACGGAAATAAACAGTAATAGTACATTACAGCCCCAGTTTACAATAGAATTCAGCCAGTCCACCCACCAAGGAGCTTGTATTTCTCACAAAAATGACTACACTAAGCTTGATGTGTTTATAGTTAAGACTAGGTTAAACGAGCTCTTAACCGTATCTGTAAAGCACTTTTTTTTACATAATAGATGCAACTTTATAGAGAAAAATAATCATCAAATTTATAACCAAGGAGGGTTTACAGATTAAAATGCATCCCTAAAATGTCACTTACCTTTGCTGAATGATGACAAAAAAAATTGCTGTCGAGCAGCTGATGTTTTAAATCCAGTTTTTTCAGCTGCTCTGGCAACTGATATCACGTCACTATTTTTTCTTACTCGTATTTGTTTTATTAATGGAAATTAGGCAGTACAGTGGTTAGCACTGTTGCCTAACAGCTAGAAGGTTCCAGTTTCAAATCCCTCAGCTGGCAGGGGTGGGAGCCTTTCTGTGTGGAGTTTGCATGTTCTCCCTGTGCTGTGTGGGTTTACTCCGGGGGCTCAGGTTTCCTCCCACAATCCAAAGACATGCATGTTAGGATAATTGGTCATTATAAATTGAACCTATAGGCATCTACTGTATCTCCAATAGGCCCTTAAAATAGAGGGTTAGTATTAGTAAAGTTTTTTGAGACTATATGTACCTCTCTCAGCACAAATTTGTTGAAAAAAACAGCTTTGCCAGCCATCTAAAAACATTTGGATTTTATGAAAGATGAAAAGCTGTCTTTTTAAGGTCGTTGAAAAGGCATCTTCATATAGACGTCTCTATGGTCTAAATTTGGTGGAAAAATGAAGATGAAAAGCCACCTTTTTAAGGTTGTTGAAAAAAGAAGCATGGAGTAACCAACATCCTGATCCTTTTTGAGTTGTGTGTGGCAGGGCACCCGTACCAGCATCTCTGAGCACAAGGCAGAGTACAACCTGGACAGTTCATCAGTCCATCACAGCACCTGGTATTCCCAAGCAGTCTCCCATCCAAGGTAGATCCTGTCTAGCATCAACTCCCTTTGGATCTAATCTATAAAATCACTCTTCACCTTAAAGAAATTGTTCCACCCAAAAAGTCTGGCAAGAATTGTTTCCTTCATCTAAGAACCACAGTTGGAAAACACATTCCATGGTAAAAGGTATGATAAGGATCCCATTCCGTGCCAGGAACAGATTTAGTTTGCCAACATAAATAACTGAAACTTCCTCCCAACAAGGCAGTTTTATGCCTCAAGTACGGTTTGACATATCCCAGACCCCTTGAGTGCATTCTATAGTCACTAGGAATTATCCACAGCTCAACATTACCCCCTGGTGGACGACTCTGGAATATGATCGCTTTTGCCTCTACAAGCTGAACAGAGGTTAATGAATGAAATGACTTCCTTTAAAAAAAAAAAAAACATCTCAATTCTCAGATTATTTTTCAGGACACCCTGGAAAATCAAGTGGGACTCTGACATACCATTCTGGTTTGAAGTGTTTCATTAATCATTGATTTTAAATGTGCTGCATGTTTGAAGATGCTTAAATGAACCTTATTCTAATGCATGTTAATTATAGAAGGACAAGTTTATAAAAGTGCATGCTCACTGAAAGTTAGTCATGAATCACTGAAGTTTGCCTAGACTTTATACATAACTATGTAATTTGAATTTCACAGTTAATATGCCTTATGCACTTAACCTCTTGCACTCCGGTGTACCGCGGACGAGCACGTCTCTGCTTCCCAGAGTGCACGAGGGCGCACGAGAGCGCCCTCGTGCACTCTAGGATGCACGAGGGCGGTGCGTCCAAGCGCGCACTGAAAAAAAAAAAGTTCTTCCACTACAGACACAGCCGCGATCAGATCAGATATGATTGACCTCTCATTTGACTAATAAGAGCCTTGAATTGGGTTTCTGAAACCTTGAAGAACCAATGACTGAAAACCTAGCAAGAAGGACCCACCTACCAACATTGTGAATGCAGTGAGCCAATTGAAGCACAGAAGTTTGCAAGCTGTTTTGTGTAAGGCTGGGTGAAGAGAGACTGACTGCTGCAGCAGATGAAAAAAAAGGACCCGCAGGAAGAACCTGCTACAGACCCAGCAGCACGGAGACCACCCACAAGTGCGACCTGCACTTATTCCAGCAGAATAGACGTTTAGGATTCTCTTCCATGGTCATCATAGACCGACGGAGGCCGACGACGAAGGTCATAAATCATTCGCCAAAACCGCAATCATGGAAGCGCAAAACCGCAATAATGGAATTATGTTTTGACCGGGAACCACGAGCAGACCAGCGTTGCGTTCGTCTGACAATGAGGAAGAGAAGTTCGCCAGGACACTGCTGCTGTGAAGAGGTAAGTGTTATAAGCTAAATTATTCTTTATCCCTGAAAATTGTAATCAAAAATGACTTTTGACCGATCGGTAAATTAAAACTGTGCGGCGCACGAAGTCTGAAGTGCGTGCGCTGCGGTACACGGTTCGTGCACCGCGTCCAGACCGTGAACGCCCCCCCCCGCTACTCTTCTGTAGCAAGGGTGGGGGGAAGCCGCATGAGTCTATTCCGTCATGTAGCGATGGCCGATGTCCGTCTTCTGTAGCGAGTGGGGGGGGGGGGACAACCCCCGCCCCCCCCCCACACACACAGCTCTGTCACCTTTCATTAGAGCCCAAGATGAAGCTTCTATATTGAATCATTCAAAAGTTACAGACGCTTTTCCAAACTGTGCCATTTGGCACAATTTGGCACAGTTCAAAAACGCCTGGGAACTACCTGAGGAAAAAGCTGTGTAATATATTCACTTTTTGTGGTATTGTTACAAAATTTTGACCTCAGCTTGATAACACTTGGTTCTACATTTCTATTGCATTTTCCAGCCCGCATCTGAAGCTGTGTGTTATTTGCAAGCATTTGTATCAAAAAAAAACACCCAGGCCAAATTTATTTTCTTCAAGTTCAGTATGTTTAGATGACTGTAACTCAGTGGCAGGAGCACTTAGAGAGATTATGACTGTTTTGCCAAAAAATTCAAAGTGTTTTCTTTTAAATGAGACCAACCCCATGAAGATGCTGCAAAGGGTTGAAGAACAGCTTTCAATTTACTTTGGGCACGTTATTTTTTGGCGTTTTTAGGGAAATTGACCGGAGTGCAAGGGGTTAATGTGCCTTCTAAAACTTACTCAAGTCATCTGACTGCCTCGGCCAATCACCAGCCAATCTCTGTTGGACAATACCCCCTTTCATTCCATTGGTCGGTTACAGACAAAGGACTGTTTTCATACTGGACCAGAGTTCATTCAAACCTCCCGCGATGGGAGACAATTGGTTCCCTTTCATGTCAGTCAAGTTTTTCCACGGGAAACTTACTCAGTTTTAAGGGAGAGAGTTGTTCTGTGTGAAAGTTTTGTCTGTGTCCTACTTTTGCTCTTTCCTTTAAACGTGGGGAAAAATACTTTTTCTTCCTTTTTGAGTTCAAACTTTTCTTTTATATGGAGTGAAACTCTGTTTTCACAGATGTTTTTCTACTTTATTCTGATAAACTTTTTTCTATTAACTCACCGTGTTTTAAAGTGGACTGATCATTTTTCTCACACTTGAAGCTGTTCTCACCAACTGCCATGACACCTGCAGAACTTGGATTTTGTGGCTTGAATTTTTTTTTTTTTATTAATCTTGTCTCTCCAATCCTGTGACTTTGATCAGACTGTGAACTATATTCAGTTTATTTGGACCCAAAGAAGCCGCTAAAAAATTCTCATGTTGTCCGCATGGCATTTTATGCGGCCAGCAGCCTCATGATCGCTGCCAGATCTCAGCTTCTGACTGCTTGTCCCTGGGAAGAAATATCTGCTGGCAGATGGCAGATATTCTCTGGTATAATCTTCAAATAAAGCTTCAGCTCCTGGATCCATCTAGAAGGCAACGCATCAAGATCACGTGAGCAAGATTCCTTTGTTTCATCTGCTGAATAATGCGATGTCCATCGCCTTAAATATGCCATAATTTGTCTCTGTTATGACCCGAGTGCTGGTTCTGATTGCGCACGGGCTAAGTTATTCTTGCTGCCGGCTTTGACAGCTGCGGGCTGTATTCTGGCCTCACCGGGCTCTTATTGTGAAAGTGGGGTTTCTGCCTGTCAACGGCTGGTCAGCTGATTGTCATTACCGTCGTTAGTGCTTCGCCCTTTTAAGCCCGGCACTGACGACGGTAAGACGCAGGAATATTAGTCGACTTTGGTCAACGTTACGTCTGAGTGGCTTCATCCTGCCAAGCCCTGGGTCTGCGCCTCGTCATACCGGTGAGTGCCGCAGACCTTCATGTCAGGTCTGTCATCTTAGTTATGTCACAGTTAGCTCGTAGCGGCTAGGTTAGCCCTACGAGCCCAAGCCTCAGTCATGTGTTTGTTTGCCCTTATGGGTTCATAGTTGTGTTTTGTCACGTCTGTAATAAATAACATCTCAGCCAAACTCTCTGGTGAACTCTGTGGTGTCTCTTGGTGATCCGCGAGGATCACCACATGACTATACTCCTGCCAGGTCGCCCAAACGGGGGCGCCGCATTGAGACGCCGTTTCACCGGAAGTTTGTGCCTTTATTGGACTGTTGTTTCTTCTCGTTTGGGTGTCAAGGTCTGGAGAATGCCGTCTTCCAGGGGCCGCGGTCGACGTCTGGACTAGGAGCTAGCGAGCGCGTTGGAATACGCCGATGGGGCGCTCCTCGCCGCTACGTTTGACGACACCTCCAGTTGGCATCTGGGCGTTGCTGAGGAGTATCTGGACAGCCTTCCCCTCGACTACGACGATCATCCGGAGGTGATATCGAGGAGGGAGGAACTCGCCGCTCAGTGCGAGGTTCTTCGTGGGCTGGAGGAGGAAGAGAGCGGGAAGCAGAGGAGGAGGCATCCTCGCTCCCCGCGTCCCGTTCCCGTCCCGGAGCAGGTCCAGGAGTACGCGCCATCTGGGGGCCGACGAGGACGTCGGCGTAACGGCGCGGGCAACCCTCAACGGAATCCCCGGCTGGACTCGCTGCCGGCGTATCCCGTCAGCGAATCTTCGAGAGCGGCCCCACCTCATTTTCCTAGGGGGCCCTCTGTTGCCATCCAGCGGGGAGAAGGAGGAACGACGTCCTCCACAGCAGGAACCATCTCTGCCCCAGGAGCAAGGCAAGTGATCGTTTGTTTGTCACATCTTAATAATGATCTGCCTTGTCTGACTTCTGGAGGCAGAGTTCGGGGTTCGCAGCCCCCCGAGCTCCCTCCACCTGCTGTGGATGAAATTATTAAACCTACTGCCTCTGTGTTCTCCCCCGTTGAACGGTCCGCGACGTCAGGCCAGCGTCGCCGGACGAAGAGGGCCCCTGCAGTGCTGGATAGCCTGCATCCGGCCCTGCAGTCAAGTCTTGGATGGAGGAGAGGAGCGGACTGCGGCCCGGAGCCTGAGCCGACGAAGAAGCATCCCCGGGTCTCCTCGCCGGAGCGGTCCGAGCCAGTGGGTCAAGGGTTCCCTGCCTCCACGCCATACAGGTCATCGGCGTGGACGACAGCGTGGGAGGAACCTGAGGCTGCTGATGACATCGTGCCAGCTGCGGAGCCCGACGCAGCTGAGTCCGAGTCAGCTGACGAGAGTCGCCCTGAACCCGGATCGTCGGAGTCCTGGGTGGCAACGGAACCCGAGTGCAGGCAAGTGCTCCCTCTTATGTCTCTGTCCTCTTTTGTTGAGCATTTTTGCCTGCCTCTCGGGAAGACGAGTGAGGAGCAACCGTCTGCTGCGCCCGAGCTCGTCTCACTGGGTTCCATTGCTACCGCTGATGCTGATCCTGGTTTTCCTGTCCCCGAGCTTTGTTTTAGTGTCGCCGGCGGGGAACGGGTCGGAGTCACCGAGGTGGAGGTCCCAGGTTCGGGGGTGGAGTTCGTCAGCGGAGCTGCACCGGAGGCCCAATCGGGTCCCACCGCAGGGGCGGTTTCGGCCCAATCGGGGTCCGACGTGGGTTCGTCGGAGGCCCAATCGGGGTCCACCGCGGGTGCGGATCTGGCCCAGTCGGGTCCCAACGTGGGTGCAGCTGGGACCCAATCTGGGTCCAGCGGTGATGCAGCGCGAGCGTGGTCCATTGGTGGAGGAGGAGCTGCAGACCCTTCTTCGCGGAGCGGATTCTTGGCTCGTCCTGCTCATCAATCCCCTCAGAATCACCGCCCCTTTTCATCATCGCCGGGGGCCATGGGGGTCCCTGTTCGCTCGCCCCGGTTCTCCCGAGTTTTGTTCTCGTCAGGGAGGCCGCTGCGGGTTGTTGATGCCCTGGACTGGTGGCTGAGGGACACGGGTCGGCCGCCGGAGGGACTGTTTCGCCGGTTCGGTGCCTCGGTTCAGCCACCCGACCTGTTATGTGTGCTATGGGGCTACCTAGTTCGACCCCGGAAAAGCGGACGTGCGGGACTTTGGACTCTGGTGAGCCGCCTGGTCCGTCTCCGTTGATCATCGGTCGACATAAACTGTCGGGGGGTTGTAGTGGTCCCTGGGTGTGTCTCAGTATTTGTGCTTTTTTTTTTGTCCTGGTTATTTTGTATCTAGTGTTCATGCCTTTGTTTTGAAAGCCACAGTCAAGTCAGAACTCAGAACTCAGAAAAGATTTATTGCCAAGTATATTCACAGTAAACAACTGATAAACATACGAGGGATTTGACTTGACACTGAGAACGACATAGTTGACATTTTCAGTGACGCGGCAGCGTCAGTGACGCGCCTGTCAGCAGACGGGGAACAGGAAGCAATGGGGGAGGAAAGGATAACACAATAGGAGAGAGAAAAAAAGCATTGTTTGTCAGAATACAGGTCATAAATGATCAATATTATGATTACAAGAAAAAAAGCTCTCAATGCACAAGTAGCAGACAATAGAATCTATACAAGGACACAAAGAGAGCAGTGAATGAATAATCTTCACATCAGTATAGTGAGTCAGTGTGAGTGAAGGTGTTGAGTGAGGGTGTTTATATCAGTTAAGAACAACAAAGTCTCTTTCAGCAGCAGATGCTATGTCTACCGTCTGGCAAAGGCGTGTGTCCTTGGCACAGCAGATGGTATAGTTTGCCAGACAGCTGGCTGTCCTTGAGAGTCAAATGCTGCTCGCATGTTTTGAAAACAAAAAACTGCAGATAATCTGGAGGACTGTGGCTGTGAGGGCAGGTCGAATGAGTCGAATAGTACTGACTTCAGAGAAAAGAAACTTTATATTCTCTTACAGATTCAGTACTTAAATCCTTCATGGCTGGACATTGAAATTATCATGGAGGGCTCTCAGCGTGATCATGATGTAATCCATTTTCCTAGACAGTTCTCCATTAGCCGCTGTCAGAGTCCTGCCCAATTGGTCAATTTGATGGTTAAGCCTCGCCGGGTCAGCATTTTGATAGGCTCCGTCCATCTTCTTCAATTTACGGTACACCAGAACAATCCCAGATCCAATCAGTAGAATTCCGATGACCATTGCTACGAAGAGGTATAAATCTTCAACATCTTCGATAGAGAGATCACACAGGCACAAGAGTTTCCAATTACTTGTGTCCTTCAAATAGCCCGCGGCCGCAGTGCCTGCGGGGCAAACCGGCTCCCCCGGGCCACTTTTCCTCGTTGAAAAAACAGTGTCAATTGCGTTCAAAGCCCAGCTTATTAAATCCATAATTTCGTTTGATAATCAGCAGTAGAGACACGCAGACAAACAATAGCAAGCTGGGATCCAGTCAGTCAGTTAGGGGAGGAGAGAGATAAGAAGCTGGAGCTGGAAGAAAAAGCGTCTGCTCTCTTCGGAGGGCGGAAGTGAAGTGACATGTTATGTCAGTGACATGTTATGTCAAAGCAATTTTAGATTGTCTCTTGTGTTTTTGAAAGCCACAGTCTAGCCATAGTAAAGTTATGTTAAGCAATTTTAGATTGCTTCATGTGTGTTTGCAGTAGCCCTGCTGGCTTATGTATAGTCTGGGTAGAGCGTGTGGTGCTCTGGTTTTTTTTTTTTTTAATTTCATGCATAGTCTGGTATGAGCGGGTAATGCTCTGTTTCTGTCTTGTATAGTTTGATATGAGCGAGTAGTGCTGTTTTTTTTTGTTGTTGTTTCATGTAGTCTGGTATGAGCAGGTAATGCTCTGTTTTTTTGTTTTTTCATGTTAAGTCTGGTATGAGCTGGTAATGTGTTCTTGTATCTAGTTTATCTGAACCTGTAGTTCTGGTTTTTGTTTTCCTTTGTACATTTTTTCTTGTTAGTCTTGTCATTGTCTTGTATGGTTTTTTTTGTCTTGTCATTGTCTTGTATGGTTTTTTTGTCTTGTATGGTTTTTTGTCTTGTTCATGGGTTGGTTTCTCTCCGTCCGCACCTGTCCCCCAACCTCCCACCCTGGGGGGGGGGGGGCAGGATGGTTCCTTGGGGCGTTCGGAGTCTGCCCGTGGAGGGAGGGTACTGTTATTACCCGAGCGCCGGTTCTGATCGCGCTCGGGCGAAGTTATTCTCGCTGCCGGCTTTGACAGCTGCGGGCTGTATTCTGGCCTCACCGGGCTCTTATTGTGAAAGTGCTCGGTGGGGCTTCCGCCTGTCAACGGCCGGTCAGCTGATTGTCATTACCGTCGTTAGTGCTTCGCCCTTTTAAGCCCGGCACTGACGACGGTAAGACGCAGGAATATTAGTCGACTTTGGTCAACGTTACGTCTGAGTGGCTTCATCCTGCCAAGCCCTGGATCTGCGCCTCGTCATACCTGTGAGTGCCGCAGACCTTCATGTCAGGTCTGTCATCTTAGTTATGTCACAGTTAGCTCATAGTAGCTGGGTTAGCCCTACAAGCCCAAGCCTCAGTCATGTGTTTGTTTGCCCTTATGGGTTCATAGTTGTGTTTTGTCACGTCTGTAATAAATAACATCTCAGCCAAACTCTCTGGTGAACTCTGTGGTGTCTCTTGGTGATCCGCGAGGATCACCACATGACAGTCTCAGGTTTAAAACTAGTTCATAACTGATCAGAGCTAAAAATTAAAGAGAAATAATATTCCTCTTTTCATTAAATTCTGTTTTTACTTTCTTATAGTAACTCAGAATTTCTTTTCCATATAATTAGCTTTTATAATTTTCTTCATAAAATTTGCATCCAATTTTCTTCATATTTTTGTTACAGTTATTTCAGTCTCCATTTTCATCACAGTTACAAATTCATACTAAGGTTTCCTTGGTTCCACAAATGTGATTACTCTCTGTTGCTCAATAATCAGTTACAAGTTGAATGTGATGCTTGATACTTGGTCATTTCACTTTACAAACAAATCCTTTGAATGTAATGTCATTTAATCTGAGTCTGATCATTAAAACTGTAAATGGTACATGGAAGTTTCTGTTAATTTCTTTTCCTGTGTTTGTTTCTGAAGTCACCCAGTAAAATTCTCGAATAATTGAGACTGATTGATTGAAGGTATAAAGATTAGTTATTAATAAATTGTCCAAGTTTGTGGACTGGTGCCGCAAAAACAAGTTTTTACGGTGTGTGTGTGTGGACTCAGAGTAAACCTCCGTTTCCACATACACCTCTAGGTATAAATTAAATAATCTTTGTACCTTATAATTAGATGTTGCTACACCTGCTTAGCTTTCAAGATTAGACAAGACCAGGGTGTCTGGGGACACCTAGAGCCTGAGGTACAAACATCAATAAAAAGACGCAACATAGAGGGAAATTTGTAGAACGTGCTTGTATTCAAACAGTGATTTTTAAGTGTACAGCACCACAGCACTTGTTTCAAATTGTTCCAGATATTATGTAACAAGCATTGTGCCAAATGTCAAACTTAAAAAAAAGCTGTTAAAAGTATACATTTTTATAAAGCACTTTTAACAAAGACTCCCAGTGGTTGTAAAAGTCTATTTGACTTTTGAGAGACAGACTCCCACCCTCACTACCATCAGCAAATGCCAAAAACTATTTTGAGGATAAATTTGGGCCAAATCCTGTGGACTAAACAGTACAATTATTGGACTGTTTTTTGCCCAATTTTCAACAACATTTTTTTTCTGTTTAAATATGGTCTGTGGTAGATGGACTAACACAGACCAATTTTCAATGTCCTTTTGTGGGCTAATGGTACATGCCCACTGGTTCCGTCATTTTGCCTCTTCCCATTTGTTGTGTATTGGAAATGCAGTGGAAAGCATTTAGGTGTGGAGTGGAAGAAAACCGTATTGTGGTGTGCTGAGACACCCGTGGGTTTCTCTACAGCTCATTTGCATAAACATTACCATCGGTCATGATTTTTTTCTGTATGGCCATGAACTGGAGGCAGCGCTCTCATCCTGAACCAGTGGATTTTGATGTCAAATAACAGCGGATTCACTAACTGAACCTACTATTTCTCACACAAAATGATGTTAGAAACACTTTTTCACTGGTTTATTTTAAAGATATGGAGACCAAGGATGCCATATTGTCCGGTAGCAGTGGAGAGATGAAGACCACCCACAGCCGGACCCGTTGACCAGTCCAGTGAACCAGCCAGGTGGAGGAGAAGATGGGGGGGGGGGGAAGAGATCTGTACATTACCTGTTGTTGTGAAGACATGAAGGACAAATTAATTACCGCTGTTTCAGGCAACCCGATACTATATGACCAGTCCTTGCCATCATATAGAAACAACATACAAAGGAACGAGGCATGGAAAGCAATGGAACATGGGCTCCTCCAGCTGAAGCTCACGAGCCAGGCGGTCAAATTCGACATGCATTGTGCAGGTCTGTAGGATTGGGTGAACCAAAAACTGGCGGCGATGACTACAAAGTGTCATATTTAGGCCCCTTCGGGGCAGAGAGGACAAACCCAGGCAGTGAATAGTGTTGTGCATTTATTAAACAGAAAAAAACACAAAGTTCAAAAATAGTGCAGTATATACAAAAAATGCAAAACAAGAAAGACTTACAGACAGGAGCACTCCTGAGCCAGCTTGACTTAGGAGGAGACGAGGAGCTGATCAGAGTAATGATCAGGGTCAGGGTAGTTCTGAGAGTAACCAGGATGACATTCGATCTCGCAGCACTGAACAGTGGAAAGGCAGTGCATAAATACACACAGGTAAATGAGCTGCAGGTGTGAATCACTGAGCGAGCAGGAGCCTAATTAACCAACTGCCCACAGCTGAGCTGAGAGTGTAGGCTGTGAGCAGTGGGAGGGAGTGTCTGGAAAAGGGGAGGCACAAGTGAAAACAGTTCCCAAGTTTATACAGAAAACTAACAAAATAAAGCTAATCAGACATACAATACTAAAAATAAAGTGAGGGTCTGATGTGTAGCATCATCTTGCTTTGACTCATTAATAAAATAGACTTTGCATCTTAAAGACATTGTTTCACCCAGGAAAAGGCCAGTCAAGAACTGCTTTTTCATCTCAGGACCACTGTGGAGAACACATTCCTTTGTAAAGAGGTACAAGAGATAAGGATTCCATCTCTGCCAGGAACGAATTAACTCACATCATAAATAAACTGGGAACTTCACCAACTAAGACAGGTTTATCTTGAACAGGCATCTCATAAACTTTAAAGACATTTCCTAAGGCCCTAGGATTAGCCACAGCTCGACACTACCCTTGTGGACGTCACTGGGATAGACATTCACTGTTGACTTTACATGCTGAACCAAGTTTTGAACTGAAATTAATTCTTTCTTCAAGTTTCATTTCTCAGGACAATTGTAAAGACACTATTTGTTGAAGATGACTGCCTCTGTGGGACTCTGATATTATGTGGACAATCAATAATGGGTTTGAAAGAATATATTAATCCTTGATTTTAAATATGTGCATGTTAAAAATCTTTAAATGAATGTTTATTCTTGCATGTTAATTTAAAAGCACTAGTTATAAAGTTGCATGAATCACTGAAGTAGGTTAGATTTTATACATAAGTATATCAATGAATCTTCAGTATTGAAATGTGTCACTCTGGAGGAAAGTTTCTTCAAGTCATGTGACTGGTATCTGCCAGTCTCTGCTTAGCAACAAGTCTTTCAATATTATTGGGTTTTACAGACAAAAGATTGTTTGTTCATTGGACTAAAGTACATAAAACCCACCTACGAAGGAAGACTATTGGCTTGGGCTTATGTCAATCACCCTAACGGTGCAAAACTTGTTTGCAGTTATAAAGAGGGAGACGCCCTCCTGCAGAGCACTTCAGCACTACACTTAAGAACAAGTCACAGAGTTCAGTTTTCGCCATTGTGTTGTGTAATGTCTGTGTATTTTAATGTTTTGTCTTTAAACGTCTAGAAATTAATTCTTTCCTTCCTGAGCTCAAATCTTGATTTGGAGTTAAAAACTCCCATTCTTAGGCGTTTCTGTTTTTCTAACTTTTTATACTGTTAAACTTTCTTTAAATCCACCGTGTGTTTTTTTAACCCATAAGAACCCAGACCCCTTTCTCCTTTAAGGAAAATCATGGGGGTCTTGGTTCTTATGGGTTAAGGACTGACCATCTCCATACTGGAAGCTATTTTCAACTCCACGATGTCAGAGTAACTTAGATTTTTGTGGCTTGAGTTTTTTTTTTTTTTATCTTGTCTCTTTGAATTTTGGTAGTCAGATCAGATCTGAATCATTTCTGAATTTATTTGGACTCTGAAAAAACCCACTGGCCCACAGAGAAGAGGAAACACTATTGCCATTTTTGCTGGACCTCAGCCCAACTGTGATTGATACAGTCAAAATCTCATCTTGTGACTGTAGACTTTGGAAGCTGCTGTACCTTGTCCGAATATCTGCTGACAAGATATTCTGGTTTTGTGCCATCTGCAATTAAATCTTCAGGAGAAGCCGCCGAAAGAACTTCAACCCAGATTCACATGAGCCCTCTCCATTACCATCTGCTGAATGAATGTATAAGATTTGGAAATAATTCAATATCTGATCAGATACAAAATTAAAAGAAAAATATATTTTTTCTTATTAAAATTCCGTTTTTACTTTCTTAAGAGTAATTCAAAATTTTTCATATAATTAGTTAATTTTCCCCATAAATTTGCATCCAGTATTATTCATAATTTTTATTTCAGCTCTTCCAAATTCATGCTAAAATCTATGTTTTTATAGACGTGCTCACATTGTTACTTTATCCTCAGTTACAAAGTTAATGTGATAGTTAATGTTGATCATTTCTCCTGCTTACAAATCATTTCAATGTCCTTTAATCATCACTTCATTTAAATAAATCTGTAAAATGAGAGAAGTTGTTGGGAATTTATTCCATTCTGAGTCTGGTTTTGAAGCCCCAGTATCAAATTCACTAATATTTTGAGACTGATTATTAATTAAGTTATCGAGTGATTAAACTGGTACAAAGTGAAATTAATTAATAAATCGTTCACCAAGAAAGAGGTGAGCTGGTGCCCCCAAATGAGTGTTTACTATCAACTTTTCTCTGTGTGTGGACCTGGAGTAAATCTCAGGTCCCGATACACTAATACAAATTAAATAATCTTTATACCTCATAATTATAAATCAAATATCACTACACATGACACAAAGTCACCTTTTGTAGTGCAAATATACCAGCACTATTAAAAACAATCTGCTCATTGTTAACTTTTTGAGTGTGAGATTTTGCGTGCCCCTAGTGGCAAAGCATGGCGCTGTGCCTGTCATCCCACTCTGACATGATCAGCTCCATTGAGCATTTGTACTGATTTGTACTGATCTGCCAGTTTCAGAAGGTGGCAGACATCCGTTGGAGGACTCAATGGATGACACGTAATACACCAAAGAAGAAGAACTCCTCATTTCCTTTTCCTGTTTTTAGCATTTTAGCAAAGACAGCTAATATGGCTGCCGTACGTCATCGTGCACTGTCACTTAGTCGGCTTTGTACGTGGTAAATAGCCGCAGGATACAAGCGGAATTTATGTGGGATAATGATAAGACTTTGTAGATGTGGTAGAGAGCGTAAATGACTGACAGAGCACAAAATAATGACCACGATGAGTGAAAACACAGCAACCACGGCAGCGATACAAGCAAAATTTATGTGGGATAATAATAAGACTTTGTAGATGTGGTAGACAGCGTAAATGACTGACAGAGTGCAAAATAATGACCATGATGAGTGAAAACACAGCAACCACGGCAGCGAGTGAGTCCCCTTTGCCGCCGGTAAGTGAGGAATTTCTGTGTTGTTTTTTTTAATATTGTACTGATTTCTTGTTCATATACTTTGAAGATAAGATGATGAGGTACCTCTGTACAAAAAACGGTGTCAAAAGACTGAACCATTCTTTGTGTAAATACGTCCAAAGTCCAGTTTTGACTGAGTTGTGGAATTTAAAGTGGTGCCGCGACATTCTGCAAATTAGATGCGTAAATTTATTCCTATCTGAAACTTTGGATCATATTTTACATCTTTCTAATTGACAGTAAGCCATTATCTCTTACCACTTTCAAGCTATGGCCTTGGAAATCTGAACTGTTTTATTGACAAAAAATATTTAATATTTACCACTCTTGACCACTAGGGGTTATGTTGTAATTCGGCGACAGACACGCTCAAAGAGTTAACCCCTTGCACTCTGGTCAATTTCCCTAAAAATGCCTAAAAATAACATACCCAAAGTAAATCAAAAGCTTTTCTTTAACCCTTTGCAGCATCTTCATGGGGTTGGTCTCATTTAAAAGAAAACACTTTGAATTTTTTGGCAAAACAGTCATAATCTCTCTAAGTGCTCCTGCCACTGAGTAACAGTCATCTAAATATACTGAACTTGAAGAAAATAAATTTCGCCTGGGTGTTTTTTTGGACACAAATGCTTGCAAATAACACACAGCTGTCAGATCTGGGCTGGAAAATGCAACAGAAATGTAGAACCAAGTGTTATCCAGCTGAGGTCAAAATTTTGTAACAATACCACAAAAAATGAATATATTGCACAGCTTTTTACTCGGGTTGTTCCCAGGCGTTTTTGAACTGTGCCAAATTGTGCCAAATGGCACAGTTTGGAAAAACGTCTGTAACTTTTGAATGATTCAATATAGAAGCTTGATCTTGGGCTCTAATGAAAGGTGAAGGGCAGTGTGTGTGTGTGTGGGGGGGGTTGTTTATTCATTCATTCATGAATGAATGAACAAACAAGCCCCCACACACAAAGAAGCATGCCATGTAAAAAATGTGTGGCTTTTTTTTTTTTACAAGAAAAAATAACCTACAGTGCACTAAAAATGATACTAAAATATCTGTAATGTAGAAGATAACACCCCCCCCCCCCCCGGCTACAGAGGACGGACATCGCCCATCGCTACATGACGGACCGCGGGGACGGTGCGCCGCGGTCTACTACACACAGTTGTACTAAAATATCTGCAATAATATCTGCAATCTGCTACAGAAGAGTAGCGCGGGGGGGGGCGTTCACGGTCCGGACACGGCGCACAGACTGGACACGGTCTGTGCGCCGTCCGGACCAGACCGGAGCGGTCCGGGTCCGTCATGTTGCGATGACGCACAGTTGTAATTTACCTATCGGCCAAAAGTCATTTTGATTACAATTTTCAGGGATAAAGAATAATTTAGCTTATAACACTTACCTGTCCACAACAGCAGTGTTGCTGGTGAACTTCTCTTCCTCATTGTCAGACGAACATGAAGCTGGTCCGCTTGTTACGGACTCGTGGTTCTGGTCACGCGATCCGGTCAAACCATGATTCCATTATTGCGGTTTTGCGCTTCCATGATTGTGGCTTTGGCGAACGATTTTTCAAAACAAATAAGAACAGTAGTAAGAAAAAAAAACCTGGCAAATGCGTGTGTGTCACCCAGCGGCTTACACAAAACAGATTTTATGCACGGGACGTACGCTTTCAATTGTCGAAGTTCTCTGCTTCAATTGGCTCGCTGTATTCGCAGCCGTTGGTAGGCGGGTCCTTCTTGCTAGGTTTTCAGTCATTGGTTCTTCAAGGTTTCAGAAACCCAATTCAAAGCTCTTATTAGTCGAATGAGAGGTCAATCAAATCTAAACCAATCAAAGCACTCCTTTGGCTTTCTGTTTGCGGCTGTGTCTGCAGCTTTTTTTTTTTAGTGCGCCCTAGGACGCAGAGACGTGACCGCCCGCGGTATCCCGGAGTGCAAGAGGTTAATGACTATTCCAGAATTTCCTCCCGATTGCTCGACTCCGCCTAGCCGAGAGCTATGCTACACACCCCTTTTCTGTGCCTCACACGTTATGATATCCGGATTCCTTTCTGAAAAATCCTGACCAGTGGACACATAGCATTAGACCGCTGGACCTGATTTAGCCCAAAATATGACATCTAAATTGCAGCTTGTGCTGGGAAGGGAAAGGTGGGACCAACATGGAAACCCTTTATTATTGCTCTGAGTGTCGCTATCCCCTTGCTGTTGCAGTACTGTAATTTTTCCACTCTGGGACTAATAAAGGTTTATCTTATCTTATCTTGTGACCCATGTGGCAGCCCAGTGAACTTTTTGTGGGGCCCACATGGGCATGCTGCCTGGGTATTTGTGCATTTGCATCTTGCTTCCACATCTGATACATGTACTAGTATGTGTATTTATGTGATCACCGCATTGTTCCGTCTGCATCCACATCTATTACCAGGTGGAAAAACATATTCTCCAGTATCCACACAGTAAATTGAGTATCCGTAAATTGAATGTCAATGTCTTTGTAAAGTTTCTAGCCACATTTAATATAGTAGCAGTGTCTGTCAGATGGAAGACAGCTCAAATGTTATGAATAATAAAGAAAATATTGGCTGTGAAACATATTTCCATGTTATATGTCCCTGCTCTCAAAACTACTTCTGTGATGAATAATTAAAAGCAGCACATCAAATAAAACACACCAGACTTTGCTTTAACTCTGGTAAGTATAAGACTAAGAAATTAAAAAAAATCTTTTCTATGGCCAGTTTGTGTTATGTTTACTACTGTCCATGCTGGTGGAATTGGGCTTTAAGTACTTTATATTTAGAAGTGCATGATAAAATAAAGTCTGTCTGTGTATTTGCAATTGCTCTGATCTTATTTTTTGCTTTTAAAATTGCCTACATCGATGGCTTTATTAATTATAGACTCATGAGCATTCATCATAAGAATTCACTGTTTCTAGTGAAGTTGTTCCAGAAGATGTATCATTGCTCCTCGACTCTCCTTTTTCACCCTCTCTCCTCCCTCTCTGACTCATTAAATGCTCAGTACTGCACATCATTTTCACCTGTTGCATGTTAAGGTTTGCACTGCATAGTGGTTTCAGAACAGCTGTCTGGAGTTTTCAGCAATTATGGAAATTGTGATAATAATGAGCACATCCTATTTTGTAAGAAATAAAAGAAAACATTGAAATAGTTAAACTGTTATGAATGCCCCATTCAGGGCATAAATGAGGCACCAAACGCCAGCAGTGAGTTTGCTTATTTATTAATGAAAAAAGGAAACAAAAGAACATGCCAGGGGCAAAACACAATAACTATACATATGACCTCGGAGGGTGAATAACTGAACAAACAAAGAATCAAAACGGTCACTTACATATACTTAGTGAGGGCGAAACGTAACGCTGAACAAAGAACTGGAACCAGGGTTGGGGATTCCAGTCTGGTAGAGTGAGGTCGCAGCAAGGAGTAAGCCTTGACAGCGACCTTAAATAGTAACATCGAAAACTCGTGATTCAAGAGGTGCATTGGAATGCATGTTGTTTGGCTTATATATCTATCTACCTAATATGGGGCTTAGAGTTAATCTGTAACTTATTTTTTTTTGCACTGTTACTTCATAGCCATTTCTTTGACTTTCTTTTACATATTTGCTTTTTCTGTTCATCTTAATAGCACAGTAACTTTACCAACTCTGACTGTTTCTTCCATTTTTTCCCCTGAATAATCCTGTATTGGAAAATGATTTAAGCAAAAACTACTGTGTATTTTCCATTCTTGATTACTCCCACTCTCTCAGGGCTTGCTCTAATCTGTTCTTTTCAACTATTGCTCCAAAGCAATCATTTTTTTTTTTACCCACTCTCCTTTAAATTGGCTCATTTCATTCCTACTGTACATTTTAAACATTGCATTGCCTGAGCCCTTCTTACTAACTAGACTGTTTCTCACTCGTGTTTTAACTCAAGATGCCTTTAAGGGGGAGAGTATTGATCATTACCCCTAACCATGCAACAAGAAATGGGAATAAAAATAAAAACTGTTACTGACTTACTGGGATAGTTGAAATAATTTTCTTAGATTGTGAGTGCTTTGCTTTCCATAAGCCAAAACAATGCATGCTGACAGTGTAATATTAATGGTTTGGGGTAGGTTTGGTCCCTTGGGTTACCAAAAAACACGTTCACCTCTGGGACACAGAACCCATCTCCTTCCTGAGTAGTATGATGGCTGGACATTCCCATGGTGTTTTTTACTTGTGCATAATTGTTTGAACAGATGAACATGGAACCTTCAGGCATCTGGAAATTGTATCCAAGATGAACCAGACTTGTGGAGGTCCACAGTTCTCTTCCTGATATCTTGTCTGATTTCTTTTGATTTTAAGATGTAAGATATGATAAACCTTTATTAGTCCCACAATGAGGAAATTCCAGGATTGCAGCAGCACAGGTATAGCGGTACTCAGAGCAATAATTAATAAGATAAGATAATAAGAACAAATGAATATACACATGTACACAGATATATACACAGTGCAGGAGCATTGCAGCTAGATGGTATAGACAGCATTACGGTCTGTTAAGTTACCCCTAAGAATATGAATATGTACCCATACAGTATATTTCGTATTTGAATCAGCGTGTTGTCACCCTCAGTAATGATTGATATTGTCCTAGTTTTATAATGGAGGGGACCATCTATTGTGCAAAGTTGTTGTGTTTTGTACATTCAATACGACCTCTACGAGCAGCCCTGGTTAGGTTATAAAGCCTAACAGCCGTAGGTAGGAAGGACCTGCAGAACCTCTCTGTTGTGCACCTAGGATGGTGCAGCCTACTGCTAAATGAACTCCTCAGTGCGTTCAAACGTGTCCTGCATGGGGTGGGACTCAGACTCCAGCAGAGATGACAGCTTAGTCACCATCCTTCTCTCTCCTATTCCCTCTATTGGGTCGAGGCGTCACCCCAGAACAGAGCTAGCTTTTTTTGATCAGTCTTTTCAGTCTCTTCCTGTCGGCTGCCGTGATGCCGTTGCCCCAGCAGACCACTCCAAATGTGATGGCTAATGCCACCATCGAATCGTAGAAGGTCTTCAGCAGCGCCCCTTGCACTCCAAAAGACCTGAGCCTCCTCAGGAGGAACAGCCTGTGCTGCCCTTTCTTGTAGAGCATGTTGGTATTGTGTGACCAGTCCAGTTTATTGTTCAGGTGAACACCCAGGTACTTGTAAGATGTCACTATCTCAGTGTCTGTTCCCTGGATGTTTACTGGTGCTGTGGGGGGTTGTCCTCGCCTGCGGCAGTCCACCACCAGTTCCTTAATTTTCCTCACATTGGTCTGGAGGCAGTTCTGTTGGCACCAGTTCACGAAGTCCTGAATAAGTCTTCTGTACTCCTCATCATCTCCATCAGAGATGAGGCCAACGATCACAAAGGCGTCAGAGAACTTCTGTAGGTGGCAGTAGGGTGAGTTGTGTGAAAAGTCCGCAGTATAGAGGGTGAACAGGAAGGGAGCCAGAACTGTTCCCTGGGGGGGGGGGCGCACTGCAGATGGTGGTATCAGACACACAGTCCTGGGTTCTCACACACTGTGGTGGGTTTGTGAGGTAGTCCAGGATCCACAATGACAGGTGCTGGTCCACCCCTGCACACAGCAGCTTGTTCTTCAGGATCACTGGTTGGATGGTGTTGAAAGCATTGGAGAAATCAAAGAACATGATCCTCACCGTGCTCCCAGCCTTCTCCAGGTGGAACAGGAAACAGTGTAGGAGGAAGATCACTGTATCCTCCACCCCAATGCCATGCTGGTAGGCAAACTGAAGTGGATCCATCGCTGGTCCCACCAGGGGGCGGATGTGGGCAAGGAACAGTCTCTCCAGGGTCTTCATCAGGTGTGATGTGAGGGCCACTGGTCTGTAGCTGTTCAGATCCTTGGGGTGAGGGGTCTTTGGTATGGGTACCACACAGGATGTTTTCCACAGCTGTGGTACTCTCTCCAGCTTCAGGCTCAGGTTGAAGATGTGCTCCACGATCCCACACAGCTGGTCTGCACAGGACTTGAGGATTTTTGAGCTGATGCCGTCCGGACCCGAGGCCTTTCTCGCCTTGATTTTCCCCAGCTCCGCTCTCACCTGGGTCTTAGTGAGGGTCAGGTTGGGGCAGGGGGGCTGTGTGCTGGAAATGGGGGGTGTTGGGGGGAGGCCGTGGACAGCGGGATTAGATGAAGGTGGAGGCAGCAGTGGTTGGTGGGCAGGCGGAGAAGAGGGCAGTTAGTCGGGCTGCACGGTGGCGCAGTGGTTAGCACTATGGCAGCACAGTTTACCCTTGGCCGGAGGATTGCGGGGATCGTGAGATCGTGGGTTCGATCCCTGCCCCCGACCAACAGTGATCTGTGTGGAGTTTGCGTGTTCTCCCCGTGTTGCGTGGGTTTACTCCGGGATTTCTCCGGTTTCCTCCCACATACCAAAAACATGCAGGTTAGGGATACGGGGCGCTTGCGCATGCAGCGACCGGCAGCTGGTGGCTTGTCACCAGACTGCAAAACAAATCTACCTACGGGTACAAAATAAGTAATAAAAAATAGTCAAACCTGTTAACAAACAGTTTCAGGTTGTTCACCCACTCCCTGCCCCCCTGTGGCCTGGGAGGAGACATTCTGGTGCCCAGAGATGGTTTTGAGGCTTCTCCAGACCCCGCTGATGTCACTCTGTTTCAGCTTGTCTTCCATCTTCTTCCTGTAGCTGTCGTTCGTCTCTCAGATCTTCCTCCTTAGCTCCCTCTGTACGGACTTCAGCTCCTCTTTGTTTCCCGACCTGAAGATCCTTTTCTTCTCCTTCAACAGTGACTTTATCTCAGGGTTGATCCAGGGTTTGTTGTTTGAGAAACACCATATGGTCTGGGTGGGTATGGTGTTGTCCACACAGAAGTTGATGTAGTCTGTGATGGTGTGTGTGAGGCTGTCGATGTCCTCACCATGTGGATCGCAGAGCTGCTCCCATACAATACAACAGTCCTTCAGAGCATCCATCACCTCCTCAGACCATATTTTCACTGTGCAGGTAACAGGAGGTTGTCTGTGTACCAGGGGTTTGTACACAGGCAGGAGGTGAACCAAGTTGTGATCCGATTTCCTGGGGGGGGGGGGGGGTGCAGGGACGATGAGGTGTAAGCCTCCTTAGTGTTTGCATAAAATAAGTCCAATGTTTTATTGTCTCTGGCGTGGCACGTGACATACTGGGTGAATGTGGGCAGAATGGAGGACTGTGAAGTATGATTCAAGTCACCCAAGATGAGAAGGAGAGCATTTGGGTGCTGTGTTTGCAGCCTGCTAGTGACTGAGTGGATGACATCACGCACTGCCTCAGTGCTCGCAGAGAGGGATACATAAATAACAATGCCGAGGACATGTGAATATTCCCTAGGGAGGTAAGCCGGTTGCATGCTAACAGCTAGCAACTCAATGTCCTTGCTGCAATGTTCTTTAATCGTGATGTGCCCAGGATTACACCATCTGTTTGACATGTTTTCGGGACCCAGTAAGCAGACACTGACTCAAAAGTAAATTCAATTATCTTTATTGTGTAAGGAGTGTGTGTGTGAGTGCGTGTGTGGTGTTAATGTAGCAGCCAGGGTGAGCAGAGCACCGTGCAGCCTGGCAACCCTACGGAGGAGCAGAGACAGAGAGGATTAGTGTCAACACTCAGGAGGGAATGAACGGTTATGTTAGGTCTTACTGTCAATAAGATGGTGAGCAGCTCAGGCTTGGCCCCGAAGGCTCCGGCCAGGGAGACAGCGTCTACAGACCCGGTTGTGAATGGAGACAATGGTGGAGTTGCAGAGGTGTAGTGGGGGCTTGGTCCGCCGCCAGGAGGGAGAAGTCCGCCGTCACGGATTTCTGCCTGTGCACAGGGGAGCAGAGCGTAGACTTGTGAAGTAGAAGAAGGTGGCTTACTTGTCGTGGGGAAGTGAGCACTTCCAGATGAATGACGATGGATAACAGGTTTCTCTGAAGAACGACGATGAAGAGGAGGGACCTCTGGAGGACTGTGATGACGAGAAGGTAAACTCTGGAGGAAGACGAAGTGGTGTGCCGGTCTCATCAGACCAGGGAGAAAGACGACTCCGTGCTGACCTGTGGGCAGCACGGCTTAAATAGCACTGTTGATGAGAGCGAGCAGGTGTGCGTGCAGCTGTGGAGAATCAGGCAGGCAGAGCGAATCATCACACTGTTATTCACATACATTATCAGCCCCCCGCCTCTGCTCTTCCCACTGTTTGATGTCCGATCTGCGATGTCCGATCTGTGATGTCTTTCCCACGATGTCACAAAAGGAAGCGGTGTGTTTGAGGAGTGCCTTAAAATACATCCACAGGTGTTCCCGTTACCTGTCTATGGTGCAGCAGTGGTCCCGTCAGCTCACCTCCCTCTGGCGGTCAAGTTTTTTTTATCAAGAAAATATTCAGTTTAGATATGACAAATGCAAAAGCTCTACCTTGAATGTGCTAAGAAATAATGGCTCACTGTCAATTAGAAAGATATAGAATATGATCCAAAGTTTGAGATAGGAGTAAATTTATGCATCTAATTTGCATAATGCGATGGCAGCTGTATCGAATTACATAGTTTTCAGTCAGAAGTGGACTCTGGGCATATTTACACAAAGGATTTGTTTTTTTCACCGTTTGTGTTTTTGTTTTTTTGTTATCTTATCTTCAAAGTATATGAACCAGAAAATCAGTAGAATGTACACAAATCGATAAAAACCAGTCAGACCTACCGCTTGTTGTGTCTTCATTCATCCATTTTTGTCATCCATGGTCCTTATTTTGTCTTCTGCCAGTCGTTTTTGCTTTCTCTCCCACATCCAGAAACTTTCACATTTGTCTTTTTTTTTTTTTATTACTTATTTTGTACCCGTAGGTAGATTTGTTTTGCAGTCTGGTGACAAGCCACCAGCTGCCGGTCGCTGCGTGTGCAAGCGCCCCTTATCCCTAACCTTATCCTTTCACATTTGTCTTATGAATTATTCCACCTCAACTTCGGTTACATTACGCCGCCGAACTGACGCTATTCTTCTCTGTCGTCACGTGCAGCTCCGTCGATGGCAGACGAAGGTGTAGACACTCCAGACCATCTTCTGCTGTCACAAAATGTAAATATTTCCCTTCAAAAGCTAAATAATCTCTTTTTAGAATCAGAGTTTGCAAAATTTGGAGCAAACTCTTCCTCCGTGTGGAAATATATGTTGGGATGGACCCTTTGTTTACATTCTCTTCTTCGCATTTCTGGAAATGATGTTTTGAGGCGGCTCGTTTGGGTGAAGTCCTCCAGTGAAGAGCAGTAAGCTAAACGTGTCTGACATCTTGTGCTGTGAAACGCTTGTGACAACTGTGTTTTCTGTGCTTTTGGGACACATCACGTGACAGGTGCGGACCTGCGACATAGGCAGCAGGTGACGCACATGTTTTATGACAGCCGGAAAGTTAAAGGGTTACCTCAGATGTTGTCAATAAACCAATCAGAAGCTTCTAAAGCCATAACATCATCATCTGGGCTTTCCCAAATTCTTGGCGTTCTATGCCTTTTTGCATCTCTTTTTCTACATGTGTTCAATAGTTATTCCTCTGTGCCATTCCACTTTATTTATTAACTGTAAC
Source organism: Pholidichthys leucotaenia (assembly GCA_020510985.1). NCBI lineage: Eukaryota > Metazoa > Chordata > Actinopteri > Cichliformes > Pholidichthyidae > Pholidichthys > Pholidichthys leucotaenia. The sequence goes on from CM035836.1 coordinate 263,345,724, forward strand.
TTGAAGACAGTTGCCTTGATTTCTTTGCATGTATGGATTACTTGGGTTGTTACTGATATCTGGTGAAAATCTCAGGTCAATGGCTCTATCAGAAATATGTTTAATGAGAAAAATGTTGACCTGTTCAATACTTATTTTCCCTGCTGTATTTTCACACATTTGTCACACTTACATGTTTCAGATCATTAAACAGATTTTAATATTAGATAAAGATAACCTGAGTAAATACAAAGTTTTTAAATGATGTTTTAATTTATTAAGGGACAAAAGCTATCCAGACCTCCCTGGCCCTGTGTGACAGGTCTGATTCAATGGATCTGATTACTGCCAAACTTGTTGAGTCAAGAAATACTGCTGCAATACTCTAAATCCTCATTTAAATAAGTGAAGGATTATGTTATCTATCTCCTCTCACTAGACATGTGTTCCCACCTGGTCCTCTAATCTACAGTTGACAATATACAGTGTCCCACATCATTCTGGCTGATTTTATTATATTTTGACTGTAATAGACCCTGTAGAATTTTTACTAGATCAGTCTACTGTCTTGGAGATTGCTTTAGGAGTTGTGCTCATGATGTTTTCATTGAAACACTGGGAAAAAATAAAAGATCTCTGTGCCCATGTCAGAGTCACAAAAACAACAGCAAGTTCACACAGGACCACCCACGGTGTGAAAAACTGCTGTTGGAACTACACCGAGCCAGTTCACTGGACGTTCTCCTGCTCTCACAAAGGGAATGGTGCTTGGCACGCCAGACACTGGGGAGACATTGGTGGTCGTTCTCTTCCTTCTAGAATGATCACCAGTTGTCGCAAGACCTGGTTGTGCTTCCAGGTGTGGCAGCCCTGGTACAGGCTGGTTTTGCAGCCAGTAAGGATTTTTTTTTTTTGTTTGTTTCTTATTTGTACCCGTAGGTAGATTTGGTTTGCAGTCTGGTGACAAGCCACCGGCTGCCGGTTGCTGCGTGTGCAAGCGCCCTAAACCTACATGTTTTTTTTGGTATGCGGGAGGAAACCGGAGAAATCCTGGAGTAAACCCACGCAACACGGGGAGAACATGCAAACTCCACACAGCTCACTGTTGGACGGGAGCTGGGATCGAACCCACGATCTCATGATTCCCGCGATCCCCCGGCCGAAGGTAAACTGTGCTGCCGCAGTGCTAAACCACTGCGCCACCGTGCAGCCCAGGATGAGCCTCAGAGTTGCTGCAGTTTGGCATAGAGCACACATAGGATCTTCTTCTACTCGCTGCTGCAGGTTTTGGGGTGTAGGAAGAACATCATAGGTGGCTCTGATGATGAAACTGAGTCTGCTTCCTTCCGGTTCCCAGTGATCCCTCCAGGTGAGGTTTTTCCAGTTAAGTGCAATTTATGCACCCACGTCGACCTGACACAGCTGTCATGATGTCGACATGCGTTCCTATTGCACCACCCTACCTGCACCTCTCCAGAGAAGAGGTCCTCCTTCACATTTCCTGGTTCTCACCACTGCTTCCCTCTGCCTGTTCACAGTGGCACAACTTCCAAGGCAAGTTGGTTAAACAGCGGTCCACATTCAAAAGAATATTGAGGAAGCGCATACAGAACATTTTGTGGCTCATCATAACTCCAGTAATTACACAGATTGTCAAATAACGGCAGTGGTGGAGGTCGCACGCACCGTTTTCTCCAACTTTTCTTTTTCACTGTGAAACGATGGTATTAAAAGTTGCTTTTCCTTAACCTTTATTAGCTCTAGCTCCATCACAATATGCTCTTGTCCGTTGCTATTTCATAAACCAAAACACACGATGTACACAAATTACTCTACACATCAGCTGAAACCCGTTTTGGTAACGGAACAAAGCATTTGAATGAATGAATGAATGAATGAATGAATCTTTATTTCGGATAGTACAGGTTAAAAGAAACTGAATAATATAACAAAGGGGGAAAGAAAATCCAACAAGGTCAAATTAGACAATAACTCCTCTGATTATACAGTTCAACATAAGTTATCCGAAATGGGTGATGGCTGAAGCCGCAGCTTATATTGCCCACCCATATTCCATCCAAGAATTCAAAAGAAAAAAACAAAACAAGAGCAATTACAATTCAGAACGAAGCTAAGACAAAATGTGACAAAAAACTAAGCTACAACACAACGCAGGCTGGATATGACAATCCTTATGTGATTTTACATGTCATCTTGTATATATGTTAGGAGTATTTCTTCCTTTAGTTTTTGTTTAAATTGTCAAAGCGTTGTACATGATTTTAATTCAGGTCCAAAATCATTCCATAATCTGACTCCTTGCACTGAAACACAGTGTTGCTTGGTGGTAGTTCTCACTGAAGGTTTTTGAAATATACATGTTCCTCTGAAATGATATTGTTTCTCCCTTATTTGGAACAACTTTTGGATATTTGCGGGCAGTGATAGATTCTTCACTTTAAACATTATTACTGCAGTTTTAAAGTCAACCAGATCTTTCAACTTGAGAACTTTTAATTTAAGAAAAAGTGGGTTTGTTGGTTCCCTGTAAGCAGCTTTGTTTATTATTCTAATAGCTCTCTTCTGAAGCATAAAGACTGGATATATGTTTGTTTTATATGTATTTTCCCATACTTCATTACAATATGTCATGTATGGGAGTATTGTGGGTTGATTCAGCAAATATTTCACTCTGTGTAGTATTGCAATTGATTTGGATATTTTACCTTTAATATAATTAATATGTGACTTCCAACACAGTTTATTATCAATTATTACTCCAAGAAATTTAGTTTCAGATACCCTTTCAATCTCTACACCATTTACACTGAGTTTAGATACTAAGTTGTTGTGATGGTTGTTAAAGACTATAAATTTTGTCTTACTTAAATTGAGCGTTAATTTGTTTGAATCAAACCACAGTTTAAGCTTTCCTAATTCCTTTCCGAGTGTATCCAGAAGTTGTTCCAAATTGCTTCCACTGCATAATAGATTAGTGTCATCGGCAAACAGTATTAAGTCCATTTTTTCTGAAACTTTACAAATATCATTTATATACATATTGAATAACAATGGCCCCAAAACTGAACCCTGTGGGACTCCACAAGTAACCTTCAGTAACTGTGAGTTTTTGTTACCAACACATACATACTGATATCTATTCTTTTAGTAACTAACTAACTAACTAACTAACCTGCACTTACATATAGCGCTTTTCTAGTCACAAAGACCACTCAAAGCGCTTTCATTAATACTAACCCTCTATTCTAAGGGCCTATAGGAAACAGATATCTAGGGACAATTTAGAACAGCCAATTAACCTAACATGCATGTTTTTGGCATGTGGGAGGAAACCGGAGAAATCCCGGAGTAAACCCACGCAACACGGGGAGAACATGCAAACTCCACACAGATCACTGTTGGTCAGGGGCTGGGATCGAACCCACGATCCTACGATCCCCACAATCCCCCGGCCAAGGGTAAACTGTGCTGCCGCAGTGCTAACCACTGCGCCACCGTGCAGCCCAGCAGCTACTTAACCAGGACAGTGCTACCCCCCTAATACCACAATTTTGTAGTTTCTTTAATAATAAATTATGATCCACTGTATCAAATGCTTTTTTAAGATCCAGGAATACCCCAACTGAATACTCTTCATTTTCAATGGCAGTTGATATTTTTTCTATAAATTCCATTAGAGGAAATGCAGTTGTCCTCTTGTGTCTGAATCCATATTGCTGCTCATACAATAAATTATTCTTCACCCAACACACAAGAAAAAATTCCAATCACTGTGTCTGCAACGGATGTTGGTAATGGCGTTGGTGTGATGCGGGTGCATAAATCCAGTTTTAGTTCACTGGCCCTGCTTGGACTGTGAAATTGCCTTTGTGCAACTTTCTGCCTCCTCCTGGCACCAAACTTGCTAAGTTACCAGCTTTCTTCTCTAGGTGGATGAAGCCTTGTGCCTCATTGGCTGACTACGAATGAATAAATACAGTATACATTATATCTAAAAACCTAAGAATGTCATGAGTCATGATTTTATTAAAAGAGCCACCCAAGTCCTTATCATCAAACTTAATATTTTTGTCAGCCTCAGATGGAGCATTGACATGATGGCATGGATTCCACTTTGTTCTTTATCCTGCTCCCTCTTTTCATCTGCGTTTGCTCTCCCTGCCTTGTGTTCGTGTAGGGTTGGCTTCTGATCATCCCAGATGTCGTCAGCACAAGTACACTTCCCCAGTTGTCCTTTGCTCTTTTGAGGGTGCAGCACTAAGATCTTCTCAAATAAAGACCAGCGTGAATTTAATAGAATGTAGATTTGACCCTAATCACCAAGGAACAAACTGTTTCAGCCCACCATGGCAGAATTAGTATTTTTAAAATCCACATCTCCAAGTCTCAGGTTTTGCTAAGCACAACCAGGCACTCAGTCTTTTATCATATTCTTACCATTTTCTTCTTCTGCTGAACATCCAGGGAAATGTTTTTCAGTAGCCTGCAGCCTCTTTAGGCATCTTTCCCCACTAAGGATTTGATTGGCAGCTCAGGGGCTCCCAAAGCATTACCATGATTATCTCAGTGAGCCACATTCCTAACAGCGTTCACAGCCACAGGAGCTGTCTGTCACGCCTCTTAACTTGCAGCCTATAGAGTCCACTCATGCAAGCAGGAGCTGTGCTGTTAGTGCAGAAATTACAAACTCTGAACAGCTGGATGAACACAGGCAAAGCTCAAGGCAATACAGTCAAAAGTTAAACTGCATTAAATAGTTTTAAATGATGAGAGCAATGAGACAGAAGCTGTCTCACATTTGGACGTTGCCATTTTCTTTTGATATGAATTTCTCAAGACAAAGGTAGCAGATAAAGCATCTTGGGAGGTTTGGAAACTTTCAGAACTTTTTATTGGATTTGGTTTGACATGGTGTCTCTGCAGTTGACAACTGAAATTAAAGTGTGTAAAAAGTAATGAAAATTTCCCTTTTTGTGTCTCCCTCAGAGTCTTATGGGATGGATCTGTTTGCGGTTGCAGTCCATGAGTTTGGTCACGCCATTGGCCTGGTGCACACGTCGGCCATGGAGTCCATCATGAGACCGTACTACCAGGGTCCAGTGGGAGACCCTCTGAAGTACGATCTGCCCTATGAAGACAAAGTCAGGGTGTGGCAGCTCTACGGTAGGAGCGTGCATGCTGGTGGTGACTGTGCTGGTGGGGGGCAGAGGAGGAGCCCAGCCGGCACGTCCACCTGCGCCCCACAGCAGCTTAAACTGGGCTGTCTTATGGCTCCCACATGGGTTTGTCCACGGGCTCCATGTTGGCCCCATCTCAGTTTTCCCACATGGACTTTACCTGTGATGCAGGTGAGCAGCTTTAAACCCATCTGGGCCCCACATGGGATTAATGTGGCTGAGCAGGTTTCAGTAACACTGGTGCCGTCGGCAAAATTATGCAAAAAAGTTACACATTTATGAGAAAAAAGTGACAAATTTACAAACCAAAAACAGAAAATTTCAGAGAAAAAAAAAGGTCACAAATTTACGGGAAAAAAGTTACAAAAAAATAAGTTACAAACCTATGAGGAAAAAAGTGAAAATTTAGGAGAAAAAGGTTGTAGATTTTAAGGAAAAAATGTAAAGTTACTTGAAAAGAGTTACAAACTTGCAAAAAAAAAAATAAATTTACAACAAAGAAAGTCACAAAATTATCAGAAAAAAAATGCAGCAAATATATGAGTAAATAAATTGAAAATCTAGAGAAAAGTTAGAAATTCATGAGGAAAAGTTATAAGTTTACAATTAAAAAAAGTTTTAAAATTCTGAGAAAGTTCCAAATTTACAAGAAAAATGTTGCAACTGTTTGGGAAAAACTTACAAATTTACAAGAAAACAGCAAATTTAAAAGAAAAAAAAATTATGAGAAAAAGTTGCAAGATTACAGAAAAAAGTTGCAAATTTATGAGAAAGTTTCAAATTTTCAAGAAAATGTATCAGTTTAGGAGAAAAAAACCCACCAATTTATGAGAAAATAAGCTGAAAATGGGTAAATTGATAAAGTCCATGTGGGCAAACACAGATGGGGCCAACATGGAACCCGTGGACAAACCCACATGGACCCATAAGACAGCCCAGTTTTAACCTTTGGTTGGGCCCACATGGACATGCTGGCTGGGACGGAGCAGTTCTGTGGGATGACAGGGGTTAACTTGGGTTCTTTATGGCCTGTGACTTCATCACATCATAGTATGAGTGTCAGTGTCAGGGAGGGAAGGAGACTAATGAGCAGAAGGCAAGAATGTAGTTTGAGGAATGCAAAAAGGCAGGACTGAAGAACAGAATGTCATGATGCTGAGCACGGTTGGAGAACCGTGCTCATGTTTTCAGTTCATTCGAGTTATTTGCTGTCCTTTTCCCACCCCAGTTTTATTGTTGTATTTGAGTGTGGTTTTGTCTGTATCATGTTATCTGAGTTTGCCCTTTGTTTCTGTTTGTTTTGAGTTGTCTTGTTATCATAATCTTAGTTTAGTCATTTTACTCTTGTTTATTATTATTATTATTATTATTATTATTATTATTATTATTATTATTATTATGTGTTCTTCTATTTTAAAATACATCTTCCTGTGTTTGGTTATGAGCCTTCTCCACCTTCACTTTTAGTTCATTCTTTGAAGTGTTATATTAATTATTATTGTCATTCACAGTTATCTGGTCCTTGCCTTGGTGGGTTGTCATCATGGTTCATTATCTGTTTCATGATTTATCATTCATTCTGGTCTGTACTTTTATTTTGACACTGTTCTTTGTTTACTTGTTCTTCTAGTTTAGTTTCACAGTTGTCACAGCTGTCACTATTTTGGGTTAACTATTTCTCGCTCTTGTCTCTTGTTATCCACATCTGTTCTCCATTTGTTAATTTCCCCTTGCCCTGTTCAAGGGACACCGCCCCACAGTTCCGGCAACGTTCTACTTGGTTATCCTGTGTGTGTCCACACTTTATTCGGACTTTGTCTCCTAGCGTGTGTACCACGCTTAAGCTACATTGTCTTCCCTGACATGGGTCCCGCATCTTAGCCTCAGCGCTGTTCAACCTCCTTGCAATTAAGCCTGTAAGTTTATGTTCCAGTTTGGATTTTGTGTTTTAACGCCCTTGACGCCTATTGTCGCGAATTCGCATCAATCCAAAAAAAGAAACAAAAAACAAAAAAACAACAATTTTCAATTATGAAAAAAATAAAAAATAAATTTAAAAAAAATTGTTCACAGTTGGAAATAAATTCAGGCGTCAAGGGGTTAAACCACTGCAAACTCACAGTTCAGCGTTTGGGTCCCAATTCCGCCCTGCCTGGGTCGTTTATGACACAGAAAGGTGATTGGAAATGGATTTTAAAATAAACAAACCCTTCAAGAAAATATTGACAGTGCTATATTAATATATGTGTTTTAAAAATGAGTAAACAACCCCATTAGATTTATTCCTGCTGTAAAATTGCTGACATTTGTCTGATGCATGTGTGCTGTTGGGATTTAATTTGAATTTTAAAATTGTGTATCTACAGATTTTTTTTTTTAATTTCTGGGAGTCAAAAGAAATTTAGGGTCTTATTTACTAAAGGTTTGAGAGTACAAGCACATGTGCAAAGTTGACAGCACTTAAAAACATGGAGCGAAGTGTTTTACTAAGTCAGAGAGCTGATGTTTGTGTCCTTCAACTCAGCAAAATGGTTTGTATTGTTGATTCTGTACATGTGGCTTAATGAATACGCACAGTCAGGCATTTCTGCCCCAAAGTATGCATGACAGGATGGTCAGTGCAAAGTGAATCGCACTTGGATCATGGTTCTTGTGAACAAACCCAGTTAGGGATTATACAGAGCCCCCCCCCACCACTGGTCCAGGGGGCAGAGGGACGCCAGACTGTCTGCAAGGGTCTAAATGGTTCTTATAAATCTTGATATTTTTGAAGTTTCCTTGATGATTGCAACAGTTCGAGCCGAGTGTCTCTCAGAGCAGACGTTCACTGTGTGCTAGGATGTTCCATTGCTGAACATTACACCATTTCCTCTCAGTAAAAGGAAGTGAGACCGTATTAGCTGTGGTTCATTCCATCTCCAGCTAACAGCTGCCTCGTGCTCCACCATCTAAGATTTACTTCAAAATTTTACCACATAAAAAGTAACCATTTAAACTAACAAAGCCAAAATTTTAGCCTGAGACACCTAATACAGCTGGAAAAAAAATTGGAACATGGTACCGCTCGTGATTTTTGGTGAATTTACACACTCGTCTAAATCTGGAGCAAAGTTTAGACTTCACTATCTGACAAAGCTTTCAAATTAGACACTTCCAATTTTCAGCAAATTATGTTTGCTACCTGTAGATTCTACATGTGCAGGAAGTGGGAGGGGGGCTGAAAAGTTCATAGTGGTCAAATTTGACTAAATGTGGTTTATTTTTCAACATAGTCTCTCCTTCAGTCCGCACACTTCCTCCATCGGTGTCGCAGCGCTTGAATCCCTGCAGTTGAAAAATAAACCACAGTTGGTCAAATTTGACCACTATGAACTTTTCAGCCCCCTCCCTTACATTTTTATGGTGAATGTGCTGATAGTGATATTGATATCGATGGCAGAGACCTTGGCGGTCTGATCCTCGGCTTTCTGAACTGGTGTTTGAGACGTGGAATGTCACCTCTCTGCTGGGGAAGGAGCCTGAGCTGGTGCACGAGGTTGAGAGATACTGGCTAGATATAGTCGGCCTCACCTCAACACACAGCTCTGGTTCTGGAACCAGTCTCCTGAAGAGGGGCTGGAGTTTGGCCTACTCTGGAGTTGCCCTGGGTGAGGGGAAACGAGCAGGGGTGGGTATTCTTTTATCCCCCACCTTGCTGCCTCGACATTGGAGTTCTCCCCAGTGGGTGAAAGGGTTGCTTCCCTGCACCTTCGGTGGGAAACGGGTCCTGGCCATCATTTGTGCCTATACACCAAATGATGTTTCAGAGTACCCACCCTTTTTGGAGTCTCTGACTGGGGTGCTGGAGGGTGCTCCTCTTGGAGACTCCATTGTCCTACTGGGGGACTTCAATGCGCACGTGGGCAACGATAGTGAAACCTGGAGGGGGTGATTGGGAGGAACAGCCTGCCCGATCTGAACCCAAGTGGTGTTCAGTTGGACTTCTGTGCTAACCACAGTTTGTCCATAACTAACACCATGTTCAAGCATAAGGGTGTCTATATGTGCACCTGGCACCAGGACACCCTAGGTCGCAGGTCGATGATCGATTTTGTTATCGTGTCATCAGACCTGCGACCGTATGTCTTGGACACCCGAGTAAAGAGAAGTGCAGAGCTGTCAACTGATCACCAGCTGGTGGTGAGTTGGATCCGATGGCAGGGGAGGAAGCCATTCAGACCCGGTGTAACCCCCACCCAGATTAAACCCAGGCATACTCTGGTCTAGACCAAAGTATACCCTTGGGTGTAAAAGAGCCTAGGCCTGACTACACCCCTCCAGGCCAGAGCATACCCCTCTTGTGTAAAGAGGTTTTGATCGTATTTACACATTATATTTACAACACAACACGTCACCACATCATGATGTCACTGCGTTACATTACCTTACATTATTATCAGCTGATCTGACCACTTTTTCCTTGTTTTATAAATTGACATATACAGTATATCAAAATGAATGACACACTTGCCCATCCCACCTTTACACACAGATAAATATTTTTCTGCTATCATATTGTAACAATAAACATTAAATAGAGACTATTACTCAAAAAATGGTTATACATGATTTTGAATGCACAAGCAAATACGGTGTTAAGATTGTGTTGCAATTCAACTCAAAAGACAAAAAATAATAGTTACACATTAAATTATTTCTTTACAGGTTTACCGGTACATAAAATTGTTCTCATCAATAACTAAATATGATTTCTCAGTCCATTTAACTCAGTCTCTTATCATGCGCATATGCCGACTCCAAACATGAACAAAAAAAAGATAGTCCATCACAATGTCCCCACAAGTCTCCACCGGCAAGAAAAAAAATGAAAAAGAGTCCAGATATTCCACCAAGAATAACTGGAAGTTAACGTCTTTAAAATGACGAAAAAAGACCCTGAGCTCAGGAAAAATTGTAGTTCATAAAGGAAGAGAAAATAAGGCTCCATCTCACCAGCATGCAGCTCCGTCACCCCCGGGTCGTTCTGACAGCTCAGCTCAACATTAATAAATGCAACAATACTGTGAAACTTACACAACTATAGGCCACAAACAACAAATGAAGTTTTCCAGATAATGTAGCAGAGTCAATACAAATATTCCTGCTTGGCTCACCAAGAGGGTCGACCTCCTTGGTGACACAGGTAGAGTGTTGGACTCTGGAGCCAGAGGTTGGGGGTTCGAACCCCCACTTGATTGCCACTAGTTTGGCTTAACCACCCATCCTCCTGGCTACAATAACACTTTATTTATGATAATTTGGCCATTTTTTTGTATTCATAATTTTATTCATAAAGTGCAATGCATCAACATAATACGTGGCAATGCTACAATATTAAAACCACATCTCAGTGTTTACATCGTCTATCAGCGTCAAACATAGCATTTAGAATCCACATTTTTGGTTTTACTTTCCATTTCACTTTTTGTTTTTACTGTTTTTTTGCCATTCCAAATGTAATGTGTAACTCTAACCGTGTCGAAAACAGTCAGAAAACATGACAGAAATTGTTTATCATAATTCTGATTTTACTTGCCCTATCAACACAGTTTAAAAACTGGGGAAGAGTTTCAAATCTGCGCTAGGCCAAGGACCACCTCTGATAAAAATTTCATCCAAATCCATCCAGTAGTTTTGGAGTATTCTTGCTAACACACTGTGAGATTAGAGTTTTGGTGGAGGTATGCATACTTGAAAGTAGGACACTTTCAAGCACGCAGCAACTCACAAAGGACACACAAACCTAGAGGAGTACACCGAGGTTGTTGTAACATACATAGCGAAATGCATTGATGATGTCACTCACTGCAAAACCATCACTGTTCATGCCAACCGAAAGCCATGGATGACAGCAGAGGTCCACAGGCTCCTGAGGGCTCGGGACGGCAGGGCCTTCAGGGCCTTCAGGGCCGGCGACACTGCAACAGCTAGGGCCAACCTGTCCCATGGCATCAAGGAGGCAAAACGACAATACAGCAAGAAAATATCCGGACACTTCAGCAACACCAGAGATGCACGTTCCCCCTGGCGTGGCATACAGACCCTCACCAACTACAAACCTCCACCTCAGACCTGTGCGAGTGACATCACACTGCTCAACAACCTAAACGACTTCTTTGACCGCTTTGAAGCACAAAACAGCACATCAGCATAGAAGACCACTCCTCCTCCAGACGAGCAGGCCATGAGTCTGGATCCGGCTAGCGTGAAGAGGACCATCTACAGGATCAACCCATGCAGGGCAGCTGGACCAGACAGCATACCAGGTCACGTTCTGAAGGACTGTGCAGAGGAGCTCAAGAATTTCCTGGCCGACATCTTCAACATCTCCCTGACTTACAGTAAGCTGTTGTTCCCACAAGTTTCAAAACTGCCACCATAATACCAGTCTCCAAGAAGCCCATCCAGCTACAACGATTACCGGCCCGTAACACTGACCCCCATCATAATGAAGTGCTTCGAGCGGCTGGTCATGCAGAACATCAAGTCCATCCTCCCTCCCTCCCACGGCCCATCTCAGTTTACATACAGGTCAAATAGATCCATAGAGGATGCCATCGCTGCTGCTCTCCATCCAGCCCTCACCCACCTGGACTCAAAGAACTCCAACGTGCGAATGCTGTTCTTGGACTTCAGTTCAGCATTCAACACAATCACCCCCCGGCACTTAATGCAAATACTCAGACACTTGGGTCTCAAAGCCTCTCTCTGTAACTGAGTGCTGGACTTTCTAACAGGGAGGCCACAGAATGTGCGGGTTGGCAGCAACACATCCAAGACCATCACACTGAGCACAGGGGCCCCACAAGGGTACGTACTCAGCACCCTGCTGACCCATGACTGTGTACCAGCCTACAACACCAACCACATCATCAAGTTTGTGGATGACATGACAGTGGTGGACCTCATCACCAACAACGAGGAGGCCAGCTACAGAAATGAGGTGAGCCAACTGGTCCAGTGGTGTAAAGACAATAATCTCTTCCTGAATGTGGGAAAAACCAAAGAGATTGTGGTCGACTTCAGAAGGGAACACACACAGCATCCCCCTCTTGTCATCAATGGTGCAGCTGTGGAGAGGGTGAGCAGCACCAAGTTTCTGGCATTGCACATCTCTGAGGACCTCTCCTGGTCCAACAACACCACATCACTGGCCAAGAAGGCTCAAACTCACCACCATTTCCTCCGCAAACTGAGCAGAGCATGAATCCCACCTTCCATCATGTGCTCATTCTACTGGGGCACTGTTGAGAGCATCCTCACCAGCTGCATCATGGTGTGGTATGGAAGCTGCACCGCTTTCTGCCGAAAGACACTACAACGCACAGCGAAAGCAGCCAGCAAGATCATTGGTGCCCCTCTGCCCCCCCCCTCTCGGACATCTACCCCACCCATCTCACCCGCAGAGCCATCAACATGGCAGGCAACACCTCCCACTCCCTCTTCAGCCCCCTGCCCTCGGGGAGAATATACTGGAGCCTTCGGGCCCACTCCACAAGACCAGGCCATCAGGACCCTGAACTCCCTTCCCCCACGGACTGTATCGCACTCACCCGCACAATAACTACCTCAGCTGTTGGCACAGAAAGACTGGCACGCGAACAGTAATACATTTGCTGCTGTATGTCTCTGCACTTTACTGCAACCATTTGCACAAATGTCATATCTGCTGCTGTCTGTCATTGCAATATTGATCATGTGCAGTCCCACTGTCTGCACCTACACTACCACGTTGAACTTGGTACTACGAGTATTACTGCTCTACTTTTCTGTATATAGGATTGCTGGGTCTCATCGTTTAGCATTTATCTTTATTTGCACTGTGGGAGGTCTGGGTCCATCTTTTGTCACCATCTGCACTACAGGTAGCATTACTGTACATGGACTGCTGTTGTTGTTTTTCCAGCCTTATTCCTTTTCCTTTTTTTAATATTGTGCACACCACTGAAGAGAGAGAGAAACACCATTTCAATTCTCCTGCATGTCCTGTACGTATAGTAGTATTGACAAATAAAATCTTTGAATCTTTGAATCTTGAAATGTTATGGGTTCCTCTCTCGGCCAAGGGCCACCTCTGGTGAAAATTTCCTCCAAATCCATCCAGTAGTTTTTGTGTAATCCTTGGTGGAGGTATGCACTCTCAGATCATCACCAAAATTTTTCAGGTTTATCCTTGGCCCAAGGGCTACCTCTGGTGAAATTTTGACAAAAATCCGTCCAGTAGTTTTTGCATAATCATGGGGGTGGTATAAACTGGCCTGGGGGGATGAATTGGCCTAGGCCAATAAATTGTTTCCTGTTTACAGTCAACCTTCAGTGTTCAAACTATGGTGTTTATATGACAAGGTAATAACTTAGCTTTTGTTTGGTACCCAATAAACCTAATTTAAGTGAAAATTGTACAGAGAAATTAGTCGAAGAATGTGTGAGGGGTTGCCGGCAAAATACTGTGATATTCCTCAGAAACGATTAGTGCAATGGGAAATGTCTGCCATAGCTTTATCTGCTGCCTTCAATTTACTCCATTATTTCAAACCAAATCATACATAATAAGAACAATGTCTGAGCTTTCATTCAATATCCAATAATATCGATTTAATTGACAAATACTTAGAGAAAATAACAATTGAAGATGTAAAACATCAACTGTCATGTATCTGCTTCTCGGCAGATGAGGGAGGAAAAAGGACTCAAGGGTGCAGGCAGGGATTAGATACAAATGATGATTTATTAAACATTAACTCAGGGACAAAAACAAAGAGCAAAGCAAAGCAGCACGTGGACTGAAACAAACAAAAACTTGACAAGCAAAACAAGGCTAGGATGAACTTACATGGACCAGGAACAGAAAATCATGGCAAGGTAACAACAACAGGGCAATGACAATGACCTCTCACAGAACAGAGCACAGACATACATACATAGGGGCAGGATAATCGACAAGATACAGGACAGCATCAACAATCAAGGGCTGAGTAATGCACACCTGAGGGAGAATGGCTATGGGTAAGGAAACATGAGGAGCTAGGAACAATAGGTGAACAGGTACACACACAACCTTGGACTTAGACAGGGGAAGCACATCGTTAATGACCCAAGGACAATTAATAATAATAATGAACACAATAAACAAAAATCCAAAAGACAAGGCAGGGAAAAATATACACCAACACAGCCACCTCCGACAGGGAGAAAGAGGCAAGCACCGGATCACTATAACTGGCGGCAGTGGAGCCCGGCGGAGAGAGCTCAGGAGCAGATGGCAGCTGCAACTGGGTCTCCCTGCCAAGAGTAAGGCAAGATCTCTCTAATACTGACATAGTAAATACAAAAAAGAGGACTTGCCTTAACTCTTGCTCCACTGCTGATGAGGACTCCGGTGACTCAGCTGCTGCAGCCCAAGCAGCAGGCATGATGACAGGCAAAACTTCAGACATGGTGACAGGCGAAGTTGTAGGCATGGTGACCAGCGAAGCTGCAGAAATGATGACAGGTGGAGCTACAGGCATGCTGACAGGCGAAGTTGCAAGCGTGGTGGCTGATGAAAGTGCAAGCATGGTGTCAGGTGAAACCGCAGACATAGTAAGAGGCGAGGCTGTGGACATAGCAGGAAGCGAAATCGCAGGTATGATGTCAAGAAAAGCTGCAGACGTGGTGGCAGGCGAAACTGCAGGCATGGCATGAAGCGAGACTGTAGACATGATGACGGGTGAAAACACAGCTGAGGGACAACGTGGAGCCAGTATTGGAAGTACAAGGCGATATGGAGCTGGCACTGGCAGTGCAAGGTGACGTGGAACCGGCACTGGAGGTACAAGGTGACGTGGAGCTGGCACCTGAACTTCAGGAAAAACAGGCACTTCCATGACCAGTCAGGTCCCATCCAGTATGGGCAAACACTCCGAAAAAAGCAGAGGAAAAGGGTGAGAAGCAAGTGAAGATGGATGGATAGAAACCAGTGTTACAGCTGCTGTGGGAGCCGGCGTTGGAGAGTATTCTTGGTCAGATGAGCTCTGCAGCACCGGAGCAAATGCTGAAGAGTGACATGATGTTCTCTCCTCCAGCCCATGGAGTAGCTGTGGAACCGGGGAGAGACATGGTGAGGGAGACTCTGGAGCCAGGGGATGCTCCCTCATCGGCTCAGGCTTCGGCGCATCTAACAAAACTCTCCCCAACCTGAGGTGTGGCTGCGGGGTTGGAGAGAGTTTGAATGCGGCTGAAGGGCGAGGAGGAGGTGAAGATGTTAGGGCAGGGGATGCTGTCTCATCGGCACAGTCTCCAGCATCTTAGGTGAACACCTCCCACCCGTGATGTGACTGCAAGGCTGGTGAGCGGTGATGGGAAGAGGATGCCGGAGTCAGGGGATGCTGTGTCATCGGCACAAACTCTGGTGCCCCAATTAATTCCCTCACCAGCTCACAATATGTCCTGCGGAGGTTGCAGACGGTGGTGAGCAGCTTCGTGAGGTCTGGGTAGCTCCGCAGGCTGGGGTATGCTCCCATTACCCCGGCTGTGGTGTCCAAATACCCCAGGGCCTCCTGCGGTGTGTGAGAGGTGTGGGCATCTGAAACAAAATCCTTAATCAGCTGGATTTCCCACAGCCCATCCGCATCGGGGCCACCGACCACCAATCTCCACCTGTCTGCTGAGTCCAGTGCTGGAGAGGTCATACTGTCATGTATCTGCTTGTCGGCAGATGAGGGAGAAAATAGAACTCAAGGGTGCAGGCAGGGATTAGATGCAAATGATGATTTATTAAGCATTAACTCAGGGACAAAAACAAAGAGCAAAGCAAAGCAGTGTGTGGGCTGAAACAAACAAAAAACTTAGCAGGCAAAACAAGGCTAAGATGAACTTACAAGGACCAGGAACAGACAATTGTGGCAAGGCAACGACAACAGGGAAATGACAATGACCTCTCACAGAACAGAGCACAGTGACATACATATATAGGGGCAGGACAATCGACAAGATACAGGACAGATGAGAACAACCAAGGGCTGAGTAATGAACACATGAGGGAGACATGAAACATGAGGAGCTAGGAACAATAGGTGAACAGGTACACACACAACCTTGGAATTAGGGGAAACACAACATGACTAACTACCCAAGGACAATTAATAATAATGAACACAATAAACAAACAAGCCATAAGACAAGGCAGGGAAAAATATAACCTAAACAGAAACAGAATTATGACACACATAGGACAATCAAGGACTAGGAATAAAGCATGAAAAATAACAAGACTAAACCCATAGTGATAATAATGGTACTGTTACGGACCCACTCCTTCTGGAGTGGGTCCTGGGTTTTCCCCTTTTCTTGTGTTGTAGGTGGAGCTGTAGAGGACCGCCCCTGGCTAAGGTGTTCCCTTATATAAGCCACACCTGTGCGCTTGTTTGCAGCTTTTGGCTCCCGCGGAGGCCGGTCGCCTCTCTGTTGTATTTGTGCTCTGCCCACTGCTCCTGTTTTATGTACGCCCGTCCTGGGCTGGACCAGCTGCTTCAGCCCGTGCTGTCTGCTGCCTGTGGGGTTCTGTTTGGGCTTGCTGCTGCCGTTGCGATTATTGCTGCGACTTATGCTCTGGACGGAAGCGTGCAGTCACTGGGGTGGCCAGTGACCGTCTGTGTTTGTTCCAATGCATCTCACACACACATACACTCACACACACACACACACACACACACACACACACACACACACACACACACACACACACACACACACACACACACACACACACACACCACTTACAGACACTTTTATTTTCTTTAAAATAAACTTTTGGTTAATTGGCACCTCCGTTTGGTCTCCCTTTTTGTCCAGCCTTGAGCCGAGTTGTGACACTACTAATAATAAGATAAGATAAGATAAGATAAGCCTTTATTAGTCCCACAATGGGGAAATTCCAGGATTGCAACAGCACAGGGATAGCAACACTCAGAGCAACAATCAGAAGACAAGAAAAAAAAAAAAAAACAAGAGCAGCGATTACACATATGTACATATAAACATAAATATATAGACACACGATGCGGAGCATTGCAGCTAGATGGAATAATAATAATAATAATAATAATAATAACTAGAAAAGCACTCAGAGAGCTCATACCTCCACCAAGGCTCCTTCTGTCCCTCATGGATCACCTCCAAAATGTAATGGGTCCAGTGTAGGCCATGAGCCAGTTCTGGTGAAAATTGCATCAAAGTCTATCCAGTAGTTTAGGAGGACTCTTGTTACCACTCTGTGAGAAGATAAGAGCCTTGGTGGAGGTATGCATTCTCGGATCATCAAAAAAAGTAATGGGTTCCTCTGTAGCCCAAGGACCACCTCTGGTAAAAAAAAAAAAAGAAAAAAATCATCCAAATCCATGCAGTAGTTTTTGTGTAATCCTGCTGCACAAATACAAAAAAGGTCTTTGGTGGAGGTATGCACTCTCAGATCATCACCAAAATTTAATGGGTTCATCCTTGGACCAAAGGCTACATGTGGTGAAATTTTCACCAAAATCCATCCAGTAGTTTTGGCGTAATCCTGCTAACAGACAAACAAACATACAAACCACCCCAATTTCTTTACCCCCGGAACCCAAAATGAACTTAAAGAGGGACCATGCCCAGATTCTGACATTAACTTTTTTGCCCACCAGCCTTTGTGGCTAGTGATTTTCCAAAGTTACTAGCCACTCAGCCTTTTCATTAGCCACAATTTTGTGGTTGGAAAATTATGTTTAATATGATCAAATTTGACCATTGCGTTCTAAAATTTACTTGAACTAAATTTACAACCTTTTTCAATGTAAATTACCCTTATTTATGCATAAAAATATCAAGAGAAACACTGTTCAATTATTTATGAAGAGCAGTAAATACTGTAAAACGGTAGAGAAAAATATTTGTAATGTGAGTGTGAAGAGCAGATAAATGTGGATCCATCCCAATTCTCATCTGTACCCGTACCCCTTCACCTACCCCTATGAATTGGGACAGCCCTTCATGGCATCACGATGTCATTAGTGACATAACGTTCGGCTCAGGAGACGCACACACACAGGCTCAGAGTAGTTCAAACTGTTTATTAACAACAGGGATGTATGGGTGTGTGTCTGCGGAATGTTAATGTGTTGGTGGTGGCGTCTGCTTCGGGCACAGAGGCAGGAGACCGTTCAGCCGGCAACCCTATGGGAAAGAACAGACACAGGGTGACGGGCACACACCAACACAGGAGGAGAATAGGCGAGGGAGAGAAGCTTACTTGTATGGGACCGATGACTGGCACTTCAAGGACGGGACCCCGGGAGACAGCCACCTGCAGGACTCGGTGCAGCAGCGAGGAGGGACGAGGGACGGAGTTGTCCGCCGCCGAGGAATCCACCTGTGCACAGGGGAGCAGACTGGAAAAGGTGAGGTAAGTGATCTTCTTACCGCTTAGCGTGGTGCTGAAGAAAGAGTAATTGCTTCTCATGGAAGGGAGATGAAGTCTAACGGCTTCAGGCCGAAGCTCAGGGCGAGGCGGCTTATATTCCCCGCCGCTGATGGTTGACAGGTGTGCGAGCAGGTGGCGCCGCTGATGAGCGGAGCGGCGCGGCGTGACAGTACTCCCCCCTCTAGCAGCGCCTCCTGGCGATGGCTTCTCAGGGTGCGCTCGGTGGAAGTCGGCGATGAGCGATGGGTCCAACACGAATGACGGGGGCACCCACTGTCGATGCTCGGGCCCATAGCCCTTCCAGTCCACCAAGTACTGCAACCCGCGACCCCGGCGCCGGGAGTCTAGGATGGAGGAGACGGACCAGGCAGGATGGCCACCAATCATCCGGGGTGCGGGTTGCGCCGCAGGAGGAGGGCAAAGGGGGTCGGTGACTGCCAGCTTCACCTTTGACACGTGGAAGGTGGGATGGATGCGGAGGGAGGGGGGAATAGCCACGCGCACAGCCACCGGGTTGATGATCCGGGTGATGGGGTAGGGACCCATGAATCGCTGTGCCAGCTTTCTCCTCTCGCCTTTTAGAGTGACGTCCTGGGTGGAAACGTAGACACGTTGCCCAACTCTGTACGCCGGGGCAGGTCTTCTATGCCGGTCCGCCACAGTCCTGTTGCGCTCCGCTGTGCGTAAAAGCGCACTGCGCGCGGCAGCCCAGGTGGAGCGGAACTGCCTGAGATGTGCTTTAACTGAGGGGACAGTCACCTCACTCTCCTGCTCCGGAAACAGCGGGGGGTCGTAACCCAGGGATGCCTTGAAGGGAGACATCCCTGTAGCAGAAGAGCGAGTGGTATTATGAGCATATTCAACCCAGGCAAGATGGTTGCTCCAGGACGTGGGTTTGGATCTGGTCACACAGCGGAGCGCAGCCTCCAGCTCCTGATTGGTCCGCTCACACTGCCCGTTGGATTGGGGGTGATGGCCGGAGGAGAGGCTCACCTTGGCTCCGATGGCGTTGCAGAATGACCTCCAAACCTCAGATGAAAATTGGGGGCCACGGTCCGAGACCACGTCCACCGGAATCCTGTGCAGCCTGACCACGTGTTGGATGAGGAGATCCGCCGTCTCCAGGGCAGTAGGGAGGCCTCGCAGGGGGACGAAGTGCACGGCCTTGGAGAAGCGGTCCACGATGGTCAGGATGGTGTCATAGGAGTTGGAGACGGGGAGTCCGGTGACGAAATCCAACGCGATGTGCGACCGGGGCCTGCCAGGGACGGGCAGGGGCTGGAGCAGACCCGCTGGAGGGGCATTTCCCGCCTTGCAGGTGGCACAGATTGGGCAAGCCCAGGCGTAGCGGGCTGCATCCCTCCGCAGGCCTGGCCACCAAAAGGACCGTTGGAGGAGGTCTATCATCCGGGAGGTGCCAGGGTGACTAAGATCAACCTGTACCAGAATGATGGGAAGAAGAAAGTTTGGAGAAGAATTGGAACAGCTCATGATCCAAAGCACACCACATCTTCTGTAAAACATGGTGGAGGCAGTGTGATGGCATGGGCATGCATGGCTTCCAATGGCACTGGGTCACTTGTGTTTATTGATGATGTGACAAAAGACAGAAGCAGCCGGATGAATTCTGAAGTGTATAAGGATCTACTTTCTGCTCAGATTCAGCCAAATGCAGCAAAGTTGATTGGACGGCGCTTCACCAATGATCCAAAACATACTGCAAAAGAAACCCAGGAGTTTTTTAAAGCAACGAAGTACAATATTCTGCAATGGCCGAGTCAATCACCAGATCTCAACCTAATCCAGCATGCATTTCACTTGCTCAAGACAAAACTTAAGGCAGAAACACCCACAAACAAGCAACAACTGAAGACAGCTGCAGTAAAGGCCTGGCAAAGCATCACAAAGGAGGAAACCCAGCGTTTGGTGATGTCTATGGGTTCCAGACTTCAGGCAGTCATTGCCTGCAAAGGATTCTCAACAAAATATTGAAAAGTAACATTTTACTTAGGGTTATGTTTATTTGTCCAATTACTTTTGGGCCCCTGAAATGAGGAGCGTTTGTATAAAAACAGCTACAATTCCTACATGTTTAATCATATATTTTTGTTCAACCCCTTGAATTAAACCTTAAAGTCTGCACTTCAATTCCGTTGTAGTTGTTTAATTTCAAATCCAATGTGGTGGCATGCAGAGCCCAAATCATGAAGATTGTGTCACTGTCCAAATATTTCTGGGCCTAACTGTATACACACAGCGCAGAACATTGTAGCTAGATGGAATAAACAGCATAACCATCTATTTAGTTACCCTACGTAGTATGAATATGTACCCATACATATTGTCATCCTCCATAGGGACTGATATTGTCCTAGTTGTATACTGGAGGGGACCATTTGTGTAAGTCTGTTGCGTCTTTTGCATTCAATACTATTAGGTCGTCACGTTTTTTTTGCTATCTGTGCGAGCAGCCCTGCTTAGGTTATACAGTCTGACAGCCGTAGGTATGAAGGACCTGCAAAACCTCTCGGTCACGCACCTAGGATGACGTAGTCTACTGCTAAATGAGCTCCTCAGTGCGTTCAGTATGTCTTGCATAGGGTGGGACTCGGACTCCAGCAGAGATGACAGTTTAGCCACCATCCTTCTCTCTCCTATCTCCTCCACTGGGTCAAGGCGTTGCCCCAGGACAGAGCTAGCTTTCTTGATCAGTTTGTTCAGTCTCTTCCTGTCGGCTGCTGTAATGCCACTGCCCCAGCAGACCACTCCAAAAGTAATGGCTGATGCCACCACCGTGTCGTAGAATGTCTTCAGTAGCGCCCCTTGTACACCAAAAGACCTGAGACTCCTCAGGAGGAACAGCCTGCACTGTCCCTTCTTGTAGAGTGCATCGGTATTGTGTGACCAGTCTAGTTTATTGTTCAAATGAACACCCAGGTACTTGTAGGATGTCACCATCTCAATGTCTGTTCCCTGGATGTTTACTGGTGCTGTGAGGGGTTGTCCTTGCCTGCGGCAATCCACCAGCAACTCCTTAGTTTTCTTCGCGTTGATCTGGAGGCAGTTCCGATGGC
Source organism: Pholidichthys leucotaenia (assembly GCA_020510985.1). Lineage (NCBI taxonomy): Eukaryota > Metazoa > Chordata > Actinopteri > Cichliformes > Pholidichthyidae > Pholidichthys > Pholidichthys leucotaenia. Next base: position 263,367,446 of record CM035836.1, read on the forward strand.
ACCAGTCCACGAAGTCCTGGATAAGTCCTCTGTACTCAGCTTCATCTCCATTGGAGATGAGGCCAATGATCGCAGAGTCATCAGAGAACTTCTGTAGATGGCAGTGTGTTGTGTTGTGTGAGAAGTCCGCAGTATAAAGGGTGAACAGGAAGGGAGCCAAAACCGTTCCTTGGGGTGGCCTTGTGCTACCGATGATCGTGTTGGACACACAATCCCGGATTCTCACAAACTGTGGCCGGTTAGTGAGGTGGTCCAGGATCCATGATGACAGGTGCTGGTCCACCCCTGCTCACAGCAGCTTGTCCTTCAGGATCATCGGTTGGATGGTGTTGAAAGCACTGGAGAAGTCAAAGAACATGATCCTCACCGCGTTCCCGGGCTTCTCCAGGTGGGACAGGGAACGGTGAAGGAGGAATATCACTGCATCCTCCACCCCAATGCCATGCTGGTAGGCGAACTGGAGTGGATCCATCGCGGGTCCCACCAGGGGGCGGAGGTGAGCAAATAGCAGTATCTCCAGGGTCTTCATCATGTGAGACGTCAAGGCCACTAGTCTGTAGCTGTTCAGGTCTTTGGGGTGGGAAGTCTTTGGTACAGGTACCACACAAGATGTTTTCCACAACTGTGGTACCCTCCTCAGCTTCAGGCTCAGGTTGAAGATGTGCTCCACAATCCCACACAGCTGGTCTGTGCAGGACTTGAGGAACTTTGCGCTGATGTTGTCCGGTTCCGAGGCCTTCCTCACCTTGATCTTCCTCAGCTCCGTCCTCACCTGGGTCTTAGTGAGGGTCAGGTTGGGGGGCTGTGTGCTGGGAGTGGGGGGGCGTTGGCGGAGTGGGGTGTGGACAGCAGGTCTCGATGACTTTAGAGGCAGCAGTGGTTGGTGTGCAGTCGGTGGTGGTGGTGGGGGGGGGGTGGTCAAACCTATTAAAAAAACAGGTTCAGATTGTTCGCCCACTCCCTACCCCCCGTGGCCTGGGAGGAGGTATTCTGGTGCCCAGAGATGGTTTTAAGGTTTCTCCAGACCCCGCCGATGTTGCTCTGTTGCAGCTTGTCCTCCATCTTCTTCCTGAAGCTGTCCTTGCCTTCTCTGATCTTCCTCCTCAGCTCCCTCTGTATGGACTTCAGCATCTCCCTGTTCCCCGACCTGAAGATCCTCTTCTTCTCTCTCAGAAGTGTTTTTATCTCAGGGTTGATCCAGGGTTTGTTGTTCGAGCAACACCGTATGGTCTTGGTGGGTACATTGTTGTCCACACAGAAGTTGATGTAGTCCGTGATGGTTTGAGTGAGGCCATCGATGTCCTCACCATGTGGATCGCTGAGCTGTGTAGCATCATCGTTCTCCTCAAACCAAGACAGAAGATCACTTCTCTCCAGTTTACAGGAATCTCATTTTACTCATTACACAGGAACATCACTTTTCTGCCTTCTCAGGAATATCACTGGCTTTTATGTCGACTCATGCAGGCTTCTTCCAGGCCTGACCAAAGATGCTTGCTTTCCCAGGACCCCAATGTAAACAGTTGCCTCTTGCAGAGATTGTAAGGATCAGAATTTGCTTTTAAAGGCTCAAAGGAACATAAAACTCAGGAGACCAGACCTCTCAACATGAACACTGCATTTGATAACGTACCTTTTCACAGGAAACCAATGTTCTTAAAAGAGTCATAAACCACTTAATCTGACGGGTTTATAGCCGATACTGTCCAGGTACCTTTGCCCAGATACTAAAGGAAATCGTCTACAGCTCAACAGTACCTCCTAGCGGATACCTACGGAATGTGTTTTCAGTATGTAGGATGACTTTTAATTTGCTCTAAACATTAAGTTTCTTTCAGCTTATCCTCTGGATCCTAAGGACACTGAAAATCATCCCTCTTTTATCACCAACCATGGTTTGCTGCATGTTTTGCTGTTCTAATCTTGATCTAAATGTGAATGCATGTATTATAATTATGTATAAGAAATGTTATATTCATGAGTGTTATTGGAGTAATGGTATAAATGCATGATCACCATATATTAGCCAAGTCATTTAATTTAGTTAGATTTTATATTGAGCATTTATTTCATAAGAACTGACTGAGTGTTGATTTTCTAACTAACTAACTAACTAACCTGCACTTATATAGCGCTTTTCTAGTCACAAAGACCACTCAAAGCGCTTTCATTAATACTAACCCTCTATTCTAAGGGCCTATAGGAAACAGATATCTAGGGACAATTTAGAACAGCCAATTAACCTAACATGCATGTTTTTGGCATGTGGGAGGAAACCGGAGAAATCCCGGAGTAAACCCACGCAACACGGGGAGAACATGCAAACTCCACACAGATCACTGTTGGTCGGGGGCTGGGATCGAACCCACGATCCCACCAATCCCCCGGCCAAAGGTAAACTGTGCTGCCGCAGTGCTAACCACTGCGCCACCGTTTCCCTCTGAAATTTCATGGGATGGTGTCTTCATTTGATTGGCTGCTCTCAAACAAAGAAGTGTTCTCACATTGGATAGCAGCCATTTCAAACTGCTTCTGAAAAAGCCGATTGGTCAGTCTTGCGACTACATCATCAGTTTTACGACCCGGCGAGGTAACTTTAAAAGAGAGAAGTTAGATTTGAGTTTAGTTAGAAAAAGAGATCAGAAAAGAAGAAAAAGGGTAGACAAAGAACAGGCAGGAAGATTAGAACAGCAACGCGGTAATAGAATTAAGAATTAGAAACACAGAAAGAAGAAAGAAAGAGATTTTGAGAAAGATTAGGAACTAAATTAAGATTAAAGAAGCAGAATAGTAATCTAGATCTCAGAAGAAGATTTTATTCCACCGTTTCAAGGCCCTGTGAAGTTTTATTTTATTCTCTGTGTGTTTGTCAAGTCTTTTCTTATATTCTGGAAACTGAGGAGAAACCATTTTTTCTTTAGAGCTCGTCCCTTTTAGAGAATCAAATTCTCAAACTTTTTCCTTCACCTCAGAAGCCATTCTTATCCTAGTAAATGTTTTTCTAATATTTTTTTTATGACTTTTCACGCCATTAAAGTGGACCTTTAATTTGCCTAGTTTAAAGTGAACAGAGACTGAGAAGATTTTCCTTCAGTTTTTGGGTCGATCCCGCTACAAGAGACCCCAAATTTGGACTCTTTTTTCAAAGGACTTTTCACGCTGCCCTGAGACAAACTATCCACGGCTGCAACTGTCTGCTTGAAGGGCCCCCAGCTGAGTTATCACCTACACGGCTGTGAGTGAGGACAGCAGCCGCTTCCTCTGACGTCCTAACTTCAAAACCCAGCGGTACCGACCCGCGGAAACTTGGACCTACGGCCGTGTGTGAGTGAAACTTTTATTTCTCCTATTTCCTGGGTTAAAACGTGATGTCCTAACAATTAAATTACAATTGAATACGGCCTGTATTTCAGGGCTCAATTAGTCTCTCAGCCGCAGGACGGAACTGTAAACTGAAGGAAAACTTTTAGTCATTTTTAAGTAACTGCCCTTAAAATTTTTGTAGATTAATTCAGGAGTCATTTTTAGATAATTAGCTTATGAATTTTCCCCATAAAATTGCGTTGTTTTGTTAAAACATTCCAGCCTCATTTACCGTTGAAACATAAGTCTAGTTCTCCTTGGTTCTGCAGAGGTGTAAAGCTGGATTTTATGTTCAGGAACCCAATATCAGTTGATGTGATATATTACGCTGTTATCATCTGAATCTGTTTATTCATCATTTGAACGCCATGACATGTAACCTGAATGATTTTTATAAAAGAGTGAATGAGAGCAGTTGAAAGTGTTTTCCTTTCGCATATACAGGTTTCCTAATCACGGCAGGACAAAAACTCACTGAAACTTTGAGACTGATTCATTAAGTAATTTAAGGTACAAAGTTATATAAAATTAAAGTTAATATAATTGTCCGTCAGGACTGGTGCCCCTTTTACGAGTGCTTTTATTTAATTTAGCGGGTGTAGAAGTGAGGGTTCAACTCTGCCCCCTTTTACACCCACTATTAAATAAAATAAATAATTCCTGTACCTTATGACAAATATTTTTATAGGCAATTCATCCTACAGCTGCTTCCAGGCAGTGGTTTCAAAACAGTCCTTTAGAGTGTCCATTGCCTCCTCAGACCATAACTTCACCGTGCGCATGACCGAAGGTTGCCTGTGTAATAGGGGTTTGTACACCGGCACGAGATGAACCAAGTTGTGATCCAATCTCCCGAGTGGGGGGAGTGGTGATGAGGTGTACGCCTCCTTAGTGTTTGCATAGAATAAGTCCAGTGTTTTATTGTCTCTAGTGTGGCATGTGACATACTGTGTGAACGTGGGCAGAATGGGGGCCATTGAAATATGGTTGAAATCACCTGAGATGAGGAGAAGAGCATCTGGGTGTTCTGTCAGCAGTCTGCCAGTTACCGAGTGAATGGTGTCACGCGCTGTCCTAGCGTTCGCCGTTGGATTTGCATAAATAACAATGCAGATCATGTGTGAGTATTCCCTCGGGAGATAGGTAGGCCTTTTATTACTAGATACTGTTTTTAGTACTGCTGAACCTTTGCTTTTAGCTGAGGAAACGCTGGAGAGTTTTGCCCTGGTTGATGCTGAAAATCTTGGTTGAGTTTTCGCCCAAGTCAATCCAACAACCTGTCTGTTATATCCCATTCCCACATCACTTTTAAAACATTTTGTGGATTTTTCCAGCAGGAACTTTTAAACATAATTACTCTCTCCAGACGGGTGTTTCCTGTGCTGCCTTTAAAATGGCAGTTGTGAGACCCCTCTGGAAGAAGAGTAATTTAGATCCTGAAAACCTTAAGAATTACAGACCAGTATCCAACTTACCTTTTTTATGCAACACCAAAGAGGCATACAACTCATCCCCCCTCCCTCCCCTAGGAAGATCAGATCACAGTCTGGTTCACCTCTTGCCTGTGTACAAACCCCTAGTTCACAGACAACCTCCTGTTACCTGCACAGTGAAGATAACTTTGAGGACACTCTGAAAGACTCTTTTGAATCCACTGTGTGGGAGCAACTCTGTGATCCATGTGGGGAGGACATTGACAGCCTCACACACGCCATCACAGACTAGATCAACTTCTGTGTGGATAACAATGTATCCACCAAGACTATATGGTGTTTCTCAAACAACAAACTCTGGATCAACCCTGACATAAAGACCCTGCTGAAAGAGAAGACAAGGATCTTTAGGTCGGGGAACAAGGAGGAGCTGAAGTCTGTGCAGAGTTAGCTGAGGAGGAAGATCAGGAGGGACAACTACAGGAAGAGTGTTGTCAGTGGTGTCTGAAGAGGCCTTAAAATCATCTCAGGGCACCAGGACACCACGTCCCAGGCCACTGGGGGAAGGGAGTGGGTGATCGATCTGAACTCATTCTTCAACAGGCTTGATCAGCAACCTATCCCTCCTCCTGCCCTGCTGCAACAACCATCATCTACTTCCCCTGTCCTCTCCCACCCTCCCCACCCCCCATCACATCACTCAGCCCTTGGTCCACACCCCCTGCTTTTTTGTCCCTTCACATGCCCAACACCCCCAGCACACAGCCCCCCCCGCTCTCGTCTGTCCCTCATTAACACCTAGGTGAGATCTGAGCTGAAGAAGATCAAAGCAAGGAAGGCTGCAGGTCCAGACGGCATCAGCTCAAGGCTCGTCAAGTCCTGTGAGGACCAGCAGGAATTTTGGAGCACATCTTCGGCTTGAGCCTGAAGCTGGTGAGGGCACCACAGCTGTGGGATAACATTCTGTGTGGTACTTGTGCCAAAGACCCCGCACCCCAAGGACATGATCATCTACACACCAGTGGCTCTCACATCACACGTGATGAAGACCCTGGAGAGGCTGCTCATCGCTCATCTCTGCCCTGGTGAGACCAGCGATGGACCCACTTCAGTTTGCTACCAGCATGGCATTGGGGTGGAGGATGCCGTGATCTTCCTCCTACATCGAGTTCTGTCTCACCCGGAGAAGCCTGGGAGCACTGTGAGGATCATGTTCTTTGATTTCTCCAATGCTTTCAACACCATTCAACCAGTGGTCCTGAGGGACAAGCTGCTATGTGCAGGAGTGGACCAACTCCTGTCATCGCAGATCCTGGACTTCCTCACAGACCAGCCATAGTTTGAGAGGGCCCAGGACTGTGTCTGACACAGTCATCTGCAGGATGCTGTGTATCTGGCACAGTCATCTGCAGTATGTAGAACAGTAAGAATTAAAGCTATGGTCACAAATGCTCTTACAAATGGCTGCAAACAGCGTATGAAGGATTGTTGGACAATTTGTACAGCCTTCTTAATCCAGCCACAGGAGAATCCAGTGTTTGTAAACCATTTGTAAGTTTGTGGCCAGGTCAATGGTCTTGTCCAAAATTTCTACAAATGCTCCACGAAAACCCGTCATCGTAGGGTAGCCGTACGACTGCCATAGGAACAACATAAGAACTACGCAAGATGTTGGCCACAAATATGCCTAAAGAACATCTTAACTTGTTCTTGAGGGGTACTTACAGCGGTCAAAGGAAATGCCATACAAATTACTGTTCGTACAGAGATTCGTACAGCATGCAAAAGGTGGTAGTGAGGTGCACAAAAGGCGGAAATACATTATTTGTGTGACATTTGGTCTGACAAAATGTGCTGAAAGCCGTAAGATCTTCCGACCAACGACGAGAGTACCTTGAGTTGCAAAAATTTTTTTCGTAAGATGACAGTATGCCGTAAGAAGATTCCAAGGCACCATTACAAAGAACGTAAGAACTCTAGGGCCATCGTATGAGAGAAAAGCACCTCATTTCTCAAGAATGCCTCAAGTTGCTCTTGCGAATTGAATGACAACTGTTACAAACTATGCCCCCCTCCACGAATGTCTACAAACTCCAGAATTCATAGGAACTGGGAGATTCTTTTGAACCCATCGTTCATAAGAATGTTTGTGACCGTAGCTTCAATAAGAAAAAAAAATAGACAGTATGCTAGGAGACATATGATGCACACTGTAAACTTACACGACTTTATAAATGAATAGTCCTGAAAATGTGCATTATTTTGCACATAATACAGTTGTTTCATGAAGAAAATCATTTGCACGCAGTGTACTGTAGTTATTGCACCGAGTGTATAAATATTATTGCACAGTATAGTGATTACATTAAAATGAAATACAGCGAGGAAAATAAGTATTGAATATGTCAGTATTTTTTCTCATTAAACATATTTCTGATGGAGCCATTGACCTGAGATTTTCACCAGATAGACTCAAAATTCAAAGGCTTTATTATCATGCGCACACTTAAGAAATGCAACATTCCCTGAGCAATGAAATTCTTACTCTGCTCTCCAAACGAATGCCAAGGTATACACAGCAATACTAATCAAGGTAATAAACAACACCTTCATACTAAATACTAATAAATACACATTAAAAGCAATTAGGACAGTTAAAGCAGTTAAAACTAGAGGAAACAAGAAGAATGAAAATTTGCTGGGTGACTATAATGTCCCTGAGTAATAATAATTCACTGGGTTCACTCTGGGATTTCTCCGGTTTCCTCCCACATGCCAAAAACATGCAAGTTAGGTTAATTGGCATCAAACTGGGGATTCTAAATTATCCTTAGGTATGGCTGTGAGAGTAAATGGTTGTCTGTCTCTGTGTTGGCCCTGCGATGGACTGGCCATCTGTCCAGGGTGTACCCTGCCTCTCGCCCAAAGATGCTGGGATAGGCTCCAGCCCCCCCGCGACCCAAAAAGGATTAAGTGGAAGAAGATGAATGAATGAATGAATGATTATAACTCTCCTCTGATATCAGTAACAATCCACGTAATCCATATATACAAAGAAATCAAGGCAACTGTGTTCACAGAACAATTTATATTTAATAAAGTGGAATGACACATGGAATAAGTATTGCACACGCTTGGTAAATTCATTCAATATTTAGTAGAAAAGCCTTTGTTGGTAAAAGCAGCTTCCAGATACCTCCTTTGTGGAGAAACTTAGGTGCAGGCAGCACCTTTGTTCTTAAGGCAGCTTTATTTTCTTTCTCTGCAGCCAGTTGAGTTTCCTTGGCTGTGTGTTTGGGATCATTGTCTTGCTGAAATGTCCACCCTCGTTTCATCTTCAACATCTTGGCAGATGGCAACAGGTTCTTATCAAGGATGTCTCTGTACTTTTATCCACCCATTTTTCCATTAATTATATGAAGTCTGCCTGTACCATGTGCTGAAAAACACCCCCACACCATGATGCTCCCACCTCCAGTCTTCACTGTTGGTATGGTGTTTTTGGGCTGATGTGCGGTGCCATTTCTCCTCAAAACATGCTGTGTGTCGTGGCATCCAAAAAGTTCAATTTTGGTCTCATCTGACCAGACTATATTGTCCCAGTATTTTACTGGCTTGCTGAAATGTTGTGCAGCAAACTTTAAACGAGCTTCAACATGCTTTTTCTTCAGTGATGGAGTCTTGTGAGGTAAGTGGGCATAGAGCCCATGTTGGCTGAGTCTATTAATAATAATAATAATAATAATAATAATAATAATAATAATAATAATAATAATATTTATATAGACACTCATAGACACTCAAAGACGCTTTACAATGGATACATTATTCATTCAAACATGGCTGCCAATCCATGCCAACAGCCTCTCCAATCATAACTCCAAATGATGCCTTCTATCATTTGCGTAATATTGCCAAGATTAGGAGCATCTTGTCTCAGAGTGATGCTGAGAAACTAATCCATGCTTTTGTTAGCTCCAGATCAGGTTATTGTAACTATTATCAGGCTGTCCTAAAACATCTTTAAAAAAGTCTTCAGCTGATCCAAAATGCTGCAGCAAGAGTTTTAACAGGTACTAGAAAGAGAGATCATATCTCTCCGGTTCTGGCCTCTCTTCATTGGCTTCCCATAGAGTTTAGCCAATGCCATCATTATGTTTTGCAACAATAAGGCTGCGAAGGTCTTGAGAGAGCTCTTTCCTTCTGCCCATCATGAGTTCTGTGGGGTGTGACAACATAACATTCACAGACCTTTTTAAAGGCGTCGGCCGGACGAAATTTCAATATCGCTAAATCATATCTTAAATTTTTGTGTGAGACGAGCTAATTTGAACCGCACATGTTTTGGTGTCAACAAATGTCGCATAAGGTGACAATGTGCTATTGAAGTATGATTTCCTTGAGATCTGTCTGACTCTGCCAAGCGATCAGCGGCTAAAATGGCCACTGACTGTGTGACGTCAGGTCAGGAGGTGACCAGCAAACACTCGACGGATATTGCGTGTTGTTTACGTTCGGCGATAACGGATATTTCTAGGAGCACTTGTGGATTACAAATAGAGTATTTATTATGATTAGGATTTCAGTGATTGAATTAATTATGGTTTGGCGTTGTGTTGTCTACGGGTGCGACGGTATACCGGAGGAGCACGCAATGAGTGTTTATGAATTCCCCCTGCCTGGGAAAATCAGAACCGCATGGGTGAATTTCGTTCAGAAAACGCGAAAAAATTGGAATGTTGTCGGAAAATCACCCAACGTGCAGTAGACATTTCGTTGACAGCGATTTTGAGAATAAGATGCAATTTGAAATGAAATTAGCAAAAAGATTGCTGCTAAAAAAATCGGCTGTTCCAACTATATATCCGTTCATTTCAAAGTCCCACTCTCAGACAAGTGTCAGTGACAGTGGCGTGAAAAGCAAGGGTGATCTACCGATGCGATCTGCTGTCAGAAAAATAGAAGTAAACAGGGTAAGTTTACTTTTTTTAATATTCACTGCCAATATTTACTAAAATTATTTACAAGCAATGAATTTCATTGCCTTAACAACTTATCAAATATTAGAATTTTAGGGTATTCATACTAATCAAATATGAAATATTCAGTGCTGTATAGGGAGGTGGTTGTGCCTGTTTGCTCAAGTTATATTTCTATATATGTAATCCAATTCGACACCTCTGGAATGAAATTATGTTGATCTACTGTTTTTGCAGATGTTATCCACTGTCACTCAACCTTCAAATACTGTGGATTTTTTTTTTAAATTTGATTATTCAGCAATTGTCCTCATTGCAGTCATCCATGTGAGGTAACAAGTCACACTAAAGGCTCTCTGTTGGTGATCAAACAACATTGTCCACATTGTGTTGAGGATCGATCCTGGCACAGCCAGCCGATGATCAGGGACATGCCAGCTGGTAACATACAGCTTTCATCCGCTATTCTCTTCACTGGGGCGTCATATGTCAAGGTCCTCAGAGTTCTAAATGCAGCCGGTATCGTTGGAATTTCCACGACCACTTACAAGGAGCTTTCGATTTCTAATTTTTATTAAATTAATTTTATTTCAGAATATGTGGATGATCTGATGAATACTCTTTTCGACAAAACCTTGGTTGATCCAACCCACTTATTGGAGCAGTGGCACTCTGTACAAGCCAGAGTTCCCGCAACATTGAGTGCCAAATTTCAGCGTCCCATCAAAGCTGATGCTGTTGAGCAACATGTATCTAGATTTTCAAAATCAAACATGTAAAAGTAGAATAAATTTCCAATTAGCAATGAAAGTTCAGCTTTCAATTGTTAGGGAAGCAACATATTTTGCTAAGACAAACAAATATAAGCCTAAGATTTTTAGAGAAATGTGCTTTTAAAAATTGAACACGAATTTTACACCATAAAATGGTAGAAAAATTAGTCTAATGTATATGAGATCCGACTTTGATGAATGCTGAAATATTAGAATTATAAAATTGACATGCACATTAATAAACTCAATATATGATTTTAAAAAACTTTATTTAAATAACATTGATCACAAATCTAATCTTGGTAGGCAAAATCCCTTGTAGTGATCAGATGGGAATGTTTCTCTGATGAGGCTCACAGCACAGGCAGGCAATATCACCCTCACTTCTTTCCCAAGAACAAATACGGCTGAATAACCCCATCAGCACCACCCAAAACTACTTCATCATCAGATTCTTCAGTTTCAATATCATCACTTATATTGCGGTCGTCATACTCGATAAAATAATCGCTGTCCGAATCACTCTGCTGTCGTTCAGCCATTTCCTGTTTCTCCCTGACCTGACGTCACTGCTGCCCGCCCCTATCGAGAGATGGCGGTACTGCAGCATCACTAAGTGAAATATGGGCTATTAACAAATAAAGTCATTTATGGAGGCTGGTGACACATTTTAAATCACGGGAATGGCCAGAATGGAATATTTTCATACAATCAGTTTATTGGTTCAATAAAAAAATGTCACCGTCCGAGGCCTTTAAAGGCTATCAGTCACGACTTAACAAGCTGAAATTAATTTGTACTGAGGGGGATGGGATGGTTTCCTAAATTCTGATGGATTTTGACTGGTTTCTTGGCTTTCTATGCCTTTTTGCACCTCTTTTTCTTCATGTGTTCTATACTTATTCCCTGTGTCTTTCCACTTTATTAAATATAACTTTTATAACACATTTAAATGCATTCATACCCAGTGTCATGGACCCTGGAGGCAAGGTGCGTAAAGTGTTTTGCACAGTGACACAAAGGCAGGATGGCTGGGGAGACCGGGATTCCAACCGCCAACCCTCTGGTTATTCAGGTTGGATGACCTGCTCTACCTCCAGAGCCACTGCCACCCATATTTCCCTCCTCTCCATTTTTTCTGAGCACCAAACTGGACAGCAGGAAATTCCATTTTTATGTGGTCTTTGGCATTAACTGGCCGGGACTTGAACCCCGACCTCCCGGTTGTGGGGCGGATGCTCGACCTCTAGGCCACCACTCCAGTTTCCTGTTTTGTGAACACAGTTGCCAGTGAAGTGATTACACGGGTTGGGGGATCGGGTAGATGGTGAGTTACATTTAAGAATTTCCATGGCCCAGGGGACAACAAAACAAACAAAAACAAACTGTGTCTTGTTGTGTGGTATTTGATGGATATGAATTGCCTCTCAGATGGTCCCCAGGTGGGTATGGTCTGAAATGATGGTCTTTGCCCTGCTGAGGCAGTGGGACTTGGAAATATCACCCAGTGTTTGCAGGAGAATCAATGATTTCTGTGCAAAAGTTCATTAATCTCTGGGCTGCTTTTTTTGTCCACAGCATAGCAGTCAGGAAAGCACACCGGGTAGGGGTAAGGACATGTACTCACAGCACTTAACTTGTAACTACATTAACCCTCTATTCTAAGGGACTATCAGAGACAGATATGTAGGGACAGTTTAGGGTCACCAATTAACTTGACATGGATGTCTTTGGATTATGGGAGGAAACCCACACAGCACAGGCAGAACATGCAAGCTTCACACAGAAAGTTTTAAACCCCAGTCAGTAGTACATCAGGGTGCTTTTCTCTGGTGTCCCTTCTTTATGATGGCTGTGATGATCTCAGTCCAGGAGAGGGCTGATGAGACGTATATGCCAAGAAATCTGAACAAGGACACCATCTCCACTTGATCGCCACTGATGTAGAGGGGTGCAGGGTTAGCTGTGTTGTCTCTCAAAGTCTATCATCACTTTTTTTAGTGTTCAGTGTGAGACTGTTTGCTGAGCACCAGACTAAGAGTTTCTGCACCTCCTATCTGTAGGCCATCCCATCCCCACCAGAGAGGAGCCCAGCCACAGTGGTACCATCTGCAAACTTCATAATGCTGTTGGAACAGTGGAACAGGGTGCAGGTGTGCTTGTAATGGGCATACATTGTCGAAGTGTCCTTGAGCAAGACACTGAACCCCCAGTTGCTCCTAGTGGGTCAGGCCAGTGCCGGTGCATGGCAGTTCCACCATCAGTGTGTGAATGGGTGGATAGCAGGACCTGTAAAGCACTTTGGCCATCCAGAGATGAGAAAAAGCATTATATAAGTGAACGCCATTTTCCATACAGAAGTGGACTGAGCACACAGCCCTATGGGGAGCCAGCACTGAATGTGAGTGTGGAGGAGAGGTGGTAACTGAGCCTGACAGTTTGTGGTTTGTTTGTGAGGAAATTCTTTACCCAGGCCCACATAAAGAGGGCATCTGGACGTCAAAAAGGTTTTCTGGTTAGTCTGTCTGGGAAGACTGCATTAAAGGTTGAAGGATAGTCATTGAAGAGCAACCTTATGTAGCTCTTCTGGCGCATGCGCATGTCTTTACTTCCGTATTTACATGAGCGGAGTTGTTATCGTGCATGTCTCTTAATTTATCAATAAAAGTCACTGTAAAGACTGTCCTCAACCGTTTCTGAATATTTTTCATAAAGCGGGGATAAACGGTTTTGTACTACGGGCAGAGACGAGTTGGAACATAAAGTCGACGATTGATAAAAACTTTAAATGGAAAATGCACGGAGACTAGCTGAAGCTGGTGAGCTGCTGAGATTGTAAGTAAAATATCATTTGTTTGTTTTAACATTTGTGTCATAAATTAATAATTTATCCGGCATGATGGTGTTTTCCTTTACAAACTATGGATACAGAAGTTAATTGTTTGTTAAACGCTGTGAATAAATACTGTATATTTTATGAGATTATGGACTTCTAGCACTTAAGTGAGAGATTTGAAAATAATAATAAATCACAATAAAATGAAAATGGCAGAATTAATAAAGGCTGCAGTACAACGAGCCCTTTTTACTCAATAGAACTAAACTGAAATGAACAAATTTTCCCAGGAAATGAACTGAAACCCTTTTCAATATCCATCCATCCATCTTCTTCCGCTTAATCCTTTTTCGGGTCGCGGGGAAAATATAAACAACAAAAAATAAAAGGAGCTAAATTATTAAACCCTATTGTGGTGTGGGGATCTAAAAATATGATTATTAATTTTACTTTGAAATCTCATCTCCTTTTCATCTCCCCTTCAGACCTGTGAACACTGGGTTTCCACTCCAGGCTCCATCCTCACTGAGACCTTCTGAAGGTCAGAGGTCGTCAGTGGAGGACCATCCCTGCTTCATGTGGGTTTCAGCACAGAAAAAGACCTCAAATTTTTCACAGGTCTTAGATTTCAAATTCAAGATTCAAGCAGGTGCTGCCATAATTTTCTCCATACTCTAATATGCATTTAATACAATTTAGTTGCTGTAATGACTAATTCTTTTATCTTTTTTTGTTTAAGTTCTCAGCAAGAATACAATGTTGGTCATTTTTTGACAACTTTACTGAGCATTTAATTCTACATAAATCACTGTTTAACAGGAATTTTTTGGCAATCCTGTGCTTTTCTTGTGATGTTACATAGCAGGGTTTCCTCTGGTAACATTTCTGGGTGGCGGTCCGCTACGCTTGAAATTATGCCGCCACTCTATGAGGAAATAAAAAATTTAAGAAAAAATATGAAGGAATGGCAGTCCGCAGCCATGCACATGAACAACGCACGTGACTGTAATGTCCATATCTTGGGGAAAACAAAGAGGTTGAGGATGCAGTTAGACGTACTTTATTGCAAATAGAACCAGAACACAGTGGACACTCCATACAGGCCAAGGGGTTTACTACGAAGAGACCGGATCTCTTCCGCCATTGCCCTTTATACCCCTGGTGACACCACCACCAGAAAGGTAAGTTGTCACCTCCCACTACACCCAGGGCCGGCATCTTTCTACACTACATATCATTTCCCCCCCTGTAGAAAGATACCAAGCACACCAATTAGGCCCTCCCAAATTTAAACCCGACTCACCTGCTAAGCAGCAAAATGTATATGTACAAAAATAAATAAACAGGCCTATCCATTCACACAAAACACACTAGAGGGGCCAGGTGGACTACTGGCTCCCCCTACACGACCAGGCAGATTATTCCGCCGCCTTGATCATTACAGTCCAAAAGAAAAAAAAAATGGCCGTGTTCATAAAATTAAATTAATCCCAATATAATACACATATATGCTCTTCCAAATTAACACAGTATAGTGAACCACACAACTAACATATATACATCTATTGGTGGCCCCCACCCCAACACACCCACCCCACAATCCAGGCACATCACAGCAAAACAAATAGTTTGGTATAAACCCATTGGTATAAACCCATGTCTGGGCTCCAGAATACCTCCCCCCTAGGCCACGGGGGGCAGGGAGTGGACGAACAATCTGAACCTGTTTTTTAATAGGTTTGACCAACCGCCCTCCCCCCATATGCACAACAACCACTGCTGCCTCTAAAGTCATTGAGACCTGCTGTCCACACTCCACTCCACCAACACCCCCCCACTCCTAGCACACAGCCCCCCAACCTGACCCTCACTAAGACCCAGGTGAGGACGGAGCTGAGGAAGATCAGGGCGAGGAAGGCCTTGGGACCGGACGGCATCAGTGCGAAGCTCCTCAAGTCCTGTGCAGACCAGCTGTGTGGGATTGTGGAGCACATCTTCAACTTGAGCCTGAAGCTGGGGAGGGTACCACAGTTGAGGAAAACATCTTGTGTGGTACCTGTACCAAAGACTTCCCACCCCAAAGATCTGAACAGCTACAGACCAGTGGCCCTGACATCCCACATGATGAAGACCCTGGAGATACTGCTCCTTGCTCACCTCCGCCCCCTGGTGGGACCAGCAATGGATCCTCTCCAGTTCGCCTACCAGCATGGCATTGGGGTGGAGGATGCAGTGATCTTCCTCCTTCACCATTCTCTGTCCCACCTGGAGAAGCCCGGGAACGCGGTGAGGATCATATTCTTTGACTTTTCCAGTGCTTTCAACACCATCCAACCGATGATCCTGAAGGACAAGCTGCTGTGCGCAGGGGTGGACCAGCACCTGTCATCATGGATCCTGGACTGTCTCACTAACACGCACTGAGGAGCTCATTTAGCAGTAGACTACATCATCCTAGGTGCGCAACCAAGAGGTTTCGCAGGTCCTTCCTACCTACGGCTGTCAGACTGTATAACCTAAGCAGGGCTGCTCGCAGAGATAGCAAAAAAAACCAAAACGTGACGATCTAGTAGTATTGAATGCAAAAGACGCAAGAGACTTACACAAATGGTCCCCTCCAGTATACAACTAGGACAATATCAGTCGCCGCGGAGGGTGACAATATGTATGGGTACATATTCATTCTATGTAGGATAACTAAGTAGACGTTTATGCTGGCATGTTGGCATGTTTATGCTAGCATCTTGCTACAATGCTCCGCACTTTGTATATATATTTATATATTTATGTGCACGTATGTATATCCACTGCTCTTATTTATATTTTTTCGTATCTTCTTAATTATTGCTCTGAGTGTTGCTATCCCTGTGCTGTTGCAATCCCGGAATTTCCCCATTGTGGGACTAATAAAGGCTTATCTTATCTTATCTTATCTTAACCGACCACAGTTTGTGAGAACTCGAGATTGTGTGTCCAACACGATCATCGGTAGCACGGGGGCCCCCCAGGGAACGGTTTTGGCTCCCTTCCTGTTCGCCCTTTGTACTGCGGACTTCTCACACAACACAACACACTGCCATCTACAGAAGTTCTTTGACGACTCTGCGATTGTCGGCCTCATCTCCAACGGAGATGAAACTGAGTACAGAGGGCTTATCTAGGACTTCGTGGACTGGTGCCATCGGAACTGTCTCCAGATCAATGCGAGGAAAACTAAGGAGCTGGTGGTGGACTGCCGCAGGCAAGGACAACCCCTCACAGCACCAGTAAACATACAGGGAACGGACATTGAGATGGTGACATCCTACAAGTACCTGGGTGTTCATCTGAACAATAAACTAGACTGGTCACACAATACTGATGCACTCTACAAGAAGGGACAGCGCAGGCTGTTCCTACTGAGGAGGCTCAGGTCTTTTGGTGTACAAGGGGCGCTGCTGAAGACCTTCTATGACACGGTGGTGGCATCAGCCATCACTTTTGGAGTGGTCTGCTGGGGCAGTGGCATTACAGCAGCCGATAGGAAGAGACTGAATAAACTGATCAAGAAAGCTAGCTCTGTCCTGGGGCAACGCCTTGACCCAGTGGAGGAGATGGGAGAGAGAAGGATGGGGGCTAAACTGTCATCTCTGCTGGAGTCCGAGTCCCACCCTATGCAGGACATACTGAATGCACTGAGGAGCTCATTTAGCAGTAGACTACATCATCCTAGGTGTGCAACCGAGAGGTTTCGCAGGTCCTTCCTACCTACGGCTGTCAGACTGTACAACCTAAACAGGGCTGCTCGCAGAGATAGCAAAAAGACGTGACGACCTAATAGTATTGAATGCAAAGGATGCATCAGACTTACACAAATGGTCCCCTCCAGTTTACAACTAGGACAATATCAGTCGCTACGGAGGGTGACAATATGTATGGGCACATATTCATACTATGTAGGATAACTAAGTAGACAGTTATGCTGTTTATTCCATCTTGCTACAATGCTCCGCACTTTGTATACAGCATATTTTTATATATTTATGTGTACGTATGTATATTCACTGCTCTTATTTTTATTTTTCGTATTGTGGGAATGTGCAATTGATGAGGCAGGTTTGTCTCAAAGCAGCTTTATTACACATTCTCCAACATCAAATACCGGTCGCTATGGAGAGTGAGAATATGTATGGGCACATAATCATACCATGTAGGATAACTAAGTAGACGGTTGTGCTGCTTCATCCCATCTAGCTACAATGCTCCGCACTGGGTGTGTTTATATTTATATATCTATATATTTATTCCATCTAGCTACAATGCTCCGTACTGTGGGTGTTTATATATTTACATATTTATTCCATCTAGCTACAATGCTCCGCACTGTGTTTACATATTCATATATTTATTCCATCCAGCTACAATGCTCTGCACTGTGTGTCTGTGTGTGTGTATATATATATTTTATAGTAATATGTACATATGTATATTAGCTGCTCTTGCTTGCTTGTTTTTTTTTCTTGCCTTCTGATTGTTGCTCTGAGTGTTGCTTTCCCTGTGCTGTTGCAATCCTGGAATTTCCCCGTTGTGGGACTAATAAAGGCTTATCTTATCTTATCTTATCTTATCTTATCTTATCTCAAAGTAGAAAGAGAACATCACAGGAAACTCTCGTCCCTTAAATACCCAGGACTCTCACAGCTCACAAGTCACATGCATCACAAGTCACATTGCATAATAATCACCAGTAACAATGCATCTCCTCTATAATCCCCTAATATCACCCCCACAGTCTCAGGCCCTGCATACCACCTTCACAGCTTCCTGTTATCTCCAAGGAAACTCTGTCTTTGTTCTTATCTAAAATGTGAGGCCTTAAAGAAGTCACAAAGTAGGTCACATGTGTGGCCACACTACCCCCCCCCCCAAACATTTAGATCGAACAACCGAATAACAGTTTGCATGCTGTGATAACATCATTGCACATCAATCCACATGCTGCTTGGGCCTCAGTCTTCTCCCGTATCTGCTGTAACCAGGTTTCACCGCCTCCACGGCGCCGTCATGCTGGGGAGCTGCTGTCTGGGGGTGCAAACCTTTTGTCAGTCTCTGCGGGTGATCTGGAGAAATATTACTCTGGGAAACACCCCGTGGTGGTCTGCCGCGTCGAGGGGCCCTTGCCAACAGCACTTGCTCGTCCGCCACCACAAAAGTGGGTTTGAGTCTGTTGATGCCAACCTTTTCCCTCCTACCCCCCAAATCTAGGAAAAAATGCTTGTCCCCTGTTTCCAACACTCTGAATGGCCCGTCATAAGGTGGTCGCAGTGGTGTGCGATGTGCGTCATGTCTGATAAAAACAAACTCCGCGTTTTTCAAAGCTTTAGGCACAAAAACGCGCGGAAAACTGTGATGGTTGCGGCCCGGCAGCGTGCCTGCGTCAACGCTACGCTGCAACAGCTGAGACGGGGAGCTGCTTGGCGCAGGATTATCCGGGAGAAACTCCCTGGGTAGCCGAAGTGGCTGCGCGAAAACGAGTTCCGCTGGGGAAGCCTCTAAGTCTTCTTTAGGCGCAGAACGCAACCCTAATAAAACCCACGGAAGCTTGTCCACCCAATTTGCATCCGTCAGTGACGCTTTAAGCGCTGCTTTCAATGACCTGTGAAAATGTTCACACAACCCATTAGCCTGCGGATTGTACGCGGTTGTACGGTGAATTGTGACACCTAGGCTGCGGGCCATTGTTGACCAAAGTTCAGAAACAAATTGCGGACCTCTGTCGGATGTAATGTCCGACGGGACTCCAAAACGCGCCACCCATGCCGTTACAAAACGCGCGCGCCACCTCCTCGGCTGTGGTTGACGCCAAAGGGACCGCCTCCGGCCAGCGCGTGATGCAATCCACCATGGTCAGAAGGTGCGTGTACCCCTGTGATGACGAGAAGAGGCCCACGAGGTCCACATGAACATGGTCGAACCTCTTGGAAGGAATGAGAAATAGCTCCAATGGAGCCTTCGTGTGCCTGTGTATCTTGGCCCGTTGGCACGCCATACAGGCTGCCGCCCACTCCTTAACTTGTTTGCGAAGGCTGGGCCATACGAATTTTTCCGCTACCATTTTGACCGACGCGCGAACCCCCGGGTACGCCAGAGAATGAATCGAGTCAAAAACGCGGCGGCGCCACGCTGCCGGTACCACGGGACACAGTCGTCCCGTGGAGACATTGCAGATTAAGGGGGGCCTGCCGTCTTGCAGCTCCCTGCTCTCCAGCCTTAACCCTGTTGGTCCAGACTGGAGCGCGCGCACATCCGCGTCACTACCTTGCTCCGCGGCCATGGCTGTGTAATCTATCCCCACGCAGACGGGGGCAGCCACGGCTCGCGAGAGGCAGTCTGCCACTACGTTCAGTTTACCCGACACGTGCTGAATATCGGTAGTAAACTCTGAAATCGCGGCTAACTGCCTCTGTTGCCGGCCTGACCACGGCTCTGAAACTTTGGCCATCGTGAATGTTAGCGGCTTGTGGTCAACGAACGCAGTGAAACAGCACCCTTCTAGCCAGAACTGGAAGTG
Source organism: Pholidichthys leucotaenia (assembly GCA_020510985.1). Taxonomy (NCBI): domain Eukaryota; kingdom Metazoa; phylum Chordata; class Actinopteri; order Cichliformes; family Pholidichthyidae; genus Pholidichthys; species Pholidichthys leucotaenia. The sequence goes on from CM035836.1 coordinate 263,387,380, forward strand.
GCGAACGGCCAAATGGAGAGCCAGCAACTCCCTGTCGAACGCGCTGTATTTACGCTCACTATCACGCAAAGTCCTGCTGAAAAAGGCGAGCGGTTGCCAAGCTCCGGCTACATGCTGCTCTATGACCGCCCGTATGGCCACATCTGACGCGTCAGTAGTGAGCGCTATTCGGGCCGTTGGGTGTGGGTGTGCCAACAGCGCAGCATTTGCCAAGGCTGCCTTTACCTCTGAGAACGCTCACTCCCGCTCCGGGGACCACTCGACCTTATTCGGGTTTCTGTTTTTTGAGCGCGACATAAAGCGGTTGCATGAGTTGCGCTGCGCGGGGGAGGAAACGGTTATAAAAATTCACCATTCCCAAAAACTCCTGTAACGCCCTGACCGTCTGCAGCCGGGGGAAATTTGCTACCGCGCGCACTTTGTCAGGAAGCGGAACCACTCCTTCGGGGGAGATGCGGTGTCCTAAAGAATTGATCTGCGCCACCCCAAACTGACACTTCGCTGGGTTGATTATTAACCCGTGATCTCCCAGCCTCCGGAAGACTGTCGCTAGGTGGTTTTCGTGTTCGTCTTCGGACGCGCTGGCTACCAAAATATCGTCCAAGTAGACGAACATGAAAGGGAGATCGCGCAGCACCGCGTCCATCATGCGTTGGAAGGTCTGTGCAGCCCCTTTCAGCCCGAATGGCATGCGCAAAAACTCGAATAGGCCAAATGGAGTTATTACTGCTGTTTTGGGTATGTCCTCAGCGCACACTGGGACTTGGTGGTAACCGCGGACCAAATCTATCTTAGAAAAAACACGCGCCCCTGCCAAATGAACGGAAAAATCTTGGATATGCGGGATTGGGTAGCGGTCATGCGCTGTAGCGTTGTTTAATCTGCGGAAATCCCCGCAAGGTCGCCACGAGCCGTCAGCCTTCGGGACCATGTGTAGCGGGGAAGCCCATGGGCTGTTCGAACGCCTGATTATGCCCAACCTCTCCAGGTTGGCGAACTCCTCGCGCGCTATGGCCAGTTTAGCTGCGTCCAAGCGCCGAGCTTTTGCAAAAACAGGCGGTCCGGTAGTGGTAATAAAATGTTCCACCCCGTGTTTAGCGACGGTTGCCGAAAATGTGGGGACCGTGAGTGCTGGGAACTGAGTGAGCAGTGTGTGGAACTTACCGCTTGCCGCTGTGACGTTGGCTTGTGCTGTTGGCGGGGCCACTCGCGCTGTACAGGGAATAGAATCAAAAGAAAGTGCATTAACCAGGCGCCTGTTAGCGAGATCAACCAACAAACCATGTGAGCACAAAAAGTCAGCCCCCAACATATTGAAATTCACTGCTGCTATAACAAAAGTCCACTCAAATGTACGGCCGTGTAGAGACAGAAGTAGCGTCCTCTCACCAAAGATCTTAATCTCCGAGCCGTTCGCTGCTGCCACCCCGGGACCTCTGGAACCTGCCAGCCTGTCTGCGTAGGAAGGTGTGATGAAACTCAACTGGGAGCCTGTGTCCATGAGGAAATGCCTCCCGGAGCGTGCGTCCAACAAGTAGAGCAGCTTGTTCTCCTCCCCGAGGGTCGCGTCTGCTACCGACCCCCGGTCTTTGGCGTTTCCCGAACGCTTGAACTGGCATGGTGGTACACATTTGCGTGCCCTCTCTGCGAAGCGGCGATGGTAGAAACAAAGGGTGTCTCCTCCACATTCCCTGGCTCCCGGCGCCGCCGTCGTCGGTGGCTCTGCTACCGCTGCCCCTGGCCCCCTGCCATCTCCGGTCGTCGCGCCGAGTTCCGCTGCTGCAGCCGTGGCCGCGCGCTGTCTGCTGGCGCTGACAATTCGCTGGGCCTCCCGGGCCAGCGCGCGGTAGTCCCGCTGGGCCAACAACGGCGAACTGGCCAGGGTCGCTCTCGTTGCTGACGGTAGGGTCCTGAGGAAGAGGTGGGTAAAGATGAAGTGGTCGTCGTCCGAGCCTCTCAACCTCAACATCTTCTCCATCAGGTCAACGGGCGTGTCATCTCCTAACTCAGTCAGCGCCAGGAGTCTCTCTGCTCTCTCCTCAACCGAGAGGGTGAAGTGCTGGATGAGTGCAGCCTTCAACGCGCCGTATTTGTTGCTGGCCTGCGGCTGCTCCAGAAGGCTCTCCACATGCTGGGACGTGTGGTTATCAAGTTTTGTGACCACATGGTAGAATTTTGTGTCATCTACCGATATGCCCCGGAGGTTGAACTGTGCCTCAACCGAGTGGAACCAGGAGCGCGTATTGTTCTGCCAAAAGTCCGGTAGCTGGACCGTAGCGGCATTCGCTTGGCCGGGGGCTCCGGATGAGGCTGGCCTCGGGGAATTCTCCTCTTGCTGCATGCTACGTCTTGGGTCACCAGTGTGAGAATGTGCAATTGATGAGGCAGGTTTGTCTCAAAGCAGCTTTATTACACATTCTCCAACATCTCAAAGTAGAAAGAGAACATCACAGGGAACTCTTGTCCCTTAAATACCCAGGACTCTCACAGCTCACAAGTCGCATGCATCACAAGTCACATTGCATAATAATCACCAGTAACAATGCATCTCCTCTATAATCCCCTAATATCACCCCCACAGTCTCAGGCCCTGCATACCAAAGCTAACACCTTCACAGCTTCCTGTTATCTCCAAGGAAACTCTGTCTTTGTTCTTATCTAAAATGTGAGGCCTTAAATAAGTCACAAAGTAGGTCACATGTGTGGCCACAGTGAGTGTTGCTATCCCTGTGCTGTTGCAATCCTGGAATTTCCCCATTGTGGTACTAATAAAGGCTTATCTTATCTTATCTTAAAACAAATAGTGTTGGGGTTCTTCTTCTTTCTTTTTTTTTAAACACAGGGTCAACACACAATAGAATTTGTAGAAAACATATTTGTCAACTTACTCAGGGTCATAACCATAATAAACACTTTAACCATTACCTTTAGTCATTTTACCAGCCCATTGAGAAGGGCCATCCTCTGGGTCTCCATCCGGCGGATCCCGCCTGGAGCACCTCTTGGCCTCCGGGGATGAGCTGTGGTGGCGCCTCATCTCCTTCACGCACCGCAGCTCGCTTGGGTGTCTCCACGACGTGTTTGCCAGTCCCAAGTAACCATCTTCCCGGGCAGCCACCACTCGCAGCCCCTATGGACGCCCCGCAGCCGAGCTTCCACCCTTGGTCGGACCGTGTCACCGATGTGCAGGGGAACTCTATTATGTTTCCGCAGTCCACCATGTCATGACCGGGCCTCCGTCCTGGGTCGGGACGGTCCACCAACCCGGTCCAAAGCCCTCCTGTAATGCCAATCTTTGGCGCGCCGTAGGACCGCGCCTGTTGGTCCTGCCTCATTCTCTTTTCTTTTGACTCCAGCAGTAGTCCTCCTGGGTGTCCCGCCGTGCCTTCATGTTTCCACATACAGGGCAACCTGGACACTGGCATTGGGACTCTCCCGTGCTGGATCTCCGTGGCGCCAGTCCTCATCACCTTCCAAAATGCCAGGCCAATCACTGTCCCAAACCACGTCATCCTCCACGTGCAGAGCAGGTCGGTCCCATAATCCACAGCCCGACCATTCTTCTCCAGCCCCGCTGGTGATCTTGAATGCCAGGCCATAAAACATCACAGCCTAAGATGTTCAAACCCGAAACAGTCACCACGAACTGGACTCTGGTCATCACCGCCGACTTATACCTCACCGTCAACTCCAGCGAGCCCACTACAGACATTCTGTTTCCTCCATAGCCAAAACACGGCTTCGTGAACTCCCTCAAAGAGTAATGTGGGAACAGCCTCCTCACAGTGGGCCAAATCGGCACCAAAGACACCGCTCCCGTGTCCACCAACAGCGAGACCTCCACGCCGTCCAGCAACATGTTGCAGTAGATGTACCCATTCGTGCTCGGAGAGACGGTATGCACCACCGTAGGAGCCACAGTGGGGAAATCTGTTTCACATCTTCAATCCTTCCGCTCAAAATTCTTGCAGGCTCTGGCAAAGTGATGCCGAAGACGGCATTTGCCACATCACTTGCCCTTCGCTGAACACTCTCTTGCCTTATAACGGTGCCTTGCAGACCCACAGCCATAACATCTCAGCGTACCCGGGGCAGACCTAATTCTTACAAAGGTGGCATATTCTTCTTCGCTCATGCCATCCTCGTTGTCCAAGTCCACAGCCAGCATCCTCCAATCTGGCTCTCCATGCCTCAACGTGTCTCTCACGGAGGTCTTCAGACAGTTTTTCCGCTGCCTTGCACTGCTTCACTATTTCAATAGCCGTGGCTAATATCAGTTCACCCGGGTAGGTCAGGAACCTCAACCATGCTGCAGAACAAAGAACACACTCCACCAACTGATCACAGACCATTTCATCCTCCAGGGCTCCAAAGTTGCACTCCCCCTCCAGCTGACGCAGGTCTGCGATGAAGCGCTGTACCGACTCTCCCAGCCGCTGGTGGCACTGCCGAAACTTTATCCACCGGACTATGATGTTCTCAGGGGCGTGAAAATAGTGCACCATTAACTCCACCACGTCTTCATAATTATCAGCCTCTCCCAACGTACCAAGGATCCGCTGACTCTCCATCCCAAGACTATGAACAAGAATTGTCCTCACATGCAGCTTTTCGAGCTCAACGAGGGTAAGAGCCACCAAATAATTTCGAAACGCTGCGTACCACCTAGCCCAGGGTACAGGCGGCTTGCCCGGGACCTCCAAAAATGACCGAAAAGTGGTCACAGCTCGTTCCATACCTTTGTTCTCCTCGTCGCCAAATGTTATGTCCATATCTTGGGGAAAGCAAGGAGGAGGCTGAGGATGCAGTTAGATGTACTTTATTACAAATAGAACCAGAACACAATGGACGCTCCGTACAGGCCAAGGGGTCAACGACGAAGAGACCAGATCTCTTCCGTCATTGTCCTTTATACCCCTGGTGACGCCACCGCCAGAAAGGTAGGTCGTCACCTCCCACCACACCCACGGCCACCATCTTACTACACTATGTACAAACATGGACAAAATTGTTGGTACCCCTCTGTTAATGAAAGAAAAACCCACAATGGTCACGAAATAACTTGAATCTGACAAAAGTGGTAATAAATAAAAATTCTATGAAAATGAACCAATGAAAATCAGACAATGCTTTTGAATTGTGGTTCAACAGAATTATTTTAAAAAACAAACTCATGAAACAGGCCTGGACAAAAATGATGGTACCCTTAACTTAATATTTTGTTGCACAACCTTTTGAGGCAATCACTGCAATCAAACGATTTCTGTAACTGTCAATGAGACTTCTGCACCTCTCAGCAGGTATTTTGGCCCACTCCTCATGAGCAAACTGCTCCAGTTGTCTCAGGTTTGAAGAGTGCCTTCTCCAGACAGCATGTTTCAGCTCCTTCCACAGATGTTCAATAGGATTTAGATCAGGGCTCATAGAAGGCCACTTTAGAATAGTCCAATGTTTGGCTCTTAGCCATTCTTGGGTGTTTTTAGCTGTGTGTTTTGGGTCATTATCCTGTTGCAAGACCTATGACCTGCGACTGAGACCAAACTGTCTGACACTGGGCAGCACATTTCTCTCTAGAATACCTTGATAGTCTTGAGATTTCATTGTACCCTGCACAGATTCAAGACACCCTGTGCCAGATGCAGCAAAGCAGCCCCAGAACATAACAGAACCTCCTCCATGTTTCACAGTAGGGACAGTGTTCTTTTCTTGGTATGCTTCATTTTTGTGTCTGTGAACATAGAGCTGATGTGCCTTGCCAGAAAGTTCCAGTTTTGTCTCGTCTATCCATAAGACATTCTCCCAGAAGCTTTGTGGCTTGTCAACATGCAGTTTGGCAAATTCCAGTCTGGCTTTTTTAGGATTTGTTTTCAACAGTGGTGTCCTCCTTGGTTGTCTCCCATGAAGTCCACTTTGGCTCAAACAACGACGGATGGTGCGATCTGACACTGATGTACCTTGACCTTGGAGTTCACCATGAATGTGTTTAGAGGTTGTTCTGGGCTCTTTTGTTACCATTCGTATTATCCGTCTCCTCCTGTGGCCACATCCAGGGAGGTTGGCTACAGTCCCGTGGACCTTAAATTTCTGAATAATATGTGCAACTGTAGTCACAGGAACATCAAGCCGCTTGGAGATGGTCTTATAGCCTTTATCTTTAACATGTTTGTCTATAATTTTCTTTCTAATCTCCTGAGACAACTCTCTCCTTTGCTTCCTCTGGTCCATGTTTAGTGTGGTAAACACCATGTCACCAAACAGCACAGTGACTACTTGTCACCCTTTAAATAGGCCGACTGACTGATTACAAGTTTGTAGACACCTGTGATGTTAATTAGAGGACACATCTTGGTTGAACATGTCCCTATGGTCACATTATTTTCAATCTTTTCTAGGGGTACCATCATTTTTGTCCAGGCCTGTTTCATGAGTTTGTTTTTTAAAATAATTCTGTTGAACCACAATTCAAAAGCATTGTGTGATTTTCATTGGTTAATTTTCATAGAATTTTTATTTATTACCACTTTTGTGAGATTCAAGTTATTTCTATGACCATTGTGGGTTTTTCTTTCATTAACAGAGGGGTACCAACAATTTTGTCCACGTCTGTATCAGTGACCATCACCTGCGCAGAGTTCAGAAGTGTCCCACCCGCGTGACCGCTCCAGTCGGCAGGCAGAGTGTCTATCTAGCATCACTGTCTGAGATAAACATGAGCTTATTAAAGTACTTTAAATGCGGAAACAATCAGAAGAGTTATGTAAGCAGTGGAGGCATTCATCATGGTTTTAACCTGCTGGTAGCAGGAACACTAATGGAAGAGTCGCTTAGCAAACAGGTGTGGTTTTGAGCTCAAGTAGGTTCATTTTGTCTTCTTTTTAATTATTAGTTTTTTGTTTTTCTTATTTCAGACAAGAATAAAAAGGAGATGTATTTATCTTTATCTTAGTTAATTAACTAATCTATGTTTATTATTATGTACCTGGCAAGTTAAGATGACCGAAATTCACGAAGTCAATGATTTTAATCCGTCAGGAGCCTTCAGACAAACATTGTGCCAACATTTGGATTTCAAAATAAGGGAGGTTTTTCCTGCTGTCTGGGTGGTGAGGAAAGTTCTAAAAAAAACTATAAATATATAGAAATATTATAACAGAAATAATTGCATCTTTGGTCATTTAAGTTAATTTATTTCATTAAATACAAGTTTATTAATATTTTTTTCTTTGAAATCAGAGTTAAGTTATTGTTCTGTTTTACTTTTGCAAAATTATGGTTAAAAATGTAAACTGTTACAAGGAAAAAGAAAAAAATTACCACTGTCTGTTTCAAATTTGTAAAAAAAACCCAGTCATTTTATTTTAAAAAATAGACAAAAATTAGCCATAAAATAATTCACAAATTTATATTAAAGTCTCAAATGTACAAGAAAAGTCAATTTTGCAAGAGGAAATTACAAATTTGTGGAAAATTGTCATGATCCGGGGGCACGGGGGTGGGGTGGGGGGTCCCATGCCCAGTCTCTAATTTAGCTCAGTCTTCTCTGTTTCTTTGTGCATTTATAGTTATGTTCTTGTGTCATTATGTTTTCCAGTTTGCGTTTTATTTTGACAGCGTTGTGCAGCTTCCGGCTGTCTAACCAGTCGGAGCTGCACACCTGTTTGTCATTCTGTTATTTTCTCCACTCATGCATCCACACCTGGTTCTAATTATGTTTGGCATATAAGGACATGGCAAACCTCTGGGGGGTTGTCATGTCCTTCTTCCTGTGCACCCATCCTCAGCACCTCCAAAATATCCCGAGTGTGTTTGGGTCCCGCTGTAGAGGTGAGTGGACGGCTTCATCCAAGTAATTCTTCCCTATTTCCAGCCGTGAGCCCCGGCTGCCTTCGGGTGTGCTCTGGTCGGATTCTGTCCCCCTTTGCTTGGCGATTCTGGTTTCATGTTCCCCTGGACTTTGAGCCTTGCTCACCTTCAGCGTTTTCCATGTTAATGTTCTTGTTTATCTTTGCCATGGACTTCATGATTTAGTTTGCTATGTTCACGTTCGTGTCTGTTTTTGTGTTAATAAATGTGCAAACTCATAGAGAGCATTTGGTGTCCTAATTAGCTCTCGTGAAATGAGCGCTTCATGACAAAAATTGTTTCAAATTTAGATAAATTTACAGATAAAAGTAGAAAACTATAAGAAAATTGTTCTAGGTTTTTGAGAAAAACCTCCAACTGTCATGATTACTGGTAATATCAGCCCACATGCAAGATGCTACACTAGAGAATGCACACAATGCAGAGAGGCAAAGTTTTAAACACAGTTTTATTGAAAAGAGTAATGCAAAGTTAGCGGAAAACACCTCACTCACCAGAAGAATGTCCAGACTGAAATGAGAGAGACGAGAGCAGATTAGGATGAGGAGGGAGGCAGGTAATAATGAATCATAGAAAACTCTTATGAGTGAGAGCAGAGAGCCCGACGAGGAACCCAGAAAGGCAAGGAGGAACTGAAACAGGAGCTGCAGGTGAGTATGGCTGGTGAGATGTCTGACAGGGTGGAGAAGGCGATCTGGAGTGAAGATGATGATGGAGGAGCAGGTGAGCACACAACGAACCCCCGGGGACACACCGCAGAGATGGCAGCAACCTGAGAAGAGGAAGAGAGAGACAGATTGTTCTCTGGGTTCCAAGACAATTAATACTTTACTTACTTAATTCTTTTATGGCAGTATACCCAACGAGCCAGCGCTGGAGCGCTCACAGACTGGTCCTTTTAAGCGCTGGCAGCGAGGAGACAGCAGGTGCGTCCATGCATTACAGGTGGATTACCTGCAGAGCTGGGGACCCTCCTACAGGACGGGAGGGGGAGTGCGCTCACCGGATCATTAAACAAACCTTCAAGATTGAAGTCATTACTCAAGTTTTTAAGTGGCTGCTCTTTGTACCCTTAACTCAGCTAGAAATTTTGGGTTGTCTACTTTTAATTATTTATTTCAAAGCACTGCTTTTACATGAGTAGAATTTCTGGCTGCTATACCCACCTCTGATCATATAATTTAACTATCATGAGTAAATTACAGTTATGAATGGTTTTTTTTTCCATTCCCTACTCTCTCAGTGGAAGAAAAAAAGAAACACTAGAATAAAAATACAAAAAAACCACACATGTTTTTGTCATTTATGTAAACCATGACTAAAAAATCCTGCAGGACAAAACATGACGCTTGATACTTTCTAACCTGTTTGTATACTGTTGTGTCCATAATTGGTGAAATGAGGAGTAGGGCGGAAGGCAGTTAACAGTGTTTGTTATTCAACTTACAAACAGAACAGCAGTGGGCTACAGCGCTCCCTGTCCAGGCGTCAACGGCGAAAGAGGACGTGCCCCTTCCAGCTGTGGCCTTTATACCCTGGCTGGCGTCACCACTGGAAAGGAGGGCCGCCAACCCCCTCTATTCCCCAGTAAATCCCCGGCCACCATCTTACTGCTGTTTTCCATATGAAGCATATACCACCATAGACATAGAGAGAACCTGAATTAGACAGAGCTCAGAGAGGGAAAGAAGAGAGGAGCCAAGGAGAGGAAAGTGTTCAGGCAGAGGGTCCAGGAGAGGTGAGAGCAGAGGGAGGAGAGGAGGATGACACCAGTAAAAAGTCCAAACCCAGGACGTCTGGGTGGGACCCCAACTGGCCCAATATGCCAACATTCAAGCCTTGGTAGTACAATACTTCAAATGATAAGTTCCATATGCAAAGTTACTGTGCAAAAATAAAAAAAAAGAAATCAGTAGTATAAAATTAACATATTCCAGTTACAATAGTGTCATGTGTTTTCTGACCCCCCCGCCCCCCGCCCGGAAATATATGTTGCCACTGTGCAAAGGTCTTTAAGCCAAAGGAAACACTGCATAGAACAGCATCACTGAGTCAAAACTATGGAAAAAGCAGCTACTTTAAAATCTGTATTTCCTTGCACAACTTTCAGTGCAAAAAACCTCTAAAAATGTCACAGCTTTTTGGAAAAGCTCCACAAATTAAGGCTTTTGGGCTGCAACAATCACAAAAACAGCCAATGAAATCCTGGGGGGGGCGGGGGCTGAAATCCAATGAGATCATGTCTACATGCTTCATGCATTGAATTTGCTGACTGACTCTGGGTTGTTAACTTGACACAACACACCCTTTGCACTAAAGAAAGCACTTGTGAGCACTTTGTGAAATCATGTTAAATAATAGAAAGTGCATTATTGTAACTGATTTTGGGTCAGTTCTTTATGTGATAATTTATGTATTAACAAAGTTAGAGTATTCCTGATACAATTTGCAGCACTAGGTGTCATGAACCGAGTCGGGTTGTTCTTTGGGCTTGGTTCTGACCCACTGTGGCTCAGGTTTACCTGTGAATTTGTGTATTGTGTTATCTTTTGAGTTCTTGTAGTTTTTATGTCACTTGTTCTTTTTTTCCGTACCTGTAGCCACTGTTCTGGCCGGCAGCTGTTAGGCAGTCCCCTTTGACTTACATTCTTGTGGACGTTGTCTGACACTTACCGATCCGACCATGCCCCCTCTCTCATGACAGCCAGCTGGTTCGACTCCGGTGATTGCTTTTCCCGCGCCTCGCCCAGCAATGCTTGTATTTAAGCAGCCTTTGCCAGTCAAGCATTGCTGGACCATTGTATTGTCTTATGAGGATATCGGGAGCTACACTGTCACTACTCCCCTCACTGTCGTTGTTGGTTGTGTGTACTCGCTGGAATACTTGGACTACTCGGACTGCTCCAGTTCTGTGACTTTGAACTGTTAGTGTTTCCCCTTGCAGTTTACCAGCTACACTTCGGCATTTTGCCCAGTTTCATCTCCCGAGTCTGTAGAGCATCCTGGAGGACTCTAAGGTAACCCGAGCAGTTACGTTATTTTTGTGCAGTTTGTCTTGTGGCCACTGTGCACTGTGGTCTGCCCGCTGCACCTCCATCGTGTGAGCCTGTCAGTGCACCCTGTTGCCTTTTTGTATGTCTTTGTTTTTGGAACTGTTTGCCCCTTTTGTTAATAAATGTGTTTGTGGTGTAACCTGCACCTAAATCCATCCTTCTTCCTCACTCCTCGATGCGCTGTGTAAAAGTGCACAAGGAGGATTGTGACATTAGGTCGCTAAGATTTTTTTTCCTGGCAAGTAAAATAGCTGATAAAATGGTAATTTCCCTGATTGAATTGGGATTGGATCAGATCAGATTGAATCAGAACTGAATCGATTCAGAACCTCAAGAATTGGAATTGAATCGATTCTGGAAATTAGTGATGATTCCCAGCCCTAGAGCAGGACATGCATGAGGACAGCGAGACAGTGGTGAGGTGTGCTGTAGGAGTGGCAGATGGATTTAAGGTGGGGGTCAGGTTACATCCGGGATCAGTTCTGAGTGCCTTTTTCTTTGCCATGGTGATGGACAGGCTGACAGACGAGGTCAAGCAGGAGTCTCCATGCACCCTGATGTTCACAGATGACTTTGTGATCTATAGCAAGAGTAGGGAGCAGGTGGAAGAGAACCTGGAGAGGTGGAGGTATGTTCTGGACAGAAGAGGAATGAAAGTCATGTATTCTGTCTTGTATTCTGCAAGACAGAATACATGAGTGTGGATGAGAGGGAGGCAGGTGTAATGATGAAGATGGAAGGAGTAGAGGTAGTGAAGGTAGATGAGTTTAAATACCTGGGGTCAACCATCCAAAGCAATGGAAAATGCATGAGAAAGGTGAAGAAGAGAGTGCCGGCAGGGTGGTATGGGTGGAGACGAGTGTCAGGGGTGATTTGTGACAGAAGGATAGAGCAGCTACAATCAAAGGAAAGATTTACAGTATGGTAGTGAGACCTGCTATGATGGATGGTTTGGAGACGGTGGCACTGACAAACCACAGGAGGTAGAGCTGGAGGTGGCATTGGGAGACCTTGATTAGGGGTGACAGGATTGGAGATGACTATATCAGAGGGACCGCTCAGTTTGAGAGACAAAGTAAGAGTCAAGACTGAGATGGTTTGGCCAGCTGCCAGGCAGGAGGAAAAGAGGAAGACCACAGAGAAGATTGATGGATGTAGTGAAGGAGGACATGAAGAGGGTTGGTGTTACAGAGAAAGATGAAGGGATAGGGAGAGATGGAGACAGATGACCTGCTGTGGAGACCCCTGAAGGGAGCAGCCAAAAGAAGAAGAAGAAAGTGTGCATTTATTTATTCCACCTTGTGGTAATACAAAAAGAGCAGTGTGTTTACCAACGTTTAGAAGGTAACCCTGATTCACCCATGCTGATTTTGGATGATTTTATCCACTGTGGATTGGAGAAGTCACTGCCATTTTTTCACTATATCAAGTGTAACACAGAACAACACACAAGGCCTGTAAGACTCTGGTCTGTTGGTCACAGTAAAATTCAAATGGCCAAAAACCAAAGCCTACCATGCTCGTCTACTCTTTAGTCATTTAGCAGATCTCAAGTATTCTAAATGTGTTTCAGTCTATGTGATAAAAGTTTGCTCAGCTCTCTCTACGCAGTATTTCCACTCTTCCAAGATAACTTGAACTGCTAATAACCTTGTATCTTATGACAGAGAAAAAAAAGGCAAAAGAGTCTGATTTGCAGTTGGGAATTCTGCTCTGTGGAGTACAGTCCTCACCCTGAAGGCATCCACGTCAATAATAAAGGGTAAAAGCAGGTCAGGTGGGATTAATATGGGAGCAGACTAGGAGAGGTCTTTTCATCTTGTGAAAGCACTCTGCACAGCAGTGGGCCGGGAAAAGGGAACTTTTGGAGAATTGAGTTGTGCAAAGAGAATAGCAAATCTTACTCTAATATTTGATGAAACAACAGTAAAAGTTTCCAAACTCTAGGAACTGTACCTGATTCTGTTTCAGGTTCCACCACCACTTGTTTCCAAGTCTGTCTTCACCTGTCCACCTTTCCGTTAGGAAGCTCAGGAATCATACCGTGTTTACATGAAACATAACAGCTTCTAAAAGACCCGAGAGACATGAGTCTTACATAGTTTTATTTTCTTTTATTTTGCCAAGTAATAGCTTAATTGAGATCACAGAATTTCCTTTTCAAGAGGGACCTGGCCGAGACAGCAGCAGAAAATGTGACAGGACATGAACAAGTGCACATCGTTTACACTGTCAATAAGATAAGATTGCATACAAACGTGCAGTAAAATTCAGGTTTAATAACAGATCACACAACTGCAGGAAAACACATCAGCCAAGGGTGGAATTTTCCCAATACTTTAAAGTTGACTAGTAGCATGGGTGCCTGTGCCAGGGCGTGTGTCTGGACCCCTGGGGTGGGCACAGTCCCTCTCCTGTGGGGGGGGGGGGCAGTGGCCCAAATCTCTTGGAGGGTGTGGTGGGTGTTGCTGTGGTCTCCTAGGTGTAGTGTAGCCAGCTACTGATCGGAGGGTCAGGGGCTCGATTCCCACTCTGTCTGCAGTCTGCATGTCCAACTGTCCTTGAGCAAGACACTGAACCCCGAGTTGCTCCTGGTGGGTCAGGCCAGCGCCGGTGCATGGTGGCTCCCTCACCATCAGTGAATGAATGTGTGTGTGAATGAATAGACAGAAGGTTCTGTAAAATGCTTGGGTCATCCAGACATGAGTAAGAAGCGCGATATAAGTGAACGCCTTTTACCCTCATTGCTGCACTTTTTTTTTTGTTACTCATGAAACTATAAAGATCAGAAAGAACCAGGCCTACAATAGTTGTACTGTATATATATGAAATAGAAATCAATAAGAAAATCTGCAAATGGATGGATAATTTACAGCAGTATATAAGTAACAAATAAAATTCACAACTAGTAATAAATTGTGAAAGACAATGATTTACTGTATCCATCTTCTTTAGGTAGTGGGTGGGTGTGTTTCTAAAAAGCAGATCACCATAATGCAGCAAAGGTAAAATGGCTGCAGAGACCACTTTACTCGTGGCCTGAAGGGAGAAAGAGAATTTATTCAGAAAAAAGGAAGCCTAATTCAAGATTCAGCTTGGAAACAAGGCTGTTGATGTGTGATTTAAAAGCCAAGTTCTGATCAATCATAATGTTAACTTATGTCATGACGATCTAGATTTCTGCTTCCTGTCCAGTAATTACATTTTACACATCAGATTGTACCATTTTGACATTAAAGATAAGATAAGATAAGCCTTTATTAGTCCCACAATGGGGAAATTCCAGGATTGCAACAGCACAGGGATAGCAACACTCAGAGCAACAATCAGAAGGCAAGAAAAAACAAGAGCAGCAAGTATACATATGTACATATAAATATAAATATATAGACACACGATGCAGAGCATTGCAGCTAGATGGAATAAATATATAGATATATAAACACACAGTGTGGAGCATTGTAGCTAGATGGAATAAATATATTTGAAAGCAACATGAACTTTTCAAATGGAAATGAGTATCAAGGAATGACTGCAGAAATTTCAGGTTTTTACTTTTCAATTCAATTTTACTTATGTCACCAGTTTACACCAGTGGGAGATGATGACGATGACCAATAAATAACTGTATCATCTGTAGTCATTTATGGAGCTTAGCTTGTCTAGTCAGACAAGTCACTACAACATAATGCTCATTTTGTCCCAAAAAGTACCAGAATCTAAATATTTATAAGACATTTGTCTAAAATTCTCCTTAGGTGTGACTGTGAGAGTGAATGGTTGTCTGTCTCTCTGTGTTGGCCCTGCGATGGACTGGTGATCTGTCCAGGGTGGACCCTGGCTCTCGCCCAAAGATGCTGAGATAGGCTCCAGGCCCCCCCGCAACCCGAAAAAGATTAAGTGGAAGCAGATGGATGGATGAATGTTTGTCAAAAATAAATCATCAGGGCATTTAAAACATGGCTGTGCTGGGCTGTCAATTAGTTCATCTTTATTTATTTATATAGCGCCAATTCACAACACTCATCTGGTGTAATTTCCCCATTGTGGGAGTAATAAAGGTTTATCTCATCTTATAGCACTTTCAGCTGTAGTTGATGTGTTGTAACACATGACACTGCTGTTCTTTTTGGTTCGCCAAGTGGTGAACACTAGCAAAGACCCACTAAATTGTCTGATGGACCATTTGGGGATTTATTATGTGAATTATGTGAAAATTACGTGAATAACTTTGTTGAGTTACTACCATGTTTTTTTTTAATTTGTTGTTGTTTTCCTCCTAATATGACATTGTACAGTGGTGTGAAAAAGTGTTTACCCCCTTCTTGAGTTCTCATTTTTTTGGTATGTTTGTCACACTTAAGTGTTTCAGATCATCAAACAAATGTAAATATTTGACAAAGACACAAGTAAACACAAAATGCAGTTTTTAAATGAAGGTGTTTATTATTAAGGGTAAAAAAAATAAATAAATCCAAACCTACATGGCCCAGTGTGAAAAAGTGATTGCCCCCGGTTAAAACATCAGTTAGCCCTGAGGGAATTTCTGTCACAGATCCACACCATCTGCATGCACCCTCTGGTGGCGAAGATTTTTTTCAAGAAAAAATATTTGGTTTAGATATCACAAATTCCAACGGCTGTAACTTGAAAGTGGTAAGAGATAATGGCTTACTGTAAATGAGAAAGATGTAGAATATGATCCAGAGTTTATGACAGGGGTAAATTTAATTCAATTCAATTCAACTTTATTTATACAGCGCCATTTCACAACAACAGTCATCTCATAGCACTTTCAACTGTAGGGGAACCCCCACAGTTGCAGAAAGACCCCAGCAATCAGACGATCCCCTGTGAGCAAGCGCTTGGCGACGGTGGAGAGGAAAAACTCCCTTTTAACAGGAAGAAACCTCCAGCAGAACCAGGGTCAGGGTGGGGCAGTCATCTACTGTGACTGGCTGGGGGCTGAGGGGATAGAGAAGATGAAATGAACAGACATGTAGAGAGCAAACAGCACGATTGGGACTCAATCTATGGTAGAGAACAAACAGATGTTAATGACCAGCAAAAAAAAATATTTCATTGAGAGGGAAGAAAGGAGTGAGGCCCAATGCATTATTGGAGGTCTCCCGGCTGACTAAACCTATTAGCAGCATAACTAAGGGAGGGTTCAGAAACACATGATCCCTCCCTAATTGTAGGCTATATCAAAAGGGAAGGTTTTAACCCTATTCTTAAAAACAGAGATCGAGTCTGACTCCTGAATCCAGATTGGCAGCTGGTTCCACAGGAGAGGAGCTTGATAACTGAAGGCTCTGCCTCCCATTGTACTTTTGGAGATTCTAGGTATTACAAGTAATCCTGCAATTTGGGAGCGTAGTGCTCTGTTAGGATAATGCGGTAGTATCAGATCTTTTAAATAAAAAGGGGCCTGATTGTTTAGAACTTTGTAAGTAAGAAGAAGGATTTTAAACTTAATTCTAAACTCTATGGGAAGCTAATGAAGGGAGGCCAGAACTGGAGAGATATGATCTGTCTTTCTAGTACCTGTTAAAACTCTTGCTGCAGCATTTTGGATCAGCTGAAGACTTTTTAAAGATGTTTTAGGACAACCTGATAATAAAGAGTTACAATAATCTAATCTAGAGCTAACAAAAATGTGGATCAGTTTCTCAGCATCACTCTGAGACAAGATGCTCCTAATCCTGGCAATATTACGCAAATAATAGAAGGCAGTCTTAGAAATGAATTTAATATGTGAATTGAAAAACAGATCTTGATCAAAAATAATTCCAAGGTTCCTCACAGAGCTATTAAGAGAAAGAGTAACTGCATCCAAGCTGAAAGTTTGATTTGAAAAGGTATTGCTAAGGTTTTTTTGGACCAACAAGAATGACTTCAGTCTTATCTGAATTTAATAGGAGGAAATTACAAGTCATCCAAGCTTTGATTTCCTTAAGACAGGCTTCCAACTTGGCAAATTGATTACTATCATCTGGCTTCATTGACAGGTATAACTGTGTGTCATCTGCATAACAATGAAAATGTATACAGTGCTTTCTAATAATGTTGCCTAAAGGAAGCATATATAAACTAAAAAGAGTAGGGCCTAGCACAGATCCCTGTGGAACTCCATGACTAAGCTTTGAGTTGAAAGAAAACTCATTATTGTCATGAACAAACTGGAACCTATCAGATAAATAAGACCTAAACCACTGCAACGAAGTTCCATTAAGTCCAACATAGTGTTCTAATCTATCAAGTAGAATATTATGATCAATAGTATCAAAAGCTGCACTAAGGTCTAAAAGGACAAGTACAGAAACAAGTCCATTATCAGATGTGATGAGTAGGTCATTAGTGACCTTCACTAAGGCTATTTCAGTACTATGATGGATTCTAAACCCAGATTGAAACTCTTCTATTGAAACTCTTCTAAATAAACCATTTCCCTGCAGGTGGTCAAATAATTGCGTAGCAACAACTCTTTCTAAGATTTTTGAAATGAAAGGGAGATTAGAGATTGGTCTATAGTTAGCTAAAGCTCCTGGATCCAGCGTTGGCTTTTTCAGTAAGGGTTTATTTACAGCCGTTTTAAAAGCCTGCGGTACATGGCCTAAAGTTAATGAAGAATTGATTATATGAAGAATAAAGCTACCAATAAATGGGAAGACTTTTTTAAATAACCTGGTAGGAAATGTTATGATCTGTGTGCTGACTCTGTCTGCACTCGGGTTGTGCGGTAGTCCCCGTTCTCTCCGCCGGAGCACCTCTTTGCCCTCCGGGCTTTTATTATGACAGAGTCTCAGCGGTGCCTCTGGATGTCAGAAGCGGAGCTCCGCTGGACGGCTGGATTCCAATCAGCTGATCTTTCATCAGCTGATTAATCTGTCATGCCCTATTTAAGGGAGCAGCTCTGTTTGCTCGGGGCTGCGACCTCGTCTGCCTTCCAGTCTGGTTTCCCTAACCCCAAAGCCAGGTTCCGTCCTTGCTGTTTATATGTGTCTTGTCTTTATTTGTGTTTTGCCCCACGAGGCTCATTATTTTGTCATTCTGTCCTTATTTAATAAATGTACGAACTCAACGGCTGCCTGCAGCGCCTCATTAGCGGTCTGTGAGGGCCGCACCATAACAGTAGGTCGCAGCCCGAACAAGACACAGATGACCGTGAGTTTGCTTTAATTGGACTTGTAGTTTTTCCTTGTTCAGCATACCAGTGTGCTGGGAGATGGCGTCGCTGCTCAAGGGCTACGCTATGAGCCTAGGCTACGAGCTAGTCATGGCTCTCATCGAGATCGACGGGATCCTCTCCAACGCTCGTAGCCATCCTGTCCCCAGCGGCTCGTGCTGGTACCTGGACCTCGCTGAGGCAACAATTAACCGCCATCCTCGCTACGCCGACCACCCTGAGATCACGGCGAGGGTGGCGGACAACTCTATGCACTGGGAGAAGCTCCGTGGGCTGGAGGGAAACACCGGCAGGAAGCCGAAGAGGAGGCATCCTCGCTCCTCGCTTCGGGATCCCATTCCTGTCCCTCATCCGGTCCAGGAGTTCGCACCTCCCAGAGGTCATCCCCAACGGAGTGAGACGTCAGTCGGGATTCCCCCGAAGGATTTACAGCTGATAGCGGCTGCCATCCAGGACCTAGTGGCTGCGGCTCGCTCCGTCTTCCAACCCACACAGATCTTGAAGCATGTGACGGTGGTGGTCAGGCTGTTGGATGGGAATCCAGAACTGTATGAATACCCTGAATACGTTGACATGCTCGCCTCGGTTTCCGTGCAGGAGCAGCGTTGCCCTGACCTCACCTTCACCTCACCCTGTGCTGGTAAACGTCGTCACCATACAGACTGCAAGCCTCAGCAAGAACCCCGTCCGGATCCAGTTCCGGGTAGCTGCAAAAACTCTTTCTTCCAGCCAGCTGCAGCCTCCGTGCCTCATCGGAGGAGTAAGACAGCCGCCTCCGCCTCCAGATCATCTGTCCCCACTGTTCCGTCAGCTCCTTGATCCCGGTTCACCTCGGCTGTTCCTCTCCCCTCCTCGACACCCCCTCCAGCTGCTCTGAATTCCATGAGTCCGTCTCCGGCTGCTCCCGTTCCTGATCCGGTGTGAAAGGCTCCTCTTCGTCTTCCCGGGGGGTCCTCTATCTCCATCCAGCGGGGGAAGGGGAGAACCAAGTCCACTGCAGCGGGTTCCAGCTGCCCTCAGCGGATCAGGCAGGTGTCTCTTCATTCTTTTCCTTCACTGGATGAACTGCCTTGTTTGATCCCTGGGAGTGGAGTTCAGGGTTCACGGTCCCCCAAGCTCCCTCCACCTGCTGCAGTAATTAATTATGAACCTGCTACCTTTGTGTCTCCTTCCCCTGGGCGTGGACTATGCCAACAGATGAGGAGGGAGCCTGTGGGCCTGGAGAGCCTGGATCCAGCCCCACAGCCACATCATGGGCAGAGGAGGAGGGCAGACTGCGGATTGGAGACTGCGGATTGGAGTCTGCGCCGGCGAGCAAGTGTCCCTGGGGCTCCACGGAGGGACAGTCCGACCCGGCAGGTCATGGAGCCCCTGCCATCACGCCGTGTGGGCCCTCGGCGTGGACATCTGCGTTAGGGGACTTCCAGACTGTGGACTCCATCATGCCGGCTGCAGAGCCCACCGTAGCCGAGTGGGAACCAGATGACGACCTTCTTCCATCGGAACCCGGATCGTCGAAGTCCTGGACGGCGACAGAACTCGAGATCAGGCAAGTGCTCTACTTTGTGTTTCTCCTCTCAATTCTAGAGCATTTTTGCCTGTCTCACGGGGAGACGAGCCGGGTGCGGCTGTCCGCTGCATCCGAGCTTGTCTCGCTGGGATCTGTCGCTGCCGGTGACCCTGATCCCGGTTCTTTTTCTTCTCCTGAGCCTTCTCCCAGGGTCACTGGTGCGAAGTCGATCCCGGTCACTGTGCTGGAGGGTTCGGGTTTGGAGGCCGTCCCTGGTGCTGCGCCGACCCAGTCGGGGTCCGTCATGGGTGTGGTCCCAGCCCAGTCGGGGTCCATCGCAGGGTGCAGGATTACCCCATTTGGGGTCCGACGTGGGTGCTAGGCTGACCCAGTCGGCGCCCGTCATGGACACTGCTCTGACCCAGTCGGGGTCCGTCGTGGGTGCGGCACGGTCCCACTTGGGACCCAACGTGAGCGCAGCACCAGTCCATGTGGGGTTCGGAGAAGGAGCTGCAGATTCTTCGCCGATCAGCGCCAGACTGGTCCCTTCCCCTTTTCCCGTCCCCTTTTCCCTTCCACCTGGGGCCGCTGGGTTTCCCCGTAATCGGCTCGGCTCTCCCTTGCCACTCCTCGCCATAGGAGGCCGTCTCCCTCCCCTGTGGACCTGGTGGCCTGATGATGCGGGTCGGCTGCCAGGGAGACTGTTTCGCCAGTTTGGTGCTCTGGGTCAGCCACCCGACAAACTGAACTTTCTGTTCGGCGACCTGTTCCGGCCGCCTGAGGTACTGTGTTTCCTGGCCTGGGACTGGGGTAGACCGCCCGAACTGTTCCTTTTCCCCCTGCCAGCGATTTGGATGCTAGACGCAGGGTGACCCCCCCGAACTATTTGCTTTCATGCCGTTGTGCTCTGCCTGCTGTCATCCCTGTTTTTTTTCCTGCTCTTCTGTAATTTTTGGGATGTGCTGGTGTTTTTGTTGAACTATGTATTTCGCCGCTCCTTAGCGTGTGTTTTTTTTTTCTCGCTCTCTTTTGATTGATCCCTCCGTAGTCTGGGGGATGTCCTTTTGTTGCCTATAACGGGTTATTTGAATGGATTTCAACTGTTGGTATTCACCGCTATTTAGTGTGGGTTTTTTTTTCCTCTCCCTTCCTCTGTTTGAAGGAGGATATGTGGTTGCTGTTTATTTCTTCTGGGCCTGTGTATCTTGGTCTGTAGACCTGGTATTTCTGTTTGTGGCTTGTAGGCTTTATATTCCGTTATTTGCATTTATTGTCTTGACTGTTTTTTTTCCCTGTGCATTGTGGAGTATTTTTGTGTTTGTTTCCCCATGCTCTGTAGTTGCTCCATGTTTTGTTTTTTCTGTATTCGCCCTTGTCATCTGGTTCGGGCTCTCCTTAGCCTTTTCCCCCTCCTCCCTCCCTGGGGCAGTCCTGCGGACCTTCCAGGTGGGGGCTCGATGTTACACGGTGTCTGGAATCTGCCTCATGAACGGGGGCAACTGTCATGGTCCGTGTGCTGACTCTGTCTGCACTCGGGTTGTGCGGTAGTTCCCCGTTCTCTCCTCCGGCGCACCTCTTTGCCCTCCGGGCTTTTATTATGACAGCGTCTCGGCGGTGCTTCCGGCTGTCAGGAGCGGAGCTCCGCTGGACGGCTGGATTCCAATCAGCTTGCTCGGGGCTGCGACCTCGTCTGCTTTCCAGTCTGGTTTCCCTAACCCCGAAGTCAGTTCTTACCAGCGTTCAGGTTCCATCCTCACTGTTTATATGTAAGTGTCTTGTCTTTATTTGTGTTTTGCCCCACAAGGCTCATTATTTTGTCATTCTGTCCTTATTTAATAAATGTACAAACTCAACGGCTGCCTGAAGCGTCTCATTAGCAGTCCGTGAGGGCCGCACCATAACAGGAATAAGGTCTAAAAGACAAGTTGAAGGCTTTGATGAGGAAACTATTTTGTCTAACTCTAAAAGGTCAATTGGCATAAACTCATCAAGACAGATATCAATTGAAGGAGTTGTAGTAGTTATTGTATTTAAGTTAACGGTGGGAAGAATCTGATTAATTTTATCTCTGATGGATGAAATTTTATTATTGAAAAAGTTCAGGAAGTCCTGACTAGAAAGCTCAAAGGGAATGCTAGGATTGACAGAGTCCTGACTCTTTGTCAGCCTGGCTACAGTGCTGAAAAGAAACCTGGGATTATTCTTGTTCTCTTCTATTAATGCAGAATAATAACTTGTTCTAGCTTTCTAAGAGATTTTTTATAAATTAAAAGATGATTTCTCCAAGCTAAATAGATTTCATCTAAATTAGTGGAGTGCCATTTTCTTTCTAATTGACGAGTCTTCTGTTTTAAGCTATGAGTTTCTGTGTTGAACCAAGGAGTTAGAAATCTCTGATTAGACTTTTTCTTTTTTAAGGGGGCCACCAAGTCTAGAGTCTGATGCTGAGAAACTGTAACACTATCTACCATGCTATCAATTACAGAAGGAGCAAGCTCTCCATAGCTTATTTCCGTTGTGTTGACACATGGCATAGAGGAAACAGTCTATATAAATTTGGTAACAGCATCATCTGAGAGGCATCTACTGTAGTAATATTTTTCTTTAGGAGCCATATAGTCAGAAATAGTAAAATCAAAGGTTAACAGACAATGGTCTGACAGTACAGGGTTATGAGGAGACACCACCAGATTTTCTATTTCTATGCCATATGTCAGAACAAGGTCTAATGTCGGCGGCGGCGGCCTCCGTCGGTCTATGATGACCATGGAAGAGAATCCTAGATGTCTACTCTGCTGGAACAGCACCACCTGTGGCTAAACAGGCCGATGTGTGAATGGCAGTCCCTGTCACACAGGTCGCACTTGTGGATGGTCTTCGTGCTGCTGGGTCTGTTGCGGTTCTTCCTGCGGGTCGTTTATTCATCTGCTGCAGCAGTCAGTTTCTCTTCACCCGCCTTGAGCTGTCTGGTCAGGGTGCCTCTCCATTTGGAGCGGTCCGTTGCGAGGTCCTCCCAGCGCTCTGTGTTGATCTCCAGGGCCTTCATGTCTCTCTTGCAGACGTCTCTGAAGCGCAGCTGTGGGCGGCCAGCGTCTCTCCTGCCAGTCGCCAGTTCTCCGTAGAGGACGTCTTTGGGGATTCTGCCATCCTCCATATGGTGAACGTGGCCTAGCCAGCGGAGCCTGCGCTGCCTGAGTAGAGTGAATGTGGAGGGAAGGCCGGCGCGGGACAGGACTTCTGTGTTGGGCACTTTGTCCTGCCAGGATATGTCCAGGATGCAGCGAATGCAGCGCAAGTGGAAGGAATTCAGTCTCTTTTCCTGCCGGGCGTATGTTGTCCATGTCTCACTCCCATAGAGCAGTGTGCTGATGACGCAGGCGTTGTACACTGCCATCTTCATCTTGACAGAGAGTTTGGGATTCTTCCACACTTGTGTGGTGAGGCGAGTGAGTGTGGAGGCTGATTTTCCAATCCTCTTGTTGATCTCTGTATCAAGGGAGAGGTTGCTGCTGATCAAGGACCCCAGATACGTGAACTGATTCATGACCTCCAGCTCGTAGTCGTCGATGGTGATGGTTGGTGGTGCTTCCGTGCCTTGCGCCAAGACGTTAGTCTTCTTCAGGCTGATGGTAAGCCCGAAGTCCATGCATGCCTGGGAGAAGCGGTCCATCAGGGTCTGAAGCTCCTGCTGTGTGTGAGTCGCGACTGCAGCATCATCTGCGAACAGCATATCTTTGGTTAGAGCCTCACGTACTTTGTTCTGGCTTTCAGGTGGGCGAGGTTGAAAAGCCTGCTGTCAGATCTTGTATGCAGGTAGATTCCGTCTGTTGCTGTGCTGAAGGCATGCCTCAGGAGCATAGCAAAGAAAATCCCAAAGAGGGTTGGCGCAAGTACACAGCCCTGTTTCACTCCGCTGTGTATATTGAATGGCTCTGAGATGTTGCCGCCGTACTGCACCATCCCCTGCATGTTGGTGTGAAACGATTCGATGAGACTTTGCAACTTTGGTGGACATCCTATCTTTGGCAGGATTTTGAAAAGGCCCTCTCTGCTGACCAGATCGAACGCTTTGGTGAGGTCGATGAAGGCGACGTACAGGGGCATGTTCTGTTCTCTGCACTTCTCCTGGAGTTGGCAGATGGAGAATATCATGTCCACCGTCGATCGCCCAGCGCGGAAGCCGGACTGAGACTCGGGGTAGACACGTTTGGCAAGCTTCTGTAGACGAATGAGGACAACTCATGTGTAGACTTTGCCAACAATGCTGAGGAGGAAGATGCCCCTGTAGTTGTTGCAATTGCTTCTCTCCCCTTTATTTTTGTAGAGGGTGATGATCTTAGCGTCCCTCATGTCCTGTGGTACGGCACCTTCCTTCCAGCACTGGCAGAGGACGTCATGCAATGGCAGCAGTAGGGCGGTCTTGCAGTGCTTGATCAGGCCGGGGGGTATGCCGTCATCGCCAGGTGCCTTGCCAGTGGCCAAGCTATCAATGGCCTTGCTGAGTTCGTCGATGGTTGGCTCGGCGTCAAGTTCATCCATGGATGGCAGGCAATCGATGGCATCAAGGGCTGATGGTGTTACGGTGTTCTGTCTGGAGTAGAGGTCGGAGTAGTGCTCCACCCATCTCTCCATCTGCTTGTTCTTTTCTGTGATCATCTCCCCAGTGGAGGATTTGAGGGGGGCCGTCTTGCTCTGAGCCGGACCAAGTGCTTTCTTGATGCCGTCGTACATACCACGGATGTTTCCTGTTATGACAGCAGTTTGAATGTCTTGGCTGAGCTGAGTCCAGTGCTCGTTGGTGCAGCCCGAGCTGCGGTGGAGATAATGAGTAGAATTTCCCACTTTCTGAGAAAACCCCATCAAGTCTAATATTGAATTAAATGCCACATTAAGGCAGTCACTATCTACATCTACATGTATATTAAAGTCCCCTACTAAAATTATTCTATCTGATTTCAGCACTAAATCAGCTAAGAATTCGGCAAATTCGAATAAAAATTCTGAGTAGGTTGATGGAGGACGATAAACTATGGCAAATAAAATTGGGTTTAGCCTAAAATTGCTAAAGTGCCCAATATTGAGGACCAGGCCCTCAAAGGAATTATAACATGTTTTTTGCTTTACATTAACTAATAGTTTGGAATGGTAAATTGTTGCTGCTCCTCCTCCACAACCAGAACTTCTGGGATTTGACAGTTTAAATAACCAGAGGGAGTTGATTCATTTAAACCAACATAATCTTCTAGCCCTAACCAAGTCTCTGTAAGGGATATTAAATCAATCTGATGATCAATTAACAGATCATGGACTAGCAGAGACTTGGGAGTTAGAGACTGAATATTTAACAAACCACATTTAATTTTTAAATTATGAGGAGGAACAGAGGCCAAATCATTCAATTTAGAGACTTCATGTTTAATTTCAGTTTTACCAACTTTTTGTTTAATCACTCTGGGATTCTTATACATTATATTTTTATTTGCTTTGGAGGGAGCAGACAATGATTCTCTGATGGGGAAGACAGGGGCTAAGTTGAGGGGTGGTGGATGAAGAGGAGCTGCAGAGAGGCGTGTAAGACTGCGACTCTGCTTCCTGGTCCCAACTCTGAGTTGTCAAGATTTTGGAAATTTGGATAAAAAAGATGCCAGATTGTTAGATAAATGAGACGCACCATCCAAAGTGGGATGGATGCCATTTCATCTAATAAAACCATGTTTTCCCCAAAATGAGCTCCATTTGTCAATGTAGCCCACATTGTTTGCAGCACACCACACAGACAGCCAGCGGTTGAAGGATGACAAGCGGCTAAACATGTCATCACTGGTCAGATTGGGGAGGGGCCCAGAGAATACTACAGAGGCAGACATCGTTTTTGCAAAGTCACACACCAATTCTACATTAAGTTTTGTGACTTCCGACTGCCGGAGTCGGATGTCATTAATGCCAGCATGGATAACAATTGTGGAGCATTTACAGTTACTTTTAGCCAGCATTTTCAAATTTGACTTGATGTCACCTGCTCTGGCCCCAGGAATTCATTTGACTATGGCCGGTGGAGTCTCCAGGTTCACTTTTCTGACTACAGAGTCGCCACTGTTCAGAGTTTTTTCCTCAGCGGGTGTGTCGCTGAGCGGGAAAAAACAATTAGAAACGTGAACAGGTTGGTGGCTAACCGGGGCTTTGCGACTAGGTTTCCTTCTCACCGTCACCCACCCAGTCTCCTCGCTGCTGAGGAGGACCGCTAACAGGTTGCCCTAAGCTAGGGAGCTCCACTGCAGCTAGGGGACGTCCATCAAGATTAACTGGCACAGACGGTGTTTCAATGCAGCGGAGCTGGGATTCCAAATCAGACAACCTCGCCTCGAGCGCCTCAAAAAGACAACATTTATTACATTTACTGTTATCACTAAAAGAGGCAGAGGTGTAGCTAAACATCTGACAGAGAGAGCACACCAGAGGAGGACAGGAAAGGAGAGCTAGTAGCCATAGCTAGTGGCTAACCCAACGCTCACAAAAACACAGATAAAAGGTGAACAGAAGGCTAAAGAGGGTGATTAGGTGACACTGAGTGCGCACACAAGTGCAAGAGGCTTTGTAAACAGAAATGAGAACTAACGGTAGATGGAAGAAAGTGGTTAAAATACAATTAAAAGCAAAATCCTCAGGAGAATGAGGAGATCAAACCACACGAACAGACAGCAATACAGGAAGTGACCATACGTTACCACAAGTGACGTTACTAACTAACTAACCTGCACTTATATAGCGCTCTTCTAGTCACAAAGACCACTCAAAGAGCTTCACTAGTAATAACCCTCTATTCTAAGGACCTATAGGAAACAGATATCTAGGGACAATTTAGAACAACCAATTAACCTAACATGCATGTCTTTGGATTGTGGGAGGAAACTGGAGCCCCCGGAGTAAACCCACGCAGCACTGGGAGAACATGCAAACTCCACACAGAAAGGTTCCAACCCCTGCCAGCCTGGGGATTCGAACCAGGAACCTTCTAGCTGTAAGGCAACAGAGCTAACCACTGCACCACCGTGCTGCCCATAACCACCCCGTGATGCACGTACACGTACGTATTTACACATCTAATTTACATAATGTGACTGCAGCCATATCAGATTACAAAACTTTGGGTCAAAGTGGACTTTGGACATATTTACACAAAGAATGGTTTTGTTTGTTTGTCTTTGTTTTGTTTTTGTTTTTTTGTTTTTTTTGTTATCTTATCTTCAAAACATATGAACCAGAAAAATCAGTAGAATGTAAAATAAATACATCAGACCTACCACTCATCATGTGTCGCCATGCTTCCATGTGTTCATCCCCGGTCCTTATTTTGTCTTCTGTCAGTCATTTTCGCTTTCTCTCCCACATCCAGACACCCTCACATTTATCTTCTGATTTATTCCACCTTGATTTCAATTTGATTATGCCACGGAACCAGCAGTATTGTCCTCTACGTCATGTGTAGCTTTGTCAATGACAGGCGAAAAGTGTTCAGCTCCGGTCCATCTTGTGCTGTCCAGAAGGTAAATATTTCCCTTCAGAAGCTAAATAATCCCTTTTAGAATCATAGTTGGAAAAATTTGGAGCAAATGCGTCCTCCCTGTTGAAATATTTGTTGCGCAATTGTTTATATGTCTCTTCTTCTGCACCCCAGAAGTGATATCAGATTCGATGCAGTTCTGGTAGGCTGAACTGAGTCCTCCGGTGAAGAGCAGGAAGCTATATGTGTCTGCCATCTAGTGATGTGATATGCTTGGTACATCTGGGTTTATTTGGAGTTTTTTTCATACTTTTTGACCTATCACATGACAGGTGCGGATCTGCGACACCAGCCACAGGAGAGGTAGAGCATGTAATCATATTTAATCCTTACAGGATTAACTGTGGTTTATCACATCTTTGGAAAGCTGAGTTCAATTTCTTTAGCTAAACACAGGCCTGATTACTGCCACACCTGTTCTCAATCAAGAAATACCTTAAATAGGACCTGCCTGACAAAAGTGAAGTAGTCCAAAAGATCTTCAAAAGCTAGACATCATGCTGCAATCCAAAGAAATTCAGGAACAAATGAGAAACAAAGTAATTGAGATCTATCAGTCTGGAAAAGGTTACAAAGTGATTTCTAAAGCTTTGGGACTCCAGTGAACCACAGTGAGAGTCATTATCCACAAAGGGAGAAAACATGGAACAGTGGTGAACCTTCCAAGGAGTGGCCGGCTGACCAAAGTTACCCCAAGAGCACAACGACGACTTATTCAAGAGGTCACAACATCCAAAGAACTGCAGGCCTCACTTGCCTCAGTTAAGGTTAGTGTTCATGACTCCACCATAAGAAAGAGACTGGGTAAAAATGGCCTGCATGACAGAGTTCCAAGACAAAAATCACTACTGAGCAAAAACAACATAAAGGCTTATCTCAGTTTTGCAGGAAAACATCTTGATAATCCCCAAGACATTTGAGAAAATACTCTGTGGACTGACGAGACAAAAGTTGAACTTTTTGGAAGGTGTGTCTCCCATTACATCTGGCATACAAGTAACACAGCATGTCAGAAAAGGAACATCATACCAGCAGTAAAATATGGTGGTGGTAGTGTGATAGTCTGGGGCTATTTTGCTGCTTCAGGACCTGGAAGACTTGCTGTGGTAAATGGAACCATAAATTCTGCTGTCTACCAAAAAATCCTGAAAGAGAATGCCTGGCTATCTGTTCATGACCTCAAGCTGAAGCACATTTGGGTTCTGCAGCAGGACAATGATCCATAACACTCCAGCAAGTCCACCTCTGAATAGCTTAAGAAAACCGAAATAAAGACATTGGAGTAGCCTAGTCAAAGTTCTGACCTGAATCTGACGGAGATGCTGTAGTATGACCTTAAAAAGGCGGTTCATGCTTGAAAACCCTCCAGTGTGGCTGAATTACAACAATTGTACAAAGATGAGTGGGCCAAAATTCCTCCACAGCACTGTAAAAGACTCATTGCCAGTTATCGCAAATGCTTGATTGCAGTTGTTGCTGCCAAGAGTGGCCCAACCAGTTATTAGGTTTGGACGGCAATCACTTTTTCACACAGGGCCATGTAGGTTTCGATTTTTTCCCCTTAATAATAAACACATCTGAAACATTTAAGTGTGACAAACACAAAAAAATGAAAAATCATTTTAAACACTTTTTCACTCCACTGTATATCCTGATCTGGGAGAGAGATCGAGAGAGAAACGAGAACACCATTTTAGATACAACAAACACATATTGGATAGAGCAAAAAAAAGACTCCGAACAGACTGAGCCTGAACCTCCATGGAAAGAAACATCACTGTACTCTGACACATCTATTAATAGACCTATGCCCACTCCAGGTAGGAAGGGCTACTAAATTTTGTGAATACAAAATTATTTAGTATGTAAACAGATGAAATTACCCTTGTGAATAAAGAATTATAGCCTAATCCATTCCTTTAAATCTCAATTACGCAATCACCCATGCTCAAGAGCGCTGCCGGCTGCTGCAAGTTCAGCACCACACCGCCGGTCTCTGTGAGACTGTTTGGGTCTACATCAGGCCTGTTCAGTTAGGGGCCCACAGGCCACATGCAGTCCAGAACAAACCTCCGAGTGGTCCAGGCCCAGGCCATGCCAAGGAAATATAAATTTAAGAAAAATAATGAAGGAATGACGGTCCGCAAGCGCACACACAAACAACGTGCGTGACCGTCATCCGCGCAGAGTTCAGAAGTGCCCCGCTCTCGTGATCGTTCCAGTCGGCAGGCAGTGTCTTGCTAGCATCACTGTCAGAGAGAAGCATGAACTTATTAAAGTACTTTAAACACGGAAAAAAGCAGAAGAGGTACGGTGATGTGAAAAAATGTTTGCCCCCTTCCAGATTTCTCTTTTTTTGTGTGTTTGTCACACTTAAATGTTTCAGATCATCAAACAAATTTAAATATTAGACAAAGATAACACAAGTAAACACAAAATGCAGTTTTTAAATGAAGGTGTTTATCATTAAGGGTAAAAAAAGAAATTCCAAACCTACATGGACCTGTGTGAAAAAGTAATTGCCCCCCCCCCCCCGTTAAAACATAAATTAACTGTGGTTTTTCACATCTTTGGAAAACTGAGTTCAATTTCTGTAGCCACAACTGTTATGTCTGTATATGCAACCAAGGATGAGGCCAAGTGTCGAACTGAACACACGTTTAATAGAGAGGCACTCTACAGCACCGGCACAACCGTCAGGCAGAAGAGGTGGCAAAGAGACTGCCCCTCCTGCCCACTGCCCTCTTATAGCCATGGGTGATGGCGGAACCGTAAGGTGGAGCCATCACCCCATACAACACAAATAAGAGTCCAAACTCCAACACAACATTCTCCCTTCCCTTCACAAAAATCAAAACACACACACACAATGCGGACCCACCCCAATTTGGAACCTGAATCATGCACTAAGATTATTGAATATCACAAAACAAATGGCCTAACTCGTTCGCTCCAAAACAACTAAAGCTAGGAGGAACAGGTGGACTAGTATCCCACCCTATACGGCAAAGTGGATTATTCTGCCGATTAAACTAAATAAAAGTCCATTTATAACTAAAATTACTGCTGTGTTCCTCAAACTAGAGCAAAATACACAAAATAATCCCCGAAATATATACAAACAACAAAGTACTCTGAACACATGCACCATACCATGGCTGCTTTATCCATCCAGGTGGATGCCCTCAATTTCCCCTCTGGAGATCAATAAAATATACAAAATCAAAATCAAATCAAAAAATAATTAACTTAAATGTACACAGGACTGGAGAACACAAATCCCTGGGCCCCCCTGAAACGCCCTGTCATCAGTCCGTCCCTGGAGGTAGTCAGCCTCCCAGGCTGCAGCAGGTCGCTTCAGCACCGTTGCACCTCCTCTTCCTCACCACTGGTCACTCCGCTCATCCAGGCCCACGCCCCTCAGTTCCCTCCCGGGCATGCCGCAGCTCGTTCGGGTACCCCCACGAACCATCTAACAGCTGGAGATGAGCGTCCTCCCATTTGGCCACGATGCATGAACATCCCTGGTGCTCCTCCGACCGCTGACCGGTCTGTACCTGCTGTGGTCGCTTCCCCTCCCAAATCCAGTCTGTGACTCCCAGAGAAGTCATGCTCGGCTTGCAGGGTCTCTGCTTGGCATGTTGTTCTACTGTGCCAGAAGATCCGGCCCCCATCTCTTTTAACTTCGCTGCCACCGTCGTCATCGTGGCCCCCTGCTCACCTGCCAATTTCAGCCGAGATCCAAGAACAGGTGAGACCAGCCTCTCGACGCCTCCCGTCATCACAGGCGTCCCACTGTGATGCCCAGTACCCTCATCCAGGGCAACTTGAGCTCTGGCACAGGTACCCTCCTGTGATGACCCTGAGCGATATTGGCCTTGCTCACTCTCCAGGGTGCCAGGCAGTTCCTCATTCCACACTGCGCCGTCTACCACTTCCAGGGTCAGACAGTCCCACGTCTTGGCCAATTTGCACCGAGCCAGCGGTTCCAACGTTCCCACCATGGTCAGCCATCCTCCTCCACAACCACAAAGCGGCGCCAGGTCACTCTCAATCCTGACGTGTAGGGAAAAACATGTCACAGTCGTGCAGTCCAGCACGGAGCCCACCACTCTCACGTCGATCCACAGAACCACTTCCAACCCGTCCAACTCCATCATACAGTATGCGTGTCCGTTGGTGCTCAGACACACAGCATGAACAACCGTGAGGGCACGAGAGTCCTCTTTGTGCCATGGACCTCCTCGCTCGGATCTGTGGCATGCCCTGGTGACATTAAGCAAGTGGCCACACTTGCCGCAGCACTTCGCTCTTGCCAAACAATCTTTGGCTCTGAAACGGTACTTTGTTTACCCACAGCCCTCACCTTTTGGCTTTCCCGGGGTGGACCTCACATTCACAGCGCTAGCGTCATCCTCCATGCTTTCCACACTGACCGGATCCAGTGCATGCGCGGTCAGCGGTGGTACCAGATGTTTGTGTGATAAGCACTCACTCAGCTACCGTGGCAGTTTATTCGCAGCTTCGAACCAACTTGATGTCGAACCAACTTGATGGCTGTGTGCAGCGCCAGCTAGCCCAAAAACGCCAGCAGCCTCGGCCCCATCACAACACCATTGGCACACTCCGCCAGCTGGTCATGAATCAACCCCTTCTCCAACAGTCCAAGCTGGCACGTGCTGACCAACAGCTCCAAGTTTGTCACAAACTGCTGAATAGGCTCACCTACCCATTGGCGGTGCTGTTGAAACCTAATCTTGCAAACCATGACGTTTTCCAGGGCACAAAAATAGCGCACCACCAGCTCAACAACTTCAACAAAGCTATCACAGCCACTCAGTGTACTTATAACACACCGTTCCTCCATTCCAGGATTGTGCATCAACCACTCACGTGCCCACAACTGCTTCAGCCTCCCAAGGTCCAGTGCCACCATGTACGTCCGGAAAGCGGCACACCACCTTGGCCAGGAGACCGGTGACTCACCGGAGAGCTCCAAAAATGGCTGAATTTCAAACCCACACACTTCCATACCTTGTTTTAATCCATTTTTATTCTCGTTGCCAAATATTATGTCTGTATATGGAGCCAAGGACGAGGCTAAGTGTCGCACTGAACACACGTTTATTAGAGAGGCACTCTACAGCACGGGCACAACCGTCAGGCAGAAGATGTGGAAAAGAGCCTGCCCCTCCTGCCCGCTGCCCTCTTATAGCCACGGGTGGTGGCTCCACCTTCCGGTTCCACCACCACCTATAACACACAAATAAGAGTCCAAACTCCAACACAACAACACCCAGGCCTGATTACTGCCACACCTGTTCTCAATCAAGAAATCACTTAAATAGGACCTTCCTGACAAAGTGAAGTAGACCAAAAGATCCTCAAAAGATAGACATTATGCTGCTATCCAAAGAAATTCAGGAACGAATGAGAAACAATGTAATTGAGATCTATCAGTCTGGAAGAGGTTATAAAGCCATTTCTAAAGCTTTGGGACTCCAGTGAACCACAGTGAGAGCCATTATCCACAAATGGAGAAAACATGGAACAGTGGTGAACTTTCCCAGGAGTGGCCAGCTGGCCAAAAATACCCCAAGAGTGCAGCAACGACTTATCCAAGAGGTCACAAAAGACCCCACAACAACATCCATAGAACTGCAGGCCTCTCTTACCTCAGTTAAGGCCAGTGTTCATGACACCACCATAAGAAAGAGACTGGACAAAAATGTTCCAAGTTCCAAGACGAAAACCACTGCTGAGCAAAAAGAACATAAAGGCTCATCTCACTTTTGCCAATAAACATCTTGATGATCCCCAAGACATTTGAGAAAATACTCTGTGGACTGACGAGACAGAAGTTGAACTTTTTGGAAGGTGTGTCTCCCATTACATCTGGCGTAAAAGTAACACAACATTTCAGAAAAGGAACATCATACCAGCAGTAAAATATGGTGGTGGCAGTGTGATGGTCTGGGGCTGTTTTGCTGCTTCAGAACCTGGAAGACTTGCTGTGGTAAATGGAACCATCAATTCTGCTGTCTACCAAAAAATCCTGAAAGAGAATCCGGCCATCTGTTCGTGACCTCAAGCTGAAGCACATTTGGGTTCTGCAGCAGGACAATGATCCAAAACACACCAGCAAGTCCTCTGAATGGCTTAAGAAAAACAAAATGAAAACTTTGGAGTAGCCTAGTCAAAGTCCTGACCTGAATCTGATGAGATGCTGTAGCATGACCTTAAAAAGGCGGTTCATGCTCGAAAACCCTCCAATGTGGCTGAATTAAAACAATTGTACAAAGATGAGTGGGCCAAAATTTCTCCACAGCACTGTAAAAGACTCATTGCCAGTTATCGCAAGCACTTGATTGCAGTTGTTGCTGCTAAGGGTGGCCCAACCAGTTACTAAGTTTAGAGGGCAGTTACTTTTTTTTTTTTACACAGGACCATGTAGGTTTGGATTTTTTTACCCCTTAAAGGTAAAGCCAACTTTATTGTCATTCAGTCCATACAGCCAATCATGTACAGTAGAACAAAATTACATTTCTCTTATCTACAATGTTAAGTACATCTAGAATCAGAGGGGTTTCTGCCATGCAAGGCACCAGCACAAATTCCCTCCTCTGTTCCATTATTGCTGAGCACCAAGCTGGATGGCAGGAAGTTCCACTTTTATGGTCTTCGGCATGACCCAGCTGAGATGTGAACCTTGGCCTCCCAGGTGTGGGGTGGATGCTTTACCAACTAGGCAACCACTCCGGTGGTTTACTTGTGTTATCTTTGTCTAATATTTAAATTTGTTTAATGATCTGAAACATTTAAGTGTGACAAACATAAAAAAAACAGGAAGGGGGCAGACACTTTTTCACACCACTGTATGTAAGCAGTGGAGACATTTATGGTGGTTTTAACCCGCTGGTAACCGGAACAATAATGAGTTGCTTAGCTAACAGGTGTAGTAAGGATTCATATGCAGGGGAAGGCAAGAGTGACTGATGAATCTCTGAGGATTGATTTCACCAGCTACTACAATATTAACTAATAATTTATGTTCATTATTATGTACCAGGCAAGTTAAGATGGCCACAATTCAAGAAGTCAATGATTTTAATCTGTCAGCAGCCTTCAGGCAAACTAAACGTGCCAACATTTGGATTTCAAAATAAGGCAGTTTTTTCCTGCTGTCTGTGTGGTGAGGAGATTTCTGACAAACTATAAATATATAGAAATATTTTAAACATAAATAGCTGCATCTTTGGTCATTTAAGTTAATTTATTTCATTAAATATAATTTTATTAATTTCTTTCTTTGAAATCAGAGTTAAATTATTGTTCTCTTTTGGCTCTGCAAAATTATGGTCAAAAGTATAAAATTGTATAAGGACAAAAAAAGTCAAAATTTTACCACAATCTGTTTCAAATTTATTAAAAAAAACAACTAATTTTATTAAAAAAATAGACAAAAATTAGCCATAAAATAAGCCACAAATTTATAATAAAGTCTCAAATGTACAAGAAAAGTCAATTTTACAAGAGGAAACTACAAATTTGAGGAAAATGGTTTCAAATTTAAATAAATGTACAGAGAAAAGTAGAAAACTATAAGAAAATTGTTATAAATTTTGGAGAAAAACCTCAAACCTTCAAGAGGGAAGTCATTACTCAAGTTTTTAAGTGTAGCTTTTTGCATCCTTAACTCTACGAGAATTTTTTGATTGACTGATATGTGTGTGTAATGGAATGTGTAGTTATAAAAAGAGGTTCCTTTGATATATATATTTTACTGTGAAGTGTGAGATGGTGATGCGCACCTCCGGTGATGTCACTGCTCCATCCTAGATAAGGCCGGGGTCGGCCATCTTACATACTTGTCTTGCCTGTACCTTGGCCAATGCTGAGTCTATGGCTGCCATCAGTGAGTTCAATAAAGCTGTGTTCCAAGTCACCTCACCTTTTCTGTGAGCCAGGTTTAATATCAGACATAACGGTTCCTACTCACACATGCGGTGATTTAAAACAAAACAAACCATAATAGTGGTTGTACAATATTTGTTAATGTTATCAATCTTTTCTTGGGGGGGTTGTGTACTGAAGTGTTTGACAGTTCATTTTTTATTCAGCTAAATGCACTTTGTGATGTGCCAAGGTCAGTCATGACCAGGATGTCGTATATTTTATTTCAAAAGGGAACAACTGTTAATGCTACTAACAGTGCACGTTGAGTTTTTATGCACTTTGAGATATGCCTGAGTAAGATGTGACCAAAATGGTTCTTTACAGAATTTTATTTTTTTTTCATTCTATTTATTTAATTGTTGTTCAAGAGGAAAAATATTTTTACTACTTCAAGGTCTGCTCAACCCCAGCACTATTATTGTGTTTATAGGCACTTTTGATATGCCTTTGTCAAGTGCCAAGCACATTTAAAATCAAGACAATGCATAAAAAGTGCATATTTTTCACCATATTGATCTGTGTTGGTTTGAAATTTATCATATTCAACAGATCGCTGAACATGTGCGGCCCAGTTACATGTCTTGATTTCAAATTGCGGCCCAACTGATTTTGTAATTGAATAGCCCTGGCCTACATAATCTACAGATAGAATAATTGTAAAGAACCTATGACTCTAGGTATCCCAAGACCACCGGAACATGTGCTGGAGTAAATCAGGTGGCCTCCCCGTGTTCCAGGACCACCCAAGCAGAAGAAGCAGTCCATTGGGTGGCCTTCCAGAGTGCCAAATCCACCCAAGCAGACGATGAGGCTTGTCGGGTGGTCTTCCCACATCCCAAAGCCAGTGGGCTGCAGGGCACAACACACCCCTTCCTGGAGGTGGCAGTGGGAACTTGTGCCCCTTCCAGACCACAGGGACTGAGGGGTAGACACCAACAGAGGTGGTTAGCTGATCAGCGAAGAGCCCAGACAAAGTGTCGGCTGACCAGCGGGGAGACCCAGCAAAGAGGGTTACCGACCCAGATAGCTGCCCGGCAAGGGGACCAGATGAGGAGAGTGACTGTTCAGTGGAGACCTCCAGTGAAGACTGGGAACTCACGATGTCTTCAGCCAACAGTGGGCCAACAGTGGAGAACCCTCAATGACCTCAGGTGGAGACGGGGAACCCGCAACAACCTCAGGCGGAGGCAGAGGTGAAGCACCCATGGCGGCCTTGGACGGAGGCAAAGCACCCACTGCGGCCTCGGACAGAGGCAAAGCATCCGCAGCAGCCTCGGACGGAGGCAGAGCACCCACAGTGGCTTCGGATGGAAGTGGAGCACCCACGGAGACCGTGGACAGATACGGAGCACCCATGGAGACCTTGGATGGAGGCAGGGACCGACAGCGACTTCAGGCAAAAATAGAGGACCCACAGTGACCTCAGGTGAAGGTAGAGGACCCATGGCAACCTCAGGCAAAGGTAGAGGACCCACGGTGACCTCAGGTGAAGGTAGATGACCCACGGCAACCTCAGGCAAGGGTAGAGGACCCGTGATGACCTCAGGTAGAGATGGAGGAAAACCATCAGCAGACCTCAACAAGGACTCATGCAGAGGAGAAAAGACATATACCGAGTTACTACCACCAGCAGCAGTGGAGCCTGGTGAGGAGAATTCAGGAACAGCCGGCGGCTACGACTCGTTCTCCTTACCAAGAGCTAAGCAAGATTTCTCTAAAACTGATAATGTGAAGACAAAGAAGAGAACTTGCCTTAGTTCGAGCTCCACCGCCGTCCAGGACTCCGGTGATTCCGGTTGGGACGTCTCAAATCCAGTCGTCTGGCGCTTCCACCCCGGCTTGGCCATCTCAGATGAGGAGGAAGAGAAAAACACGGCAACATAGTTACCGGCAGTGGTAGAGCTCAGCGAGGAGAATTCAGGAGAAGAGGACATCTGCAACTGGTTCTCCTCACCATGAGCCAGACAAGATTTCTCTAGATCTGCAGGTGTTAAAACAGAACAGAGTACTTGCCTGGACTCCAGCTCTACCGCCACCCAGGACTCCGGCGACTTTGCTGTGACGTCCCCAGCAGCAGGCATGATGGTGGATGCAGCCCAAGGACCCCCAGGTGTGGTGATCAACACAGGTGGAACTCCCGGCGTGGTGGCTGAAGCTGGGAATTGCCTCACTGATGAAGCTGGCTCCTGTGATGCTGAAACCAGGGGACACTCTCCTGTTGGCTCAAGCTTCAGGATGCGGGTAGCGTTCTCCTCCCATCCTGGGTGTGGTTGCAGGGCTGGAACAGACTCTTCCAGGGCCGCAGGTTCTTTTGCTGTCCAGCGACACCATCCCAGAACTGCCAGACACTTAGGAGACACAGGAGGAGGCATGGGAGAGGCAGGTGAGGAACCGGTGGCAGCAGCAGGCATTGAGGACTCAGCTAATGTGGGCTGCAGGTGCTGAGCCTCACCACTGGGAATAAGGCAAGACATTTCATTTTTATGTGCAGAAAAATGAAAACACACTTGCCTTATCTCCCGGGGCGCATTGGTATCTGCTGCTGAATAGCCTCCAGATGTGGCAGCCGACGCTGGTGAACCTCCCGGCGTGGTGGCTGATGCTGGAGGCAGCCTCACTGTTGGTGTAGAAACTCGTGCAGCTGAAGTCAGGGGACACCCTCTTGTCGGATCAGTCTTCAGGGCATAGGGGGCGCTCTTCTCCCATCCAGGGTATGACTGTGGGGTTGGAACAGAGTCCTCCAGGACCGCAGACCCCTCCATCATTGGGTGGCTCTCTCTTGGGACCAGCGGACACCCAGGAGAAACAGGAGGGGACACAGGAGAAGCAAGTGAAGATAAAGTTGCAGCAGTAAACAGTGAGAACTCAGCTATGTTGACTTGCTGCTGAGCCTTACCACCGGGGATAAGACAAGGCATTTCATCTGAAATTGTTTGAGAATGAAAATATACTTGTCTTATCTCCCAGGGCGTGATGGTAATAGCTGCTGAAAGCCCAGATAACTCCCTCTCTGTGGCTGTAGCGGGCGGGACCCCCCCATGGAAACTCTGGAGGAGCTGGCCCTGCAGACACGTCACTGGCCAACACAGCTGCTGCAGTGGGGGAGTTCCTCTGATGTGCTGTAGCTGGATGACGAGAGGAGGCTGGGCGCGTCTGTTCCCGGGGGTGCTCTCTTGCGAGCTCAGGAACGGACGATGGATGAGGAGGAGGAGGCTCTTGATGAGACCGACGAGACGCCAGGGTCTGGGGATGTTTCTTCGTCTGCTCTGACCTTGGAGCTAATGGAAGATCTCTTAAGAGGGTGGAGACAGAGTACAGGAGGCCAGTGTTCCTGGGGAAGTTCCGTAAACTGGGGTGCGCCTTCACAATCGCGACTGCTGACGCCACATGCCTCCTTGCCTCCTTGAAAGAACGGGAGGCGAGCACAGTGTCCACAAAGCTCTGGATGAACTCCACCGCACATTGTTCATCCACAGTGGGCTTCTCCCCACGACCTCCCTCAGTTGGCAGAGCCCCGGCGAGCTGGTGACATATTAAGCACTCGCATGAAAATAGGTGAAAAAAAGAAAAGGGAGAAATAATTACAGAAAAAGGAAAAACGCAAAACCCACAATGGCTGGTGTCCATACTGGCCGTGTTCTTCTGTCTTCAATCACCCTTTTTAAGGGCTATGAAGGACACCAAATGCTTGCTGTGACTTTTGCACATTTATTAACAGAAAGACAAACACTACATAAAACACTAAACTTACATATAAGAAGAGATGAGGTGCGCTGGAGGAGAACGGGGCTCTCGCCGAAGGGGAGCAGAACAGCCTAGACGAAACACCAGCTGAGGCGCTCGAACACGCCAGGGAAAAAGAGAAACACTTAGCCGGAGTTCCACCCAACGGGAGACGGGGCTCACGACTGAGAGGAATCGAAAAAGGATTAAATCCACAGTGGAGCTCACTTATTCACCTCTGTGGAAAAAAAACTATCTCAGAGTACAACAGGAACTACTGAGGAGGTTAACAGTAGGACATGGCAACAAGAGAATCGTTGCCGTGTTCTTAAATAGGTGTGTGGAACAATGATTAATGGATGGATGACAGGTGTGGATACATGAGCAGGGATGTACACATAATTAGTGACAGCTGTGCAGCCTGTAAAGCAGACTTTGGCAGCCAGAAGCTGCACAGCACAGTCAAAATAAAAGCACAAAACCGGAAGCTAAATAATAATACAATAATAAGACAACACAACCCCACAACCCTAAGAAGAAACTAATACTATAAATACAAAATGACACAATAACTAAACAGGACAATAAGGACGAAAGTAAGGATACAGACAACTCATAACTACACAGGAACCAAACACAACTGGCCATAATAACCAAAGAAACAAACACACAGAAAAAAGACTAAACTTGATCTGAGGCTGAGCACGGCACACAGCCATGCTCAGGATCATGACATATAAAACCAAAAATAAAACGAGAAGAGGTTAAAACAGCAACTCAATGATCAAATGTCCTGCAAAAAAAAAAAAAAAAAAGTTTTAAGTCTTCTTTTAAAACAGTCTGTGGATTGTGATGCCCTCAAGGTGTCAGGTAGGGCAAACCATGGACATGGTGCAGAATTTTGGATATACTGCAGCCTTTGAAGACTCTTGCCAGGGATCCCAATGAGGAGCATGTTGCGGTAATCCCATCTGGATGGGTAATATCACAAGTGGTTTCTCCAAATTCAACACAAAATGCAACTTTTAATGACTACTGCAGTCTTAAAATTATTATTATCTGTAGTGAGAGTAGGGAGCAGGTGGAAGAGAACCTGGAGAGGTAAAGGTATGCTTTGGAGAGAAGAGGAATAAAAGTCAGTAGAAGCAAGACAGAATACATGAGTGTAACTGACAGGGAAGCAGGTGTAATGGTGAAGATGCACGGAGTAGAGGTAGTCAAGGTAGATGAGTTTAAATACCTGAGGTCAACCATCCAAAGCAATGGAAAATGCACAGGAGAGGTGAAGAAGAGAGTGCAGGCAGGGTGGAGTGGGTGGAGATGAGTGTCAGGGGTTATTTGTGACAGAAGCATAGCAGCAAGAGTGAAAGGGAAGATTTATAAGACGGCGGTGAGACCTGCCATGATGTATGGTTTGGAGACCGTGGCACTGACAAAAAGACAGGAAATGGAGCTGGAGGTGGCAGAGTTGAAGATGCTAAGATTTTCATTGGGAGTGACTAGGAGGGGCAAGATTAGAAATGAGTATATCAGAGGGACAGCTCAGGTTGAGTGGTTTGGAGACAAAGTAAGAGAGGCAAGGCTGAGATGGTTTGAACATGTACAGAGGAGGGATAGTGGAGATATTGGACAAAGGATGTTAAAATGGAGCTGCTAGGCAGGAGGAAAAGAAGAAGACCACAGAGAACATTCATGGATGTAGTGAAAGAGGACATGGAGAGGGTTGGTATTACAGACAAAGATACAAGGGATAGGGTGAGATGGAGGGAAATGATCCGCTGTGGAGACCCCTAAAGGGATCAGCCGAAAGAAGAAGAAGTCTCAAAATTATTCAAACACTTCATGACAAGCATCTTACTTAGTAGAGCACCTTTTGCTGTTCTGACTTGCTACAAATGTGATGCATAGCCAGACACCACCTTCTGGCAGCATTCCTGAGGAATCTGAGCCCAGTCTTCCTGGCCAAAGACCTCCAGTTCACTAATATTCTTGGATTTGTGTGCTGTAACCACCTTTTATAAATCCCACCAGAGATTTTC
This sequence comes from Pholidichthys leucotaenia, assembly GCA_020510985.1. Lineage (NCBI taxonomy): Eukaryota > Metazoa > Chordata > Actinopteri > Cichliformes > Pholidichthyidae > Pholidichthys > Pholidichthys leucotaenia. The sequence continues at coordinate 263,428,274 of CM035836.1, forward strand.
AATGGGGTTCAAGTCAGGCGACTGTGATGGCCACTGTAGTGACTTCCAGAATTCTTCTGAAACCAAGCCTTGGTGGACTTTGAGGTATGCTTGGGACCATTGTCCTGTTGGAAGGTCCAATGACGCCCAAGCTTCAGCTTCCTCACAGATGGCATGACATTTTCTTCCAGGATTTTCTGATACTTCATTAAATTCATCTTACTCACCATATAGTGCAGATTTCCAGTGCCAGAGGAAGTGAAGCAGCCCCAGAACATCACTGATCCACCACCATGCTTCACTGTAAGCAGGGTGTTCTTTTCAGCAAATGCTTCATTCTTCCTCCTCCAGACATACTGTACCGCTGATCCATAGGCCCGAAAAGTTCCAGTTTTGTTTCATCGCTCCAACAAACAGAATCCTCTTTGGCTTATTTATATAGTTTTGAGCAAATTGGAGCTGACTTTTCTTGTGCTTTTGGTTCAGTAGTGGTGTACATCTTGGAGTTCAGGCATGGAGCCCTTCAGCTGTTTAGTATGCACCTTACTGTCGAAACTGAAACCTCAGTGCCTGCTGCCACCAAGTCTTGCTGCAGGTCTTTTGCAGTCAGTCGAGGGTTTTTGACCACCTGCCTTCTCAGGACTTTGGTGGCAGCTCTTGATAGTTTCCTCTTTCTGCCATGTCCAGGTAGTGTAGCCATTGTTTCTTTAACTTTAAATTTGTAAATGATGCTTCTCTAGGAAAATCCAGTGCCTTTGCTATCTTTTTGTATCCTTTTCCTTGTTTGTGCAAGGCAATGATCCCTTCTCTGAACTTTTTGGGCAATTCTCTTAGCCCTGATTTCGACTGCAACTGTATATTGTGTTTTGTATTCGTATTATTTTGTTATTCAATGTACAGTATGTTCTGTATAGCTTCTACAGGTGTCTGTCTTCCACAGTGGTAAGGAGAAACTGAATGCTTGGGAAGGTTTATGCATCCAGTTTTATCTCTCTTTCTGTCTTTCTGGATACTGCAAGTGACTCACTGTCACATTAGTGCTGTAACTGTTGCACACCACCATTCCATTATTGTTGCTGCTACCATTGTCTCCTCCATAGTCAGGCCAATGGATGCCACATCCCTGAGACATGTGTCCTTCCACCTTTGCCTCTGACCACCGTGTTTCCTTCTTCCATGAACGGCCGTTGGGTCCCATTCATAAATCTTCCTTGGGAGTCTCTGTCTGTCCATCCATTTCAAATGCCCAAACCACTGAAGGCGGTTTCACCACAGAAGTGTTGAAGCATATTGACATGAATGCCCCTTTCAGGGCATTAATGAGGTGCCAGGAGCCAGCAGTAAGATTGTCTGTTTATTAACAAAAGAATAAAGTAAAGAGCCACGGTGGGCAAAACACATACATAAACTAGAACACAAAATAATAAACACTGACATCAAACGTGAAAGTGCAGCGAGGACGGAACCTACGCTGTAAAATATACACTTACAAGAGTCGAAGCACAGATGAATCCAAATACAGAGGGAAGACTGGAGTCGAGGTTAGGAACTCCAGTCCAGGAACACGAATGTACATCGCAGCGAGGAGTAAGCCTCAGCTGCTTCCTTAAATACTAAACATCAACCAAACAGGAAAGGGGAATGTAATTAACAAAATGACGAACAGCTTTCACGGCGCCGGCTCGGCTTTGACAGCCGGAAGTTCGGCCGTGACGCTGTCACAATAAAAGCCCTGGAAAGACACTAATAACAAAACCCAAAAATAAAATGGGAGAAAAGGGAAAATACTGAGTAACCTGAGTGCGGATGGGATCAGCGCTCAGATCACCACAGTACCCCCTGTTCAAAGGGCGCATTCCAGGCGTCTAACGTGACTTCCAAGCCCCCCCCACCACCACCACCACCACCACAACCAGAAGGCTACCAGGACCGACCCAGGGAGGGCGGAGGGAGAAACAGGCCAGGAGGGAGAGAACCAAAAAACAAAAAATGTCTACAGCGACGCCCAGAGTAGGAAAGAAAAAAACAAACACAAGGAACGGGTAACAACATGGATTAAACATAAAATGGCATGGCTTAAACACAGAAATGACCAAAGCTAGATAAACACTTCAACCAGAGAAATATTCAAATGCAATAGAATGAATAAACAAAAAATATAAAAAAATATATGTAAAGTACTGCCCGGCAAGAAAAACAAGAGAAAACCAAAATACAGGTACACTTCAAAATACATAAGTACCACAAAAGCACTATGACTAGAAAAAAAAAATACTCAAGAGCTACAGAATAGGCAACAAAAAATATAGGCATAGTCCACACTGTAATCCAGCCAAAGGAAAGAGCATCCCTTCAAAAACACATGAAAAAAAACACAACTTCAGGGATGCCGGCAGGTAGAGAGCGAAGAGGGGAAAAAAAAGGGCAGTTCAGGCGGTCTACCCGCATCCAGATTCCACAAAAAAAAAAAAAAAACAGTTTGGGTGGCCTACCCAAGTCCCAGACCCGGGGAAACAGTACCTCAGGTGGCTGGACCAGGTTGCCGAACCAACGAAGCAGTCTTTAGGGCGGCCAACCCAGGACACAGAACCGGCAAAACAGTCTCTCAGCCGGCCGACCCATGTCCTTAGACCACCAGGACCGGAGGAGGGAGCTCGGAGGCGGCTTCCCTACCGAGAGGCACAGTGAAGGGAAGCCGACCTGAGTAAGAGAGACCCCAGCGGCGTCCGGTGGAGGAGAATAGGGAGGAAGACGAGGAACCAGTCCGATGTCAGGCAGAAGGGGATCTGCAGCTCCCTCACCGACCTCTAACCAAACCAGCGCGGCACCCTTGGTGGACCCCGATTGGGCCAGCGCAGCACCTGGGATGACCTCCAAACATGAACCTGGAGCCTCGATGACTACAACCGGAGCTGACTCGTCTCCGGTGACCCTGGGAGAAGGCTCGGATAGACAGGGAGAACAGGGGTCAGGATCACCGGCAGCAGCAGAGCCCGGCGAGATGAGCTCGGATGCAGCAGTCGGCTGCACCTGGCTGTTCTCCCTAAGAGACAGGCAAGAATGCTCCAGGACAGAAAGCAAGAAGACAAAATAGAGCACTTGCCTGATCTCGGGCTCCACTGCCGTCCAGGACTCTGACGATCCAGGCTCAACGATCTGGAGGTCCATTCCTGTTTTGACTCGACTGTGGTGGGCTCCGCAGCCGGCATGATGGTCCTCACAGTCCGGGAACCCCCTGGCGCTGAAACCCACGCCGAAGGCCCGCACATCATGGTGGCAGAGGATCTGTGACCTCCTGGGGCCGACTGCTCCTCCATGGAGACCCAGGGACGCTTAATCATCGGCTCAGGCTCCAAACGACAGTCAGATCTCCTCCTCTGCCCGTGATGTGGCTGCGGAACTGGAACCAGGCTTTTCAGGGCCGCAGGCTCCTCCTCCATCCGATGGTCTACTCCTGGCACCAGGGAATGCTCGGAGAGAAGGGAAGGAGACACAGAGGTTGCAGATTCAGTGTTTATGGCTGCAGCAGGTGGAAGGAGCTCAGAGGACTGTGAACCCTGACCTCCACCCCCAGGAATCAGACAAGGCAATCCATTACACTGAGATTGAGAATGAAAAAACACTTGCCTGTTTTCCCGGGGAACGATGGTGCCTGCAGCAGCGGGCTTGGTTCTCCCCTTTCCCCTAAGGATGGTGGCAGAGGGCCCCCCGGGAGGACAAGGAGGAGCCGCTCTCACAGGATCGACGACAGGCGCAGCCAGGGCAGGACTCGCTGGGATCACAGTAGCTGAAGAGAGCACCGAGGAGGAGGGAGGAGCAGCCGAGGCAGTCCAGGAGCGAGTAGCTGACGGAACAGCAGGGACAGATGACCCGGAGGCTGAGGCTGCTGTCTTTCCTTTCCGTCGCGACGTGGAGAAAACAGCTGGCTGGGAGGCAGAGTTACCTTGGCGGCCAGGGACAGGATCCGGATGGGGATCTCGCAAAGGTTGATCACGGACAGGGCGTCTTCCGGTAGAGGACAAGGCTAGATTCAAGTCTGGAAAGCGCCGCTGCTGCGCAGAAACTGAGGCCAGCAGCTCAGCGTACTCAGGATAATCACTGAGTTCGAGATTAGCCTCCACCAGTCTAACTGCTGCCACCACGTTCCTTAAGATTCTGCTGGGATGGGAGGAAGAGCGTGCTTCAGCCACGTGACCCCTGATGAGCTCAGCTGCCCACTGTGTCTCTTCACAGGGGGCCCTGGCTGCTCTGCTGCATATGGAGATGGTCCTTCGGTGACGCAGAACTTAGGGCTGGATGGGTGGCAGGAACCTTATCCCAAGGCAAGGAGCGGGGATGCCTTATCGTCGGCTCCGACTTCGGCTTCCTGCTGGGACTCTTCACCGGCCCACAGTTCCTCCTCCAAAGTGCCGCGAGTTTGGCCATCCTGGCACTTTACAGCAGCCTCTGCGAGGTCGAGGTACCATTGCGCATTTACAGAGGTGGCGAACATACGGGCGTTGGACAAGAGACCATCTATTTCCATCAGAGCCTGGATTAGCTCAAACCCCAGGTTCATTGAATATCTGGTCCTAGATGCTGCCATAACTCCACTCACACAGGTACCCGGAAAAAGGAAAAAAACTCAAGCCAGAAAAACAGATGTACTGAGGCTGGCACCTCTCTTGGCTGCAATCTACTGACATGAATGCCCCTTTCAGGGCATTAATGAGGTGCCAGGAGCCAGCAGTAAGATTGTCTGTTCATTAACAAAAGAATAAAGTAAAGAGCCATGTGGGGCAAAGCACATACATAAACTAGAGCACAAAATAATAAACACTGACATCAAACGTGAAGGTGCAGCGAGGACGGAACCTACGCTGTAAAACATACACTTACAAGAGTCGAAGCACAGATGAATCCAAATACAGAGAGAAGACTGGAGTCGGGGTTAAGAACTCCAGTCCAGGAACACGAATGTACATCGCAGCGAGGAGTAAGCCTCAGCTGCTTCCTTAAATACTAAGCATCAACCAAACAGGAAAGGGGAATGTAATTAACGAAATGACAAACAGCTGTCACAGTGCCGGCTCGGCTTTGATAGCCGGAAGTTCGGCCGCGACACTGTCACAATAAAAACCCTGGAAAGGCACGAATAAGAAAACCCAAAAATAAAATGGGAGAAAGGGGAAAATACTGAGTAACCCGAGCGTGGATGGGATCAGCGCTCAGATCACCACACATATAGCTGGTTTGTAATCTCCCTTGTCTGACTGTTGTGGACCCTTTGCCACCACTTGATGTTTAGAATTACCTGGAAGCATCTTGAGTCAAAAGCATCAAAGTCGCTCCTCCTGACGTTTTGCGGTTGCTCATGTCTCGGCATCATACAGCAGGGTAGAGATAACTGCTGCCTTGTAGATCCTCATCTTTATTTGCAGATTGATCTTTGACTTCCATATGGCTCACAGACTATTACATTGCAGCTTTACCAATTCAAACAGTGATCTCTCTTTCAACTGAGCTGAGGAGTGTGATGTTGGAGCCCAGGTAGCAGAAGCTCTACATACTGTCAATAGGGCCATCTCTTGTGTTCACTGTTGCTGGTGTGCAACCATGAGGCATTGCTTTGGTCTTCTCTTTGGAAAATAGAAGCCTTACTTCTCCTGCTCAATGTAAACTTTCTAGGACAGCTGAACTCATCAAATTGCTATAAAAACTGCAAGGGTTACAAGTAAACTTCTGGTTTTATCAGTGTTAGAATAATTTTGAGCTTAAATTATTCAAAGTCAAATAATTAGGAGGAAAGTTTAATTTATGTACATCTATTACAAAAATATAAGCAATCACCCCATTGGCCACCTTGGGGGAAAGGTTACAAGGCATGACATTCAGACATACCTAGAATCTCTAAAGAATCCATTCTTCTAAGTCTGATATATATAGGTAGGAGAAAGGAGAGGGAGGATGAGGATAAGGGAAGGGACAGAACGGGACAGTCCTGATGACTGAGCTTATCCAGGCGGACGTCAGACACTCTGGAGACATGGGTCATGAAGACATGAGATCAATAAAACTAACAGAATGTCCATCTACCACTGATCTGTACAGGCTGAGGAGTTCCTGTGCATTCCTGTGACCCAAAACAAGTTATGTCAAAGAGATTATAATAAATGGCTTAGATCATTCCTTATGCATGTACTAACCCTGTACTAATCCTCAGTCTGAACTCTCTGAAATTGCTCACAGAAACAGGCCAGGAATATATAAACTTATCCTATATGGAATGCACATATAAACCTTAAACATGGCATATGAAAGGTATGATACTTCTCAAATATAATAATACTAATATAAATCATATTCCCCCCCTTGATGCTTAATAAAGTATCAGGATTAAAAGAAAAATAAGATAAGATAAGATAAGATAAGATAAGATAAGATAAGATAAGCCTTTATTAGTCCCACAATGGGGAAATTCCAGGATTGCAACAGCACAGGGATAGCAACACTCAGAGCAACAATCAGAAGGCAAGAAAAAAACAAGAGCAGCGAGTATACATATGTACATATAAACATAAATATATAGACACACGATGCGGAGCATCGCAGCTAGATGGAATAAATATATAGATATATAAACACACAGTGCAGAGCATTGTAGCTAGATGGAATAAATATGTGAATATATAAACACACACACAGTGTGGAGCGTTGTAGCTAGATGGAATAAATATATGAATATATAAACACACACAGTGCGGAGCATTGTAGCTAGATGGAACAAACATGTAAATATATAAACACACACACAGTGCGGAGCATTGTAGCTAGATGGAGCAAATATGCAAACACATAAACACACACAGTGCGGAGCACCGTAGCTAGATGGAATAAAGATGTAAATATATAAACACACACAGTGCGGAGCACTGTAGCTAGATGGAATAAATATGTAAATATATAAACACAGTGCGGAGCATTGCAGCTAGATGGAATGAAACAGCATAACCGTCTACTTAGTTAGCCTACATGGTATGATTATGTACCCATACATATAGTCACCCTCTGTAGCTACCGGTATTTTTCTAGGTGTATCCCGGAGGGGACCATTGTGTAAGTCTATTGCGTCTTTTGCATTCAATACTATTAGGTTGTCACGTCTTTTTGCTATCTCTGCGAGCAGCCCTGCTTAGGTTATACAGTCTGTCAGCCGTTGGTAGGAAGGACCTGCGAAACCTCTCGGTTGTGCACCTAGGATGATGTAGTCTGCTGCTAAATGAGACCCTTAGTGCATTCAGTGTGTCCTGCATATGGTGGAACTCGGACTCCAGCAGAGATGACAGTTTAGCCACCATCCTTCTCTCTCCCATCTCCTCCACTGGGTCAAGGCGCTGCCCCAGGACAGAGCTAGCTTTCTTGATCAGTTTGTTCAGTCTCTTCCTATCGGCTGCTGTAATGCCACTGCCCCAGCAGACCACTCCAAAAGTGATGGCTGATACCACCACCGTGTCGTAGAAGGTCTTCAGCAGCGCCCCTTGTACACTAAAAGACCTGAGTCTCCTCAGTAGGAACAGCCTGCGTTGTCCCTTCTTGTAGAGTGCGTCAGTATTGTGTGACCAGTCTAGATTATTGTTCAGATGAACACCAAGGTACTTGTAGGATGTCACCATCTCGATGTCTGTTCCCTGGATGTTTACTGGTGCTGTGAGGGGTTGTCCTTGCCTGCGGCAGTCCACCACCAGCTCCTTAGTTTTCCTTGCGTTGATCTGGAGGCAGTTCCAATGGCACCAGTCCACGAAGTCCTGGATAAGCCCTCTGTACTCAGCTTCATCTCCGTTGGAGATGAGGCCAACGATCGCAGAGTCGTCAGAGAACTTCTGTAGATGGCAGTGTGTTGTGTTGTGTGAGAAGTCCGCAGTATAAAGGGTGAACAGGAAGGGAGCCAAAACCGTTCCCTGTGGGGCCCCCGTGCTACCGATGATCATATCGGACACACAGTCCCGGGTTCTCACAAACTGTGGCCGGTTTGTGAGGTAGTCCAGGATCCATGATGACAGGTGCTGGTCCACCCCTGCGCACAGTAGCTTGTCCTTCAGGATCATCGGTTGGATGGTGTTGAAAGCACTGGAAAAGTCAAAGAACATGATCCTCACTGTATTCCCAGGCTTCTCCAGGTGGAACAGAGAACGGTGAAGGAGGAAGATGACCGCATCCTCACCCCAATACCATGCTGGTAGGCGAACTGGAGTGGATCCATTGCTGGACCCACCAGGGGGCGGAGGTGAGCAAGGAGCAGTCTCTCCAGGGTCTTCATCATGTGGGACGTCAGGGCCACTGGTCTGTAGCTGTTCAGATCTTTGGGGTGGGAAGTCTTTGGTACAGGTACCACACAAGATGTTTTCCACAACTGTGGTACCCTCCCCAGCTTCAGGCTCAGGTTGAAGATGTACGCCACAATCCCACACAGGTGGTCTGCACAGGACTTGAGGAGCTTTGCACTGATGCCGTCCGGTCCCGACGCCTTCCTCGCCTTGATCTTCCTCAGCTCCGTCCTCACCTGGGTCTTAGTGAGGGTCAGGTTGGGGGGCTGTGTGTTGGGAGTGGGGGGGTGATGGTGGAGTGGGGAGTGGGCAGCAGGACTTGATGTCTTCAGTGGCAGCAGTGGTTGTTGTGCAGTCGGGGGGGGAGGGCGGTTGGTCAAACCTATTAAAAAACAGGTTCAGATTGTTCGCCCACTCCCTGCCCCCTGTGGCCTGGGGGGAGGTATTCTGGAGCCCAGAGATGGTTTTAAGGTTTCTCCAGACCCCACTGATGTCGCTTTGTTGCAGCTTGTCGTCCATCTTCTTCCTGAAGCTGTCCTTGCCTTCTCTGATCTTTCTCCTCAGCTCCCTCTGTACGGACTTCAGCATCTCCCTGTTCCCCGACTTAAAGATCCTCTTCTTCTCTGTCAGAAGTGTTTTTATCTCAGGGTTGATCCAGGGTTTGTTGTTTGAGCAACACCGTATGGTCTTGGTGGGAACGGTGTTGTCCACACAGAAGCTGATGTAGTCCGTGATGGTGTAAGTGAGGCCATTGATGTCCTCACCATGTGGATCGCAGAGCTGCTCCCAAGCAGTGGTTTCAAAACAGCCCTTTAGAGTGTCCATTGCCTCCTCAGACCATAACTTCACTGTGCGCATGGCTGGAGGTTGTCTGTGTACTAGGGGTTTGTACACCGGCCGGAGATGAACCAAGTTGTGATCCGATCTCCCGAGTGGGGGGAGTTGTAATGAGGTGTACGCCTCCTTAGTGTTTGCGTAGAATAAGTCCAGTGTTTTATTGTCTCTAGTGTGGCATGTGACATACTAGGTAAACGTGGGTAGAATGGGAGACAGTGAAACATGGTTGAAATCGCCTGAGATGAGGAGAAGAGCGTCTGGGTGTTCTGTCTGCGGCCTGCCAGTTACTGAGTGGATGACGTCATACGCTGTCCCAGCGTTCGCCGTCGGATTTGCATAAATAACAATGCAGATCACATGTGAGTATTCCCTCGGGAGATATGTAGGCCGCATGCATATCTAATAATAAATCAAATCAAATAATAAAGTGAATTAATTAATATAAGGATATGTGTAAGAATTTACATGCTGTTATATGTCTTTGCAAGTTAAAAACGTGTATAGAATATATCAAAAGTGAATATGTGTGATGTGACCAAAATTAATCTCACCCAGTGTCAAATAAGAGCATAGAAAATAATATGAAACAGCCTTAAAAACAGCCTTAAATTATATTGCAACCTTCAAAAACATCCTCAGGCCAGTATTGCCCCTCTCACCATCCTCATCATCATATTAAGGACTCACACAAGAAAAATCTGAAGTTATAAAAATCATTACCAAGTTAATGATGAGACGTCTCCATTAAGAGAAACACTAACCTCGATGAGTATCTGAGGTATTAATATGACCATTTGCATCATTCTCATGGATAGAAGTAATACAGTAATCTCCTATAATAGGGCCTACACCCCTATGGGTGGTAATTAGTCAATCAAGGACCATTCTATCCTTTGTCATAATTTTGTAAATAATTGTAGTCTACAATTAAATGTTTTAATCCCTAAGGTATTTTGTTTCTACTCTCACTCAAAGAAACAATGAACAAAACCTCACTCCTGTACTTTTCTTCTGAAATTGCATTCATGCTTCACGAATGGCATCATGTGGTAGAAGAGCATCTCTCTTCACCCTGCCCACCTGCCCTGCCGACATAACGAGGGTACGGTCAGTTGCCAAAACGGGGTACACAGATCTGCCCAGTGTCCAGCCAGATGCGAATAAGCCCAGTGACTCAATGACCTCTGACAATGTAGATCCTTGGTATAACACTTGCTCGCTTCGTTGGTCAAGCAGGGTAACAGTACAGGGGAGAGACGCACTGTAAGCCATTGCATACTCAGAGAGTGTTAAACTGTTGAAAAGGGGACATCCAGACTTCAAAAAGAGGAGTTCCCTGATGAAATTAACCTTGCATTCACAGAGTAAGGAGTGTCATCACGTTTCTAATCAGTGGAGTGATATGTTGTGTCAGGTGTGATTCAAATTGAAGTTTGCTATGTTATTTCTGTATATAGCCTCTCTTAAAAAACCAAACAGCCTGTAGTAGCTGCATTATTTTAGCAATAAAGATATTTTGCCTAACTGTTAATGTTATTAAGGAGCAAACATAACAATTCTCTACAATGTAAAAGCAATGGAACAACTTAATAACCAATATTAAGTATTACTAGAGGATGATGAGGATGATAAGATAACAACACTAAACACACCTTTCCTTCCCTTGTATTTTTTCCCTTATCATGATAAACAAACAGCCTGCTTCTGTATTAGCAGAGGTCGTTACTGGACGCCAAGTCATCAGCTGACATTTGCATAGAGAAACATTTAGACAGTCATTTGTTGTTTTTCTTTTTCTTTTTTCCCCAAATAAGTCTACTGTGGAGATGTGAGAATGACGAGGCAGAGTTCTCTCTCAAGTCAGCTTTATTCACATCACCATCATCTCAAAGCAGAAAAGAGAGCCACACAGGAAACTCTCGTCCTTAAATATCAGGACTCTTACAGTTCACAGGTCACATGTATCACAGACCACGTTGCATTATAAAGACAGTAACAATGCATCCTCACTCCATGATATCACTTCCACTGTCTCCCCTGCATCCCTTCTTTAATCATTTAATTATACCCCCCACACTCTCAGGCCTTGCATACCAAAGCTAAGATTCTTGCAGCTTCCTGTAATCACCAAGGAAGCTCTGCTTTTGTTCTGATCTAAAATGTGAGTCACAAAACAGGTTCACATATGTGTGTCCACCACACAAAGCCCCCCCAACATTTTAGAACAAACAAGAGAATAACAACATGCATGCCGTGATAGTATCAATACACATCAGTCCACATGCTGTTTAGGCTTAAGTATTCTGCCGTATCTGCTGTAGCTGGGATTCAACGTCTCTGCGGCGCTGTCACACTGGGGGTTTGCCGTCTGGGGGTGGAAACCTTTTGTCAGCACCTGTGGGTGTTCTGGGGAAACATTACTCTGTGAAGCCCCCTGCGGTGGTCTACCTCGCCGCGGGGCCCTCGCCAACAGCACTTGCTCATCTGCCACCACAAAAGCGGGTTTGAGTCTGTTTATACCAACTTTCTCTTTCCTACCCCCCAAATCTAGCAAAAACTGCTTGTTCCCTGTTTCTAGCACTCTGAACGGTCCGTCATAAGGCGGTCGCAGGGGGGTTCGATGCGCATCGTGTCTGACAAAAACAAACTCTGCGTTCTTCAAGGTTTTAGGCACAAAAACATGCAGAAAACTGTGGTGCGAGGGGCCGGGCAGCGTGCTTGATTTTATGTTACTCCGCAACAGCTGAGACGGGGAGGCGTCTGGCGCAGGGTTATCTGGGAGAAACTCCCCAGGCAGCCGGAGTGGCTGCACAAACATGAGCTCCGCTGGGGAGGCTTCTAAGTCCTTTTTAGGCGCAGAACGCAACCCCAATAACACCCACGGTAACTTGTCTACCCAATTTGCACCCGTCAGTAACGCTCTGAGAGCCGCTTTCAATGACCTATGAAAACGTTCGCATAACCTGTTAGCCTGCGGATTGTACGCGGTTGTGCGGTGAATTGTGACACCCAGGCTGCGGGCCATTGTTGACCAAAGCTCGGACACAAATTGAGGGCCTCTGTCAGACGTAATGTCCGACGGAACGCCGAAGCGCGCCACCCAAGCTGTTAAAAACGCGCGCGCCACCTCCTCGGCCGTGGTTGATGCCAGCGGGACCACTTCAGGCCAGCACGTGGTGCGGTCCACCATTGTCAGAAGGTGTGTGCACCCTTGTGATGGCGGGAGGGGGCCCACGAGGTCCACATGAACGTGATCGAACCTCTTGGCTGGAATGTGAAACGGCTCCAAAGGAGCCCTCGTGTGCCTGTGTATTTTGGCTCGTTGACACGCCGTGAAGGCTGCTGCCCACTCTTTAACTTGTTTGCGGAGGCTCAGCCACACAAATTTCTCTCCTACCGTTTTGACCGACGCACGCACTCCAGGGTGCGCCAAAGAATGAACTGAGTCAAAAACGCGGCGGCGCCACGCGGCCGGTACTACTGGACGCGGCCGTCCCATGGAGACATCGCAGATTGGGTGGGGGGGACATACCGTCTTGCAGCACCCTGCTCTCCAGCCTTAACCCTGTTGGTCCAGACTGAAGTGCGCGCACATCCGCGTCACCAACCTGCTCCGCGGCCATAGCTGCATAATCTACTCCTACACTGACTGGGGCCGCCACGGCGGGTGAGAAGCAATCTGCCACTACATTGAGTTTGCCCGCCACATGCTGAATATCACTGGTAAACTCTGATATCGCGGCCAGCTGTCTCTGCTGCCGGCCTGACCATGGTTCAGAAACCTTGGCCATCGCGAATGTTAGTGGTTTGTGGTCAACGAACGTGGTGAAAGAGCGTCCTTCTAGCCAGAACTGAAAGTGGCGGATGGCCAAATGGAGAGCCAGCAGCTCCCTGTCGAACGCGTTGTATTTACGTTCGCTATCGTGCAAGGTCCTGCTGAAAAATGCGAGGGGCTGCCAAACCCCGGCTACATGTTGCTCCACGACTGCCCTCATGGCCACATCTGACGCGTCAGTGGTGAGCGCTATGTGGGCCGTTGGGTCTGGGTGTGCCAACAACGCAGCCTTTGCCAGGGCTGCTTTCACCTCCGAGAACACCTGGTCCCGCTCCGAGGACCACTCGACTTTATCCGCGGGTTTCTTTTTTTTGAACGCGGCATACAGCGGCTGCATGAGTTGTGCCGTGCGGGGGAGAAAACGGTTATAAAAATTCACCATTCCCAAAAACTCTTGCAATGCCCTGACCATCTGCGGCCAGGGAAAATCTGCCACCGCGCGCACTTTGTCAGGAAGCGGAACTGCTCCTTCGGGGGAGACGCGGTGTCCTAAAAAATCGATCTGCGCCACCCTGAACTGACACTTCGCTGGGTTGATTATTAACCCGTGATCTCCCAACCTTGGGAAAACTGTGGCCAGGTATTTTTCGTGTTTGTCTTCGGACGCGCTGGCTACTAAAATATCGTCCAAGTAGACGAACACGAAAGGGAGATCACGAAGCACCGCGTCCATCATGCGTTGGAACGTCTGAGCAGCCCCTTTAAGTCCAAATGGCATGCCTAAAAACTCGAATAGGCCAAACAGAGTTATTACCGCTGTTTTGGGTATGTCCTCAGCACGCACTGGGACTTGGTGGTAACCGTGGACCAAGTCTATTTTAGAAAAAACGCGCGCCCCTGCCAAATGAATGGAAAAATCCTGGATATGCGGGATTGGGTAGCGGTCGTGCGCTGTAGCGTTGTTTAACCTGCGGAAATCCCCGCAAGGTCGCCATGATCTGTCAGCCTTCGGGACCATGTGTAGCGGGCAAGCCCATGGACTTTTTGAACGCCTGATACTGCCCAACCTCTCCAGGTTGGCGAACTCCTCGCGCGCTATGGCCAGTTTAGCTGCGTCCAAGCGCCGAGCTTTTGCAAAAACGGGCGGTCCGGTAGTGGTAATAAAATGTTCCACCCCGTGTTTAGCGACTGTTGCCGAAAATGTGGGGACTGTGAGTGCTGGGAACTGAGTGAGCAGTGTGTGGAACTTACCGCTTGCAGCTGTGACGTTGGCTTGTGCTGTTGGCAGGGCCACTCGTGCTGTACAGGGGATAGAATCAAAAGAAAATGCATTAACCAGGCGCCTGTTAGCGAGATCAACCAACAAACCATGTGAGCACAAAAAAATCAGCCCCCAACATATTGAAATTTACTGCTGCTACAACAAAGGTCCACTCAAATGTACGGCCGTGTAGAGACAGAAGCAGTCTTCTCACCAAAGGTCTTAATCTCCAAGCCCTTCGCTGCTGTCACTCGGGGACCTCTGGAACCAGCTAGTCTGTCCGCGTAGGAAGGTGTGATGAAACTCAACTGGGAGCCTCTGTCGATGAGGAACTGCCTCTCCGAGCATGCGTCCGACAAGTAGAGCAGCTTGTTCTCCTCCCCGAGGGCCGCGGCTGCTACCGAGTCCCGGTCTTGGCGTTTCCCAAACGCCTGAACTGGCATGGTGGTACACATTTGCGTGTCCTCTCTGCGAAACGGCGATGGTAGAAACAAAGGACGTCCGATCCACGTTCCCTGGCCCCTGCCGCCGCTGTCCTGCCTCTGGCCCCCTGTCGTCTCCGGTCGTCGCGCCGAGTTCCGCTGCAGCAGCCGTGGCTGTGTGCCGCTTGGTGGCGTTGACAATCCGCTGCGCCTCTCGGCCCAGCGCGCGGTAGTCCCGTTGGGTCAACAGTGGCGAACTGGCCAGGGTCGCTCTTGCTGCTGACAGTAGAGTCCTGAGGAAAAGGTGGGTGAAAATGAAGTGATCGTCGTCAGAGTCTTTCAACCTCAACAATTTCTCCATCAGGTTCGCAGGCATGTCATTTTCCAACTCCGTCAGCGCCAGGAGCCTCTCTGCTCGCTCCCCCGCCGAGGGGGTGAATTGCTGGATGAGTGCAGCCTTCAACGCACCGTATTTGTCGCTGTCTGGCGGCTGGTCGATCAGGCTCTCCACATGGTGGGTCATGTTGTTGTCCAGCTTTGCGACTACGTGGTAGAATTTTGTGGCGTCTACCGATATCCCCCGGAGGTTGAACTGCGCCTCAACCACATTGAACCAGGAGCGCGGATTGTTCTGCCAGAAGTCCGGTAGCTGGACTGTGGCGGCATTCGCTTGGCTGGGGGCTCCTGACGAGGCTGGCCCAGGGGAATTTTTCCTCTTGCATGATACGTCTCGGGTCACCAGTGTGGAGATGTGAGAATGACAAGGCAGAGTTCTCTCTCAAGTCAGCTTTATTCACATCACCATCATCTCAAAGCAGAAAAGAGAGCCACACAGGAAACTCTCGTCCTTAAATATCAGGACTCTTACAGTTCACAGGTCACATGCATCACAGACCACGTTGCATTATAAAGACAGTAACAATGCATCCTCACTCCATGATATCACTTCCACTGTCTCCCCTGCATCCCTTCTTTAATCCTTTAATTATACCCCCCACAGTCTCAGGCCTTGCATACCAAAGCTAAGATTCTTGCAGCTTCCTGTAATCACCAAGGAAGCTCTGCCTTTGTTCTGATCTAAAATGTGAGTCACAAAACAGGTTCACATATGTGTGTCCACCTCAATACAATATATATATATATATATATATATATATATATATATATATATATATATATATATATATATATATATATATATTAAGCAGTCTCTTGCTGAGGGTTTCAGGTGGGGTAAAACGTTAGATGCACCCAAGTGCCACATCCTTTGCTTTCCGTGGCTGTTTAGGTGAGCAGGATAACCTTTGTGCTGTCCTTGCCAGGGAGTTTTGGTCCAGTTTCCATTGATGACCAGATCCCCTGGTTTGCTCAAGAGATGGGCGCACCTCCTATAGTTCCTTCATCACATGGTCCCTCCTGGGAAGGGCAGTATGGAGGTCATCGCTGTCAGTTGTCATTCTTTGCATATAATCACCCAGGAACCCTTCTTCAGCACCTAAGTTAAATGGCTTCAATAATAGGGTTTGTCATTCACAATCTCCCTATTTTCTTATTTGAATATTATACTAATGGTTCCAAGGTTGTCATAGCCAGGAGCGGCACTGGGGTTAAGCTCCCAGTTCTCATAAAATGCTCCTTACGGCGTGTGTCTCGAAAAGCCTCTGACAACTAAGTCCAACTCCTAGCCTGCCCGTGTAGTTTAGTCTCTAAGCCCGGCGGAACTGCTTTTACTAATAGGAGAAGGGGCGAGGGCGGATCTCTGGTGCCTTAAAACCAGATGCTTCGGGTAGATGGTGGCTCGTCAACCTGGGAAGGTAGCCCATCTAGGGGAAGGTAAACCCTGATTTCAAACCTCCGCTGCCTTGCGGCACACCCGGTCACGGGAAAGGCTTCGGGAGTCAACCCTGAGGAAAAATCCGGAGTTGGAGCCCCTAAGGCAGTTCTCTGTTGTGCTCAACATCGTTCTGGCAGCTCCTGCGATGGCACTGGTGCCAAACTATAGCAGCCCTGCTGTTCCTTTGGATTCATCAGTGACGTGGAGAGGGGGGACATGCTGCATGGGTAACATCTTGTCCTCCATATCTTCCTGCCCAGGCTTGAATCCTACCAACGCCCAATGCTGGAAGGTAGAACACCGGTGCGCATCGGCCTGTTCAGCCACAGGCGGTGCTGTTCCAGCAGAGTAGATGTTTAGGATTCTCTTCCATGGTCATCATAGACCGACGGAGGCCGACAAGACATTATACTAATCTTGTAAATTGTTGATGGTAAGCTAAGTGGTCTCCTAGGTAAGTGTTTGGTACTAATAATTTAGGAACTGCACTTAAATGTGACATGATTTGATTTACAAAGTGTATTCCATTTCCATTATCTAAGTAAATCATTTCAGCTATTTTAAATCTTGATATTGTTTTAGTTAAAACAATAAGTAGCAATATTTAAATTAGTGTAAGGTTAAACCTTTGTATATTCAATAAGTGTGTAAATAATTTCTAAACATTTTTTACCTTCACTCTTATTTAGTTCAGTGAGATCCATGCAAAGGTTTTGAAAAAAAAAAAACAACAACAACAAAAAAAAAATAAGTTTATGCATGGAAGATCAAATTATTTTGGTTTGAGCTCCCAAAGGCATTGTTCCCATAATTGAGCAAGAATCTGTATTGTCTTTGTAGCAGATTCTAAATCAAGTCCCACAGTAAACATGAATTCAGCACAAGTTGGACTTTTCTTAGACATTTGGAACTTTTTCTCATATATTTGCATGGTTTTCTTCCTTATCAGTTTACCTCGTTCCTTATAAACATGATATTTCCTTTACTACTGATATTTCCTTAAATATCTGGAAATTTATTGATGTAACTTTTAACGTCTCCTATTGAATGTTGTGATTTCATTACCAAGCAGTTTCATTTAGATTTTTCTCTTCATTATTGATCATCTATTGATCATTTTTATGTATTATCTATTTTTCTGAGGGTTGCTAATTATTCTTTGCTAATTAATTTCTTTGGTACACCCCTTTTGATGCATGGAGACACACATGCAGCAAAGTTACAGGGTATTTGTTTGATGGGTAGTGTCTGTTTACTAGAAGGGAGCGTGTTACCACTTTTATGTGTTACACACAGTTAATTTAGATGAAAATTTGTGAGTAGTATAGCTCCTTCAAAATGAGGTTTCAATAATCATGATTTCTTTTGTGACATCTCTTGAACTAATTTACAAATTCCATTTAGGAAAAAGCAATATAGCTGTCTGTGCAGATTTGATATGATTTAGCATTGATAACTAAGATCAGTTTGTCCAGTTGAACACAGACAGGTTGAATTTGTGTGAGTGAATCCTTGTGAAAGGTTGTGTCACACTCCTTCAGTTAATGCAGTCCTTCTCAAATAGTGGGGCGCGCCCCCCCAGGGGGCGCGATGCGATGCCGGGGGGGATGCGTGTGACCCCGGGGAACAGGCTTTGCTTTTGCCGTGTAAAGTGTAATTGCACATCCACGGCAGCAGGTGGTGCAGTGGCGCTCTCATTGTCAAAGTCTGTGTGGGAGTTTAAAACTTTTTAAATTGCTGTCAACAAACCCCTCGAGAGATACCATGGAGAAATATTTAACAGTAACGAAAAGAAAGGCGGAGAGAGACAGAGGTTGGCTTCACTTCACTTCACGCTTGGCTTCACTCTGACTACGGTGGGAGACGAGGAAAGACCGGTGTGTTCACTGTGTCTGAAAGTGTTGGCAGCGGACAGCATGAAGCCAAATAAATTAAGACGTCACCTACAGACATTACATCCTCAACACGTTGATAAGCCGCTTGATTTTTTTCAGCGAAAACGTGCGGAGTACGGCCAACAATCATCCCGCTTTGTGAACGCTACATCAGTAAACCAGCGAGTACTTTTAGCATCATTTAAAGTGGCGTACCAAATTGCGCAGTGCAAAAAACCCCACAAAAAACCCCCCACACAATTGCAGAGGAGTTGATACTGCCTTTTTCTACCTTTTTCTTCAGACTAAAATGTTAAATATATTGGTACTCCTGTGTTAAAGTTCCAGATCAATTTACATTTAATATTATTTATTGATTGAATTATTTTTCTCAGCATCAAATGGTTCAGTTGGTCAAAAATGTTTCTAGTTTAAATAAGGATTGACATATTTTTTATTTCAGGCACTTTGATGCACTTTAAGTTTTTTTTTCTGTTTTAGACTATAACAGGGTTTCTGTGTGGCAAAATAAAGTTAATATTTGTTGAAAGTTGATTTATATTGCTTTTTTATTTTGTTAATGTTAAAAAGGATACAATTTTAGGTATACTTATACAATTTTTATAGATAATGATCTTATTTATAGTCACTGCGGCGAGTTGGGGGGGCGCGAAATATTTTCTCTTTCCTAGGGGGGGCTTTGCAAAAAATAATTGAGAAGCACTGAGTTAATGGTAAGGTGGACATTTTGCCTAATTAGAATTTGGCTTAATTTTGTACAAGGAATGCCTCATTTATACATTCCTTGGTAAATTATGAGGTGGACTGTAGTCCCGAGGCCCAGCTCAGCCACGGCTGAGCATCGGGAAAACACATTCCTTATTACTGTCATATTTCTGAAATGTGATATTGTCACACCATTATGTGGTGAGTGGCATCAGATGTATCCTGCAGTGTGAAGTCATATGAACACTACATTTTTAAAGTCAGAGTCATTTAAATTGTTATGCTTTATGTCATTTGCAATGTCATTTGTTCTACTTAGCTTCAAAAAATGCTTGTCAACTAAGAGGTCCTTCCCCCTGTGGTCCCTCCAGCCAATGAGCCTGTCACACACACACACCGTCCGGCCTCCTCCCATCTCCCACAAAGATCAAATGTCCGTGCCATCCTGCAAAGAAAAAATTTGGGGAAAGCCTGATGGCTTCCCCATCTGCACCTTCAGTATTTACATCAACAGGAGTGCAAATTTTATCACCTCATAAATTGATTTTACTAATGTTCCAGTGATCATCATTATTTTCTGTGTCCTTTAAATGTTTATCCCAGTTGTTTATTATAACATGTAATGTTAAGAAACACAAGTGAATTATTGTTTTTTTAATTATTTTATTACATATTGCATATGTCACCAAGGATTTATTAAATTGAAAGGTAATGGTGGTGTTATGACTCCTTGTTAATTTGACAAATCTAATTCCTAGTGAAAAAGAAAAAAAAATTGGTGAATGATTTCCCTTTCCTGTTGAAAAACGAAGAATGAAGAATAGCAGAAAAATCTTTAAATTCCACCTAAAGCTTCCACAATTTGAATGTGTTTTTGCTATTCACAGCAAGTATTCGCTAAATACTCTGTGAATCAGTAAATGTTTTACCAATTGACATGGGGAATCACTAGTTTAGGACAGTATCATATGTTAGAAGCCTTAAACCAATGCAGCAGTTAGAATTAGTAATTGGAAATGCAGGTCTATTCTCTGTTTTCAGAAATTTATGGCTCAGGACCACAATCCATGGTCTGTGTTTTTGTTTTGTTTTGTTTTTTTGTTTAATTTACCACCTCCCGATACTAAAAAATGTCATTCTCATCTTGCTGTGTTCTTTTAGGAGGGAAAAAGTCACAGCATGAACTGTCTCAGATCCTGCTCTTGCGTCCCCCCCCCTTTTTTTTTTACACGGACAGGCCTAGGGTCAGAATGTAAATAAGATTGCATATGTCATTTATTAAAAAGTGAGTACAGTATTATTTAAACAAAGCAACAATATGACATACAATTACCAAGACCTCTGTTTGATAGTCAGTAGTCTCTGGCTAATCATATGCACAAACACATTAATTATCAATCTCTTTTGAACCTCTATGCTTTGAATCATGTAATATTTTTTGATTTTGTGTACTTTATTGATCCCCAGAGGGGAAATTGAGGGCATCCACCTGGATGGATGAAGCAGCCACGGTACGGCGCTATCCCTTAACCATTCACACACACATTCACACCTAGGGCCACTTTAGAGTCTCCAATTAACCTAGCCTGCATGTTTTTGGCCTGTGGGAGGAAACCAGAGAAATCCCGGAGTAAACCCACGCAGATACGGGGAGAACATGCAAACTCCACACAGATCACTGTTGGTCAGGGGCTGGGTTCGAACCAGGGATCCCATGGCCCCTATAGGGTATATATAAAGCCTTCAGTGATTAGACATTATTAAGTGACAGCATGATATTGTAATGTTCAGTTAATCTCATCATTGTCATGCTTGTAGCATTGATTGAGATGCAATCATTTGTACTTAACTTAGATGTTCAGCCGCCTCTTTGATGTCGATGGGGGAGAGCACGCACAGTGAGGAGGCTGGGTCACAGAGGCTGGTTTTGTTTTGCCAGGGGGAAGGAGAACGTCAGTCCTGCGTCCTTTTTCCCTGTAAAGTACATTGTTATGCTTCAGTCAAAGAAAAAAAAAGAAAAGTCAGTGATATGTAAAAAAAATTGAATAAAAATAACTCAATGTTTTTCATTTTCTAAAGAAAAAAACTGGAGGGAATGAAAATATTGGCTTTAAAAATATGTAAATAGTTCATCCCTTACACAACATTAGAGTGAAAACCCACAAAGTTAGTCTGAAAGAAAAAGTAAAACCCCCAAACTTTGCAAAATTAGCCATGTATAGATTTTTTTCTTTTCCCTTTTACCAAGTTTTTACACACAAATCAGTAGCTACACAGCCTTTTCTATTTTTTCCCCCAAGTTCTCTCCCTGTTTCTTTCACCCAAGGACATATACACAGAGACACAGATAGATAAACACACGCACGCACACACACACACACACAGGGCCCACAAAGAAAGCTCTCTTTTTGCGTTATCCCCACAAGGTCATACAATAAAGACTTTTAGGTTCATGCAAAAACCCAAAACAGCATGAGAATTACTTCAATTAATCTCCAGAACTGGCATCTCTTAGCGGAGAAATCTCACACATTGCAACTCCCCACACTGTCACTACAGCGTGAAGCTCCCTATTTTTTTTACCCTGCTGTAAAAACACAACACCAGTCCACTGTTTCTGCTCAAAGCTACTATTTTCTTATACCTATAATTTTAAACACTTCTCAAAAGGATAGCAATTAACTAATCAATCCTTTTATGATCCACAAATACCAGAAAGAAAAAAAAATCACAACAATTTTATAACCTGCTTCTTCCGCCTCCGTGGAGAACTCTCCCTTTTTTTTTTCTCATCGTACCAGATTACACAGAGACAAAACAAACCAGACTGCAGTAATTTTTATCTAAAACTCACAAAACAAAATATTTCAACGGTCACGTTAACCCCTCCGCTGTGTGCCTAAAGTCCAAAGTAAGACCTCCTCCCCCGGCATCTTGCAATACCACCGTAATATCACCGTAGTGGGGGAAGTCCCATGGGTGATAATGCAGACCCAGTAAGGGCACAAATCTTCCATGAAAAAAACCTTTTCCCTTCAGGGTTCACGTAACCTCCCCACGAATGCTGAAGGTCCAAACCCTAGATCATAAGCAGAAGTGATCACAAGAGGAACGAATCTGTCCCCGAAAATTTACTTCTCTTGGATCACGTGACTCTTCCACACAGGAACAAGACCACAAATCTTTCCCTTTTTTCTTTGCATGCACTTCCAGACCTCCACTGCACTTACTTGGACCATAGAGAGCGGCATATTTCTAAGAATCACCCCGGGTCTTGCGATATCGGTCACCGTTTGCAAAGGAAAACCTCTTTCCTCCCAAGGGGTTATTACGATATCGCTCACCGTGGGTAAAAATAACTCAGCACTCAGGCCGCTAGTTTCACTCCTTTCAGTATTTTGCAGTGCACGATCGGTCCGGGGAATCTCACTATCTTTTATCCATAAACAACAACAAATGTACTTACATTCAAGCCGCTTATAGGATTCTCAAATCCGTCATCCAGTCAGTTCCAGCGCCCCGGTCTGAAATACCTTCACTGCAGTAATACTGAGCCTTTTTTTTCTCACTCAGCCTGGGAAGGTCTTTTATCAGCTGTGCCCTTGTTGAAATCAAGCAGAGGTGCTGGAAAGATGGAGATATGTGGATCGCTGTTCGGACAACAAAATGTTAGAATACTTTTGAGCTTAAATTATTCAAAGTCAAATAATCAGGCGGAAAGTTGAATGTATGTACATTTAGACGTAACAAAAGACGTAACAAACTAATAGTTTTTTGAATGCAAAAAATGCAATAGACTTACACAATGGTCCCCTCCGGCATACAACTAGGAAAATACCGGTCGCTATGGAGGGTGAGAATATGTATGGGCACATAATCATACCATGTAGGATAACTAAGTAGACGGTTATGCTGTTTCATCCCATCTAGCAACAATGCTCTGCACTGTGTGTGTTTATATATTTACATATTTATTCCATCTAGCTACAATGCTCCACACTGGGTGTGTTTATATATCTACATATTATTCCATCTAGCTACATTGCTCCGCACTGTGTGTGTTTATATATTTACATATTTATTCCACCTAGCTGCAATGCTCCGTACTGTGGGTGTTTATATATTTACATATTTATTCCATCTAGCTACAATGCTCCGCACTGTGTGTTTATATATTCATATATTTATTCCATCCAGCTACAATGCTCTGCACTGTGTGTCTGTGTGTGTGTATATATATATTTTATAGTAATATGTACATGTGTATATTAGCTGCTCTTGCTTGCTTGCTTTTTTTTCTTGCCTTCTGATTGTTGCTCTGAGTGTTGCTATCCCTGTGCTGTTGCAATCCTGGAATTTCCCCGTTGTGGGACTAATAAAGGCTTATCTTATCTTATCTTATTACAAAAATATAAACAGTCACCCCATTGGCCACCTTCGGGGAAAGGTTACAAGGCATGACATTCAGACACACCTAGAATCTCTAAAGAATCCATTCTTCTAAGTCTGATATACAGTGGGGCAAAAAAGTATTTAGTCAGCCACCAATTGTGCAAGTTCTCCCACTTAAAAGATGAGAGAGGTCTCCAATTTTCATCATAGGTATACCTCAACTATGAGAGACAAAATGAGAAACAAAAAAATCCAGAAAATCACATTGAAGGATTTTTAATGAATTAATTGGTAAATTCCTCAGTAAAATAAGTATTTGGTCACCTACAAACAAGCAAGATTTCTGGCTCTCACAGACCTGTAACTTCTTCTTTAAGAGGCTCCTCTGTCCTCCACTCATTACCTGTATTAATGGCACCTGTTTGAACTCGTTATCAGTATAAAAGACACCTGTCCACAACCTCAAACAGTCAGACTCCAAACTCCACTATGGCCAAGACCAAAGAGCTGTCAAAGGACACCAGAAACAAAATTGTAGACCTGCACCAGGCTGGGAAGACTGAATCTGCAATAGGTAAGCAGCTTGGTGTGAAGAAATCAGCTGTGGGAGCAATTATTAGAAAATGGAAGACATACAAGACCACTGATAATCTCCCTCGATCTGGGGCTCCACGCAAGATCTCACCCCGTGGGGTCAAAATGATCAAGAGAATGGTGAGCAAAAATCCCAGAACCACATGGGGGGACCTAGTGAATGACCTGCAGAGAGCTGGGACCAAAGTAACAAAGGCTACATCAGAAACACACTACGCCGCAAGGGACTCAAATCCTGCAGTGCCAGACGTGTCCCCCTGCTTAAGCCAGTACATGTCCAGGCCCGTCTGAAGTTTGCTAGAGAGCATTTGGATGATCCAGAAGAGGATTGGGAGAATGTCATATGGTCAGATGAAACCAAAATAGAACTTGACATAATGCACGGCTCAGGAGACGCACACACACAGGCTTAGAGTAGTTCAAAGAGTTTATTAACAGCAGGGGTGAATGAGTGCGTGTCTGCGGGAAGTAAATGTGTTGGTGATGGTGTCTGCTCCAGGCACAGAGGCAGGTGACCGTACAGCCGAGCAACCCTATGGAGAGAGCACAGGGAGAGGGTGACGGGCATACACCAACACAGGAGGGATATATGGCGAGAGAAGGACTTACTTGGTGGGTCAGGACAGCTGGCACAACAAGGGGGCGAAGCCCGGAAGACAGCCACCTGGAGAGCTCCGTACAGCAGCGAGGATTGGGCGATGGAGAGGAGATGTCCGCCGCTGGGGAATCCACCTGTGCACAGGGGAGGAGACTGAAGAAGAGAGGTAAGCGATCTTCTTACCAAAATGGTGACGCTGAAGAAAAGTATGCTCACAACGGTGAGGGACGAAGTCTGACGGCTTCAGGCCGAGCCTCCGGGCGAGACGGCCTTTATCCCTCGCCGCTGATGATTGTCAGGTGCGTGAGCAGGTGGCGCCGCTGATGAATGGCGCGGCGTGACAGTACTCCCCCCTCTAGCAGCGCCTCCTGGCGATGGCTTATCCGGGTGCGCTCGGTGGAAGTCCGCGATGAGCGATGGGTCCAACACAAACGACGGGGGCACCCATTGTCGATGCTCGGGCCCATAGCCCTCCCAGTCCACCAAGTATTGCAACCCACGACCTCGGCGCCGGGAGTCCAGGATGGAGGAGACGGACCAGGCCGGATGGCCACCAATCATCCGGGGCGCGGGTTGCGCTGCAGGAGGAGGGCAAAGGGGGTCAGTGACTGCCAGTTTCACCTTCGACACATGGAAAGTGGGATGGATGCGGAGGGAGGGGGGAATAGCCACGCGCACAGCCACCGGGTTGATGATCCGGGTGATGGGAAAGGGACCCATGAATCGCTGTGCCAGCTTCCTCCTCTCGCCTTTTAATGTGACGTCCTGGGTAGACACATACACGAGTTGCCCAACTCTGTACGCCGGGGCAGGTCTTCTGTGCCGGTCCGCCACGGTCCTGTTGCGCTCCGCTGTGCGTAAAAGCGCATGACACGCGGCAGCCCAGGTGGAGCGGAACTGCCTAAGGTGCGCCCTAACAGAGGGGACAGTTACCTCGTTCTCCTGCGCTGGAAACAGCGGGGGGTCGTAACCCAGGGACGCCTTGAAGGGGGACATCCCCGTTGCAGAAGAGCGGGCGGTGTTGTGGGCATACTCCACCCAGGCGAGATGGTTGCTCCAGGACGTCGGCTTGGATCTAGTAACACAGCGGAGCGCAGCCTCCAGCTCCTGATTGGTCCTCTCACACTGCCCGTTAGACTGGGGGTGATGGCCGGAGGAGAGGCTCACCTTGGCTCCGATGGCGTTACAAAAAGATCTCCAAACCTCGGATGAAAATTGGGGACCCCGGTCCGAGACCACGTCCACCGGAATCCCGTGCAGCCTGACCACGTGTTGGACGAGGAGGCCCGCCATCTCCAGGGCAGTAGGGAGACCTTGCAGGGGGATGAAGTGCGCCGCCTTGGAGAAACTGTCCACGATGGTCAGGATGGTGTCAAAGGAGTTGGAAACGGGGAGTCCGGTGACGAAATCCAGTGCGATGTGCGACCAGGGCCTGCAGGGGACGGGCAGAGGCTGGAGCAGACCCACTGGGGGGGCATTTCCCGACTTGCTGGTGGCACAGATTGGGCAAGCCCGGGCGTAGCGGGCTGCATCCCTCCGCAGGCCTGGCCACCAAAAGGACCGTTGGAGGAGGCTGATCATCCGAGAGGTGCCGGGATGACAGGTGAGCCGGGAGGTGTGGAGCCAGTGGATGACCTCTCCTCGGACCGCAGATGGGACGAACAGTCTTCCCTCCGGTCCGCCGCCAGGATCAGGTTCCACCTCCTGCGCCTTCCGGATCTTGTCTTCAATGTCCCAAGAAATGGCACCGAGGACGCACGACCTGGGCAGGATAGTGTGGGGCGTCTCCTCAGCCTCCACGGGGGTGAACTGCCTAGAGAGGGCGTCAGGCAGGCCGTTTTTGGAGCCCGGCCTGAAGGTGATCGAGAAGCGGAACCTGGCGAAGAACAAAGACCAGCGCGCCTGGCGGGCATTCAGGCGCTTGGCAGATCGCAAGTATTCTAAGTTCTTGTGGTCCGTCAGGACCACAAACGGCAGGTCCGCCCCCTCTAGCCAGTGGCGCCACTCCTGTAAGGCGAGTTTAATGGCCAGGAGCTCTCTGTCCCCCACATCGTAGTTCCTCTCCGCCGGGGACAGGCGCCGGGAGAAGAAGGCGCACGGTCGCTTGGCGCCATTGTCCGGTGATCGTTGGGATAACACTGCTCCCACTCCCGTGTCCGATGCGTCCACCTCCACAATGCACTGCAGCGCGGGGTCGACCTGGCGAAGGACCCGGGAGGAGGAGAACTCCACCTTCAGCGCCTTAAAGGCAGCGCCGACCTCTTCAGTCCACCGGAACGGGACCTTCGGGGACGTGAGGCGGGTCAGCGGTCCGACGATCCAGCTGAAATTCGGGACAAAGCGGCGGTAAAAATTGGCGAAGCCAACAAACTGTTGCACCTGCTTCCGGGATGCGGGAGTAGGCCACTCCACCACCGCCTTCACCTTCTCCGGGTCTGGGAGCACCTGGTCCTGGGCGATGATGAATCCCAGGAAGGATGTGGTCCTAGCGTAGAACTCGCATTTCTCAGCCTTCATGTACAGACGATTCTCCAGCAGTCTTTGGAGGACCCGCCTCACATGGACCTGGTGCTCATCTCTGGACCTGGAGAAGATCAGAATGTCGTCCAGGTAGACGAACACGAAAAGGCCGATGAAATCCCGGAGGACGTCATTGATGAGGCGCTGAAAGACGGCAGGAGCGTTGGTCAACCCGAACGGCATGACGAGATACTCAAAGTGGCCGTTCGGGGTACGGAAGGCTGTTTTCCATTCATCTCCCTCCCGGATCCGGACGAGGTGGTAAGCGCTGCGTAGATCCAGCTTGGTAAACCAGGTCACCCCCTGGAGGGAGTGGAAAGCAGTGTCCATGAGGGGCAGGGTGTAACGGTCCCTCTCAGTGATGTCATTAAGCGCTCGGTAGTCTATGCAGGGACGGAGGGAACCGTCCTTTTTCCCGACAAAGAAAAACCCTGCCCCCACGGGTGACGACGATGGGCGAATAATCCCAGCGCTCAGTGATTCCTTTAGGTACGTATTCATTGTCTCCCTCTCCGGCGCCGACAGGCTGTAGAGCCGACCAGATGGCAGTGGAGCCCCCTGGCGGAGATTGATGGCACAGTCATATGGTCGATGCGGGGGAAGAGACATAGCTTTCGATTTACTAAATACCATACCCAGGTCGTGAAATTCTGGAGGCACCAGTGACAGGTCCGGAGGTGCTGTATCCGCCACAGGGGGAGCCGCGGACGGGGAGCAGGCAGCGGACTGAAGGCAGGTGCCCATACAGAAGGTACTCCATGCCGATACCCCAGCGGACCTCCAGTCCAGGACAGGGTTGTGGAGGCGTAGCCAGGGATACCCCAGGATGACGGGCGACACAGAGTTGGGCAGGACGTAAAATACCATCTCCTCCCGGTGGTTCCCTGAGATGATGACTGGGACAGGCATGGTTTGGTGAGAAACTCTCCCAAGGGAGGCACGGGAGAGATGGACCAGGGAGATGGGGTGTTTTAATGCCTGACAGCGGATGCCCAATCGGGTTGCCAGGCCTTGTGAAATGAAGCTGCCCTCTGCGCCCGAATCCACCAGTGCGTGGGTGAGGTGCCCAGTGGGATTGTGGCAAAAACGGATGGGCAGCTTTAATTGAGTGAGAGTGTCTAACCGGTTGGGATCCGCGAGGCTCCCTACAGCGATTCGCGGACCCCGCCGACTGGCTTTCCGCGGGCAACGCTCCACAGTGTGTTGGTCACCTCCGCAATACATGCAGAGGCCCAACTCACGGCGGCGTTGTTTCTCCGCAGGGGAAAGCTTGGTCCAGCCCGTCACCATCGGCTCCGACTCCTCGGGGCACGATGCTGGCGGCGCCGCCAGGGGGCGAGCTTGGAACAGGTGTGGCGAGTCTCCACGAGGGCGAGAAGAAGAAGACTTCCGCCCCGAGGAGCGCTCGCGCAGCCTGTTATCCAAACTTATCGCTAAGGATGTCAGCTCCGCTAGCGTCCCAGGGATATCCCGTCCAGCCAGTTCATCCCTCAGATCATTATTGAGGCTGCGGAGGAACAGGCCACAGAGGGAGCGTTCCTCCCAGCCCAATTCCTCCGCCGCTACCCGGAAGTCGACCGAGTAGTCCGCTGCCGACCGGCCTCCCTGCTGGAGAGCGAGAAGCCGATCGACCTGGACCGTCTCGGTTTGAGAATGGTCAAAGACCTCCAGAAAGCGCCTCACGAACTGGTCATAGGTGAGGGTGGCATAACTGGGCCTCGCCATTACGGCGTAGGTCCAAGTTAACGCACGCCCCTCCAGAAGATTCCCTATGTAACCAATCCGACTGTGATCCGAGGGAAAATCTCCGGGCACACGGTGGAACACGGACTCACACTGCATAATGAACCCCCGCGCTCCGCCGAGCTTACCGCTAAAGCGGGCGGGGGTCGGAATCGGTGTGAGCCGAACCGGTGCCACTGGAGCCGGCTGAACGGCAGGAACCGCGCCACCCTGACGAGCCGGGGGGAACGGCTGTTGAGGATCTAAGCGGCCCAACCGGTTAGTTAAGTTTAATAATTGATTTAGGATAACCTGCTGTTGATAAGCAATCTGATCCACTCTAGCCTCGAGAGTGGTAAACCGGTGTGCGAGCCCGCCGTCCGCCGAGCCGCTCTGCTGAAGCCGTACTGACATAATGCACGGCTCAGGAGACGCACACACACAGGCTTAGAGTAGTTCAAAGAGTTTATTAACAGCAGGGGTGAATGAGTGCGTGTCTGCGGGAAGTAAATGTGTTGGTGATGGTGTCTGCTCCAGGCACAGAGGCAGGTGACCGTACAGCCGAGCAACCCTATGGAGAGAGCACAGGGAGAGGGTGACGGGCATACACCAACACAGGAGGGATATATGGCGAGAGAAGGACTTACTTGGTGGGTCAGGACAGCTGGCACAACAAGGGGGCGAAGCCCGGAAGACAGCCACCTGGAGAGCTCCGTACAGCAGCAAGGATTGGGCGATGGAGAGGAGATGTCCGCCGCTGGGGAATCCACCTGTGCACAGGGGAGGAGACTGAAGAAGAGAGGTAAGCGATCTTCTTACCAAAATGGTGACGCTGAAGAGAAGTATGCTCACAACGGTGAGGGACGAAGTCTGACGGCTTCAGGCCGAGCCTCCGGGCGAGACGGCCTTTATCCCTCGCCGCTGATGATTGTCAGGTGCGTGAGCAGGTGGCGCCGCTGATGAATGGCGCGGCGTGACAGAACTTTTTGGTAAAAACTCAACTTGTTGTGTTTGGAGGAGAAAGAGCACCATACCTACTGTGAAGCATGAGGGTGGAAACATCATACTTTGGGGCTGTTTTTCTGCAAAGGGACCAGGACGACTGATCCGTGTAAAGGAAAGAATGAATGGGGCCATGTATCATGAGATTTTGAGTGAAAACCTCCTTCCACCAGCAAGGGCATTGAAGATGAAACGTGGCTGGGTCTTTCAGCATGACAATGATCCCAAACACACTGCCCGGATAACGAAGGAGTGGCTTCGTAAGAAGCATTTCAAGGTCCTGGAGTGGCCTAGCCAGTCTCCAGATCTCAACCCCATAGAAAATCTTTGGAGGGAGTTGAAAGTCCGTGTTGCCCAGCGACAGACCCAAAACATCACTGCTCTAGAGGAGATCTGCATGGAGGAATGGGCCAAAATACCAGCAACATTGTGTGAAAACCTTGTGAAAACTTACAGAAAACGTTGGACCTCTGTCATTGCCAACAAAGGGTATATAACAAAGTATTGAGATGAACTTTTGTTATTGTCCAAATACTTATTTTACCGAGAAATTTACCAATTAATTCATTAAAAATCCTTCAATGTGATTTTCTGGATTTTTTTTTCTTATTTTGTCTCTCATAGTTGAGGTATACCTATGATGAAAATTGGAGACCTCTCTCATCTTTTAAGTGGGAGAACTTTTACAATTGGTGGCTGACTAAATACTTTTTTACTCCACTGTATATACTATATATAGGTTGGAGAAAGGAGAAGGAGGATGAGGATAAGGGAAGGGACAGAACGGGACAGTCCTGGTGACTGAGCTTATCCAGGCGGACATCAGACACTCTGGAGACATGGGTCATGAAGACATGAGATCCATAAAACTAACAGAATGTCCATCTACCACTGATCTGTATAGGCTGAGGAGTTCCTGTGCATTCCTGTGACCCGAAACAAGACATGTCAAAGATATTATAATAAATGGCTTAGATCATTCCTTACGCATGTAACCCTGTACTAATCCTCAGTTTGAACTCTCTGAAATTGCTCACAGAAACAGGCCAGGAATATATACACTACCGTTCAAAAGTTTGGGGTCACCCAGACAGTTATTTTGTTTTCCATGAAATTTCACACTTATTGACCACCATGAGTTGTAAAATGATTAGAAAATATAGTCAAGACATTGACAAGGTTAGAAATAATGATTTATATTTGAAATAATATTTTTTTCCAGATACTCAACCTGCTCAAAGGAAGGTCAGTTTTATAGCTTCTCTAACCAGCTAAACTGTTTTCAGCTGTGCTAACGTGATTGCCCAAGGGTTTTCTAATCATCCATTAGCCTTCTGATACAATGAGCAAACACATGGACACACTGGAGTGATAGTTGCTGGAAATGGGCCTCTATACACCTATGTAGATATTGCACCAAAAACCAGACATTTGCAGCTCGAATAGTCATTTACCACATTACCAATGTATATTAGATATTAGAGTGTATTTCTGATTAGTTTAAAGTTATCTTCATTGAAAAAAACAGTGTTTTTCTTTCAAAAATAAGGAAATTTCTAAGTGACCCCAAACTTTTGAACGCTAGTGTAAACTTATCCTATATGGAATGCACATATAAACCTTAAACATGGCATATGAAAGGTATGATACTTCTCAAATATAATAATACATTATTAATATCAATAGTATAGATAATATGGAATTTTTCTATCAATCGGGATGGGTCCAAGATTCGCCTGACATTCATCTGGTATTTTACCTGGAGTTGGCAAAAGGTCTTATACGCTCTCAAACAGTAGTAAAAGAGTTGCAAATAGTTGTAATCATTGCAAACACTCTCACATTTGTTAATAGTCACTAATATTCACCTGCTGTCTTTCACAAACACACTCATGAACACTTGTGGGAATGTTGCAAATGATTGTTGAACATTGCAAAACGTTGCTAACTGTCGCAAATGACAGAGGCAAACTCTGATGTTCGTGAACATTCCTCAGAGAAGTTGGCAAATCTAGAAATCGCCACATTCTTCGACAGTCGCCTCACCGTGAGATACTACATTTTGAGATTCTAGGTATTACAAGTAACCAAGTAACCATTCTGGCAGCAGAGTGCTCTGTTAGGATGATAAGTTACTACAGTGCATCCGGAAAGTATTCACAGCGCTTCACTTTTTCCACATTTTGTTATGTTACAGCCTTATTCCAAAAGGGATTAAATTCATTTTTTTCCTCAAAATTCGACACAAAATACTGTTATGTTCACAAACCTGGTGATAAACGAGGCCGACAGAGATGTAGCACTGAACTCGGCATTATTAAGAAAAGAGAACATACTATACATGAGGCACCGTAGCAGAGTCATCCAGGGCAAAAGGAAGCCCTCATGGCAGATGCCCCTTAACATAGGGTGGTTTGATGACACGACAGGAAGGCGGCATCATCACACCACACTTCACATTAAAACCACACATAACATCCTAAAGAAACATAATAAGATACAGTCAACCTGGACAAGAAATTGTAGAATTTGGATTAAACTAAATGGAACACCTGAGCAAGCAAAAAGTATAATGATCAGAGATGCTACTGACTTAGATAAATACAAATGAACACTGACTATGAAACACAGAGTGAGGAAACTCAAACTCTAAAAATATGCCACTATGCTGAACATAAACCACAAGAGATGGAGAATGATATTGATCCTGATAACCACTTTTTCAATAATATTCATAACCACTGTGAATATTACACTGAAAAGCAATTCAAAAGTCAAGTGCAATTAGATGGTAAACTGTCAATAATACACTTCAATAGCAGAAGTCTTAACAAAAACTTCTCACAGATTCAGGACTATTTAAAACAGCTAAACAGAAAATTCACAGCTATAGCAGTCTCTGAAACCTGGCTTAATGCAGACCAGGCTCCCCTGATGGCAATAGAGGGATATCAGATGTTTAACATTAACAGATCTCAAAAAAAGGGTGGTGGTGTTGCACTGTATATTGATGACCTATATAGATGTAAGCTTGTAAATGAAATATCCTCAGCACTACCAGGGATTCTGGAATGTGTTACTGTTGAGATTGACCTAGACAAAACAAAAAATCTAATCATAAGCTGCATATACAGAACGCCGGGAACTTGCATTGAGACATTCAGAGATAAATTAGTCGAGCTGTACAATAATATTACTAGTAAGAAAATGGTAGCAATTTGTGGAGATTTCAATATTGATCTACTTAATCCACATCAACAAAATGTAGTTACAGAGTTCATGAACTCTATGTACAGCATGAGTCTATATCCCACAATAACACATCCCAGTAGAATCACAGCTCACTCTGCTACACTTATTGACAACCTGTTTGTCAATGTTCTCGACAAGAAAATAGAAAGTGGATTATTGATAAATGATATAAGCGACCACTTGCCAATCTTTGCACTTATCCATGGCCACACGGGGCCCAACCCAGAAAAAATCTCAAAATCGTTCAGACACAAATCACCAAACGCAATCAGTTCTTTTAAAGAGGACTTGCTGAAGCAAGACTGGACAGAAGTCTATGTATCAGATGTAAATGAAGCCTATGACACATTTACAAACATTGTAACCACTCTTTATGAAAAAAACTGCCCATTAGTTAAAAAAAAGCTTAAACACAAATTTACTGACAAACCATGGCTAACCAAAGGACTACAAAAGGCGTGTAAAAAGAAAAATTTATTATATAAAGCTTTCATAAAGAAAAGGACAAAAGAAGCAGAGCAGCGGTATAAAACATACAAAAATAAGTTAACATATATAATAAGATGTAGTAAAAGAGACTATTACAGTAAAGAACTGGAAAAAAACAAAGACAATATTAAAAATACATGGACAATAATCAACAGTATCCTTGGAAATAAAAGCAGAAATACCAGCTACCCAACTAACACTCCAAAAAATAATAAATCGACTCCGAATGTGAATATAGCTTCACCTGCAGATGAATTTAATAATTTTTTTGTTAACATTGGACCTAAACTGGCCCGAGAAATACCCACTACGGTGCCAACAGGTGATTCAATATGCAATAACACTGCTGTAAAAGACACCATCTTCATAAAGAACACAGACGAAAGAGAGGTCATTGAAATTGTTAAATCGTTCAAAAGTAAAACATCTACTGACTGCGATGGTATTGATATGCTACTAGTCAAAACTGTTATCGAATGCATAGTGAAACCACTGACGTATATCTGTAACCTGTCTCTCCAATCAGGTATATTTCCCAATGCAATGAAAATAGCTAAAGTAATTCCGATTTACAAGACAGGCGACAGAGGGGAACTCTCCAACTACAGACCAATTTCACTATTACCGCAATTTTCCAAGATACTTGAAAAAATATTCTATGAGAGAATTGACAACTTCATACTGAAGAATGATTTATTGTGTGAGCAGCAATATGGGTTCAGACACAAAAGGACAACAGCATATGCCTTAATGGAATTTACAGAAAAAATATCAACAGCCATTGAAAATAAAGAGTATTCAGTTGGAGTATTCCTGGATCTTAAAAAAGCATTTGATACAGTAGATCACAATCTATTATTAAAGAAACTACAAAATTGTGGTATCAGAGGGGTAGCACTGTCCTGGTTAAGAAGTTACTTAAAGAATAGATATCAGTTTGTATGTGTTAACAACAAAAACTCAGAGCTACTGAAGGTCACCTGTGGAGTCCCACAGGGTTCAGTTTTGGGACCATTATTATTCAATATGTATATAAATGATATATGTAAAGTTTCAGAAAAAATGGACTTAATATTGTTTGCTGATGACACTAACCTGCTATGCAGTGGAAACAACTTGGAACAACTTCTGGATACACTCGGAAAGGAATTAGGAAAGCTGAAACTGTGGCTTGATTCAAACAAATTAACGCTCAATTTAAGCAAGACAAAATTTATAGTCTTTAACAACCATCACAACTACCCAGTACCCAAACTCAGTGTAAATGGTGTAGAGATTGAAAGGGTATCCGAAACTAAATTCCTTGGAGTAATAATTGATAACAAACTGTGTTGGAAGCCACATATTAATTATATAAAAGGTAAAATATCCAAATCAATTGCAATATTACACAGAGTGAAAAATTTGCTGAATCAACCCACACTATACACCTTGTATCATTCATTAATACTCCCATACATGACATATTGTAATGAAGTATGGGGAAATACATATAAAACAAACATATATCCACTCTTTATGCTTCAAAAGAGAGCTATTAGAATAATCAACAAAGCAGCTTACAGGGAACCAACAAACCCACTTTTTCTTAAACAAAAAACTCTCAAGTTGAAAGATCTGATCGACTTTAAAACCGCAATAATAATGTTCAAAGTGAAGAATCTATCACTGCCCGCAAATATCCAGAAGTTGTTCCAAACAAGGGAGAAACGATATCACTTCAGAGGAACATGTATATTTCAAAAGCCTACAGTGAGAACAACTACCAAGCAGCACTGTATTTCAGTGCAAGGTGTCAGATTATGGAACGATTTTGGACCTGAATTAAAATCATGTACAAAGCTTGGACAATTTAAACAAAAACTAAAGGAAGAAATACTCCAAACATATTTACAAGACGACATGTAAACTCACATAAGGATTGACATTTCCAGCCTGTGTTGTGTTATAGCTTAGTTTTTCTTTTTTCTCTGTGACACTATGTCTTAGATTTGTTTTTGAATAGTAACCGCTTAACTTAGACTAGCTCAGTTTTCTTTTTCTCTCAGTCATATTTTGTCTTAGCCTTGTTTTAAATTGTAATCGCTCTTGTCTTGTTTTCTCTTTTTTCTCCTTTGATTTCTTGGATGGAATATGGGTGGGCAATATAAGCTGCGGCTTCAGCCATCACCCATTTCGGATAACTCACGTGGAATTGTATAGTAGAAGGAGTCTTTGTCTAATTTGACCTTGTTGTTATATTATACAGTTTCTTTTAACCTGTAATGTACTATCCGAAATAAATAAATTCATTCATTCATTCATTCATCCTCACCCCCCTTACAAAGTAAAAAAACACACACCGAATTAAACCCACCCTAATTTAGAAACACAATCACAAAAGTACATCAAAATAAAACAGCAAAAATAAAAGCAAAGCATAAAACACACTAAAAAAACTAAAATAAGACCGATGGGTCAACTACCACATGGCCCCCATGGCGCAGTGGATTATTCTGCCACTGTTACTCTCTCTTTATTTATTTGAACGAGCTAAAAAAATAGCCATGCTCCTATCTAACACACAAAACAGGAACTATGAAACAACACTGAGTCTTTCAGCACAGTCCTCCAAGCAGATGGTGGCTCAAGCGGGGGTGGGTGGGTGAGGGGGCTTGGCAGCCCCACAGCAGACGCACCACTGCAGGTGGCAGGCCCCCAAGGTGAGGACCAATCTTCAGGACGCAGGAGCCTGGATCCCAAACCACCTTCACCGACTGCTGCCCAGCCTCGCCACCCGGAGGGTTACCCTGGGCACGCCTCAACTGGTTAGCATGCCTCATCAAACCATCTGACAACCGGAAGCATGCTGCTCCTAACTTCGCCACTATTCTCAGGCGCGCTTGATGTTTCGCTGGCTGCCATCTGGTCCAACACCCGAACCTGAACCCAGTCCATGACCTGAAGTGGGACCCTACTCTGCCTGATGTGCTGTTGAGCAAGCGGTAACACCATACTCCTATACAGTCTTGCCCCATCCTCTTCTTTTGCGAGTGATGATGTGTTCACCATCGTGGCAGCAGACCCCTCACCCACCTGCGGTCGAGTACTGAAGGTGTCCGGTGGCCTCTGTAATTGCTCACCAGAGTGGGCGTCCCATCCTCACGCTCGACCCCTTTTCTACCTCCCACCGAGCACGGGCACTGAAACAGTCCCATTCCAACACTGAGCAGGAACTGGGCAACTTGATGGCAGGGCTGCTGGTCAGTTCTTCATCCCAAACCATAACATCGTCAATCACCGGAGCCTGCGAGCCCCAGTGACCACAACCAGACCATTCATTCCCAGCACTGTCTCTGATGGCAAAAGCCAGTCTGTAGAGTAAGTCACATCCCATGATGTTTTCATCACGTGCCACCACTTGGAATGTGAAGTCGTGCACAGCTTCAGACTTGTAGCAGACAGTCAACTCCACAGTCCCAACATTGCACAGTCTGTTACCGCCATAGCCGTACAACAGCACTGGGTTACTCCTAATCCTGTGGTAGGGGAAAAACTTCTTCACTATGGCCCAATTCAGCATCGACAGCACCGCCGCCTTGTCAAGCAGTAATGGTACCTCAACACCATCCAATTCCACCCACCGTACAATACATATACCCATTGGTGTTGGGACTCACCGAGTGGATGGTTGTTGCAGGTGGGCGGGGTGATTTCTTCTGTGTGCTCCCCAGCTCAGATACTGTAAACAGCACACCATGGTGCAATGATTCAAGCGCCTACACTTGCTGCATCGTTTTCGTTTTGCCGGGCATACTCTCATTTTGTAATGGTGCGTCGAGGACCCACAGTCTCCGTAAATGGGGTTTCCCGGGGCAGACCTTGGGCTAGTAGCATTGGCCTCGTAGTCTTCGTCCATGCTATTTTCATCCTCAGGGTCCATAGTATTCACTGAGGCGGGAGGCTTTGGCGGCTTCCGTGACTGGCGCCAGTTTAGCTCCGAAGCTAGCTTATTGGCGGCCTCCAACTGGAGAGCTAGCTCAACAGCCCTAGCTAACCTCAAGTCATTAGGCGCCGTTAATAGCCTAGCACATAGCCCAGTGTTGCATGTGTGCTCATCCAATTGGTCTCGCATCATCTTGTCTTCCAGCAGCACAAAAAGGCACTCGCTAGTTAGCTGCCTAAGGTCAGTGATGTACTGATAAACTGGCTCACTGACTCTTTGGCGTCTCTGGCGAAAGAAAATTCTCCATATCATCACGCTGTCCGGGATGGTAAAATTTTTAGTCAGCAGCTCCACGACATCCTCTTACGAGTCCGTCATGCTGAGCGTCCGGAGAATCCTCTGGCCCTCAATACCCAGGTTGTGGACAAGGAGCGTACGTGCCCTCACTTTATCAAGCTTCCCAAGGTCCAGCGCCATGATGTATGTTTGGAAAGCCTCTAACCAGCGAGACCATGGCACCGGTGACTCTCCAGGAAGCTCTAGGAAGGGCTGGAGTGGTATAACGCATGCCTCCATCCGTTAATCCTCAGTTGCCAAATGTTATGTCCACAAACCTGGTGATAAACAAGGTGCCTTTTGACAAACTCCAGGCGGGCTGCCATGTGCTAAGGAGTGGCTTCCATCTGGCCATTCTACCATACAGGCCTGGTTGGTGGATTGCTGCAGAGATGGTTGTCCTTCTGGAAGGTTCTCCTCTCTCCACAGAGGAACGCTGGAGCTCTGGCAAAGTGACCATCGGGTACTTGGTCACCTCCCTGACTAAGGCCCTTCTCCCCTGATTGCTCAGTTTATAAGGCCGGCCAGCTCTAGGAAGAGTCCTGGTGGTGCCAAACTTCTTCCATTTACGGATGATGGAGGCCACTATGCTCACTGGGACCTTCAAAGCAGCAGAGATTTTTCTGTACCCTTCTCCAGATTTGTGCCTCGAGACAATCTTGTCTCGGAGGTCTACAGACAATTCCTTTGACTTCATAGCTTGGTTTGTGTTCTGACATGCATTGCCAACTGTGGGACCTTATATAGACAGGTGTGTGCCTTTCCAAATCATGTCCATTCAACTGAATGTACCACAGGTGGACTCCAATTAAGCTGTAGAAACATCTCAAGGATGATCAGCAGAAACAGGATGCACCTGAGCTCAATTTTGAGCTTCATGGTAAAGGCTGTGAATACTGATGTACATGTGATTTCTTAGTTTTTTGATTTTTAATAAATTTGCAAAAATCTCCAAAAAGAAAATGTTTTCACATTGTCATTATGGGGTATTGTGTGTAGAATTTTTAGGAAAAAAATGTTTTAATCCTTTTTGGAATAAGGTTGTAACATAACAAAACGTGGAAAAAATAAAGTGCCATGAAGACTTTCCGGATGCACTGTATATGATCTTTTAAATAACAAGGGGCCTGATCATTTAAAATTTGTGAGGTGAAAGATTTTAAATTTAATTCTAAAGGAAGCCAATGAAGGGAGGCCAAAACAGGAGAGGTATGATTTCTCTTTCTAGTACCTGTTAAAACTCTAGAGACATCTTTGGACAGCCTGATAATAAAGAATTGCAATAATCTAATGTCAAACTAACAAAACTAGTTTATCAGCATTACTGTGAAACAAGATGTTCCTAATTTTACCAATGTTATGTAAATGATAAAAAGTGGTCTTGGAAATAAGTTTGATATGCAAATTAAAGAACAAAATCAAATCAAAATGACTCAAATGTCTTCACAGAACTGTTAGGTGATTGAATATTACGATCTAAACTTAAGTGCCTTATTTGGGTTAGTATTTCTAAGGTTTTTGGGCCGACTAGAATGACTTCAGTTTAAAGCTGGATTCACACTATAGCATTTGGACCAACTTTCCCAAACATTTGGAGAAATTAGTCCAGACGTCGGTGAAATACGTTCATGAGCAGTTTTTTTTTTTTCAATCCTGCGCACACCAACTTTTACAAACTTTCACGAACTTTTGCTAGCATTTTGCAGCATTGCATTCAGTGTTGTTTTTTTTCTTTTGGTCTGTCACATTTTTGGGAAGATAGTTTTTTTTAATTCCCCCTTGTCCCGGCTTTTGGCATTCATAGACAGCGACACTTTGCATTTCTCTTGCATCCATGTATGTTTGAAGCGAGTTTTGGTCTAAAAACATCTGCTTCCACCAACGTTTCTGTCAACGTTTGCCAATGGACTTTAACTTAGGCCCACTTAGGTGAGTCTGCATAACTTAACCCAGTGCTCAAGAACTTTTACAGATGGAGCACAACTTTCACCAATGTGTATTTCCAAATGTCAGCAAATTTTCAGCATGCTGAAAATTTTCAAGGGACACAACTTTATCGAGCATTTGTCAACAAACATCAGCTATCATTAAGTTTTACCAACTTTTGTCAGCAAAGCCAGACATTTCCCAAAATGTCAGTAAAAGTTGGTCAAACGTAGTGTGAATTCACCCTTAGTAAAAAAATTACAAGTCATCCAAGCTCTGATTTCTTTAAGACATGTGTCTAGTTCAATTAATTAATTACTGTCATCTGGCTTCATTGACAAATATAATTGTGTATCATCTGCATGTCAACTGAAATGCATGCAATGTTTTCTAATAATATTACCTAACTGAAGCAAATATAAAGTAAAAAGAATTGGACTTCACACAGAGCCTTGTGGAATTCCATTACTGAGCTTTGAATTTGAAGAAAACTTGTTCCTGACATGAGCAATCTGGAACCAATTGAATAAATATGTATAATTTAAACCACTGCAGAGAAGTTCCTTTAAATCCAATAATGTGTTCTTATCTATTAAGTAAATTGTTATGAGCGATAGCATCAAAAGCTGCACTAAGGTCTAAAAGGAGTCATTTCTAAGTCCATTGTCAGATGCTATAAGAAGATTGTTAGTGTTATGATCCGAGCACCGATCTCGTCCGCGCTCGGGTCATACGTCATCCCCTGCAGGCTTGACAGCAGTGATTTCCTTCTGGCTCCCCGGGCTCTTATTGTGACAGCGCTCGGAGGAGCTTCCTGCTGTCAAAGCCTGCCAGCTGTGCTGCATTCAGGACTCATTAGTTGCCGGCTTTTAAGCGGACGCTGAATGCAGCCCAATGCAGCAGCCTCATCAAACATTCCCTCATCGGACTTCGAGCCAGCGTTCCTCGTCTCAGATGTCCTTATTGATTTCCACGTCTACGATCTTCCCTCGTCCTTGTATCGTAAGTGAGCTTGCTCAGCCTTACAGTCTCTGTTTCCTGTGTAGTGTGTTTTTGTCCATCGAGGCTCGTTACTCTGTTACTTTGTGTCATCCCTAACCCTTAATAAACATCATTGCAAACTCATCGGTGACTTGTGGCATCTTATGGTGGCTCGCGAGGGCCACCCATGACAGTTAGTGACCTTCACTAAGGCTGTTTCAGTACTGTGATGAATCCTAAACCCTGATTCTAGCTCTTCAAATAAACTGTTTCCCTGCAAATAGTTCAAGAACTGAGCAGCAACAAATCTTTAAAAGACCTTTGTAATAAAAAGCAGATTAAGGGACTGAGGACTACAAATATCTGGGTGTCAGGATCAGCAATGGGCTAGACTGGAGATCCAACACCGATGCTGTGCACAAGAAGGGGATGAGCAGACTTTACTTCCTAAGGAAGCTGAGATCCTTCAACTTGTGCAGCAGGATGCTGGAGCTTTTCTACCAGACCATTGTTGCCAGCGCCATCGTCTTTGCTGCTGTCTGTTGGGGTAGCAGTATCAGAGCCAGTGACACCAACAGACTTGACAAGATTATCAAGAGGACTGGCTCTGTAATTGGTCTCAGGCCGAAGACCTTTGAGACAGTGGTGGAGAGGAGAACACTAAATAAACTGCGATCCATCATGGACAATCCTGATCACCCCCTCCACCACACACTAGATAGACAGCGGAGCACTTTCTCCAGTAGACTACTACAGCTTCGCTGTCGAACGGCCAGCTACAGGAAATCTTTCCTGCCGCATACCATTTCACTGTACAATAACTCACTATGATGTTGTATTCTGGTCATAGCTATGCTGCCACACTGCACCTTACAGTCTAACTGGTACCTCACATTTCACTCTGCTCCGATAGTCCTGCATTGTGCAGTGGGTATGATTCATGTGTTTATACGGGTCACCATCTATTCAGCTATGATGTAGGCTTTTATAGTAGTGTGAGTTTTACTTTCAATGGGTAATCCCTTTGTCTGTCATGTGTGTGTTTCTGTTGTTTGGTTGTCAACTGTCATAAGATAAGCCTTTATTAGTCCCACAATGGGGAAATTCCAGGATTGCAACAGCAC
Source organism: Pholidichthys leucotaenia (assembly GCA_020510985.1). Lineage (NCBI taxonomy): Eukaryota > Metazoa > Chordata > Actinopteri > Cichliformes > Pholidichthyidae > Pholidichthys > Pholidichthys leucotaenia. Next base: position 263,470,146 of record CM035836.1, read on the forward strand.
AGGGATAGCAACACTCAGAGCAACAATCAGAAGGCAAGAAAAAACAAGAGCAGCGAGTATACATATGTACATATAAACATAAATATATAGACACACGGTGCAGAGCATTGTAGCTAGATGGAATAAATATATAGATATATAAACACACGCTGGTCATGCTGCTGTTACACTGTAATTTCCCAGTTTGGGATCAATTAAGTACATCTATCTATTAGAATTATGCCTATAATTAGCTAAGACTCCTAGATCAAGTGTTGGCTTTTTAAGTGGTTTAAGCTTTTTAAGTGGTTTTAAGTTGTTTTTTTTAAGTGGTTTAACTGTCACAATTTTAAAAGCCTGCAGTACATGGCCTAATCAATGATAAAATGATTATTTGAAGAATTGAGTTGCTCATACTGTAAATGGAAAGACTTTTTTCAGTAACCTGGTACGAATAGGGTCTCCTAGACAAGTTGATGGCTTGGATGAGGAAATTATTTTAACTGTGAAGGATCAGTTGGTGTAAACTGTTCCAAATGAGCCAACAACTTGTTGGTTTAAACAAATCAACTTCCTCTGGTTAGTTGTGTAACAATACAAGAAAAAATAGATTTCCAAGATGGTAGACCAACAGTCCTAATTAAAATCTCCATCAAAAAGAATTCCATTAAAATCTAAGGTTTAAGGAAATGAAGATAAAGCCTTAATGCTTGCTGAGGAGGGTCTGCAACAACCAATAACTGTGACAAAATTATTCTCATCCCACACTGAGCCAGCCTGTTGTGGAAGGACCCATACCTGTTCACAGCTGATGTGCTGTCATGCAGTGGAGAGAGAAAGGTTTTAATCAAGTCACTGGAGTGAGTGCTGCTGGCAGCTGGGGATCACAGTCGGTCATGGCTGCTGAGACTCCACAGATGGAAGATGTTTTGGAGTTAGGATTATGAGTAGGAGTACTTGGAGCTCCTTGTATCTGAAGAATATGAGGATGATGAGGAAGCCTTCATTACATCAGCTAAGGCTGCAAAGGGAAGAAGAAGAGTTGTTTGTCACTTGGAGGGACCACCCATTCAACAGTAAAAGCCCCATTTAAGGGCCTTCCTCCCTGGACATCAAGGGTATGGAAAAGCACAGCGTACTCCATATAGCCCTGATGGAGCCACTCATGGCATCCCACCTTCACCTGTGGCTGTCTGTGACTTCCAGAAACCCCACACTGCCATCAGAAACAGGCTGTTTTCAGTGAATAGTGACTGAGAGCCTACAAAGTAGCAGGTTTAGTGGTTCAGTGTTTCATCCATTCTCATGCAGCACTGTGCAGTTCAGTCCACAGGTAAAACTTTGGTGATAATGGTGTTGCAGGAGATGATTTGAATTGAGAGAGAGAGGTAGAAAATTTTGGATATTCTAGTTGTTCCAGATAAAAAAAAAAATTGGGTGTAATTCTGGTTTCAGTGTAGCAGCGATATCAATGATGATGAGAGCTGTGCTGTCATAAAGGGGGTTCCCCCTCAAGGTGCATACAGTTACTGAAGCTGTTATAACTCTATCCTCTTGCACATGCGCAGCGTCAGAGTGCACAATTGTGTCCCACCGCTAGATGACCTCATAAAACAACAAATCGAGGCTCATAGCACAGGGAGGACCTTGGAGCCAGCTTCATCTCTCTAATGAGAGAGAAGTAGGCTGCACTCACAGATTCAGCCTGAATAGTCAAAACATCACACCAGGGTACACACTACACTTTTCTGTCCCACCTCCTTGTTTTGTAGTTATAGTTTATACCCAGGTTAGGGGAGAAATGTTATTTATTCTCCAAAAACAGATTTATGCCTCTCAGTCAGAGTCACTGTGGCTTTTGAGGGGGGGCTGAAAAGTTCAGTGGTCAGATTTGACCAAATGTGGTTTATTTTTCAATTACAGGGATCCACTGCACTGCAACACCAATGAAAGAAGTGTGTGAAGGGAAGGGGAGACTATGTCGAAAAATAAACAACATTTCGTCAATTTTCAGCCTATGAACTTTTCAGCCCCCCCCCCCCCCCCGTATATTCCAGCTTTGCTTCACGGTTGGTAATGACTGGACCCAAACGCAGTACTAAAGTTCTCAGTGATTTATTGAGAGCTGGCCAAATGGGTACAGCTCAAAGGTGAAAAAACACAAAACAACAACAGCTTCGAAGCTGTAACAAAAACTCACTAAACTTGGCAGGATTGGGTAGTATTACTGGCAGACTAGAAGCGTGTTGATCATGCATGTATGACGAAGGACACCCATAAGGAACACAGATTGATGCTGACATATATATGTCATATATACAGTATATTGATGCTGACATATATATACACAGGTAATCAACATAACACAGAACAGGTGGACAGAATCAGGGGCAAACGGAGATGGCAGGGCATGGTTACAGAAAACAGGATGAGCAGGGATCCACAGATAATCACCAACAGAGGATGCACGACAGACATGAACAGAGGATCAGTGGGGAGACAAGACCGTGGCAAATAATGATGATAATAATTACACAACATAACAAAAATAATTTTTCTGTAAGTCGTCTGTGTTTTTTCAACTGATTTAAGACAATTTTGCACCGCTGAATCCGAGAATGACATCGGTTTCTCTTGATCAGGTCAGGTTTTTATGCTTAAGTTGTAAGCAGTTGTACAGCAGTTGTATGAATGAATGAATGAATGAATTATCATATAAAGCGAAAATACCCGTACATGTAAACAAAAACGTAAAAAACATGGCCACAGTTCAAAAAGAAGAAGAAGAACAGAAGAAGCCAACTTTATTGTCATTCAATCCATACAGACAATCACGTACAGTAGAATGAAATTACATTTCTCCTATCTACAATGTTAATCACATCTAGAATCAGAGGGGCTGCTGCCAAAAAGTTGACCTGATTGAACAAAACCAATGTGATTTTTGGATTCAGCACATCAAAATTGTCCTAAATCAGCTGAAAAAACTTAGACAGTAAATTTGGTGTTGCCCAGTGTAATAATAATAATAAAGAGGAACCCCAGCAGAGAACTGAATATACAAGACAGAATAATAAACCCAAGATAATGATAATAATCAAAGTGAAATACAGAAAATCCCAAAATGCAACTTTAAGGGACCCATGCCCGAGAAACAAGGAATATAAATCAAGGTGAGAACATGGGGCCAGCCCACGCTCTGACACTTTTTTTTGTGGGGTGGGGGGGTGGGGGGTTGGTTCCTGTATAGAGAGGAAGTGGAATTCAATCTATTCTGGATGTGTGGGCTCTGAACAATTACCACACAAAATACAAATTCAGGATGCTCACATATGTTGCATCTGATACACAGAGAAAAAATCATAATCTTGACTGCAGGACTGGCCAGTACCAGGGAATTCATGTTACTGATCACCCAGAAATCTCATATTAAGACTCTCTACATAGCATCATGTTACACATCCACAGAACAGGGAGAGCCTCAACAATAAAGTTCCTATCCACAATTTGTTTACATAAGACATACACTAACACAAGAGTGAGAGGTGTCGAGGGCCCCTTTAGGGAGTTCTACAAAGGCCTACCATGGCCATTGCAAACTCTCCTCATTGTCACTGCTGTAGTGATTCAAAGGTGGTTAGCACTCAGGGGGCCCCTCTTCTGGCCTGAGGCTCCAAGCATTTGTCTACCAGCACAGCACCTCTAACTATTATGACTTTTATTTTACTAGTGCATACCCGTGCATGCCCATAGAAAGCAAGTGTAAGCAAGCATTTCTGCGTGTCGGTAGAAAGTTACTGTTATCGTGGCAACAGTAACCATGGCGAAACCTGCCTTTGATCTGCATACCTGTGCTTGTATGTGCATACCCGTGCATGCCCATAGAAAGCAAGTGTAAGCAAGCATTTCTGCATGCCTGTAGAAAGTTACTGTTACCAGGGCAACAGTAACCATGGCAAAACCTGCCTATGATCTTTGATGATGCCATAGCGATTTCTATGATTGTGAGTGATGCCTGCCTTTAATCTTTGATGTCCTGATCGTGAGTTAGCACGAGTGATGTCTGCCTTTGATCACACACAGATTTTCTTGAATCACTCTATACTATGGTGTCTATATGACATCATGTAGAGATCATAGGAACATCATAGACGATCCTATGATCTTTTAGCAAGTCCTATGGTCGTGACAGTGTCTATATGACGTCATATAGACACCATGTCATAGGTGATCCTATGATCTTTTAGCGAGTCCTATGGTTGTGACACACAGACTGACAGACACACACACAGACAGGAATTTCTTGAATTATACAATATAGAGTGATGATAGGCCTATATGGCTTATGCCATGCTTGATTGATTTGACAGATTATGCTGACCTTCAGATGTATGCATCACAAGGCATTTGTTACATAAATGAGTTTCTGCTGTTCAGTCTCTTAGAATTAATAGTGTAAATGGAGGAGGTTGTGCCAACGTCACAAAGTTATGAGGAAAACAGACACACAAAGACAGACATACAGTATATGGAGTGTGCGGCCGCAACTCGGACAGTCCAAGGATGAATAATTTTTTCACACATAAAGAGTTGTTCAGAACTCCTAATACAAAGATATAGAGTGATGATAATCAAGTCAGTGGTGGTAATGCACCTGTAAGCCGGTTGCCAACCACCAATCAAATCTAAAGAAGAAGATGTGCCACTTTCATTAAAGATGGCCTGGCATATAGGGTGATTCCCTTCCCTGAGGATATAGAGTGTAATATTATTGAAATATGTAGGCCAAATGGACAAGGAAATATTAAGCTGATTAATTATTACAACCCATGTAGGAAGTTGACAGCAGATACTTTCAGTGTTATGGCAGGGAAAGGCCATATGAAAGAGGTATGGTGTGGAGACTTTAATGCTCATAATAGCTTGTGGAGAAGCACACATATAGATAACAATGGAAATGTTGAAGAGATGTTAGATGGAAGATCGTTAATTTGTCAACAGTGGTGAAGGTACCAGGGTGGATGTGCATAGGGGCACATCATCATATATTGACCTGACTCTGGTATCTGATTCTTTAGTGAGCGCCTGTGAATGGACAGTTATGAACAGTACAACTTTGGGAAGTGATCACTTCCAAATACTTAGAGTCATTAAAACTGAAGTATGTATACAAGAGGGAAGATGGTTTACAAGATGATGTATTGACAAGGCAGATTGGGAAAAATTTGGACAATACTGTGTACAATCATGCCATTTGGTAACATTACAAGGTGGCATAGAAGAGTGTTCAAGTCAGGTAACCAATCATATTCTGAATGCTGCAATAGCAAGTATACCTAAGAAAACAACTCAGGGTAGGAAGAAGGTTGTACCCTAGTGGAATGAGGAATGTTGTATCACTATAAATTCAAGAAATCTCTGTCTGTGTGTCAGTGTGTGTGTCTGTCAGTGTGTTATGACCAAAAGATCATAGGACCGCCTATGATGTTCCTGTGATATCTGCATGATGTCCTATGATGTTCCTATGTATAACGACTTATGTGTGAAATGTCGTATGATGTTCCTATGTATAATGACTCCTTATGTGTGAAAAAAATATCCGTCCTTGAACTGTATCACTCACGGTCATAGGACTCACTATGACATCAAAGATCAAAGGCAGGCATCACTGAACGAGTGCTGATGTGCTTGCGTACACCCTCGTTTACATCTGCTTTCTATGGGCATGCACAAGTAAGCACTAGTTGCAGTAAAAGAGCGAAACAACGCATTCAGAGAGCTGAGGAAGAATATGAATAGTGAAAATTTAATAGATTATAAAAAGAAAAGAGCAGTAGCTCAAATGATTATGAAAAACAGGAAAAGGTCAACGTGGAGAGAATTTTGTTCCACCCTTGGTAGAAAAACAGAACTAGGTGATGTCTGGGGTATGTTTAAAAAAAATGAGTGGGAAGAGGGTGTCAGTTAAAGTCTCAGCTCCAGTGGATGGGGACAAGATGGCTGTATCAGACAGAGAAAAGGCAGAAGTCCTAGGTAGAGCATTTGCAGCAGTGCATAGAGGAGAACATCTTGGTGAGAGTCATAGACAGCAAAGGGAGCATAAACTCAGAGAAAATGCAAACAAAAAAGGAAGTGAAAGAAGATATGACTGCGTTAGACCTCAAGCTCACAATGTCGGCGCTTAAGAGAGCTTTGCAAGATAGTGGATACACAGCTCCAGGATATGATCAGTTAATCTATGCTATGTTCCAGCAGTTGCCTATTCAGTCAATGGAATTGATGCAGAAATTGTTTAACAGAATATGGAAGGAGGGGGTTATCCCAAGTGGGTAGAAAAAGGCTGTAATGTTACCATTTAATAAGCCATGGAAAGATCCAGCTCATCCAGGCAACTACAGGCCAATAGCATTAACGTCACACTTAGGGAAATGGATGGAGAAGGTGTTAGTTAACAGACTCTCATACATACTAGTCCAAAGACAATTAATAAACAACTATCAGAATAGTTTTAGAGGAGGAAGATCCACAGTGGATGCTCTAGTTAGCGTAAGTAATGATATTGAAAAGACTCTCAAAATGAAAGAAGTAATGGTTATAGTTTATCTGGATATTGAAAAGGCTTATGACTTCTTATCAAACTGACTAAAATGGGCATTGGTGGTAGGATGTATAATTGGATAATGGGGTTTTTTAACACACCGGACAATTAGGGCTGCCACCGGAGTGGTGGCTCAGTTGGTAGAGCATCCGCCCCACACCCGGGAGGCAGGGGTTCAAATCCCGGCCGGGTCATGCCGAAGACCATATAAAAGTGGAACTTCCTGATGTCCAGCTTGGTGCTCAGCAATAATGGAATGGAGGAGGGAAATCTGTGGCGGCGCCTTGCATGGCAGCGGCCCTCTGATTCTGCACTGGGGTGTGTGTGATTGACACTGTAGATAGGTAAAGCACAATCTCGTTCTACTGTACATGATTGGTTGTACGGTTGAATGACAATAAGGGTGATTTAATTAATTAATTAATTAAAGTAGGATCAAAAGTTTCTAATGACTTTGAAATGGTGTTCCTCAGGGGAGTGTGATAAGCCCAGTTTTATTCAACATAATGATTAATGACATGTTTGAGGATCAAGAGGGATCCATCAAAACAGCACTATATGCAGATGATGGAGCCATATGGACGAGGGGAAGAAATGAGAAATTTGTGTTCAAAAACATCAGGAAAACAATGGAGAAAGTGGAAAAGTAGTCATATGAGTGGGGATTAAAATTTTCAAACAGTAAAACCTGCTATATGATTTTCACAGAAAAACACAGAACTGGTACAGAACCATTAACATTATATAATCAACCAACAGAGAAAGTGAGTGAGTTCAAATATCTAGGATTGTGGTTTGATAGTGCATACACATAGAGGGTTCATGTTGAAAATCTGGAGACAAAGTGTAAAAAAGTCATTAATCTCCTAAAAGCTGCAGCTGGACACAAATGGGGTGCAGATAATCAGGCATTAATTGATATTTTCAGAGCACTAATGAGATCAGCAATAGACTATGGATGTATGATTTATGGAGCAGCAGCAAAGACGACTCTGGAAAAAATAGACAGAATGCAGCATAGAGAGCTTCGCCTGTGCATTGGAGCCATCAAAACAACACCAAACAATGCAGTTTCAACAGAAGCAGGAGAAATGCCAACGGATTTGAGAAGAGATAATCTCGCATTATCATACTGGGTCAAGCTGAAAGGAAGTGAGGAAGCGAATATTTCAAAAACAACACTACAAGACTGCTGGGAATATTCTAACGTCCAGGGACATGGGTTTGGGTGGACAATTGAAAGAAAAGCCAGAATGTATGAACTACACACTACTGATATAGCTAGCACCACTCCAGTGAGTAATGTTCCCCCTTGGCTGTTTCCGGGAAAAGAAGTAGACATTAGTCTGCTAATGAGGAAAAAAGATTGGCATATGAGTGAAGTTGGTGTTAAAACAAGCATTTACTTCAGGAACAACTACTATAACTACTTACAGCTCTATACTGATGGTTCAAAGAACAAAGAGAGCTCTGTTGGAGCTGGAGTATACATTCCAGAGTTTAAAGTGACCATCTCAAAAAGACTCTCCAACAGTACATCCAGGTATACAGCAGAGATTGTGGCAATAATTTTTGGTTTGTAGTGGGTGGAGGAGGTCAGACCAGACCGGGTGGTGGTGTGCACAGATTCACTTGCAGCTTTAAAAACCATACAGACACTAAAATCTACAAGGGAAGACTTGGTGATTGAGCTATATCACAGTTTATTTAGGGTACACAGGGGTGGTGGAGAAGTTCAGTTTTGTTGAGTTCCTGCACATGAAGGGTTGAAAGGGAATGACAAATTAGCTAATAGCTATACACTCTATGTGCAACACATCAGATTAATTGTCTTTGATTAATTGTCTATGTTTATTGCACTGTCCCTGTCAAATAAACTAATCTACTACTACTACTACTGTGCAAACAAATTAGCAAAAAGTGCACTTAGGAAAGAAATAAGTTGTCATGAACCCCTATGCGCCATTACATGGTGCACGAGGGAGAGAATGAAAAACCCAATCACAGGAGTAGAGACTGTTGTGTTTATTAAAGTTCACCAATTTAACAAATCCAACTGACACCAAATACAGTTCAGTCCACCACACAGTAAATGGAGAGGTGTAATGACCGAGTTGGCCACCAAGGACACAGGGTGCCTACCAAATACTCAACAGCCTGGAGAATATGAAGCCTGGTGCTACAGGGCTGCGTAATGCACGAAACAGGAAAGGCGAGCAGCCTAATGCCGCAGGCCTGCTAGCACGGGAGAAAGGCTAAGAACACTTACAGGTCCGGAGTCAATTCGGAGTGAGCCATGCAGCCGGGGAGCAGAGGCAGAGAAGCGGACCAGCCGAAATACCAAGGTGTGGATCGTCTTGAAATGTCAGGCCAGGTAGAACACTGGGAGGGAATAACCATACGCAGAGGGAAACGCTACCACGTACGAAGGGGAATGTCCCGACAATCTCCTTCCTCACTGGTGGCAAACAAATACTCCAAACGCTAACGAGGAAAGAGATTGCTGGTGTGAATGCGTGGGCAGAACTGGTTGGGAACAGGTGTGTGAGAGCGCATGTGAATGAGAGTTAATGGAGCGTGTGTGTGTGTGTGTGTGTGTGTGTGTGTGTGTGTACGTGCGTGCGCGCGCGCATGCGCACACGCACACTTGTGACAATGTGGCTGACGGAGCTTGACAGGAGGGGTGGGCGTGCCAGAGCTGTCAGAGGAAAAACTAGGACAAATCATAACAACAAGTCAGAACGATTCACGACATAACTATACCTTTGTCTCTTGGAAAACGTGAAGGAAAAGCAATAATCAAGAAAAAAGGAATTGAGCTATGGCAAAAAAGATGGGATGAAGATCATAAAGGGAGATCATTTTACAAAATACAAAAATCTATTGCAATAAAGAATCATAAAACAACAAACAGAAGGGAAGACATCATTATGGCAAGACTCAGACTGGGTCATACAGGTTTAAATGGCACTTTATTCACCATGGGGAAAAGTGAAAGTGACAAATGTAGAGAATGTGGAGTAAAAGAAAATGTCGAGCACATCTTATTACACTGTCACAAGTATGGAAATGAAAGAGAGAGAATGAAAAATGAAGTTCGAGAGGCCGGTAGGGAATGGGATTTGACTGGGATTCTGGGAACAGATGGAGATGGAGAGGCACTAAGAATCAGGAGAAGGGCTCTTTTCTCTTTTTAAATAACACAGGATTAAGTCATAGACTTTAGGGGTCAGGCTCAAATGACATAATGTTACACACTCTTGTACAGTAGGTGGCGGTATGCAACTTTCAGTTGTTTGCTATCCGCCAGTAACCAAGAGAAGAAGAGGAAGAAGAAGAAGCCTCTCACTGAGCCCTTGGGTGTTTGAGTGCTTTAGCAAAGCTGTAATATCCCAACTACGATGATGGGGCATCCATTTGGCAGTGAATTCAGATGATTGGCGCATCCTGGCACAATTGGAGCAGGAGGCTGTGACACACACACTGTTGTTTTTATTCATCATCTGACTGATCTGGGCTTTGTGATAAACAAAAAGGAATGTGTGCTGTCTTTCACAGAGAATAAACTTCCTGGGTCTATCTCTAAACTCAGTGTTTTGTTTTTCACAGTCAAGCCTGCTGGGTGTAAGGACTTTGGCCATTCTGGTGGTCGGCCTCCTGTATATGAGGGATTTTGAACATTGGGTGGACTCCCTCAGGTTGGGTCCCGTGAGCCATGGCAGACACTGACATGTTTTTTGAATGTAATGGACCCAGAAGCAGATGCAGAGACAGTTCAGGAGACAAATGCAAGGTTGAGCGTTTATTGAAAATAATTGAGGAATGTATTGAGGGTGTGTTGGCAGCCCTGCAGGAAAAGAAAAGGAGATGATAAGAGTGATGGATTTCTGGTAGATGCTGATGGAAGAAGGGAGAAAACCCCACAGGCTGGCAACTACCCTTGGCAGTCAGTGGAGCTTGGCAACAGTTGGTATCATGGAGGAGAGGTAGGGACTGATCGAGTGCGGCCCAGGCCCGGGCTTGGGAGGTAGACAGTTAGTTGAATGATTTTGGGTTGATTACTTGTAAAAGTCCTTTGTTGTTTCCCAGGTTAGAGTCCACCGAGAGGAGTTCCAAGAGGTACCTGTGCACAGATAGATGTTGGACAAATGATGAGAAAGAATTTGTTTTTACTGTGGTTCCCATGGAAGAGAGCAGAGGCAGAGAGGCTACAGAGAGCGAGGATACTAATGGCCCTTTTCCACTAGCACCTATTCAACCTGACTTGCCTCGACTCTACTCAGTTTGTAGGGTTTTCCTTTTTTAGTACCTACTCAGCTGGGGTTCCAAGCAAGCTGAGTCGAGCTGAAAATGTGACATCAACAGACTGCAGGTCACTGATTGGCCAGGGCGTAACATCACTGGATGAGTCATGAGAGCAATGTCATCACAAGAATCAAACCTGCCATTTGTAAATACGACAACAACGACCATGTGTTTTTATTATTTCTGTGATAAGATAAGACAAGATAAGATAAGCCTTTATTAGTCCCGCAATGGGGAAATTCCAGGATTGCAACAGCACAGGGATAGCAACACTCAGAGCAACAATCAGAAGGCAAGAAAAAAACAAGAACAGATAATAAATGAGATAAATGGCTAAACACAAATTAACACCATGGTCCAACAAAGAGGTATGAACTCTTCTGTGCTTGGTGGCTGATGAGAAAATCCAGAGGGAGCTAGACGGAGTGACCTGAAATGAAAAAGTATACCAGGAGGTCTCTGAACTGATGGCCACTCATGGGTACCACCGGACATTAAAAGCTTATTACCGCACCATCAAGGACCACAACGGCCGAAGTGGGTCGAACAGAAAAGGCTGGAAGTGCTTCAACCATTACAGGCACCGACCAGCAAGCAGCAGGAGTGAGAGTGGCCTCGACTCAGCCACAGCATTGTTGAAAACCTTGGCCATGGCATTGTTGGAAACCATGATAGAAGATGGTGATTGTTTTGTGATTTAAGCATCTTTTATGTTATTTATCCCATTGGTGGCAAGCTAACTTTGAACAAACAAGGACATCACAGTTGTCTCCTGTATGCAGACAATGACCTATCTAGTTAGCTAGCTAGCTAGCCATCAATGCTAATTCCATGCATTTCTTGTATTTTGCACTTGCTGTCTCATAAGTATTCACTTCTGACCGCAAAACATCAGCATGTCAACAACATAATGGGCCACCTTGCTGTAATGAACCCACCCACTTTGAGGTGGTACTCAGTTGTAATGGAAAACAACCTAAACAGCGTCAGGACAAGTAGAGTCATGGCAAGTCGAGCTGAGTAGGTGCTAGTGGAAAAGGGCCATAAGGGATTCAAAGGGCAGGAGTAGTTGTCACAGAATCCAGCAAGTCTGACAATAGCACAAACTTCCAGCATGTTCTCTGGGTTTTTAAAGGTGGATGGTGATAAGGTGCAGGTGTTGCAATCAGCGCACCTACATCTAATGAGGGAAGCAACTGCAGAGGCAGTGAGTGAAAATAGTGCTCTTACCCCAGACAGGGCCCCCTCCTCAAGGGGCGAAACCTGGGGTCCCACCCGGCTTGCTAGGGTTGGCTTGGTGGTGGGCCTGGAGCATTTTTGAGTCCACAATGTATGAGCGAGGGATCCAGGAGCATTTTTTTGGTCCGTAGCCCTCCAAGTCCATAAGTTATTGGAGGCCCCAACCCCTGTGGTGGATGTCCAGTATGTGTCGGACAAAGTAGACTGGATCCCCATTGACAATCCTGGGAGGTGAAGGAGGTTTGGAGGGAGGACAGAGAGGACTGGTAGACGCAGGTTTCAGTTGGGAAATGTGGAAAATAGGGTGGATGTGAAGGGAGGGAGACTGAGGTGCATAGCAGAAGGGTGAATGGTGCGTGATGGAGAAAGGACCAATACAACAAGGGGACAGTTTCGTAGAATCAATTTTTTAGGGTATGTTGCAAGTTGAGAACCATACATACTGTACCTTCTGTCCAGGAATGTAGTTGGGGACTGGGGTTGTGCTCCAGTTGACAATGGTGGAGTTCTGCTGAGCATTTGTTGACCCTCCAAATGCGCCGACACCGGCGTTTATGATGTTGTATTGAGGGAAGAGACAGCCCACCTTCCGTGATGGGGAGGAGGGAGGGTTAAAGCCCAGAGCAAACTAAAAATATTCCACCCAATGGAGGTAGGTGCTCCAAGTGGAGGGGTTGAAGGAGACCACACAGCAGAGAGATGCCTCCAATTCCTGAGTGACTTATTTGTAATGTTTAGAAACAGGGACCAGCGGACACGTTGTCTGCGTTGAAGGTTAGTTTTTAATAACACAAGCTAGCAACACATGGACATACAAGAACAAGCTAGCTGTGGAGGGGTACAGGCTGTGTAGCAAGCTAGAGGTGGCGCGCCAAAGACCAGGACTCCTGCAGTTACCACAAATTTGGCATCCCATGATGTTCTGTTGTTCCGTGGTGTTCACCTCAGTGTCCTCTGAGCAGGTCATGGTGTTAACGGGTTCTTCTGCCCAGGTAACTGCTAGTGGGGTTTGTTGTTGTGAAGCGCCTAGCTGTGATGTTAACTGGGTGGCAACCATCAGCTGGAATACTAACTCTACTGCCTTCGCCAGCGGCTGGTCATCCGGCACCATTAACAGCTTCACCCACAGCCTCAGGTTGTTGGTGTGCTCTGCTAGCTGGTCCTGCACCATCTCATCCTCTAGCTGCTCAAAAATGCATGTGCTCACCAGACAGCAGAGGTTTGTGACATACTGCTGGGTCATCTCTCCCTCTCCCTGTCGGTGTTGACGGAACTTAATTCTCCTCACCAGCACACTCTCGGGCATCACAAAATGTCTGGTTAGCAGGGCAACGCACTCGTCATATGTATCCGCAGGTCCCAAAGTTCTAAACACTTGCTGTCAGTCGCTGCCCAGGCTATGAATCAGCAAAGCCCGCAGACAAGCTTGCTAATCTTAGCTAGGTCCATAGCCGACATGTACAGTATGTCTGGAATGACTCAAACCAACAAGGCCATGGGATGGACGGCTCACCTGGGGTAGCGAGGAATGGTGGTAGGGGTTGCCAAACATGCTTCCATCTTCAGGAAAATGTCATGTTTACCTCCAGAAGATTAGTTTTTGTCCTCGTCGCCAAAATGTTGTTTGGAAACAGGGACCAGCAGACACATTATTTGTGTTGAAGGTTAGCTTTTAATAACACAAGCTAGCAACATGTCGACCTACAAGAATAAGCTAACTGTGCAGGGGTACAGGCTGTGTAGCAGGCTAGAGACGGAGTGCCATAAACCAGGACTCCCACCTTTAGTCCCTTAATATAGTCACGGCGTGGTGACATCATCCGTGCCGTCGTTCAATTTCATTAGTCACACCCAGGCCTGATTACAGCCAGACCTGTTGAATCAAGAAATCACTTAAATAGATCCTGTCTGACAAAATGAAGTAGGCTAAAAGATCTCAAAAAGCAACACATCAGGCCATGATCTAAAGAAATTCAAGAACAGATGAGAAACAAAAACCGAGAAGTACATGTGTTTACAGAAAAGTAAGTACAGAAAAGAAACACAAAATCCCAAATACACATGAACGAAAACACAGCTCTGAGGCTGGGCCAGGGAAGTGGCACCAACGGCTTAAATAAGAAACCCCGGATTGACAACACCTGTGGGATCATGAGTGGTGATCATTACTGGCAGCCGTGACAGCCCACGAACAGAATCTGACAGTCGGAAGTGACGCGCGAGCTGTCACAGCACCTGCAATGATCAAGACAACAAACCATAAAAGAAAGTACAGAACTAATAATAAACTGACCAAAAACAGGAACCAAATACAGCAAACAAGGTGAACAAAAAAACAGAAAAAGACGAAACTAAGCTGAAGACTGGGCATGGCCACTGCCCGTGCACCTGATCATGACAGAGCCCCCGCCTTAAGGGGTGGGCCCCAGACACCCCAGTGTAACATCAAAAAAGAGAAAGGAAAAAAAAAAGTCCCCCCACACACAGAAGACCCACCCCACTAAAAAAAACAAGAGAACATGACCCACCCGGGGGGGGGGGGGGGGACCAGGTACAGAGGGACCAACCCCCCCCCCAAAAAAAACACTCATGACCCACAATTCTGCCACAGTTATGGTGGCCCAAACTCTGGGGAACTAAATGGTGGAAAAGGGCAGTTCAGGCAGTGTACCTGAGTCCCAAGGCCACCGGCGCTTGTGATGGAGTAAGCCGGGTGGCCTCCCGAACTCCACAGCCACCACAGCAGGAGGAATAGTCTGTTGGGTGGCCTCCCAGAGTTCATGAGCCAGCGGACCGCTGGGCACCCCACCCCCACCCCCCCAACAGTGACCAACCTGCAGGGAAACCAGATGAGGGGAGCAACTGCTTGGCGGGGACCTTCGTTGAGGAGAGGGGATCCATGGGCCACTATGGGGACGATGCACCCTTGAAGGTCCTGGACTGGGGCGCAGCACCCACGGAGACTTCAGACGGAGGGGGAGCAGCACCCGTGGAGACCTCAGACAGAGGGGAGCAGCACCTGTGGAGACCTCAGACAGGGCTGTTGCGTCCTCGATGACCTCGGACGGAGAAGTAGCACCCACGAAGGCCCCAGACTGGGGCGCAGCAGCCATGGAGACCTCCGGCAACAAGGCAGGACCCACGGACTGGGGCACAGCACCCATGGAGACCTCCGGTGATGAGGCAGGACCCACGGAGACCTCCAGTGACACCATCTGAGACGTCTCAGCCTCCACTGTCTGGGCCACTCCTCCCAGCACCTCCACTGGAGAGGAATCACTGGCAGCAGTGGAGCCTGGTGAGGAGAGATCAGGAGCAGAGGACATCTGCAGCTGATTCTCCCCACCCTAGAGCCAGACAAGAATTCTTTCAATCTGAAGATGTTAGAACAGAACAGAGCACTTGCCTGGACTCGAGCTCCACTGCTATCCAGGACTCCAGTGACTCTGCTGCGGGGGCCCAGGTAGCAGGCATGGTGGCTGAACAAGCTGGTGACCCTCCAGGCATGGCAGCAGTAACTGGCGGGACCCGGAATCAGGCGACGGGTGCTGGTGAACCTCCAGGCATGGTGGCTAATGCTGGTGAACCCTCCCACGTGATGGTTGATGCAGGGGGAACTCCAGCGTTGCGTGAAGGAGCCAGAACTCACTTCACCGATGGTTCCGGGTCCCGCAATGCCAAAACCAGGGGACTTTTCATTGGCTCAGATTTCAGACCACGGGGGGCGCTCCTCTCCAGTCCAGGGTACGGCGGCACGGCGGGGACCAGATGCTCTGGAATCGCTGACCTCCTCCACATCTGGCAGCTTCCTCCCAGGATCGGCGGACAGACAGATAGAACAGGGGATGACATGGGAGAGCCAGGTGAGCATGGGGAGAGAATTGCAGCAGTGGGGGGGGGAGGCTCAGCCAAAGTGGGTGACTGCAGCTGAGCCCCCCCCCAGCAGGAACAAAGCAAGACAATTCATTTTCAGGTATAGTAAAATGAAAAGGTACTTGCCTTTGTTCCCACGGTGTGGTGGAGGCTGCTGCAGAATAACCCAAGGGCTCCTCCCTTATGGCTGTTGCGGGCGAGGGCACCAATGCAGTTCCTGGTCGATCCGCCCCTGTGGACAAGGTGGTGAGCGAAGCCAGGCATCCACCCCGTACTTGGGCTGCGCGTTCGGGGAATAGCTATTGCTTATAATCCGAGAATAGCTCTGCCTCCACTGCCAAAACCTGCTGGCATTTCTCCCGCTCCTCCTGTGATGGTGCGGGCCACTGTCTGGGAGGAGAAGGCGGGGCTGCTGCTGCTGGAGAGCAGCAAGAGGCTTGGGACTTCTGTGTCTGGGGTCGCTTCCTTGTTGGCGCTGGTTGGGGTATGGAGGAGGGTTCGCCCAGCCCATGGAGCATGGGCAGTGGGTTAGTTATGGAGAAGAATAGGTCTCTGAACTCTGGATGGCCCCACAGGCTGGGGCATGCTTCCAGCACTTGTATGGCTCCAACCAGACACTCCCATGCTGCCTCGGGAGTGCGGGAAGCACAAGCCTCCAATAAGATGTTAAGTGCAATGTTAACAGTCCAGCATTCCTGCTCACTAAACCCACACCGACTGTAGTCGGGAAACGCCATGCCAGCGGAAAAACACAGATTTTAAAGAAAAACACCGGAGGGAAAAAAAAAGGCAGAACTCACAGTCCACTGGCATCTTGCTGGCAGCGGCGTACTGTCATGGTGTGCCCTCTCCAAGGGCAAACAAGGACGGCAAACACAGACTGTGAGTTTGCAAATTTATTAACAGAAAAGAAACACAAAATCGCAAATACACATGAACGAAAAACACAGCTCTGAGGCTGGGGCAATGAATGCCAAGATAAACAAGGAAATGTGAGCAAAAGACAGATAAATAATAGCTTAGCTGCTGAAGTCCAGAGGATTCCTGACTGGAGAGGTTTTACGCCGCTGCGCCAGGGAAGTAGCATCAACGGCTTAAATAAGAAACCCCGGACTGACAACACCTGTGTGATCATGAGTGGTGATCATTACTGGCAATCGTGACAGCCCGTGAACAGAATCTAACAGCCGGAAGTGACGTGCGAGCTTCTTCTTCTTCTTTTAGAATTGATTGGCAGTTTGCAACCAGCTTACAGGTGCATTACTGCCACTGACTTGATTATCATCACCCTATATCTTTGTATAAGGAGTTCTTATAAGGAATTCTGAACAACTCCTTATGTGTGAAAAAATTATCCGTCCTTGGACTGTGTCCGAAGTGCGGCCGTTCCGTCACAGTGCTCATAATGATCAAGACAACCAACCATAAAAGAAAGTTCAGAAACTAATAATGAACTGACCAAAAACAGGAACCAAATACAGCAAACAAGGTGAACAGAAAAACAAACAAAAAAAGACTAAACTAAGCTGAAGACTGGGCACGGCCCCTGCCCGTGCACCGGATCATGACAATAGATCTTATGAACTCAAAACATCATAGTATGACAGAAGAATTTATCAACACAATGTACAGTATGGGCTTACATCCAACAATCCGCCCTTGGCTAGTTGGACGAAGGGCGGAGGTCACAGGACAGTCAATGGAAGCGGTATAAAGATGTGCTCAAAGCCTCACTCAAGTCGTGTGGGATTGATCTTATGACATGGGAAATACAGGCCAAGAACCGCCCCCTTTGGCGAAAGATCTGCCATGAAGGTGTTGACGTCTTTGAAAGAGATAGAACTGCCCGTTTGGATGTCCGCCATGAAGCATGTCACGGTGCCGCCAAGCAACAGAGACGTCTACAGCAGTCGGTGTCACCCACTCAGCCAATTATGTACTACATCTGTTCCAATTGCGATTTGCCATGTGCTTCACGCATCGGCCTCATCAGTCATCGCCATCACAAGCATCCCCTTGCAGTTTAATGCAGCCAGAAGGTGGGAGATTGACATGGTGTATCGACCCAGTGACCAGACTCAGACTCAAGAATAGATTCAGTTAAGTTTATTAACAATAATGAGTGTGTGTGCCTGTGTGGATGTGTAGTCTGGAGCCGCAGGGGGAGAGGAGAACACCGTACGACCTGGCAACCCTAGGGACACACAGAAGCAGGGACAGTTAGGAGTTATTACTGATTGAGATGTGCAGTTTAGTCCAAGGCTTACTGTATGCAGAGATGTAGAGCAGCTCAGGTTCAGCTCGGCGGCTATGGCCAGGAGGACAGTGTTCTCCGTTCTCGTCGCGGCTGCTGGAGGTGAAAGTGTGCAGGGAGAATGGTATGGTGTTGTCCACCTCCAGGAAGGAAGGAAGGTGGTCCGCTGCCACAGAGAGGGGGAGGTCCGCCGCCATGGAGCTCCGCCTGTGCACGGGGGACCAAGAGAGAGGTTAGAGGAATGAATGAGGCTTGCGTGAGCTGGAGGAGAAATCGCCCGTGGGCAGGAGGCTAGGAGTAAGACCAAGATTAGGCTTAGACTGGAACTCAGAAATAATCACAAAGGCAGGAGAAGGTTGTATGAAGTGTAGACAGACGACTCCGCACTGCTCCCAGGGTAGCGTAGTTAATATAGCCCAGACCATGATGAGGAGCAGGTGTGCATGCAGCTGGAGAGAATGAGCACTGGAGCAGACCATTACAGTACCCCCCCCCCCCCCACGAGACGCCTCTCGGCGGTCGATCCAACCTACCTGGGTGCGCCCGATGGAAATCCCTGATGAGGTCTTTATTCAAGACGTGGGAGGGATGCACCCAGGACCTCCATTCCAGCCTGTAGTCCTCTCAGTCCGCCAAGTATTGTAGGCCGCGACTCCGGTGACAGACGTCCAGGATGACATTGACCTTCCATGCCGGGTCGCTGTCGATCACCGTCGGCGGAGGTGGAGTCCTGGGAGGGGGACACAGAGGGCTGGAACAGAAGGGTTTGAGCTGAGAAACGTGGAATGTAGGACAGATACAGAGGGAGGAGGGGAGAGCTAGGTGCACAGAAACAGGATTAATAATGCGGGAGATGGCAAAAGGCCCAATGAACCATTGGGACATCTTCTTAGTTTCTGCCTTAAGGTTAATATTTTTGGTGGATAGCCATACCTGCTGACCCACCTGGTAGGAAGGGGCTGGAGTCCTGCGGCGGTTGGCAACTGTGGAATTGTGCTCTGCCGTGCGCCGTAGCACGGTCCGGGTCGCTCTCCACAGCTGGCGGCAGTGCCTCAGGTGTGCCTGGATGGATGGGACGGTGATGTCTCCCTCCTCCTCAGGGAACAACGGGGGGTTATATCCGAGTGAAGCCTTGAATGGGGACATGCTGATAGCCAAGGAGACCGTCGTATTGTGGGCGTATTCATTCCACGGTAGATGCGTGCTCCAAGGTGCCGGGTTGGCGGTTGCCACACACTGCAGTGCAGCCTCCAGCTCCTGGTTAGCCTGCTCACATTGCCCATTGGACTGAGGGTGGTATCCAAATGACAGGCTTACCGTAGCCCCAAGGGCGTTGCAGAAAGACCTCCACACCTGGAAGATGAATTGGGGACCCCAGTCGGAGACGATGTCCAGGGGGATCCCGTGCAGTCTCACCACATGCTGGATGAGCAGGTCATCCGTCTCCTTCACCACAGGCAGCCCCTGCAGGGGAATGAAGTGAGCAGCCTTGGAAAACCTGTCGTCAATGGTGAGAACAACAGTATGGTTATTAGAAGGTGGGAGGCTGGTGACAAAATCCAATGCCACATGGGACCAGGGCGAGGGAGAGGGTGGAGCAGCCCGGTTGGAGAGAATGAGGACGTCTTGCCAGCGGCGCACTGGAGGCAGGCACGAATATACTCCCAGGGTGACACGAGAACCTGGATGTGTGGGCCCAATGGATAACTTCGCCTCGAACGGCCAATGGGATGAACAGCTTCCCCGCTGGCCTTCTGCCTGGGTCCACTTCAGCGTCCTGTGCCCTCAGGACCCTCTCTCTGATGCCCCACGAGAGGGCGCCCACGACACATGAAGGCGAAAGAATAGGGTGTTCTGTAGTCTCAGTAGCATCTGAGGCGAACTGCCTGGAGAGAGCGTCCGGCTTGGTGTTTTTGAACCCGGGGCGGTATGTGATGGTAAAGTCGAAGCATCCAAAGAACAGGGACCAGCGGGCCTGGCGTGCATTCAGACACTTAGCCGTCTGGAGGTCTTCCAGGTTCTTGTGGTCCGTCCACACCATGAACGGCTGAGAGGCCCCCTCCAACCAATTGTGCCACTCCTCCAGCGCAAGCTTGACTGCCAGGAGCTCTCTGTCACCGATGTCGTAATTTCGCTCAGCAGGGGACAGCCGACGAGAGAAGAAGGCACACGGTTGGATCCAGCCATCTGTCGGGGACCGTTGAGAAAGAACAGCTCCCACCCCCGAGTCCGAGGCATCCACCTTCACCAGGCACTGGAGAGCAGGGTCCACCTGAGCCAGGATGGGGGAGTCAGAGACCTTCTTTTTGAGGACCACAAAGGCTGTAGCCGCCTCCTCCATCCACCGGAAGGCAACCTTGGGAGAAGTGAGACGCGTCAAGGGCAGAGCAATAGTGCTGTAATTCTGAACAAAGTGGTGGTAAAAATTGGTGAACCCCAAAAACTGCTGCAACTGTTTCCTGGAAGAGGGAGTGAGCCATTCTACCACCGCCTTTATCTTGCTGGGGTCTGGGAGGGTTTTGTTATGGGAAATAACAAAGCCCAGGAAGGATGTCTTGGAGGTGTGGAACTCGCACTTCTCGGCCTTGACGAATAATTTATTCTCCAGGAGCTGCTGCAAAACCCACCTCACATGCACCCAATGCTCGTCCAAAGACTGTGAAAAAATTAGGATACCGTTAAGATAAACAAACACAAAAACACCCAGAAAATCCCTCAGCACGTCGTTGATTAGGCGCTGGAACACAGCGGGGGCATTGGTCAGACCAAACGGCATTACCAGGTACTCGAAGTGTCTGCTGGGGGTCTGAAACCCCGTCTTCCACTCATCGCCCTCCCGGATCTGCATCAGGTGGTAGGCGTTACGTAGATCCAGCTTGGTGAACCAGGAGGCCCCCTGGAGGGAATCAAATGCCGTGTTAAGAAGAGGAAGGGTGTATTTGTCCTTGACGGTGATGTTATTTAATTCTCTAAAATCAATGCATGGCCTCAGTGAACCGTCCTTCTTGTCAAAAAAAAAACAAAACGCCCCCACCGCTGAGGATGATGGCCAAATTACGCCAGAGTTCAAAGATTTTTTAATATAGGCCTCCACGGCTTCCCGCTCCGGAAGTGACAGGCTGTACAGGCGACTCAACGACAGCGGGGCTCCAGCACGAAGATTGATGGCGCAGTCATATGGGCGGTGAGGGGGAAGGGAAAGAGCCTGGGTCTTACTGAAGGCGGCTCCAAGGTCATGGTATTCCGGGGGAACTTTGGACAGACTGGGGGGGGGGGGTGATGGGAGCACCCAGGGGCATGGATGGCGAGCAGGTGGCAGATTGAAGACAGGTGCCGAGACAGAACAAGCTCCAAGACATCATGTTTCCAGAGCGCCAGTTGATGGAGAGGTTATGGAGGCATAACCAGGGGTAGCCGAGAATCACTGGGGAAGAGGAGACCAGCAACACAAAAAACTTCAACTCCTCCCGATGGTTACCAGAAATAATGACAGACACTGGGGCGGTCTGCTGAGATACTATGGTAAGGGGGGCTTTAGACAAAGCAATGAGTCTCAGTGGGGTCTTAAGCAATTGACAGGGAAGACCCAACCGGGTTGCCAGATCCCCCGAAATAAAACTCTGCTCTGCCCCCGAATCAATTTAGGCATGTGTAACAATTTCCCTATGGTTGTGAATGAAATGAATGGGGAGAAGAAACCTGAAGAGGGGATTAGATTGAGGTGAGTCCGTGAGTCCCCCTACTGCGACGCATGGACTCCCTCTTTTGGCCATAGAGGGCATGACGCTACCTCGTGCTCCTCGCTCCCACAGTAGAGGCACAGCCCCAACTCGCGGCGGTGCTGTTTCTCCGCTAGGGGTAGCCTGGACTCTCCCATTACCATCGGTTCCGGGGCCTCAGGGGAATCGGAGTGAGGTAGAGCCAATAGGGAAGGCTGAGGGGCGTGGCGATACTGGGCACCCGAGTGACTGGAAGTCCTGCGTTCCGCTGCCCGTTCTCTTAGTCTGTTGTCCAGATTTATGGCCAGGGAAATTAACTTCGGACAGCCTACTAGGTTTCTCTAAGGGGGCTAACTCGTCCCGCAGGCTAGGACTAAGGCTTCTGGTGAAGATGCTGCAAAGCGAGACGTCCTCCCACCCCAGCTCAGTGGCCACCACGCGGAAGTCGACGGCGTAGTCAGCCACGGACTTGGTACCCTGTCTCAAATTCAGCAGCTGGGAGGTAAGCACACTATCGCGGTCAGAGTGGTCAAACACCTCCTTAAACTCACAGACAAACTGATTGTATGTCAGGCTGATATAGTTTGCCCTAGCCATAACGGCGTATGCCCATGCTAACGCTCGCCCCTCGAATAGGTTAATTATGTAGCCAATTTGGCTGTGATCTGTGGGAAAGTCCCCGGGCACCCACTGAAAAACTATCTCACATTGCATAATAAATCCCCTAGCCTCCTCTAATTTACCACTAAAACGGGTGGGAGTGGGAATGGGGGTTAGCCGGGAAGGAGGCCCCTGCCCGGGTTGACCAGCAGGGGAACTAGCGGGAGCCGAGGAGCTGCTTGGGGCCGAAGGAGCCGGAGGAAAAGCCTGTGGACCTGCCAGGCGATCCAACCGGTCCATTACACGGGCTAATTGAGTGAGGATGATTTGCTGTTGATAAGCTAATTGATCTATTCGAGTCTCCATGTTGTTAACTTTGTGCACCAAAGCGCTGTCAGCTGGGTCATTTTGGCGGAGTCGTACTGACATGGTGTATAGACCCAGTGACCAGACTCAGACTCAAGAATAGAGTCAATTAAGTTTATTAACATTAATGAGTGTGTGTGTGCCTGTGTGGATGTGTAGTCTGGATCCGCGGGGGGAGAGGAGAACACCGTACGACCTGGCAACCCTAGGGACACACAGAAGCAGGGACAGTTAGGAGTTATTACTGATTGAGATGTGCAGTTTAGTCCAAGGCTTACTGTATGCAGAGATGTAGAGCGGCTCAGGTTCAGCCGGCGGCTACGGCCAGGAGGACAGTGTTCTCCATTCTCGTCACGGCTGCTGGAGGTGAATGTGTGCAGGAAGAATGGTATGGTGTTTTCCGCCGCCAGGAAGGAAGGAAGATGGTCCGCCGCCACAGAGAGGGGGAGATCCGCCACCTCAGAGCTCCGCCTGTGCACAGGGGACTGAGAGAGAGGTTAGAGGAATGAGCGAGGCTTGCATGAGCTGGAGGAGAAATCTTCCAGACGCCAGTGGGCAGGAGGCTAGGAGTAAGGACAAGACTAGGCTTAGACTGGAACTCAGGAATAATCACAAAGGCAGGAGAAGGTCGTATGAAGTGTAGACAGACGACTCTGCACTGCTCCCAGGGCAGCGTGGTTAATATAGCCCAGACCGTGATGAGGAGCAGGTGTGTTGTCATTGGCGATGGCTCAATCCATCACATCCAACAAACACCAGACCCAGCAGAATCACGTCACACAGTGCCACACTAATAGATAACATATTCACAAACATTATGGAAAATAATATCAGGAGTGGGCTTTTATTGAATGATATCGGTGACCACCTGCTGATTTTTGTTGTCTATCACTGTGATTATAGGAAGAATAATTATACCAAAAATTTTAAATATAAAAGAATAAGAACTGAAGAATCTATGTATTTACTGGCAAAGGAATTATTAATGCAAGACTGGAAGAGAGTTTGGGACGAAAATGATATAAATGAAGCTTATGATGAATTTTTACAAATATTTCAATCATTGTACAATAAAAACTGTCCTATAAAACAATACAGTGACAACAAAACAAAAATATTCCTTGGGTCACCAAGGGGTTATTAAATGCATGTAAAAAGAAGAATACATTATATAAACAATTCATTAAGTGCAGAATGGTGGAGGCTGAGATCAAATATAAAAGATATAAATATAAGCTTACTAATATAATGAGGACCTGTAAGAAAGAATATGACAACAGAATATTAGAGGATGATAAGAATAACTTAAGAGGAATATGGCAAGTACTCAATGGGATTATTAGTAACCGATCAAAGAATGCTAATTATCCAGAATATTTTATTGAAAATGACAATTTGATAAATAATATGGAGGATGTGGTCAGTGGTTTCAATAAATTTTTTGTAAACGTTGGTCCAGAATCAGCAAAATCAATAGTGACAGCAGAAACAAATGATGGTGGGTCTGTAAATGAAATAGAAGATAGAAATCCAAACACAATCTTTTTGGGTGCAGTCACTGAAAAGGAAATTATCGAGACTGTGAGTAAATTCATTCATTCATTCATTCATTCATTCATTCATTCATCTTCTTCCACTTAATCCTTTTCGGATCGCGGGGGTGCTGGAGCCTATCCCAGCATCTTTGAGTGAGAGGCAGGGTCCACCCTGGACAGATCGCCAGTCCATCACAGGGCAACACAGAGAGACAGACAACCATTCACTCTCACAGTCAGACCTAAGGACAATTTAGAATCCCCAGTTTGATGCCAATTAACCTAACTTGCATGTTTTTGGCATGTCTGAGGAAACCGGAGAAATCCCAGAGTAAACCCACGCAGACACGGGGAGAACATGCAAACTCCGCACAGATCACTGTTGGTCGAGGGCTGGGATAAATTAAAGAACAAAAAATCAAGAACAAAAAAATCAACTGATTGGAATGAAACTGACATGACAATAGTGAAAAAAGTAATTGAAGGAATTGTTAAGCCACTCACCCACATCTGTAACCCGTCATTTTAAACTGGTAAATTTCCAAACAAAATGAAAATAGCAAAAGTAATACCTCTATACAAAACAGGAGACAGTCATCATTTCACAAACTACAGGCCGGTCTCTTTACTCTCACAATTCTACAAAATACTTGAAAAAATCTTCACTAAAGGACTGGATGATTTCATTGAAAAACACAACCTCCTTACAGACAGCCAGTATGATTTTAGAGCAGATAAATCTACATCTTTGGCACTGATCGAACTTATAGAAGAAATTACTTGTTGTATAGATAAAAAAAAGTTTGCCGTAGGAGTATTTATAGATTTAAAGAAAGCTTTTGACACCATTGACCACAGAATTCTACTGAGGAAACTGGAAAGGTATGGGATAAGAGGGGTCGGACTGAGTTGGGTGGAAAGTTATTTAAGTAGCAGACAACAATTTGTACAAATAGGTGAGCACAAATCACCATTCATGGACATCACCTGTGGTGTGCCCCAGGGGTCAGTTTTGGGACCCAGACTCTTTACCTTATATATAAATGACATATGCCAAGTATCAAAAATTCTGAAATTTATTTTGTTCGTGGATGACACAAATATCCTTTGCACTGGTGAGAATTTACAGCAGGTTTTAGAGGTGGTCACAACTGAAAAGAAAAGGTTAATGCAGTGGTTCAACAAAAATAAATGATCTCTAAATCTGAAAAAAAACAAAACAAAGATTATGTTGTTTGGAAATTATAAAATAAATCATGAAACAATGGTAATGATAGATGATACCAGAATTGAAATAATACAGGAAAATAAGTTTCTGGGGGTGACGCTAGACAATAAAATCTGCTGGAAACCTCACATCAGTCACATCCAGGCCATTGGCAAAATGTATAGGGATACTGGGGAAGACAAAATGATAAATGGTAAATGGCATTCCCTTATATAGTGCTTTTATTCTCATCTCTTGATGACCAAAGCGCTTTACAGATCCTGCTATCCACCCATTCACACACTGACAAGACACATTTTGGACTATAAATCATTATTCTTACTGTACAATTCAGTTTTTACCATATCTTAACTACTGTGTAGAGGTCTGGGAAACACCTATAAGACCAGCCTACAGCCAATATGCACATTAAAAAAAAGCTATAAGGATAATAACTAATTTAGGATATAGAGACCATACCAATTTGTTTTTAAAGTCACATGCCATAAAGTTCATGGATTTAGTTAAATTTAAGACAGCACAAGTAATGTACAGGGCAAATAATAATCAACTCCCAACTAATATACAAAAAATATTCAAAAACAGAGACAATGATTATAATTTGAGAGGAGACTTAAACTTTACAAAGCCTAAGGTACGAACAACTAAGAAAAGTCTGTGCATACCTGTCTGTGGGGTGGATTTAACAGTCTGGAGCTAGAACTGAAACTATGTACAAACAGAAATCAATTCAAAAAGAGGTATAAACATTATTTGCTGAAAGGATATATGTTAGAGGTGTAGTATTAATATGTAAGATGCACTTAAACTCACTCTGGGACACTATGGTATGGTAGGTGGAACAGTACTGTGCATATCTGTGTTGTTTGGGGCTGGATTTTGATGTATGGACTGTATGTATGAAGGAATGGATGGGTGTCAATATTGATATGTATAAAATATAGTTAATTGTCTACTTGGGGTTCTGAACAGAGGTAATATGTACGGTGCATCCGGAAAGTCTCCACAGTGCTCCACTTTTTCCACATTTTGTTATGTTTCAGCCTTATTCCAAAAGGGATTAAATTGATTTTTCCCCTCAAAATTCTACACACAATACCCCATAATGACAACGTGAAAAAAGGTTGGGTTTTTTTTTAGATTTTTGCAAATTTATTGAAAATCAAAAACTAAGAAATCACATGTACATAAGTGTTCACAGCCTTTGCCATGAAGCTCAAAATTGAGCTCAGGTTCATCCTGTTTCCACTGATCATCCTTGAGATGTTTCTGCAGCTTAATTAGAGTCCACCTGTGGTAAATTCAGTTGATTGGACATGATTTGGAAAGGCACACACCTGTCTATATAAGGTCCCACAGTTGACAGTGCATGTCAGAGCACAAACCAAGCATGAAGTCAAAGGAATTGTCTGTAGACTCCAAGACAGGATTGTCTCAAGGCACAAATCTGGGGGAGGGTACAGAAAAATGTCTGCTGCTTTGAAGGTCTCAATGATCACAGTGGCCTCCATCATCCATAAATGGAAGAAGTTCAGAACAACCAGGACTCTTCCTAGAGCTGGCGAGCCATCTAAACTGAGTGTTACATGTGGCTGTAGGGAGCCACACAATGAGAGCCGAGGGCGAGCCAGTGAGTTGAGATGTTTTATTAAAGTAAGGGTTAGGAACAAGGGATAAGGAACACGGGGTAAGGAACACGGTCGCTGTAGACCCAAAGCACAGCTACTCATATACAGGGTTAAACTCACGAGTAGAACGGCTCAGGAGTAGTGGGCTGGCACCGGAGAATAGGATACCAAGGCATAGTACTCACAGCGGGGAACACTCACAAGGTTACTGCAAGAAGAGTAAGGGCTGACGCCGGACATCAGGGTTTCAGCCTGTAGTGCTTTAAGTCGCAGCCCCGAGTGATCGAGGCTGCTCCTTTTTATCCTCATTAGCAGCGCCCCAGCTGATGAGGATTAATTGGCCCCAGCCGTCCCGTAATACTGACAGCTGGGAGCCAGCTGAGACGCTGTCTAATGAGAGGCAGGGATGAGGAGACATGGGCTGAGTGCCGAAATGGCGTCTCCTCCCATGGTGACAGAGATGCTGCCTAATGAGAGGCAGGGATGAGGAGACATGGGCTGAGCGCCGAGACGGCGTCTCATCCCATGGTGACACTGAGTGATCGGGGGAGAAGGGCCTTAGTTAGGGAGGTGACCAAGAACCCGATGGTCACTCTGTCAGAGCTCCAGCGTTCCTCTGTGAAGAGAGGAGAACCTTCCAGAAGGACAACCATCTTTGCAGCAATCCACCAATCAGGCTTGTATGGTAGAGTGGCCAGATGGAAGCCGCTCCTTAGTAAAAGGCACATGGCAGCCTGCCTGGAGTTTGTCAAAAGGCACCTGAAGGACTCTCAGACCATGAGAAACAAAATTCTCTGGTCTGATGAGACAAAGATTGAACTCTTTGGCGTGAATGCCAGGCTTCATGTTTGAGGAAACCAGGCACCGCTCATAATCATGCCAATGGTGGTGGCAGCATCATGCTGTGGAGATGTTTTTCAGCGGCAGGAACTGGGAGACTAGTCAGGATAGAGGGAATGATGAATGCAACAATGTACAGAGACATCCTGGATGAAAACCTGCTCCAGAGCGCTCTTGACCTCAGACTGGGGCTATGGTTCATCTTTCAGCAGGACAACAACCCTAAGCACACAGCCAAGATATTAAAGGAGTGGCTTCAGGACAACTCTGTGAATGTCCTTGAGTGGTCCAGCCGGAGCCCAGACTTGAATCCAATTGAACATCTCTGGAGAGATCTGAAAATGGCTGTGCACCGACGCTTCTCATCCAACCTGATGGAGCTTGAGAGGTACTGCAAAGAGGAATGGACGAAACTGCCCAAAGATAGGTGTGACAAGCTTGTGGCATCATATTTAAAAAGACTTGAGGCTGTAACTGCTGCCAAAGGTGCATCAACAAAGTATTGAGCAAAGGCTGTGAATATTTATGTACATATGATTTCTTATTTTTTTATTTTTAATAAATTTGCAAAAATCTAAAAAAAAACAACACACTTTTTTCATGTTGTCATTATGGGATATTGTGTGTAGAATTTTGAGGAAAAAATGAATTTAATCCCTTTTGGAATAAGGCTATAACATAAAATGTGGAAAAAGTGAAGTACTGTGAATACTTTCCAGATGCACCATATACGTATATTTCACATGGGTTGTATTCAGGGAAAAGAGGAGCTGGAGTAAATAAGTATTAACTTCTTCCTTCTCCTTTTTGAGCACTGTACACTGTCAATTTTATTGCCCTTTTCATTTGTTTTGTTTTTGCTTTTTTTTCGAAATAAAGTATCTCATCTCATCTCTTACTGTTTCTTTTCACCTGTACTTTGCTATATGAGATATTAATCCAGTGACAAAAAAAGAATTTTTTAATGACAGCTGATCAGCAGCTCTCCTTGCTAGTAGCAAATAAAGCTGATGTCCCACAATGCCACACTCCTCCCAGTGCCTCATATGGCTCATTTCTAGGAAGGACACTGTCAGAAAACTGACTGCCACATGTGTTTATTTAGAATCTAATTGTCCTCTTCTCAGGTGTCAGAGACTCAGTGTCCCATACAAATCGACCAGGCAACCCTTCCCAGACATCTGAATCTCCCGTTCTACTGGACCTCCCCAAGAACAGATCTACATACTTGTAAGTAATAATTTTCTGGCTTTCTTTGATTCATGGTTAATTCTTTTACAAGCTTCCCGAGATCTTTCCAATCGTTTTACCTGTAAAGGTGTTGTAAATACTCCCTATAGATGAAAACTGAATTCCAAAGCTTAGCATAAAACACACTCTTGCAGTCTTTAAAGGCTACAATATGATGCCTGTAAGGAATGGAGTCCAAACCTTTTTGGAACACAGGTGAATCTGTAATACAGCTTGAAGGCATACCAGCCAAGTGGCTGGGCCGCAGCACTTCACATCTCGGTCTCATTTCAGATAACATGGGTGGGTGGAAAAATGAAATGTGCTGTCTGGAGAATAGGAGGGAAGAGGAGCAGTTTGCTCAACTACAGAGGGTCAAACTACAAACTGAGGAACCAGTATAAGAATTATGCAATTGGAGTGATTCTCATAAGTAAACGTGTGCTATGAAATATTAAGCTGCAGGTCTCGTTGTTCATTGGGTGTTGCCAATTTAAATTTGTTATTGTGTTTTCTGTTTTATGATGGGCAGATTCCAATAATTCTGCTAAAATTACAGTTTTGTTAGACTACTGTAAAGCTGGGTTCACACTATAATGTTTGGACCGACTTTTACTGACATTTTGGAAAATCAGTCCAAACGGTGAAATTACATTCGTGAGCACATACCAACTTTTCTGAACTTTTACAAACTTTTACAAACTTTTGCTAGCATTTCTCAGTGTTGCATTCAGCAACAACTTTTGCCAACTTAGGCTAGCATATGTGTAGCAGTTGCCAATTTAGATTAACTCAAGCAAACGAATACTCAGTGCAGGTCAGCTGACATCAGTGTCAGGCAACACTGATATAAAGATCAGCATTTGTGGAGGCTTCCTGCCATCCTGGACCTGCTTTATTGGGTGGATTCACACTACAACGTTTGGACCAACTTTTACTAACATTTTGGCAAACATCTGGCTCTGCTGGCAAAGGTTGATAAAAGTTAATGATGGTGTTTGTTGGAGAAAGTTGTATTTGTTGAGAATTTTCAACATGCTGAGAATTTGCTGACCTTTGGAAATCAACATTGGTGAAAGTTAAGATAAGATAAGATAAACTTTATTGTCCCTCAAGGGGAAATTTGTCTTGGGTTGTGCAGTTGTGCTCAGTTTGTAAAAGTTCCTCTCAGTTAGAGAGGGAAGAGTTGGAGAGTTCACCTAAGTCAGCCTAAGTTAAGCTCCTTTGGCAAACGTTGACTGAAATGCTGGTGAAAACAGATGTTTTTAGATCAAAACTCACTTCAGACATGCAGGAACAAAAGAAAAACAGAGAGAAGAGGGAATTAAAAAAGAAAGTATATATGTAAGAGGACAATGTAGAGTGTTTGGTGATAACATGGTGTGTATGACATGTTTTTTAAATTTTTTAATGCATGGGATATACTGTATATATATATATGTATATATATATCAACATCATCATAGCAGTCTGTCATGGGTGACAATGACTGTTTCATTTAGGTCTGATCAGATTCCTCCACACAGCTCTGTCCTTAGCCTTCTGCTGCCAGGAACTCCTGTCTATATCCAACTTCTTCAAGTTTCTTTTTACAGTGTCTTTAAATCTGAGCCTTGGTCTACTCTGATTGCGTTTGCCCTCGCATAACTGTGAGTAGAGTAACTGCCGAGGGAGACGCTGGTGGTCCATCCTCTCAACATGTCCGAGCCATCTCAGGTTCATCTGTATTAGCATATCCTCCCATTGATGGTAGACCAGCTCGTTTCAACACTTCTGTGTTGGTTATCTTGTCTTTCCATGAGATGTTCATTATGGCTTGAAGGTGTCTCATCATGTACGCATGAAGTTTCTTTACCTGCACTCTGTAGACAGTCCAAGTTTCAGCACCGTACAATAGAGTAGCCAGTACTGTCGCTCTGTACACTTTGCATTTCACACAGATAGACACATGTCGATTGTTCCACAGTCTCTCCCTCAAGTTTCCAAACACAGCGCTCGCTCTTCCCATTCTGAGAGATAGTTCATCCTCCAGCCTAGCATTCTCTGAAACAGTACTCCCTAGGTACTTGAAAGTCTTGCACTTGACTAGTTGCTCTGTACCAATGCTGATCTCTTCTGGTAGTAATGCTGATAATTGGAACTTTGGTGGTTGATAAAGGCACTCTGTCTTCTTGATGTTGATTTGGAGGCTGAATTGGCTAGCTGCTCTTGCAAATTTCTCCACTAAAGATTGCATATCTTCCACACTGTGTGCAACAAGAGCACTGACGTCGGCAAAGAGCATTTCTCTTACTACCTTTATCGATGTCTTACTCTTGGCTTTAAACTGTGCCACATTGAACAAGTCTGCTTCTTTCCTTGTTTGAATGTATACTCCTTCTGGAGTGTCTTTGAAGGCCACCTCAAGCATGGTTGCCAGATGTAGCGAGAAGAGTGTAGGGGCAAGCACACACCCTTGTTTCACCCCGTTGCTTACTGAAAAGTCTTTAGATACTGAACCACTCATTGCCACGTTTGACTGCATACCTGTATGGAGTGCCTCAGTCAGGCTGACAAACTTCTCTGTACTGACATAACGTTCGGCTCAGGAGACGCACACACACAGGCTCAGAGTAGTTCAAACTGTTTATTAACAACAGGGATGTTTGGGTGCGTGTCTGCGGAATGTTAATGTGTTGGTGGTGGCGTCTGCTTCGGACCCAGAGGCAGGAGACCGTTCAGCCGGCAACCCTATGGGAGAAATCAGACACAGGGTGATGAGCACACACCAACATGGGAGGAGAATAGGCGAGGGAGAGAAGCTTACTTGTTTGGGCAGATGACTGGCGCTTCAAGGATGGAAGCCCGGGAGACAGCCACCTGCAGGGCTCGGTGCAGCAGCGAGGAGAGACGAGGGACGGGATTGTCCGCCGCCGAGGAATCCACCTGTGCACAGGGGAGCAGACTGGAGAGATGAGGTAAGTGAACTTCTTACCGGAGATGAGGATGCTGAAGAGAATGTGGTAGAAGTCCATACAAAGGAAATGAAGTCTACGGCTTCAGGCCGACGCTCAGGGCGAGGCGGCTTTTATCCTTCGCCGCTGACGAGTAGCAGGTGCGTGAGCAGGTGGCGCCGCTGATGAATGGCGCGGCGTGACAGTACTCCCCCCTCTAGCAGCGCCTCCTGGCGATGGCTTATCCGGGTGCGCTCGGTGGAAGTCCGCGATGAGCGATGGGTCCAACACAAACGACGGGGGCACCCACTGTCGATGCTCGGGCCCATAGCCCTCCCAGTCCACCAAGTATTGCAACCCACGACCCCGGCGCCGGGAGTCCAGGATGGAGGAGGCGGACCAGGCCGGATGGCCACCAATCATCCGGGGCGCGGGTTGCGCTGCAGGAGGAGGGCAAAGGGGGTCAGTAACCGCCAGTTTCACCTTCGACACGTGGAAAGTAGGATGAATGCGGAGGGAGGGGGGAATAGCCACGCGCACAGCCACCGGGTTGATGATCCGGGTGATGGGGTAGGGACCCATGAAGCGCTGTGCCAGCTTTCTCCTCTCGCCTTTTAGAGTGACGTCCTGGGTGGAAATGTAAACAAGCTGCCCAACTCTGTACGCCGGGGCAGGTCTCCTACGCCGGTCCGCCACAGTCCTGTTGCGCTCCGCTGTGCGCAATAGCGCATGGCGCGCGGCAGCCCAGGTGGAGCGGAACTGCCTGAGATGGGCCCTAACTGACGGGACAGTTACCTCACTCTCCTGCTCCGGAAACAGCGGGGGGTCGTAACCCAGGGACGCTTTGAAGGGGGACATCCCTGTAGCAGAAGAGCGAGCGGTGTTGTGGGCATATTCAACCCAGGCAAGATGGTTGCTCCAGGACGCGGGTTTGGATCTGGACACACAGCGGAGCGCAGCCTCCAGCTCCTGGTTGGTCCTCTCACACTGCCCGTTGGATTGGGGGTGATGGCCAGAGGAGAGGCTCACCTTGGCTCCGATGGCGTTGCAGAAAGACCTCCAAACCTCAGATGAAAACTGGGGGCCCCGGTCCGAGACCACGTCCACCGGAATCCCATGCAGCCTGACCACGTGTTGGACGAGGAGGTCCGCCGTCTCCAGGGCAGTAGGGAGGCCTCGCAGGGGGACGAAGTGCACGGCCTTGGAGAAGCGGTCCACGATGGTCAGGATGGTGTCATAGGAGTTGGAGATGGGGAGTCCGGTGACGAAATCCAGAGCGATGTGCGACCAGGGCCTGCCAGGGACGGGCAGGGGCTGGAGCAGACCCGCTGGAGGGGCATTTCCCGACTTGCAGGTGGCACAGATTGGGCAAGCCCGGGCGTAGCGGGCTGCATCCCTCCGCAGGCCTGGCCACCAAAAGGACCGTTGGAGGAGATCTATCATCCGGGAGGTGCCAGGGTGACAGGTGAGCTTGGAGGTGTGGAGCCAGTGGATGACCTCTCCTCGGACCGCGGATGGCACGAACAGCCTCCCCTCCGGTCCGCCGCCAGGGTCAGGTTCCACCTCCTGTGCCTTCCGGATCTTGCTCTCAATGTCCCACGAGATGGCTCCCACGACGCACGACCTGGGCAGGATGGAGTGGGGCGCCTCCTCCGACTCCACGGGGGCGAACTGCCTGGAGAGGGCGTCAGGCAGGACGTTCTTAGAGCCAGGCCTGAAGGTGATGGAAAATTGGAACCTGGCGAAGAACAGGGACCAGCGCGCCTGGCGGGCGTTCAGGCGCTTGGCAGACCGTAAGTATTCCAGGTTCTTGTGGTCCGTGAGGACCACAAACGGCAGGCTTGCCCCCTCCAACCAGTGGCGCCACTCCTGCAGGGCGAGCTTGATGGCCAAGAGCTCTCTGTCCCCCACATCGTAGTTTCTCTCCGCCGGGGACAAGCGCCGGGAGAAGAAGGCGCACGGTCGCTTGGCGCCATCGTCCGGTGACCGCTGGGACAGCACTGCTCCCACTCCCGTGTCCGAGGCGTCTACCTCTACAATGCACTGCAGCGCGGGGTCGACCTGGCGAAGGACCCGGGAGGAGGAGAATTCCGCCTTCAGCGCCTCAAAGGCGGCAGCGACCTCTTCGGTCCACCGGAACGGGACCTTCGGGGACGTGAGGCGGGTCAGTGGTCCCACGATGGCACTGAAGTTGGGGACAAAGCGGCGGTAGAAATTGGCGAAGCCAACAAATTGCTGCACCTGTTTCCGAGATGCAGGTGTGGGCCATTCCACCACCGCCTTTACCTTCTCTGGGTCGGGGAGCACCTTATCGTGGGTGATGATGAACCCCAGGAAGGATGTACTCCTGGCGTAAAATTCACACTTTTCCGCCTTAACGTACAGACGATTCTCCAGCAGCCTTTGGAGGACCCGCCTCACGTGGACCTGGTGCTCATCCCTGGACTTGGAGAAGATGAGGATATCGTCCAGGTAGACGAACACGAAAAGGCCAATGAAGTCCCGGAGGACGTCATTAATGAGGCGCTGGAAGACTGCAGGAGCGTTGGTCAACCCGAACGGCATCACCAGATATTCAAAGTGGCCGTTCGGGGTACGGAAGGCCGTTTTCCACTCATCTCCCTCCCGGATCCGGACGAGGTGGTAAGCGCTGCGTAGGTCCAGCTTGGTGAACCAGGTCGCCCCCTGGAGGGAGTGGAAGGCAGTGTCCATGAGAGGCAGGGTGTAACGGTCCCTCTCCGTGATATTGTTGAGGGCCCGGTAGTCGATACAAGGGCGGAGGGACCCATCCTTTTTCCCCACGAAGAAGAACCCTGCCCCCACGGGTGACGATGATGGGCGGATAATCCCAGCACTTAATGATTCCTTCAGGTAGGCGTTCATCGTCTCCTTCTCCGGCGCAGACAGGCTGTAAAGGCGACCAGAAGGTAAGGGAGCCCCCTGGCGGAGGTTGATGGCGCAGTCATAGGGCCGATGAGGGGGAAGAGACATAGCTTTCGCTTTGCTGAACACTATACCCAGGTCGTGAAATTCTGGGGGCACCAGAGACAGGTCCGGGGGTGCAGCGTCCGTAGCAGGGGGAGGAGCGGACGGAGAGCAGGCAGCGGACTGAAGGCAGGTGCCCATACAGAACGTACTCCATGCCGAGATCCCAGCTGATTTCCAATCCAGGACCGGATTGTGAAGGCGGAGCCAGGGATACCCCAGGATGACGGGTGACACAGAGTTGGGAAGGACGTAAAAGGTCATTTCCTCCCGGTGGTTTCCCGAGATGATGACCGGTAGGGGAACAGTTTGATGTGTCACTCTCCCGAGGGTGGCACGGGAGAGGTGGATTAGGGAGATGGGAGTGTTGAGTGCCTGGCAGCGGATGCCCAATCGGGTTGCCAGGCCTTGTGAAATGAAGCTGCCTTCTGCGCCCGAATCCACCAGTGCGTGGGTGAGGTGCCCAGTAGGGTTATGGCAGAAACGGATGGGCAGCTTCAATTGAGTAAGTGATCCTAACCGATTGACATCCGCGAGGCTTCCAACAGTGACTCGCGGACCCCACCGACTGGCTTTCCGTGGACAACGCTCCACGGTGTGTTGGTCGCCTCCGCAATACATGCAGAGGCCCAACTCATGGCGGCGTTGTTTCTCCACAGGGGAAAGTTTAGTCCAGCCCGTCACCATCGGCTCCGACTCCTCGGGGCGCGATGCTGGCGGCGCCGCCAGGGGGCGAGCTTGGAACAGGTGCGGCGAGGCTCCACGAGGGCGAGAAGAAGAAGACCTCCGCCCCGAGGAGCGCTCGCGCAGCCTGTTATCCAAACTTATCGCTAAGGATGTCAGCTCCGCTAGCGTCCCAGGGATATCCCGACCAGCCAGTTCATCCCTCAGATCACTATTGAGGCTGCGGAGGAACAGGCCACAGAGGGAGCGTTCCTCCCAGCCCAATTCCTCCGCCGCTACCCGGAAGTCGACCGAGTGGTCCGCTGCCGACCGGCTTCCCTGCTGGAGAGCGAGAAGCCGATCGACCTGGACCGTTTCGGTTTGTGAGTGGTCAAAGACCTCCAGAAAGCGCCTCACGAATTGGTCATAGGTGAGGGTGGCATAACTGGGCCTCGCCATTACGGCGTAGGTCCAGGTTAACGCACGCCCCTCCAGAAGATTCCCTATGTAACCAATTCGGCTGTGATCCGAGGGGAAATCTCCGGGCACACGGTGGAACACGGACTCACACTGCATAATAAACCCCCGCGCTCCGCCGAGCTTACCACTAAAGCGGGCGGGGGTCGGAATCGGCGTGAGCCGAACCGGTGCCACTGGAGCCGGCTGGACGGCCGCTGGAACAGCAGGAGCCGCGCCACCCTGGTGAGTCGGGAGGAACGGCTGTTGGGGGTCCTAGCGGTTCAATCGGTTAGTCAGTTCTAATAATTGATGAAGAACCACCTGTTACTGATAAACAATCTGATCCACCCGAGCCTCGAGGATGGTAAACCGGTGTGCGAGCCCGCCGTCCGCCGAGCCGCTCTGCTGAAGCCGTACTGACATAACGTTCGGCTCAGGAGACGCACACACACAGGCTCAGAGTAGTTCAAACTGTTTATTAACAACAGGGATGTTTGGGTGCGTGTCTGCGGAATGTTAATGTGTTGGTGGTGGCGTCTGCTTCGGACCCAGAGGCAGGAGACCGTTCAGCCGGCAACCCTATGGGAGAAATCAGACACAGGGTGATGAGCACACACCAACACGGGAGGAGAATAGGCGAGGGAGAGAAGCTTACTTGTTTGGGCAGATGACTGGCGCTTCAAGGATGGAAGCCCGGGAGACAGCCACCTGCAGGGCTCGGTGCAGCAGCGAGGAGAGACGAGGGACGGGATTGTCCGCCGCCGAGGAATCCACCTGTGCACAGGGGAGCAGACTGGAGAAATGAGGTAAGTGAACTTCTTACCGGAGATGAGGATGCTGAAGAGAATGTGGTAGAAGTCCATACAAAGGAAATGAAGTCTACGGCTTCAGGCCGACGCTCAGGGCGAGGCGGCTTTTATCCTTCGCCGCTGACGAGTAGCAGGTGCGTGAGCAGGTGGCGCCGCTGATGAATGGCGCGGCGTGACATGTACCACCATATTTTTTGAGTACCTGCCAAAGTCCTTGTCACGAAACAGTATCGAAGGCTTTACTGAAGTCTATGAAGACTACATAAAGCGGCATGTTCTGTTCAATACACTTTTCTTGAACCTGTTTCAAGCAGAAAATCATGTCTATTGTGCTTCTTCCACTTCTAAAGCCACACTGGGTTTCCAGTAGTACATTCTGCGAGATGTGTTCACTGAGTCTGTTAAGTAGTACACGTGAGAGAATCTTACCAACAGTGGCTAGCAGTGATATACCTCGGAAATTTCCACAATCTTTCCTGTCACCTTTCTTGAACAAAGGCACAATACTTGCATCCTTCCAGACTTGAGGTACTTTCCGGGCATCCCATATCTCTTGGATGAGCTTGTGCAGGCAGTTGGTCAGCTGAACACCACCAAATTTCCACACTTCTGTTGGAATTCCATCCCTTCCTGGAGCTTTACCATCCTGTGTTGTCCTGATAGCTGCCATTACTTCAACAAAATTTGGTGGTTCATCCAGACTTGATACAGCTGGTCGCTGCAGTAGAGCTTCTTTAGCCTCTTCAGTGAGATCTCCAGGGTTGTTTAGTAGTTGGTGAAAGTGGTCTGCAAATCTGTCCAGGATCTTGTCTTTCTGCTGCAAAACCGTTTCACCATCCATAGCCTTTAGTTGGATCAGTCCTCTTGGTTTAGGGCCGTAGATTTCTCTCAAACCTGTGAAGAATGTTTTCATGTCCTTCCTGTCTGCTGCAGTTTGAAGTTCTTCCGCTTTTTCATCCCACCAGTTGGACTTCATCTCTCTGGTGTACTTCTGTAGTTCAGTCTGAGCCTTTGAGTATTTCTTCCTCTTCGACCTTGTGTTACACTGTAGGTTTTCCTGCCTAGCTGTATTCCTTGCTTCTAGTAGTTTCTTCAGGTGTTCATCATGCTCATCAAACCAATCTTGATGTTTCCTCTCGGGGTGGCCTAATACATCACTCACAGTCTGATACACCGTATCCTTCAGTGTTGCCCATTTCTCTTCTATGTCATTCTCTTAGTTGTTGCTTTCCCAGTCTTTCAAGTTTTCATCCATTTCCTGTGTAAGTTCTTCCTGCTTCTTTTGGCCTTTCAGTGCACTAGTGTTTAGCTTCCGTAGTGGCTTCGCACCCGTCCTGCAGTGCTGTTTTCATCTACATATCCTTAGTCTAGATCTCAGCATACCATGATCAGTACCACAGTCCGCGCCTCTCATTGCTCTGGTGTCCAGTACATCCCTTATGTCTCTCTGCCTGACTATGATGTAGTCTAACAAGTGCCAGTGCTTGGATCCCGGGTGCATCCATGTCTTCTTGTGTGTGTCCTTGTGCTTAAATAGAGTGTTGGTTATCACAAGGTTGTACTCTGAACATAGTGCAAGTAGAAGTTCTCCATTAGCATTGCACTTGCCTACTCCATGATTGCCTAGCACTCTTTTCCATTTCTCAGTGTCCGAACCAACTCTGGCATTAAAATCTCCGAGTATCACCCTGTCATCAGTTGGTACACGCCTGATAGTCTCACGTAAATCACTGTAGAACTCTTCCTTCACCTCCTCTGTGTTGGTCATTGTTGGGGCATATACACTGATGAGTGTGGCATACATCTTCCGCTGTAGTGGGAGTCTCA
The DNA here is from genome assembly GCA_020510985.1 of Pholidichthys leucotaenia. Lineage (NCBI taxonomy): Eukaryota > Metazoa > Chordata > Actinopteri > Cichliformes > Pholidichthyidae > Pholidichthys > Pholidichthys leucotaenia. The sequence continues at coordinate 263,509,216 of CM035836.1, forward strand.
TAGTCATTATCCTGTTGTTGATTGGCACCGGTTCCTCATCAAGCATTGCTGCTATCTCCTTTCTAACTGCAAAGCCCACTCCTGCTTCTCTCCTTTCTTGAGTTGATCTCCCACTCCAAAAGAAGATGTACCCATGGTCTTCCAAGCTGTCATATCCAGGCAATTTTGTTTCACTAAGTGCAGCTATGTCTACATTGTACCTGTTCATTTCCAGGACCACAAGCGCGGTCTGTCTTTCTGGGCGCTGTGATGTTGTTCTGTCCAACAGAGTGTGTACATTCCATTCTGCTACACACAAAGCTGCTGTTTTCCTCTTCTTTTGTCTTCCTGCTCCTAGCTTACTTTTCACTGCCTGTCGGAGTGTGAACATATATATAAATAAATAAATATATTGTGGCACACATACATATGTGTATATGCACATATGCTGATTTCAGATGCTCCACAGATATATCACTGTATGCTTATTGTATACTTCACGTCTCAGGGGAACAAAGGGGCTGAGCCTTCCAGAGGTAACGGGAGGGTGTGAGATCTGGCCTTTTGTTTCAAGGAGATGGCCTTGAGAGATTTCCTGACCACCGGAGACTAGGAGGTGGATGGTGTGAAGATCGGGGGAAGTTACATTGTGACTGGGATTGTTTGATTAAGCACCATGTGATTGTATGTTTGATGTCCTGGTATAAAAGGACAGATGTGAGAAGATTCATCCTCTTTTTCTGCTTCTGAATGTTGGAGAATGTCCTTGTGAATAAAGTTGAACCTGAGGAATACACTCAGTCTCGTCCTTCACACCTCTCCACACTGGTGACCTTACGACGAAGCATGAGCAGAAGTAATTCTCCTGAGCCGGACTCGTCAGAAGCCAGCCTGACGAATGCCGCCACGTTCCAGCTGCCGGACTTCTGGCAGAACAGTCCGCGCTCCTGGTTTAGCGCGGTCGAGGCGCAGTTCAACCTCCGGAGAATTTCGAGAGACGACACAAAATTCTACCATGTGGTGGCGAAGCTGGACAACCACACAGTCCAGAGGGTGGAGAGCCTGGTCAACTACCCACCGAACAGCGACAAGTACGGCACATTGAAGGCTGCGCTTATCAGCCACTTCACCCCCTCGGTGCAACAGCGAGCAGAGGGGCTCCTGGCGTTGACGGAGTTTGAGAACGACAGACCTGCAGACCTGATGGGGAAGATGCTGAGGTTGAGAGACTCCGATGATGACAGCTTTATCTTCACCCACCTTTTCCTCAGGACCCTACTGTCAGCGGTGAGAGTGACCCTGGCCGGTTCACCGCTGTTGGCCCGACGAGACTACCACGAGCTGAGCCAGGAGGCGCAGCGACTCGTCGACTCCCACAAATGGAGCGCAGCTTCGGCCGCAGCAGCAGAGCTAGGCGCGACGTCCGGAGACGGCATGGGGCCAGAGGCTGCAGCACCAGACTCACCGACGACGGCAGCAGCAAGGGCCAGGCGACACGGAGCGGACGACGTCCTTTGCTTCTACCATCGCCGTTTCGCAGAGAGGGCATGCAAGTGCATCCCACCGTGCCACTTCAAGCGCTCGGGAAACGCCAAGGCCGGGGGTCGGTAGCAGCCGCGGCCCTCGGAGAAGAGAACAAGCTGCTCTACCTGAAGGACACACGCTCGGGGAGGCAATTCCTCGTGGACACAGGCTCCCAGCTGAGCTTCATCACGCCTTCTTACGCGGACCGGCTGACGCCTTCCAGTGGTCCCCGGGTGACAGCAGCGAACGGCTCGGTGATTAAGACCTTCGGTGAGAGGACTCTGCTTCTGTCTTTGCAGGGCCGTACATTCGAGTGGACTTTTGTTGTAGCGGCAGTCAATTTCAACATGTTAGGGGCTGATTTTTTGTGCTCACATGGTTTATTGGTTGATCTTGCTAACAGACGCCTGGTTAATGTACTCTCCTTTTATTCTATTCCCTGCACAGCTCAAGTGGCCCCGCCAACTGCACAAGGCAATGTCACAGCTGCGGGTGGTAAGTTCCACACATTCCTCACTCAGTTCCCAGCACTCATGGTCCCAACGTTTTTGGCGACAGTGGCTAAACATGGGGTGGAACATTTTATTACTACCACTGGCCCACCCGTTTTTGCAAAAGCTCGGCGCTTGGACTCAGCTAAACTGACCATAGCGCGCGAGGAGTTCGCCAACCTGGAAAGACTGGGTATCATCAGAAGGTCGAAGAGCCCCTGGGCTTCGCCACTCCATATGGTCCCAAAGGCTGATGGCTCGTGGCGACCTTGCGGTGATTTCCGCAGGTTGAATAACGCTACAGCGCACGACCGCTATCCGATCCTGCACATCCAAGATTTTTCGGTGCATTTGGTGGGGGCGCGCATTTTTTCTAAAATAGATTTGGTACGCGGTTACCACCAGGTTCCAGTGCGCGCTGAGGACATACCCAAAACAGCGGTAATAACTCCTTTCGGGCTTTTTGAGTTTTTGCGCATGCCGTTTGGGCTTAAAGGCGCAGCGCAGACGTTCCAACGCATGATGGACGCGGTTCTGCGCGACCTCCCCTTCGTGTTCGTCTACTTGGACGACATATTGGTAGCCAGCACGTCCGAAGTTGAACACGAAAACCACCTCACAGCAGTTTTCCGGAGGTTGGGAGAGCACGGGTTAATAATCAACCCAGCGAAGTGTCAGTTCGGGGTGGCGCAGATTGATTTTTTGGGGGGCATCGCGTCTCTCCAGAAGGAGCGGTTCCTCTGCCCGACAAAGTGCGCGCAATAACAAATTTTCCCCAACCACAAATGGTCAAAGCGTTACAGGAGTTTTTGGGAATGGTGAATTTTTATAACCGTTTCCTCCCCCACGCAGCGCAGCTCATGCAACCATTGTATGCTGCACTAAAAAAACAAAAACCCACAAACAAAATCCAATGGTCTCCGGAGTGGGAGCGCGCATTCGCTGAAGTCAAAATAGCCCTGGCAAACGCTGCATTGTTGGCACATCCAGACCCAATGGCCCGCATAGCGCTCACTACTCACGCGTCAGACGTGGCCATAGGAGTGGTCGTGGAACAGTATGTAGCAGGAGCTTAGCAACCGCTCGCCTTTTTCAGCAGGACCTTGCGCGATAGTGAACGAAAATACAGCGCATTCGACAGAGAGTTGTTAGCTCTCCACTTGGCCATTCACCATTTCCAGTTTTGGCTGGAGGGACGCAGTTTCACCACGTTCGTGGATCACAAGCCGCTGACTTTTGCGATGGCCAAGATTACAGAACCGTGGTCGGGCCGGCAGCAGAGACAGCTGGCCGGCATCTCGGAGTTTACTACCGATATCCAGCATGTAGCGGGTAAACTTAATGTAGTGGCGGACTGCCTCTCACGCGCCGTGGCGGCTCCAGCCTGCGCAGAGGTAGATTTTGCAGCCATGGCCGCGGACCAGGTTAGCGATGCAGAAGTGCGCGCGGCCCCAGTCCGCGTAGGGATAGATTATGCAGCCATGGCCGCGGATCAAGTTGCCGACGCGGACGTGTGCGCGCTCCAGTCTGGACCAACAGGGTTAAGGCTGGAGAACAGGGTGCTACAAGATGGTATGCCCCCCCTAATCTGCGATGTCTCCACGGGGCGACTGCGCCCGGTGGTGCCGACCATGTGGCGCCGCCGCATTTTTGACTCGATTCATTCTCTGGCGCACCCGGGGGTGCGCGCGTCGGTCAAAATGGTAGGAGAGAAATTTGTATGGCCGTGCCTGCGCAAGCAAGTCAAGGAGTGGGCAACAGCCTGCGTGGCTTGTCAGCGAGCCAAAATACACAAACACACTAGAGTTCCCTTGGAGCCTTTTCACATCCCGGCTAAGCGATTTGATCACGTGCATGTTGACCTCGCAGGCCCCCTCCCGCCGTCACAGGGGTGCACACACCTTTTGACAATGGTGGACCGCACCACGCGTTGGCCGGAAGTGGTCCCACTGGCATCAACCACAGCCGAGGAGGTGGCGCGCGCATTTCTAACAGCATGGGTAGCGCGTTTCGGAGTTCCGTCGGACATTACGTCTGACAGAGGTCCTCAATTTGTTTCCGAGCTCTGGTCAGCGATGGCCTGCAGCCTGAGGATAACGATCCACCGCACTACCGCATACAACCCGCAGGCTAATGGTTTATGCGAACGTTTCCATAGGTCATTGAAAGCAGCCCTCAGAGCGTCGCTTACGGATGCAAATTGGGTGGACAGGCTACCATGGGTTTTATTGGGGTTGCGTTCTGCACCTAAAGAGGATTTAAAAGCCTCCCCAGCTGAGTTGGTTTTTGCGCTGCCACTCCAGCTGCCCGGGGAGTTTCTCCCGGATAATCCTGCGCCAGAGTGCCCCCCCGCTCAGCAGTTGCAGAGCGACACGGAAGCGAGCACGCTTCCTGGCCCAGTTCATCACAGCTTCCCGCGCGTTTTTGTGCCTAAAGCTTTAAAAAATGCAGAGTTTGTTTTTGTCAGACATGATGCACACCGCCCACCCTTACACCCACCTTATGACGGACCATACAGAGTGCTGGAAACAGGGGACAAGCATTTTTTGCTAGATTTGGGGGGCAGGAAAGAAATGATTTGTATAAACAGGCTCAAACCCGCTTTTGTGCTGGCTGACGAAGTGCTGCAGCTGGCGAGGGCTCCTCGACGCGGCAGACCCCCTAGAGAGCATTCCCCAGAACACCCACAGAGATTGACTAACAGTTCTAATCCTCAAACAGCAGCTCCACAGCAGGAAGACGCCGCGGGGGTGGTAAAGCCCGCTTACAGCAGATATGGAAGACGACTGAGGCCCAAGCAACATTTGGACTGATGTGTAATAATGTGACCATGACTTGCAAACTGTATTACATTTGTTCCATCTTAGACGTTTGGGGGCGGGGTCTCAGGGGAACAAAGGGGCTGAGCCTTCCAGAGGTAATGGGAGGGTGTAAGATCTGGCCTTTTGTTTCAAGGAGATGGCCTTGAGAGATTTCCTGACCACCGGAGACTAGGAGGTGGATGGTGTGAAGATTGGGGGAAGTTACATTGTGACTGGGATTAAGTACCATGTGACTGTATGTTTGATTAAGCACCATGTGATTGTATGTTTGATGTCCTGGTATAAAAGGACAGATGTGAGAAGATTCATCCTCTTTTTCTGCTTCTGAATGTTGGAGAATGTCCTTGTGAATAAAACTGAACCTGAGGAATACACTCAGTCTCGTCCTTCACAACTCTCCACAATATATATATATATATATACTGTATATATATATATATATACTGTATATATATATATATATATATATATATATATATATATATATATATATATATATATATATATATATATATATATATATATATATACTGTATATGGGTGTGTGTGTGTGTGTGTGTGTGTGTGTATACATGTATATATACGTGTGTGTGTGTGTGTGTGTGTGTGTGTGTGTACGGACATTTGATTTGTTTTGAATTGTTTGTGGGTTTGTGGGATTTTTTTTTTGCACACCCTCGGCGATCGCCGCTTTTTGCCGCGGCACTCAGGGCGCTCAGAGTTGAAAAAAGTTTAATTTTTCAGACTGCAGCTGAGCTTGACAATGTCAGACCTTTCTAAGCAGCCAATCAGAATAAGGAAGGGCGGGACATAGGATGCCGGTTCACTCTGTACTCAGACTCCTGCTTTCCATGTCATCATATTTTGCATCCAGAGCTGCTACCAATGCTAGAATACGTTTCCTGTCTGTTATGTCCATAACTTGGGTAGACAGTGAATCAGGCTGGAGGTGCAGATGAACGTAACTTTATTAACATGAACCACAAACTACAAGGTGCTCCATACAGGCCAAGGGGTTGACGGTGAAAGAGACAGTGCTCTTCCTCCTTAGCCCTTTATACCCCTGGTGATGGCGGAACCGGAAAGGCGGGGCCGTCATCCCCACTACACCCAGGATACACTTGACTCCATATTGGTACACCCCCCCCCCTTTCCTGGTAGAAAAATGTCACACACACACACACACACACACACACACACACACACACACTGTATGTGTACCACCTAGCCCAGGGGACCGGCGGCTCCCCCGGAACCTCCAAAAATGGCCAAAATGCAGAAACAGCTCTCTCCATACCTTTCTCCTCGTCACCAAATGTTATGTCCATAACTTGAGTAGACGGTGAATCAGGCTGGAGGTGCAGACGAACGCAACTTTATTAACATGAACCACAAACCACAAGGTGCTCCATACAGGCCAAGGGGTCGACAGCGAAAGAGACGGTGCTGTTCTGCCTTAGCCCTTTATACCCCTGGTGACGGCAGAACCGGAAAGGTGGGGCCGTCACCCCCCCTACACCCAGGGTACACTCAACGCCATATTGATACGCCACACTGTCCATTGTTTTTTAAAGACTGCTATTAAAAATCAGTAGAAAGTCTGACTACAGGAAAAGCGGAAGCGCTGAGCTGTGACTGACAAGCTGTAGCTGGGATACAGGGCACAGACTTTTTTCCCAGAGTGCAGTGCCAAAGCACTGAAAAAAAGATGTTCAGGGTAGTCAGGCAACAAAAAACACGTTTGGTGGACACTTAGGCTACGTGTAATCTCCTAAAAAATGTGACAGCCCAAAAGAAAAAAACTCATTGAGAAATTTACTGTTCTTAAGTTTCTGCTCCGAGCGTAATCATTCTCCAGGATTGGTTCATTTCCTTTGTGGAATCAAACAGCGCTGATGTGGTGTCAATTTTATTTATACCATGATTCATTAAAAAGTTTTTTATTCCAGCCACATTCACATTTTAATTGCGGACTTAGTGTTGGAGTCTATGCATTATTTTATTATTTTTTTAGATGAATGAATGAATGAATGGGGGAAAAGGGAATGCAGAAGTAACTACATAGGAATATAAAATGAAAATAAATACTGAAACGTTTGCCCTAGGGAGACTCCACAAACACTGATCTTTATATGAGCGTCACCTGACGCTGATGTCACCTGAACAGCGCTGAGTATTTCTCTGATTTTTCAAAACGTTCGTAAAAGTCGGTCCAAACGCTATAGAGTGAACCCAGCTTTAATTTAGGCTGACTTAGGTAAACTGTGCATAACTTAGCTCAGCGCTCAGAAACTTTTACAAACTGAGCACAAATTTCACCAACATTTATTTCCCAAACATCCGCAAATTTTCAGCTGGCTGAAAATTTTCAAAGAACACAACTTTTGCCAGCGTTTGCCAACAAACACCAGCAATCATTAACTTCTGCCAGTAGAGCCAGACGTTTGCCAAAATGTCACTAAAAGTTGGTCCAAACCATGTAGTGTGAATCCACCTTAAATATGAAACTATTTCTCTTGATAGTAGGTGACTTTTAGACATCATAAATCAACTAAACACATCCATCCTTGTAATGCTTGTTTATTCGGATCCCAATGAACTACAAATATTTTGTCTGGGTCCACAAAGACCTTTGGGTCATTCCATACCAAATGGCCAAGGTCTGTGAAATTCCACACCTGACCAGCTCAGATTTCCCTGAAATACACACATTTTCATGTCTTTTTTGTGTAGTGTAGTCTTAGGAGCCATGCGCTAGACTGCATCTAGAACACTCTTCAGCTGTAATCTTAAATTTTCTTAGAGTAAATATCTGCTATGATGATGTCAGGATATAGACCAGGGGTACTCACATGTTTTTGCCAGGGGTCCACATTTGTTTTTTTTCCACTGGGCTGGAGGTCTGGAGCAGTGCCAACGTGCTGCATGGGCAGATATTGTAATCAGTCACAAATCTATGAAAAAAAATGTTCACTTATGGGAGAAAAAGGTTCCAAATTTACAAGAACAAAGGTCATAAAATTATGGGAAAGGAAATGGCAAATTTACAGGAAAAAGTTGCAAATTTAGGAGAAAAAAATGTACATTTACATGAAAAAACTCACAAATTTATTAGAAAAAGAAATTGCAGATTTAAGTTGTAAAACATTAGCATATTTAGGAGAAAAAAAAGGTAAATCTGCAAGCAAAAAGTTGCAAATTTAAGATGTAAAAAGTTAGTTTACAAGAAAAAAGTTTTACTTTTACAAATAAATGTAGTAAAACAATGAGAAAAAGTTACAAATTTATGAAAAAAGCTGTAAATATTAAAAAAAATGCATTTATGTTTAACTATTGGTGCTTCAAATGCATTTCATTCAGTAATGCTACATGATATAGAAAGGTTCATGCTAATTTGAGGGGGCCTTGTCCCCCCTGAGCCCCTTGATTTGAACTGAACTGAAATACTGATGGCGGCACGCAGTAGTGCAGTGGCTTGTCGAGCTCCCATATATACTGTATGTCTATTAAGAGTAACAATATTGGGACCTCAGAAACTACTTCTGTTCTTTGCTTGAAGTTAAGAATGACAATAAAGAATCCTTGAATTGTTGAATCCTTGATTTATGCCTATGTCACCAAGTTGTCCTGCTGTGTGAGTAGCTGGGTGAATGCAGCAACTCTCAGTGGCAGTTAGCTGAACATTAGGGCACTGTGGCGGCACAGACACATTTGCACCCAAGCTTCAACTTTCTGGCTGATGTCTTGAGATGTTGCTTCAATATTTCCACATAATAGTCTTTCGTCATGAGTCCATCTATTATGTGAAGTGCACCAGTCCCTCCTGCAGCAACACACCCCCACATTATGATGCTGCCACCCCCATACTTACAATTGGGATGGTGTTCTCAGGCTTGCAAGCTTCCCCCTCTTTCCCCTAAATGTAACAATGGTCAATTATGGTCAAACAGTTCAATTTTAGTTTCATCAGACCATAAGACATGTCTCCAAAAATTAAGGTCTTTGCAAAGTGTAATCTGGCTTATTTAGTAATGGCTTCTTCCTTGCTGAGTGGCCTTTCAGTCCATGTCAGTACAGGACTCGTTTCACTGTGGATAATGACACTCTTTTACCAGCTTCATCCAGCATCTTCACAAGGTCTTTTGCTTTTGTTCTGGGGTTGATACACACATTTCACACCAAAACACCTTAATCTCTGGGACACAGAACCCGTCTCCTTCCTGAGCGGTATGATGGCTGGACATTCCCATGGTGTTTACACTTGTGTAGAATTGTTTGAACAGATGAACGTGGAACCTACAGACATCTGGAAATTGTGCCCAAGGATGACCCAGACTTGTGGAGGTCCACAGTTCTGTTCCTGATATCTTGGCCTATTTCTTTTGATTTTCCCATGATGTCACACAAGGAAGCAGTGTGTCTGAGGTGTGCCTTAAAACACATCTACAGGTGTTCCTCTAATTAACTCAAATGTTGTCAATTAACCTATCAGAAGCTTCCACGACATCACCATCTGGGCTTTCAAAAATTGTTTAAAAGCAAATTAATCTTAGTGCTTCTAATTTTGAAGAAAACGTCTGACTTTGAAGAAAGTAATAAAAAAATTTCTAAAAAGTTATTTAGCAAATAGAAATAATTTTGGTAATCCTAACTCACCTAAAACAGGAAACATTTAGTCTCATTAAATGTCAGATAGTGAAAGGGGAAAAAAAAGCTTATGTGTCTGTTTATAGAGTGTATGTAAACTTCTGGTGTCATGCGTTTGGTTTTACTTAGTTATTTGATGCTGTAGTATAGAACATCACTGAGGAAGCTCTATGGGCTGCAGCATACATTATAATGGGCAGCCTTGTGGATGTGAACTCAATGCTGCGGCTGTTTCATGGTCACTACTGTGCAGACTCTAGCTTCAAATTGTCATATATCTGAGCTCAGATCCTCTCTTTATTACCTGTATTGTTTGTCTGACTAGTTTCATCCTATTAGTTTCCTGTATGTATTTGTTAGGTTTGTTTTCACTTGAGCCTCCCCTTTCCCCGACACTGCCCCAGTCTGCTCTCAGTTAGTTCTCAGCTGGGAGCAGTTAATCATTCAGGCTTGCTCGCTCAATGGTTCACACCAGCAGCTCATATTCTGTGTGTATTTAAGCACTGCCTTGACACATGACAATTGCTGGATTATTGACCGTGTTTCCTGATGGTTAGTCATTGTTCGTTCAACCCCTCATTCTACTCCTGCGTCTGCTCGGTGACATCGGCCCAGGGGCGCCGATTGTAAGTCTATTTTCCTTGTTTATACTCTTGTCTGTTTGCACAGTTTTCTGGGACTATATGTTTTTGCAAATAAATGTACCTGCACAATCCTGCACGTGGGTCTGTCTTTCCCGCCTTAAAGAGGCGTTCATGACAGAATAATCCAGCCACAGACAGAAGAACCAGTGGTTGTGTTGGTGCTTTTTTCTTTTTTGTGTGTCTTTTACTAACCTGAAATGGAGCTTGCCATGTCTGCTCTAAATGAGGTGGAGCGGTGGGCAGTGTTCTACCAGGAAGACATCTTGTTGCAGACGCTGGACTCCCGTTCCCCCAAGATGGTCCAGGGAGGTCGGGATCGAGCGGTGCGGGTGATGAAGGCTTTTCCACACCTGTGGAGTCACCCGGGGGTGACAGATGTACTCTGCTCCATATTCTCCCTTCCAGGTATGAGGGAGGAGCCAGAGGAAGCAACCACAGCTCCAATCCAATTACGTCATCCCACAGTTAATCGTCGGAGGAAGCCTTCCTCCTCCTCGACAGCCATTATTTTTTCGTCAAGCCTGACTATTCCCACAGCTGGGCCTCGCTCTCGTTTCTCTTCATCAGCTGTTCTGCCAGCTCGATCTCCCTCTGCCGCTGCTGAAATCTCCGTCATCCTGATGAATCCTCCTGCTGCTGAGAGGTCCCCCAGGTTTCCCCCAGCTATGCCTCCTTCCGTATCAGCTGAGTCAGCTCCTCCACAACCCACTAGGGGGCCCGAGTTCACCGTAGACACGGAGAGGGATGACCGCCCACCTGCGGCTACAGAGAACATCATTCACCGGGAGGACAGGCAAGTATCATTTAATTCTCCTCTTAATTATGATATTGTGCCTTGTCTGACTCCCGGTGATGAGGCTCAGGGTTTGCAGTCCCCTGAGCTCTCACCACCTGTAGCAGCCAAGCCTTCTTCACCTATCCTCTCCGTGTCTCCCCCATCTTTTCCTGAGGGTCCACTGGCCCCAGAATCGAGCCGCCGGATGATGGAGGAACCCGTGGCCTTGGAGGATCCCAACTCAGGGTCAGCACGGAACCGAACCACAGCTGCCATGCTGGAAGAGCCACCAGCAAGGATAATTTTATCTGGGGGCGCCTTAACTGCAATGACCATCACGCCTGCTGTGGAGGCCGCCGCAGCAAAGTAGGAGCCCGAATTGGACCTCCTGAGGGCCGAGCCCAAGGAACCATCGTCGCCTGGATCATCGGAGTCCTGGATGGTGGTGGAGCTCGAGCTCAGGCAAGTGCTCTCTTTTTTTTTCTTCTCTCAGTCCTTGAACACTCTTGCCTGAATCTTGGTGAGGAGAGCCAGGTGCAGCCATCCGCTGCACCTGAGCTCACCTCGCCGGGCTCTGCCACTGCCGGCGACCCTGACCCTCCTTTTCTTTGTTCTTTTTCTAAGCTCTCTCCCAGGGTCGCCGGCGGAAGTCCAACATCATCAGACGTCTCCGAGGATCCAGGCTCACCTCTGGAGTTTGCTCAGGGTCCAGTTTCCCCAGTTGAGGTCATCTCGGGTGTCCCGTTCCAACCCGGGCCCTCCATGGGTGCAGCTCATTCCCTGTCGGAAGCTGTCATCTGGGTTTCCCCTTCACCATCCAGCTCTCCGTGGACGCTGCTGATGTAATAGAAATAAAGAAATAATGGAAGTAATAGAAATAAAGAAAGGTACTTGTCTTAACTCCTGCTCCTTTGCTGGTGAGGAACCCAGTGACCCTGCTGCTGGAGGGACAAAGACGGCCTCAGGAAACACTGGAGGAGCAGTGGATGAAACAGTCTGAGATGCAGCAGTGGGCGAGGGCACCAGTGTAACAGAGGTGAGACCTGGCACTGCAAGTGTGAAGATAGGTGAAGTAGGTGGAGCATGAACCGATGTGTGCGTGGCTGGAATAGATGGCTAGGGCACGCTGACCTCCCGCCCTGCAACCGCTGAAGCTGCCACTGCTGAAGCACTAGAGGAAGGTGGGTCTGCGGCAGCAAGAACCCTTAGGGAAACCTCGAGTGAAGGGCCTGGATGGTGGCAGGAGCGGTACTTCTTCGATGTCCGCTTCCCCGCTGGCCCTTTTAACGGCAGCTGGTCCTCATACGCCGGGAATAACACCCCTGGAGCGAGCCAGGGCTTATATTCCAGCAAAATGTCAGTTTGTGCGAGGATCGCCTGCCTTTGCTCCTCCTACTCCAACACGTCCTCCATCGTGGCTGACGGAAGGGAGGTGGCAAATGGTGTAGGAGCAACGGGGAAAGTGGGAGGCGATATACTGAAGGCAGGAGTTGGGGTCAACAGGCCAGAGCCAAGTTGGGGCAAACAAAGCAAAGAGCCAGTTTGTATTAGCTTGTCGCTCATCTGGTTGACACAGGAGCGAAGCTCGGCCAGTTCCAGACTTTTCAGCAGGGCCGGTGAACAGAGGGCTGTTCTTGCTTCCACCAAGTCAGCGTTTATCTCCCACCAGTTGGACAAACCCATAGTCCGGTACAAAAGGCAAAGCGCCTGGTTGAGGTCCTCCTCTCCGGAACTCTGGCTCGGCCCTTTCCTCCTGCCAGTCCTGCCTGCTGAGTCCTTTCTTGTTGGTGTCATTCTGTTAAGGTGGCTCAAATGCAGGCAAGAGTCCAGTGGAAAAAATGATGATTTATTTAACAAAACTGAGACAAAAGAAGTAGCAGCATGGGGCTGAAAACACAAACCGGGTTGACAGACTGACGGGGAACACCGGGAAACAAAAATGACGCCACACCTGACACCGACTGAGACGCGCATATGTAGACAGGGAAGTTATCAAGATAATGCATGATAGGTGGGAAACAATCAAGGGTAACAGAGAAGTACCGGACGGGCAAGGCTGAACAGACAGAGCACACTGGGACCAAAAATTCAAATGATAAACACAGCACAGAGAAACTTAATAACAAAAGACAAGGACATGGCTGAACTCATGTCCTAAAGATAACAGAAAAACAAAAATGAACACACAGTGAGGACATGAGCACAGTCATGTCCAAACTCTTACAGCACTATGGTAAATGGTCCATCCATCTTCTACCGCTTTTCCGGAGGTCCGGGTCGCGGAGGCAGCAGTTCAAGCAGAGAAGCCCAGACTTCCCTCTCCTCCGCCACCTGCTCCAGCTCTTCAGAGAGGATACCAAGGCATTCCCAGACCAGCTGGGAGACATAGTCTCTCCATCGTGTCCTGGGTCTGCCCCGGGGTCTCCTCCCAGTGGGACGTGCCTGAAACACCTCAAGTGGGAGGCGTCCAGGAGGCATCCTAATCAGATGCCCATACCACCTCAACTGACTCCTTTCAATGTGGAGGAGCAGCGGTTCTACTCTGAGCCTCTCCCGGATGACTGAGCTCCTCACCCTATCTCTGAGGGTGAGTCCAGCAATCCTACAGAGAAAGCTCATTTCAGCCGCTTGTATCCGCGATCTCGTTCTTTCGGTCATTACCGTCATTACTTATTTTTGCTGTACACCAGTAAATGACACACACACTGCACACAACATCACATGACTGATACACATACACTGACACACATACACTCACACTGTCTCTCAACTTGCGCTGCTTTGTTAATGTGTGATCTATTGTCTGCTATTTGTGCATAAGAGGGATTTTTTCTAAGTAATCACAATTTTACTCATACGAGCTTTTTACGAGCTTTATACGAGCTTTATTTTGATAACTATGTTTTTTCTCTCCGCCCAATGTGTTTCCCCCCCCCTTCCCCTCTTTACCCTCCACTGTATGACAGGCGCCTTTGTATGGCTGCCGCGTCATTGGGATGCGCCTATCGTGCGCGCCCAATGTCAAGTCAAATTCAAGTCAATTGAATTGAATTGAATTGAATTGAATTGAAATTCCTCGTATGTTTATTTGTATGTTTACTTGTAAATGTGCTTGGCAATAAAGCTCATTCTGATTCTGATTCTGATTCTGATTACCCAAAGCTCGTGACCATAGGTGAGAGTAGGAACGTAGATTGACTGATAAATCGACAGCTTTGCCTTAGAACTCAGCTCCCTCTTCACCACAACAGACCGGTACAACGTCCGCATCACTGCAGATGCTGCTCCAATCCGTCTGTCAATCTCTTGCTCCATTTTCCCCTCACTCGTGAACAAGACCCCAAGATACTTAAACTCCTCCACTTGGGGCAGGAGCCTGTCCCCAACCCAGAGAGGACAATCCACCTTTTTCCGGCTGAGGACCATGGACTCGGACTTGGAGGTGCTGATTCTCATCCCAGCCGCTTCACACTCAGCGGAAAACCGTCCCAGCAAGAGCTGTAGGTCATTGCTGGATGAAGCCAACAGGACAACATCATCTGCAAACAACAGAGATGAGATCCTGTGGTCACCGAGCATGACACCCTCCATTCCCTGGCTGCGCCTAGAAATCCTGTCCATAAAAATGAACAGGATCGGTGACAAAGGGCAGCCCTGGCGGAGTCCAACTCTCACTGGGAATGACTCTGACCGAGTGTTGGCAATACGAACCAAACTCTCACAACGGTCGTACAGAGACCAAGTAGCTCGTAACAACAAGCCCGATACCCCATACTCCCGAAGCACCCCCCACAAAAATCCACGAGGGACGCGGTCAAATGCCTTCTCCAAGTCCACAAAACACATGTAAACTGGTTGGGCAAACTCCCATGAACCCTCAAGAATTCTCGAGAGAGTAAAGAGCTGGTCCGATGTGCCACGGCCAGGACGAAAACCGCATTGCTCCTCCTGAATCCGAGGTTCGACCAACGGCCGGACTCTCCTCTCCAGTACCTTGGCATAGACCTTCCCAGGGAGGCTGAGGAGTGTGATCCCTCTAAAGTTGGAGCACACCCTCCGGTCCCCTTTTTTGAAGAGAGGAACCACCACCCCGGTTTGCCATGCCAAAGGCACTGCCCCCGACCTCCACGTAATGTTGCAGAGGCGTGTCAACCATGACAGCCCAACAACATCAAGGGCCTTGAGGTACTCAGGGCGACTCTCGTCCACCCCCCATATGGTAAATGGTAAATACTAAATTTACTATTACTATAAAACGAGTAAAGCTAGAGCCACCAAACCTAGTCCACAGGTTCACCTTGGGATCCTGACCTCTGACTATGGGTTTGGGGTCAAGAGGTCAAAGGTCAAGGTTAGCATGCTTATGCCTCATTACTGTACAACAAGTAAAGCTAGGGCCACCAAACTTGGTACACAGGTTCACCCTGTGATCCTGAAGGGTGACTATGGATTTGGGATTGCAAGGTCAAAGGTCAACATCAAAATGGCTTATAAAGTACAGTGGGGCAAAAAAGTATTTAGTCAGCCACCAATTGTGCAAGTTCTCCCACTGTAAAAGATGAGAGAGGTCTCCAATTTTCATCATAGGTATACCTCAACTATGAGAGACAAAATGAGAAAAAAAAAATCCAGAAAATCACATTGAAGGATTTTTAATGAATTAACTGGTAAATTCCTTGGTAAAATAAGTATTTGGTTACCTACAAACAAGCAAGATTTCTGGCTCTCACAGACCTGTAACTTCTTCTTTAAGAGGCTCCTCTGTCCTCCACTCATTACCTGTATTAATGGCACCTGTTTGAACTCTTTGTCAGTATAAAAGACACCTGTCCACAACCTCAAACAGCCAGACTCCAAACTCCACTATGGCCAAGACCAAAGAGCTGTCAAAGGACACCAGAAACAAAATTGTAGACCTGCACTAGGCTGGAAAGACTGATTCTGCAATAGGTAAGCAGCTTGGTGTGAAGAAATCAACTGTGGGAGCAATTATTAGAAAATGGAAGACATACAAGACCACTGATAATCTCCCTCGATCTGGGGCTCCACGCAAGATCTCACCCTGTGGGGTCAAAATGATCACGAGAACGGTGAGCAAAAATCTCAGAACCACACGGGGGGACCTAGTGAATGACCTGCAGAGAGCTGGGACCAAAGTAACAAAGGCTACCATCAGTAACACACTACGCCGCCAGGGACTCAAATCCTGCAGTGCCAGACGTGTCCCCCTGCTTAAGCCAGTACATGTCCAGGCCCATCTGAAGTTTGCTGGAGAGCATTTGGATGATCCAGAAGAGGACTGGGAGAATGCCATATGGTCAGATGAAACCAAAATAGAACTTTTTGGTAAAAACTCAACTTGTCGTGTTTGGAGGAGAAAGAACACCATACCTACTGTGAAGCATGGGGGTGGAAACACCATGCTTTGGGGCTGTTTTTCTGCAAAGGGACCAGGATGACTGATCTGTGTAAAGGAACGAATGAATGGGGCCATGTATCGTGAGATTTTGAGTGAAAACCTCCTTCCATCAGCAAGGGCATTGAAGATGAAACGTGACTGGGTCTTTCAGCATGACAATGATCCCAAACACACCGCCCGGGCAACGAAGGAGTGGCTTCGTAAGAAGCATTTCAAGGTCCTGGAGTGGCCTAGCCAGTCTCCAGATCTCAACCCCATAGAAAATCTTTGGAGGGAGTTGAAAGTCCGTGTTGCCCAGCGACAGCCCCAAAACATCACTGCTCTAGAGGAGATCTGCATGGAGAAATGGGCCAAAATACCAGCAACAATGTGTGAAAACCTTGTGAAGACTTACAGAAAATGTTTGACCTCTGTCATTGCCACCAAAAGGTATATAACAAAGTACTGAGATGAACTTTTGTTATTGACCAAATACTTATTTTACCGAGGAATTTACCAATTAATTCATTAAAAATCCTTCAATGTGATTTTCTGGATTTTTTTTTCTCATTTTGTCTCTCATAGTTGAGGTATAGCTATGATGAAAATTGGAGACCTCTCTCATCTTTTAAGTGGGAGAACTTGCACAATTGGTGGCTGACTAAATACTTTTTTGTCACACTGTATATCTCAACAACAAAGAAAGCTAGGGTCACCAAATCAGTTACACAGGTTCACTCTGAGACTATGACCTCTGACTACAAGTTTGGGGTCAAAAGGTCAAAGGTCAAGGTTGACACTCCCTATGCTGTCTTACTTTAAAATGTGTAAATGTCTCTACGGTCATCAAACTTTTTACACAGGTTCACCTTGGGATCCTGACCTACAACTATGGGTTGTATACTTTGTTGTATATTCATGGATGATGACTTTTCATAATTTAGTTCTGCCACAGTAATTATATTGAAAAGTTGAAAACTGCTCCCTGTCAATAAGTATTGGGATCGTCAAAGAAAATGGAGGTGGGGGATATTGCACTGACCTCAAAGTGCTCTTGTTTAACTGATTATGTCATTCATTAAGGGCAAAAATCAATCCAAACTTACCTGGTCCTATGAGAAAAGTAATTGCCCCCTAAACCTAATAACTGGTTGTTCCACCCATGGCAACTGTGGTAACCTGGGAGCAATAAGCACACACTTTTCTCTGTTTGCATTTTTTTTAATGTCTGGGTGCCTCACAAAACAGGTAGTGCCCTACAGTGGCAGCACAGCTATGTTCCAATCCACTGTGTACTTCAACTGTATTCCCTACTCCCTGCTCCGTTCTCAGGAAATATCAGTTAACTGCCCTTCACAAAATTTCTCTATTTGAAACACCCTGTCAGCTCCCTCCTCCGTGCGTTACCATGGTAACCACAGACACCTAATGATACTATGGTGGATAATTTACATTTCTTAAATAAAATCCATCCATCCATCTTCTACCGCTTTTCCGGAGGTCTGGGTCGCAGAGGCAGCAGTTCAAACAGAGAAGCCCAGACTTCCCTCTCCCCAGCCACCTGCTCCAGCTCTTCAGAGAGGATACCAAGGCGATCCCAGACCAGGTGGGAGACATAGTCTCTCCACTGAGTCCTGGGTCTGCCCCGGGGTCTCCTCCCAGTGGGACGTGCCCAAAACACCTCAAGTGGGAGGCGTCCAAATAAACTATTAATACAAATATATTTTTATTACAGTCATTTGATATAAGCAATAACCAACATCAATTTAGCTTGTTAATAACGTGAGCAACAATGGTTTGTTTTACTCGTATTTGAGGCGCAATGGCTTATGGGTAATCTTCTTATCAACTTCCGGTGAAGTGATGTACCGCTGTTCACTTTTTCCCTGCTCAGTTCTCAGTTCTCTTTGAACTGATGACCGTCGCTCCCTTTGGTTTGGAATCTCAGTTAATTTGGCAGAATTCCCTGTGTCGTCCTCTTTGGCGTACACTATTGGGCGATCGGAACTCACCCCACATTGCATACAGAGGAAGGTAACTGACAAACATGTCCCCGGTAACAGCACAGATGCTTAGGCATATAAACAATGCACTCAACTTTTCAAGCCTCAAAGAAATACAAAACCTATTTTTTTTTTCTTAACTACAACTTTTCTTTTTTTAACATTTTGAACAGATCATTCCTTCACAAATCCAATCTGTCTGGAGGCTTATGCTGCCTCTTTGGCTTTCTCAGCTCTGATATGAAGGATTCTGAGCTTTGCTAGTCGTGATTGTGACTGGGGCAGGAGGAGTTGTCTGCACAGGCAATTCACCTGTGTTTTCCTGCATTGCTGGCATAACTTCACAGATCACGGAGCTGCCTGGAGTATCCTTGGATGAAGCATTCTGAGTTCCATCTCCTCCTGTGTCGTGGTGAGCACGCACTGGTGCCTGCAAACCTGCCTGCCGTCACACAAGTCAATCACAAATGATGCCGGTCCTGGTTGACAGTCAACCACTCCTACCAACCAGGGTGGACCACTGGCAAAGTTTTTAACATATACTGTACCTGGTCATCTGGTCTGAAATGTGTCTCTTTAGCATGCAGCTCTCCAACCATTTCCTGTTTGTTCTGTAACTGAGTCACTCTGGCTCCAGTATCTGGGTGTGGAAAATCAAGGTGCCTGTCCATGACAAAGTCCAAATCTTCGCCGGCACCAAAAAAGAAGGAAAAATGAAGAGTTCAAATAATGTCACCCAAAAAATAATAGGACATCATTGTTTTTTAGACACAACAACAAAAAAAAAACCCCTGAGCTCAGTCAAAGTGCAGTTGGAAAAATGAGGAGAAGACATATAGGGAATGTTCTCACCGGCCTAAGGTCCCGTCGTCCCTCACTCCGGGTGCACTGTGGATTCCTGCAAGACCCGACGTCCTACTTCCTGGGCCAAACCAACTCCGCGTTCACAAGAGTGGATGCGCTGACATCCGCAGGTCTCTCATAGCCTTCCTGTGGTCAGACGTTCCTTTGGTTGCTCCAGTCATCTGAGAAAGGCCTTTCCTCCTCTCGTCTCTCCTCTCTCCTTTGTGTCTGTCACGGCGTCTTCCGCCTTCCTCTTATCCTGCTGCCAGCTGCTGGAAATCAGCTGATTGCCCGTCATGTGACCAGCTGACATTGTGACAGATTGATTATTTTTTCAACATAAAGAAATGCAACCCGATAGTGGAACTTAGCTATGACAGAGGCACAAACAATGAATGGAGTATATAAAATATTGTATCTTATCATTTCTGATAACTAGGCTTACCCTTTATGTATTTAACATTTTATCCATAAAGGGGCAATGCAATAACATATGTGGCAGTGCTACAAACTCTTCAAAAACTTCATTCTTGAAAGTGGGCCCATTATTGCTTACAACTATGTTGGGCCATCCATGAGTTTCAAAAATGCTTCTAAGCACATCTGCGGTGACTGCGACACCTCAGCAGGAGAAGCTGAACCCATGATGGCTTCAGGAGGCGAGCCGGGACCCACGGAGACTTCTGGCTCAGGTGGATCTTCCCTGGCGACCCTGGGAGAAGGCTCAGGAAAAACAAGCAGAAAAACAGGGTCAGGGTCACCGGCAGCGGCGGAGCCCGGTGAGGTGAGCTCAGGTGCAGCTGATAGCTGCACTTGGCTCTCCTCCCCATGAGCCAGACAAGACCTCTCCAATATAGAAATAGGAACAGAAGAGGGCACTTGCCTGAACTTGAGCTCCACTGCCGTCCAGGACTCTGTCGATCCAGGCAATGATGCTCCGGGCTCAGTCCTCTGGAGGTCCGGTTGTAACTCTGCTGCGGCGGCCTCCGCAGCAGGCATGATGGTGTGTGCAATCCTGGTGCCCCCAGGCAAAGTGACCCATGCTGGTGGATCATCTGGTGTGGCCGCTGGGGGTCGGCTCTCCGCTGGTACTGGAATTGGGTCCTCCAGGGCCACAGGCTCCTCCGTCATCCGGTGGTTCAGCGGGCACCCGGAGAAATTAGGAGGAGACACGGAAAGATCAGGTATCAGGCTTACAGCTGCAGCAGGCAGTGAGAGCTCAGAGAACAGCACGGGCTGAATCTCACCACCAGGAAGCAGACAAGGTAATTCATATTTAAATGAGTGAGAATGAAAAAACACTTGCCTGTTCTCCCGGGGCGTGTTGTTTTCTGCTGCAGCTATCGTGGCGTCGTACCTCTCCGTGACAACAGCAGAAGTTGGCCTCTCAGAGGATTGTAGAAGAGCAGCCCCAGAGGACATGTAGGCGAGCGGAGTCGGGGGGAAAAACAATTGATCTCTTGGCAGTGGGAGAGAGCGCTGGGGAGAAGCAGGGAACAGCAGCTGCTGCCAATTCAGCCGGAGAGGAGAGAGAGGAAGGCTGAACTGCTGAGGGGGGCTTCTGCTCCGGCGCCAGAAGAGCTGCAGGCTGAGAGGTGGTGTTCTTCCGCTGGGATCAGCGGCAACAAGCGGGAGACGGAGGTGTAGGCTCATCATGTAGAGGAAGAGGCTCCGGAGTTAGGGGTTGCTCTATTTTTGTCTCCAACTCCGGCTCCCTTGAGGAAAACTCCTCTAATTGATGAACCAAGTCAGGAAGGAGCTATGGTTTAACCTCCAGGAGGTCAGTCTCTGCCAAAAGAACCTGCCTGCACTCCTCCAGCTTCTCGGCCAATGGTGTGGGCCAAGGTCCGGGAGAAGGAGGCAGTGCCGTCACCGGAGAATGGCAAGAGGCTGGAGGCTTCTTCCTGTGTGAGCACCTGCTCTTGGCTGGCACAGGCGCCGGCATCGGAGTTGTCTCCCCAGGTTCACTGCTTGATGTTAAATGAAGGAGAATGGGGTGAAGCAGGTCAGAGAGTTCTGGATAGTCCCACAGGCTGGGGCATGCCTCCAGCACCTGTGCTGCTCCAACCCAGCACTCCTGTACCACCTCGGGAGTGTGGGAAACACGAGCCTCTGATAGAATGCTTTGTATAACATTTAGAGTCCAACGCTCCTTCTCACTAAACCCATCTTGACAGTAGTCAGGGAACGCTGCCATGGCAGCGGAAAAAATACATCCTTTAACAAAAAACACGGGAGGGAAGGAAAAAAGACAAAACTCACAGCTGCTGGTGCCCACAATGGCAGCGTCCTTCTGTCATGGATTGCTCTTCAGGGTAGAAAAAAGGCACCAATCTCCGGCCGTGAGTTTGCTGGATTTATTAACAGAACACAATAACAAAAACAACAACTTGCGGAAAAAAGAAGCACAGGTTAGCAGAAATAGCCAGCTAAGGCGAGAGTAATCGCCGGCTAAACCTGGAGACGAAACTCAGAGAACAGGGACGCAAAATAGCTTGGCTAAGGTGAGCGTAATCGCCTGCTAAACCTGGAGTCTAACAATACCACATGTGGCACAAAGACAAAGAACTTACGTGTAGTGTAGAGAGCTGAAAGTAGGACGCTGTGTTCAGCAAAGGAGCACAGCATCTTAAATAGGAAAGAAAATAGCCAACATAGTGAAAACATGTGTGGCTTCACATGAGCGGGGAAACTGGAACAATAACTGGTAATGGGAATCAGCTGGCAGTGATGAGAGAGGAGTGGCAGAGCTTGACAGCTGACAGAACCACGCCCCCACGGACAGCCAACTCGGAGGCGCTGCCTGACAGCCGTCAACCCCCAGAAAGACATCACAGAAAAAGGATAACCATAAACAATAACAGACTAGATAATAATTACAAATAAAACGAGACAAGGCCGATACAAACAAAAACATAAACAGAGAAATCGAAGGCAGTAAAACAACTCAAAAAGGCACAAAAATACAACAGATAAATATAAATGCAGGGAAAGAGCCACAAAGCTGGATCTGGCAGAACCTCCAGAGCCCAGCTCGTGACAACTTGTGTGTATTTCCAAAATCCTGGTCTATTTTATTCAATTGCATGTTTAATCGTGTGTTCTGTAACTCTGTGTTTTATTTATATCCTTCTCTCTTACTTAATTGCACAGTAGCCTGGTGGAGCACCCACAATTTCGTTGAGTAGAAAAATATGAAATTAATAATTATCACACACACAGTAGTAATCAGGGAGCGGGCGAATTCACCCCCTCCCCCTCGTGACACAGAGACAAAGACAATAGACTGGCTGTGGGCAGCCCTGAAGAGATAGTTCACCGTTTTAAAACGTTACAAGTTGGCCAAAATCACACACAGCTCATGTATTATTTCTTCATTCTGAGTGAGTTTGAAGTTCAGCCAGGCCTCACATGGGGCACAATAATAATAATGTAGAAAAATATGAAATTAGTAATTATGATCAGGTATAAAAATTATTTAATTTATATTGATGTATTGGAATCTGAGATCAAATCTCGTATCATAAAGACCAGAAAAGTTAATAACACTCGTAGAGGCACCAGCTTCTATCTTTAAGAAGCAATTTTGATTTTAATTTCACTTTATACCTGTTTAATCACTCAATAAATGAATTAATAATCAGTCTCAAAACTTTTTCCATGAATTCGATACCGGGGCTTGAAACAGACTCAGAATGAAATAAATTCTCAACAACTTCTCTAATTTTCACATATTTATTAAACGAAATGATTAACAGACATTGTAGTAATTTCATTAATCATAAAATCAATCTTGTAAATGATAGATTAACAATGTCAATATTTTCGGAACCAGGGTTAAACTGAGAATGAATTTCGGTCAGTTTGAGTTAACAGATTGTGGACACAGCGTAAATTTATGGAGAAAGTTAAGATAAAATAAGATAAGATAAGATAAGATAAGCCGTTATTAGTCCCACAATGGGGAAATTCCAGGATTGCAACAGCACAGGGATAGCAACACTCAGAGCAAAAAGCAGAAGGCAAGAAAAAAACAAAAAACAAGAGCAGCTAATATACATATGTACATATTACTATAAATATATAAATATATAGACACACAGTGCGGAGCATTGTAGCTAGATGGAATAAATATATAAACACACACAGTGCAGAGCATTGTAGCTAGATGGGATGAAACAGCACAACCGTCTACTTAGTTATCCTACATGGTATGATTATGTGCCCATACATATTCTCACCCTCCATAGCGACCGGTATTGTCCTAGTTGTATACCGGAGGGGACCATTGTGTAAGTCTATTGCATCTTTTGCATTCAAAACTATTAGGTTGTTATGTCTTTTTGCTATCTCTGCGAGCAGCCCTGCTTAGGTTGTACAGTCTGACAGCCGTTGGTAGGAAGGACCTGCGAAACCTCTCGGTTGTGCATCTGGGATGATGTAGTCTGCTGCTAAATGAGCTCCTCAGTGCATTCAGTATGTCCTGCATAGGGTGGAACTCAGACTCCAGCAGAGATGACAGTTTAGCCACCATCCTTCTCTCTCCCATCTCCTCCACTGGGTCAAGGCGCTGCCCCAGGACAGAGCTAGCTTTCTTGATCAGTTTGTTCAGTCTCTTCCTATCGGCTGCGGTAATGCCACTGCCCCAGCACACCACTCCAAAAGTGATGGCTGATGCCACCACCGTGTCATAGAATGTCTTCAGCAGCGCCCCTTGTACACCAAAAGACCTGAGTCTCCTCAGTAGGAACAGCCTGCGCTGTCCCCTCTTGTAAAGTGCGTCAGTATTGTGTGACCATTCTAGTTTATTCAGATGAACACCCAGGTACTTGTAGGATGTCACCATCTCGATATCTGTTCCCTGTATATTTACTGGTGCTGTGAGGGGTTGTCCTTGCCTGCGGCAGTCCACCACCAGCTCCTTAGTTTTCCTCGCGTTGATCTGGAGGCAGTTCCGATGGCACCAGTCCACGAAGTCCTGGATAAGCCCTCTGTACTCAGCTTCATCTCCATAGGAGATGAGGCCAACGATCGCAGAGTCATCAGAGAACTTCTGTAGATGGCAGTGTGTTGTGTTGTGTGAGAAGTCCGCAGTATAAAGGGTGAACAGGAAGGGAGCCAAAACCGTTCCCTGGGGGGCCCCCGTGCTACCAATGATTGTGTCGGACACACAGTCCCAGGTTCTCACAAACTGAGGCCGGTTCGTGAGGTAGTCCAGGATCCATGATGACAGGTGCTGGTCCACCCCTGCGCACAGCAGCTTGTCCTTCAGGATCATCAGTTGGATGGTGTTGAAAGCACTGGAGAAGTCAAAGAACATGATCCTCACCACATTCCCGGGCTTCTCCAGGTGGGACAGAGAACGGTGAAGGAAGAAGATCACCACATCCTCCACCCCAATGCCATGCTGGTAGGCGAACTGGAGTGGATCCATCGCTGGTCCTACCAGGGGTCGGAGGTGAGCAAGGAGCAGTCTCTCCAGGGTCTTCATCATGTGGGACGTCAAGGCCACTGGTCTGTAGCTGTTCAGGTCATTGGGGTGGGAAGTTTTTGGTACAGGTACCACACAAGATGTTTTCCACAGCTGTGGTACCCTCCCCAGCTTCAGGCTCAGGTTGAAGATGTACACCACAATCCCACACAGCTGGTCTGCACAGGACTTGAGGAGCTTTGCGCTGATGCCGTCCGGTCCCGACGCCTTCCTCGCCTTGATCTTCCTCAGCTCCGTCCTCACCTGGGTCTTAATCAGGGTCAGGTTGGGGGGCTGTGTGTTGGGAGTGGGGGGTGTTGGTGTAGTGGGGAGTGGGCAGCAGGACTTGATATCTTTAGAGGCAGCAGTGGTTGTTGTGCAGTCAGGGGGGAGGGCGGTTGGTCAAACCTATTGAAAAACAGATTCAGATTGTTCGCCCACTCCCTGCCCCCTGTGGCCTGGGGGGAGGTATTCTGGAGACCAGAGATGGTTTTAAGGTTTCTCCAGACCCCGCTGATGTCGCTCTGTTGCAGTTTGTCCTCCATCTTCTTCCTGAAGTTGTCCTTGCCTTCTCTGATCTTTCTCCTCAGCTCCCTCTGTACGGACTTCAGCATCTCCCTGTTCCCCGACCTGAAGATCCTCTTCTTCTCTCTCAGAAGTGTTTTTATCTCAGGGTTGATCCAGGGTTTGTTGTTCGAGCAACACCGTATGGTCTTGGTGGGAACGGTTTTGTCCACACAGAAGCTGAGGTAGTCCGTGATGGTGTGAGTGAGGCCATCGATGTCCTCACCATGTGGATCGCAGAGCTGCTCCCAGGCGGTGGTTTCAAAACAGCCCTTTAGAGTGTCCATTGCCTCCTCAGACCATAATTCCACTGTGCGCATGGCCGGAGGTTGTCTGTGCACTAGGGGTTTGTACACCGGCTGGACATGAACCAAGTTGTGATCCGATCTCCCGAGTGGGGGGAGTTGTAATGAGGTGTACACCTCCTTAGTGTTTGCGTAGAATAAGTCCAGTGTTTTATTGTCTCTAGTGTGGCATGTGACATACTGGGTAAACGTGGGTGGAATGGGAGACAGTGAAACATGGTTGAAATCACCTGAGATGAGGAGAAGAGCATCTCGGTGTTCTGTCTGCAGCCTGCCGGTTACTGAATGCATGACGTCACGCGCTGTCCCAGCGTTCGCCGTCGGATTTGCATAAACAACAATACAGATCACGTGTGAGTATTCCCTCGGGAGATATGTAGGCCGCATGCTAACAGCTAGCAACTCAATGTCTTTGCTGCAGTGTCGTTGTTTAACAGTGATATGTCCCGGTCTGCACCAGTTGTTGTTAACATACATTATCACTCCACCGCCCCTTGCTTTGCCACTGTCTGGTGTTCGGTCTGCCCGTATCGTGTGGAAACCCTCCAGCTCAATGTTAGCATCTGCTGCTAGTTCAGTTAGCCACGTCTCGGAAAACAAAAGGAGAGAGCATTCCCGGTATATGCTATCGTAGCGGGAGATAGCCGTAGCTCATCTACCTTTCCCAGTAACGACCGTACATTCCCCATGACAATAGATGGAAGGGAGGGTCTGTACCTTATATTTTTTGTCCTCCGCCTTACTTCAGCCCGGCAACCACGGCGTTTTCGCCTCAGTTCCCTCGGTATGTCGAGTTTTTCCGTTAGCACCGGTTGGCAGTTGAGTGCTAGCAGCTCTTCCCTGCTGTATCGTCTCCTGCTATAAACAGTGGCTCCGCCCACCGGCTCAGGAGACATTTGGGACCATCTGTGTGTCTGTGATATAAATGGAGTGAGAAAAAAAACGGATCAAAAAGAGAGAGGAAGGGAAAAAAGACTCAGAATTGAGCCACTGTTGCAAAAGGCAGCCGACTCGTGTGGCGCCGGAAGTGGAAAAAAAAAAAAGTTTACTAATTATATGAAAAGTTCTGGATTAATCTTAAGAAAATAAAAACGGAATTTTAATGAAAAGAAGAATTATGTTAAGGGATTCTTAATTTGCATCTGATTAGATATCAATTATTACCGAACCTCAGAAGTTTAATTCAGCAGATGAATTAAAATTTGCAGCTCACGTGATTCTTCTTGGTGATGATTCCCCGTTGATCTGGTCAACGTTCTTTCGTCGTCCTCATGAAGTTTTGATGTGTTGTTCAGGGCCAAAACCCAGAATATTTGTCCAGCAGATATTCTCTTGACGATGGATGAGATGGAGAGACGGATGGATAGGTGAGATCGTATGTTTGATCCCAATGGTTGAAATTCAGCAGAAGCACGCTGATTTTTCAGCTGCGCGTGATGTGGGAAGCTGCGTCTTCTCAGAGGCCTTTGGTAATAATTAATTAAAGATATAGGCGAGGAAGGCTTCGGGACCGGACAGCATCAGCGCAAAGCTCCTCAAGTCCTGTGCAGACCAGCTGTGTGGGATTGTGGAGCACATCTTCAACCTGAGCCTGAAACTGGGGAGGGTACCACAGTTGTGGAAAACATCTTGTGTGGTACCTGTACCAAAGACTTCCCACCCCAAAGATCTGAACAGCTACAGACCAGTGGCCCTGACGTCTCACATGATGAAGACCCTGGAGAGACTGCTCCTTGCTCACCTCCGCCCCCTGGTGGGACCAGCGATGGATCCACTCCAGTTCGCCTACCAGCATGGCATTGGGTTGGAGGATGCGGTGATCTTCCTCCTTCACCTTTCTCTGTCCCACCTGGAGAAGCCCGGGAATGTGGTGAGGATCATGTTCTTTGACTTCTCCAGTGCTTTCAACACCATCCAACCGATGATCCTGAAGGACAAGCTGCTGTGCACAGGGGTGGACCAGCACCTGTCATCATGGATCCTGGACTACCTCACAAACCGGCCACAGTTTGTGAGAACCCGGGACTGTGTGTCTGACACGATCATCGGCAGCATGGGGGGCCCCCAGGGAATGGTTTTGGCTCCCTTCCTGTTCACCCTCTATACTGCAGACTTCTCACACAACACAACACACTGCCATCTACAGAAGTTCTCTGATGACTCTGCGATCGTTGGCCTCATCTCCAAGGGAGATGAAGCTGAGTACAGAGGGCTTATCCAGGACTTTGTGGACTGGAGCCATCGGAACTGCCTCCAGATCAACGCGAGGAAAACTAAGGAGCTGGTGGTGGACTGCCGCAGGCAAGGACAACCCCTCACAGCACCAGTAAATATACAGGGAACTGACATCGAGATGGTGACATCCTACAAGTACCTGGGTGTTCATCTGAACAATAAACTAGACTGGTCACACGATACTGACGCACTCTACAAGAAGGGACAGCGCAAACTGTTCCTACTGAGGAGACTCAGGTCTTTTGCTGTACAAGGGGCGCTGCTGAAGTCATTCTACGACACGGTGGTGGCATCAGCCATCACTTTTGGAGTGGTCTGCTGGGGCAGTGGCATTAAAGCAGCTGATAGGAAGAGACTGAACAAACTGATCAAGAAAGCTAGCTCTGTCCTGGGGCAGCGCCTTGACCCAGTGGAGGATATGGGAGAGAGAAGGATGGTGGGTAAACTGTCATCTCTGCTGGAGTCCAAGTTCCACCCGATGCAGGACATACTGAATGCACTGAGGAGCTCATTTAGCAGCAGACTACATCATCCTAGGTGCACAACCGAGAGGTTTCGCAGGTCCTTCCTACCTACGGCTGTCAGACTGTACAACCTAAGCAGGGCTGCTCGCAGAGATAGCAAAAAGACGTAACAACCTAATAGTATTGAATGCAAAAGACGCAATAGACTTACACAATGGTCCCCTCCGGTATACAACTAGGAAAATACCAGTCGCTAAGGAGGGCGACAGTATGTATGGGTACATAATCATTCCATGTAGGATAACTAAGTAGACGGTTATGCTGTTTCATTCCATCTAGCTACAATGCTCCGCACTGTGTGTGTTTATATATTTATATATTTATTCCATCTAGCTACAATGCTCCGCACTGTGTGTGTTTATATATTTATATATTTATTCCATCTAGCTACAATGCTCCACACTGTGTGTCTATATATTTATATATTTATATGTACATATGTATACTCGCTGCCCTTGTTTTTTCTTGTCTTCTGATTGTTGCTCTGAGTGTTGCTATCCCTGTGCTGTTGCAATCCTGGAATTTCCCCATTGTGGGACTAATAAATGCTTATCTTATCTTTTCTTATATCTAATCCGATATCAAATTAAAGAGTTTCGGACTTTAGATAAAAATAATAGCTTCTGGTGTGTGATTGGTCAAGAAAAATATTATAAAAATAAAGTCAAGATTAAAGCTTACATTAAAATTAAAAACAAACAGTGGTTTTACAGAAAGTTTAACAAAGAAAAAGTGATAAATAAAAATTGGAGTTTAACTCCGATTAAGAATTGAGCTTGAAGAAATAGGAATTCCTAGGCATTTAAGAGAAAAAGAAAAGACATTAAAATGCAAAGTTACATAAACAAATAACGAGTTATCTGCTCTGTGCTCGGAAAAGCAACACGTGGGAGAAGTCTTTGTTAGGACCGTCCAATGTTCTTCCCAAAGTTCTTTCTTGCTGTGTGTGGACCATGGACGAAGACGTGTCCAAGAGAAAGAAAAGGAAAAGAGACAAAAGATAAGAGGCTGGGTGCGAGTGCGTCGCTTCCTTTTATAATCTCAGACGAGCTTTCGCGGGCTTCCGGGTTGACAGGAACTCCAGCCAATAAGCTTCCTTCGTGGGCGGGCTTCATGAACTTTCAGTCCAATAAACAAACAGTCTATTGTCTGGAGCTTTTGGGAAAGAGTTGTCATGTAGAGACTGGCTGCTGGAGTCACATGGTTTTAGAGGCAAATCTTGATACATACTGGAATGTGCTTTTACACCCTTCTGTATAAACTAAGCTAACTTTAGTGATTATTGTAACTTATAAGCAGTGCTTCTAAATCAACATGCAGGAATAAGCATTCATTTAAACATTTTTAACATGCATATACTGTATATAAAATCACAGATTAATGCATTTCACACATATTATTGATTTTCTACATTAAAACATCAGAGTCCATTTGTTTTTCCTGGTCCTGTAAAAGAAGAGAAGGTTTAGATCTGAGTTTGTAATAATGTACTTTAAAGTTCACTGGTTAAATCCAGCATGTCCCAGAGTTTAAGGAAATTTAATTGAGTTGTGGATCGGTGGGCCATGAGGGTTTTTCAGGTCTGTTCCATGTTTATGGGGGCAATAAAAAGGTGGAGGAATGTGAGTTTCAGCTGTGGCCTGGGGGAAAAACAGTTTTTGACTGTCCTTCTCCTGGGTGAAACAAAAATGTCTTTAAGCAGAAGAATAATTATTACTGAGCCAAAGTGAGATGATGCTACAGTTGTAATGGACAATTGTACAATGACAATAAAAGCCAATTATGTTCTATTCTATGCAATCTATGACATGAATCCCAATTAAATTCAATACTTTTTTCTTCCTTGAAAATGTGTTGAATTGTACTTTTGGACTATACCACTTGGTAATATTATTCCACATTAGTAATGGTGCAATTGATAAGTTTTACTGTGGTCATACCCAGGAGTTTTGTGTTCTTCATCCATAAGTGCTCCATTTACCAAACAAAAAGCTGGAATTCAACTAATAGAATAGTTTGAAACCAAACACAATGGCTTACTCTGTTATGGGAGAGCAAGCAGTTCTGTTTATAACTCAACAAATATTATCCTAGTGCTGTACCTTATAGATATGGTAGTATATACTGTTGTCCAGTCTTTAATTGAATGAGCAGAATAAAAAAAGGATTGTTTCTTTCTAAGCAAACTAACTGCTCCCAAACAGTATCATGGTATCAGCAATTTCTTCTTTACACTCTTTCCAACCTCCATGTGATAATATGTGAAATATCTAAACTGTGAAAGAATTCTGGAGCTGGTGCTGGGCCAGCGCTCAACCAGTGCTCATCTCAGCCCCTGAAGGTACCAGTTTGCTTTTCCACTGGTGGAGCTAAGCTGATAACAGTGTGATGACTTCAGTTTTACAGATGGTGGTAGGCTCAGGAAAAAGCAAGTGTGCTACCTCCTGGCTTGTGATGTCACTGTTTTCCAGAACCAGCTTTGTAATGGAGCAAAAAAAAAGAGGTACCAGTGCCAGTTTCTCTGGCTGAGCACCAGTGCTTTTATGGTGGAAACATGGAGATCAGTGCTCATCCTGGCTCTGGAACAAGCACCGGCTTCTGTGGGAAAGGGGTATGAGAGATTTTGGTATCTGAACCTACTTTTCTAGGCCTGTGAGACCAACGGCTTCATCACTAGCAGGCTGACCATGTGAGCATTTCAAGTCACTTGTTTGATCTAGGGATAAAGTAACTGACAAGCCTCGGATTGTCAGCGTGAAAGTGTTTCTCCTCATTCTGTGGCCAGTTCAACTGAAGGGAATTTGAGCCCATGAAATGAACACAGTTAAGCTGGGTTTATGCTCCACCTCACTTTGCACGTCTGTTCGAGTGTGAAACTTGTCTGATTAAAATTTCGTCATCATCTCTAGTCTGCTAGGCTCCGCGGGTGCCCTTCTGCAGCTGAGCACATGCAGCCCAAATTTTGTCACACCGTTGACTATGCATGCACAAAGCCAACCTCCCATTCATGAGGTGGCATTACCGACACAGCATATTAAGTCAAAGTAGACGAAGTAGACGACAAGGAAAACGAAAATGAAGACACATAAACAAAAGCACACTGTTATACTGTCTTCTCTTTCTTGTTTAGCTTCTTCTTCCACCAAAGGTAGTAAACACAGGAGCTCCTCTTCTCACCTGTGTTGCGCTATCTATTGGGCTGGGGTGAAACTGCAGATGACGCTTGGCCGAGCAGACAAAAAAATGAAGTATATATACAGGCATGAGTACATCGACCTGTCCAATGCATACGGTGCATCTCAGCGCAGCGGAGCAGAGGGGAAGCATAGAAAAGGCTTTAGTGTTTTTTTTTCTTCACCAGATGCCGCAGGCTTTTGTTTTGCATGGCCTCCAACTAAGTTAGCCTATTTTAACTTTAATCAGACTGTTGTTGAAGTACAATACACACCATTTCTCTCAATAAGGTTTTGGATAAATGATCTTTCTCTGTATTTGAATAAGTGACTTTTGCCACTTCTATATTCATTTTGTTCCTTGTCTTTCATCAGTCCTCTCCCTGTCCTTTTGGTTCATTTATCTCTTTCAGGCTGGCACGAGATGCCCCAGACAGATGCACCAGTCACTTTGATGCCGTGGCTCAAATTCGAGGAGAGGCTTTCTTTTTCAAAGGTATCTAAACCTTCAAAGCAAAAAAGAAAATAAAAGACACTAAGGGAAAGTGAAGGTCAGCCACTCTAGGTGGAAAACTATGATTATAACATGCATTTTTTTTATTATTATAGTATTAATGACAGTTATAATTGGTCACTGTTGAAATATTACAAGTACATACAAATGAAGAGCTCAATACTAGACCATTCTACTTCAATTGATATACTTTTTCTTTGTTCAAGATTCAAAGATTCAAGATTCAAAGATTTAAAGGCTTTATTATTATGTGCACAGTTAAGAAATGCAACATTTCCTGAGCAATGAAATTCTTACTCTGCTCCCCAAACGAATGCCAAGGTAATAGATATGCATCAATAGTAATAAAGGTAATAAAAACACCTTAATACTAAATTACTAATACTAATAAATACACATTAGAGCAATTAGGACAGTTAAAGCAGTTAAAACTAGAGGTCTCCTCCTCCCCTTCCTCATGTCCGCTATCATCTCCTTCGTCTTGTCCGTGTTGAGGGTGAGGTTGTTGTCCTCACACCATGACACCAGGCTGGTCACCTCCCTCCTGTAGAATGCTTTATCACCACCAGTGATATGTCCACTGCTGTGTCATCCACGAACATTAAGATGACATTATCCTTGTGGGAGGCGACACAGTCATGGGTGAAGAGGCTGTAGAGGATGGGGCTGAGAACACAACCCTGTGGGACATCTGTGTTCATGATGATGCTGGCTGAGGTCCTGTTACCCATCCTGACAGACTGAGGCCTGCCAGTCAGAAAGTCCAGTAGCCAGTCACAGAGGGTGGGGTGCAGGCCAAGTAAAGACAGTTTGTAGGTGAATCTGTGGGGGATGACCGTATTGAAGGCAGAGCTGTAGTCGACAAAGAGCATCCTGATGTAGGAGTTGTTAGAAAAATACCTGATTCTTTGATTGAAAGATCCAAGAGCAAGCCGGAGACTTCTTCAATTTAAAGATGTAACATTTATTTGGAGGTCACATGTAAAGCAAGCAACGCTGGGTGCAGCGTGACACAGCTCCCTCTGGAGTGTTGCCACACTGACCCCGACTTCCGGGTGCGGCTTACATTCATCTTCTCGGGTTGGTTGGGCCAACCCCCGTACAATAGGATGGGCTTGTACGTGACTGTCTGGCCAATTTAACTCTGACGTGAACAGGCCATCCGCTATTCACGTTACCTATCTCCTAAAATGTACTATCAAAAGTGTGTGTGTGAGTGTTGGATCCGGGTGTGTATCTAATGTGATAGACCTGACTATAAAGAGAGTTAACTTTTAAAAAAAGGCTTTATTGTACATTCCAAAAATGCAAAAAGACCAATATCACTGGCCCAAGTGTGTCACATTTCAAAAGTGCAAACATAACTCATCCCCCTGACCCACAGAACACAAAATGTTCCCTACAGTCCATCTATTGATGAATGCCCCCAAATTGTCCACCATTTGATAGTAAGCGAACTCTACCTGGAGTCTGACTTTCAACAAGACCTTGAAAGCAGACACCGGATCCACATTGCCAGCGTTGCTAGCCCGATTTTTCCTCATCAGCCAGATGGCAAGTTTAGCAGTACCAGATAGGAAGTTCATCAAAGTGTGGGCAGCCTTCCTTGCCACTTTATACTTTGGACCGTAAATGAACAGACCAAAAGAGAAACGTTCACCCAAAGCCTGAAACCACTCGCGCAAAATATCAAAAAGTCCAGATAAACGAAAACATTGGACAAACAAATGCTCCAGGGTCTCAACTTGGGAACAAAACAAACATCCCCCCCCCACAGTCGGATCAAGGCGTGCTCTGTATTTATTCGTAGCTATTGCCCCATGCACAATCCTCCACTGGAGATCTGCTGTCCGTTTCTCAATAGGTAGCTTGTACATGCACCGCCAGCTGCCTTTCGGGGAGACCTCTGGCCCCAAAAAACCCGCCCACCTCGACTCTGGGACATCCATCAGAGAGCGCAGCTTTAGAACCTTCACACAGATGTGATACACCACCCTTGTCCCGACAAACTGGTACTTGCCCAGACGAGGAATTCTGAAGGTCAGCAGGTGATCCTCTCCTCCCTGCCACTCCCCCACAGCTGGAGTTACGGAAATTGCAGGAAAGGTGGACACAGCGTCGTTATCCCATTGACTGGAAAGAGTGCGGTTTGTCGCAAATGCTCAAAGCGGTTGTGGCAGGGCGGCGCACACCTCCCCCACCACCCTTTGCAGCAGTCTGACAGATGTAATGTTGGCACTCCGCCTCAGCGTATCCATCGATGTGGTTGACATCTTTATAAGATGGCCAGGCTTGGTACAGCGTGCTTCCTGCAAACAAGTCCGCAGGCTGACAGACTGCAGCACCTCAGCGTCGATGAAACGATAGAAAAACAGTGGTTCCTCGAACAGCCACATTCCCGGTGTCTCGTCATGGAAGCGGGCCACGGTGAAGACTCGCCATGCATGCAAGACGGACGTGTAAAAAGCAGATAGTCCAGTAAGGTCCACCTCCCCAGATGTCACGAGGAAGAGCTGCTTATCATAGCCCAAGCGACCAACTCTCCTCAGCAGTGTCCATCCAGCAGGGTCCGCATCCATAAAGGAGGCGTTGTGCAGTCCGAAGCCTGAAGCAGGCAATCTTGGAATGTATGTCCACCAGGCCCTGTCCCCCCTCGGCCACAGGCAGGTAGAGAACAGGCGCACGGACCCAGTGGTGACCAGACCAAAAGAAGTCCACGATGATCTTCTGAATCTCCTCCACAAGGCTCCTGGGCGGTGTCAAAGCCACCAGCCTATGCCAAAGAGCCGAGGCGACCAGATTATTTGCGACCAGAACCCTGCCCCTATATGACAGCTGTGGTAGCAACCATTTCCATTTAGAAAAGCGAGCACACACCTTGTCCTCCCAGTTCTTTCGTTCAAAAGCCTCCGAACCCAGAAAAACCCCCAACACTTTGAGACCGGCCGTCCCCCACTGAAGACCGCCGGGTAGGCGAGGGACGCCTTGACACGACCAGTGGCCCACCAATAGACCCTCACTCTTGGCCCAATTCACCCATGCAGAAGTTGCCCTTTCATCAGCTGACAAAGTGTCCACCAGACGCTGCACATCCCCATGGGAGGTGATGAAAACGTTGACGTCATCCGCATAAGCAGACAAGACGATCGGGCGGCAACAGCTTGATGGCCCCGGCAGAACCAGACCACCCAGCCGAGCGCGCAACCTGCACAGCAAAGGCTCAAAGCCTTTTCTTGGTCCAAAGACACAATCCCGAACTGTAAGTCATGACATTTACTGAGCTGGAGAACGTCACGTATGAGGAAAACATTGTCCATAATGTTTCAGTCAGGAATACAATATGTTTGATCCTTATCTACGATCAAACCCAAGACAGTGTTCAGTCTGTTTGCCAGGGCTTTAGAAAGCACCTTGTAGTCCATGCAAAGAAGAGCCACGGGCCTCCAGTTTTTCAGCAGGGCCAAGTCGCCCTGCTTAGGCAACAGAGACAGCACTGCATGGCGGCAGGAGACAGGTAATGTTCCCTTCCTGTAACAGGCAGTCAGAACATCATAGAAGTCTGATCCAATAATATTCCAAAAATGCTTAAAAAATTCTGAAGAAAGGCCATCAAGTCCAGGCGCGCGTCCCAGAGCCAACTGATTTACAGCCACAGTCAACTCATCCAAAGTCAGGGCACAGTCCAGAGCGGCCCTGTCCTCCGGGCCGAGCACCGGAAGGGCTTCAAAGAGCTGAGTTTGAGATTCCTTGCAGCACGTTCCCGCAGCAAACAGGGCCCCGTAGTAATCCACTGCATGGCGCCGCATCTCGGATGGGTCCGTAGTCAGCCGACCATCTGGGAGTGTCAAGCAAGCCATCAACTTCTTTTTCGCAGTAGACTTCTCCAAATTGAAGAAGAAGGACGTTGGTGCATCCATGTCCTGCAGGCGAGTGAAGCGTGACCTCACTAGCGCCCCCTCCACTTTTTCCTGCATGAATGTGCGCAGGGCCGATCGCTTCTCCTGCAGCAAAGGACCAGCGGTAGAATCCTGACCCGTAACCAAGCTAGCCTCCAGCCTCTTGACAGTGTCCTCAAGTTCACTGACCTTGGCCTTGATGATGGCAGTTGAGTTCGCAGCGTACCGTTGACAAAAAAGGCAAATTTGCACTTTGCCAACGTCCCACCACTGTTCGAGGGAACTAAAATGAGCCTTTGTGGTCCTCCAGTGTTCCTAGAAGCACACAAGATACTGACAAAAGGTGTTGTCCTGTAGGAGCTTGTTATTGAAGTGCCAATAAGATTTTGCCCATTTCCCTGGTGAGTTCAGTAACACCGCAGTAGCCAGGTGATGATCCGTGAAACCGACGGGACTTATGTTACTGTGAAGGAGTCCGGGGCTAAAGGTTCTAGAAACATATATATCTTGTCTAATCTAGCAGCACTGACAACACCGTCAGTGACCCTGACCCAGGTATACTGTCTCGCATTTGCATTTTTAGACCTCCACGTGTCCACTAAGTCGAACTGCACAGTGAAATTTTCCAAGATTCTAGAAGACTGCAGATGAGGTTCCGCATTAGTGCAATCTACAGTGAAGTCCAAGGTACAGTTAAAATCACCAGCAACAACAAGTTGTTCTTGGTGATAGCGCTGCAGTTCAGTAGTCAGTATATTGAAAAAGGCAACCCTTTCAGCGCCGTTGTTTGGTGCGTAAACATTAACCAGGCAAAACACGGAGTCCCCTATTTGGGCCCTAACAAGAAGCAGCCTGCCCCTCACTATCTCCACCACCGATAAAACTTGTGTATTTGCTGATTCCCCAAACAAAATGGCCATTCCTGCGCTTAGATTGGTGCCGTGACTGAGTGAAAAGGGGCCTTTCCACCACAAACCCATGTGGTGGAAAGGCCACATGCCGAAGGCCACTGCCGAAAGGCCACTGCCGAAAGGCCACTGCCAAAGTGGTATGAGTTTCCTGCAAAAACAAAACGTTGAGACCTTTCCATCTGAACAGGTCACTAATGAATCCCCTCTTATGATTACCCCTCCCACCATTGATGTTTAAGGACCCTAATTTTATGTTCTGCATTAGGCGATCGATGTGAGGAGCACCGTGCTGTTGCCATGGAAATCATTCCATCTTTGCGCGCTTGGCCTTTTTCCCCCCTGCTGATTTACGCAGGGCTGTGAGGTGCTTTTTCAGGCAGAAGCGTTTTCTTTCATCCAGGAGGTCAACACCAACCTGCTTCGTCAGTACATTAACAGAGCGAATGAATTTGTCAGTGTCACTGAAGTAATCAGCGACGTTAACGGCCCTATTATTATAGGTTCCATCCAGGAAAGCATTTACTTCGTCTAGTGAATACAAATCCACACTGGCTGTGCCAGTTGCCCCAATAGACTCATTTTTAGCAGACACAGTGTCAGATTCACACTCCATTCCCTCGTTAGCACAACTTTGCTGACTGTTAGATCCAGCTGGCACGTCAGCTGGTGCAGCTGATCCTTCATCAGCCACGTGTGCCACATGTTCCGGGTCGGCGCCTATATCAGGCGACCGGCGTTGTTCCGCCTGCTGCTCTGAAGTGGCAGCAGGCTGCAGAAGCACAGCCGCTGATGTCACACAGCGCGATGCTGAGTCAACATCATTGACTGCTTGGGCGCCATCACCAGTCACGCCCCCAGCTGCAGGCCGCGCTGCGGGAGCAGGAGCGGCGGAAGGCCCCGCAACGTCGTCCGCAGCAGCGGCGAGTGCGGAGGCCTCGCTGGCAGGCTGTGCAGCCCCGCCGGGCTCCGCCACGGCAGAAGCCCCCACAACACCATCCGCAGCAGCGTCGCAAGCGGAAGCCGCACCGGCAGCCTCAGCCGCGGCTCCACCAGAGCGCCCCGCCGGGCGCCTGTACGGGCAGGCGAAACGTTTATGGCCCACGTCGCCACATTCAAAACACTTCATCTGTCCCAAGTCCGCATACACCATATAGTAGCCGTCCCCGTGTTTGACTCGGAAGGACACTTCCAGAGTTTGTGTGGGCGAGTCTAGAAACATGAACACCTGTTGCCTGAGTGATTTCACATGTTTAAACTCGGCTTCCCTGAGTCCCAAACTCATGTGTTTAAACGGGCCCGCAAACTTCCCGAATCTGCGGAGCTCCGCCGCCAACTGCTCGTCAGTAATGAAAGGTGGAACAACCGAGACGGTGATAAGCGTTGATGGAACTGATAAGGGGGACACCTGTACAGACATGTCCCCGATTACAATACCGCTCGCAACCAGAGTGTGGACATTCTCCTCAGTAGCCAGAAACACAACTACAGCTCTATTCATCTTGGACGCATAGCGGATCACATCAGGGCCCACCTGGGTACCCACAGCCATAAGGACCCCCTTCACAGTAACAGTGTCGTCCGGGGGAGCGATCCGCACCCCCTGGCGGATAGATGGAGGTGGCATTTTGAAGGTTGCCATCTTCCTCCCCAAAAATCAAAAGTTTATTATGCGGGCAGTGATGGGAAAAGGAAAAAAAAGTCCAAAAGACCACGGAGTTCCCTATTTCCGTCCTCCTCCTCCTCCTCAGAGAGAGAGAGAGAGAGAGAGAGAGAGAGAGAGAGAGAGAGAGAGAGAGAGAGAGAGAGATTTTTTTTTAAAAGATCTTTAATAAACACATTTGTCCATCAGTCAATACAATTTCTATGTCATGCTATATTACACAGAAAATTAATCCCCCAAAAAACGCCCAAAAAAAAGCTGTCCATCATGAACTGAACAGAGGACATTCTCCAGGGACCAGAGGGTCCTGAAACCTTCCACATCCCCATTCCCCATAAAAAACTGAAAGTCCAGCCTGATTCTGGCTTTAAGTAGCCTCACAAATAAAATTTTGACATCAACATCACTCTCAACATTCTCAAGTTTTCTTCTCCGGCTTACATAGATAGCCAACTTTGCCTGCCCTAAAACAAAGTTCAGTAGTTGACACTTCTGCTTAAAACGACGATTGTACATAAAGCGACAAATGAAAACCTGCTTAGAGAAAACTTCCTTAAAAATATGAAAAAGTTCTGTGAGAAGTTCAAAGAGGCCACTCAGGCGCTGACATTCAATAAAACAATGAAAAACAGTCTCCCTAGAGGAACAAAAAACACACTGATCACTGACACTGCTGTTAATCACAGAAACAAAAGCATTGACTGCTATAATACCATGCAAGACCCTCCACTGTAAGTCTCCATGCCTCTTAGGGAGAGGGGCTTTATAAAGAGCCCTCCAGGCAGGCCGATGCCCTTTTCCTAGCTTAAAATAGGCTCTCCAAGGAGTGTCCACACAGGTGTTCAATCTGTCCTTGTTGAGTGCCATCACAACCAGTCTGTAGAGTGCCTTACCACTGGCTCCTCCAAAGTCCACACCAGTGGGAGCACAGAATGCCAGTAAGGAGCAAGGAGCGACGTCAAAGTCCATATAGAGCGTGAGAGAGGGAAAGGGGTCAGTGCTTTCCGGCTGCAGCGTGCCATTGCTAAAGTCCAAGAGTAGGGAGTGCTCAAGTCCATGAAGCTCCTGTTTCCAGTGTGCAAGAAGACCATCGATGAAACGATTCGACCTGACACCAAGATGAGCTGCTAAAGCTGAGGCGTTGTTGAGGCCAGGACCAGCCAGTTCCACCACTTGCTTCAGAGTGAGAACGTTCCTGGAACACAGCCTATCAAGGAAGGTCCTTCCAACTCCTGGCAGGACACCAAGGCGACCACCAAAAACCAGCGGCTCCCTCAACAACCAGTAGAGGGAATCGCATGGCCCTCTTTGTTTTTTAAAAAGAGTCCACACTGAAAAGAGACTGCGGTAAAAACTGGGTAAAGACAGTGCATTAGAGTTCTTAAAAAAATCCATTAAAAACACAGGGAGGTCTAGCCCAAGCCCAAGGACTCTCTGTAAAATAACACAGGCCAAAGGCCTCCATACCAGGTCCTGGGGGCCCGTCAGCAGTCTCTGTATGAAAGTCAGTCTAAAAGCAGCACCTCTACTAGCTAAATGAATCACTCCTTGCCCCCCCTCCTCTTTGGGAAGAAATAACAGGGCTTGAGGAACCCAGTGGAGTCCACCCCCCCAAAAAAAGTCCACCAAAACAGACTGAATTTTGGACAACAAACCAGCAGGGGGGTCCATGCACATGAGGCGGTGCCACAGGGATGAGGAAACAAGATTATTTAAAATGAGCACTCTTCCTCTAAAAGATATTCTTGGCATTAGCCACTTCCATTTGTTTAGTCTCCCGTTAATTTTCTCTATGACCCCATCCCAATTTTTTTGCTCAAACTGCTGATTTCCAATAAAGACACCAAGATACTTAAAACCTCCTTTTTTCCAAATCAACCCACCAGGCAGCGTAAGCTGATTTTCTAGTTTCTCCCCCACCATCAGAGCCTCGCTTTTTCCCCAGTTTATTTTTGCAGAGGAAAGTTGGCCAAAAAGATTGACACTCCTAAC
Source organism: Pholidichthys leucotaenia (assembly GCA_020510985.1). NCBI lineage: Eukaryota > Metazoa > Chordata > Actinopteri > Cichliformes > Pholidichthyidae > Pholidichthys > Pholidichthys leucotaenia. The sequence continues at coordinate 263,549,586 of CM035836.1, forward strand.
CAGAACGTCAATGTCACTCTGCTTGTTTAGCAGAATGACTACATCATCTGCATAGGCCGACAGCTTGAACGTGGTGTCACAGCCAGGAAAAGTGACTCCTGATAGGTCCCTTCTCAGGCAGTGAAGCAAAGGCTCTATGGCGAGGGAGTACAGCATCCCTGAGAGAGGGCAGCCCTGCCGAACCCCCCTCTGGACTTTTAAAGGGGCAGACAGGCCCCCATTTATCTTCAGTACACTCTCAATGTCACTGTACAAGACCCGTATCCTGGCTATGAAGCCTGGGCTGAACCCAAAAGCTGTTAAAACTGTCCATAAATATTGGTGTTCAACCCGATCAAACGCCTTTTCCTGGTCAATTGAAATCAAACCAGTTTCTACCGCCAATGAACCAGAGACCTCCAAAATATCCCGAATTAAAGTGACGTTGTCACTAATCAGCCTGCCAGGCACACAGTAAGTCTGGTCTACATGAATGAGCTCGCTCATCACCTTTCTCAGTCTTCGGGCCAGAGCTTTTGAGAGAATCTTATAGTCTGTGCAGAGCAGAGAGACCGGCCTCCAGTTCTTTAGGCTCTGGAGGTCCCCCTTTTTCGGCAACAGTGTGATGATGGCCCTCCTGCAGGTCGTGGGTAGGGTCCCCCTTTCCAAGCTATCTTGGAGAACCTCCAGCAGGTCTGGACCAAGCAGGGGCCAGAATTCCTTAAAAAAGTCCACAGAGAGACCATCTATGCCTGGTGATTTTCCATTCTGGAGGCTCATTAGCGCCGTATGCAGCTCAGACAGAGACAGTGGAGCATCCAAGCCGGCAACAAGGTCCTCTGAGAGCACTGGAAGACCATCAAGGAAAACCTGGCCCAGTGACGTGTCCTCCCTCCACTCTGCTCTAAACAATTCACTGTAAAAGCTAGCAGCGTGTTTCCTGATCTCTGCTGCTGTGGAGATTGTTCTCCCGTCATCGCCCAACAAGGAGTGAATGAGCTTTCTCTGTCCATTTTTCCCCTCCAGTCCAAAAAAGTACTGGGAGGGCGAGTCCATCAGAGCTACATCCATGTAGCGTGAGCGGACCAGAGCACCCTGTGCGGTGACCCCTAGCAAGCTAGCCAAGGCTGACCTTTTTGACTTGAGAGCCTCTAAGTGCTCCTGTTTTCCTGTAGAACTGAGCAACTCCTCTAGTTCTACCACCTCAGTCTCCAGAACTTTCAAGGATTGGGTCAAGCTACGAGTGACATTTTGAGTGTACTGTTGGCAGAGTTGTTTTATCTGGGCCTTACCAAAATCCCACCACAATTGGAGAGAACTAAAAGAGGGTTTTTGTTCCCTGTGTGACTTCCATACATCATGAAAAACTCCCTTAAAAAACACATCATTTAAAAGTGTATTATTAAAATGCCAAAAAGCACTCTTACACTTTACATTTTCAATGAAAACAGAACAAATCAGCAGGCAGTGATCAGTGAAACCAACAGGACAGATACAACTATTTTTAAAAACACTCATTTGGTGTTTAAAACCATAGAAACGGTCTAACCTAGCCATAGATAAGAGGTTATCTTTAGCATGGCTCCAGGTGTACTGCCTCTGGTCCCCATGATGTGATCTCCACACATCGGCCAGTTCATGCGCCTTCACTAGTTCCCTCAGCCTATTGGCAGAAGCAGGGTGAGGTTCCTGATGGTTCCTGTCCAGTCTGTGGTTTAATGTACAGTTAAAATCACCCCCCAGAAATAAAAAACTATTTGGATTACAGGATCTAACCGTATCTGATAGCATATTAAAGACCCTGATCCTTTCTGCTCTCTGGGTTGGCACATACACGTTTATAAGAACCAAGTTTACATTTTCAAGCTGTACCTTTAGCAAGAGTACATGTCCTTTCACCACCTCTTCTACCTCATAAGAGACAGGCACACAACCCCGAGAGAAAAGTACAGCCACCCCTCCACTATTATTGGATTTGTGGCTAAAAAAAATGCAGCCATCCCACTCTTTTCTCCACTGGCACTCAATGTCTACAGTGCTGTGAGTCTCCTGGACCATCAGCACGTCAAGTGCCTTTAAATTAAAAAGCTTGTATAAAGAGGCCCTTTTTACATCATCCCTGGCCCCGTTTATATTAAGAGTGCCAATTCTAAGGTGGGGCATTAAAAAGGATAAAAATAAGGTACAGTAAAAAAACACACACATAGCATAAAAGGGAAGAAACAAACTAAGAGTCAACATGACTGTTAGTAATTTGTGATTTCAGTTTGGCAACCAGTTTCTTTAAACGAAAAATTTCCTGATCAGTAAAAGTCTCATTCCCATCATTCGGTTTCATCAGCTTGCGAGCTGATGCCACAAATAACTCCAGATCTGGAAAGTAATTTTCCACTTTCACAGCTCTGCTCCCCTTAGTCACCTGGAGAAATTGTCTAATTTTAGCAAAACAATAGGAGCTTTGCTCCTCCTGTGTCTGCGTCTGCATCAGTTCAGACTCATCTCCACTTTCGTCAGAAGCGCTCTCATTCAGTAAATCTAAATTCCCAACCCTACTAGATTTAGCAGAGCTCTGCAAGTTTTCCGCACTTTTCCTTTTTTGTGCAGCTTTAAAAGGATCCTCTTCAACAAAACTACATTCCTGCATTTCTTCATGAAACGCAACGTTTGTCATGCAGTGTTTGCTCTGTGTGTCCGCTACAGCCTCAAACCGCTCCTCCCCCGCCTGCAAAGTCTGTTCATTCACGTTCCTTCGTTTAACTGCACTTTTACTTACACCCTCCACCTGTTTACCCTGGGCGACAGGCTCGTCACAATGATCAGAGCTGCCGCCAGACAGAAATTCCCCACCATCACTGTTTGGGGGGACAACTACCGCGCCCGCCGCGGCCACCCCAGCAGAGGCGGCCGCGGCCGCCCCAGCACAAGCGGACGCGGACGCGGACGCGGACGCGGACGCGGACGCCCCCGCAGAAGTAGAAGCGGACGCGGACGCGGACGCGGACGCGGCCACGACCGCCCCAGCAGACGCGGGCGCCGCAGCGGCATCCGCCGCATCACATGTAGCGCTACCCTCCGGACCACCAGAAACAGCGGCGTCACCTTTCTTACCGCCAGTGCTCTTTGTGTTCGCCTTTTCAGGACATGACCTAATAAGATGGCCTTCTGCGCCACACGCAAAACACTTCATGGTTTCAGATGTTGCAAACACCAAGTAGCTAAAGCCATCAATCCTGAAATTAAAAGACGCGTTCAGTTCAGCAGAGCTGTCTTTCAACACCATGAAACACTGCCTCCTATGACATACAACATGCTTCATCAGGGGTGATTTACTACCCAGAGAGACCATTCTGATAGGGGACACAACCTGGCCAAAACGGGACAACTCTCTAATCAGCTGATCATTTTTAACGAAAGGAGGAGCGTTTGAGATGGTGATCCTCCTAGACGGATTCGCCAGCGGTAAAACGGGAGTAAAAGTGTCACCTATGACCACTCCCTGTGCCACCACTTGATCAGCTTTCTCAGTCGAATCCAGAAAGATCACAATTGCGCTGTTCATCCTCGATGCTGATTTTATGCTGCCATGCCCAACCACCTGTCCTACAGCGAGGCTGGCCTCCTCCACAGAACAGGGAACTGTCGGGAGGATTCTCACACCATGACGCCGGGTTAAGCGCTCAAACTCCACACCACCATCAATCACCGGCATGATGCCGGCTGGGAAAAACCGGCAGCAGAAGCTACCGTTCCCCGACACACTCACTCCAACACTCACACCCCAGCACACACACACTCAACCCACTATATTAAACACACACACCTCAAACACACAAGATAGAGAAAAAGTTAGAAAATACAAAGTTTAAAGTACTCACTCGACACCACTCCACACCCCTGCTCCCACAAACGCCCACGCATGCGCACGAGAGAGAGAGAGAGAGATTTTTTTTTGATTTTTAAAAGATCTTTAATAAACACACTTGTCCATCAGTCAATACAATTTCTATATCATGCTATGTTACACAGAAAATTAATCCCCCAAAAAACGCCCCAAAAAAAGCTGTCCATCATGAACTGAACAGAGGACATTCTCCAGGGACCAGAAGGTCCTGAAACCTTCCACATCCCCATTCCCCATAAAAAACTGAAAGTCCAGCCTGATTCTGGCTTTAAGTAGCCTCACAAATAAAATTTTGACATCAACATCATTCTCAACATTTTCAAGTTTTCTTCTCCGGCTTACATAGATAGCCAACTTTGCCTGTCCTAAAACAAAGTTCAGTAGTTGACACTTCTGCTTAAAACGACGATTGTACATAAAACCACAAATGAAAACCTGCTTAGAGAAAACTTCCTTAAAAATATGAAAAAGTTTTGTGAGAAGTTCAAAGAGGCCACTCAGGCGCTGACATTCAATAAAACAATGAAAAACAGTCTCCCTAGAGGAACAAAAAACACACTGATCACTGACACTGCTGTTAATCACAGAAACAAAAGCATTGACAGCTATAATACCATGCAGGACCCTCCACTGTAAGTCTCCATGTCTCTTAGGGAGAGGGGCTTTGTAAAGAGCCCTCCAGGCAGGCCGATGCCCTTTTCCTAGTTTAAAATAGGCTCTCCAAGGAGTGTCCACACAGGTGTTCAATCGGTCCTTGTTGAGTGCCATCACCACCAGTCTGTAGAGTGCCTTACCACTGGCTCCTCCAAAGTCCACACCAGTGGGAGCACAGAATGCCAGTAAGGAGCAAGGAGCGACGTCAAAGTCCATATAGAGCGTGAGAGAGGGAAAGGGGTCAGTGCTTTCTGGCTGCAGCGTGCCATTGCTAAAGTCCAAGAGTAGGGAGTGCTCAAGTCCATGAAGCTCCTGTTTCCAGTGTGCAAGAAGACCATCGATGAAACGATTCGACCTGACACCAAGATGAGCTGCTAAAGCTGAGGCGTTGTTGAGGCCAGGACCAGCCAGTTCCACCACTTGCTTCAGAGTGAGAATATTCCTGGAACACAGCCTATCAAGGAAGGTCCTTCCAACTCCCGGCAGGACACCAAGGCGACCACCAAAAACCAGCGGCTCCCTCAACAACCAGTAGAGGGAATCGCATGGCCCTCTTTGTTTTTTAAAAAGAGTCCACACTGAAAAGAGACTGCGGTAAAAACTGAGTAAAGACAGTGCATTAGAGTTCTTAAAATCCATTAAAAACACAGGGAGGTCTAGCCCAAGCCCAAGGACTCTCTGTAAAATAACACAGGCCAAAGGCCTCCATACCAGGTCCTGGGGGCCCGTCAGCAGTCTCTGTATGAAAGTCAGTCTAAAAGCAGCACCTCTACTAGCTAAATGAATCACTCCTTGCCCCCCCTCCTCTTTGGGAAGAAATAACAGGGCTTGAGGAACCCAGTGGAGTCCACCCCCCCAAAAAAAGTCCACCAAAACAGACTGAATTTTGGACAACAAACCAGCAGGGGGGTCCATGCACATGAGGCGGTGCCACAGGGATGAGGAAACAAGATTATTTAAAATGAGCACTCTTCCTCTAAAAGATATTCTTGGCATTAGCCACTTCCACTTGTTTAGTCTCCCGTTAATTTTCTCTATGACCCCATCCCAATTTTTTTGCTCAAACTGCTGATTTCCAATAAAGACACCAAGATACTTAAAACCTCCTTTTTTCCAAATCAACCCACCCGGCAGCGTGAGCTGATTTTCTAGTTTCTCCCCCACCATCAGAGCCTCGCTTTTTCCCCAGTTTATCTTTGCAGAGGAAAGTTGGCCAAAAAGATTGACACTCCTAACCAGAACGTCAATGTCACTCTGCTTGTTTAGCAGAATGACTACATCATCTGCATAGGCCGACAGCTTGAACGTGGTGTCACAGCCAGGAAAAGTAACTCCTGATAGATCCCTTCTCAGGCAGTGAAGCAAAGGCTCTATGGCGAGGGAGTACAGCATCCCTGAGAGAGGGCAGCCCTGCCGAACCCCCCTCTGGACTTTTAAAGGGGCAGACAGGCCCCCATTTATCTTCAGCACACTCTCAATGTCACTGTACAAGACCCATATCCTGGCTATGAAGCCTGGGCTGAACCCAAAAGCTGTTAAAACTGTCCATAAATATTGGTGTTCAACCCGATCAAACGCCTTTTCCTGGTCAATTGAAATCAAACCAGTTTCTACCGCCAATGAACCAGAGACCTCCAAAATATCCCGAATTAAAGTGACGTTGTCACTAATCAGCCTGCCAGGCACACAGTAAGTCTGGTCTACATGAATGAGCTCGCTCATCACCTTTCTCAGTCTTCGGGCCAGAGCTTTTGAGAGAATCTTGTAGTCTGTGCAGAGCAGAGAGACTGGCCTCCAGTTCTTTAGGCTCTGGAGGTCCCCCTTTTTCGGCAACAGTGTGATGATGGCCCTCCTGCAGGTCGTGGGTAGGGTCCCCCTTTCCAAGCTATCTTGGAGAACCTCCAGCAGGTCTGGACCAAGCAGGGGCCAGAATTCCTTAAAAAAGTCCACAGAGAGACCATCTATGCCTGGTGATTTTCCATTCTGGAGGCTCATTAGCGCCGTATGCAGCTCAGACAGAGACAGTGGAGCATCCAAGCCGGCAACAAGGTCCTCTGAGAGCACTGGAAGACCATCAAGGAAAACCTGGCCCAGTGACGTGTCCTCCCTCCACTCTGCTCTAAACAATTCACTGTAAAAGCTAGCAGCGTGTTTCCTGATCTCTGCTGCTGTGGAGATTGTTCTCCCGTCATCGCCCAACAAGGAGTGAATGAGCTTTCTCTGTCCATTTTTCCCCTCCAGTCCAAAAAAGTACTGGGAGGGCGAGTCCATCAGAGCTACATCCATGTAGCGCGAGCGGACCAGAGCACCCTGTGCGGTGACCCCTAGCAAGCTAGCCAAGGCTGACCTTTTTGACTTGAGAGCCTCTAAGTGCTCCTGTTTTCCTGTAGAACTGAGCAACTCCTCTAGTTCTACCACCTCAGTCTCCAGAACTTTCAAGGATTGGGTCAAGCTACGAGTGACATTTTGAGTATACTGTTGGCAGAGTTGTTTTATCTGGGCCTTACCAAAATCCCACCACAATTGGAGAGAACTAAAAGAGGGTTTTTGTTCCCTGTGTGACTTCCATACATCATGAAAAACTCCCTTAAAAAACACATCATTTAAAAGTGTATTATTAAAATGCCAAAAAGCACTCTTACACTTTACATTTTCAATGAAAACAGAACAAATCAGCAGGCAGTGATCAGTGAAACCAACAGGACAGATACAACTATTTTTAAAAACACTCATTTGGTGTTTAAAACCATAGAAACGGTCTAACCTAGCCATAGATAAGAGGTTATCTTTAGCATGGCTCCAGGTGTACTGCCTCTGGTCCCCATGATGTGATCTCCACACATCGGCCATTTCATGTGCCTTCACTAGTTCCCTCAGCCTATTGGCAGAAGCAGGGTGAGGTTCCTGATGGTTCCTGTCCAGTCTGTGGTTTAATGTACAGTTAAAATCACCCCCCAGAAATAAAAAACTATTTGGATTACAGGATCTAACCGTATCTGATAGCATATTAAAGACCCTGATCCTTTCTGCTCTCTGGGTTGGCACATACACGTTTATAAGAACCAAGTTTACGTTTTCAAACTGTACCTTTAGCAAGAGTACATGTCCTTTCACCACCTCTTCTACCTCATAAGAGACAGGCACACAACCCCGAGAGAAAAGTACAGCCACCCCTCCACTATTATTGGATTTGTGGCTAAAAAAAATGCAGCCATCCCACTCTTTTCTCCACTGGCACTCAATGTCTACAGTGCTGTGAGTCTCCTGGACCATCAGCACGTCAAGTGCCTTTAAATTAAAAAGCTTGTATAAAGAGGCCCTTTTTACATCATCCCTGGCCCCGTTTATATTAAGAGTGCCAATTCTAAGGTGGGGCATTAAAAAGGATAAAAATAAGGTACAGTAAAAAAAACACACACATAGCATAAAAGGGAAGAAACAAACTAAGAGTCAACATGACTGTTAGTAATTTGTGATTTCAGTTTGACAACCAGTTTCTTTAAACGAAAAATTTCCTGATCAGTAAAAGTCTCATTCCCATCATTCAGTTTCATCAGCTTGCGAGCTGATGCCACAAATAACTCCAGATCTGGAAAGTAATTTTCCACTTTCACAGCTCTGCTCCCCTTGGTCACCTGGAGAAATTGCCTAATTTTGGTAAAACAATAGGAGCTTTGCTCCTCCTGCGTCTGCATCATTTCAGACTCAGCTCCACTTTCGTCAGAGACGCTCTCATCTAGTAAATCTAACTTCCCAACCCTACTAGATTTAGCAGAGCTCTGCAAGTTTTCAGCACTTTTTCTTTTTTGTGCAGCTTTAAAAGGATCCTCTTCAACAAAACTACATTCCTGCATTTCTTCGTGAACTGCAACGTTCGTCATGCAGTGTTTGCTCTGTGTGTCCGCTACAGCCTCAAACCGCTCCTCCCCCGCCTGCAAAGTCTGCTCACCCACGTTCCTTCGTTTAACTGCACTCTTACTTACACCCTCCGCCTCTTTACTCCGGGTGACAGGCTCGTCACAATGATCACAGCTGCCGCCAGACAGAAATTTCCCACCATCAATGTTTGGGGGGGCAACTACCGCGCCCGCTGCGGCTACCTCAGCAGAGGCGGTCGCGGCCGCCCCAGCACGAGCGGACGCGGACACCCCCGCAGAAGTAGAAGCGGACGCGGCCGCGACCGCCCCAGCAGAAGCGGGCGCCGCAGCGGCATCCGCCGCACCGCATGTAGCGCTACCCTCCGGACCACCAGAAACAGCGGCGTCACCTTTCTTACCGCCAGTGCTCTTTGTGTTCGCCTTTTCAGGACATGACCTAATAATATGGCCTTCTGCGCCACACGCAAAACACTTCATGGTTTCAGATGTTGCAAACACCAAGTAGCTAAAGCCGTCAATCCTGAAATTAAAAGACGCGTTCAGTTCAGCAGAGCTGTCTTTCAACACCATGAAACACTGCCTCCTATGACATACAACATGCTTCAGCAGGGGTGATTTACTACCCAGAGAGACCATTCTGATAGGGGACACAACCTGGCCAAAACGGGACAACTCTCTAATCAGCTGATCATTTTTAACGAAAGGAGGAGCGTTTGAGATGGTGATCCTCCTAGACGGGTTAGCCAGCGGTAAAACGGGAGTAAAAGTGTCACCTATGACCACTCCCTGTGCCACCACCTGATCAGCTTTTTCAGTCGAATCCAGAAAGATCACAATTGCGCTGTTCATCCTCGATGCTGATTTTATACCGTCATGCCCAACCACCTGTCCTACAGCGAGGCTGGCCTCCTCCACAGAACAGGGAACTGTCGGGAGGATTCTCACGCCATGACGCCGGGTTAAGCGCTCAAACTCCACACCACCATCAATCACCGGCATGATGGCCGGCCGGGAAAAACAGGCAGCAGAAGCTACCGTTCCCCGACACACACACACCAACACTCACACCCCAGCACACACACACACTCAACCCACTATATTAAACACACACACCTCAAACACACACGATAGAGAAAAGTTAGAAAAAACAAAGTTTAAAGTACTCACTCGACACCACTCCACACCCCTGCTCCCACAAACGCTCACGCACGCGCACGAGAGAGAGAGAGAGAGAGAGAGAGAGAGAGAGAGAGAGAGAGAGAGAGAGAGAGAGAGAGAGAGACTTTGACTTTTAAAATAAGCCTTTATTGCACACTTCAAAAAAATGTAAGCGCACCAACATCATTCCACCAAGTGTCTCACATTGGAAAAAGTTCAAACATAAGTGTTTCCCCCCCATACAACACAGAGTATTCCTTGCAGTCCACCTATTCCACATTGGCAGTGGCAGTAGTGCGAGTCCTCCTCGTAGTCCGTGCAAAGACGAGTCAGAGGCCCCCGCCAGTTCCGTTGCACATCCCAGAGACAGTTTCCTCATCTCAGATGGATTGGAGTCCTTAGACCATGTGGGTTTTTCAAGTAAGTCAACTGTGCAGCAGGCTCGTCCAGAGTGTAGAAAGAAAACAGTGGGGCGTCCATGCCCTGCAGGTAAAAATCCAGTTCCGTGACAGTCAATTACAGTCAATTAGAAACGTCACATACAAGTCTGATCAAACAATATCCCAAAAATGTGTAAAACAGGCAGAGGAACGACCGCCATTTATTCCTTCTGTCGAGCGCGCTTGACCCCTGTACTCCCTGCTGCTTTACACAGGGCTGTCAGGTGTTTCTTGAGGCAAAAACATTTCCTTTCATCCAGGAGGTCAAGACCAACCTGCCTTCTTAGCACATCAACAGACTTAATGAATTTATCAGTGTCACTGAAGTAGTCGGTGACTTTAATGGCTTTGTTATAGGTTTCATCCAGAAAAGCATTTATTTCTTCCAGTGAATACAAACTCGTGTTTGTACTGCATTTTGCCGCAATAGACTCAGTATTAGACACAGTGTCGTTATCAGATTCCATTTCCTCGTCAGCACAACTCAGCTGACTGTTTGGTTCTCCTGGGCCAGGGCATTCATCATGGGACACATTTTCCTGGACGCCACCCACAGCAGCTGACTGTCGCCATTCCATCCCCTGCTGTGTAACGGTAGCAGCCTCTGGAAGCACAGCCACTGATGTCACACAGTGAGATTCTGATGCACCATCAGGTCTGTGCTCCGTCTCCTTCTCCGAAATGGTAGCAGCTTCCGGAGGCACAGCTTCTGACGTCACACAGCGAGATGATTGTGACGCACCATCAGTGACATTTTTGGTGCCATCGCCATCAATGCTCCCGGCCGTAAGCTGGGCCGTGGGCGCCACAGCTGGGCCGTCCACAGACACAGCGACAGGCTCCGGAGCAGGGGCGGCAGAAGGCCCCGCAACATCGCCCGCAGTAGCGGCGGGAGCGGAGGCCGCGCCACCGGCACCATCCGCAGCCCCATCAGGGCCCTCCGCCCGCTTCCTGTATCCGCAGCTGTGGAGCGCAGTCCCATCTCGTTTACACACACCGGTACCATTCAAAACAACTGTGTGCCCACACTGTCAGAAGCACACCTCGACCCATGAGGTCTATAGGACAGTCTGGTGGGTGCAGCAGAGGATAGATAACATCCAGTCCAGCCAGTGAACAGTTCAGTGATGCTGCCCCAGGGATCCCCTGTCCCCTGTCGCTGGACAGAGGTAGAGATGCTGGTGTTGGTAAGGCTCAAGCTCCTGGCTCCACCCTGGATGCTGGAGGTGCGGTGGATGTGCTCAGGTACCAGTCCATTCTTCTTCTAGGGACTGAAGTCATACAGTCACTCGCCCTACGACCTTTTTCTACGTCGCAGGCACACGTCGTGATGGTCTGGTGCCCTCCGGCATGTATCTTCCCTGTACCCTACACCTTTGCTCAGGTGCCGATACAAAGGGCTCAGCCGGGGCAGGACCAATAATGGCCTGAGGAGTTGCCATCACAATGGCTGGAGCCTGTACCGTTTTATCCTTATTCACTACATCTGTAGTTATCCATGTGCTGTTGTAAGTTATCTCCCATTAGCCTTGAGTGTGTGATTGTCGACCATATGAAATCTGCAAGCAGTGGTTGTGTTGTGATGAGTGTGTTGGATAATGGGACCTATATGTTTAGCAGTGTGTAGGTAGTAGATCACATCGTTCAATGTTAGGAGGCATCCTTATCCATGCTTGTTGTATTCAGGCTTTCAGAGCTTCTAACCTTCACCCTTATCCAGACTACCTAACTGTAACTAGCATGATGGAAATACAAAGCAAGAGTACTGTAAGTCTCACACCCGTACATATGTGTGGTGAGCTATGTATGATTTATGTATTATCAGTAGCACACTGTGTTTACAAATAATCCGTGATGGCAGAATGACCTTCCTCGTCATCATCCTCTGTCTTGGGGTCCTCAGCTCTTCCTCTCGACCCAGCAATTGGTCTAAGACTTGCTGATGACTCCCACTGTGGAAAACTGCATTTGTTAACACCTTTCTGGGCTTCTGAATATATGGCCTATAGTGTTGTACTCTGCTCCTTTTATTAGATCTACATCTAGTTATCCTTTTACCATAACCAGTTTGGAATTTGCTTCAAATTTTCCTCATCCCCTTGTTTGTTAATGTTACGATTGGTCATATAGGAGATTTCTGGGAGTCAATGTGTACCGCCTTTTGTGCTGTGGTTACCCAGTTAAGAAACAATGCTTATGGTTTTATTTTGGGAGAATATTCTTTGTCAAAGGTCAGGTATTGGTTTTCCATGGATGGCTCTATTCCGCAGTAGAGGTGACAAAATGTCCAACATTTTCCAACCGATGTGTTTGGGTCTAACCAGCGGGATGTGTGGAACCCCCCATAGGTTGAAATGTCTCTTATCCTCTTCAATTAGGACAATGGATGCTTCCACACATTTCCTTGTTTACCAGTCCAATTTTTATGACCAATCTGGAGGATGAATTTGCAAATAATGGTTGTTCATAATTTGGATCAGATCCGTTCAATTGCCTATAGATACTGTAGGTATTCTACTGGTAGCTTGCCACTTGCAGAATTTGATTGTTACATTTTCTGACCTTGAAAAGTCCTGTATGTCATTACCCGGAGTTCCTACTTACATGCATCTGCACCATATAAATTTAATCAAAGTACCTTAAACCTCAGAGTCAGGTAAATGGAAGATGTCTGTCCTTTTTTTTCAATAATTTAATTTTTGCTAATTTTCTGTATATGTGTAGAAGTAAGTCCACTTATCTGTTCTAGTCTTAAGCATGGGGTCCAGTTTTTCCATGGTGGGTGTGGGCGCCTCCCTCCCGCCAGCAGCGGCCTGGACATCACTCAGTTTCCATTGTGGGGCGTGCTCACTCTTCCTCCTTGCTGTCCTCTCCCTCCTCGTTTTGGCCTCCTTTTATAAGTGAAACAGATTCATGGGGAGCCTCGGGCTCCCCTTGTGTCAGCCATTCCATAAATAAGTGCGTGTTTTTCCTTCAAATTTTATTTTCCCTTCTTATTTAGAGTTCCAACCTTGAGTCAAGAAAGGAACTGCTTCAAAGCCTTTATTTAATTTTTGCTAATTAATATAAGATGGAATAATAAGATTAACTCTCTACCATGCCAGCAGATATTATTTGTACTACTGTAATTGAATGCTCTGTGGATTTTTATGTTGTACTGGCATACACTTCCATGCTGCTACTCATTTTTGCCACTCAGTGTTTATCTTCCAAGAGTTCTGTTCGGTGACATCCTATGCATACCGTCTATTGGGGAGAAACATAACTGGGGTGTTAGACTGACTTTAAATAACTGAGTATACAGTAAAGCTATAATCTTTGCTGTGAGTGTTTGCTCATTACTTAATGTTAATATTCACAATTAAGAGAAATGCACTGAAAGTTAGATCCTATTGCCTCATTTCCACTTTAAGTACTTGGAAACATTTAAGATGGCTGCCTGCGTTTGTGCCTTCTTCCTGACACTCTTCAGGATTAAGCAAAATTTAATTTATTTATTGTTTGTTTTTAAGCTACAGTTGCAAATCTTACAGGGATCTTTATTTTTCTTTGGTTACACATACTCTGCTTTCATTTCTTTTTCCATCTCCATCTCAACACCAAAAATATTTTCTACACTTGCTAAATCCACCGTTCTTCTCTCTTCACCTACGTACTTTTTCCATCAGAAACACTCACTCAGTTTTTAGCATCCATTATCCATCTGTGTACAAGACTTCACCTTTCCCTGGACTAGCTGATGAAGCTGCACATCTCACATCTATAATCTCTTTCAGTATTAAAACTGCCTTTCATTCATCTGGTCTGTTCTCTTCAGCCTTCATCAACATTCTGTTACCACCTGCTTGTCTTCTTCATGATTCACTGTCCCGTCGTTCATACTACTGACTCTACTGTCCACAACTAATGCTTCATGCAAGATTCTGCACATAAAAGTGATTGGTTTCATTCTGAAAAGTCAGCTTTATAATAAACCATTGTGGCTCATTTCAAAATTCTGCCTTGTGACAAAACTCGTCATCTCTTGATCTTTACCCTGGCATCGGATGCTTTCTCATTACTGACCTTTTGATTTGTTTTGGAATTAAATAATGCTTCTGGGTTTGAACATCTGCCTTTCGAGGAATCTATAAAAATAAGACGTCTGCTGATTGCTCTGAAAACTAAAGTATAACAGAGTCATCTGTATCTTGGTGTGGTGGAGTTTTCTGTCTTTTTTTCTTCTGAACGGATAACCTCCAGACGAACTAACACCATGCCTACAAAAACTATAACAATTTTTAGATACAAAAATGTAAAACTTTCATTAGCCCCCAAAAACAATTCTAAAAAGATTTAAATCAAGAATCAACAACCACGTGACATGCAGACCATCCATGTGTGAACCGCTGGTTTGTTTATCAAGCTACACTGGTTGTCTTGTGTGTGTCAGAGCTGTAGATCTATGTGCACAGGACATTAAAGCCTTGTTTATGCTCCATCTCCGCTCTGTGTGTGCGTCCATGATGCTTGTACCTTTAGGATAAGGCCGGTGCGCACACAGCTATATGTATGTATATGCTTCTTTTTTTTTTTTTTTTTTGAGTCTGCTTGGTCGAGTGTTTGCTGCTTTTACCTCAAATTAGCTTCTTTTTTCTCTGGTCTACTCTAGTCATGTTTGTTCTAATTCATTTTCTTCTATAACGTTTTTTTACTCATCTCTGGATGATCAAAAACCATCACCCTTGTTAAGCTGCCATCCCCCATCCCCATACCAAGTGTAAGGAACTGTGTAAAGAATGAGTGTAAAGGATAGAATATGTCAGTGAAGGTATAGTTGCAAATGTACAATATTGAAGATTTAGGAAAACTTGCAAATTAAAAAAAAAAACTATTTCAGCTCACTTTTTGTCACAATTGTGACTTTTTTCCTCCCAAATTTGTGACTTTCATGCAAACTTGCACCTTCTCATAAATTTAAACACTTTCCTTGTAACTTGCAACCTTTTCTCTAGTCATTTTTCTCCTAACAAATTTTGGATTTTTTTCTTTGTAAATTTGCAAGTTTTTTCAGAAATTTGTGACATTTTCTAATATTTGGCAAATTTCCTCAAATGTGCAATTTTCTCTGAAACTTGCAACCTTTTCGCATAAATTTTCAGCCTTTGTCTTAAGTTGTGATTGTAAATTAGCATTTTTATCATATTTTGCACCTCCATCTTACAAATTTGTACTTGATTGACATTTACATGTTCATACCTTATGTCAAGTTAAAAAAAAAATGGTTACTGCAAATCTCTTACTTTAACAATGTGATTAGATTTCAACAAATTTGTAAAGCATAAGCAATACTTTTCACTAGCTTTTCTTGGACTCTTGGCTGCACTGCCCTCACATGTTTGGTTAACTGATTGTTCCAAATTGTCCCCAGACCTCTTTCTCCCATTGGCCCCCAGAATAGAGGGCTAACACTAGTGGTGGTCTTTGAGACTAGAAAAAGCGCTAATAAGTTTAGTTCATATCCATAAAGTTTTGGGAAATGTGCAAAAAATACAGATAGGAGGGTCTGGGAATCTCCAAATATGTATTGACCCTTGAGTATAAAGGAGCCCTAAACCTGCATCCTTTCTCTTGGCCAGCAGGTGTCTAGTTTTGTTGTAGCAAAAGGTCAGACTGCCTGATATTCTGTGGAAAAATTACCTTTCACGCGTCAAGAATTTTCCAGATTTTGGTCTTAATTGCAAGCCTTCTTTTTATTAGATGTTTCTTAGGTGGAACATGGGTGGGCAACATAAGCTGCGGCTTCAGCCATCACCCTTTTCGGATAACTTATGTTGAATTGTACAATCAGGGGAGTTAATGTTTAATTCAACCTTGTTGGATTTTTCCTTGGTATATTGTTCTGCTCCTTTTTTTAACCTTTTAATCTAATCTGTCCAAAAAATAAAGATTCATTCATATTTATACGCTCTTTATGTAGGTACACAATAGTTTGCATACATGGTATCATTTTAGATGAGAAAGCACACCGACCTCTCAGCTATAAGGCTGAGAACATTATGATCAATTATCTTAGTTTTACTGTTAGATTGAGAAAGCACACTGACCTCTCAGCTACAGTGGGGCAAAAAAGTATTTAGTCAGCCACCAATTGTGCAAGTTCTCCCACTGTAAAAGATGAGAGAGGTCTCCAATTTTCATCATAGGTATACTCAACTATGAGAGACAAAATGAGGAAAAAAAAATCCAGAAAATCACATTGAAGGATTTTTAATGAATTAATTGGTAAATTCCTCAGTAAAATAAGTATTTGGTCACCTACAAACAAGCAACATTTCTGGCTCTCACAGACCTGTAACTTCTTTTTTAAGAGGCTCCTCTGTCCTCCACTCGTTACCTGTATTAATGGCACCTGTTTGAACTTGTTATCAGTATAAAAGACACCTGTCCACAACCTCAA
Organism: Pholidichthys leucotaenia; assembly: GCA_020510985.1. NCBI lineage: Eukaryota > Metazoa > Chordata > Actinopteri > Cichliformes > Pholidichthyidae > Pholidichthys > Pholidichthys leucotaenia. The sequence goes on from CM035836.1 coordinate 263,566,035, forward strand.
ACAGTCAGACTCCAAACTCCACTATGGCCAAGACCAAAGAGCTGTCAAAGGACACCAGAAACAAAATTGTAGACCTGCACCAGGCTGGGAAGACTGAATCTGCAATAGGTAAGCAGCTTGGTGTGAAGAAATCAACTGTGGGAGCAATTATTAGAAAATGGAAGACATACAAGACCACTGATAATCTCCCTCAATCTGGGGCTCCACGCAAGATCTCACCCCATGGGGTCAAAATTATCATGAGAACAGGGATGGCAACAGGAAATTCTGATTTCAGCTGAAATCTAATTTGGTCGATTGACTTATGGGGGGGCCGGGGGGCACAGCCCCCCTGAAGCTGAGAGGTTTTCAGTAAAACAGAAGTAATTTAGACTGAAAAAAATGATTTAAAAAAATGAAGTACTAGACTTAGATAAATCATTAAATTTAATGAAAAGTTAACTTACTTTTTCTTCAATGTTGTCTCACTGTCTTTAGTCCAACATATTTAACAGTTCTATAAGAGTTTATTACACTATTTACACTGGTCACCAAGTCACTTCTAATGTGAAACTTTCTTCCTTTTGGCAGCAAGCTGTGTCAGTCTCTGAACTTTGAACTTCATCCCCTTTTCTGGTTTCTTCAGAAACTGTCCAAGTGTTTCTGTTACCTCGTCGAACTTTGAGCCAATTTTCACCTTTACCGTCACTTTTCTCTCAAGCCAATTCCATTGGAACTTATTTTTGACACTTGTCTATTTCTAGCACTGCTGACTCCTGATCCTTTGATAAAAATCTCATAATTCCGCTGAAAACAATACCGAAAGCTTAGAATTCCAACACGAACCAGGGATGTGATTTGGGGTTGGAGAAATTATCTGAAAATTTAGCAGGGGGTCTGGGGGATGCAGTCCCCCAGCGGGGTCCGGGGTAGAGCCCCATTGGGGGGGCAAGGGGGGCAAAGCCCCCTGAAGCTCCTGGGTTTTTATGATTTTTAAGTACCAGAACTGTGCTTAAATGACATAAAACAAACAGCTGAATGCCACTTATTACTGTATAATATTGACTTATGTTCCAAGAAGATAGCATTCCTAAAATATTCCAACAAACATTATCCATCACATGCTTTAACACTTGATCAAATCAAAATCAGTTAATTTTATCTATTCCATAATAGAAATAAAATTCCAACATACCATTACTTTTTATAATTTCAGCATTCATTTCAGATCACCAGTTTCAATCTCCATTGAGACTTGAGCAGTTCATTTTGCACAATCACTGATGTAGCCAAGTCTTAGAAATATTCAAAAGTTATGAGTCATTGTCCACTGTGCACTGTCAATTTCAAACTGTTTGGAATCATAAAAGTAATGTAACTAAATTGTTTTGCTATTTTTCCTTCTCAACATCAGTGTCAGGGCACTGCAGGAGTTTTTGGGGGATGGTTAACTTTTATTACCGTTTCCTACCCTGCGCAGCCCAGCTCATACAGCTGTTGTACGCCGCACTCAAGAAACAGAAACCGGCGGACAGAGTCGACGGGACTCCTGAGCGGGAGCAGGCGTTCTGTGGTTAAAACCGCTCTGGCAAACGCTGCACTACTGGCTGCTCGGACATGGGCATAGCGGCCGTCGTGGAGCAATGCGCTGCCGGTTCTTGGCAGCCGCTCACCTTTTTAGCAGGTCTTTGCACGACAGTGAGCGTAAATACAGCGTATTCGACAAAGAGTTAATGGCTCACCACCTGGCCATACGCCAGCTGAAAGGGCGCACCTTCACTGCGTTCGTGGACCACAAGTCGCTAACGTACTTAACGTACTTTGTCTTCCTGGAAGATAAAATAAAGCGGAATTCGGCGAATTAGAGGAAAATCACATCCCTGAGAACGCCGCCATGAATTTTTGACAAAGCATACAACGAGCCATTTGTTTGGTCCAATCGTTTGCAGCTATCCAGTCGCAGGGCTGTTTACAATACAGCAGTAGCTTGAACACAACACATCCGGGTTATTGCGGGAGACTTCCGGGGAAGCGCCGAGCGCTTATGTAATCGTGTTGATTTTCGCTAAAATCGGTAACAATAAGGTACCTTACCCCCCCCTAAAATTTTTTCAACGGATTTAGACGATTCACAGAAATGATCAATTTGAAAATAAATCGGTGGAAACCCGCGGATCGGCGGAAAATTGCCATCCCTGTGAGAACGGTGAGCAAAAATCCCAGAACCACATGCGGGGGACCTAGTGAATGACCTGCAGAGAGCTGGGACCAATGTAACAAAGGCTACATCAGAAACGCACTACGCCGCCAGGGACTCAAATCCTGCAGTGCCAGACGTGTCCCCCTGCTTAAGTCAGTACATGTCCAGGCCCGTCTGAAGTTTGCTAGAGAGCATTTGGATGATCCAGAAGAGGATTGGGAGAATGTCATATGGTCAGATGAAACCAAAATAGAACTTTATGGTAAAAACTCAACTTGTCATGTTTGGAGGAGAAAGAACACCATACCTACTGTGAAGCATGGGGGTGGAAACATCATACTTCGGGGCTGTTTTTCTGCAAAGGGACCAGGACGACTGATCTGTGTAAAGGAAAGAATGAATGGGGCCATGTATCGTGAGATTTTGAGTGAAAACCTCCTTCCACCAGCAAGGGCATTGAAGATGAAACATGGCTGGGTCTTTCAGCATGACAATGATCCCAAACACACCGCCCGGGCAATGAAGGAGTGGCTTTGTAAGAAGCATTTTAAGGTCCTGGAGTAGCCTAGCCAGTCTCTAGATCTCAACCCCATAGAAAATCTTTGGAGGGAGTTGAAAGTCCGTGTTGCCCAGCGACAGCCCCAAAACATCACTGCTCTAGGAGATCTGCATGGAGGATTGGGCCAAAATACCAGCAACAGTGTGTGAAAACCTTGTGAAAACTTACAGAAAACGTTTGACCTCTGTCATTGCCAACAAAGGGTATATAATAAAGTATTGAGATGAACTTTTGTTATTGACCAAATACTTATTTTACCAAGGAATTTAACAATTAATTCATTAAAAATCCTTCAATGTGATTTTCTGGATTTATTTTTCTTATTTTGTCTCTCAAAGTTGAGGTATACCCATGATGAAAATTGGAGACCTCTCTCATCTTTTAAGTGGGAGAACTTGCACAATTGTTGGCTGACTAAATACTTTTTTACCCCACCGTATAAGGCAGAGAACATTGTGATCAGTTATCTTAGTTTTACTGTTAGATTCACTCCCTGCTTGTTAAAGAGGATTAGTAACTTTTCTATCCCTTCCTGTCTCACTCTCCCCCTTTGAAACAGAACGGCTGAATATCAAAGCTGTTCTTTTTCAACATCCTGTAGGGGAGGATACCCATTGTGTTGCTAATTGGGGGACTCCCCTGGGTGCCCTTGTGGGTGTTTGAGCTCAGTGGTCAAATTGCTGACATAGGAAGTATTAGTCCCATGGGGGCCTCTGACTCTATTATTAAAACTCTGACCTCCTGTGGCCCTGCAGCTGATACTGATAGGGCAAATTAGGTGGGGCATGGGTATGGCTTATTTTGAAGATTGGTCATGTATTGGGTTTGCTCAGTATGTGGTCTTGGCACTTCTCTGATGTGGAAAGCAACAATATAATTTTACTGTACTTAAATGTGCTCAATTGTTCCTCTTTTACCATTCTTTTGATGTCCCTTTGTTTTGCATTCTTTTACTGTTGTTGTGGAGGGAGGAGGGGGTCTAGGCGATGGCATGGAGGGGGAGGGTGGACGCAGCCAATTCCAGGGGGCCTTACCATATGGTCGCTGGGGGAGGGGTGCTCCACACCCACCACATTGTCTCAGATTTAAGAGAAACAGACAAGCTGTTAAACAGCGTGTTTTTGTCCTTTTCTGTTCTATCGTGTTTATTGATTATTTTGCTTTTGTTCTCAACATTGCAGCATAAGTCTCTTATTGTTATATTTTTTCTTTCCTTCTTCCAATCATTCCTCCATGGTTTCTCTTGTGTCCTGCACAAAACTTTAACAATTCATCAGCTTTCAATTTTCGCAAAAAACAAATTTCCCTTTCCATTTTCTGCCCACTCTCACTTCCACAAGGTTCATCTCCACAACAAAAAACTCCTATTTATTTATTTTTATTCATTTATTTACTCCAATTTGCAATTTTCCTTATTCATTCATTTAGATTACCTCACCTTTATATATTGTCCACCTAGGATTTTTCTACACTCTTATTGAGGAATAAATCTCTTTATCTACAATTTTATTGTACAAGTAGGAATAGTTATTATTCTTATACCTCCCTCTGCCTAATTTAAAGTTGAGCCTTTTCTCTCCAGCTGAATGGGCATGCTTTTTTGCTTCACTACAATCAAACCCACATAGGTGGGCGAGGGAGGACTTTGTGTTTGTTTGCCGTGCACAGACTTAAAGCTTTCCTTTCAGCCAGAGAGATGAAGTTCCTCATTTATTAGGATGATTTTAAGCCCTAATTTGCAGTAAATGTATGAAAGAGTGCACTTCCTACATTCAGCCACATGATGGAGGCACTGTGCCGCAGCTACCTGCACATGCACAACTGTGAACATGCAAGATGGCTCCGGAGCCTATTGTTCACAAACCACTTTTTTTTTTTAAGAAAATGGAGCGCTGCCTCCCTAACTTCTGCTGTAAACATGCCAGAATAACCTTACAACTTTAATTTAGGGCTTCATTTTAATACTGTTACCTCAAATAATCCTCCTCTCAGTAACCTGTTTTACAATCTCACCTCCACGCAGGAGTGGGGGCGAATTACCTCCCTCCTTTGTGGAAAAACACACACCTGCCTTTGTTCTAGGCATGTGGGCAGAAGAGCGCCATTAGTTAAATCATACTATGGGAAAAGTTTAATAGATATTTCCACCACTGGTATTTCTCAAACCACACTTTTATCCCCTAAAGACACAAAAATAACACAGATCAGCTTGCATGATGTGGAGAATATGCCTCAGATTTGCATGTACTCATTTTCTTATAGCTTAACTTTTATGTAAAGGGTACTTTCATCGAGACCTCGTCAGGTCATCGATACAAGAGGTATTGTATCATAAAGTTAAGTCTTATGTCTTATACTGATTTTAACAAGCTATCTTTATTATTTTTATACTTATGAAGAGACACTCACTAATGTTGGTAAAAAAAAGATTCTTATGCTATTCTGTAAGTTTTTATTTTTATACTTACGAAGAGACACTCACTAATGTTGGTAAAAAAAGATTCTTATGCTATTCTGTAAGTTTTTATTTTTATACTTATGAACAGACACTAATGTTGGTAAAAAAAAACTTATTCTTATGCTATTCTGTAAGTTATTATTTTATACTTATGAACAGACACTCACTAATGTTGGTTAAAAAAAAGATTCTTGTGGCTGCTTGCTACATTACTCACTCATGATTAAGTTTGAGATTCTTATAATGTATTGGAGTACCTAATTTATGCTCACTATTGATGTAAAAAAGATTCTTGCATTGCAAATCTTCCTTATTCGTAAAAAAGCGGCTATTTGATCCTAGGACATTTCTTCACTCTCCCTCATGCGAGACCACGTGGTTCATGCTTTACATGTGACCGCAGATTTCCATCACACAGTTTAAAGTTTGGAGATCGGATATACCCCTTAATCAGACAGCTGTAAATTTAGTATGGCCAAAGTGCAGAAATTCATGTAAAAAAAAGGTTTTCTGCTTACCTTTTTTGTTTAGGTGCCACAGCAGTCTGCAAAAGGGTCCCTCCGATGTGATGTGTTCAGGCTCTCCTCGGAATAATTTCAATCCGGGTCACTGGCACCAGTTTGTTAGAAAAATACCCAATTCTTTGATTGAAAGATCCAAGAACAAGCCGGAGATTTCTTCAATTTAAAGATGTGACATTTATTTGGAGGTCACATGTAAAGCAAGCAGCGCTGGGTGCAGCATGACACAGCTCCCTCTGGAGCGTCGCCACACTGACCCTGACTTCCGGGTGCAGCTTACATTCATCTTCTCGGGTTGGTTGGGCCAACCCCCATACAATAGGATGGGTTTGTACGTGACTGTCTGATTGGCCAATTTAACTCTGACGTGAACAGGCCATCCGCTATTCATGTTACCTATCTCCTAAAATGTACTATCAAAAGTGTGTGTGTGAGTGTTGGATCCGGGTGTGTATCTAATGTGATAGACCTGACTATAAAAAGAGAGAGAGAGCTCTATAGCTCTGCCTAATTCCTGTTTAATGCAACATATTTGTTCATAAGAATGCAAACAGAATTATGTATGGAATATGTGTAGAGCATAAAGGGAGATTACCTACAGAATTATTATTTTGGCACTCTAACTTTCCATTAACCCTTTTGACATTGACATTGATTTTTATTTGAACATTCTAAAAAAAAGAAGAGAATTCAAAACAAAACAAAAAGACAAGCCAAAAATAAAATGTTCAAAAGGAGTGGGAAGAAGCCAACGCTTATATAGTCCCACCCCTTTTCCATACCCAACAAATTACAGTATCACTCATAATCATCATTATCCCACAACCACATTCACCATAATACACCCATAGTCAAATTATACAACAAAAATGACACAACAATGACAGTCCATATTGACAACAATACCAACATCCAACAATATTACAACAACAATAAACGTACACTTCTGGCATGTTCAATACAAACACAGACAACACCATCACCTTCACAATCACCATAACACAACAACAACCTTCCCTCACTGAAGACACAATGTAACATCACTGCCCTTCATTCTCGTACCGCTCAAAAATAATTTCTTTATTAAAAACTGTATTTATCAGCAGGGGACCGGAGGGTGTGCTCCAACTTTAGAGGGATCACACTCCTCAGCCTCCCTGGGAAGGTCTATGCCAAGGTACTGGAGAGGAGAGTCTGGCCGTTGGTCGAACCTCGGATTCAGGAGGAGCAATGTGGTTTTCGTCCTGGCCGTGGGACATCGGACCAGCTCTTTACCCTCTCGAGAATTCTTGAGGGTTCGTGGGAGTTTGCCCAACCAGTTTACATGTGTTTTGTGGACTTGGAGAAGGCATTTGACCGCGTCCCTCGTGGATTTTTGTGGGGCGTGCTTCGGGAGTATGGGGTATCGGGCTTGTTGTTACGAGCTATTCGGTCTCTGTACGACCGTTGTGAGAGTTTGGTTCGTATTGCCAACACTCGGTCGGAGTCATTCCCAGTGAGAGTTGGACTCCGCCAGGGCTGCCCTTTGTCACCGGTCCTGTTCATAATTTTAATGGACAGGATTTCTAGGCGCAGCCAGGGAATGGAGGGTGTCATGCTTGGTGACCACAGGATCTCATCTCTGTTGTTTGCAGATGATGTTGTCCTGTTGGCTTCATCCAGCAATGACCTACAGCTCTTGCTGGGACGGTTTGCCGCTGAGTGTGAAGCGGCTGGGATGAGAATCAGCACCTCCAAGTCAGAGTCCATGGTCCTCAGCCGGAAAAAGGTGGATTGTCCTCTCCGGGTTGGGGACAGGCTCCTGCCCCAAGTGGAGGAGTTTAAGTATCTTGGGGTCTTGTTCACAAGTGAGGGGAAAATGGAGCGAGAGATCGACAGACGGATTGGAGCAGCATCTGCAGTGATGCGGACGTTGTACCGGTCTGTTGTGGTGAAGAGGGAGCTTAGTTCTAAGGCAAAGCTGTCGATTTACCAGTCAATCTACGTTCCTACTCTCACCTATGGTCACAAGCTTTGGGTAATGACCGAAAGAACGAGATCGCGGATACATGCGGCTGAAATGAGCTTTCTCCGTAGGATTGCTGGACTCACCCTCAGAGATAGGGTGAGGAGCTCAGTCATCCGGGAGAGGCTCAGAGTAGAACCGCTGCTCCTCCACATTGAAAGGAGTCAGTTGAGGTGGTATGGGCATCTGATTAGGATGCCTCCTGGACGCCTCCCACTTGAGGTGTTTCAGGTACGTCCCACTGGGAGGAGACCCCGGGGCAGACCCAGGACTCGGTGGACAGACTATGTCTCCCAGCTGGTCTGGGAACGCCTTGGTATCCCCTCTGAAGAGCTGGAGCAGGTGGCTGGGGAGAGGGAAGTCTGGGCTTCTCTGCTTGAACTGCTGCCTCCGCGACCCGGACCTCCGGAAAAGCGGTAGAAGATGGATGGATGGATTTATCAGCAGATGAAAGAAAACTGAAGCAAAAAAAACCAACCAAACAAACAAAAACTAAACAAACAGCAACTGCAACATGAACTATTTCAAACATATTTATTCAAATGTACACTTATATGGATACAATCTTGAGCCATAACTTTTTGGTAATGTGAAAATAGTAAGCCAAGTAGCACAAAAAAATTGAGCGCTCTTGCTGTCAGGAAACAATGTTGGCACCAAATCACTGAAGTGATCTGCCACCAATGGGGGTAGATTGTGCTCTGCCACAAAATGACAAAACATCACTTCTGCTAGTGATGCATTGGATTTGGAAGGCATCGGTTCTCTCACTGGCTGAAAATGTTCATCTATCGATCGAATTTGGCTACACAGTTTTTGTGGCCCTGTGTAGCGAAGTGCGACTTCAGGTCAAAAATCCCTGATGCAGTCACTTTTATGGTCCTACATGGAACACAGAAGGAGTGTGTAGAGCCCTCTGGAGAAGCCTTTATCCATCCAGCGTATTTTCCCTTCTCAAAACTAGGACTCTCCCATTCTTTTTGGTGACGTCCAATCCCTCGATTTCCCTTTTCTTCAAGCTTTGTTTTCTTCGCCGGCGGCGCGCTGCATGAAGCCATTTTGAAAATCATAAAAACACTGCTTAGGTGCGCTTGTGGAGGATCGAAATAAGTGCAGGCGGACACGGCGAACTTAAGTTTAAAAGGGTGCTTCATGCAGACGGTCAACTTATATACCCGGCTACAGACAATGCATGCATGGCACATTAGCATCACAGTATACAGCAGGAAAGCATGGACATTTGCATTAGAGTCACACATATCAGGCGCAGCATTACTGGCACCGGGATTCCTCTCTGTTCCGGAGCCGCAGGACAACAGAAGGTGCGAGGCGCATCTGCATAATGATCAGTCCACACCTCTCACTGTTGTGATAATTGCTCACGCTGAGCGCTCTTCCAGCCCCGTACGCTGTGGGGGTCACACACGAGGTGTTCCTCCACACTCTCAATATTTTTTTTCCCGTATATTTTTCTTTTTGGCATACAGAAATGGCAATACGCCCGTATTTGCTGAAATTGCATTTTCCCAGTATTAAAATACGGCGAAACCGTATCACTTGACAGGTATGCCTGTGTTTCTCCCCCAACCCATTCCACAATTTTACCCCACACACAGACACACAAAAACTCTTCCGAGTAGATCTTACTAAGTGCATTTTAAATTTTGTATTCCCCCGTAAATTATATTTCCCTTCTCTCTCCCTGAAAAGATTTTGTATATTGTGTGGCAAGAGGTTTTTACTGACTTTAAACATTAATTGTGCTGTGTAATAATGAACCAGATCCCATAATTTCAATAACTTTGAATGTAAAAACAATAAATTAGTATGTTCGAGGTACCCGACTTTGTGTATAACACGGACTGCCCAGTATAACACGGACTGCTCAGACTACCCTTTCAGAGTCTTTGTCTTCCGGGTGGGAGAGAGAATAATGGAGTGCAGCAGCAAAGGCATCTGAGGTAGACCTGTTGGGCCTGTAGGCATGCTGCAGGGCGTCTAGGGTATCCGGTATACTGTCCTGAATGAGGGCCAGCACCACTCTCTTGAAGCACTTCATGATGATTGGAGTGAGTGCTACTGTCCTGTAATCATTCAGGCAGGTCGGCTGGCTTTTTTTGGGGAGGGAGATGATGGTTGTTGTTTTGAAGCAGGAGGGGACTATGTTCTGGTTGAGGGAAAGCTTAAAGATGGATGTGGGAACATCAGTCAACTCGGCAGTACATGCTCTGAGAGCCCGCTCAAGGATGTTGTCTGGTCCTACTGCCTTGTGGGGTTTGATATTCCTCAGTGCTTTGTTTACCTAGCCTGATGAGACCTTTAGGGGAGGGGGAGGGTGCGTGTGTGTGTCTCCTCTCTGCACTGTAGCTGGAGGTCTTTAACTGGAGGTTAATGGAGGTTACTTTAACTGCAGCTGGAGGTTGTTTAACTGTGAATTGCTACTATTAACTATAGGGCAGCGCAGTGGCGGAGTGGTTAGCACTGCGGCAGCACAGCAACTCACCCTTGGCCGGGGGATCCTGGGTTCAATCCCAGCCCCTGACCAACAATGATCTGTGTGGAGTTTGCATGTTCTCCCAGTGTCTGCGTGGGTTTACTCCAGGATTTCTCCGGGTTCCTCCTACGTGCCAAAAATAATGCAAGTTAGGTTAATTGGCATCAAAGTGAGGATTCTAAATTGTCCTTAGGTCTGACTGTGAGAGTGAATGGTTGTCTGTCTCTCTGTGTTGGCCCTGTGATGGACTGGTGATCTGTCCAGGGTGTACCCTGCCTCTCTCCCAAAGATGCTGGGATAGGCTCCAGCTCCCCCCGCGACCCGAAAAGTGTTAAGCGGAAGAAGATGGATGGATGGATGGATGGATGGATAGATGGATGGAACTATTGTAATACTTGTAATAGAAAATGCAGTAGTATGAGAGGCTGGACACTAAGAAAGGAGAAAAGGACTTATATCGATTGGCTAGACAGAGGACTCGAGCTGGAAAGGATGTGCAGCTGGTTAGGTTGATTAAAAACAGCGATGATAATGCACTAACAAGTGAGAAGGGTGTGTTAAGAACATGGAAGGAGTACTTTGAAGAGCTGATGAATGCAGAAAACCAGGTAGTTAATCAAGTGAACCAGGAAGTTCTGGGAATTAGTAAGGCAGAAGTTAAGACAGCTATGAAGAGGATAAGGGCCTGTATTAACATACTGTAGCATTTTTTCTAGTCTTTAAGACCACTTAACTAGTAGCTACACTAACCTTCTGTTCCAAGGGTCTATCAGAGACAGATACTCCGGGACAATTTAGAATCGCCAAATAAATAGCCTAACATGCATGTCTGTGGAAGGAAACCAGAGCCCCCAGAGTAAACCCACACAGCAAAGAGAGAACAAGCAAACTCCACACAGAAAAGTTCCCATCCCTGCCAGTCTGGGGACTTGAACCTGGAACCTTCTAACTATAAGGCAACAGTGCTAGCCAGTGTGCTGTCCAGGATGAAGAATGGAAAGGCGGTTGGTCCAGATGACATACCTGTGGAGGTATGGAGATGTTTAGGTGAGATGGCAGTGGACTTTTTAACCAGATTGTTTAACACAATCTTGGAGAGTGAGAGGATGCCTGAGGAGTGGAGAAGAAGTGTTTTCGGTGCCAGTTTTCAAGAACAAGAACTGCAGTAACTGCAGAGTCATAAAGTTGATCAGCCACAGTATAAAGATATGGAAAAGCGTTGTTGAAACCAGATTAAGAGGAGAGGTGACAACCAGTGAGCAGCAGTACAGTTTCATGTGAAGCAAGAGTACTATAGATGCAATGTTTGCTCTAAGAGTGCTGATGGAGAAGTATAGAGAAGGTCAGAAGGAGTTGCACTGTGTCTTTGTGGATCAAGAGAAAGTAGATGATAGGGTGACAAGAGAAGACGTGTGGTACTGTATGATAAAGTCAGGAGTGGCAGAGAAGTATGTGACAGTGGTGCAGGACATGTATGAGGACAGTGACATGGTGGTGAGGTGTACTGTAGGCGTGACAGATGGATTCAAGGTGGGGTGGGGTTACAGGGATCAGCTCTGAGCCCCTTCTTTTTTGCCATGGTGATGGACAGGCTGACAGATAAGGTCAGGCAGGAGTCTCCATAGACCGTGATATTTGCAGACAACATTGTGATCTGTAGTGAGAGTAGGGAGCACGTGGAAGAGAACCTGGAGAGGTGGAGGTATGTTCTGGAGAGAAGAAGAATGAAAGTCAGTAGAAGCAAAGCAGAATACATGAGTGTGAATGAGAGGGAGGCAGGTACAATGGTGAAGATGCACGGAGTAGAGGTAGTGAATGTAGATGAGTTTAAATACCTGGGGTCAACCATCCAAAGCAATGGAAAATACACAAGAGAGATGAAAAAGAGAGTTCAGGCAAGGTGGAGTGGGTGGAGACGAGTGTCAGGAGTGATTTGTGACAAAAGGGTAGCAGCAAGAGTGAAAGGGAAGATTTACAAGGCATTAGTGTATAATATTGTGTGGTTGGGTAATCTTTATAAGAAGTGGACATCGACACCAGCGTGGATCTCAGAACAAGCCTCATTTTATTCTGTTGTCTTCCAACATCATTCAACACGTATATCTTCTACTAGTGCCACCGTGTGGCAAGGCATTACATTACATCCCCCCCTTTTAGATATTTACCATATCCCTTTATATATCTTATTTACTTAAATTCTAATAATAAAGAATATGGTCAACCACAAGATAACACAAAGCTACACTGTCACTACTGTGCGCTTACATTTTCAGAACATAACTTTTTCTTTTCATTTTCTTTTCTAACTAGAAGGACAGGGTAGACTACCTGACCCTTCAGGCTCTGCCATAGGGAATTATTCTGCCCTGTTCACTGCAGGCCTCTATACTAGGTTTTACCAGTTCAGTCTTTCTGGTGGACGAGATACTCGCCCCGATCTGGTCACAGTCACATCCAAGCTGGGCTGATCTGGCTCTGGATCAGGCTGATCTGGTTCTGGAAGAGCAGTGAGCTGAGCTCTGTTTCTTCTCAGTGTGCCCGACTCTGTCTCCACGCTGTACGACCTTGGAGTTGATGACGTCGACTGGACTGTCCCGGTGGTCTTTGCTGAGCGGATCCACACTCTCTGACCTGGTTCGAGAACCGGCAGCTCTCTTGCTCTGTGTCTCGCTCCATATGCTTTCTTCTGATTCTCTTTCAATCTTGCGTCTTTCTTTTTAAAAGCATGAAGGTCTGGCCACTTTGGTCTGAGAGTCTGTGGAGGGACCGGAACTGTCGATCGTAATCTTCTCCCCATCAGAAGTTCTGCTGGTGAGGCTCCATGAGCCAATGGGGTTGTCCTGTAAGTCAGGAGAGCTCTTTGGTGATCTTGGTTCTTGCTGAGTATCTGCTTTACTGTTCTCACCGCCCTCTCTGCTTCCCCATTGCTTTGCGGATACCTGGGGCTACTGGTGACATGTTCAAAGTCGTATTCCTGAGCAAATACTTTAAACTCTGAAGAGGCGAACTGTGGCCCGTTGTCCGTCACTAGTACCTCAGGGATACCGAATCTTGCAAAGATGACTTTCAGCCTCTCGACTGTGGTTGCTGTAGTAAGCGTTGGAAGGTTGGCTATTTCAATGTATCTGGAGAAATAGTCAACTACGACCAGGTAGTGGCTCTTCCCCCACTCGAAGAGGTCTGCCGCTAGCCTTTGCCATGGCCTTGCAGGTAAGGGGGTCGTGAGCAGTGGCTCTGTGCGATAGCTGGAGTACTGGCTGCATACTTCACACCTCTCCACAAGCTCTTTGATGTCCCTTGTCAAGCCTGGCCACCACACAGACTGTTGGGCTCTCGAAATGCACTTTGTCATGCCCAGGTGCCCATGGTGGATTCTCTCCAGCATGTCTCTTCACATTGGCGCTGGAATGACAAGCCTTTCTCCCTTTAGGAGGATACCGTCAGCCACATGGATGTCAGCTCTGTGCGGCCAGTACTTTAGCAGCCTCTCTGGAACTGCTTGTCTGTGTGAAAGCCATCCTTTGTCTGTGTATGCCCTCAGCTGTTTCATTGTTGTGTCGTTGTTCTGCATGTTTTTAATTTCATCCAATTTTGTTTTTGTTGCAGGTATGTGTTCCATCACAAAGTCGATGTACACCTGACACTCTCTTTCCAGGCTGGCACTCTCCGTGCTGCTCTCTGGTCCCAGTGGCGCTCGTGACAATGCGTCAGCAGCCACCAACTGTTTCCCTGGTACATGAATTATCTTGTAGTTGAATCTCATCATTCTCAGTCTGAATCTGAGTATTCTTGGAGGTAAATCATCCAGTGGCCGGGTACCTAACAGTGATATGAGAGGTTTGTGATCTGTACGCACCGTGAAGTCCATTCCCAGGAGATAGGTGCTCATGCGCTCGCACGCCCATGTCACGGCGAGAGCTTCTTTCTCGATTTGAGCGTACCGAGACTCTGTGGGTGACAGACTTCTAGATATGTACACCACTGGCCTGAATTCTCCACCTGGCTGTCGCTGCATCAGTACTCCTCCCAGGCCATATGATGAAGCGTCAGCCGACACGAGAGTTTCTCTTTTTGTACTGTACTGAGCCAGTACCGCTGGAGAGCTAAGCTCTTTCTTCACAGCTTCAAAAGCTGTCTTTTGCTGCGCGTCCCATGTCCACTCGCTGTCGCTGCGCAGCAAGTCTCTCAGGGGCTTTGTGAGATTGGGGAGGCGCGAGGAGAACTTGCAGACATAGTTCACCATCCCCATGAAGCGTCTCACCGCTTCAACGTTCTCGGGTTCGGGCATGTTCAGGATTGCTTTAATTTTGCTTGGGTCAGCCTCGATCCCGTCGGCACTGACCATATGCCCTAGGAATTTCACGTCCTTCACACTGAACTCACATTTTTCGTTTAAGGTCAGACCTGCCTCTTCAAGCTTCTTGAGAAGTTCGCACAGCCTGTTGTCATGCTCAGTCTGATCTTTGCCAAACACCAATATGTCGTCGGCATGGCAGAGTGCGCCTGGGGTGCCGTCGACAAGCTGGGAAAGTCTTAGCTGGAAATGTTCCGGCGCAGAAGAAATCCCGAATGGGAGTCTCCTGTAACAATACCTCCCAAATGGTGTAATGAAGGTTGTCAATGGCTCTGATTCCTCATGCAGGGGAACTTGCCAAAACCCTGCTGTGGCATCCAATTTTGAGAAGATGACGGCTCCGTCTAGCTTTGCTAGAGTCTCATCCACAGCTGGGAGTATGTGTCTTTCTCGACGCACGCTCTCATTCAGCCTTGTCAGGTCTGAGCAGATCCGGATTTTTCCATTGGGTTTGGGTGCAACCACCATTCCTGAACACCACTCGGTTGGTTCTTGGATCTTTCGAATCACGCCCATCTCTTCCATCCTCTGGAGCTCTGATTTGACTCTGTCCATTAATGGTAGGGCTACATGTCTAGGGGCTGACAAGGCGTATGACACAGCTCCCTGAGCTAACTCAATTTTATAGCTACCCTGCAGCTTCCCTAAGCCTGAGAATACTTTCGGGAACATTTTCTTGAATTTTTCATCAGATGCTAGCACTGCAGCTATCTGCTGCAACAGAGGTAGGCTCTGTATAGCTGGGAGCCCTAATAGTGGCATCACTAAATCCTTCACAACAAATACATCCTGCTCTGTTTTCTTTATGCCCTTTTTCAGGCAGGCTGTGAATGTGCCTAGCACCGTCAGTGGCAGGTTGTTGGGGCCACATAACATTCTCTGTGACTTCTTTAGGTCACCATCTCTTGTTTTGCAGTACATGGAGTCTGGTATGGCGGTGACAGCCGCTCCTGTATCCAACTTGAAGTTAATCATTTTTCCATTCATTTCTATGTCATTTCTCCAGACATCCTGTTTATCAGTCTCTATTGCTCCCAAGAAAGCGTTCTCTTCAGTCTCATACACCTCTTCAATAGCCTCGACACGTTGCTCTGTCCTACACACTGCAGCATATTGTCCTTTTCTTTTACATTTGCGGCACTCTGCCTCTCTCGCTGGGCATTGTTTCCATGCGTGTTGAGGACTGTGGCCACACCTTTTGCACGTGCCTGTACTCTGCGTCGCGTTGGTTTGAGTTCGTTTCGCCATATTGGGTTTCGCAGGTTTTTTTCTCACAATAGCATCAACATTGCTTTCCTTAATTTCAGTCTTCTCGCGCCGTATCAATGGCTGTTGCTTTTTTACTTCTTCTCTTTGCCTGACTTGTGTTATTGTACTTTCCAGCGTGAGCTTTGGGTCTAACTGTAATTTCTCTGACAATTTAGCGTCTCTGATCCCAACTACTATCCGATCTCTTATCATCTCTTCAAGTAGGACGCCATATTGGCAATGCTCAGCCAGCTTGTACACGTCTGTGATAAAGTTCTCTGCCGTTTCGCCAGGCTGTTGATATCGGCTGTTAAATCTGGCTCTCTCATAGATAACGTTATGCTTGCCAATAAAATGCTCACCTAAGGCTTTGCACACTTCATCGTATTTCTTCCGTTTGGCTTCCTCCAAAGTTATTGTTGTCATAACGTCGTCACTTTTCTCCCCCATTATGTAGAGCAGTGAGTTGATTTGGTATTCCTCATTCTTCTCTGCTAATCCAGATGCTATTCTGAATCGCTCGAAGCGTCGTAGCCACTGAGTCCAGCTACTGGGCTCATCGAAGTTAAAACTTCCTGGTGGTGGTATCGTGAATATTTGATCCATTTTGTCGTTCCTCCCTTCCTTTTCTTAGCGAGTAAACGAGCTAGCAACTTACTTGCTTCTCCGCCGGCGCAGTCACTGACGAGGGAAAAACTTTTTTTCTTTTCCTCTCTCTCCCAACTCTTTCACACAGGCGACCCTCTCTCCTGTCGGATTCTTGTCACCAACTTCTGACACCATGTATAATATTGTGTGGTTGGGTAATCTTTATAAGAAGTGGACATCGACACCAGCGTGGATCTCAGAACAAGCCTCATTTTATTCTGTTGTCTTCCAACATCATTCAACACGTATATCTTCTACTAGTGCCACCGTGTGGCAAGGCATTACATTACAATTAGTGAGGCATGCTATGATGTATGGTTTGGAGACAGTGGCACTGATTAAAAAAATAAAACAGGAGGTGGAGTTGGAGGTGGCAGAGTTAAAGATGCTAAGATTTTCATTGGGAGTAACTAGGAGGGACAAGATTAGAAATGAGTATATCAGAGGGACAGCTCAGGCTGATAAGCTTGGAGACAGAGTAAGCGAGGCAAGGCTGAGATGGTTTGGACATGTGCAGAGGAGGGATAGTGGAGATATTGGACAAAGGATATTGAAGCTTTAAAAGATGTTGAAGGGGAGTTGGGCGCATGCGCACGCAGCGACCGGCAGCAGGTGAAAAAAGTTCTACGTCTGTGTCTCTGTTTTTATGCACCTTAAGGTGTTTTAACGTGACTCTCTGTGCCGTTTTTGTCCTTGAATGTTTGTGGACTATATAACGAAGAGCTCCCTGGTTCCATCAGTATGGATTTCCTTCTTGTTTCTGTCCTACTGATTCTTTGTCTTGGAGGTAAGCGCGATCACGGTCACTCCGGGAAGAATACAGTATTCCAGAGACATGTTACTGCATTTAAACATGGATAATGCAGCATCTGTGTTTGAGTCTGTGCCGCAACTCCCGGGCTTTATTTTAAGAGATTTTCATGGACACAGCAATGAAAAGAGAGACAAAAGGAGGAAAGACGGAAAGCATGGAGGCGTAAGATTAAACCTGAGGAGGCGTCAGCTTAACCACATTCCTCTTCCTTCCATTATTATGGGGAACGTACTATCCCTGAGAAATAAAGTGGATGAAATTCAAGGAAATGTACGATATCAGAAGGACTTCAAGAACTGCTGTGTCATGACTTACACGGAGACGTGGCTTATGGCGCATGACCGGGACCCGGACCTTTGTACTGATGGCTTTGGAGCTCCACTTCGCTCGGATCGGCAGGAAGAGGTAACGGGGAAACGTCAGGGGGGTGGCGTATGTTTATATATTCATAAACAGTACTGTACATCTGTCACAGTCAGAGAGCGCATTTGTACACCAGATGTGGAGCTTCTGTCCATATCGCTACGCCCCTTTTATCTGCCCCGTGAGTTCCCCCAACTTTTCATAATGACTGTGTACATTCACCCAAGGGCAGATGCTGCCTCCGCCTCCAGCACCGTCTTTGATGTGGTACAGCGGTTGCAGTCAATTTCCCCAGAGGCTCCAAATTTTATTCTTGGGGATTTTAACCATGTTTCTTTAAAGAAGACACTTAAAAACTTTTATCAGTATGTCTCCTGCCCAACCAGGCAAAAAAAAGACATTGGACCTGTGCTATGGATCCATAGAGAGGGCCTATAAATCTATTCCCCTTCCTCCTTTAGGATCCTCAGATCACAACTGTGTACATTTTCTGCCCACATATAAAACTGCTCTCAAAAGAGACAAGGCGAAGACCAGAGACATAAACGTGTGGACAGAGGATTCAGTGCACTGCCTCCAGGAATGCTTTAACTGTAAGGACTGGGAGGTGTTCACACTGTCCTGCGGAGATGATTTGGACTCTTTAGTGGACATGACATGCTCATACATGGCTTTCTGTAGAGACATGATCATTCCACGTAAACGTGTCAAAATATATCCCAACAACAAGCCATGGGTTAAGATAAGATAAGATAAGATAAGCCATTATTAGTCCCACAATGGGGAAATTCCAGGATTGCAACAGCACAGGGATAGCAACACTCAGAGCAATAATTAAGAAGATACGAAAAATATAAATAAGAGCAGTGGATATACATACGTACACATAAATATATATACAAAGTGCGGAGCATTGTAGCAAGATGGAATAAACAGCATAACCATCTACTTAGTTATCCTACATAGTATGAATATGTACCCATACATATTGTCACCCTCCGTAGCGACTGATAATGCCCTAGTTGTATACTGGAGGGGACCATTTGTGTAAGTCTGTTGCGTCTTTTGCATTCAGTACTATTAGGTGGTCACGTTTTTTGAGATGAGATGAGATGAGATGAGATTCAACTTTATTGTCATTACACATGTATGAATACAAGGTAACGAAACGTGACTTGGCATTTGGGCACGCTCTGCAGAGCGCATCCAAGGCCGGGGCAGCCGCTAGGCGCCAGTCAGTTTTGCTATCTCTGCGAGCAGCCCGGCTTAGGTTATACAGTCTGACAGCCGTAGGTAGGAAGGACCTGCGAAACCTCTCGGTTGCGCACCTAGGATGATGTAGTCTACTGCTAAATGAGCTCCTCAGTGCGTTCACTATGTCCTGCATAGGGTGGGACTCGGACTCCAGCAGAGATGACAGTTTAGCCACCATTCTTCTCTCTCCTATCTCCTCCACTGGGTCAAGGCGTTGCCCCAGGACAGAACTAGCTTTCTTGATCAGTTTGTTTAGTCTCTTCCTATCGGCCACTGTAATGCCGTTGCCCCAGCAGACCACTCCAAAAGTGATGGCTGATGCCACCACTGTTTCGTAGAATGTCTTCAGCATTGCCCCTTGTACACCAAAAGACCTGAGCCTCCTCAGTAGGAACAGCCTGCGCTGTCCCTTCTTGTAGAGTGCATCGGTATTGTGTGACCAGTCTAGTTTATTGTTCAGATGAACACCAAGGTACTTGTAGGATGTCACCATCTCAATGTCTGTTCCCTGTATGTTTACTGGTGCTGTGAGGGGTTGTCCTTGACTGCGGCAGTCCACCACCATCTCCTTAGTTTTCCTCGCGTTGATCTGGAGGCAGTTCCGATGGCACCAGTCCACGAAATCCTGGATAAGTCCTCTGTACTCAGCTTCATCTCCGTTGGAGATGAGGCCGACAATCACAGAGTTGTCAGAGAACTTCTGTAGATGACAGTGTGTTGTGTTGTGTGAGAAGTCCGCAGTATAAAGGGTGAACAGGAAGGGAGCCAAAACCGTTCCCTGGGGGGCCCCCGTGCTACCGATGATCGTGTCAGACACACAATCTCGGGTTCTCACAAACTGTGGACGGTTAGTGAGGTAGTCCAGGATCCATGATGACAGGTGCTGGTCCACCCCTGCGCACAGCAGCTTGTCCTTCAGGATCATTGTTTGGTTGGTGTTGAAAGCACTGGAGAAGTCAAAGAACATGATCCTCACTGCATTCCTGGGCTTCTCCAGGTGGGACAGAGAACGGTGAAGAAGGAAGATCACTGCATCATCCACCCCAATGCCATGCTGGTAGGCGAACTGGAGTGGATCCATCGCTGGTCCCACCAGGGGGCGGAGGTGAGCAAGGAGCAGTCTCTCCAGGGTCTTCATCATGTGAGACGTCAGGGCCACTGGTCTGTAGCTGTTCAGATCTTTGAGGTGGGAAGTCTTTGGTACAGGTATCACACAAGATGTTTTCCACAACTGTGGTACCCTCCCCAGCTTCAGGCTCAGGTTGAAGATGTACTCCACAATACCACACAGCTGGTCTGCACAGGACTTGAGGAGCTTCGGGCTGATGCCGTCCGGTCCCGCGGCCTTCCTCGCCTTGATCTTCCTCAGCTCCGTCCTCACCTGGGTCTTAGTGAGGGTCAGGTTGGGGGGCTGTGTGCTGGGAGTGGGGGGATGTTGGTGGAGTGGGGTGTAGACAGCAGGTCTCGATGACTTTAGAGGCAGCAGTGGTTGTTGTGCAGAAGGGGGGGAGGGCGACTGGTCAAACCTATTAAAAAACAGGTTCAGATTGTTTGCCCACTCCCTGCCCCCCGTGGCCTGGGAGGAGGTATTCTGGAGCCCAGAGATGGTTTTAAGGTTTCTCCAGACCCCGCCGATGTTGCTCTGTTGCAGCTTGTCCTCCATCTTCTTCTTGAAGCTGTCCTTGCCTTCTCTGATCTTCCTCCTCAGCTCCCTCTGTACGGACTTCAGCATCTCCCTGTTCCCCGACCTGAAGATCCTCTTCTTCTCTCTCAGAAGTGTTTTTATCTCAGGGTTGATCCAGGGTTTGTTGTTCGAGCAACACCGTATGGTCTTGGTGGGTACGGTGTTGTCCACACAGAAGCCGATGTAGTCCGTGATGGTGTGAGTGAGGCCATCGATGTCCTCACCATGTGGATTGCAGAGCTGCTCCCAGGCAGTGATTTCAAAACAGTCCTTTAGCGCGTCCATTGCCTCCTCAGACCATAACTTCACTGTGCGCATGACCGGAGGTTGTCTGTGTACTAAGGGTTTGCACACCGGCAGAAGATGAACCAAGTTGTGATCCGATCTCCCGAGTGGGGGGAGTGGTGATGAGGTGTACGCCTCCTTAGTATTTGCATAGAATAAGTCCAGTGTTTTATTGTCTCTAGTGTGGCATGTGACATACTGGGTGAACGTGGGTAGAATGAGGGACATTGAAATATGGTTGAAATCACCTGAGATGAGGAGAAGAGCATCTGGGTGTTCTGTCTGCAGCCTGCCAGTTACTGAGTGGATGACGTCATGCGCTGTCCCAGCGTTCGCCGTCGGATTTGCATAAATAACAATGCAGATCACATGTGAGTATTCCCTCGGGAGATATGTAGGCTGCATGCTAACAGCTAGCAACTCAATGTCTTTGCTACAGTGCTGTCCCTTAACCGGGTTACAAAATCAGTTAAATCCTGCTTACAGAGGAAAGCACTTGCCTTTAAACAGGGGTCTGTTTCTGAGCTACAGGTTGCCACAAAAGAGCTGAAGGCTGAAATTTTAAGAGCAAAACAGAATTATAAATCAGAGTTGGAAAGCAAGATGGCAGCAAACAAGTTTGGTTCACCCTGGGCCAGTATGAAAACTATTGCAGGCCTTCAGAGCACAGAGCGCAGTAAACATGTGTTTTTAGATGGTTTTAATTCACACACAGAGCTGGCTAATGCTCTTAATTGTTTTTATGGTCGTTTTGACTCCTTTGATTTTAGCACAGAAACCCAAGATTTGAAACAGAAACTCAAAGGCAATCAGCACTTTAATATTGAGGTGCAGGATGTTAAAAGGGTGTTCTGTGCTGTAAAAGTGAACAAAAGTCAGGGCCCTGATAATATATGTGGGCGCTTGGTAAAGTCCTGTGCACATGAACTGAGTCCTGTATTTCACTACATTTTCAATAAGTCCTTACAGACACAACATGTGCCTAAGATCTGGAAAGAAGCCGTGGTTGTCCCCGTTCCAAAATCCAGCTGTCCTAAAATGGTAAACGATTTTAGACCAGTTGCTTTGACTTCAATTTTAATGAAAATTTTTGAAAAACTGGTCAGATGTGAGGTCCTAAAGCAGACTGAGCATGCATTGGATCCTCTGCAGTTTGCCTACAGGCCTCACAGAGGAGTGGAGGACACCACTGTCACTCTGTTTAACATGCTTTTTAAACATCTGGATTTTAATGGGACACACACCACGCTTTTATTTGTGGACTTTTCTTCTGCCTTTAATACAATCCAACCTCATATCTTAGTTGAAAGGCTCCTGCAACAATTTGATTTGAGCAATAATCTAGTGGACTGGATTCTGGATTTTTTTTAACCCACAGGACACAGAGAGTAAGGGTCAATGGTACATTGTCTGGCCAAAAGTGTTCTTCTACTGGCTCTCCTCAGGAGTGTGTGTTGTCACCACTACTCTTCATCCTGTACACAAACATGGGTCGGAGTAGACATGACAACAGATACATTATAAAGTATGCTGATGACTCAGTTATTGTCAGTCTCCTCCAGGATGGTGAGAGTGGCCACAGCCCAGTAGTTGATGATTTTGTTCACTGGTGTGAGGATTCCTACCTGCAGCTGAATACAACAAAAACTAAAGATATGGTTATTGACTTTAGGAGGAAAACTCCCAGGCACGAAGTCACTTTACTAAAAGGCCAGACCACTGAATGTGTGCAATCCTACAAATATCTTGGGACGATTATTGATAGTAATTTAAACTTTGAAGAGAACCGTGAAAGGGTGTGCAAAAAGGGTCAGCAACATTTGCATTGTTTAAGGAAACTTGCACGCTTCCAAATTGACCGAACCATAATGATAATGTTTTATCGGGCTTTTATTGAATCTGTTTTATCCTTTTCTTTAGTGTCATGGTTTGGTCAGATAAAACTGAAACAGAGGAAATCCTTGGATCAGGTAGTTAGATGGTCCAGTCGTTTGCTTGGTGAGTCACAGCTGAGCCTGACATCCCTGTACACCAGACAGGTACAGAGGATGGCTACCTCCATTTTAAATGATAACTCCCACCCTTTGCACTGCCACTTTCAGCTTCTTCCCTCCAGATGGAGGTTTGTTGTCCCAAAATGTAAAACCCAGCGCTACAAAAACAGCTTTGTTCCTGCTGCTGTCAAAGAGTTGAACAAGATGTAACAATATATTGCACATAATTTAGTTACCTATTTATTAATTTTATTTTATATTTACTTATTTTTTGTAGGTTTTTTTATTTGGGTTCTAAATCTTTTATTGGGTTTTAGACTTTTGAATTTTTAACCTCTTTGACTAGTCTTTAACTTTTTAATATGACCCTCCTCTCTTATCTCTATTTTTTCTCTCATCTCTTTGTCTTATACCCTGATTGATGGAGCCTTGAGTATTTTTATCATGTTTATAGTCAGCTTAATGTGTGCCTGTGTTTGTGTTCATGTAAAATGTAACTGTGGTTTGTAAATATGGATGTCACCTGACTGCAAAACAAATCTACCTACGGGTACAAATAAAGTAACCTGCACCTGAACCTGAAGCTGGAGCTGCCAGTCAGGAGGAGAAGAGGAAGACCACAGAGAAGATTCATGGATGTAGTGAAAGAGGGCATGGGGAGGACTGGTGTTACAGAGAATTGGTTCTCAAACATTTTACCTGGTAAAATAAAGGTCAAATAAAATAAATAAAAAAACAGAGGAAGATTAAGGAATAGATTAGGAATAGATGGAGGCAGATGATCCATTGTGGCAACTCCTAAAGGGAGTAGCCAGAAGAAGAAGAAGAAGAAGAAGATTTTTTAAAAATTGAGGAAATATGAACATTGCTAATAGATATTTAGTTAACGTGTGCTAGAAGACCAGAGTAGATTACTCCAGTATATGCTACTCAATACAAATATGAATAAAGGTATGAATCTAAGATGACTAATTAATAAACAAAGCATGGGGATCTTCCATTAACACAGAGATTGTTGAACACTAGTTGCTCTTCAAGAAGGAGTGGCTAGTAGCTGTGATGAGTAACTTTCTGGAGTCCAGTGGCTCACACAATGTGGATATTAGGACAACATCCTCAAGATCTTTGCATAATTGCTCTGGACTTATTCTCGTACTCGTCGTACACAATATGTTCATACCACACATATTTATTAATTGTGCACTTATTTTTATTTCTATTGCACATGGCATGAGGCACATTCCATGGGTCTTTTTGATGTCCTAAAAGAGGTATGCAGCCAAAAGAAAAATGTAAAAATCAGAAAAAAGCAACACCATGGTGGAGTGATACAATTAAAGACAATGTCAAGATATGTCTTTTCAAAATTTGAACAATGCCTTAAGCTGTGTTCAGACCAAACACAAAGCAAAGGTGCAGATACACAGGAATTTATGGCTGCCGTGTCGTTGTGTCGCGCGCATGCGCACCAATGTCAAGTCAAGTTCCTCGTGTGTTTTTTTTACATGCTTGGCAATAAAGTTTATTCTGATTCTGATTCTGATTCTGAATTCACATCTGAATGAGTTGTAAAGTCTTGCGCAGGGGCAGGATTACCTTCATAACTTCTGCAATTGCTTTGTACCTGCTGTAGAAATCCCTAAAATGCCATTATATTTAGGTTTACAGCATCATCCAGCAAGGCAACACCTGGGAAAATGTCACTGCCTCCTCCAGAAACTGCAGCTGGATGACGGTTGTTTTCAGCATTAAACTTAAGCTGGCTGGTGTCCAGTTTCAGGAGTTGCTAGCCCTCATTAGCACATCTTTAGCAAGAGTTCACGAGTGGATACAAACTACACACCCTGTGTCTCAGCTGCAGTGAGTGGCAGTTTCATTTTCAAACTAGTTTACTCTCTAACATGGATAAACGTGCAGTGAAGTAGGTGTCACCACTGTCACCATGTTACAACACAGCTACAGACTGTGTAGCGAATCTGAAGACTGTCCATCATTATTCTGACAGATTATATTAATTTTGAAGCTGCAGCAGACAAATGTGTGTGCCACAATGACACAAATATCACAGCAGCTGAAAGTGAAGAGTTTCTTTTAAAATCATTTTTTCAGTCAATCCCTTGGAGTTTGCAGTGGCCGTGACCGTTGCCAGCTGCTGTGGAGCTGAGACCAGCCTATCCTGGAGCTAAAGCTGTGGGCGACACATCGGTTAGGCCCAGGACAGTCTCTCTGTTCCACACACACACACGACATTTTACAACCATGTCCATTAAAATGGAAGACAAAGACCAGCAACCATTTAACTATACAGTATAGTTAAATGGTTGCTCCCACCATCAGATCCAACTCACCACCAGGTGGTGATCAGTTGACAGCTCTGCACCTCTCTTTACCTGAGTATCCAAGACATACAGTCCCAGATCTGATGACAAGATAACAAAATTGATCATCGATCTGTGATCTAGGGTGTCCAGGTGCCAGGTGCACATATGGACACCCTTATGCTTGAACATGGTGTTCATTATGGACAAACTGTGGTTAGTACAGAAGTCCAATAACTGAACACCACTTGGGTTCAGATGGCCATTCCTCCCAATCACACCCCTCCAGGTTTCACTGTCATTGCTCATGTGCATATTGAAGTCCCCCAATAGAACAATGGAATCTCCAAGAGGAGCTCTTTCCAGCACCCCGGTCAGAGACTCCAAAAAAGAAAGGTACTCTGAACCATCATTTGGTGCATAAGCACAAATGATGGTCAGAACCTGTTTCCCAACTTGAATGCACAGGAAATCTATCCTTTTGTCTACCGGGGAGAACTCCAGTGTAGAGGTAGAAAGGCGGGGGGATACAAGAATACCCACCCCTGCATGCTGCCTCTTATCCGGGGCAACTCCAGAGTAGACCAGGCTCCAGCCCCTCTCCAGGAAACTGGTTCTAGAACCTGAGCTGTGCTTTGAGGTGAACCCAGCTATTGAATATCGAGCCAGTATCGCTCAACCTCTTGCAACAGCTCAAACTCCTTCTTCACCAGAGAGGTGAAGAAGGCCAAAAGCCAATTTAGAATGCCAGGTATCAGACCGCCAAGGTCTCTGCCTTTGACTGCCACCTAATCCACATAGCACTGATCTATATATAGATTCCTAAAAAGTCTACAGAAACACTTTAAAGTATTTATTGTTATAACATGCTCCATGACAAACACTACTAAAGTGTTTTTTAAAGATTTATTTTGATTAGTTTTACCTTTACTGAACAGAAAGCGAGAGATGAGAAATAAGGAGCAGAGGGGGAGCATACACAAAAGATTGGCTGGGAGTCGAACCATATTACGTGGAAAAAGACAAGAGAATGATCTACATCTTCGCAGGTTCACCAACGTTCTTTGCTCCTCTGGTCAGGGATCCCCCCTTGACCAGCCAGCTCTTTCCTCTCAGTCATAAACAAGGACTTGCATTCTGAAACACTAATGAATAAACACTTTTCGTTGCTTCCTATTTTCTATGGCCACATTGACCCACACTAAGTTAGGGTTAGGGTTAGGGTTAGGGTTAATTTGCCAAACTTGATTTGCAGAATTTGCCTGGACTAAAACAGAAGACACCAAAGTAAACAGACTCTCAACCATCCTCCCCTAGGTGGGCCACTTCAAAAACTCCTTAGTCAAAGCTGTTATCCTCAGGTTGTAAAACTTTTCCTCAGCCTCTCTGTGCATCCCAGAGTGACCGTTATAAAAGGAATGAGACTAAAGTTGTCATAACTGTGATTGTTTATATTATGACTTTGTTTTTGCTACAAACTCCATGTCTGATTGGTTAAGGCTTTCCTCACCCCCACAGTAAGCCGCTTCTCATTTGTTCAGACAGTCTGATATCACTTCCTGTCCTGCCTTCACACGCTTTCTTTTAAAAGATGTTAGACCTCTTCTCTAACAACAAGATGAGACTAAAATAGGCCAGGAGGACATCCTGGGACCAGACCTACTTTGGGCCCCATCCTAGGGACATGTGGTTGATTGAATGAAACCGGCTTAGACCCCCCCCAGCCAGCCAGCCAGCCAACCAACCAACCACCCACATCCACAGAGCCCCTCTGCGGACGTCCGTGTGCAGCACAATTTTTTTTTGTTCCCCTTGTCCTGTCAAGCAGCTAGGTAAGCAGAACAGAAATCTGCTTCCCTTATTGTGCTAAACGGATCTACTTTGCCAAAAGGAGCTTTATACAGTGCATATACGTATATGGACTGTATATTATTTATAAACTCCTCTTGTAATAACGTTTAATACTTTGTTTAAACTGTTTTAACCATGAAAGACCCAGTGGGAGGAATGGGGAAAGGAGGGATGGGGAAGGAGAAAGAAAAGAGAGAGGACCAAACAGAGAAGACAGACTAAAACAACTGAAACATAGAGAAGACAAACTGTTTCTTCTATTGAAAAAGTCTCATCACTAGTCTGGTATCTGCACCTGTTAAAGGAGAGACATATGTGTGTATGTGTGTGTGTGTGTGTGTGTGTGTGTGTGTGTGTGTGTGGCCAGCACCCCCCCCCCCCCCGGGATGGACCACCCAAACACCCGCACAGCAGGCCCGCACCCATCCAACCACATCCCAATAACCCCCAGGCCCCCACGCCTAAAGAAGGTGGCAGCAAGGCACAGGGGCCACCCCCCAGTCCAAGGGAGCCCATGCGGCCAAGAGGTAACAGGTGGCACCAGGGGGTGCCACCCCCTCAGTCCAGCACCCCTGTGAACAGCACACACACCCATTCCCACGTACTCATACCCTCACGCTCTCACACGCACTCACTTGCACCCACACACACTCACACACACTCACTCACTCTCACTCACTCTCACTCACTCTCTCCCCCACACAATTCCACAGTCGCACTTGCACACCCAGACCCACCCTTTCCCTTACCCGCTTAGTCTCCCTCCCACTCCCACTCGCCCTCACAGTCACCCGCACCTATCCACACCTCACCCACGCTCACCCATACACACTCCTCTCACTCGTGCTCCGACTCACTCACATCCACTCGCGCTCTCCCCCACACACTCACCCGCACTCATTCTGCCTTAACACTTGGGACGGCCACAACGCAGAGACATGAACACACGCCAATGCCCGGCAGCAGCCAGGGAGACCGCTGGCATGGCCCAGCAGCCACACCTCTGCTAACCCGCCCCAGGGTGGCCACAGCCACAGAAGCAGACCACCACCACCAATGCCCACCCGGAGCGACTGATCAACAGACCACTGAAGCACTCCAAGATACCACCCAGCACGCAAAGGGCCACACAAATCCAACCCACCACCATCATCACCATCTCCATTCATCACTCCCTCACTCTCACTTACTCACTTGCTCACTCACTCTCTCACTCGCTCACTCCCTTGCTCGCACCTATTCATTCAGCAGCGCCCCGAGATGATGACAACATGACGGGACCCAGGTCACAAGCCAGGCCCCAGGCCCCCGGCAGAAGGAGGGCAGCAGGGGCGGGGGTCTTCCCCCACGCCCCATCCCCTATCCACAAATCATGATGGGTTAGTGTTAGCTGTTTGGTGTGATTGTGTGCAGGTGTGTGAACTACCAAAGTGCAGTTAAAATTGGAGGGATAGTGTGTTAGGGCACCGCTAGCCACTGCTATGGGCAGCGGGGCATCTCATCCCTCCAAGCCCATATTGTCTACAGTGCAATTAAAATTGAGGTAAGACAGTAGACAAAGGGATCTTCTTCACAGACACTGTACGGCACACCCCCACCCCAAAACCCTAAGTGTATCCAATAAGATGTACGATCCACTCAGAAATTGGGGAGAGGTAAGACTGGGTGGTCCCAAAGACAGCAACCCCCCCCCCCCCAAAAAAAAGCCAGCTCCCAAACTGGCTCTGGAGGCCATCCACTACCCCTAGATCCCATCCCAGGGTGAGGGCCACCAGGCCGTGCAGCCTAGGACCCACCAGCATCACACTCCAGCACTCACCAGCACCACAGGCATGACGGGGCAGCCACTTGAGTATTTTATCAAATTGGTACATGAAGACGGTCTGAATTTTATCCTAACATACCTGCACCAAATTAATTATTTATCTTTTGTTCATATAAAAGACAAAAAATAAAAGATAAATAATTAAAAGAAGACAAAATGAACCTTTTTGACGCACCAAATTAAAATAAATCATGAAACTGATCTAAACCTTAAATCCATAAATGAGGTAAACCTTAACAAAATTTTATCATCTCTATGAAGTTCCAAAGCTAAGGATATTCATGAGCTAGACACTGTATTCTTGTAAAAAAATAAAGGTACTTTAATAATTCTAATTACAGAACTAATAAATCAGTCAATACATGAAAATATATTTCCCGATGCACTGAAGCTCGCCATTGTAACCCCCATACACAAAGCCAGAGACAAATGGGAAATTAATAATTATAGACCAATAAGTATACTTCCTGTTTTGTCAAAAGTCATTGAAAAGGTGGTAGTAGACCAACTGGTACAACATCCCGACTCTGCCCAGCTGCTGCTTCCCATGCGGTTTGGTGTCAGGCCAAACTACTCAACGGAGACTGCATGTTATTACTTTATTGAAACAATTAAAGAAAATCTGGACAAAGGGAAAGGGGGAGGGGGTAGGAGCCATCTTTTTAGACTTGTGTAAAGCCTTTGATACGGTCAATCACTCAGTCCTTCTTTCTAAACTATCAGCATATAAGCCGTCCACGAATACCCTTAGCTCATTAAAATCTTATCTATCTGGTCGCTCCCAGTGTGTGCACATAAACAATATTGTATCCCATTCAAAGGCATGTACCATGGGAGTACCACAAGGTTCAGTTTTAGGCCCACGGCTGTTCACTTTGTATATTAATGATTTGCCATCTGTATGTGAAAATGACATAAAAATTCAGATGTATGCAGACGACACAGGCATCTACACACATGGGAAAGATGCCAAACAAGTGGCCGACAAGTTAATGATAGCAATGCAGAAAGTGTCAATCATGCCTCACTCTGAACATAGGGAAAACAGCTACCATGTACTTTACTAACAAACAAAATCATATGCACTATCTGATTATAACTGTAAATGGAGCAAAAAAAAATGTAACCGAGTTTCAGTATTTGGGTGTCACATTAGATCCCACGCTCAGCTTTAAAAAGCACATAAAATGGATGAGCCACACTCTGAAATATAACCTTGCAAACTATCGTTGCATCAGAAACTCACTTACTCTAAAAGGATCATTGTGGGGAAGCCACTCAGTTTGTCAATATGTTTCCACTCAGATGGAAGGAGAAGGGGAACTGTCATGGGGGTTTGTGTGTTGATGCGGGGGTTGGCGCGTTGATGCGAACAGTGACAAAGAGAATGGGAATTGCAAAGGCTTTCATGTTAACGCAGCACCACAGAAGGCTGATCGAGTTGTATGCTATAAAAGGAGAGGTGCCTGTGACCTGTGAGTCTTTTGATACTTGTGATTCTGGAGAATGTGAGAGAGAGAGAGAGGAATAAAGCCTGTTCTACTCTGGACCTATCTGCCTGATTATTTCTCTCTCCACACTGGTGACCCTTGACGCACAATGGAACTCGAGGGGAACACCCCGGAGATGACCCGGACGGGAGGTGCCAGCAACTAACTAACTACCACCCAGCACTTATATAGCGCTTTTCTAGTCACAAAGACCATTCAAAGCGCTTTCACTAGTACTAACCCTCTACTCTAAGGGCCTATAGGAAACTGATATCTAGGGACAATTTAGAACAGCCAATTAACCTAACATGCATGTCTTTGGATTGTGGGAGGAAACCGGAGCCCCCAGAGTAAACCCACGCAGCACAGGGAGAACATGCAAACTCCACACAGAAAGGTTCCAACCCCTGCCAGCCTGGGGATTCGAACCAGGAACCTTCTAGCTGTAAGGCAACAGTGCTAACCACTGCACCACCGTGCTGCCCACTAGCAACGCGTGCACCGTTTCAGTCAAACTCCCAGACTTTTGGTTACATGACCCAAAGTCTTGGTTCCTCCACACCGAGGCCCAGTTCGCACTCCGGGGAATAACGGCGGATGACACCAGATACTACTACGTGGTTGCAGCACTGGACACACGCACAACTCAGCAGGTGGCGAGCCTGCTCCAATGGCCCCAAGCCCACGACAAATACGAGGCTCTCAAAACCGCGCTGACCCGGCGCTATATGCTCTTAGATTGCGACAGAGCGGAAAAGCTCCTGACGCGCTCTGAGTTGGGAGACGGGTTGGCGGTCGAATTAATGGAGGAGATTTTGGCATTGATGGGCACAGATGACAGGCATTTCCTCTTTGCCCACCTTTCCCTCCGGAACCTCCCGATGGCGGCCAGGGCAGTCCTTGTCAATTCGCCGCTGCTGGCTGAGCGTAACTACCAGGCGCTAGCGCAAGAGGCAGATCGGATTATTTTCACCACCAGAGCCCTCGCAGTCAACGCAGCAGCGTCGGAACCCAGCGAGACGGCCAGCGGGGGTGAGGAGCCAACGGCGGTGGCTGCAGCGGAGGCCAAGAAGCACCGGAGAGACACACTGTGCTTCTACCACCACCATTTTGGAGAGGACATACGCCGATGCGTGCCACCGTGCCAATTCAAGCGCTCGGGAAATGCCAGGGCCGGCAGTCGGTAGCAGCTGCGACCACCGGTGAAGCGAGCAAGCTGCTCTATGTGACAGACTCAAGCTCGGGGAGATGGTTCCTCGTGGACTCCGGCTCCCAAAAGAGTCTCATCCTGTCGTCCTATGCAGACCGGCTGGCGGGAACTAGCGGCCCCGAGCTGACGGCCGCAAACGGCTCAGACATTAAGACTTTTGGTGAGAGGACACTGACTGTATCCTTGCATGGCCGTACATACCAATGGACATTCGTCATAGCGGCATGCAGCTTCCCCATTTTGGGCGCTGATTTTTTGTGTGCACACGGTCTACTAGTCGATGTGGCTAACAGACCCCTGATTAACGCAATGTCTTTTGATTCTCTATTTAATAATAATAATAATAAAAATAATAATGAATAATGGGCCGGACCCATACGGCGTTCCACATGTCAAGCAGCATCCCAGAGAGCCCACCGCAAGCCCACCAACCATCCACCCCAGACAGACATCGACAGCGGTAGGCTACCTGCAGCCCAAATTTTCTAACCGCTGGGCCTGACCGCGTTGACTGCACATGCTCAAGATTGAACCTCTCATTCACGAGGTGGCGCTACCAACACAGCATACAAAGTCAAAGTAGACGAAGAAGCAAAGAGGAAGAGGAAGACAAGAATAAGCATACAGTGGTATGAAAAAGTGTTTGCCCCCTTCCTGATTTCTCATTTTTTTGTATGCTTGTCATACAGACGTGGACAAAATTGTTGGTACCCCTCTGTTAATGAAAGAAAAACCCACAATGGTCACAGAAATAACTTGAATCTGACAAAAGTGGTAATTAATAAAAATTCTATGAAAATTAACCAATAAAAATCAAACAATGCTTTTGAATTGTGGTTCAACAGAATTATTTAAAAAAAAAAAACTCATGAAACAGGCCTGGACAAAACTGATGGTACCCCTAGAAAAAATTGAAAATAATGTGACCATAGGGACATGTTCAACCAAGATGTGTCCTCTAATTAACATCACAGGTGTCTACAAACTTGTAATCAGTCAGTCAACCTATTTAAAGGGTGACAAGTAGTCACTGTGCTGTTTGGTGACATGGTGTGTACCACATTAAACATGGACCAGAGGAAGCAAAGGAGAGAGTTGTCTCAGGAGATTAGAAAGAACATTATAGACAAGTATGTTAAAGGTAAAGGCTGTAAGACCATCTCCAAGCAGCTTGATGTTCCTGTGACTACAGTTGCACATATTATTCAGAAATTTAAGATCCACGGGACTGTAGCCAACCTCCCTGGACGTGGCCACGGGAGGAGATGGATAATACGAATGGTAACAAAAGAGCCCAGAACAGCCTCTAAACACATTCATGTTGAACTCCAAGGTCAAGGTACATCAGTGTCAGATCACACCATCCGTCGTTGTTTGAGCCAAAGTGGACTTCATGGGAGACGACCAAGGAGGACACCACTGTTGAAAACAAATCATAAAAAAGCCAGACTGGAATTTGCCAAACTGCATGTTGACAAGCCACAAAGCTTCTGGGAGAATGTCCTATGGACAGACAAGACAAAACTGGAACTTTTTGGCAAGGCACATCAGCTCTATATTCACAGACGCAAAAATGAAGCATAGCAAGAAAAGAACACTGTCCCTACTGTGAAACATGGAGGAGGTTCTGTTATGTTCTGGGGCTGCTTTGCTGCATCTGGCACAGGGTGTCTTGAATCTGTGCAGGGTACAATGAAATCTCAAGACTATCATGGTATTCTAGAGAGAAATGTCCTGCCCAGTGTCAGATAGCTTGGTCTCAGTCACAGGTCATGGGTCTTGCAACAGGATAATGACCCAAAACACACAGCTAAAAACACCCAAGAATGGCTAAGAGCGAAACATTGGACTATTCTAAAGTGGCCTTCTATGAGCCCTGATCTAAATCCTATTGAACATCTGTGGAAGGAGCTGAAACATGCCGTCTGGAGAAGGCACCATTCAAACCTGAGAGAACTGGAGCAGTTTGCTCATGAAGAGTGGGCCAAAATACCTGCTGAGAGGTGCAGAAGTCTCATTGACAGTTACAGAAATTGTTTGATAGCAGGGATTGCCTCAAAAGGTTGTGCAACAAAATATTAAGTTAAGGGTACCATCTTTTTTGTCCAGGCCTGTTTCATGAGTTTGTTTTTTAAAATAATTCTGTTGAACCATAATTCAAAAGCATTGTCTGATTTTCATTGGTTAATTTTCATAGAATTTTTATTTATTACCACTTTTGTCAGATTCAAGTTATTTCTATGACCATTGTGGGTTTTTCTTTGATTAACAGAGGGGTACCAACAATTTTGTCCACGTCTGTACTTAAATGTTTCAGATCATCAAACAAATGTAAATATTAGACAAAGATAACACAACTAAACACAAAATGCAGTTTTTAAATGAAGGTGTTTATTATAAAGGGTTAAAAAAAATCCAGACCTCCATGGCCCTGCATGAAAAAGTGATTGCCCCCTCTCCCTTGTTAAAACATAAATTTGTCATGAGGACCCATTTGCAAGGTGGATTTGATAAACCATAGATTATCTGAGGAAGTCGTCGAGAAAAGAAGGAATGGCCTCCCTCTGATGAAGCTTTGCTGCGACAATCTGATGAGCACACCTCCATGTCGCATCCCTCCATGCAGCATCCTGCCAATCATCCATCTGCTGGCAGAAGATGTAGCACTCTCCCACATCCCTGATGAGGTCCCGCAGCTCCCAGCGGCAAGCAACCTCTTCGTGCATGGAGCTCGGGGAGGAGGTGAGAGGAACAGCACAAGGTGAGGTGAAGGTGAGGGTAAGGGAGTGGCAGCAAGAGGTGTCCTGACCTCAGAAGTAATGGCTAAAGGTCTCCTAACCTCGGAAACAATGGCTGGAATGTGGTCCTCCTGCAACCCCATCCTCGACACTGCCACCTTGGACGATGGAGGGAAACAGGAAATCAATGATGCGCCACCACAGTCATTTGCAGCAGAGACTGGTGGGGTGGACTTGGCAGCTGATGGAATCTGCACTTGGGTCACCCCACAAGGAGCAAGGCAATACTTTTCAACATAGGTGTTTGGATATAATTGAAAGGGTACTTGCGTTAACTCCTGGTTTCCTGTCGCGGGAGTGACCACGTCAGAATCAGGAACACGGGCCGGCAGGGCAGGAATAAGAACTAGGGAGAGGCGCAGAGCAGGTACAGGAACAGGAACTAGAAACGATGTTGGGCAGGATCAGGAACTGGGTGGCACTGTGGGGCAGGTTCTGAAGCTGGGTGACATTGTTGAGCAGGCACTGGAGCTGTGGAATGACGTGGAGCTGAAACTGGAGCTGGGTTACGCCGTGGAGTTGGTATGTCCGTTGCTAGCTGGTTCCCATCCTGCTGGGACACATGCTATGGGAGGAGCCATGGTCTGTAGTCCAACATAAGCTTCTTTTGGGCAAGCAAAGTCTGTCGGTGCTCATCCTGCTCTTTCTCATCAACCAGGCTCTGAGGCTCCAGCGTCGCAACCCCAATTTGGCAGACCACTGGGTTCTCAGGAACTGCAGGCTCTTCCCAGATGATCTGGTTGCCACCCAGTATCAACAAGCACTCAGAAAACACACAGGAGGACACAGAAAATGCAGGTGAAGATGGAGGGATGGAAACAGCAGAGCAGAATCAGCAGTTGATAATGGTGGAGAGAGCTCAGTAGTGGTGGCAATTAACTGCTGCTGAGCCCCCTCACTGGGAGCAGAACAAGACCTTTTTGTGGCAGATGTTAAAAATGGAAAGGTACTTGCCTCTGCTCTCATTCGGACGAGTCCTTCCGAAAAAAGCTGGAGCTAATCTGACGAAGAGCCGGAGCTAGAGATACTTGACTTCGAGAGGCGTAGTGTCTCCTTTCTTCCACTCCAACCCACCAAACGACAACAGGGATTCTCAAGATTCCTCCCTCCCCGCTACGAATGTCCCTCAATGGACTCGTGATGCAGCGGGCTCCACAGGAGATAATGTTGGCAGTGGGTCGGCTGACTGCGGCGAGGAGGAGGCGGTGGAAAACGGTGGAAGCAGAGGGAGCTCCGGCACCCAAGGATGGGAACGAATGCCCGGATTCACCTCCAACAATGCTGCGGCAGCCTCCCAGTGCTTCACAGTATCCTTTGATTTAGAGCAGCTTCGTGCAGTGGCCACACAGTCCAGTACCTGCGTAACAACTCAAAGCTGCTCTGTTCGCCACCTCTTCACGCCTTTCCTCCTCTTTTCTCCACCTGCTGGGTCCTGGAATGGCGGTGTCATTCTGTCATGATTGTCCCTCCAGGGCAAAGGAGGAAAGGATCCATTTGCAAGGCGGATTTGATAAACCATAGTTTATTAATAAAAAGAAAACAAAACTGCACGTGGGCAACTAACGTGCAACTAACTTACAAGTCTTGCTGAAGCGTGTGCGAGACGCCGACATTCACATCAAATGATACCGCACAGAACACAGAATGAAATGCAAACATATAGGCAGGATCATCTCACTTTGGCTCATCAGTAGAATTATTCTTCAGCTTAAAGACATTGTTTCACCCAGAAAAAGTACAGGCAAGAACTGCTCCTTCATCCCCCAGGCCACAATTGAACTTACATTCCTTTGCTAAAACCAGTTTCAGGAATTCACCCTAATGCACTTCCTTTTGAAGTTATGGCCCAATAAATGGTGGACAAGAGACAGGCCCCTGGAGCCCCTGATATGGCCCACAAAGATCCACAGCTCAACACTGCCCTCTACTGGCAACTCTGGGACATGCCTGATTTAAACAGCAAACCTTTTAACCACATCTTTGTTAATACTCACTTCTCAACATTTCTCTTTTTTCCAGGACACTGTGAAAGGCAAATGGACTCTGTGTAATCTGGACAATCAATGGGTTTGAAATATATTAATCTTTAATTTTAAAACCTCTTCCACGCTGGTCAATTTCCCTAAAAACGCCTAAAAATAACATGCCCAATGTAAATCAAAAGCTGTTCTTCAACCCTTTGCAGCATCTTCATGGGGTTGGTCTTATTTAAAAGAAAACACTCTGAATTTTTTGGCAAAACCGTCATAATCTCTCTAAGTGCTCCTGCCACTGAGTAACAATCATCTAAACATACTGAATTTGAAGAAAATAAAGTTCGCCTGGGTGTTTTTTTTAGATACAAATGCTTACAAATAACATACAGCTGTCAGATACTGGCTGGAAAACACAACAGAAATGTAGAACCAAGTGTTTTCAAGCTCAGGTCAAAATTTTGTAACAATACCACAAAAAATGAATATATTACACAGCTTTTTTCTCAGGTTGTAACAAGGCGTTCTTGAACTGTGCCAAACTGGAAAACTGTGTTCCAGAGTTCACTATCTCAGCAGTTTGCACAGTAAAACCAAGGGGTAATAACCCAGACATACACAGCACAGTTCCTGTTTTGTTTTTTTTTTACAGGCAAAAATAGCCTACAGTGTAAGAAAAATTATGCTAAAAATTAATACATTTCACTAAAGTATACACAAAAACAACCCTCCCCCCTCTAATTTTTCCAGAGTTCACTATCTCACCAGTGTACACAGATACAGGTCAACTGGACCCCTGACCAAGTGTGCACCCCAAGTGGACCACAGAATCCAATCTGTACAGGTGCATTCTCCATCCAGTGATTTATAAATGCTGCCCCAGATGAAAACCAGTCTGTGGGACTATGATGTTCTGAATGAGGCTTTAGAAAATTATGAATCACTTTGTAAATCATTGGATTGAAAATGTACTTTTACAGATTGAATACCTGGGGTCCACACATTAGTGTGCTCACTTGGCCAGGGGTCCATTTCACCAGATCACGTTTACCCAGTTAAACAAAGGCATAATAACCCAAACATACAGTGGGGCAAAAAAGTATTTAGTCAGCCAACAATTGTGCAAGTTCTCCCACTTAAAAGATGAGAGAGGTCTTCAATTTTCATCATAGGTATACCTCAACTATGAGAGACAAAATGAGAAAAAAAAATCCAGAAAATCACATTGAAGGATTTTTAATGAATTAATTGGTAAATTCCTCAGTAAAATAAGTATTTGGTCACCTACAAACAAGCAACATTTCTGTCTCTCACAGACCTGTAACTTCTTCTTTAACCCCTTGCACTCCGGGCAATTTTCCTAAAAATGCCAAAAAATAACGTGCCCAAAGTAAATCGAAAGCTGTTATTCAACCCTTTGCAGCATCTTCATGGGGTTGATCTCATTTAAAAGAAAACACTTTGAATTTTTTGGCAAAAAAACCATAATCTCTCTACGTGCTCCGGCCACTGAGTTACAGTCATCTAAACATACTGAACTTGAAGAAAATAAATTTGGACACAGTGTTTTTTTGGATACAAATGCTTGCAAATAACACACAGCTGTCCGATCCGGCTGGAAAATGCAACAGAAATGTAGAACCAAGTGTTATCAAGCTGAGATCCAAATTTGGTAACAATACCACAAAAATTGAATATTTTACACAGCTTTGTTCTCAGGTAGTTCCCAGGCGTTTTGGAACTGTGCCAAATTGTGCCAAATGGCACAGTTTGGAAAAACATCTGTAACTTTTGAATAATTCAATGTAGAATCTTCATTTTGGGCACTAATGAAAGGTCACACTCAGGGCTGTGCCTGTGTGTGCCGCTACAAAAGACGGAATTCGGCCCTCGCTACATGATGGATTACACTCCTTGCATGTTTTCACAGCGGCTCCCCCCCCCCTCGCTACTGTGTGTGTGTGTGGGGGGGGGGGGGTTGTTGTCCCCCCTCCCCCTCGCTACAGAAGACGGCCATCGCTACATGAAGGAATAGACTCATATGCTTCCCCCCGCGGACCGGGGGGCGTTCGGACCGTGAACGCCCCCCCCCGCTCCTCTTCTGCAGCGGGGGGGGGGCGTTCACGGTCCGAACACGGCAAATGAACCGTTTATCGCGGCGCACGCACTTCGTACTTCGTGCGCAGTACAGTTGTAATTTACCGATCGGTCAAAAGTCATTTTTGGATTACAGTTTTCAGGGAGAAATAATAATTTAGCTTATAACACCTTACCTCTTCACAGCAGCAGAGTCGTGGCGAACTTCTCTTCCCCATTGTCAGACGAACGCGATGCTGCTCCGCTCGTGGATCCCGATCAAAACATAATTCCAATATTGCGGTTTTGGTGAATGATTTACGACCTTTGTCGTCGGCCTCCGTCGGTCTATGATGACGGAAGAGAATCCTAAACGTCTATTCTGCTGGAATGAGTGCAGGTCCCACTTGCGCAGGAGTGCGCCCTCGTGCGTCCTAGGACGCAGAGACTTGCCCGCCCGCGGAACAACGGAGCGCAAGTGGTTAAGAGGCTCCTCTGTCCTCCACTCGTTACCTGTATTAATGGCACCTGTTTGAACTCGTTATCAGTATAAAAGACACCTGTCCACAACCTCAAACAGTCAGACTCCAAACTCCACTATGGCCAAGACCAAAGAGCTATCAAAGGACACCAGAAACAAAATTGTAGACCTGCACCAGGCTGGGAAGACTGAATCTGCAATAGGTAAGCAGCTTGGTGTGAAGAAATCAACTGTGGGAGCAAATATTAGAAAATGGAAAACATACAAGACCACTGATAATCTCCCTCAATCTGGGGCTCCACGCAAGATCTCACCCCGTGGGGTCAAAGTTATCATGAGAACGGTGAGCAAAAATCCCAGAACCACATGGGGGGACCTAGTGAATGACCTGCAGAGAGCTGGGACCAAAGTAACAAAGGCTACATCAGAAACACACTACGCCGCCAGGGACTCAAATCCTGCAGTGCCAGACGTGTCCCCCTGCTTAAGCCAGTAGATGTCCAGGCCCGTCTGAAGTTTGCTATAAAGCATTTGGATGATCCAGAAGAGGATTG
The DNA here is from genome assembly GCA_020510985.1 of Pholidichthys leucotaenia. Taxonomy (NCBI): domain Eukaryota; kingdom Metazoa; phylum Chordata; class Actinopteri; order Cichliformes; family Pholidichthyidae; genus Pholidichthys; species Pholidichthys leucotaenia. The sequence goes on from CM035836.1 coordinate 263,605,471, forward strand.
GGAGAATGTCATATGATCAGATGAAACCAAAATAGAACTTTTTGGTAAAAACTCAACTTGTCGTGTTTGGAGGTGAAAGAACACCATACCTACTGTGAAGCATGGGAGTGGAAACATCATACTTTGGGGCTGTTTTTCTGCAAAGGGACCAGGACGACTGATCTGTGTAAAGGAAAGAATGAATGGGGCCATGTATCGTGACATTTTGAGTGAAAACCTCCTTCCATCAGTGTGTGAATGTGTGTGTGAATGGGTGGATAGCAGGATCTGTAAAGCGCTTTGGTCATCAAGAGATGAGAATAAAAGCGCTATATAAGTGAGTGCCATTTACCATTTTTACCATTCCACCAGCAAAGGCATTGAAGATGAAACGTGGCTGGGTCTTTCAGCATGACAATGATCCCAAACACACCGCCCGGGCAACGAAGGAGTGGCTTCGTAAGAAGCATTTCAAGGTCCTGGAGTGGCCTAGCCAGTCTCCAGATCTCAACCCCATAGAAAATCTTTGGAGGGAGTTGAAAGTCCGTGTTGCCCAGCGACAGCCCCAAAACATCCCTGCTCTAGAGGAGATCTGCATGGAGGAATGAGCCAAAATACCAGCAACAGTGTGTGAAAACCTTGTGAAGACTTACAGAAAACGTTTGACCTCTGTCATTGCCAACAAAGGGTATATAACAGAGTATTGAGATGAACTTTTGTTATTGACCAAATACTTATTTTACCGAGGAATTTACCAATTAATTCATTAAAAATCCTTCAATGTGATTTTCTGGATTTTTTTTTCTTATTTTGTCTCTCATAGTTGAGGTATACCTATGATGAAAATTGGAGACCTCTCTCATCTTTTAAGTGGGAGAACTTGCACAATTGTTGGCTGACTAAATACTTTTTTACCCCACTGTACACAGCACAGTTCCCTTTTTTACAGGGAAAAAATAGCCTACAGTGAAATAAAAATTATACAAAAAAATTAAGAAATTTTTCTGCAATATACACAGTAACAAATACCGCCCCCCCCCCCCAGCTACAGAGGAACACGACGCATACAAAAACTTGTCACCATGCGGGACCCTTGTAATTACTGATTGGTCAAAAGTTATTTTTATTACTATTTTTATCGATAAAGAATAATTTAGATTATAAGACTTACCTGTCCACAACCACACTGTCGCTGGTACTATCGCTGGTACTGTCCGCTGGCGTCTGACGATTGTCAGCTATTGTTCCATTGTTGCAACCTCCAATTGTTCTTTTACTGATTCGTCGTCCCGGTCACCCGACCTGGTCAAGCCATCTATGCTTTCATGCATGCCCTTTTGGTTTAATTTGTGAACCATTTTTCAAAACAAGTAAAATAATGGCTAATGTTACCCTGACCCTTCCGCACAGCATCACATAGGATTGCGCATCACACAGCGGCTGAGTCAAAAGAGATTTTACACACAGGAACGCATGGCATTTTACTGGAAATATAAACACAGAACAAGTGCATGTAGGGTATCATTGAAGTCAGAAATTGATTGGCTAAACAACACGTCCATCATCAGATTACTCAGCTTCAACTGGCTCGTTGTATTCGCAGTCGCTGATGGGCAGGTCCTTCTTGCTAGGTTTTCAGTCATTGGTTATTCAAGGTTTAAAAACCCAAATCAAGGCTCTTATTGGTCGAATGAGATGTCAGTCTCATTCTAAACCAATCAAACACTCCTTTGGCTTTCTGTTTACGGCTGTGTCTGTACTGGAAGACCAGAAATACAGCTTTTTTTCATTGCGCAGTGAGACAGCCCACCCACAGGCCCGCCCACGGAATCACCAAGTGGAAGAGTTTTTAAATATGTGCATGTTAAAATGTTTAAATGATTAGATTAGATTAGATTATTTGTTTATTTGACAGGGACAGTGCAATAAACATAGGCAATTAATCAACTGACAATCAATCTGATGTGTTGCACAAAGAGTGTATAGCTATTAGCTAATTTGCAACTCTTGTCCCTGGATGGGCTTTAGAAAGGAGAAACAAGTAAAAAGAAAAAAGGATAAGGAAAAGAAAAAATGAAAACAGAATAAACAATAACCACATACATCAATGCAAAAAAGAATATAAATACACAATATAAAAACCTGGTTCACATTTGCCTATGAATGAATGTTTATTCTTGCATGTTAATTTAGAAGCATTGATTATAAGTTGCATGGACACTGAAATAGGTTAGCTTAGTTTTATATACAAGGGTATAGAGAATTATTCCAGTATTAAAATGTGTATATAAAATTTGTGAAACGTAACTCAAATTATGTGATGGCCAGCAGCCAATCTCTGCTTGACAACAGCTCTCTCTAGGTTCAGACAAAAGACTGTTTGTTCATTGGACTAAAGTTCATAAAGCCTGCCCACGAAGGAAAGCTATTGGTCGGAGCTCCTGTTTCCCCAGATAAAAAGGAAGCAACACCCTTTTACAGCCTCTTTCGGCTCTTACTGTTTTGTCACTTCACATCTTGTCTATACAGCAGAGATCTTTTTCAGGAGAACAAAGGAACAAAAGACTGCCGAACAAAGACGCTTTCTCCCACATTTTTTTTTTCTCCTACGATCACAGAGCAGATAACTCATAACTTTGCGTTCTGTAACTTCATGTACTTTTAATGTTTTTCTTTAAACACCTAGGAATTCTTTCTTTCTTGAGCTCAATTCTAATTAGGAGTTAAAAACTCCAATTCTAGGCATCTCTATTTCTATAATTTTTCACCTGTTAAACTTTTTGTAAAACCACCGTTTTAATTTTAATTTAAGTTTTAATCTTGAGTTTATTTTTATCATTTTATTGACTATTCCCACACCAGAAGTTCTTTTCTGTAAAGTTCAACACTCTTTTTGATTTGATATCAGATTAGATATTACAAATTATCCTCGAATCCTCTGGGAAGCCACTTGCCAACGAAGAGGAAGAAGGACGCCAGCCTCTTTACCAAGCAGCTGAAGAAACAAACAATCGTCGCCATCTTTGATCGACCTAAGCTCCAACTGTGAGTCATGCAGTCAAAATCCAGCCTTGTTGACCGCTTGACTACAAAGGTCAAACTGAGGACCCTGAAATATCTGCGGGCAGATATTTCCCCTTTACATCCACGAAAGCTTCGCAAGGACACCGCCAAGAGGAAACTGACCATCAGGCCCGGAGTCATGTGAGCTGCAATTTTATTCATCTGCTGAATTAAACGTCTGAGGTTTGATAATAATTTGATATCTAATCAGACGCAAATTAAGGAATCATTAACATAATTAACATAACCTTTCTTTTCATTAAAATCCCGTTTTCATTTTCTTAAAGAGTAATCCAGAATTTTTCATATGATTAGTAAAACTTTCCCCATAAATTTGCGTTGTTTCCATAATCTGTTAACTTCAAACTGATCTAAATTCATTTCACATTTTAACCCTGGTTCTGCAAATGTTCAGTGTTAATCTATCATTTACAAGTTTAATTTCATGGTGAATGAAATCATTGCAATGTCTTTTAATCATCATTTCATTTAATAAATATGTGAAAATGAGAGAAATTGTTGAGAATTTATTTCATTCTGAGTCTGGTTTAAGTCCCCAGTATCAAATTCACTAAAATTTTGAGATTGATTATTAATTAATTTATTGAGTGATTAAACAGGTATAAAGTGAAATTAGAGATTAAATTGCTTCTTAGAGATAGAAGCTGGTGCACCCACGAGTGTTTTATTAACTGTTTATGTGTGTGTGGACCCAGAGATCATCTCAGGTCACAATACATTAATACAAATTAAATAATTTTTATACCTGATCATAGTTATTAACTCATATAATGTTACAAGTGATAATTAACATAACACGGCACAGGTGGAGAAATCAATATTGTCAGATAGCTGACACATGAGGCAAATTGGAATGACAGGAGAGGGCAGGGCTAAACACACACACAGAGGATGCAAGGGGTCAGAGGAGACACAGCCAAGACAAACAATAACATACAGAGACATAGTTACTACGTAAATATAAATAAACTCATAAATCCAAACACAGGCAAGAAAACACAGAACAAAGATAACACTAATAATATGACAGAGAACCAAAGTGCAGAAAATACAAAAGTAAACTCAAAGGAAGGATGAGGGACCAACCCTCATCCTGACAAAATTAACTGTGGTTTATCACATCTTTGGAAAGCTGAGTTCAATTTCTCTAGCCATACCCAGGCCTGACTACTGTCACACCTGTTCTCAATAAAGAAATCACTTAACCCCTTGCACTCTGGTCAATTTCCCTAAAAACGCCTAAAAATAACGTACCCAAAGTAAATCAAAAGCTGTTCTTCAACCCTTTGCAGCATCTTCATGGGGTTGGTCTCATTTAAAAGAAAACACTTTGAATTTTTTGGCAAAACAGTCATAATCTCTCTAAGTGCTCCTGCCACTGAGTAAGAGTCATCTAAACATACTGAACTTGAAGAAAATAAAGTTCGCCTGGGTGTTTTTTTGGATACAATTGCTTGCAAATAACACACAGTTGTCAGATACTGGCTGGAAAATGCAATAGAAATGTAGAACCAAATGTTATCCAGCTGAGGTCAAAATTTTGTAACAATACCACAAAAAATGAATATATTACACAGCTTTTTTCTCAGGTTGTTCCCAGGCGTTTTTGAACTGTGCCAAATTGTGCCAAATGGCACAGTTTGGAAAAACGTCTCTAACTTTTGAATGATTCAATATAGAAGCTTGATCTTGGGCTCTAATGAAAGGTGACACTCAGGGCTGTGTGTGTGTGTGTGTGTGGGGGGTGTTTATTCATTCATGAATGAATGAATGAACAAACAAGCCCCCCCACACAAAGAAGCATGCCACGTAAAAAATGTGCGTTTTTTTTTTACAAGAAAAAATAACCTACAGTGCAATAAAAATTATACTAAAATATCTGTAATGTAGAGGATAACAACTCCCACCCCCCGCCCCCCGCTACAGAGGACGGACATCGTCCATCGCCACATGATGGACCGCGGGGACCGTGCGCCGCGGTCTACTATGCACAGCTGTACTAAAATATCTGCAATATATCTGCAATCCACTACAGAGGAGTAGCGGGGGGGCAGACCGTTCTCAGCGCACGGTCCGGTCCGTGCGCTGCGGTCCGTCATGTGACGATGACGCACAGTTGTAATTTACCGATCGGTCAAAAGTCATTTTGATTACAATTTTCAGGGATAAAGAATAATTTAGCTTATAACACTTACCTGTCCATAACAGCAGTGTCGCTGGCGAACATCTCTTCCTCATTGTCAGACGAACATGACGCTGGTCCGCTTGTTACGACTCGTGGTTCTGGTCATGCGACCCGGTCAAACCATGATTCCATTATTGCGGTTTTGCGCTTCCATGATTGCGGTTTTGGCGAACGATTTTTCAAAACAAATAAGAACAGTAGTAAGAAAAAAACACTGGCGAACGCTACCGTCACACACAGCGGCTTACACAAAACAGATTTTACGCACGGGACGCACGCTTTCACTTGTCGAACTTCTCTGCTTCAATTGGCTCGCTGTATTCGCAGCCATTGGTAGGCGGGTCCTTCTTGCTAGGTTTTCAGTCATTGGTTCTTCAAGGTTTCAGAAACCCAATTCAAGGCTCTTATTAGTCGAATGAGATGTCAATCAAACCTAAACCAATCAAAGCACTCCTTTGGCTTTCTGTGTCTGTAGTGGAAGAACAGAAATGCAGCTTTTTTTTTTCAGTGCGCACTAAGACGCACAAGTGCGCACGAGGGCGCACTAGTACGCAGAGACGTGACCGCCCGCGGTATCCCGGAGTGCAAGAGGTTAAATAGGACTTACCTGACAAAGTGATGTAGACCAAAAGATCCTCTAAAGCTAGACATCATGCTACGATCCAAAGAAATTCAGGAATAAATGAGAAGCAAAGTAATTGAGATGTGAACCACAGTGAGAGCCATTACCCACAAATGTAGAAGACATGGAACAATGGTGAACCTTCCCAGGAGGGCCAGCCAACCAAAATTACCCAAAGAGTGCAGCAACGACTCATCCAAGAGGTCACAACATCCAAAGAACTGCAGGCCTCACTTGCCTCAGTTAAGGCCAGTGTTCATGACTCCACTGTAAGAAAGACACTGGGCAAAAATGGCCTGCATGGCAGAGTTCCAAGATGAAAACCACAGCTGAGAAAAAAGAACAGAAAGGCTCATCTCAGTTTTGCCAGAAAACATCTTGATAATCCCCAAGACTTTTGGAAAAATACTCTGTGGACTGATGAGACAAAAGTTGAACTTTTTGGAAGGTGTGTGTCCCATTACATCTGGCATAAAAGTAACACAGCATTTCAGAAAAGGAACATCATACCAACAGTAAAATATGATGGTGGTAGTGTGACTTTCCGGGGCTGTTTTGCTGCTTCAGAACCTGGAAGACTTGCTGTGGTAAATGGAACCATGAATTCTGCTGTCTACCAAAAAGTCCTGAAAGAGAATGCCTGGCCATCTGTTCGTGTCCTCAAGCTGAATTGCACTTGGGTCCTGCAGCAGGACAATGATCCAAAACACACCAGCAAGTCCACCTCTGAATGGCTTAAGGAAAACAAAATGAAGACTTTGGAGTGGCCTAGTCAAAGTCCTGACCTGAATCCGATTGAGATGCTGTGGCATGACCTTAAAAAGGCGGTTCATGCTCAAAAACCCTCCAATGTGGCTGAATTACAACAATTCTGCAAAGATGAGTGGGCCAAAATTCCTCCACAGCGCCGTAAAAGGCTCAATGCCAGTTATCGCAAACGCTTCATTGCAGTTGTTGCTGCTAAGGGTGGCCCAACCAGTTATTAGGTTTAGGGGGCAATCACTTTTTCACACAAGACCATGCAGGTTTGGATTTTTTCCCTTAATAATAAACACCTTCATTTAAAAACTGCATTTCAAATTTGTTTGATGATCTGAAACATTTAAGTGTGACAAACATACAAAAAAATGAGAAATCAGGAAGAGGGCAAACACTTTCACACCACTGTACATGAATTGTTTTGCAGCAGCAGCAGCTTGAGCAAAGAATTCAATTCAATTCAATTCAACTTTATTTATATAGCGCCATTTCACAACAACAGTCATCTCATCATAGCACTATCAACTATAGGGGGAACCCCCACAGTTGCAGAAAGACCCCAGCAATCAGGTGATCCCCTGTGAGCAAGCACTTGGCGACGTTGGAGAGGAAAAACTTCCTTTTAACAAGAAGAAACCTCCAGCAGAACCAGGCTCAAGGAGGGGCAGTCATCTGCTGCGACTGGCTGGGGGGTGAGGGGACAGAGAAGATGAAAAGAACAGACATGTAGAGAGCAAACAGCACGATGGGGACTCAATCTATGGGAGAGAACAAACAGATGTTAATGACCAGCAAAAAAAAATATTTCATTGAGAGTGAAGAAAGGAGTGAGGCCCAGTGCATTATTGGAGGTCCCCCGGCTGACTAAACCTATTAACAGCATAACTAAGGGAGGGTTCAGAAACACATGATCCCTCCCTAATTGTAGGCTATATCAAAAAGGTAGGTTTTAGCCCTATTCTTAAAAACAGAGATCGAGTCTGACTCCCGAATCCAGATTGGCAGCTGGTTCCACAGGAGAGGAGCTTGATAACTGAAGGCTCTGCCTCCCATTGTACTTTTGGAGATTCTAGGTATTACAAGTAATCCTGCATTTTGGGAGCGTAGTGCTCTGTTAAAATAATACGGTAATATCAGATCTTTTAAATAAAAATGAGCCTGATTGTTTATAGCTTTGTAAGTAAGAAGAAGGATTTTAAACTTATTTCTAAACTCTATGGGAAGCCAATGAAGGGAGGCCAGAACCGGAGAGATATGATCTCTCTTGTTCTTATCTCTACCTGTTAAAACTCTTGCTGCAGCATTTTGGATCAGCTGAAGACTTTTTAAAGATGTTTTAGGACAGCCTGATAATAAAGTATTACAATAATCTAATCTCGAGCTAACAAAAGCGTGGATCAGTTTCTCAGCATCACTCTGAGACAAGATGCTCCTAATCTTGGCAATATTACGCAAATGATAGAAGGCAGTCTTAGAAACAAATTTAATATGTGAATTGAAGGACAGATCTTGATCAAAAATAACTCCAAGGTTCCTCACAGAGCTATTAAGAGAAAGAGTAACCGCATCCAAACTGAAAGTTTGATTTGGAAAGGTATTTCTAAGATTTTTTGGACCAACAAGAATGACTTCAGTCTTATCTGAATTTAATAGCAGGAAATTACAAGTCATCCAAGCTTTGATTTCCTTAAGACAGGCTTCTAACTTGGCTAATTGATTACTATCATCTGGCTTCATTGACAGGTGTAATTGTGTGTCATCTGCATAACAATGAAAATGTATACAGTGCTTTCTAATAATGTTGCCTAACGGAAGCATATATAAACTAAAAAGAGTAGGGCCTAACACAGATCCCTGTGGAACTCCATGACTAAGCTTTGAGTTGAAAGAAAACTCATTATTTACATGAACAAACTAGAACCTATCAGATAAATAAGATCTAAACCACTGCAACGAAGTTCCATTAAGTCCAACATAGTGTTCTAATCTATCAAGTAGAATATTATGATCAATAGTATCAAAAGCTGCACTAAGGTCTAAAAGGACAAGTACAGAAACCAGTCCATTGTCAGATGCGATGAGGAGGTCGTTAGTGACTTTCGCTAAGGCTGTTTCAGTACTATGATGGATTCCAAACCCAGATTGAAACTCTTCAAGTAAGAAGAGCACTGAAAAACGGTAATGCCTCTTCTTCCTTGAAGCGATGCCATTGTCGTTGCTCAAAAAATGTGCATCACTCTTGCATTTCTTCACTTTCATATAGCCGTTGAACAAACTGGTGTGCTAACGTGTTTGCGCTACCCATAGGGCTGGGGTGAAACTACAAATAACAGTTGTGCGCAGGCATCAACCACTTGGCCTGGTAGATGAAAAAAATGAAGCATATACACAATCGCATGCGCACCAGCCTCGTCCAAAGCGGACACGCACCTTAGTGGGCCAGAGCAGAAAAATACCATGAATCCAGTTTGACACTAGAGTTCTTCCTCTTTTTCCTTCTAGCTCCAAGTGAACGAGTGCATCTTCTCTTTCTGTCTGGCCATTGGGCCACAACTCACAGCTCTTCTGTTTTTACTTAGGGCCTAGGTAAATATAGTGTTTTTTCCCCCCTTTTGGTACCCAGAATACTTTCTTCATGTGAACATTTTCCCTTTCTCACTAAGCAACCCAAGCATTGATTTTTTTTATTTTTTTTTAATTTTACCTTACTTTTTCTGTGAACTCAAGCATACCTACACATTTTTGGAGCATCCCTAGCTAATCAAACTTAAAACTGTCTTCAAATGCCATTCCAGAGGGCAACCCATTGTTCTAAAGAAGACACCAGCAGACCCAAGCTGCGGGCCCCCTATGTCTGAGAAGGCTCTCTGGTTAAGATCTCAGGTGCAGAACCAGAGAGAGGACTCTTGCCGTTAAGGTCCTATCACCAACTCAGGTTGGACAAGCCAGGCTTCCAGAAGCCACAATCCTCCCACCTCTGCAACCCAATGAGGCTTGACTACTTCATTCTGGTTTCAGTCTGAGTCTTCTAAGAACCCAGCCACTCTAAGAAAGCAAGGCAGCCAACAGCGTTGGTTTAAGGGACAGACTGTCACCCCAACCATAACCTTTTCTGTAACTGCCGTTCCTTTGTGAGCATAATGTAAAGCTAATCTGTTTTTCTTTTTCATAACACTTTTTCCAAATTCCTTTATCATTAGCTTTGCATTATACTTAATTTTTGTTGCTATTGTCATCTTCCCAATTTAGCCACACAACCACATTTCAGCCTTATTTCACATATACTGTACAAGACCTGTAAATATGTATATATATATTTTTTTTTTTGTATAGTTTATTAATCCCAGAGGGAAAGTCAGGGCATCCACATGGATGGATGAGACAGCCACTGTGTGGCGCCAATCCCTTCACTATTCACACACACACATTCACACCTAGGGCCACTTTAGAGTCTCCAATTAACCTAACCTGCATGTTTTTGGCCTGTGGGAGGAAACCAGAGTACCCGGGGAAAACCCACGCAGACACGGGAAGAACATGCAAACTCCACACAGAAGGGTCACCGATGGTCAGGGGGTGGATCACACCCATGACCTTCTTACTGTGCTGCCACAGTGCTATCCACTGCATCACTGAGCTGCCCATATTGCTCTTTCTTCATATATGCACAATTACCACTGTTAATGTCACCTCTGGTTATCTCTCCATTTTACAAGTTATAAAGAAGTCTATTGGCACTTTGGTTCTCTTTATTAAAACTACTGTAATTCCCAGTACTTTGTAATTTCCCAGTTTGGGATCAATAAAGTACATCTATCTGACTAATGAGCACAGGTGTGCTTTCTTTGTCCAGACTTCAGAATTGCTCAGTGTAAAGACCTGACACCCAGATTATGAGACTGATCAAATAATTGTCAATTAAATTATATTGCTTAGCTTATTAATTGCCAAATTTATAAGCTTAATTATTTGTTCATAGAGTCCCCACAGCTCTGTCCAAAGTGTGGGTTGTGCCCCCTAGTGTTATAATTGTAACTGTAATTTCCTGGTTTGGGATCAATACAATCTATCTATCTATCTATCTATCTATCTATCTATCTATCTATCTATCTATCTATCTATCTATCTATAATGAGTTAATGTAATTATTATTAATAATTATTAATCTCAGTTATTAATTATTAGTAATCATATTCATATAGTTGTGGTAATACTACAAAAGCAATGTACAAAAAATAAACAAAGGGTACGATAGGTAGACAAGAGACTAGATGCAATGTAAACATGGGATTTCTTGTAGCATACTGACCTGTTCCTTTCCATCAGGGAAATACTTTTGGCGATTAACTCGAGAGAAGAACCTTGTGTCACTTCATCCAGCTCAGATCCATCGCTTCTGGAGGGGCCTTCCTCCCAATCTAGACAGTGTGGATGCTGTCTATGAGAGGCCTGGGGACCATAAAATAGTGTTTTTCAAAGGTAATTACTGAATCTGTCTCTGTGTGTTTAGGCCAGTGCTGCTTATGCAAATTGTTTTGCATTTAGACACATTCCAAATTATACAACTATATTATTAGTTATTTCTCTACTCAACTGTCCTCTCTGTTCTACCATCAGGTCTCAAATACTGGGTATTTAAAGACAACAATGTAGAAGAGGGTTACCCTCGTCCAATCAGTGATTTTGGCTTACCCTTGGAAGGAGTGGATGCAGTTTTTGTTTGGCTACACAATGACAAAACCTACTTCTTCAAGGATAACCACTACTGGCGTTATGATGACCGCCTACATCGTATGGACACAGGCTACCCTAAAGACAGTACACTTTGGAAAGGGCTGCCTCCATACCTGGACGATGTCATGAGTTGGCCTGATGGTGAGTAGAAAAAAAAATCTAACTACCATATACAGAATTCTTTAAATTCTACATTGTATTACTGACAAATGTTTGCTTTACAACCCACATAAATGGTTGGGACACAGTGTAAAACCTACAACCCCAATTCCAGTGAAGTTCGGATGTCCATGAGTCCATCAACTCATGAACACTGCATTCTCTAAACTCAGGAGAAGAGGGGTTCCTTTTCTTATCGGTGTTCAGTCTAAAAGCCTCCATGTCTGATGGAATGGGGATGCATTAGCACCTGTGGAACTGGCAACTTGCACATCTGGAAAGGCATATCAATACTGAAAGGTATATGTTTGTGCTCCCATGCAGATGATGTGTTTTTCAGGGAAGGCCTTGCATGTGGCTAGTAGAAGAGTCTGGGTGCTAGACTGGCCTATCTGCAGTCCACACTTTGACCAGTGGAAAACATGTAACTATTGATAGATACGTAGATAGATAGATACATAGATAGATACATACTTTATTTCGAACAAAAAAGTAAAACAAAAACAAAACAAATGACAAATGCAATGAAGTAACAGTATACAGTGTTTGAAAGGGAGAAGGAAGAAGTGAACACTTACTAATTCCAACTCCTCTTTTCCATAAATACACCCATGCGAATTATATACAAACTACCACATTTAAGACCCCAAGTAAACAATTAACTGTATTTTGTACATATCAACATTAACACCCATCCATCCTAGCATACACTGATGTCCATACATCAAAACCAGCCTCAAACAACACAGATATACACAGTACTGTCCCACCCACCATTCCATAGTGTCCCAGAGTGAGCATAGGGAATCGTACATATAAATACTACCCTTCTAACATATATTCTTTCAGCAAATAATGTTTATACCTCTTTTTGAATTGATTTCTGTTTGTACATAGTTTCAGTTCTGGCTCCAGACTGTTCCACAAATCCACCCCACAGACAGATATGCACATACTTTTCTTGGTTGTTCGTATCTTGGGTTTTGTAAAGTTTAAGTCTCCTCTCAAATTATAATCATTGTCTCTTTTTTTAAATATTTTTTGTATATTAGTTGGGAGTTGATTATTAATTGCCCTGTACATGACTTGTGCTGTCTTAAATTTAACAAAATTGATGAACTTTATGACATGTGACTTTAAAAACAACGAATTGGTATGATCTCTATATCCTACATTATTTATTATCCTTATAACTCTTTTTTGTAATGTGCATATTGACTGTAGGTTGGTCTTGTAGGTGTTTCCCCAGACTTCTACACAGTAGTTAAGATAAGGTAGAAACAGTAAATTGTACAGTAAGAACAATGATTTATAGTCCAAGATGTGTCTTGTCTTCCCCAGTATCCCTATACATTTTGCCAACTTGGCCCGGATGTGACTGATGTGGGGTTTCCAGAAGATTTTATTGTCTAGCGTCACCCCCAGAAACTTATTTTCTTGTACTGTTTCTATTCTGGTGTCATCTATCGTTACCGTTATTTCAGAAAAAACTTCAAAATCGTTCAGACACAAATCACCAAATGCAATCAGTTCTCTTAAAGAGGACTTGCTGAAGCAAGACTGGACAGAAGTCTATGTATCAAATGTAAATGAAGCCTATGACACATTTATAAACATTGTAACCACTCTTTATGAAAAAAACTGCCCATTAGTAATAAAAAAGCTTAAACACAAATTTGCTAATAAGCCATGGTTAACCAAAGGACTACAAAAGGCGTGTAAAAAGAAAAATTTATTATATAAAGCTTTCCTAAAGAAAAGAACAAAAGAAGCAGAGCAGCGGTATAAAACATACAAAAATAAGTTAACATATATAATAAGATGTAGTAAAAGAGACTATTACAGTAAAGAACTGGAGAAAAACAGAGACAATATTAAAAATACATGGACAATACTCAACAGTATCCTTGGAAATAAAAGCAGAAATACAAGCTACCCAACTAATATTCCAAAAAATAATAAAACGACTCAGAGTGTGAATATTGCTTCACCTGCAGATGAATTTAATAATTTTTTTGTTAACATTGGACCTAAACTGGCCCGAGAAATACCCACTACGGTGCCAACAGGTGATACAATATGCAATAACACTGCTGTAAGAGACTCCATCTTCATAAAGAACACAGACGAAAGAGAGGTCATTGAAATTGTTAAATCGTTCAAAAGTAAAACATCTACTGACTGTGATGGTATCGACATGCTACTAGTCAAAACTGTTATCGAATGCATAGTAAAACCACTGACGTATATCTGCAACCTGTCTCTCCAATCAGGTATATTTCCCAATGCAATGAAAATAGCTAAAGTAATTCCGATATACAAGACGGGCGACAGAGGGGAACTCTCAAACTATAGACCAATTTCACTATTACCGCAATTTTCCAAGATACTTGAAAAAATATTCTATGAGAGAATTGACAACTTCATACTGAAGAATGATTTATTATGTGAGCAGCAATATGGGTTCAGACACAAGAGGACAACTGCATATGCCCTAATGGAATTTACAGAAAAAATATCAACAGCCATTGAAAATAAAGAGTATTCAGTTGGAGTATTCCTAGATCTTAAAAAAGCATTTGATACAGTAGATCATAATTTATTATTAAAGAAACTACAAAATTCTGGTATTAGAGGGGTAGCACTGTCCTGGTTAAGTAGTTACTTAAAGAATAGATATCAGTATGTATGTGTTAGCAACAAAAACTCAGAGTTGCTGAAGGTCACCTGTGGAGTCCCTCAGGGTTCAGTTTTGGGACCATTATTGTTCAATATGTATATAAACGATATATGTAAAGTCTCAGAAAAAATGGACTTAATATTGTTTGCCGATGACACTAATCTGCTATGCAGTGGAAACAATTTGGAACAACTCCTGGATACACTCGGGAAAGAATTAGGAAAGCTTAAACTGTGGTTTGATTCAAACAAATTAACGCTCAATTTAAGTAAGACAAAATTTATAGTCTTTAACAACCATCACAACAATCCAGTACCCAAACTCAGTGTAAATGGTGTAGAGATTGAAAGGGTATCTGAAACTAAATTCCTTGGAGTAATAATTGATAACAAACTGTGTTGGAAGTCACATATTAATTATATCAAAGGTAAAGTTTCCAAATCAATTGCAATATTACACAGAGTGAAATATTTGCTGAATCAACCCACACTATACACCTTGTATCATTCATTAATACTCCCATACATGACATATTGTAATGAAGTATGGGGAAATACATACAAAACAAACATATATCCACTCTTTATTCTTCAAAAGAGAGCTATTAGAATAATAAACAAAGCAGCTTACAGGGAACCAACAAACCCACTTTTTCTTAAACAAAAAACTCTCAAGTTGAAAGATCTGGTTGACTTTAAAACCGCAATAATAATGTTCAAAGTGAAGAATTTATCACTGCCCGCAAATATCCAAAAGTTGTTCCAAACAAGGGAGAAATGATATCACTTCAGAGGAACATGTATATTTCAAAAGCCTACAGTGAGAACAACCACCAAGCAACACTGTATTTCAGTGCAAGGAGTCAGATTATGGAACGATTATGGACCTGAATTAAAATCATGTACAACGCTTGGACAATTTAAACAAAAACTAAAGGAAGAAATACTCCAAACATATTTACAAGACGACATGTAAACTCACATAAGGATTGACATATCCAGCCTGTGTTGTGTTGTAGCTTAGTTTTTTTTTTTTTTTTCTCTCTCTCTGTGACATTCTGTCGTAGATTTGTCTTGAATAGTAACCGCTTAACTTAGCTTAGCTTAGTTTTCTTTTTTTTCTTTTTTTTTTTCTCTCAGTCACACTTTGTCTTAGCTTTGTTCTAAATTGTAATCACTCTTGTCTTGTTTACTCTTTTTTCTTTGAATTCTTGGATGGAATATGGGTGGGCAATATAAGCTGCGGCTTCAGCCATCACCCATTTCGGATAACTCACGTGGAATTGTTTAGTAGAAGGAGTCTTTGTCTAATTTGACCTTGTTGTTATATTATACAGTTTCTTTTAACCTGTACTGTATTATCCGAAATAAATTCATTCATTCATTCATTCATTCATGATTTATTTTATAATTTCCAAACAACATAATCTTTGTTTTTTTCAGATTTCGAGATAATTTATTTTTGTTGAACCACTGCGTTAACTTTTTCATTTCACTTGTGACCACCACCAAAACCTGCTGCAAATTCTCACCAGTGCAAAGGATATTTGTGTCATCCGCAAACAAAATAAATTTCAGAATTTTGATACTTGGCATATGTCATTTATATACAAAATAAAGAGTTTGGGTCCCAAAACTGACCCCTGGGGCACATCACAAGTGATGTCCATGAAGGGTGATTTGTGCTCATCAATTTGTACAAATTGTTGTCTGTTACTTAAATAACTTTCCACCCAACTCAGTCCGACCCCTCTTATCCCATACCTTTCCAGTGTCCTTAGTAGTATTCTGTGGTCATTGGTGTCAAAAGCTTTCTTTAAATCTATAAATACTCCAACAGCAAACTTTTTTTTTATCTATACAACTAGTAATTTCTTCTATAAGTTCGATCAGTGCCAAAGATGTAGATTTATCTGCTCTAAAACCATACTGGCTGTCTGTAAGGAGGTTGTGTTTTTCAATGAAATCATCCAGTCTCTTAGTGAAGATTTTTTCAAGTATTTTGTCATGGCGGCCGCTGGGCCGTCATTAACTTCAGCTGCGCACACACCTGCCATCGGTAATCAGCAGGCCTTAGAATGAGAATGAGAATCAGAATGAGATTTATTGCCATTGTTCATGTAGTACACAAACTAGGAATTTGTCTCGGTGCAATGCTGCAACATTAAACATGGAGTAGCACTAAAGATAAAAATAAAAAAACTATGCATGCAATAAAAGGTAGAATATGAATAAGTAATACTAATCTATGCAATTTTTAAATATATTAACAAGCAGCAGATATTGTGGAGTTCTACATAGTGCAGTCGGTAGTGCAAAAAGAAAACAGTGATAATTGTCATGAGTCCGGTTGAGCTGCTGTACGTAGTGCACGAGAGTCTAATAAGTCACTTAGTGTTCAGCAGTCTGATGGCAGAGGGGAAGAAGCTGTTCATGTAGCGAGAGGTTTTAATCTGAATGGACCGAAGTCTTCTGCCTGAGGGGAGGGGGGCAAACAGTGCGTGTCCAGGGTGTGAAGGGTCGGCTATGATCCGACCTGCACGCCTCCGGGTCCTGGAGATGTACAGGTCCTGGAGGGATGGGAGCTTGCAGCCGATCACCTTCTCAGCAGCGCGCACAACGCGCTGCAGTCTTAGTCTGTCCCTGGCGGTGGCTCCTGCGTACCACACGGTGATGGAGGTGGTGAGGATGGACTCGATGATGGCCGTGTAGAACTGCACTAACATCTTGGTGGGTAGCTTGAGCTTCCTCAGCTGCCGCAGGAAGAACATCCTCTGCTGGGCCTTTTTGATGAGGGAGCTGATGGTCGGCTCCCACTTGAGGTCCCGGGTGATGGTGGTGCCCAGGAAGCGGAAGGAATCCACAGTGGTGATGAGAGAGTCTGTGAGGGTAAGGGGGGGCAGAGGAGCTGTGACTTTTCTGAAGTCCACGATCATCTCCACTGTCTTCAGAGCGTTCAGCTGCAGGTTGTTGTGGCTGCACCAGGACGCCAGCTGGGCCACCTCTCTCCTGTAGACGGACTCGTCGCCGTTGGAGATGAGCCCGATGAGGGTGGTGTCGTCCGCAAACTTGATCAGCTTGACAGACTGGTGGCTGGAGATGCAGGAGCTGGTGTACAGGGAGAAGAGCAGGGGGGAAAGTACACAGCCCTGGGGTGATCCGGTGCTGATGCTAACAGAGTCTGAGACAGTCTTTCCCAGCCGCACATGCTGCCTCCGGTCCATCAGGAAGTCGGTGATCCACCTGCAGAGGGAGTCAGGCACGTTGAGCAGGGACAGCTTGTCCTGGAGCAGAGCGGGGCGGATGGTATTGAATGCAGAGTTGAAGTCCACAAACAGGATCCTGACGTAGGTTCCCGGGGAGTCCAGGTGCTGCAGGATGGAGTGGAGGGCCAGGTTGACTGCATCGTCCACAGACCTGTTGGCTCTGTAGGCAAACTGCAGCGGGTCCAGGAGGGGAGTGGTGATGGTCTTGAGGTGGGGCAGGACCAGGCGCTCAAAGGACTTCATGACTACAGAGGTGAGCGCTACAGGTCTGTAGTCTTTAAGTCCAGTGATCCGTGGCTTCTTGGGGACAGAGACGATGGTAGAGGTTTTGAGGCAGGCCGGCACGTGGCATGACTTCAGGGAGGTGCTAAAAATGTCTGTGAAGACAGGAGTCAGCTCCTCTGCACAGTGTCTCAGGGTGGAGGGAGACACGCCGTCCGGGCTGGGGGCCTTGCGCGGGTTCAGTCTGGAGAACTGTCTGTGCATGTCCTGCTCACTGATGGCAAGGGCAGGGGGGGAGGAGGGGGGTGCCTTTGATGAAGTGGGGACCATGGAGGCAGTGGCGCTGGGGGGAGGGGGGAGTTGGACACAGCTAACGAGGTGTCAAAACGTGCATAGTGTTGGGACAGTCTTTGACAAAGGGCTTTGTCATCCTGTCCCTTAGAAGCCTGAGGCTGATAGTTGGTGATTTGCCTCAGTCCTCTCCACACAGAAGCAGAGTCGTTAGCAATGAACTGCTGCTGGAGTCTCTCAGAATACACAGATTTAGCTCTCCTCAGCTCTCTGCTAAACCGGTATTTGACCTCCCTGTAGCAGTCCCTGTCTCCACTTTTCAACGCTGCTTCCTTCTCCTTCCTGATCTGTCTGAGCTTAGCTGTGAAGCAGGGCTTGTCGTTGGAGTAACTCACCCTGGTGCATGATGGAAGAATGCTCTCCTCACAAAAGTGGATATATGAGGTCACAGTGTCCGTGTACTCATCCAGATCATGCGTAGCTCCTTTAAACATGTCCCAGTCAGTTATTTCCAAGCATGTGCGCAGCTCCTCCACAGCTTCACTGGTCCATTTCCTTGTAGTGCTCACAATAGGTTTTGTGAGCTTCAGTCTCTGTCTGTATGTGGGAATCAGGTGGACCATCACGTGGTCAGATAGTCCGAGCGCAGCGCGAGGGACAGCGCGATACGCATCCTTAACTGTAGTGTAACAGTGATCCAGCGTGTTCTCTCCTCTGGTGGGGCATTTAATAAACTGTTTGTATCGGGGGAGTTCGTGGCTCAGGTTGCTCTGGTTAAAGTCGCCAACCACAATAACCAGAGAGTCCGGGAAAGTCCGCTCCGCTTGCTGAATGTGATCCGCGAGCGCGCGCTGAGCCTCGCGCACATCCGCGTTGGGCGGGACGTGAACAGCGGCCAGGATGAATGAAGCAAACTCACGCGGGGAATAAAATGGCTTGCAGTTGATGAATAAATATTCCAGAGCGGGAGAACAGTGTTGGGAGATCACAGTTACATCAGAGCACCAGCTGCTGTTGATGTAGAAGCAGACTCCTCCGCCTGTGGTCTTGCCGGAGAGCCCAGTGTCGCGGTCTGCACAAAACAGCTGAAATCCCTCGAGGAGGAGCGCGCTGTCTGGTGTCTTTTCCTTGAGCCAGGTCTCAGTGAAGCAGAGGGCACACGAGGTGGAGAGGTCCTTAAATCGCATCAGCAGTCTCAGTTCATCTACCTTGTTATAAAGAGAGTTGACGTTGGACAGAAAGATCCCAGGCAAAGCCGTGCACGTGCCTCTCCTGCGAAGCCACACGAGGGCGCCCGCTCGTCTTCCTCTCTTTCGCCGTCTCACTTTTTGGGCTAAAAAGTGAACCAAATCGGCGGCAGGAGCCAAAAAAACTGGGAGTAGGTCCGTGGGAGTGAAAGTCCTGATATTTAGTAGCTCTTCACGGGTGTAAGAGCAGGCAGACACACAATTGACGAACAAAAACAAACAAAAAAAAGCACAGCGAAGCACCATGGCGACCACTGTGGGCGCCATCTTGGATCTTGGTCTGATCTTGGTCAGAGACACTGGCTTTAAAAGCCAGTGTCTCTGACTGCTCTGCACGGAGTTGTCTGTCGTCTTCGCCACGCATCGCATCAAGGACACGACCTCAAGCCAGAGTTGGAATCAAGTCTTCTCGCCAAGTCACGCCACGTAAGCAACAGCAACACTCACCCCGTCAAAGTGTTTTCCCCTGTGCACAGGTGGACCTCCCTGGTGGTGAACTCATCTCCCCAGATAACGGGACGTCATCCCCTCCTCCTTGGATCTTCTACTCACCTCCTCAGCACCGAACACCACGCGCACCACGCTACACCAGGACACGGAGCCAGCAGGACTCTCGAAGCGGCACCTGCAAGTAAGCAGCACAAGCCTCAGCTTTCCGTTCTCACGAACTGTAGTAACATCCTGTGCTTGTGTGTTCCAGGGTTGCCTGGTCGCAGCAAGACCCGCTCAGCTCCAGTGGCCAGACTACTACGCACTCACTCACTCATTCTCACATTCATCATTCTATACTGAGTTAATAAATAATTGTCAAATTAATCTACTCGTGTCAACGTCTGTCTCCTGGGTTCAACAATCATGCCAGTACGACTCCGTCAAGACGACCCAGCAGACAGCGCGTTGGCGCGCCGCATTAACACCCTTAGCGCTCGAGTAGACTTAATTGCTCATCAGCAGACAGTTATACTTAACCAACTAAGTCAGGTTAACAGCCGGCTGGATCGACTGGAAGGAAGCCAGGCGTTCCCCCCGGCAGCTGGGGCTTCATCAGCCCCTGTAGCCCCACCTGCTAGTCTAACACACCAGCCATCTTTACCTCGCCTCACTCCCGTGTCTACCCCCGCCCGTTTTAGCGGAAAACTCGGAGAAGCACGGGGTTTTTTGCTACAATGTGAAACAGTGTTTCACCGCATCCCGGGAGATTTTCACACGGACCACAGCAAGATTGGGTATATCTCTAACCTGCTCGAAGGAAGGGCGTTAGCTTGGGCATACACTGTTATGGCTAAACCCAACTATTCCCTCTTAACTTACCAGCAGTTCGTGGCAGAATTTTTAGAGGTGTTTGACCATACCGACCGGGGCGCGGTGCTAACTGACCAGCTGCTTAGCCTTCGGCAGGGCAGTAGATCTGCCGCCGATTACGCTGTATACTTCCGGGTGCTAGCCGCAGAGGTCGGGTGGGGGGAGCCAGTGCTTTGCAGCATTTTCCTCCGCAGCCTTAGTTCGGAACTCAGGGATGAACTAGTGGCACAGGATAAGCCAGACAAGTTAGGTGAACTAATTTCCCTAACTATTAGTTTGGACAGTAGGCTGAAGGAGCGAGCGGCCGAACGGAGGGCCGCTAGCCGTTTGAGTAAACCACGCCCCCATTCCGCTAGGCCGCCTCTCCTGGCTCTGCCCCCTTCAGAGGAACTTCCGGAGCAAGAGGAAATGGTTATTCGGCAATCAGGGGTTTTGGCGGCTGAGAGACAGCACCGGAGGGATCTGGGCCTGTGTTTTTACTGTGGCAATGAGTCTCATGGGGTAGCTGAGTGTCCCAATCAGTTAAAAGGGGAGGTCCATGGATCACAGTAGGGGGATTCACGGACGTTAAGCAGAAAAAGCCCCTCACTAGCTGCCGTGTCCCCATTAGGCTAATTTATAAACACAGGGAGCACACAACACATGCCCTTATTGATTCTGGAGCTGAGCAAAGTTTCATATCCGGAGACCTGGCAACCCATCTGGGCCTCAGCTGTCAACCCCTTCGCCCACCTGTCAATCTCGTCACGCTGTCAAAGGCGTCACTGACCTCTGTTTCCCACCAGACGGCCCCCGTGTTGGTGATAGTTTCTGGAAACCATCGGGAGGAGATCCGTTTCTTGGTGTTGCCCATCTCCTCTTCGCCTGTGATCCTGGGGTACCCGTGGCTACGTCTCCACAATCCCTCGTTCGATTGGCAAGCCGGAAGTATCACCGCGTGGAGCTCTTTTTGTCTCAGTGCCTGTCTCCAGTCTGCAGCGTGTGCCCCCTCAGTATCGGTGGCCCCGCCTTCGACGCCACCCCCGGACCTGTCCATGGTACCAGAAGTCTACCACGATCTGGGAGCAGTTTTCAGCAAGTCACGGGCGCTGTCCCTTCCCCCCCACCACCCCTACGATTGTGCGATCAACCTCAGGACAGGGGCCCCTCTCCCAGCAAGTCGTTTGTATAGCCTGTCTGCCCCGGAGCGTGAGGCCATGGACACGTATATTAAGGAGTCCCTCAGCTCTGGGATTATTCGACCGTCTTCCTCAGCGGTGGGGGCGGGTTTCTTCTTTGTTGGAAAGAAGGATGGCTCGCTGTGTCCCTGTATCGACTTCCGGGGGCTTAATGAGATCATCATCAAGGATAAGTACACGCTGCCACTGATGAACTCGGCTTTTGACTCCCTCCAGGGGGCATCTTGGTTCACGAAGCTGGACCTGCGTAATGCGTACCACCTGGTGCGCATCAAGGAGGGCGATGAATGGAAGACGGCGTTCCGGACCCCAAGCGGTCATTTTGAATACCTGGTGATGTCGTTTGGGTTAACCAACGCTCCGGCCATCTTCCAGCGCCTAATTAACGACGTCCTCCGGGATTTCCTGAACTCCTTCGTGTTTGTCTACCTGGATGACATCCTCATCTTCTCACGCACGTTGGAGGAGCACCAGGTGCATGTGCGATGGGTCCTGCAGTGCCTCCTGGAGAACCAGCTGTTTGTCAAAGCCGAGAAGTGGGAGTTTCACACCGACAAAACCTCCTTTTTGGGCTTCATTATTGCTTGCAATCAGGTGCTTCCTGACCCGGCCAAGGTCAAGGCGGTGGTGGATTGGCCCACGCCCACGTCCAGGAAACTGTTGCAGGGTTTCTTGGGTTTTGCCAATTCCTATCGCCGCTTTGTGCCGAACTTTGGGATCATCGCCCGGCCCCTGACCGACCTCACGTCCCCCAAGACCCCCTTTCGTTGGAGCAAGGAGGCTGCCACGGCGTTCAGGAGGTTGAAGGAGGAGTTTGCTTCGGCCCGCGTCCTGACCCAGGTGGATCCTGCTCTGCAGTGCCTAGTGGAGATGGACGCCTCGGATTCTGGAGTTGGGGCGGTCCTCTCCCAACGCTCTCCGGTGGATGGTAGGATCCGGCCGTGTGCCTTCTTCTCCCACCGCCTGACGCCCACGGAGAAGAACTACTGCATCGGTGATAGGGAGCTGCTGGCCGTGAAGCTCGCCCTGGAGGAATTGAGGCACTGGCTGGATGGGGCTGCCCAGCAGTTCGTCATCTGGATGGATCACAAAAATCTTGAGTATCTCCAGATGGCCAAACGGTTGAATGCTCGCCAGGCCCGCTGGTCTCTTTTTTTCGGCCGGTTTAATTTTACGATCACCTACCGGCCGGGGAGCAAGAACGGCAAGTTTGACGCCCTCTCAAGACGGTTCGAGGCGAAGACCACCGGGGATCAGGAGGAGACTATCCTGCCGTCATCCTGTGTGGTGGGCGCCCTCTCGTGGGAGATCCAGGACAAGGTCAGGAGAGCGCAGGAGACTGAGCCCGATCTGGGTGGGGACCCCCCGGACCGTTTGTTCGTTCCCCCTTCTATCAGGAGCGAGGTCATCCAATGGGGCCACGCGTCTAAGTTGGCATGTCATCCAGGAATTGCCCGCATGATTGACCTGCTTCAGAGAGCCTTTTGGTGGCCAGCGTTGAGGAAGGACGTTACCAGCTATGTCCAGGCCTGCGTCCAGTGTGCCACCGGGAAATCGTCATCTTCCCCCCCGGCGGGTCTTCTTCATCCTCTACCAATTCCTTCCCACCCCTGGTCCCATGTGGCTTTGGACTTCGTGACCGGCCTGCCCCCCTCTGGCCACTTCACCTTGGTCCTGACAATAGTGGACCGCTTCTCCAAGGCGGCACATTTTGTGCCTCTCCGGGGGTTGCCTTCAGCACGGGAGACGGCGGATCTTCTGGTGCAGCATGTGGTCCGTCTTCATGGTATCCCGGCTGATATTGTCTCGGATCGAGGTCCACAATTTGTGTCCCAGGTTTGGAAGGTGTTCTGCACGGTGTTGGGGGCCACGGCAAGCCTCTCGTCTGGGTACCACCCGCAGAGCAACAGCCAGTGTGAACGGGCCAATCAGGAGCTGGAGGCTGCGCTCCGCTGTGTCATCTCTTCCTGCTCCTCTTCCTGGAGTACGTTCCTGCCCTGGATTGAGTACGCGCACAATACCACGGTGTCCTCAGCTACTGGTTTGTCCCCATTTAAAGCGTCTCTGGGGTATGATCCACCACTGTTCCCGGAGGAGGAGAAGGAGGTGGCGGTCCCTTTGGTTCTGGCTCACGCTAAGCATTGTCGGCGGATCTGGACCATCACCCGCAGAGCCCTCCTCAGGACCACGGAATGCAACATCCAGGTGGCCAACCATCACAGGAGGCCCGCCCCGGACTATAAGGTGGGCCAAAAGATTTGGTTGTCCACCAAAAATATCAATGTGCCAGCCGAGAAGCACAAGTTGACGAAGCGCTTCATCGGTCCCTTTGTGATTTCTCGCATTATTAACCCAGTGTCTGTGCGCCTAGTTCTTCCCCCTTCTATGCGCATCTGCCCTACCTTTTACGTCTCCCAGGTCAAGCCCTACATCACCGATTCTCTGTGCCCGCCCCCCGCGGCTCCTTCCCCCCCGAGGATGATCGACGGCCACCCGGCTTGGGAGGTAACTGCCATCTTGGATGTCCGCCGGCGGGGCCGGGGTCTTCAGTATTTGGTGGACTGGGAGGGTTTTGGCCCTGAGCATCGCTCCTGGATTCGCCCAGCGTTGATCCTTGACAAGCAGCTGATCCGCGATTTCCATCGGGCGCATCCAGGTAGGATGGGGCAGGTGCCTGGAGGCACCTCTAGAGGGGAGAGTACTGTCATGGCGGCCGTTGGGCCGTCATTAACTTCAGCTGCGCACACACCTGCCATCGGTAATCAGCAGGCTTTAAAAGCCAGTGTCTCTGACTGGTCTGCACGGAGTTGTCTGTCGTCTTCGCCACGCATCACGTCAAGGACACGACCTCAAGCCAGAGTTGGAATCAAGTCTTCTCACCAAGTCACGCCACGTAAGCAACAGCAACACTCACCCCGTCAAAGTGTTTTCCCCTGTGCAAAGGTGGACCTCCCTGGCGGCGGACTCACCTCCCCAGATAACGGGACGACATCCCCTCCTCCTCGGATCTCCTACTCACCTCCTCAGCACCGAACACCACGCGCACCACGCTACACCAGGACGTGGAGCCAGCAGGACTCT
The DNA here is from genome assembly GCA_020510985.1 of Pholidichthys leucotaenia. Taxonomy (NCBI): domain Eukaryota; kingdom Metazoa; phylum Chordata; class Actinopteri; order Cichliformes; family Pholidichthyidae; genus Pholidichthys; species Pholidichthys leucotaenia. Next base: position 263,630,259 of record CM035836.1, read on the forward strand.
TGCAGCGGCACCTGCAAGTAAGCAGCACAAGCCTCAACTTTCCGTTCTCACGAACTGTAGTAACATCCTGTGCTTGTGTGTTCCAGGGTTGCCAGGTCGCAGCAAGACCCGCTCAGCTCCAGTGGCCAGACTACTACGCACTCACTCACTCATTCTCACACTCATCATTCTACACTGATTTAATAAATAATTGTCAAATTAATCTACTCGTGTCAGCGTCTGTCTCCTGGGTTCAACAATCATGTCATATTTTGGAGAACTGTGAGAGTAAAGAGACTGGCTTGTAATTTGTGAAACAATGACTGTCTCCTGTTTTGTATATAGGTATTACTTTTGCTATTTTCATTTTGTTTGGAAATTTACCAGTTTGAAATGACAGGTTACAGATGTGGGTGAGTGGCTTAATAATTCCTTCAATTACTTTTTTCACTATTGTCATGTCAGTTTCATTCCAGTCCGTTGATTTTTTGTTTTTAAATTTATTCACAGTCTCGATAATTTCCTTTTCGGTAAGCACCCAAAAAGATTGTGTTTGGATTTCTATCTTCTATTTCATTTACAGAACCACTGTTGTTTGTTTCTGGTGTCACTATTGATTTTGCTAATTCAGGACCAACGTTTACAAAAAATTTTTGAAACCACTGACCACATCCTCCATATTATTTATCAAATTGCCATTTTCAATGAAATATTCTGGATAATTAGCATTCTTAGGTCGATTACTAATAATCCCGTTGAGTATTTGCCATATTCCTCTTAAGTTATTTTTATTATCCTCTAATATTCTTTTGTAGTATTCTTTCTTACAAGTTCTCATTATAGTAGTAAGCTTATTTTTATATTTTTTTATATTTGATCTCAGTCTCTACTGTTCTACACTTAATGAATTGTTTATATAATGTATTCTTCTTTTTACATGCATTTATTAACCCCTTGGTGACCCAAGGAATATTTTTTTTGTTGTTGTCTGTCACTGTATTGTTTTATAGGACAGTTTTTATTGTACAATGATTGAAATATTTGTAAAAATTTATCATATGCTTCATTTATATCATTTTCATCATAAACTATCTTCCAGTCTTGTATTAATAATTCCTTTGTCAGTAAATACATAGATTCTTCGGTTCTTATTCTTTTATATTTAATATTTTTGGTATACTTTTTCTTCCTATAATCACATTGATAGACAACAAAAATCGGCAGGTGGTCACTGATATCATTCAATAAAAGCCCACTCCTGATATTATTTTCCATAATGTTTGTGAATATGTTATCTATTAGTGTGACACTGTGTGACGTGATTCTGCTAGGTCCGGTAATTGTTGGATGTAAGCCCATACTGTACATTGTGTTGATAAATTCTTCTGTCAAACTATGTTGTTTTGAGTTCATCAGATCTATATTGAAATCCCCACAGATGAACATAACTTTATGAGTTAGTTTTGCATACATTTTTTCCATCCAGTTCTTAAATAAGTCAATGTTTGATCCAGGTGTTCTATATACACAGCTCACTACTATATTCTTCACATTGTCCAGACAGATTTCTATTGTAATACATTCAAATAAATCATCCACAGTTACTGACAGATTTTCAACAACCTTGTATTTCAAGCTCTTGTCAACATAAATTGCAACTCCTCCTCCTTTTTTCACTTTTCTATTTATATAATTTAATTCATAGCCATCCATGGTAAAATCCACTCCTTTCTCTTCACTGAGCCACGTCTCTGATATTGCCACAATATTAAATGGCCCTTTAAACTGATGTAAATAATCTTTAATGTTATTAAAGTTGGCATAGAGACTTCTGCTGTTGAAGTGTATCATAGAAATATTGAAATCAGATGTGACCATTGTGTTAAACTGTTCATCCGTGTAGTAACTACAGTTATTATTGATGGAGCTAAATAAATTATTGTCAGGGTCTATGTTATATTCTACGTCCTGTGGGTTGTGATCCGTATATTCAAAAACTTTCAATTCCTGTTGTTCCTGTTTATTGATCTTTTGTTTCATGTAGTTAAATGTCCTGTTGCAGATGAGTATAATCCTTCAGTGTCCTACAGTTGTCTCTTGTTGCTGTCGACTCCAGTACATAATATTCATTGATATTTGTCCAGTTCCATAATATTTCGGATGTTAATGTCCTTGGCTTCTTCAGGTGATCCATTTAATTTGATGTATATTTTACAGCTTGATGTCCAGGTGTTTTGAATATTTTTCTGCTTTCTCAGGTATCTTGCTTTTCAGGCTATTTCTGCGTTTTCTTTTGTGAGGTGCTCATTTATATAGATGTTCGTTCCTTTCAGTTTCCTCCCTTGTTTTAGCAGCGCAGTCTTGTGTTTTCTATTGACAAACCACATGATGACAGCTGGTTTGTCGCTGTTTATCCTGGGCAGAGGGTGGCAGGCCTCAATGATGTTATACTCCAGCTGGATTCCTTTAGACTGCAGGATGACTGCCACTTGTTGTTCCGTGGATTCGTCTTCCAGTGCGTCGAGCCTCCCTCCGCTGTCCGCGGCCACCGCCCGAGCATATGATTGGGGTTTAATGTGGATCCCAGTGATGATCACGTCGTTCACCCGGGTGTACTGCTCCAGGTCCGACACTCTGCTCTCCAGATATGCCAGCCTCTTGTCCTTCTCAGCATTCTGGATCCGCAGCGCTTTCACCTCCTCGACCAGGTCCAGAATGTTTTTTTGCTGCAGCTTAACAGCAGAAATCTCTTCAGCAAGAAGTTGAGCGATCTTTTAATATCGTCCACCTCCTCAGTCTGCTGAGCTTTCTTGGGACCCATGATCCCGGACGATGTATGGGATTGTTATTACCTATTAAAGAGAGATTTTTTTTTTACTAAAACTTGGACTGCAAAGGATTTTCAAACATAAATATGATGATCTGATTATATTGAAATTATTTTTAAAAAAAACTATTTTTAGTTATTTTAAAGTTAATGAGTCACATGCAAAGAAAAATTATTCATACAAATAATTAAGTTTTTCGGTCCACCAAACAGTCTCTGTTGAGTCTGCACATACGCCAACTCCACACACAAAACAAACCAAAAACTCCATGCAGCAAAGTGCCCAAACATTGTTCAAAGGAAAAAGAAGGAAAAGAGTGCAGGTCATTTGAAAAAAAAAAAGCTAAATATTATTGTCCATAAATCAATGAAAAGTCTCTGAGCTCAGGAAAACTAGTATTGTAAAAGAAAGGAAAAAAAACGGAGCAACCTCATCAGCATGTAGACCCATCATCTGCTCCTGCCTCGTGCACAGAGGATTATTGCAATCGCGATGTCAGGATTTGTGCAGAAAGCCGAACCTCCAGTTTATCGGACAGATAAGCTCCCACGTCCCCCAGGGCTCCTGTAGACTCCCTGAGCATAGCGTCCCTGTCATCTGGCATCTTCTACAAATGGTCTCCATGCCAGCTGGCTGAGGCATTTTTTAAACTCCAGTCCTCAGCTGACAATCAGCTGACTGACTTGATTTTTCTCCTCACTTACTGTCATTCTTTTAACAGGATGGTTAAATAATAGACTGGAGTAGAGGGAATTCTCATGCTGTGTTTGAAATGCTCACTCCTTCCCCATATAGAGTACTATATAGTGAATCAGCCATCTTGTAGTACTGTTCAAAAGCTTAACTGAAATTTTCATTCACTATATAGAACACTCAAAATATCCCACAGTGCATTCTGAAAAGTAGTTTACAACGGATGGTCACTACATTAGCCAACATATCCCATGATGCAATGCGCAGCCAACAGAGCAGTGAGAGGAGAGCTTCACATCACAACATAAACTACCTAAAGGTATTTATATTTATTAGTTCAGCAAAAACGATTTGATTTAATACATATTTACTACAAATTACATGCAGGTATTATTTTTTTTTTTACCACCATTAGTCTGTTAGGTTTTACTGTCTCACATGATGACATCATTAACCGTGCAGCGAAAACAAGCCAGTAGTGTCTGAAAGCTGTTAATTTTATTGTTATATTGAGTTTATTATATAGTCCACTATATCTAAATTCACTATATAGCAAGTAGGGAGGAAGTGAGTGAACATTCTGAACACAGCCCCAGTCTTTCTTCTGTCTCTGAGTTTGCATACGGTGACTTTGCCCTCAGCAGAGTAGCATAGATGGTCATGTATGCTCAGGCCCAGATGTGCCGGAAGCATGTGATAATGGCTTGCTGTTCCTACTTCTCCCCCTTATGGAGGAATTTGGAGGAGACCCACAGTGAGTTTCAGAAGACCCCCAGTTCATCAGTTCACTTAAATAAATGCAGTCTGTATGCTCATCCTGTAAAGTCACAGTTAAAAGTGAAAATGTTAATAAAAGAAAAGCTATTCACTGGCATTAAAACTAAAATGATGGATACTATTAGGCTAACAGAATTTTTACAACTCTGTCCATCAAAATGACAGAAAAGAGAAAGACTAATACAACCTCTGAATGGCACAGCTCTGGTCAGTGTGTAATAATAATGATAATCTGGTTTTTAAGAGCTGCAGACTGATTTATTTGTTCCTGTAGCAACTCTTGGCTGATGTTACACTGTTTTATTGTAGATCTGATTTACAGTTAACAAGTCAGTCTCCAGTATACGCCATGGTACATCACAGGTTGAACCAACACTGGGAGCCCCAGTGTGCATGAGTGATGAACTCTGCTCCTGCTTCAGCTCCCGGAGTCATCAGCTGCGCCTGTTCTCTTCCTTGCATAATTATGTACTTGTGTCTTTTCACCAGAGGTGGCCTTTGGCCTGCAGAAGAACCCATTAGATTTTGGTGATGATCTGAGAGTGCATACCTCCACCAAGGCTCAATCTTCTAGCAGTGGTTTAATAGGATTACCCAGAATCCACCGTATGGATTTTGATCAAATTTTCACCAGAGGTGGCCTTCGGCTACAGAGGAACTCATTAGATTTCGGTGATGATCCATGAGCACATACCTCCACCAAGGCTCCATCTTGCAATGTATGGAGGGATGGAGGCAGGGAGGTGCTGACAGATGGATGGACAAAGAGAGGGAGGGAAGGAGAAGGATGTTTTGCCTCATCTGAAATGTTTGGGTTGATTTAGACTTTTTTCCTACGCTGACAGTGTTGCGCAGATCAGCACGTACTTCATGCTCCATCACTGTTGGTTGACAAGTAGACAACAGCTGAAGCAGCAATCAAATTTCTGGCCCAGTCAAACCTTTGTCAACAACAGGTGAAACGTTCATTTGATGCTTTAACATTGAATATGGCTGCACAGCTGCTGGGTAAAAATGGTTGCAGTGTGATGCACCACAATCTCATGATTAATGAGAACTGCTTTTTAAACTCACATAATGGATAGACTGGTGTTTTCTTTAAACTAAAACAAGGCAGAAATGTCCTCAGAACTGATAAAGTTCATCACCCCAAAGAGATCAGATATATTATAATTAGAGAAAACAAGTTCTATTTTCTATAGACTGATACCAAAACAAGAATTGTGAAAATAAAGAACAAAGGTTCTACAAAAATCCACACTGTAGTTAGAAACCTAAAACAGAAAAGGAAAGAGTGTTACTGTACATTAAGCCAGTCAGTATGGGTGCTTCATACAACAAATGTATCAGTCACTTGTAAATGTTGGTTAACTGTATGTACATTCTGTACCGCTCTTTTTGGGCACAAGGGTGCGTCTTTGTCCTCTTTTTAGCTGTAATAATGTGAGGAAAAATATTTGGGAAAAAGAGACGACAAAGAAATGGGTGGCACTGAAAAAATAGAATAAAAAAATATTGGCAGAAAATACCTAAAAGGCTGCCAAGCTGACAGACCTTGTATGTGATGAAAAGGTCTGTGCAGCTGCTACTGAGACTGATGGGAAGTGGAAGGATTTAACAGCCAGGAGAGCTGAAATAATAATGGTCATTATTAACCATCTGCAGAGGTGATATTGAAGCATGTGGTGACCCCAGTCAAGATGATGATGACATGGAGGAGGAGGACAAAAAGACAATGTCCCGTTCCATCCCTGCATTTAGTACTCCAGTTTAACCTCCAAAGGTTGATATGTGGTGGTGCAGTGCAGTTATTACACTACAGGATGAAGACAAACCTCTTTGATAAAAGTGGCTGTGTGAAAAGTATATCTGAATCATATAGAGCGAAATACGTGGCAGTAATGCACCTGTAGGCTGGTTGCCAACCGCCAATCAAATCTAAAAGAAGAAGAAGAAAAGTATATCTACAGATGTTACACATTAACCTAGAATGATAAGCAGTATTCTGTTTTAAGATAAATAAGAGAATATCATGAAGATGAAGTGGTAAAGGGTGCTCCCAGGGGGGGAGAGAGTGGTGATTGGAGCGGAATTTAATGGACATGTAGGTGAAGAGAACATAGGTGATGAGGAGGTTCTGGGTAGGTATGGTCTAAAGAAGAGAAATGTGGAAGGACAGACCGTTGTGGATTTTGCTAAAAGGATGGAAATGGCTGTGGTGAACACAGACTTCAAGAAGAGAGAGGAGCATAGGATGACTTACAAGAGTGGAGGAAGGTGCACACAGGTGGACTACATCTTATACAGGAGAAATCTAAAAGAGATAGGAGACTGCAAAGTGGTGGCAAGGGAGGATGTATCTAGACAGCATTGGATGGTAGTCTGTAGGATGACTTTGCAAAGCAAGAAGAGGAAGAGAATGAAGAAAAAAGATTGTTGTAAGATTTTCATGGTGATCTAGAGATCTTTGAAAGATCCCCGAGAGATCATGAAAGACCAGGAGAGATCAGTGAGATTACTGATTCAATTCAGTCGATGGCATTGTTGAACAGTCAAGGAGAGCTCAAGGAGCACTCAATGATCTCACTGATCTCTCAGCGATCTTTCAATGAACACCAAAATTTCCACCCTGAAGGTAGAGATGGCTGAGAGATCAGTGAGGGATCGCTGAGTGTTCAGTGAAAGACCAACAGAGTTCATTGAAAGATTGCCGATAGATCATTGGGAGCTCAAGAAGCACACATTGAGAGATTACTTTGGTGATTGTTGAGAGATTGTTTTGGAATGAGTCAAAATTTTGAGGACTGTAGAGATCAATAAAGATTGCTGAGAGATCCAGCAATCTGGATTAGTCAATCCAGATTGCTGGATCTCTCAGCAATCTTTATTGATCTCTGTATTGATCTTGCATGAAGAGCACCCCCTTCACGGGAGTGCACATCTGATTAAATGTGCCGTAAAACTAGAAACAAACAAACAAATATAGCACTACAGCCATGTTGTAACCCTTTAAACAGTGGTGTGAAAAAGTGTTTGCCCCCTTCCTGATTTCTCATTTTTTTGTATGTTTGTCACACATAAATGTTTCAGATCATCAAACAAATTTAATTAGACAAAGATAACACAAGTAAACACAAATGCAGTTTTTAAATGAAGGTGTGTATTATTAAGGGGAAAAAAATCCAAATCTACATGTCCCTGTGTGAAAACGTGATTACCCCCATGTCATGAATGCTCCTACGGAGCAGAAGGACAGACCCACACACAGGTTGTGTCAGTGCAATTTATTACAAAAACGGAAAAATACACAGTGCTCCAACCAGCCTAACTTGGCGAGCAACATAAGAATAAACACAGCATGCTCCCAAACCAACTGGTGAGCGGAAAGGAAAAGACATAGAAACCCCAAAGCACCCCGACAAACTAACTGGTAAGCATTGGGTTACTTACAGAGAGTTTTCACCAGAGCAGGCTGAGCTCTGGTGAGGATGAGAGACAATACAAAATAGCCGCAAGGCAAAGTGAAAATGGCAGAGCTTAAATATACACAGAGAAATGAGCAACAGGTGTGAGCATCAAGCTGGCATGAACTAATTACTCAACTGCTCTCAGCTGAGGAAGAGTAGGCAGAGAGCAGATAGAGGGGAAAATTAGCAGGTGACCTGAGGAACAATCACTCGCAGCTGATGGACTGAAAACAATCCTGTGAGTGAAAAGGTGGCTGGGTCTGGAATGGAGGAAAAGGGGCTGGTATCACTAAAACAACATAACAGAACTAACAGAAGGAGAATAAAGAACAGAAAAACACTCAAAACTACAAAGCACTGTGCTTTGTAGGTGCACGGTGGCGCAGTGGTTTAGCACTGTGGCAGCACAGTTTTACCCTCGGCCGGGGGACCGCGGGGATTGTGGGTTCGATCCCAGCCGCCGACCAACAGTGAGCTGTGTGGAGTTTGCATGTTCTCCCCGTGTTGCGCAGGTTTACTCCGGGATTTCTCCGGTTTCCTCCCGCACACCAAAAACATGTAGGTTTAGGGCGCTCGCGCACGCAGCGACCAGCAGCCGGTGGCTTGTCACCAGACTGCAAACCAAGTCTACCTACGGGTACAAATAAGTAACAAAAAACAAACAAACAAAAAAAAAAAGCACTGAGCACTGAGGACAGATGCTTAGACATATGACACCCTAAACCTAATAACTGGTTGGGCCACCCTTAGCAGCAACAAAGGCCATCAAGCATTTGTGATAACTGGTAATGAGTCTTTTATAGCGCTGTGGAGGAATTTTGGCCCACTCATCTTTGCAGAATTGCTGTAATTCAGCAACATTGGAGGGTTTTTGAGCATGAACCACGTTTTTAAGGTCATGCCACAGCACCTCGATCAGATTTAAGTCGCAACTTTGACTAGGCCGCTCCAAAGTCTTCATTTTGTTTTTCTTAAGCCATTCACAGGTGGACTTGCTGGTGTGTTTTGGATCATTGTCCTGCTGCAGAACCCAACCGCTTCAGCTTGAGGTAACGAACAGATGGCCGGACATTCTCCTTCAAGATTTTTGGTAGACAGCAGAATTCATGGTTCCATTTACCACAGCAAGTCTTCCAGGTCCTGAAGCAGCAAAACAGCCCCAGACCATCACACTATCACCACCATATTTTACTGTTGGCATGATGTTCCTTTTCTGAAATGCTGTGATACTTTCACACCAGATGTAATGGGGCACACACCTTCCAGAAAGTTCAACTTTTGTCTCGTCAGTCCACAGAGTATTTTTCCAAAAGACTTGGGGATCATCAAGATGTTTTCTGGCAAAACTGAGACAAGCCTTTCTGTTCTTTTTGCACAGCAATGGTTTTCATCTTGGAACTTTGCCATGCAGGCCATTTTTGCCCAGTCTCTTATGGAGGAGTCATGAACACTGACCTTAACTGACGCAAGTGAGGTCTGCAGTTTTGTGGATGTTGTTGTGGGGCCTTTTGTGACCTCTTGGATGAGTTGTTGCTGTGCTCTTGGGGAAATTTTGGTTGTGGATAATGGCTCTCACTGTGGTTCACTGGAGTCCAAAAGCTTTAGAAATGGCTTTAAAACCTTTTCCAGACTGATAGATCTCAGTTACTTTGTTTCTCATTTGTTCCTGAATTTCTTTGGATCACAGTATGATGTCTAGTTTTTGAGGGTCTTTGGGTCTATTTCACTTTGTCAGGCAGGTCCTGTTTAAGTGATTTCTTGATTGAGAACAGGTGTGGCAATAATCAGGCCTGGTTGTGCTGAAGAAATTGAACTTGGCTTTCCAAATGTGATAAACCACAGTTAGTTTATGTTTTAACAGGCGCGGGGGGGGGGTCACTTTTTCACACTGGGCCATGTAGGTTTGGATTTTTTTTTATCCTTAATAATAAACACATTCTTTTAAAAACTGCATTTTGTGTTTACTTGTGTTATCTTTGTCGAATATTTAAATTTGCTTGTTGATCTGAAACATTTAAGTGTAACAAACACAGAAAAATGACAAATCAGGAAGGGGGCAAACACTTTTTCACGCCACTGTGCATGTTTAGAGGTAAATATCAGTACTACATCTTGGAAATGACTTTTAAAGCTGTGAGCAAACGCAGAGCAACGCGCACCCCCAGCAACTCCTCATTGCCCCAGGGCAGCCCCTCCTGCCAGTACCAATCAGAAAGCAAAGATCTGATGAAACTAACAGAAGCAGGAGTCAGACACAGAAAGCGAGAGAATATTTGGTAGTTTTTCAGAAAAAAACACAAACTTTGAGAGACAATACAGAGGAACTATTTTTTCTTTGCACTCGGTGCCAAGTGGTTGGGCAGTGGTGCTGTAAGGGAGCCATAATTTCCAAATCTGTACCCTTAAAGTGCATTCAGTACATTTTTGCTCTTGTAATGGATAATTATTTTATTCAGCTTTTTTATTTCAGTTCTCAGCAAGAGTAATGTATAATGTTGGTCATTTGTATGGCAAATTCACTGAGCATTTAATTCTCACTTAATTGTGCAGAATTCTATATTTCCTGTTGCAAAAATTGTTTTTTTTTTTCTCTGTATAGCAGACATCCATCCATCCATCCATCCATCTTCTTCCGCTTAATCCTTTTCGGGTCGCGGGGGGGTGGGGGCGGTGGGGGGCTGGAGCCTATGCCAGCATCTTTGGGCGAGAGGCAGGGTCCACCCTAGATCAAATATTTAATCCAAGCCTACAAGACCCTGTGTGAAAAAGTGACACCCCCCCCCCCCCGTTAAAACATAAATTAACTGTGGTTTATCACATCTTTGGAAAGCTGAGTTCAATTTCTATAGCCACACCCAGGCCTGATTACTGCCACACCTGTTCTCAATCAAGAAATCACTTGAGCTGTGTTCCGATCACCAAAGTGTACTCCAAAGTGGACTGCACAGGGTATCCGCCATATTAACTGAGATTCCAAACCCAAGGGAGCGAACAGTCTTCAGTTCAAAGGGAACTGAGAACTGTGCAGGGAAGAAGTGAACAACCGGACATCTCTTCACCGGAAGTTGACAAGAAGATTACCCATAAGCCATTGCACCTCAAATACGAGTAAAACAAATTATTGTTGCTAATGTTATTAACAAGCTAAACTGGTAGTAATAAAAATATATTTGTAACAATATTTTATTTAAGAAATATAAATTATCCACCATAGAATCAGTACATGTCCATGGTTACTGTGGTAACTCACGGAGGAGGAGCTGACGGTTACAGGGTGTTTCGAATGGAGAAATATTTGAAGGGCAGTTAACGTAGTGATATTCCCTGAGAACGGAGCAGTGAGTAGGGAATATAGTTTGAAGTACACTGTGGATTGGGACGTAGCTTTAAATAGGACCTGCTTGACAAAGTGAAGTCAACCAAAATATCCCCAAAAGCTAGACATCATGCTGCTATCCAAAGAAATTCAGGAACAAATGAGAAACAAAGTAAATGAGATCTATCATTCTGGAAAAGGTTATAAAGCCATTTCTAAAGCTTTGGGACTCCAGCAAACCACAGTGAGAGCCATTATCCGCAAATGACGAAAACATGAAACAGTGATGAACCTTCCCAGGAGTGGCCGGCCAACCAAAATTACCCCAAGAGCACAACGACGACTCATCCAAGAGGTCACAAAAGACCCCAGAAGAACATTCAAAGAACTGCAGGCCTCACATGCCTCAGTTAAGGTCAGTGTTCATGACTCCACCGTAAAAAAGAGGCTGGGCAAAAATGGCCTGCATGGCAGAGTTCCAAGATGAAAACCACAGCTGAGCAAAAAGTACAGAAAGGCTCATCTCAGTTTTGCCAGAAAACATCTTGATGATCCCCAAGACTTTTGGGGAAATACTCTGTGGACAGACAAGACAAAAGTTGAAGTTTTTTGAAGGTGTGTGTCCCATTACATCTGGCATAAAAGTAGATAGATAGATAGATAGATAGATAGATAGATAGATAGATAGATAGATAGATAGATACTTTATTTTGAACAAAAAAGTAGAAAAACAAAACAAATGACAAGTGCAATTAAAGTGACAGTATACAATGCTCGAAATTGAGAAGGAAGAAGTGAATACTTATTTACTCCAACTCCTCTTTTCCCTGAATACAACCCATGTGAATATATATACAAATTACCTTATTTAAGACTCCAAGTAAACAATTAACTATATTTTGTACATATCAACATTGATACCCATCCATCCCTACATACATACAGTCCATACATCAAAATCCAGCCCCAAACAACACAGATATACACAGTACTGTCCCACCTATCATTCCATAGTGTCCCAGAGTGAGCACAGGGAATCGTACATATAAATACTACCCTTCTAACACATATTCTTTCAGCAAATAATGTTTATACCTCTTTTTGAATTGATTTCTGTTTGTACATAGCTTCAGTTCCAGCTCCAGACTGTTCCACAAATCCACCCCACAGACAGATATGCACATACTTTTCTTAGTTGTTCGTACCTTAGGTTTTGTAAAGTTTAAGTCTCCTCTCAAATTATAATCATTGTCTCTTTTTTTGAATATTTTTTGTATATTAGTTGGGAGTTGATTATTAATTGCCCTAACATGACTTGTGCTGTCTTAAATTTAACAAAATCAATGAACTTTGTGACATGTGACTTTAAAAATAACAAGTTGGTATGGTCTCTATAGCCAACATTATTTATTATCCTTATAGCTCTTTTTTGTAATGTGCATATTGGCTGTAGGTTGGTCCTGTAGGTGTTTCCCCAGACTTCTACACAGTAGTTAAGATAAGGTAGAAACAGTAAATTGTACAGTAAGAACAATGATTTATAGTCCAAGATGTGTCTTGTCTTTCCCAGTATCCCTATACATTTTGCCAACTTGGCCTGGATGTGACTGATGTGGGGTTTCCAGCAGATTTTATTGTCTAGCATCACCCCCAGAAACTTATTTTCCTGTACTGTTTTTATTCTGGTATCATCTATCGTTACCATTATTTCATGATTTATTTTATAATTTCCAAGCAACATAATCTTTGTTTTTTTCAGATTTAGAGATAATTTATTTTTGTTGAACCACTGCGTTAACCTTTTCATTTCAGTTGTGACCACCTCTAAAACCTGCTACAAATTCTCACCAGTGCAAAGGATATTTGTGTCATCTGCAAACAAAATAAATTTCAGAATTTTTGATACTTGGCATATATCATTTATATATAAGATAAAGAGTTTGGGTCCCAAAACTGACCCCTGGGGCACACCACAAGAGATGTTCATGAAGGGTGATTTGTGCTCACCAATTTGTACAACTTGTTGTCTGTTACTTAAATGACTTTCCACCCAACTCAGTCCGACCCCTCTTATCCCATACCTTTCCAATTTCCTCCGTAACATTCTGTGGTCAATGGTGTCAAAGGCTTTCGTTAAATCTATAAATACTCCTACAGCAAACTTTTTTATCTGTACAACTAGCAATTTCTTCTATAAGTTTGATCAGTACCAAAGATGTAGATTTGTCTGCTCTAAAACCATACTGGCTGTCTGTAAGGAGGTTGTGTTTTTCAATGAAATGATCCAGTCTCTTAGTGAAGATTTTTTTTCAAGTATTATGGAGAATTGTGAGAGTAAAGAGACCAGCCTGTAATTTGTGAAATAATGAATGTCTCCTGTTTTGTATAGTGGTATTACTTTTGCTATTTTCATTTTGTTTGGAAATTTACCAGCTTGAAATGGCAGGTTACAGATGTGGGTGAGTGGTTTAACAATTCCTTCAATTACTTTTTTCACTATTGTCATGTCAATTTCATTCCAATCAGATGATTTTTTGTTCTTAAATTTACTCACAGTCTTGATAATTTCCTTTTCAGTTATTGCACCCAAAAAGATTGTGTTTGGATTTCTATCTTCTATTTCATTTACAGAACCACTGTTGTTTGTTTCTGGTGTCACTATTGATTTTGCTAATTCAGGACCAACGTTTACAAAAAATTTATTGAAACCACTGACCACATCCTCCATATTATTTATCAAATTGCCATTTTCAATAAAATATTCTGGATAATTAGCATTCTTTGATCGGTTACTAATAATCCCATTGAGTACTTGTAACACAGCATTTCAGAAAAGGAACATCATATCAACAGTAAAATATGGTGGTGGTAGTGTGATGGTCTGGGGCTGTTTTACTGCTTCAGGACCTGGAAGACTTGCTGTGGTAAATGGAACCATGAATTCTGCTGTCTACCAAAAAATCCTGAAGGAGAATGTCCGGCCATCTGTTCATGACCTCAAGCTGAAGTGCACCTGGGTTTTGCAGCAGGACAATGATCCAAAACACACCAGCAAGTCCACCTGTGAATGGCTTAAGAAAAACAAAATGAAGACTTTGGAGTGGCCTAGTCAAAGTCCTGACCTGAATCCAATTGAGATGCTGTGGCATGACCTTAAAAAGGGGCCAAAATTCCTCCACAGCGCTGTAAAACTAATCTGCACTTATATAGCGCTTTTCTAGTCACAAAGACCACTCAAAGCGCTTTCACTAGTACTAATTCTCTCCTCTATTCTAAGGGCCTATAGGAAACAGATATCTAGGGACAATTTAGAACAGCCAATTAACCTAACATGCATGTCTTTGGATTGTGGGAGGATACCGGAGCCCCCGGAGTAAACCCACACAGCACAGGGAGAACATGCAAACTCCACACAGAAAGGCTCCAACCCCTGCCAGCCTGGGGATTCGAACCAGGAACCTTCTAGCTGTAAGGCAACAGTGCTAACCACTGCACCACCGTGCTGCTGTGCTGAAAGACCCATTGCCAGTTATCGCAAATGCTTGATTGCAGTTGTTGCTGCTAAGGGTGGCCCAACCAGTTATTAGGTTTAGGGGGCAATCACTTTTTCACACAGGGTCATGTAGGTTTGGATTTTTTTCCCCTTAATAATAAACACTTTCATTTAAAAACTGCATTTTGTGTTTACTTGTGTTATCTTTGTCTGATATTTAAATTTGTTTGATGATCTGAAACATTTAAGTGTGACAAACATACAAAAAATGAGAAATCAGGAAGGGGCAAACACTTTTTCACACCACTGTATAAAGGGTTACAACATGGCTGTAGTGCTACATTTGTTTGTTTCTAGTTTTATGCCGTAAACACTTTTTCAAACCACTGCAAATCACTGTTTACTGGGAAATTTTTGACAATTGTGGGGGGTTTTTTGTGCTGTTATATAGAATATCATCACAGTAAACTATGGAAAAAAGCATCTGCTTTAAAATTTGCACTTCCTCCCACAACTTTTAGTGCAAAAAACCCTCTAAAAACATAACTAATTTTATCACAATTTTTTACAAAAGCTTCCGCAAATTCAGGCTTTTAGGGCCACAACAATCATAAAAGCAGCCCATGAAATTTGGAGGGACTGATATGTGTTTTCACCAGTATCTGCAATGGAGCAGCTGTCAGCACAGGAAAATGAGAAGGTGCATGTTTAATGATGACTGGTGCTCACTAATACATGATGCCAAACTTGGTGTAAAATTTCATAAATACATTCACCTTGAGGTCATTAATGAATATATTCTAATAGTTTTAATAATATATTTTAATAATAGTTATATGCAATTTGACCTTCATGTATTTTTCCTATGATTATAAAAGGTATCTGTATTTAAGCTGCATACAAGTGGCTTGTACTCAAATTATGTTGAGATACAACCCCAATTCTAGTGAAGTCACAATGTTGTGTAAAACCTAAATAAAACAAAATACAATGATTTAAAAATAGTTTTCTACGCATATTAAATTGAATACACTCCAAAGACAAGATATTTAATGTTCAAACTGATAAACTTTATTGTTTTGTTTTAAATATTCAGTCATTTTGAGTTTGATGCCTGCATCACATTCCAAGAAAGCTGGGACAGGCTCATGTTTACTGCTGTGTTACATCACCTTTCCTCTTAACAACTCAATACGTGTTTAGGAACTGAGGACATAATGCTCCACACATTTTCAGTGGGAGACAGGTCTGGACTGCAGACAGGCCAGTCTAGTACCTGCACTTTTACTACGAAGCCATGCTGTTGTAACAGGTGCAGAATGTGGTTTGGCATTGTCTTGCTGAAATAAGCAGGGATGTCCCTGAAAAAGACATTGCTTGGATGGCAGCATATGCTGCTCCAAAACCTGTATGTACCCTTCAGCATTAATGGTGCCTTCACAGATGTGCAAGTTACCCATGCCATGGGCACTAACACACACCCATACCATCACGGATGCTGGCCTTTGAACTTAAAGGACCTGTCACACAATTAAGTTTTTTGTTTTTTTTTCAATTTAGGCAGCTTTTGCCAATGTATCAAAATTTCTCTAAAACGCTGACATGTGCCCAGACTTTTCAATTTTGGCATATGTATCGCATATCCATAATGAGTTGGGTGTATACATCATGTATTTATCAACATTCTGCCTTTGGCAGATGAAGGTGAATGGAAGGACTCAAAGTGCAGGCAGGGATAAGGTGTAATGATATTTATTAAACTAAACTCAAACACAAATAAACACCAGCATGGGGGCTGAAAACACAAAGGCTAAAACAAACTTATAAAAGAGCCTTGGAAAACAGCATGGGGAAAACGTGACCAGGAATCACGAGATTAACATTAATGATGCCACAGAGAACTGAAAACCAAGAACAACTTGGGCTGCACGGTGGCGCAGTGGTTTCGCACTGTGGCAGCACAGTTTTACCCTCGGCCGGGGGATCGCGGGGATCATGAGATCGTGGGTTCGATCCCAGCCCCCGACCAACAGTGAGCTGTGTGGAGTTTGCATGTTCTCCCCGTGTTGCGTGGGTTTACTCCGGGATTTCTCCGGTTTCCTCCCGCACACCAAAAAACATGTAGGTTTAGGGCGCTCGCGCACGCAGCGACCAGCAGCCGGTGGCTTGTCACCAGACTGCAAACCAAATCTACCTACGGGTACAAATAAGTAACAAAAAAAAAAAAAAAAAAAAAAAAACTTAAATAGGAGACAGAATAATCAAGGGAACACGTGACAGCTGGGATAACAATCAAGGGCTGAATGGAAACACACAGTGGGAAAGTTCAAAAGGATATTTAAATCATTGTATTCTGTTTTGATTTACATTTTACACAGTGTCCCAATATCAGCAGAATTGGAGTTGTACATGCATATAAATGTGAAATTCATTCAATCAAGTCATTGTGTCATACCATTGTGTCACCACCCTGCACTCTGTCATCACCCACCTGGACCAGAAAGACACCTACGCCAGACTCCTGTACATTGATTTCAGTTCAGCATTCAACACCATTATTCCCCAGAGACTGATGGAGAAATTACTCCTTCTTGGTCTGAACACCGCCACATGTCTCTGGATCCTGGATTTCCTGACTGAGAGATCCCAGTCTGTCCGGGTTGGAAACATCTCCAACTCTGTCACGCTGAGCACCGGATCTCCTCAAGGCTGCGTACTCAGTCCACTGTTGTTTACACTTCTAACACATGACTGTGTATCCAGACATGAGGGGAACCAGATTATTAAGTTTGCAGACGACACCACAATGGTGGGACTTATTCAGAGGGATGAGGAATCAATGTACAGGGAAGAAGTGAGAGACCTGGAGGGCTGGTGCAGGGAGAACAATCTGGTGCTCAACGTGGACAAAACGAAGGAGATGATTATCGACTTCCGGCGGTCACAGCCTGAACACATCCCCCTCAGCATCGGCGGCCGTTTAGTGGAGAGAGTGGAGAACAACAAGTTCCTTGGAGTGCAGATCTCGCAGGACCTGACCTGGAGCAAGAATTCCTTGGGGATCAGGAAGTGGGCTCAGCAGAGACTGCACTTCTTGAGGAAACTCAAACAGGCCTCTCTCCCCATCTGCATCCTCAGGACCTTCTACAGAGGTGTGGTGGAGAGTGTTCTGACGTACTGCATTGCTACATGGTACTCCAGCTGCAGTATGTCAGACAAAAAAGCCCTGCAGAGGATAGTCAAGGGAGCTGAGAGGGTAATTGGAGTCTCCCTCCTCTCTGTCCAAGAACTTTTTCAGAACCGTTGTAGGAGCAGGGCATTGAACATTGTCAAGGACCGTTCTCACCCTCTGCATAAACACTTTGAACTTCTGAACATCTGGCAAACGATTCCGGAGCATCAGAGGCAGAACCACCAGACTGATTAACAGCTTCCTTCCACAAGCTGTTAGGATGCTGAACAGTTGACCCGGAATCTCTCATATTCACTACTGCACCTACGGACATTATGTGCATTATTTGTATATTATAGTTAGTTTTTTTTTTCCAAGTATGTCTCAGGGATGTGTGAACGGATGGGGGGGGGGTGAAGATATGTGTGAGTGTGTCTTAAATCATGTTCTTCTACTTATATGGATGCCGAGAGAAACGCAATTTCATCTTGCCTGCACTACAGTTGTACAGTATGTACAGCAATATGACAATAAAGGTTGATTTGATTTGATTTGATTGATTTGATACACCAGACACAAGCAGAAAATATTGAATATTTCCCGCCAAATTTTATTACAACAGGGTGTCTTAGTACTCATCTCAAATATATGAGGGGGGGCTGAAAAGTACATAGGTTGAAAAGTTCACTGTGGTCAAATTTGACCAAATGTAGTTTATTTTTCAACATAGTCTCCCCTTCAGTCCACACACTTCTTCCATTGGTGTTGCAGCACTTGGATCCCTCCGGTTGAAAAATAAACCACATTTGGTCAAATTTGACCACTATGAACTTTTCAGCCCCTCCTCCTCTTAAAATGTACAGGAGAGCCATGCTGTACTTCAGAAGAATAACCCTGGATTTACTCTGACTTTGGATGTGATCCGGCCTCCACAGCAAATAGTTCCCATTTTCGCCAATTTTCTAATCCCCACCTGGTCCGGACCACTGTGGAATGAATCCGGCTTGTCAGATTCAGTTCACTTTATTTTTGACAGATGCCAAATCCAGTCTGCAAGGAAATGCCATGGTATCTACTCTAGTTAATAGCTGTTTGTTCATTAAAAACTATTTAAAGATGGTCCAGTATTTTCTGAGGTCTACTCCTCCACCATTGTGTCAGAGAAGGTAAAAACTTGACTTAACATACAAACGCTTCATAGAATTAACATTAACGGGCTCTTTACGTTTTATTTAGAGCCCAAAAATCCAGGTCGAGAGCTGGTACTTCACGCTTCCATGCTGTTATCTCGTGATCGCAATTGGTCCTTCTCAGTCTTCTTGAGATCTCACATTATTTTGTATAATTCTCGTGTGATCTTGTATTTCTAATCCATGCCAGACCAAAACACAAACTGAGTGGGTAGGGACTACCACAAGACACCATCCACGATGGACTGCATCCGGAGTCAGTGGAAATCCAGGGTAAGACCCTCATAACAAGATTTGAACCTGGGACCTCCTGTATAACAAGCACTCACCTTAACCACAACACCACACAAACTGCTTTAGCTTGCATTCAGCAGCAGTAGTAGACCATTTAAAACTTAATGTGCACTACACATAGTTTCCATATGCACGTTGAACTTCAGAAAAACATGGTGTTACCACAAGGATTTGAACCAAGGTCACCTGCATGGCAGACGAGCATCCTAACCCCTACCACCGCACAATTGCTTGGGCCCACACACTGACATTCTCACACACTAACAAAATGTTCCACTGACAAAATACAAAGGCTGATAGACATTTTATAAACATGATTTTTGGAACATGAACATATTTACATAAAATTTGCTGTTTTACTGAAAAATACTATTGTGATTGTGAAGTTTCATCAAATCTGAATTACATCAGAAGCTAAACCCAAAAATAGATGCTAAAGAGAGACTGAACAAATTTACTTTCCTTACAGGAGGAGGAGTGTGAGGGCCAGGTGAGAGGGCAATGCAGTGATGGTGAGAATGCGGAACTGATTTTCCTTTTGCAGGTTGCCGGTGTGACAGACATTAGGTAAAGGGAGAGGCAATGAGAGAGGTAGGCATGTGGTGTTTCAGATTTGTCCACATTTGGTTTCATCTCTGATTGCTGTCAGTATTTTCACCTGCCCTGATTGCTCCACCTGTAGGCAATTACGCCAGCCTTTAAATACAGCCCCAGGACTCCACCTCTTCACAGGAGAGATAGACCTTCATGGCCTCAGGTCTACTTGAGCACTTCACCTGTACACACCTGAACTCTCGTGTCCTCCTCTTATGTAGGATTACACATAAGCCTAAATTCTATGATTAACCTTCTCCTCTCATCATCTTAGGACTCTCTCCTACTTGGCGGATTGGTAACTCTCCTGGCGGAAGTGGACCCTCAGCTAGTGATGTTATGCCCAACACCGCCTACTCAACACTGATTTGAGCAATATAATATGGAAGTGTCACGAGCAGAGTGTCGAGCACTGTGTCAACATGGCTATGGTCACGTGACCGTAGTGAACGAGGCCTTGTTGTCACATCACGTGATTTGAGACCTAGTGAGAAATTTGAGAGGGCTGGGCATAGCATACATTCCCGTGACCCCTCAAGTCACGTGATGTGACTGATATAACGAGACCTCGCTTGCTACGGTCACATGACTGTGGGCGTGCTGAAACAGCGCTCGATGTACTGCTCATGGTGCTAAAAAAATTGCAAGAGACATTGGACAGCTCCTGTTACTATAATAAAAAAGACTATTTATCAGAGAATTGTTGTGCTCTTTACTCTCTCTTTCTTTTAATATAACCCTTTTTTCTTGTTAATTGGAATGTGAAGTTTGACTGATTGTATATTTTTTGTGAAAGTTCTGATTTTGAAACCCTTTTGAAACCTTTATCCTCATCAAGAGTTTATATGTTGTATTTTGTTCTATTAAATTAAAAAAAAAATTGCTCATGACACTTCCGCTTTATATTGTGCGAATCAGTGGGACACCCCTTCATGGCTGCACATGGGCAAAGTGGCTGTAGAGTGTAGGTGTCTTACCGGCCACTGCTGAAATTTACCAGCCATTGGTCGGTGTTAATGTCAAGCCCTGCACACTCTCTCTCTCTCTCTCTCTCTCTCTCTCTCTCTCTCTCTCTCTCCCTCTATATATATATATATATACAGTATATATATATGTATACATCTATATATATTGTAGCATCATCGTCTCCTCAAACCAAGACAGAAGATCACTTCTCTCCATTTTACAGGAATTTCACTTTATTCCTTCTACAGGAATACCACTTTTCTGCATTCTACAGGAATATCACTGGCTTTCATATTGACTCATCCAGGCCTCATCCAGGGCTGACCAAAGATGTTTTCCCAGGACCCCAATATAAACAGTTGCCTCTTGCAGAGATTGCAAAGATCAGAATTTGCTTTTAAAGGCTCCCTCATCCCTTTTTATCACCAGCCATGGTTTGCTATACTACATTAAGCTTTGATCTAAATAGGAATGCATGTATTATAATTATGTATAAGAAATGTTCATGAGTGTTATTCAAACAAATGTAATATTAGAATAATGGTATAAATGCATGATCACCAAATATTAGCCAAGTCATTTAATTTAGTTGGATTTTATATTGAGCACCTAATTTCATAAGAACTAACTGAGTGTTGATTTTTCTCTGCAATTTCATGGGATGGTGTCTTCGTTTGATTGGCTGCTCTCAAACAAAGAAATGTTCTCACATTGGATAGCAGCCATTTCAAACTGCTTTTGATAAAGTCGATTGGTCAGTCTCGCGATCGGCATCACAAGTTTATGACCCAGGCGGGGTCATTTAAAAAGTATTAGAAGCTGCCCTGCAAGTTAGAATTAGAACAGAATTAGAGAAAAGAAAAAGAAACACACAGAAAGAAGTAAATGTTAAGTTAAAATGTAGATTAGAGAGCAAGGGAAACACACAGATGTAAGTTAAAATTGTGTTGTTTTGTTAGACATTTCAGCCCTCATTTACCGTTGAAACATAAGTCTGGTTTCTCTTTGGTTCCACAAAGGTGTAATGCTGGATTTTATGTTCAGGAATCCAATAACAGTTTATGTGACATCGTACGCTGTTATCATTTGAATCTGTTTATCCATCATTTGAATGCCATATCATGTAACCTGAATGAGTTTAATAAAAGGGTGAATGAGAGAAGTTGAAGCATTTTCCTTTCACATATATCTGTTTCCTAATCACAGCAGGAAAAGAGCTCACTGAAACTTTGAGACTGATTCATTAAGTAATTGAAGGTACAAAATTAATTAAAATTAAAGTTAATATTATTGTCCATTGTGACTGGTGCCCCCTTTTACGAGTGCTTTTATTTAATTTAGCGGGTGTAGAAGTGATGGTTTAACTCCGCCCCCTTTCACACCCACTATTAAATAAAATAAATAATTCCTGTACCTTATGACAATATTTTATCATATAATCCTGCTACACTATATATATATATATATAGATATAGCTATACATATATCTCAGAGATTTCGTTCACTGAGAATTTTTCCAGCAATGACTACAAATTCTGAAAGCTGTCTATCATTTGACAGATTATATGGAGAGTGATCTAATTAAAGTCAATTAAAATGATAGATAACTGACAGAATTTTTACAAGCTTGTCTGAGAAAATGACATAATGATAGAAAAAATCCATATTATTATTATATTTTCTTATATTTTTCCATGTCTTTTATATTCTCATATGTGTATTTTATATATGGCCTTGGGACAGCTTCATTCTGTGTGTAAGAGTGCATGAGTTAGCAATTATAAATCACATAGCTGTTAATGGATGTCCAGTCTATAGGTGAGTGTGGTGTTGAGATATTTGTTAAGATACAGCTGTTTTCAATTTGTCATGTTCAGTTCTGTGTGACTGAGAGTGTATTTATCTCCCTGTTTCCTGTGAGTAAAGAAGATAAGGACTATGCTTCATGAACTCTCAAGGACAATACTGTACATCTTGCAGGACATTAATCTCTCTCTCTCACTCCCCATTGATAAGACAGCTTTAAAAGTTGCACTGAGAAATGTGTTTTTTCAGAGGTATGTGTGCATGGATATGAAGCTGCTTGCCATGTAAACTGCCTCTCCCTCATTAGCCATGAGGAAAATAAATCTACTTGCATTTAAATATTCTGCCTGGTTTTTGACTCAGATTAATTATGCTGAAAATTATCCTAACATTTGGTGCCTGAACAGGGACCCAGATAACTCTATCCTGCTACCGGCGCCTCTGCCCAATTTCAGCGAGTGCACAGCTGACAAAAGGCCTCCCCAGGCTGAATCCAATGACTCAGTGTTACTGCAGTGGAGGCATTCGGAGCCAAGGCACTGGATCAGACTGGGTGACGGGTCTAGAACTCTACAGGCGGGATTTGGATGTAAGTACATTTGTGTGTGTTAAGCTTATGACCCTGGGATGAGAGTCCCAGAGGGTAAATGTGCTGAGCGCTTGGCACCGCAAAGTCTGGTGTACGTTTCTGCTCATCATAGCTGTAGGTTTAGTTCGGTTCGGTCTGGAGCAGTTCAGTTTTCGATGAGGTGAATGCTCAGTGGTGTTGTTAACACGTGGAACATCAACGTGAGTCTCCAATAACATCGCAGTGAGCATTGATGAAATCGGTGTAAGAGTCTCCAATAACAATGTAGTGAGCACTGATTTAAGTGAACCAGTATAAGAAGGGTTAACCTTTCAGTAATAGCGCTGGTTTAAAAATTACTGCAGTTGTGTTTGTTTGTTTGTCTGATTGTTCTGTGTTATACGGTTTGTCCTGGCAAGAAAAAGTTTCCGCGGGGTGGAAGTAGAAGTGCCACCAAGGGTTGAAGCCGTGTTTGTCCATTGTTTTTCTGGTTATTGTGAAGTGTGAAGAGAAGGTTATGTGACTATTGTCTCATGGGGTGATGATAAAAATTGTGTATTAAGTGGTGAATTAGACTATGGGAGCTTGCAAGTAATACTTTTGGGTAAGAAAATGAATTGTGTTCTCACAGCGGTGAAGATAAAAACAATAGGGATTCATGTTACAGTGTGTGGTTGCCAAATACGCCCTTTCTCTGCTGAAGTTGCCATTTTTGAGCTTACTTTAAGTAATTTTCACGCTATCTTTCTGCATGTGTTAATCTGACGCTTGTGATTGTGTGTGTGTGCACGTGGCTACCTGGCTGTGACCTTGAGTGGATGAGAAAGTGAGAGAAAGCTGCAACTGTGTGCGACTGTATGGGCCCATGTGTTTGAAAATACCTTCTAACGGTTGATCTGTGTGAGTGCAAGAAAGAAAATATATATATATACAGTATATATATATATATATATATATATATATATATATATATATATATATATACTACCGTTCAGAAGTTTGGGGTCACTTAGAAATTTCCTTATTTTTGAAAGAAAAGCACTGTTTTTTTTCAATGAAGATAACTTTAAACTAATCAGAAATACACTCTAATATCTAATATACATTGCTAATGTGGTAAATGACTATTCTAGCTGCAAATGTCTGGTTTTTGGTGCAATATCTACATAGATGTATAGAGGCCCATTTCCAGCAACTATCACTCCAGTGTTCTAATGGTACAATGTGTTTGCTCATTGTGTCACAAGGCTAATGGATAATTAGAAAACCCTTGTGCAATCATGTTAGCACAGCTGAAAACAGTTTAGCTGGTTAGAGAAGCTATAAAACTGACCTTCCTTTGAGCAGGTTGAGTATCTGGAAAAGAATATTATTTCAAATACAAATCATTGTTTCTAATCTTGTCAATGTCTTGACTATATTTTCTATTCATTTTACAACTCATGGTGGTAAATAAGTGTGACTTTTCATGGAAAACACAAAATAATTGTCTGGGTGACCCCAAACTTTTGAGCTGTAGTGTATATATATATATATATATATATATATATATATATATATATATATATATATATATATATATATATTAGAGGATGTGCTCAAGGATGAGGCTGAGTTTATTTCTCAGGTTCAGCTTTATTAACAGAACACATTCTCTAGCAATCTCCAAGCAAGAAAAGAGACAGATCACAATCACATCACTCTTTTTATCCTCTGGAACATCGAAACTCAAGTCACATGGTGTCTAAGCAAACATACAGTCACATGGTACTTAATCCCAGTCACACTGTAACCCCTTTGATCTTCCACCATTGTCCTTTAGTTCTCGATGGTCCGGAAATCCCTCCAGGGTGCCTCTCTGAGACAAAGGCCAAATCTCACACTTTCTCGATATCTCCTGCAGACTCAGTCCTTTTGTCCCTCAAGACGTGAAGCACACAATAAACATACAGCAATACATTTGTGGAAAATATGTACCCAACATATGTGCCACATAACCCCCCCCCCCCCCAAACGTCTAATATGGGACAAACATAATCAGAGATGCGTGACTTAAAAAATATTACCACATATCAAATATCAATCCACCAGTTGCCTAGGTCTAAACCTCCTGCCGTATCTGCTGTAAGACGGCCTTGCTGCTTCTGCAGTGCCTTCCTGCACCTGTGGATTAGAACTGTTAGCCAAACTCTGTGGGGGTTCTGGAGAATGCCTTCTCGGAGGTCTGCCGCTACGGGGGGCCCTCGCCAACTGCACTTGTTCATCCGCCAAAACAAAAGCAGGTTTGAGTCTGTTTATACAAATCAACTCCTTCCTGTCTCCCAAATCTAGCAAAAAATGCTTCTATCCTGTTTCCAGCACTCTGAAAGGTCCATCATAAGGAGGCCGCAAATTTGGGCGATGAGCATCATGTCTAACAAAAACAAACTCTGCATTTTTTAAAGTCTTCGGCACAAAAACGCGTGGGAAACTGTGATGAACCGGGCCAGGAAGCGTGTTTGTTCCTGTGTCGCTCTGCAACAGCTGAGCGGGGGGGGGGGGGCAATTTGGCGCAGGATCGTCGGGGAGAAATTCACCAGGCAAACGGAGAGGTTGTGTAAAAACTAACTCAGCTGGGGAGGCCTGCAAATCCTCCTTAGGTGCAGAACGCAACCCCAATAAAACCCATGGAAGTTTGTCAACCCAATTTGTATCCGTAAGCGACGCTCTGAGGGCCGCTTTCAATGACCTATGAAAACGTTCGCATAAACCATTAGCCTGGGGGTTATACGCGGTAGTGCGGTGGATCTTCACCCCTAGGCTGCGGGCCATCGATGACCAGAGTTCGGAAACAAATTGAGGACCTCTGTCGGACATTATGTCCGACGGAACTCCAAAATGCGCAACCCAAGCTGTTAAAAACGCGCGCAACACTTCCTCCGCTGTGGTTGATGCCAGAGGAACCGCTTCTGGCCAACGCGTGGTACGATCCACCATCGTCAAAAGGTGTGTGTACCCCTGTGACAACGGAAGGGGGCCCACCAAGTCGACATGCACATGATCAAAACGCTTAGCCGGGATGTGAAAAGGCTCCAAAGGAGCTCTAGTGTGCTTGTGTATTTTGGCTCGCTGACACGCTACACAGGCTGCCGCCCATTCCTTGACCTGTTTGCGCAACCCCGGCCAAACAAATTTCTCCCCCACCATCTTGATCGATGCGCGCACCCCGGGGTGTGCCAGGGAATGGACCGAATGAAAAACGCAGCGGCGCCACGCAGCCGGTACCACGGGATGCGGCCGTCCCGTGGAGACATCGCAGATTAGGGGAGGCATACCCATTTGCATTACTCAGCCTTAACCCTGTTGGTCCAGACTGGAGTGCGCGCACATCCGCATCGCTAACCTGCTCCGAGGCCATGGCTGCATAATCTAAACCTACGCGGACCGGGGCTGCGTGCGCTTCCGCGCCGCTACCCTGGCCCGCGGCCACGGCTGCAGAGTCTGCCCCCACGGGGCTTGGCGCCGCCACAGCACGTGAGAGACAGTCTGCCACTACATTATGTTTACCTGCGACATGCTGGATATCGGTGGTGAACTCCGATATCACAGCCAGCTGTCTTTGCTGCCGGCCCGACCAAGGTTCTGAAATCTTGGCCATCGCAAAAGTTAGCGGCTTGTGGTCCACAAACGTGGTGAAACGACGCCCTTCCAGCCAGAACTGGAAATGGCGGATGGCCAAGTGTAGGGCCAAAAGCTCCCTGTCGAACACATTGTATTTTCGCTCGCTATCACGCAAGGTTTTGCTGAAAAACGCAAGCGGCTGCCAGGTCCCTGCTACAAACTGTTCAACGACCGCCCCCACTGCTAAATCGGAAGTGTCAGTGGTGAGCGCCATGCAGGCCGTTGGGACTGGGTGTGCCAACAAAACCGCGTTTGCCAGGGCTGATTTGACTTGGGAGAATTCAATTCAATTTCAATTCAACTTTATTTATATAGCGCCATTTCACAACAACAGTCATCTCATAGCACTATCAACTGTAGGGAGGACCCCCACAGTTGCAGAAAGACCCCAGCAATCAGGCGATCCCCTGTGAGCAAGCACTTGGCGACGGTGGAGAGGAAAAACTCCCTTTTAACAGGAAGAAACCTCCAGCAGAACCAGGCTCAGGGAGGGGCAGTCATCTGCTGCGACTGGCTGGGGGGTGAGGGGACAGAGAAGAAGAAAAGAACAGACATGTAGAGAGCAAACAGCACGATGGGGACTCAATCTATGGGAGAGAACAAACAAATGTTAATGACCAGCAAAAAAAAAATATTTCATAGAGAGTGAGGAAAGGAGTGAGGCCCAGTGCATTACTGGAGGTCCCCCGGCTGACTAAACCTATTAGCAGCATAACTAAGGGAGGGTTCAGAAACACATGATCCCTCCCTAATTGTAGGCTATATCAAAAAGGTAGGTTTTAGCCCTATTCTTAAAAACAGAGATCGAGTCTGACTCCCGAATCCAGATTGGCAGCTGATTCCACAGGAGAGGAGCTTGATAACTGAAGGCTCTGCCTCCCATTGTACTTTTGGAGATTCTAGGTATTACAAGTAAACCTGCATTTTGGGAGCGTAGTGCTCTGTTAGGATGATACGGTAGTATCAGATCTTTTAAATAAAAAGGAGCCTGATTGTTTAGAGCTTTGTAAGTAAGAAGAAGGATTTTAAACTTAATTCTAAACTCTATGGGAAGCCAATGAAGGGAGGCCAGAACCGGAGAGATATGATCTCTCTTTCTAGTACCTGTTAAAACTCTTGCTGCAGCATTTTGGATCAGCTGAAGACTTTTTAAAGATGTTTTAGGACAGCCTGATAATAAAGAATTACAATAATCTAATCTCGAGCTAACAAAAGCGTGGATCAGCTTCTCAGCATCACTCTGAGACAAGATGCTCCTAATCTTGGCAATATTACGCAAATGATAGAAGGCAGTCTTAGAAACAAATTTAATATGTGAATTGAAGGACAAATCCTGATCAAAAATAACTCCAAGGTTCCTCACAGAGCTATTAAGAGAAAGAGTAACTGCATCCAAACTGAAAGTTTGATTTGGAAAGGAATTTCTAAGGTTTTTTGGACCAACAAGAATGACTTCAGTCTTATCTGAATTTAATAGCAGGAAATTACAAGTCATCCAAACTTTGATTTCCTTAAGACAGGCTTCTAACTTGGCTAATTGATTAGTATCATCTGGCTTCATTGACAGGTATAATTGTGTGTCATCTGCATAACAGTGAAAATGTATACAGTGCTTTCTAATAATGTTGCCTAACGGAAGCATATATAAACTAAAAAGAGTAGGGCCAAGCACAGATCCCTGTGGAACTCCATGACTAAGCTTTGAGCTGAGAGAAAACTCATCATTTACATGAACAAACTGGAACCTATCAGATAAATAAGATCTAAACCACTGCAACGAAGTTCCATTAAGTCCAACATAGTGTTCTAATCTATCAAGTAGAATATTATGATCAATAGTATCAAAAGCTGCACTAAGATCTAAAAGGACAAGTACAGAAACTAGTCCATTATCAGATGCAATGAGGAGGTCGTTAGTGACCTTCGCTAAGGCTGTTTCAGTGCTATGATGGATTCTAAACCCAGATTGAAACTCCTCAAATAAACCATTTCCCTGCAGGTGGTCAAATAATTGCGTAGCAACAACTCTTTCTAAGATTTTTGAAATGAAAGGGAGATTAGAGATTGGTCTATTGTTAGCTAAAGCTCCTGGATCTAGCGTTGGCTTTTTGAGTAAGGGTTTAATTACAGCCGTTTTAAAAGCCTGCGGTACATGGCCTAAAGTTAATGAAGAATTGATTATATGAAGAATAAAGCTACCAATAAGTGGGAAGACTTCTTTAAATAACCTGGTAGGAATAGGGTCTAAAAGACAAGTTGAAGGTTTGGATGAGGAAACTATTTTGTCTAACTCACAAAGGTCGATTGGAGTAAACTCATCAAGACAGATATCAATAGAAGGAGTTGTAGTAGTTACAGTATTTAAGTTAACTGTGGGAAGAATCTGATTGATTTTATCTCTGATGGATGAAATTTTATTATTGAAAAAGTTCATAAAGTCCTGACTAGTAAGCTCTAAGGGGATGCTAGGATTGACAGAGTCCTGACTCTTTGTCAACCTGGCTACAGTACTGAAAAGAAACCTGGGATTATTCTTGTTCTCTTCTATTAATGCAGAGTAATAACTCGTTCTAGCTTTTCTAAGAGATTTTTTATAAATTAAAAGATGATTTCTCCAAGCTAAATAGATTTCATCTAAATTAGTAGAGCGCCATTTTCTTTCTAATTGACGAGTCTTCTGTTTTAAGCTACGAGTTTCTGTGTTGAACCAAGGAGTTAAAAATCTCTGATTAGACTTTTTCTTTTTTAAGGGGGCCACCAAGTCTAGAGCCTGATGCAGAGAAGCTGAAACACTATCCACCATGTTATCAATTACAGAAGGAGCAAGCTGTCTATAGCTTATTTCCGTTGTGTTGACACATGGCATAGAGGAAACAATCTGCATAAATTTGGAAACAGCATCATCTGAGAGGCATCTACTGTGATAATATTTTTCTTTAGGAGCCAAATAGTCAGAAATAGTAAAATCAAAGGTTAACAGACAATGGTCTGACAGTACAGGGTTATGAGGAGACACTACAAGATTTTCTATTTCTATGCCATATGTCAGAACAAGGTCCAATGTATGGTGGAGGTAATGAGTAGAATTTCCTACTTTCTGAGAAAACCCAATCGAGTCTAATATTGAATTAAAAGCCACATTAAGGCAGTCACTATCTACATCCACATGTATATTAAAGTCCCCTACTATAATTATTCTATCAGATTTCAGCACTAAATCAGCTAAGAAATCAGGAAATTCGGATAAAAATTCTGAATAGGTTGATGGGGGACGATAAACTATGGCAAATAAAATTGGGTTTAACCTGGAATTGCTAAAGTGCCCAACACTGAGGACCAGGCCCTCAAAGGAATTATAACATGTTTTTTGCTTTACATTAACTAGTAATTTGGAATGGTAAATTGATGCTACTCCTCCTCCATGACCAGAACTTCTGGGATTTTGACAGTTTAAATAACCAGAGGGAGTTGATTCATTTAAACCAACATAATCCTCTTGTCCTAACCAAGTCTCTGTAAGGGAAATTAAATCAATCTGATGATCAATTAACAGATCATGGACTAACAGAGACTTGGGAGTTAGAGACCTAATATTTAATAAACCACATTTAATTTTTAAATTATGAGGAGGAACAGAGGCCAAATCATTCAATTTAGAGGCTTTATGTTTAATTTGAGTTTTACCAATATTTTGCTTTATCACTTTGGGATGCTTATACATTATATTTTTATTTACTTAAATGCGCACTCCCGCTCCGGAGACCATTCGATTTTATTTGTGGGTTTTTGCTTCTTTAGTGCAGCATACAATGGTTGCATGAGCTGCGCTGCACTTGGGACGGAACGGTTGTAAAAATTAACCATTCCCAAAAACTCCTGTAACGCTTTGACCGTTTGAGGTCGGGGAAAATCTGTTATTGCGCGTACTTTATCGGGCAGAGGGACCGCTCCTTCTGGCGAAACGCGATGCCCCAAAAAATCAATTTGCACCACGCCAAACTGACACTTCGCTGCGTTAATTATTAACCCGTGCTCTGCCAGCCTCCGAAAAACCTCTGTGAGGTGGCTTTCGTGCTCGTCTTCGGACGTGCTGGCTACCAAAATGTCATCCAGGTAGACGAACACGAAAGGGAGATCGCGTAGGACCGCGTCCATCATACGCTGGAACGTCTGAGCGGCACCCTTTAGTCCAAAAGGCATGCGCAAAAACTCAAAAAGCCCGAAAGGGGTTATTACCGCAGTTTTGGGTATATCCTGAGCACGCACTGGGACCTGGTGGTAACCACGCACCAAGTCTATTTTAGAAAAAATGCGCGCCCACGCCAAATGAACCGAAAAATCTTGGATGTGCGGAATCGGGTAGTGGTCATGCGCTGAGGCGTTATTCAACCTGCGGAAATCACCGCAAGGTCGCCACGAACCATCAGCCTTTGGGACCATGTGTAGCGGTGAAGCCCAGGGGCTTTTAGAACGTCTAATGATGCCCAGTTTTTCCAAGTTGGCGAACTCCTCGCGCGCTATGGCCAGTTTAGCTGGGTCCAAGCGCCGAGCTTTTGCAAAAACGGGCGGCCCGGTGGTAGTGATAAAATGTTCCACCCCTTGTTTAGCCACTGTCGCTGAAAACATTGGGACTGTGAATGCTGGGAACTGAGCGAGCAGTGTGTGAAACTTACCACCTGCAGCTGTGACGTTGGCCTGTGCAGTCGGCGGGGCCACCTGGGCTGTGCAGGGAATAGAGTGAAAACACAGTGCATTAACCAGACGTCTATTAGCAAGATCAACCAATAAACCATGTGAGCATAAAAAATCAGCACCTAACATGTTGAAATTGACTGCCGCTATGACGAAAGTCCACTCGAATGTTCGGCCGTGTAGAGACAGAAGCAGAGTCTTCTCCCCGAAGGTCTTAATCGCCGAGCCGTTCGCCGCCGACACCAGGGGACCACTGGAAGGCGCCAGCCGGTCAGCGTAGGAAGGTGTGATGAAACTCAGCTAGGAGCCTGTGTCCACCAGGAAGTGCCTCCCTGATCGCGCGTCCCTCAGGTAGAGCAGCTTGTTCTTTTCGCCGAGAGCCACAGCTGCTACCGACTCCCGGTCTTGGCGTTTCCCGAGTGCTTGAACTGGCACGGTGGAATGCACTTGTGTGCCCTCTCGGCGAAACGGTGATGGTAAAAGCAAAGGGCGTCGCCCGCTCCGCGTCTCCTGGCCTCCGCCACTGCCGTCGTCAGTGAGTCTGGTGCTGCAGCCTCTGGCCCCCTGCCATCTTCGGGTGTTGCGCTCAGCTCTGCTGCCGCGGTCGTGGCCGTGTGTCATCTATGGGCGTCGACGAGCCGCTGCCCCTCCTGGCCCAGCTCGTGGTAGTCTCGGTGGCCCAGCAGCTGTGAACTGGTCAGGGTAACTCTCACCGCTGACGGTAGTGTCCTGAGGAAAAGGTGGGCGAAAATAAAACCATCATCTTCGGAGTCTCTCAAACTCAGCATCTTCGCCATCAGGTCTGCAGGTCTCTCGACCTCGCCCTCAATCAACGCCAGGAGCTTCTCTGCTCGCTCTCCCAGCAATGGGGTGAAAGAACGGATGAGAGCCGCTTTCAATGCGCCGTACTTGTCATCGTCTGGCGGGTGGTTAATCAGGCTCTCTACCCGCTGGGCTGTGTGGCTGTCCAGCTTTGCAACCACATGGTAGAATTTCGTGGCGTCTGCCGAAATTCCCCGAAGATGGAACTGTGCCTCGACTGCGTTAAACCAGGAGCACGGGCTACGCTGCCAGAAATCAGGTAGCTGGACTGTGGTAGCTGCATTAGCCTGGCTGGCTCCTGATGAGTCCGGAGCAGAAGAATCGTCACCGGCCATAATTCGTCGTAGGGTCACCAGTGTAGAGGATGTGCTCAAGGATGAGGCTGGGTTTATTTCTCAGGTTCAGCTTTATTAACAGAACACATTCTCTAACAATCTCCAAGCAAGAAAAGAGACAGATCACAATCACATCACTCTTTTTATCCTCCGGAACATCGAAACTCAAGTCACATGGTGTCTAAGCAAACATACAGTCACATGGTACTTAATCCCAGTCACACTGTAACCCCTTTGATCTTCCACCATTGTCCTTTAGTTCTCGATGGTCCGGAAATCCCTCCAGGGTGCCTCTCTGAGACAAAGGCCAAATCTCACACCTTCTCGATATCTCCTGCAGACTCAGTCCTTTTGTCCCTCGAGACGTGAAGCACACAATAAACATACAGCAACACATTTGTGGAAAATATGTACCCAACATATGTGCCACATAGGTATATATATATACAGTATATATACTGTATATATATATATATATATATATATATATATATATATATATATATATATATATATATATATATATATATACAGTATATACCCATATATATATGGGTATGGGTATTTTTAATCTAATGTTGTGCAATTGGTAAATGCTGTCATATTTTTAAAGCCAACATTTTCAATTGCCAGATTTTTTTTCCTTATTATGAGTTAAACTGCCTGCTAGCAGGGCAGAGAGACATTTGGGTTTTTATTTTTATCTTTTGGGATGCCTGAGGGCAGATGAACAGCATTGGACTATTTTATTCAATTTTGAGCTATTTTATTCAATTTTTTGAAGTGTCAGTGTAATTTTTCAGCTGACAGTTGCATTCTCTCTCTGACTGAGGGAAAACAGTGAACTTTACAGGGAAACAGGATGATGGACTAAGGGTCTGACATGACAACAAGGCTGCACCTTGGTTTCTCCCTCCCCCTGCTCCTCGCTCTTCTGCTGCTCAGCCATGGCCCTGCCCCAGGAGCCCAGCGAATGACATCACCACACCTCTGCTCACCCCACCCATCCTGTCGACAATCAAGCCAGACAGCCAATAAGTTAAGTAAAAGTGCACACATACTAATCACTGCGACCATCATCAATAAATTAAACTGAAGATTATGGAATAATGCTGTCAGTAAATAATACCCAATGACTGAAAGCTTTAAATACAGCCTATATGACGTGATTCAAAGCACAAACAAGGTGATAATGACAGTGTTTATTCATATGATTTGCCTGAGGATGTTGATTATCAAAAAGAGCCTTTAATGTTTCTTTGCCATAGCTTTTCCATAGCTTATTTCCATTGTCTTGACACATGGCATAGAGGAAACAATCTGCATAAATTTGGTAACAACATCATCTGCTGTAGTAGATGAGAGAGAGGCATCTGCTGTAGTAACATTTTTCTTTAGGAGCCAAATAGTCAGAAATAGTAAAATCAAAGGTTAACAGACAATGGTCTGACAGTTCAGGGTTATGAGGAGACACTACCAGATTTTCTATTTCTATGCCATATGTCAGAACAAGGTCCAATGTGTGGTGGAGATAATGGGTAGAATCTCCTACTTTCTGAAAAAACCCCATTGAGTCTAATATTGAACTAAATGCCATATTAAGACAATCACTATCTTCATCTACATGTAGTATATTAAAGTCCCTACTATAATTATTCTATCTGATTTCAGCACTAAATCAGCTAAGAATTCGGCAAATTTGGATAAAAACTCTGAGTAGGCTGAGAGAGGACTATAAACTATGGCAAATAAAATTGGGTTTAACCTAAAATTGCTAACATGCCCAATATTGAGGGCCAGGTCCTCAAAGGAATTAAAACATGTTTTTTGCTTTACATTAATTAGTAATTTGGAATGGTAAATTGTTGCTACTCCTCCTCTACGACCAGAACTTCTGGGATTTTGACAGTTTAAATAACCAGAGGGAGTTGATTCATTTAAACTAACATAATCCTCTTGACTTCCGGTTATGGCTGCCACGTGAGAAGGACACGTCTCACTCTGCTCTGCTCCTGGAGAAAAAAAATCGGCAAATAACTCTCTCATTTGGGACAGAACGTATCCCAGCGTTTGGGCGAGGATATGTCTGGAAAACCAGGTAGAGGAAAAAGCGAGCCGCTGAAACAGTCCAAATTAACGGACTTTCAGGTCTGTGACGCAGCAGATAAAGCTCCATATATGGTGGAGGAAGCTAGCAGCGGTGCGGTGACTGTGGGAAATGGCACAGGTGCAGTGCTAGCTGCCATTAGTTCAATGAGAGCAGACTTTTCCTCTAAATTTGATGGGATTATGGCAGCGTTGGAAGGAATGAGAAAGGAATTGGGTGACTGTGTAGAACGAATGGCGCAGGTGGAGCTTTGTGTCTCTAGTGCTGAAGATGACGTCACCTGTCTTCAATTAAAGGTGCGCACTTTGGAAAAAAAAATAAATGTCTGGAAGATAATGTCCTTGATTTGGAGTCCCGGTCGAGACGGAACAACTTGAGGCTGGTGGGTCTACCGGAGGAATCCGAAGGTCGGGACTCATGTTCCTTTCTGGAAAAGTGGATTCCGGAGGCGCTGGGCAGCGCGGAGCTGCAATCAGCAGTGGTTCTGGAAAGCGCACACCGTATTGGCCCGCGGAGAGATAAGGGACCACCGAGGACCCTAATTATGAAGTTCCTCAGCAACAGAGACAGGATGAAGATCTTCAGCGCTGCACGACTAAAGGAGAGGTTAAACACCAGGACCAGCAGGTGCGGTTCTACCCAGATTTGGCCACAGGAATCCAACAATTGAGGAAGCAGTTTGATCCCGTACGTAAAGGGCTGCGCAACCTTGGGATTCGTCATGGTGTAATTTATCCTGCGAGACTGTTGACCACGTATGGGGGCAGAACCCACATCTTCAAGATCCCAGAGGAGGCGCAGGAGTTCATCAAGAAGATCCAAGAAGAGACTGGTGGGAGCTAAGCATGAACAAAATATAAGGTAGAATATTTAAGCATTTGCACAGGCATCTGACTGACTTGAAGCAAATAGCAAGTTTACAAAATATAGATTGTATTATATATTTAAAAAAAAACTGATGTACAAAGTTGCTAAAAATTTTGGAGTTAAGTTGGAAAACTACAGAGGAGAGTTAATGTTACGTCATTAAAAGCAGTAGAGTTAGGGTGATTGGGAGGATGAAGAAGGAGTGGCTTTGGCTGTTCCTCGTGGGTGTGGAGCGGTCGATGGCTATATCGGGAGACGGAATTTTTCTTTTGATTTTGGGGGGATCGCCACAAATGTGGGAAGGGGGAATTTGTTTGTGTGTAGTTTGTAGGATGAATGTTCAACCACTCATTTTTTTGCTTCTCTGTATGACCATGTTTACACTGCAAGGTAATCCCAAACTCCCTATTGATCATAAACCAAAGCGTTAATCTTAATTTAACTTCATGGAATTGCAGAGGTCTACAAAATTTAAAAAAACTTAAACAAGTTATGAATAAAATAAAAGACATGGGTTCAAAAATTGTGTTTTTACAAGAAACTCATCTAATAGAGGAGGATGTAAAAAGAATTAGGAGTAGATGGCAAGGAAGTGTTTTCACCTCATCATTTTCATCCCGAGCCAGGGGAGTTATGACTCTCATACATAAATCAGTCCCATTTCAAGTGAAAAATGTAATTGGAGACAAATTTGGAAGATATGTAATCATTCAAGGATCTTTGCTATTAGAAAATATAAATTTGGTGAACTTATATGGTCCCAATATAGATGATCAAAAGTTCTTTGCTAATTTATTTCTTATCTTATCATCACTTACAGGGCAACATATAATAGCAGGGGATTTTAATTGTACATTGAATCCCGGTATAGATAGATCAACAGGACTGGACTGTACGCACAATGGATGTAGGATGACCATTAATCATTTTATGAAAGAATTGAGATTGCTAGATATATGGAGAGAAATGAAACCACAAGTTAAAGCCTACTCTTGTTATTCCAGTACCTACAAGACATTCTCACGTATTGATTATTTTTTGATCTCCACAGAATTAAGGTCCAAGATTCAAAACTGCTTTTATGATAACAGGTGAACAAAAGGCGAACAGAAGGCTAAAGAGGGTGATTAGATGACACTAAGTGCGTACACAAGTGCAAGAGGCTTGTTAAACAGAAATGAGAGCTGACGGTAGATGGAAAAAAGTGGTTAAAATACAATTAAAGGCAAAAATCCTCAGGAGATTGAGGAGAGCTAACCACAGAGCAAACCACACAGACAGCCAGCAACACAGGAAGTGACGATACGTTACCACAGCAGGCACTGTAAAAACTTAAAAGGACAAAAGTTGAATGACTATAACAGTAACACTTACAAAAAAAATTATGAAAAGACAAATTTGAACTCCTGTTTGTGTGATTTCTAATGCAAGGGGTGGGAAGCCTACAGCTTCCTCCGACTTTATTTTTTCAGGATGCCACCGTCATTGGACACTTGTGGTGGGCGGGAGGACGGAGAGAGGTATGGGGCAGGCTGGCTGCGGCAAGGGGAAAAAGACATTTGGCATCAGCCTGAACATCAGGGTCATTGGCTGGAGGTGGCAGCAGGGGGGAGGAGGACCTCACAGGGGACCACAACAAGTGACAAGCAGACCCGAAGCTAAGTAAAACAAATGACATTGACAATGACATAACGCATATCAATTTACCTGACTTTTGGCTTTGAAAATGAAGTGTTTACCTTAAGTGACATTGCAGGTCTGACAGTATTACATTTCAGAAATGTGACAGGAATAAGGAATAATTGTGTTGTACAATTTTGATGTGCTAAAGAGCTGGGCTGTGCTCCCGGTGCTTGCCGAGCCAGGCCACAGGACTACAGACCACATCAAAATTTAGGAAGAAACATAGGAAATAAAGTATTCCTTGTGCAGAATGAAGCCAACTTCAAATTAAGCAAGATGTCTACCGTTCCAGTAACAGAAGGAGTGGGACATAACCTTTCACAAACATGCACTAACACAAATTCAAATTGTCTGTGGCCAACTGGACAGGCAGATGTGGCCTTAATGAATAATTTAGAATTGGTTACAATACATGCTAAATCACATTAAATCTGAACAGACAGCTGGGTTAATTGTTCTAACTGAAATTAGTAAATTAAGCCAAGGGAAGACACTCACAAAAAGAGGCATAATTACAGAGACCTCATTTTAGGGGTGTTACACTATCCAAAAAATTTCATCTAAATTAACCATATGTAAATGTGCCACACATATTAATGACACATACTGTATCTCTAAAGAAAAGATTTCCTTCTTCTAGCAAAAACACCCCCAAAAAAACGACAACCCATCACACTGTTCAAGTATGCTGCAATTTTGATGCATTGACATCTCCATGCATCGGGGGGGGGGGGGGGGGGGGATATACCACAATAATTACACAGTAATTAATTAGCAAAAATCATCAGAAAAATAGATAATGAATAAAAATGATCAATAAATGGTCAATAATGTAGGAAAGAGAAAAAATATAGGTGAAACAGTTTGGTAATGAAGTCACAACATTCAATAGGAGAAGTTAAATTTACATCAATAAATTTGCAGGTATTTAAGAAAATTATGTGATGAAAAAATATTTGCAGATTATTGTGGGAAAAGATCCTAAGACTTTATAAGAAATACAGTAAAATTAAGAGGAAGAAAAAAACACAGGAAGAAAAAAAAATCATATTTACTGTGATGGCTCGCTCTGGCTGCTCATTATCCTCAGCTGCGCATACACCTGCTCTCCATCACTGCCGGGGCTATTTAGACTGCGCTGCCCTCGGATCAACGCAGAGTCATCTGTCTCCATACTCAGGTGAGACCTTCACTCACCTTCGTCCTCGTCATAGAGCCTCCTTGCCACAGCCTACTCTCGTCTGTGAATCTCGCCTCCTGTCATCCGTCGTCAGGAAGGATCATCACCTCAACATCAAGTAAGCCCTTGTTCAATTCATCTTTGTCTACACTCGTCCCCTGTACACAGGTGGAGGCCTGTGGAGGTGGACCACTCTCTCTCCTGGTGGCGGACCGAGCTGCACCGCACTTTCCCCAAACTCTCCGATCACCTCCAGCTTCAACCAGGACAGCAGGCGCCGTCTTCCTAGCCGGAACCTCCGAGCTGAACCTGAGCCTAAAGCCATCTCTACAAACAGTAAGCACTGGACTATTCTGTACATCCCCTCAGGGGTCCTATACTAACTCTCCCTGTCTCTGTTTGTCTATAGGGTTGCCAGTTTGCACGGTGCTCTGCTCGCCCCCAGCTGCTACACTATCACACACACACACGCACACACACACACAACATAATAAAGATAATTGTATCTACTCTTGAGTCTGAGTCTGCTCTCTGGGTCGATAAACCATGTCAGTATGACTCCACCAAAGCGACCCAGCAGACAGCGTGCTAGTGCGCAAAGTTAACAACCTGGAGGCTCCAGTGGATCAAATAGCTTACCAGTTGGATCGCCTGGCAGGTCCACAGGCTTTCCCTCCGGCTTCAAGTAGCGCCTCTGCTTCCGCTAACTCCCAACCCGGCCAACCCGTGCAGGCTCCCACATCCCAACTAACACCAATCCCCACTCCCACCCACTTTAGTGGTAAGCTATGGGAGGCCATTCTCCAGTGTGAGATAGTTTTCCAGCTGGTCCCCGGGGACTTCCCCACAGATCATAGCCATATTGGCTACGTAGTCAATCTCCTGGAAGGGCGAGCATTAGCTTGGGCTTATGCAGTGATGGCTAGGGCGAATTATGCTAGCTTGACATATAACCAGTTCGTCAGCAAGTTCAACGAGGTGTTCGACCACTCAGACCGAGACAGTATGCTTACCTCCCGGCTGTTAAACCTAAAACAGGGAACCAAGTCCGTAGCAGACTATGCCGTCAATTTCCGGGTGGTGGCCATTGAGGTGGGGTGGGAGGACGCCTCGCTCTGCAGCATATTCATTATGAGCCTTAGCCCTAGTCTGTGGGATGAGCTAGCCCGCTTAGAAAAGCCAAGTAGGTTAACAGAGCTAATTTCCCTAGCCATTAGCCTTGATAACAGGCTAAGGGAGCGGGCAACTGAGCGTAAAGCTTCCAGTCGCTCGGGCGCCCAGTTTCGCCGCTCCCTACAGTCTCCCCTATTTGCCCTACCTCCCTCTGATTCCCCGGATGCCCCAGAGCCAATGCTAGTGGGACAGTCGAGGCTGCCGTTAGCTGAGAAACAGTGCTGCTGCGAGCTGGGGTTATGCCTCTACTGTGGTAGCGAGGAGCATGAGGTAACATCATGTCCCATATGGCCAAAAGCAGGAGTCCTTGCATCGCAGTAGGGGGACTCACGAACTCACCTCAATCTAATCCCCTCTCTAGATTTCTCCTACCAATCCGCTTCATTCACAACCAGACTGAGATAGCCACACACACCTTGATTGATTCGGGGGCTGAGCAGAGCTTCATTTTGGGTGAACTGGCAACCCGGCTGGGGCTCCCCTGTCAATCATTGAAGACCCCACTCAGACTCATTGCCCTGTCTAAGGCCCCTCTTGCCATAGTGTCCCAACAGACCACCCCGGTGTCAGTCATCGTGTCTGGTAATCATTGGGAGGAGCTAAGGTTATTTGTGCTGCCTGTTTCCTCATCCCCGGTTATCCTCGGCTATCCCTGGCTCCGGCTCCATAACCCATCTATTGACTGGGACTCTGGGAGCGTGGTTTCGTGGAGCTCATTCTGCGTCAGTACCTGCCTGCAGTCCGCTGCTTGCTCGCCGTCCATGCCCCTGGGTGCCTGAGTTACCCCCCCTCCCGACTTGTCCAAAGTCCCTCCGGAGTATCATGACTTGGGGCCGCCTTCAGTAAGACCCAGGCCTTATCTCTCCCCCCTTACCACCCATATGACTGTGCAATCAACTCCATGCTGGAGCCCTGCTGCCGTCGAGTCGACTTTACAGCCTGTCAGCACCCGAGTGGGAGGCTATGGAAACCTATATTAAGGAGTTGTTGAACTCGGGCATAATCCGGCCTTCGTCCTCGGTGGGGGTGGGGGGGTGGGCAAGAAAGACGGCTTGCTGAGGCCATGTATTGACTTTCGAGAATTGAATAATATCACCATCAAGGACAAATACACACTTCCCTTGATTAATACGGCATTCGATTCCCTCCAGGGGGCCTCCTGGTTCACCAAGCTGGACCTCCGCAATGCTTACCATCTAGTGCGGATCCGGGAGGGCGATGAATGGAAGATGGGCTTCCGGACCCCTAGCGGGCATTTCGAGTACCTGGTGATGCCGTTTGGGCTGACCAACACCCCCGCCGTATTCCAGCACCTCATTAACGATGTGCTGAGGGACTTTTTGGGTTCATTCGTCTTTGTCTATTTGGATGACATCCTGATTTTTTCTCAGTCCTTGGATGAGCATCGGGTGCACGTAAGGCGAGTCTTTCAGCGGCTCTTGGAGAACAAGCTCTTCGTTAAGGCCGAGAAGTGTGAGTTCCACACCTCCAAGACGTCATTCCTTGGATTCATCATCTCCCACAATGAAATCATCCCAGACCCCGACAGGGTAAAAGCGGTGGTAGATTGGCCCACTCCTTCCTCCAGGAAGCAGCTCCAGCAGTTTCTGGGGTTCACCAATTTCTACCGCCACTTCATCAAGAATTATAGTATTATTGCTCTTCCCCTAACCCACCTCACATCCTGCAAGGTGCCCTTCCAGTGGGCGGAGGAGGCTGAAGTGGCCTTTACCGAGCTCAAGTCTAAATTTTCTTCCTCTCCCATTTTGGCACAGGTGGATCAACAGGTATGGCTGTCAACCAAACACATTAACCTCAAGGCAGAGGCGAGGAAACTGACTCAGCGGTTTATTGGGCCTTTTGCCATAACCTGTATTGTCAACCCTGTGGCTGTGCGCCTAGCCCCCCCCCCCCCCCCCGCATCTGTCCAACCTTTCATGTCTCGCAGGTCAAGCCTTTCTGTTCCATCCCTCTGTGTCCCCCTCCCAGGTCTCCACCTCCACCATTGGTGATCGATGGCAACCCGGCATGGAGGATCAATGCCATCCTGGACGTCCACTGCCGGGGTCGCGGCCTACAGTACCTGGTGGACTGGGAGGTTTACGGCCCGGAGTGGAGGTCCTGGGTGTGTCCTTCCTTCGTGTTGTTCCTTCGTGTTGGACAGTCAATTCATCAGGGACTTCCACCGGGTGCGCCCAGGTAGGCTGGATCGGCTGCCGAGAGGCACCTCGTGGGGGGGGGGGGGGGGAGTACTGTGATGGCTCGCTCTGGCTGCTCATTATCCTCAGTTGCACGCACACCTGCTCTCTATCACTGTCAGGGCTATTTAGACCACGCTGCCCTCGGATCAGCGCGGAGTTGTCTGTCTCCATACTCAGATGAGACCTACACTCACCTTCGTCCTCATTATAGAGCCTTCTTGCCACAGCCTACTCTCGTCTGTGAACCTCGCCTCCTGTCATCCATCGTCAGGAAGGATCATCACCTCAACATCAAGTAAGCCCTCGTTCAATTCATCTTTGTCTACGCTCGTCCCCTGTGCACAGGCTGAGACCCGTGGCAGCGGACCACTCTCTCTCTTGGCGGCGGACCGAGCTGCACCCCGCTTTCCCCAAACTCTCCGATCACCACCAGCTGCAACCGGGACAGCGGGCGCTGTCTTCCTGGCCGGAGCCTCCGAGCTGAACCTGAGCCTAAAGCCATCTCTACAAACAGTAAGCACTGGACTATTCTGTACATCCCCTCAGGGGTCCTACACTAACTCTCCCTGTCTCTGTTTGTCCATAGGGTTGCCAGGTTGCACGGTGCTCTGCTCACCCCCGGCTGCTACATTATCACACACACGCACGCACACACACACAGAACATAATAAAGATAATTGTATCTACTCTTGAGTCTGAGTCTGCTCTCCAGGCCGGTAAACCATGTCATTTATAAAAAATAAAGAAAACTAATAAGAAAACAGAAAAGCCATGCAGATTCATATGGAAAAGTTCCAAATGTCTAAGGAAAGTCCAATTTATGCTGATGAAGCTTACTGTGGGACTCAATATAAAATTCGCTACAAAGACAAAACTGACTTTTACTCAACTATGTAAGAAGAAAACAGTTCTTAAGGGAGCTCAGTGCAAAAATAATTTGATCTTCCTTGCAGTGCTCCGCACTGTGTGTGTTTATATATTTATATATTTATTCCACCTAGCTGCAATGCTCTGTACTGTGGGTGTTTATATATCTACATATTTATTCCATCTAGCTACAATGCTCCGCACTGTGTGTTTATATATTCATATATTTATTCCATCCAGCTACAATGCTCTGCACTGTGTGTCTGTGTGTGTGTGTATATATATATTTTATAGTAATATGTACATATGTATATTAGCTGCTCTTGCTTGCTTGCTTTTTTTCTTGCCTTCTCATTGTTGCTCTGAGTGTTGCTATCCCTGTGCTGTTGCAATCCTGGAGTTTCCCTGTTGTGGGACTAATAAAGGCTTATCTTATCTTATCTTATCTTAATAAACTTATTCTTTTAAAAACCTCTGCATGGATCTCATTGATTTAAATAAGTGTGAAGGTAAAATGTTTAGTGATTATTGACACACTTACTAAATAGACAAAAGCCTTCCCTTGCACTAATCCAAATACTGCTATGGCAGCACTGAAACCTTTAACTGAAACAATATCAAAATTTAAAATGGCTGAAATAATGGAATACATTTAATGGAAAACACTGTCAATCAAATCATATCACATTTAGGTACTGTAGCATAAATTGTATAATAAAATATTTGTCATAAGGTACAGGAATTATTTATTTTATTTAATAGTGGGTGTGAAAGGGGGCGGAGTTAAACCTTCACTTCTACACCCACTAAATTAAATAAAAACACTCGTAAAAGTGGCACCAGTCCTAATGGACAATAATATTAACTTTAATTTTAATTAATTTTGTACCTTCAATTACTTAATCAATCAGTCTCAAAGTTTCAGTGAGTTCTTGTCCTGCCGTGATTAGGAAACAGATGTATGCGAAAGGAAAACGCTTCAACTTCTCTCATTCACCCTTTTATTAAACTCATTCAGGTTACATGGCATGGCATTCAAATGATGGATAAACAGATTCAAATGATAACAGTGTACGGTATCACATCAACTGATATTGGATTCCTGAACATAAAATCCAGCGTTACACCTCTGTAGAACCAAGGAGGAACCAGACTTATGTTTCAATGGTAAATGAGGCTGAAAACAATGCAATTTTATGGGGAAAATTCATAAGCTAATTATCTAAAAATGACTTCTGAATTAATCTATAAAAATTAAGGGCAGTTACTTAAAAATGACTAAGAGTCTTCCTTCAGTTTATAGCTTTATCCTGTGGCTGAGAGACTAATTGAGCCCTGAAATACGGGCTATATTTAATTGTAATTTAATTGTTTGGACATCACATTTTAACCCAGGAGATAAGAAAAGTAGGAGTTTCACTCACACAACAGCTGTAGGTCCATGTTTCAGTGGGTCGGTACCGCTGGGTTTTGAAGTTAGGACGTCGGAGGAATCGGCTGCTGTTATAATTCCTCACAGCCTGGAAGTGATAACTCAGCTGGGGGCCCTTCAAGGAGACAGTGGCAGCCTTGGATGGTTTGTCTCAGGGTGGCGTGAAAATCCTTGGAACGAGTCCAGCCGAATCGGTGAAGTCTCTAGAGCAGGATAGACCCAAAAACTGAAGGAACCACTTCTCAGTCAGGCGGGTATGAGGCCAGAAAGAGAGTCCAAAAAAAAAAAACCCAGTCTCTGTTCACTTTAAATTAGGAAAATTAAAGGTCCACTTTAACGGCGTGAAAAGTCATTAAAAAAACGAGAAAAACATTTACTAGGATAAGAATGGCTTTTGAGGGGAAGGAAAAAGTTTGAGAATTTGATTCTCTGAAAAAGCGAGCTCTAAAGAAAAGGTGTTTTCTCCTCAGTAACCAGAAAGTAACGCAGGATTTGAAAAACTTCACAAAGAACAGTTTAGATAGAATAAAACTACACAGGACCTTGAAACGGTGGAATAAAATCTTCCTCTCAGATCTAGATTACTATTCTGCTTCTTTAATCTTAACTTAGTTCCTAATCTTTCTCAAAATCTCTTTCTTTCTTCTTTCTGTGTTTCTAATTCTTAATCCTGTGTTTTTTCCTGAATCTCTCTCTCTCTCTAACTTCTTATCTTCTCTTTCATCTTTGATCTTCTCT
The DNA here is from genome assembly GCA_020510985.1 of Pholidichthys leucotaenia. Lineage (NCBI taxonomy): Eukaryota > Metazoa > Chordata > Actinopteri > Cichliformes > Pholidichthyidae > Pholidichthys > Pholidichthys leucotaenia. Next base: position 263,675,159 of record CM035836.1, read on the forward strand.
TGTTCTCTCTCACATAACTGCAACTTAACTCGCTTACATGCAGGTCAGCTTCCACTTCTTTTTAAAGTTACCCCGCCTGGTCGTAAACTGGTGATGTCGATCGCAAGACTGACCAATCGACTTTATCAAAAGCAGTTTGAAATGGCTGCCATCAAATGTGAGAACATTTCTTTGTTTGAGAGCAGCCAATCAAACGAAGACACCATCCCATGAAATTGCAGAGAAAAATCAACAGTCAGTTCTTATGAAATTAGGTGCTCAATATAAAATCTAACTAAATTAAATGACTTGGCTAATATTTGGTGATCATGCATTTATACCATTACTCCAATATTACATTTGTTTGAATAACACTCATGAATATAACATTTCTTATACATAATTATAATACATTCATTCATATTTAGATCAAAGCTTAATGTAGTACAGCAAACCATGGTTGGTGATAAAAGGGATGATTTTCAGTGTCCTTAGGATCCAGGGGAGAGGAGGATAAGCTGAAAGAAACTTAATGTTTAGAACAAGTTAAAAGTCATCCTACGTACTGAAACACATTTCGTAGGTATCCGCTAGGAGGTACTGTTGAGCTGTAGATGATTTCTTTTAGGTCCATGGGATCTGGAAGGATATCTGGCCAACATCAGGGGGTTATAAACCTGTCTGATTAAGCCGTTTATGACCCTTTTAAGAGCGTTGGTTTCCTGTAAAGGGGGATGTTATCCAAATGCAGTGTTCACGTTGGAGGTCTGGTCTCCCGAGTTTATGTTCCTTTGAGCCTTTAAAAGCAAATTCTGATCCTTACAATCTCTGCAAGAGGCAACTGTTTACATTGGGGTCCTGGGAAAACAAACATCTTTGGTCAGGCCTGGATGAGGCCTGGATGAGTCGATATGAAAGCCAGTGATATTCCTGTAGAATGCAGAAAAGTGGTATTCCTGTAGAAAGAATAAAGTGAAATTCCTGTAAAATGGAGAGAAGTGATCTTCTGTCTTGGTTTGAGGAGACGATGATGATGTTTAGTGATTATTGACACACTTACTAAATAGACAAAAGCCTTCCCTTGCACTAATCCAAATACTGCTATGGCAGCACTGAAACCTTTAACTGAAACAATATCAAAATTTAAAATGGCTGAAATAATGGAATACATTTAATGGAAAACACTGTCAATCAAGTCATATCACATTTAGGTACAGTACTCAACATTTACCTAGAAAACCATTTAGCTTACCATCAACAATCTGTAGGATTAGCATAATGCACAAATAGGATTAAAAAAGATGGCTTTTTTTTTTTTTTTTTGTTACTTATTTGTACCCGTAGGTAGACTTGGTTTGCAGTCTGGTGACAAGCCACCGGCTGCTGGTCGCTGCGTGCGCGAGTGCCCTAAACCTACATGCTTTTGGTATGCGGGAGGAAACCGGAGAAATCCCGGAGTAAACCCACGCAACACGGGGAGAACATGCAAACTCCACACAGCTCACTGTTGGTCGGGGGCTGGGATCGAACCCACGATCTCATGATCCCCGCGATCCCCCGGCCGAGGGTAAAACTGTGCTGCCACAGTGCTAAACCACTGCACCACCGTGCAGCAGGCTTAGGAAAATAGTGACAATGAAAAAAAAAGGAAAATTATGACTGGCAAACCCTACTAGTAAAGCCATTTAACTTAGGTGATAAGGAAGGGTTTATGGTTGATTACATGCAAAGGATGTCAACTGACAAAGATATTATCCATGCCACCTTCCCAGGAATGACCATGTGACGAAGGAACTGTGGGAGGTGCACCCATCTTTTGGCCAAACCAGGGGATCTGGTTATCAAAGAAAACTGGACCAAATACTCCCCGGCAAGGACAACACAAAGGTTATTGTTAGAATAATTTTGAGCTTAAATTATTCAAAGTCAAATAATCAGACAGAAAGTGGAATTTATGTACATTTATTACAAAAATATAAGGAGTCACCCCAATGGCCACTTTGGGGCCATTATATCGTGGGTTCGATCCCAGCCCCTGACCAACAGTGATCTGTGTGGAGTTTGCATGTACTCCCCATGTTGCATGGGTTTACTCCGGGATTTCTCCGGTTTCCTCCCACATGCCAAAAACATGCAGGTTAGGGATACGGGGCGCTTGCACACGCAGCGACCGGCAGCTGGTGGCTTGTCACCAGACTGCAAAACAAATCTACCTACGGGTACAAATAAGTAACAAAAAAAAAAAAATTATTAAGGACTCACACAAGAAAAATCTGAAGTTATAAAAATCATTACCAAGTTTATGATGAGACTTCTCCATTAATAGAAACACTAACCTCTATGAGTATCTGAGGTATTGATATGACCATTTGCATCATTCTCATGGATAGAAGTAATACAGTAATCTCCTATAATAGGGCCTACACCCCTACGGGTGGTAATTAGTCAATCAAGGACTATTCTATCCTTTGTCAGAATTTTGTAAATAATTGTACTCTACAATTAAGTGTTTTAATTCCTAAGGTATTTTGTTTCTACTCTCACTCGAAGAAACGATGAACAAAACCTCACTCCTGTACTTTTCATTTGAAATTGCATTCATGCTTCATGAATGGCATCATGTGGTAGAAAAGCATCTCTCTTCACCCAGCCCACCTGCCTTGCCGGCATGATGAGGGTACGGTCAGTTGCCGCAACGGGGTACACAGATCTGCCCAGTGTCCAGCCAGATGCGAATACGCCCAATGACTCAATGACCTTTGACAATATAGATCCTTGGTATGACACTTGCTCACTTCGTTGGTCAAGCAGGGTAGCAGTACAGGGGAGAGACGCACTGTAAGCCGTTGCATACTCAGAGAGTGTTAAGCTGTCAGAAAGGGGACATCCCCACTTCAAAAAGAGGAGTTCCCTAATGAAATTAACCTTGCATTCGCAGAGTAAGGAGTGTCATCATGTTTCTAATCAGTGGAGTGATGTGTTGTGTCAGGTGTGATTCAAAATGAAGTTTGCTATGTTATTTCTCTATATAGCCTCTCTTTAAAAAAAAAAAAAAAAAAAAAAACAGCCTGTAGTAGCGGCATTGTTTTAGCAATAAAGATATTTTGCCTAACTGTTAGTGTTATTAAGGAGCAAACATAACAATTCTCTACAGTGTAAAAGCATTGGAACAACTTAATAAACAATATTAAGTATTACTAGAGGATGATGAGGATGATAGGATAACAACACTAACCACATCTTTCCTTCCCTTGTATTTTTCCCCTTGTCATGATAAACAAACAGCCTGCTTCTCTATCAGCAGAGGTCGTTACTGGACGCCAAGTCATCAGCTGACACTTGAAACAGTTAAACAGTCATTTGTTGTTTTACTTTTTTTTTCAAATAAGTTTACAATATATATATTAAACAGTCTCTTGCTGAGGGTTTCAGTTGGGGTAAAACGTTAGATGCACCCAAGTGCCACGCCCTTCGATTTCCACGGCTGTTTAGGTCAGCAGTATAACTTTTGTGCTGTCCTTGCCAGGGAGTTTTGGTCCAGTTTCCTTTGATGACCAGATCCCCTGGTTTGCTCAAGAGATGGGTGCACCTCCCACAGTTCCTTCGTCACATGGTCCTTCCTGGGAAGGGCAATATGGATGACATCGCTGTCAGTTGTCATTCTTTGCATATAATCACCCAGAAACCCTTCCTCATCACCTATGTTAAATGGCTTCAATAATAGGGTTTGTCATTCACAATCTCCCGATTTTCTTATTTGAATATTATACTAATATTGTAGACTGTTGATGGTAGGCTAAGTGGTCTCCTAGGTAAATGTTTGGCACTAATAATTTAGGAACTGCACTTAAATGTGACATGATTTGATTTACAAAGTGTATTCCATTTCCATTATCTAAGTAAATCATTTCAGCTATTTTAAATCTTGATATTGTTTCACTTAAGGGTTTCAATGTCACCATAGCAATATTTAAATTAGTATAGGGTAAAGCCTTTGTATGTTCAATAAGTGTGTAAATAATTTCTAAACATTTTTACCTTCACTCTTATTTAGTTCAATGAGATCCATGCAAAGGTATTGAAGAAACAAAGTTTATGCAGGGAAGATCAAATTATTTTTGCTTTGAGCTCCCTAAAGCATTGTTCTCTTAATTGAGTAAGAATCTGAATTGTCTTTGTAGTAGATTCTAAATCAAGTCCCACAGTAAACATAAATTCAGCACAAGTTGGACTTTTCTTAGACATCTGGAACTTTTCTCATATATTTGCATGGTTTTCTTCCTAATCAGTTTACCTTGTTCCTTATAAACATGATATTTCCTTTACAATAATCTACAGAAATTTTCTTAAATATCTGGAAATTTATTGATGTAACTTTTAACTTCTCCTATTGAATGTTGTGATTTCATTACAAAGCGGTTTCATTTATATTTTTTCCTCATTATTTATTTTTTTATTTTATTTATTTTACCTTTATTTAACCAGGAAAAAAACCCACTGAGATTAAAAACCTCTTTTTCAAGGGAGACCTGGCCAAGAGGCAGCAAAAAAATCACAAATACACTTACAATGACATACAAATCAGATAAAACAGTTACAAATTAGTGAGGCCGTCTCAAGTGTTCTCAATCTGGTTTTAAAGTCATTCAATGAAACAAGTTCCGTTAGTATCAACGTATCATTAAGTATCATTAGATTATCATTATTGATAATCTAATGATAATTTTTATGTATTATCTATTTTTCTGTGGATTGCTAATTATTTTTTTGGTAATTAATTTCTTTGGTACCCCCCTTTTGATGCATGGAGATGCACATGCAGCAAAGTTACAGGGTATTTGCTTGATGGGTAGTGTTTTTACTAGAAGGAAGCGTGCTACCACTTTTATGTGTTACACACAGTTAATTTAGATGAAAATTTGTGAGTAGTACAGCTCCTTCAAAATGAGGCTTCAATAATCATGGTTTCTTTTGTGACGTCTCTTGAACTAATTTACAAATTCCATTTAGAAAAAAAAACAATATAGCTGTCCGTGCAGATTTGATATAATTTACCATTGATAACTAAGATCAGTTTGTCCAGTTGAACACAGACAGGTTGAATTTGTGTAAGTGAATCCTTGTGAAAGGTTGTGTCACACTCCTTCAATCAATGGAAAGGTGGACATATTGCCTAATTAGAATTTGGCTTAATTTTGTACAAGGAATGTCTCATTTTATATATTCCTTGGTAAATTATGGGGTGGGCTGTAGTCCTGAGGCCCAGCTTGGCCATGGCTGAGCACCAGGAAAACACATTCCTTATTACTGTCACATTTCTGAAATGTGATATTGTCACACCATTATGTGGTGAGTGGCATCAGATGTATCCCGCAGTGTGAGGTCATATGAACACTACATTTTTAAAGTCAGAGTCATTTAAATTGTTGTGCTTTATGTCATTTGCAATGTCACTTGTTCTACTTAGCTTCAAAAAATGCTTGTCAACTGAGAGGTCCTTCCCCCTGTGGTCCCTCCAACCAATGAGCCTGTCACCCTCACACCGTCCGGCCTCCTCCCATCTCCCACAAAGATCAAATGTTCGTGCCATCCTGCAAAGAAAAATTTGGGGAAAGCCTTACGGCTTCCCCGTCTGCACCTTCAGTATTTACATCAACAGAAGTGCAAATTTTATCACCTCATAAATTGATTTTACTAATGTTCCAGTGATCAACATTATTTTTGTGTCCCTTAAATGTTTATCTCAGTTGTTTATCCCACCGTTTATTATAATGTGTAATGTTAAGAACCACAAGTGAATTATTGGTTTTTTTTATTATTTTATTACATATTGCATATGTCACCAAGGATTTATTAAATTGAAAGGTAATGATGATGTTATGATTCCATATTAATTTGGCAAATCTAATTCCTGGTGAAAGCTAAAAACAATTTGTGAATGCTTTCCCTTTCCTGTTGAAAAATGAAGAATGAACAATAGCAGAAAAACCTTTAAATTCCACCTAAAGCTTCCACAATTTGAATGTGTTTTTGCTATTCACAGCAAATATTCACTAAATACTCTGTGAATCAGTAAATGTTTTACCAATTGACATGGGTAATCACTAGTTTAGGACAGTATCATGTGTTAGAAGCCATAAACCAATGCAGCAGTTAGAATTAGTAACTGGAAATGCAGGCCTAATCTCTGTTTTCAGGAATTTATGACACAGGACCACAATCTGTGGCCTGTGTGCTTTGTTTTGTTTTTTTGTTTGTTTGTTTGTTTTCCCTTTGAAGGCTGATTCTGTCTTTTTATGTTATTTTATCTAGGTCAGTCTGACACAACTCCTCTTGGTGCTCCATCCGCCGCTAATCAGTTTGAGTTTACCATTGAAATTAAATTCCCTTTCTCCATTTTACCAGAAATCTTGTGCTATTTCTCTTCTCTTCTCTTTTTTTTTTTTTTACCATCTCCCGTTAATAAAAAAATTCATTATCATCTTGCTGTGTTCTTTTAGGAGGGAAAAAGTCACAGCATGAACTGTCTCAGATCCTGCTCTTGCATTCTCCCCCATTTTTTTACATGGACAGGCTCAGGGTCAAAATGTAAATAAGATTTTTATATGTCATTTATTAAAAAGTGAGTATAGTATCATTTAAACAAAGCAACAATATGACATACAGTACAATTACCAAGACCTCTGTTTGATAATCAGTAGTCTCTGGCAAATCATATGCACAAACACATTACTTATCAATTTCTTTTGACCCTCTATGCTTTGAATTATGAAATATAGGGTATACATAAAGCCTTCAGTGATTAGGCATTAGTAAGTGACAGCATGATGTTGTAATGTTCAGTTAATTTCACCATTGGCATGCTGGTAGCATTGATTAAGATGCAAGCATTTGTACTTAACTTAGACGTTCAGCCGTCTCTTTGATATCGACAGGAGGAGAGCACGGACGGTGACAAGGCTGGGTCTCAGAGGCTGGTTTTGTTTCGGCAGGGGGAAGGAGAACATCAGTCCTGTGTCATTTTTCCCTGTAAAGTGCACTGTTATGCTTCAGTCAAAGAAAAAAAGAAAAGTCAGTGATGCGTCAAAAAATTGGCTGTAAAAAATATGTAAATAGTTTATCACGTACGCAACATTAGAGTTAAAAACCCACAAAGTTAGATTGAAAAAGGAAAACCCCAAAACTTTGCAAAAATACCCATATATAGATTGTTTTTTTTTCTCTCTTCCCTTTTACCAAGTTTTCACACACAAATCAGTAGCTACACAGCCTTTTCTATTTTTTTCCCCAAGTTCTCTCTCTGTCTGTTTTTTTTTTTTCTCTCTCTCTCAAGGACACCCATACACACATACAGACACAGACAGATATATACACACACAGACAGACACACGGGGCCCACAGAAATGTTCTCTTTTGTGTTATCTCCACACAAGGTCATACAATAAAGGCTTAGGTTCATGCCAAAACCCAAAACAGCATGAGAAAAACTTCAATTAATCTCCGGAACTGGCAACTATTAGCAGAAAAATCACAGATGTGGCAACCCCCCCTCCACCACTTGCAGCGTGAAGCGTCCCTTTTTTTTCTTTTACACTGCCGTAAAAACACAATACCAGTCCACTGTTTTGGCTCAAAGCTACTATTCTCAAATACTTATAATTTTAAACACTTCTCAAAAGGAAAATAATTAACTAACCAGCCTTTTTGTGCTCCACAAATATCAGAAAAAATCACAACCATCAATTTCACACCCTATTCATTCTGTTTCCGTGGGAACCCAGCCTCTGCTTCACACCAAAGCGGATTTCATGTAACACTAAGACAAAACAAGTTCAGACTGCAGTAACTTTTATCTAAAACTCACAAAATAAAATATTTCAATGGTCACGTTAACCCCTCCGCTGTGTGCCGAAAGCCCAAAGTAAGACCTCCTCCCCTGGCATCTTGCAATAGCTCACCATAGTGGGGGAAGTCCCATGGGCCATAAGCAGACCTGGTAAGGGCACAAATCTTCCATGAAAAAACCTTTTCCCTTCAGGGTTCACGTAACCTCCCCACGAATGCTGAAGGTCCAAACCCTGGACCATAAGCAGAAGTGGTCAAAAAGGCACAAATCTGTCCCCGAAAATTTACTTCTCTGGGATCACGTGACTTTTCCACAGGACGTCAAACGTCTGTGGTTAAAAGACCACAAATCTTTCCCTTTTTTCTTTGCAAGCACTTCCGGACCTCCACTGCACTTACTAGGGCGTAGAGAGCGGCGGATTTCTAAGATTTACCCCAAGTCTTGCGATAATGGTCACCGTTTGCAGAGGAAAAACCTCGTTCCTCCCAAGGGATTATTACAGTACCGCTCACCGTGGTCAAAAATAACCCAGCAATCAGGCCACTAGTTTCACCCCTTCAGCTTTTCCCAGTGTACGATTGATCTTTTATCCACAAACAACAACAAATGTACTTACATCCAAGCTGCCTGTAGGATTCTCAGATCCATCACCCAGTCAGTTCAAGCGCCCTGGTCTGAAATGCCTTCACTGCAGTAACACTGAGCCTTTTTTTCACTCAGCCTGGGAAGATCTTTTTATCAGCTGTGCACTTGGTGAAATCAAGCAGAGGCGCCGGAAAGATGGAGATATGTGGATCCACTGTTCGGACGCCAAAATGTTAGAATAATTTTGAGCTTAAATTATTCAAAGTCAAATAATCAGGCGGAAAGTTGAGTTTATGTACATTTATTACAAAAATATAAGGTGTCACCCCAATGGCCACTTTGGGGGAGAAATTACAAAGAATCAGAATCAGAATCAGATTTATTGCCATTGTTCATGTAGTACACAAACTAGGAATTTGTCTCGGTGCCATGCTGCAACATTAAAAACATGATGAGATAAAGAGATAAACTAAAAAACTAAAGGACTAAAAACGTGCAATAAGTGTAGAAAAATAAGTAATAATAATAATAATAATAATAATAATAGTAATAATGAGTAATACTAGTCAAGGCAGTTTTAAATAAATTAGCAAGTAGCAGATAATATGGGGTACCACAGTGCAGTTGATAATGCAACAGAAAAACAGTGATGAATGTCATGAGTCTGGATGAGCTGCTGTACATAGTGCACGAGAGTCAATAAGTCACTTAATGTTCAGCAGTCTGATGGCAGAGGGGAAAAAGCTATTCATGTGCCGGGAGGTTTTAGTCTGAATGGACCGAAGTCTTCTACCTGAGGGGAGGGAGGCAAACAGTACGTGACCAGGGTGTGAAGGATCGGCTATGATCCGGCCTGCACGCCTCCGGGTCCTGGAGATGTACTGGTCCTGGAGAGATGGGAGCTTGCAGCAGATCACCTTCTCAGCAGTGCGTACGATGCGCTGCAGCCTTAGTCTGTCCCTGGCAGTGGCTCCTGCATACCACACAGTTATGGAGGAGGTGAGGATGGACTCGATGATGGCCGTGTAGAACTGCACTAACATCTTGGTGGGTAGCTTGAGCTTCCTCAGCTGCCGCAGAAAGAACAGCCTCTGCTGGGCCTTTTTGATGAGGGAGCTGATGGTTGGCTTCCATTTGAGGTCCCGGGTGATGGTGGTGCCCAAGAAGCGGAAGGAATCTGCAATGGTGATGGGAGAGCCTGTGATGGTGAGGGAGGGCAGGGGGATTGTGACTTTCCTGAAGTCCACAATCATCTCCGCTGTCTTCAGAGCGTTCAGCTGCAGGTTGTTGTGGCTGCACCAACCAGAGCATGGCATTCAGACACGCTTAGAATCCCTAAAGGATCCATTCTTCTAAGGCTGATATATATATAGCTAGGAGAAAGCAGGGGGAGGATGGGATGAGAGGAGGAAAGGAGAGGGACAGACTGAAAGTCCTGATAACTGAGCTTATCCAGGCAGACATCACAGACACTCTGGTGACAAGAACGTAAATCTAACAGAAAGTCCATAAAACACTAATCTATGTAAGAGGAGGAGTTCCTGTGCATTCCTGTGACCCGAAACAGGACATGTCAAAGAGATTATAATAAATGGCTTAGATCATTCCTTATGCATGTACTAACCCTGTACTGATCTTCAGTCTGAACTCTCTGAAATTGCTCACAGAAACATGCCAAGAATATATAAACTTATCCTATATGGAATGCACACATAAACATTAAACATGGCGTATGAAAGGTATGATACAGTGGGGTAAAAAAGTATTTAGTCAGCCACCAATTGTAAAAGTTCTCCCACTTAAAAGATGAGAGAGGTCTCCAATTTTCATCATAGGTATGCCTCAACTATGAGAGACAAAATGAAAAAAAAAAAATCCAGAAAATCACATTGCCTGATTTTTAAAGAATTTATTTGCAAATTATGGTGGAAAATAAGTATTTGGTCAATAACAAAAGTTCATCTCAATACTTCGTTATATATCCTTTGTTGGCAAAGACAGAGGTCAAACGTTTTCTCTAAGTCTTCACAAGGTTTTCACACAATGTTGCTGGTATTTTGGCCCATTCCTCCATGCAGATCTCCTCTGGAGCAGTGATGTTTTGGAGCTGTCGCTGGGCAACACGGACTTTCAACTCCCTCCAAAGATTTTCTATGGGGTTGAGATCTGGAGACTGGCTAGGCCACTCCAGGACCTTGAAATGCTTCTTACGAAGCCACTCTTTCGTTGCCCGGGCGGTGTGTTTGGGATTCATTGTCACGCTGAAAGACCCAGCCACGTTTCATCTTCAATGCCCTTGCTGATGGAAGGAGGTTTTCACTCAAAATCTCACGATACATGGACCCATTCATTCTTTCCTTTACACGGATCAGTCGTCCTGGTCCCTTTGCAGCAAAACAGCTCCAAAGCATGATGTTTCCACCCCCATGCTTCACAGTAGGCATGGTGTTCTTTGGATGCAACTCAGCATTCTTTCTCCTCCAAACACAACAAGTTGAGTTTTTACCAAAAAGTTCTATTTTGGTTTCATCTGACCGTATGACATTCTCCCAATCCTCTTCTGGATCATCCAAATGCTCTCTAGCAAACTTCAGACGGGCCTGGACATGTACTGGCTTAAGCAGGGGGACACGTCTGGCACTGCAGGATTTGAGTCCCTGGCGGCGTAGTGTGTTACTGATGGTAGCCTTTGTTACTTTGGTCCCAGCTCTCTGCAGGTCATTCACTAGGTCCCCCTGTGTGGTTCTGGGATTTTTGCTCACCGTTCTCGTGATCATTTTGACCCCACGGGGTGAGATCTTGCGTGGAGCCAGATTATCAGTGGTCTTGTATGTCTTTCATTTTCTAATAATTGCTCCCACAGTTGATTTCTTCACACCAAGCTGCTTACCTATTGCAGATTCAGTCTTCCCAGCCTGGTGCAGGTCTACAATTTTGTTTCTGGTGTCCTTTGACAGCTCTTTGGTCTTGGCCATAGTGGAGTTTGGAGTCTGACTGTTTGAGGTTGTGGACAGGTGTCTTTTATACTGATAACAAGTTCAAACAGGTGCCATTAATACAGGTAACGAGTGGAGGACAGAGGAGCCTCTTAAAGAAGAAGTTACAGGTCTGTGAGATCCAGAAATCTTGCTTGTTTGTAGGTGACCAAATACTTATTTTCGACCATAATTTGCAAATAAATTCTTTAAAAATCAGACAATGTGATTTTCTGGATTTTTTTTTCTCATTTTGTCTCTCATAGTTGAGGTATACCTATGATGAAAATTGGAGACCTCTCTCATCTTTTCAGTGGGAGAACTTGCACAATTGGTGGCTGACTAAAGACTTTTTTGCCCCACCGTACTTCTCAAATATAATAATACATTATTAATATCAATAATAATGTAGATAATATGGAATTATTCTATCAGTTATCCTGGCCACGCCAACAGCTGTGAAAGGCGAAGGACGTGACTCTTGGGTGCATGACTGTTTAATACACATTGCAAACTCACTAAAAAAAAAAAACACTCAACAAGTAAGTGTTTAACTGTTTCTCTATGCAAGTGTCAGCTGACGGTGCCCCCTGGCGTCCAGTAACGGCTTTACATAGCGAAGCAACTGTTTGTTTATCATGGAGGGGCAAAAAATGCAAGCGAAAGAAGGTTGGCAACTGAAGGCGGTTGGTGTTGTTGCCTTTTCATCCTCATCATCCTCGTAGTAACACTTTTGTTTTGGTTATTTTTAAGTTGTTCCACTGCCTATACACCGTAGAGAATTGTTATGTTTGTTCCTTAATTTCACTATCAGCTGGACAAATTATCTGGTACTGCTAAAATAATGCAGCTACCACAGGCTGTTTGTTTCTTAAGAGAGGCTATGTACAGGAATAACACAGCAAACATTACTTTGAATCACACCTGTCACAACACTTGCCACTCCACTGATCGGAGATGTGATGACGATCCTTACTCTGTAAAGGCAAGGTTAATTTCATCAGAGAACATTTCATCAGAGAACATTTCATCAGAGAACATTTCTCAGTGCAACTTTAAAAGTTGCACTGAGAAATGTGTTTTTGTCAGAGGTATGTGTGCAAGGATATGAAGCTGCTGCCATGTAAACTCCCTCTGCCTGGTTTTTGATTCAGATTAATTATGCTGAAAATTATCCTAACACATAACAAAAAATGCAGTGCAACCTGTGATATAGAGTGTTGCCCTTTTTCAATAAACTCAGATGCATTTCTGACAGTCAGTCACCAGGTGGCAGTCTTTATTAGATGTTTCATAACACTGTCGCTCATGAAGCAATTGTCTCAAAGTTGCTCATTGTTTCATGAGGCCTCGGTTTTAACATCACTACCCTCAGCTCCCCCTCACAAAGTAAGTGCACTTACCATCTCTTCACTACTAAGCCCAATTCATGGTGGCAAAAATGCATTAGTACTCAAACTAGCATAGTGGACGCATTTGTGTGCAAACCCTACGCAGAGGGCGAGCGCTGACCAAGCACATGCAGCCCCAAAAAAGTGAACGCACATACAAATACACAAATGGTCACAGTGAACTGCGTATGTGCCCGGAAACTCCTGCCAAAGTACTGAGCAATCCGCCAATACTGGGTGAACAAATGTCCATCTTTTTTCCCGTCTGTTTTCTTCCTCTGCTACTAAACAGCAAAAGCTCCTGTTCATCTTGATTGTCATCGTATTCACATACTGCCATTGCTTCTGCCATTTAAAACGTCCGACCATCACCGTGCTCTTCTTTTGTGTTTGGATTGCAGCTGTTCAAATCAGTTTGGTGGCTCTTGGCTGCCACCAACAGTATGGGTATGTGAACTGCAGATTATTTTCACTGCGCATGTGTGAAACACAGCTGCTTAGCGGCAGCTGCAGTGGCTCAAAAACCACTCTGAATACTGCTGTGTATGCAAACGCAGTCTACAGAACACAAACTTTTTCCCCGTGGAGGGACTCTGAGCAGGCCTTAAGTCCCCAGTGCTGGAGCAAGACATCACCACCCTCTACAGAGGACTTCATCCTCCTCTGACTGGCAGCAATCTAGAGCAGGGATGTCAAACTCATTCCATGGAGGGCCAAGACCCTGCACGTTTTACCTCTAACCAGGGTCTTGAACAGGTGATTACAGTGAATCTCTTTCCACTGATTGCTGATAATTGAAAATACCTGCTGAAGACACCGAGTGGAAGATAAATCATGCAGTGTCATGGCCCTCCATGGCATGAGTTTGACATCCCTGAGCTAGAGAAAACCCAACTCATCTCCTACCTAAGAAAGCTAGTAAGAAATACTTGTTTTGCAAATTCTCCACTGACCATAACTGACATAAACTCATTCTCCTCTTTTCCTCTCTCCACAGGGTCGTCAAGTCTTCAGTTCACTCATAAAGACATTAAGATTCAATAAATCTACCTGTTGGACTTGAACTATCTGTCTTTGTGTCTGCTTTTTGGCCAATCATAATTGAAAACACATCAGTGTAGTGCCTCGGGCCTGAAGATTTTTTCCTGTGAGTTGATTGGTTAGAATATTAAATTGATTTTGAGTTGAGGCTTGTGTGTTGGCTGTGGAGGCTGGAGAGGATGCTGAGCAGGTTGGCAGACAGTGGGTGAAACACTGGGGAGTTTTATGGTTGTAAGCTTACATGGGGAGTTCCAGGGAAAGGAGCAGGTGGGCAGATGAGATGCAGCTGGAAGCAATCACTGACAATTATGGTAGTGTGTGTGGGGGGGGGGGGGGGGCTTGCTCACCAATCATGAAACATACATCTAAAACAGAGAGCAGCAGAACAGGCATAGCATTTATCATCCCAGACCAAACCCCAGGTTAGCAATATTGGCTTACATAGGTGAACTGGTTGTTCTTCTACTTACTTTAAACACAAGGCAGGACATAATATTTGATATACCATAGTCAACAGATTATAAAAGCAGTACTGTAATAGAAATTAAGTCCACATGGATTCCTGCACACACTGGAATATATGGCAGTGAGCTGGCAGTTAAGTGTGCTAATGGAGCAACAAGAAAGGGAGATATGTGCATGGGTGATAAACACATCAAGGCTGGGATTAAAAGGAAGGACTGAAAGAAATAAGAGGAATGAGATAATGGGAGTAAGGGATACCATTCCAGCATTCAGAGGAGGCCAGGAGGAATGGGAATGGAAGATTAAGTTATAAGAATGAGGTTTGTCCTACTGCTCTCTACACTGCCTCTAAGACAGTGAATAAACATGCTACAAAAAATTCTGATCATTGTGCTTCAGGAGAAACAGTAGAATATGATTTAATATAATGCACAAGCTATCAACAAGCGAGCCAAAGGCTTGTTAATGCATTGCAAAGGAATAACCTTTGCATCAGTGTTAGGGAAGAACTTGCAAAGAAGCTCCTGTTATGTAGGGTACAGAGCTATTTTTAGGGTTTTGGAGAGAATAGATGTTAGTGGGAGAATATAGGCTACTTATAAAGAGGCTATCCCTGTGCACACTCCAGTCCAGAAGGTCATGGTAATGTACCTGTACATTGTTTTCCAGCAACTAATTCCTATTCACTAATTCTTTTATTTTGTTACAACAGTTACAGGATGTCGCTGATCAGCAGTTCAAGCAGAGAAGCCCAGACTTCCCTCTCCCCTAGCCACCTGCTCTAGCTTTTCAGAGAGGATATCAAGGTGTTCTCAGGCCAACTGGGAGACGTAGTCTCTCCAGCGAGTCCTGGGTCTGCCCGTAGGTCTCCCCCCAGTGGGACATGCCTGAAACACCTCAAGTGGGAGGCATCCAGGAGGCATCCTGATCAGATGCCCATACAATCTCAACTAGCTCCTTTCAATGTGGAGGAGCAGCGGTTCTACTCTGAGCCTCTCCGGGATGACTAAGCTCCTCACCCTATCTCTAAGGGTGAGTCCAACAATCCTACGGAGAAAGCTCATTTCAGCCGCTTGTATCCGCAATCTCATTCTTTCCGTCATTACCCAAAGCTCATGACTATAGGTGAGAGTAGGAACGTAGATTGACTGGTAAATTGACAGCTTTGCCTTAGAACTCAGCTCTGTCTTCACCACAACAGACCGGTACAACGTCTGCATCACTGCAGATGCTGTTCCAATCCGTCTGTCAATCTCTCGCTCCATTCTCCCCTCACTCGTGAATAAGACCCCAAGATACTTAAACTCCTCCACTTGGGGCAGGAGCCTGTCCCCAACCCAGAGTGGACAATCCGCCTTTTTCCGGCTGAGGACCATGGACTCGGACTTGGAGGTGCTGATTCTCATCCCAGCCACTTCACACTCAGCGGCAAACCATCCCAGCAAGAGCTGTAGGTCATTGCTGGATGAAGCCAACAGGACAACATCATCTGCAAACAACAGAAATGAGATCCTGTGGTCACCAAGCATGACACCCTCCATTCCCTGGCTGCACCTAGAAATCCTGTCCATAAAAATTATGAACAGGATCAGTGACAAAGGGCGGCCCTGGCGGAGTCCAACTCTCAATGGGAATGAGTCCGACCGAGTGTTGGCAATACGAACCAAACTCTCACAACGGTTGTACAGAGACCAAATAGCTTGTAACAACAAGCCCGATACCCCATACTCCCGAAGCACCCCCCCACAAAAAACCACGACGGACGCGGTCAAATGCCTTCTCCAAGTCCACAAAACACATGTAAACTGGTTGGGCAAACTCCCACGAACCCTCGAGAACTGTCGAGAGGGTAAAGAGCTGGTCCGATGTGCCACGGCCAGGACGAAAACTACATTGGTCCTCCTGAATCCGAGGTTCGACCAACGGCCGGACTCTCCTCTCCAGTACCTTGGCGTAGACCTTTCCAGGGAGGCTGAGGAGTGTGTCTATTCCTGATGTACAGCACTTTGTATCAGCTGTAGTTGTTTTTAAAGTGCTTTAGAAATAAAGTTTGATTGATTGTTGAGTTCACAGCTTCATGAATTTATGCATAAAGTCGATAGTCAGCATTTGAGTAAGAACTGTTTTTATTAAACCTTTATTTATACAGGGTAGTTCCAATGAGAGGCAGCCTCTCTTTTTCAAGGACACCCTGTTCACACTCACACAGTTACACATTCACACCAGGAAGCTGCCCAGTTCAACCACAGACTGACCTGTGGCCACTGAGCAGCTCCACTGGAGCAGATGTGGTTAAGGGCCTTGCTCCAGGACACCACAGTGGGGTTAATGAGGGTGGGGCAAACACTGCTATGTTATCTGTCCCACCCAGATCTGATTCTGCCGGTTCAGGGATCACACCCGCGACCCTCCACTCACCAGTCCACATCCCTAATCATTAGGCCACCACTGCCCCAAAACTAAGAAGTGGACAGGTCATTCATAACAAATTAAAAAGCAGTGAGGCATTGATCCTTTGAGAGTAGTTAAGTGACCATTAGCCCCTATATTTTGAACAGAACACTGTTTTATCAGTAGTATTAAAATTAACTTGCCTTTTGTGTTTATATACTGTAGCACCTTTGCAGTCTTACTGAACACTCCAGGTCATTTTTAACTGCTAGCAATATTCAGACAGTGGTATAATACTGCTCAGAGTCTTTGATAACATCTCGAGTTGAACAAGAGTTCAGAAATAAAGATATTTGCCTGGAAATGAGAAGGTCTCCTTTAAAAATCAAAACATGCAAACATGTTTTGATCAAAACATGCAAACATTTTATCAGGTACAAGAAAAGGGTCATATTTCTCCCATACTGGTTTCCCTTCACTGGCTTCTGATACAATCTAGAATCCAATCTCATTCACAAAGTTCTAAATTATCAAGCTCCATGTTATCTTAGGGGGCTTTCACACCTAACCCGTTGGTCTGGACTTTCTGAGTTCTCAATTTGGTCCAGACCAAAATTTTAGGTGTGAAAGCTCCCCCAAACCACGGTCTGGACCAAAGAGACAAAATTTGGTACAGCACAAAGAAGTGGTCTCAGTCCGGATCAAACTGAAGCTTGGTCCAGTCATTTAGGGTGCTTTCACAGCTGCAGGCTTTAGTCCGTTTCAGTCGAACTCAAGTTTGTTTTCTCCGTTAGTACAGTTCATTTTGTCTGGTGAGAACACGGTAATCGCACTGAAGTACGTACCAAAACAACCGTACCGAGACCACCTGAAAGGGGTGGTGTCAGTTCGAATTAAATGGTGAACTCTGGTGGGGTCCTGCAGGTGAGAAAGCGACGGCACTAAAAACGGGACCAGCGGCAAATGGTATGTGGAGAAAAGGGAATGGGTGAGAGGCAACGAGCTGGAATGAGACAAGGCTTTATTTTCTCCATCATACTGCAAACATGGGGCAGCGCGGTGGCGGAGTGGTTAGCACTGCGGCAGCACAGTAACTCACCCTTGGCCGGGGGATCCTGGGTTCGATCCCAGCCCCTGACCAGCAGTGATCTGTGTGGAGTTTGCATGTTCTCCCCGTGTCTGCGTGGGTTTACTCCGGGATTTCTCCGGTTTCCTCCCACATGCCAAAAACATGCAAGTTAGGTTAATTGGCATCAAAACTGGGGATTCTAAATTGTCCTTAGGTCTGACTGTGAGAGTAAATGGTTGTCTGTCTCTCTGTTGGCCCTGCGATGGACTGGCAATCTGTCCAGGGTGGACCCTGCCTCTCACCCAAAGATGCTGGTATAGGCTCCAGCGCCCCCCCCCCCCGCGACCCGAAAAGGATTAAGCGGTAGAAGATGAATGAATGAATACTGCAAACATGCTTCATAGCTCAGGTGAGCTACTGCGCTGCTAAGGTCTCTGTACATATAGCTCTTTTATACCTGTTGCACAGACAAAGAGAATGTGTGGCACATTAGCATTTCGATTGTCAGTCAATACACATCATTAACATAACATCAACTGGTGCCGCTTTGACCGCTGCTTCTGGTCTCTGCGACTCGAGGTTATTCTTTCCTTCCTCAGGGGGCGCCTAACTTAACAGTCCAGTCTGATTGCCCCTGGGCACTCTTTGTCCATCTGTCCATTGTCCTGCCTTTCCTCCTGCCCTGATGGGTGTGAGAGGATGTCCACCCGCTGTGTCTAGTGTTCACCACAGGTAAAACATTTTATGTCACTGTACATACCTGATAGATCTTTGAAAATGTCTGTGGCTGAGCACATCACGGTTCTGGAGGATTAATGAATGTTAACATGTTATTTCCCATCCATAGCAGCGCTTCATTTTCAAACTGTATGATTTGTCAAAAGTGGTATATGCATGTATGTAAGAAACGCTAACCAGGGCAATGAAAACCCGCCGTAGATTACACTACGATTTGTATTATTTTCTCCCAGAAATGCATAAAGACACGGCAGAACGGGCGAATTTATCACACAGCGCGATTACATTATAACTCAATGTAAATACATGAAAATACATTAGTTCACCGTCTGGGTGAAAAGCAGACAGACAAAGTTGCCACTCACCTGAAAAAGTTGTCCATGTTGAAAACCTGATGTGTGTTTCCTGGCAGCACGTCTGTGGTAGGAATCCGTGGATAAAATAAATAAAATTCAACATCCCGATTCAGCTGAAGACTCCTGGTTCTTCAGCTTCCATTTTGGGTAGAAAATAACAATAGTCAGCCATACAAGAAATAATTTTCCCGGAGAAAACCGAGGAGAAAAGTTTAAAAAAATGTCTCTTGGACTTGGAGTAGTGAGGAGTGAGAAGTGAAATGCAGCTCTGATAGATATTTGGTCTGAGAACCAGATTTCTCAGCTGCTTGTGGCTACACACAAGAATACTGATGTTTTTAAAATGCTTAGCGACATGATGGCGCCATGGGGGGTTATACAGCCAGCGGAGCTTTTCATTTTTTAGTTTGTGGTGCATAGACACCTGACTGAAGGGAACGGCGTTATGCTGAGAATTGCTGGCCTGCCGACAATTGCATCCCATTGTCGAATAAACATAATTTAAAGATAACTTACAAGAGGTAATAATTTTTACTTCTAAAAATGTATAATGGGTACTTCTGAAAATGCACAAATGGTTACAACCCTGGCTGTAGTGTCATTTTTTATAGTTTTGGTGCATGGGATGCAATTCTTGGCAAGCGAGCAATTCTCGGCATAACACTGGTCCTGGCCAATCAATGAGCCGCATTTCTCTTCTTCGCCAAGATTTTTTCTTCCTGGTCAGTGGTGGCTTCGGCTACAGCGCCACAAATGAGCAGCTGTTGTAACTGCGTGACGTTGTCCAAGCAGTTTGGTCCGCTTGAGTGAAGTGTTGTGTGAATGCAAACCGAACCAAATGAAGGTGTGAAAATTCTCACCATCCCCCGCCGAGTCTAACTGAGACTCCCAGACTATCCTGATGTGAAAGCACCCATAGAATGTAAAAGCAATTTTCACAAAGGTTCAGATTTTCAGACCCAACACAGGAAGTTAAAGCAGCTGATAAGAGGGAAAATGAGCTGTGGTATGACTTGGAATGAGGATGAGACCCAGATTTTAATTGTGACATGGCTGTTAGCAGCATTAAAAGGCAATTAAAATCATAAAAATGCAGAAACTTACCAGATATTTTTGAGGGGATATGACGGAGAGTATGTCAAAGATTGGAAGAGCAATGCCAGCTGAAAATGATCATGGCTGATTGGAAGGACAAATGTAGCTTTTAATGAAGGCCTGGATAATATTCTAGTCTCACTAAACTAATTCACTGACTAATATGACAGAGTCTGAATCAGTTTACACTTAAAGTGCTGTTACTGAGCTGCAAAAAACACCTCAGATGGTGAGTAGCATGCTTGCTAACTGCAGCAAATTGCAGCATCTGTGGTAACTACATAAACGTCAAGACAACAGTATGTCAGTGCATTATGTAGAGTTGTTTGGTTCACTTGGATAAAGAGCAATGTGAAACAAAACCTAACCAGACCAAATGTATACAATATGTAACAAAATTAAAAAAACTTCAGTCGGGACCTTGTTGCAGACATTCAGGTGTGAAAACCCCCTTTAAGAACTTGTAGGGCCATATCCCAATAGAACACTGCACTCTGAAAATGCAGGATTACTTGTAACACCTAGAGTTTCTAAAAGTACAATGGGAGGTGTAGAGGCTTGGAAATAGTTAATAGTTATGTAAAAGGTGCTAAAAAGACATTTGGATAAGAAAATTAAAAAAAAAAAAAACAGGCACTCCTACAATTTTATTTTATTCTTTAATTGTTTTATTTTTCTACAATGCATTTGTAATCCACCTGGTTCCATTATAACTCACGTGAGTTGAGTGCAGCTCCGTACGCCAACCAATAGATGGCGCATGTCGCACAATGATAGAGAGTAGACTCACGCACCGGAGGACGAAGAATAAACTCCTCTGTGTGAAAATAACGGCATGAAACGTGTTCTGTCTATTCTTCTATCACAGGTTGGAGAGTTAACTTCCACATGCACGTTGCCTCCTCCTGGGCCGCTACCCAGGGGAGCAACAATTTTGGGGGCTCGTCCGGGATTAGCGCCACCTACTGGCCTGGCACTAATCATTGAAGAACCAAGGGATGCTGACCACCTGTTCCTGAGCCATCGACCTAAGCGACTAACTACAGGAAACCACAGCCATGTCTGCTCTACATGACCTGAGATGGAAAATCCAGCAAGAGCTTCACCAGCTGACCATTGCCCACTGCAGAAACGTTCTCTGCAAGCTGGCTGAGTCATTCAAGGATGAGGCGGGAGAAGATTTGCCAGGTGCAGAATCAACCGAAGTGGAACTCTTCGACTTCATTGTTGACTCGCTGAGAAGTCCACAACTGAAGAGCCTTGAGGACCAGAGGATGTCTCGCCTGCTTGCTTTCCGTGACCTCATCAGTGAACTGCAATCACCCACAGCAGCTGGAGAAGTGAATGCAGAGGTGTCACCCGACGATGATCCGGCCATAGTAGTTCCTGTGACCACTGGAGCTGCAGCACCATCAGGGAAGAACCATCCAACATCACCATCTGTAGTTCCCGACCCAGGGTTAGTCAGACTGACTGAACTTACGTCACTGTTGCCACTTAGAGAGTACAAGATTCATGGTGGTCAAATCTCTGATTTTGATTCTGATTTGAGTTACAATAACTTGTGCAAACAGCTTGATGAAGGGCTAAATGAAGGGTTCACAGAGGCTGAGATTATCAGAACGGTGTTTAAGATAATTAAGCCTGGTACCTTTAAAGATATGCTTGTAACCAAAGATAGCCTTACGGTAGCTGAGTAAAAACGTTTCTTAAGGACGCATCTACGTGAGAAAAGCAGCACTGAATTATTTCAGGAGCTGAGTAATGCTAAGCAAAATGACAAAGAAACACCACAACAGTTTATGTATAGACTAATGGGACTAAAACAGCACGTGTTGGTTGCATCTAAAAACAGTAGTGGGCTTCATTATGACAACAAGTTGGTACAAGGTGTGTTTATCCATTCACTGTATCAGGGTTTGAATGAAAAATACTTTTACGTCAGGAGAGACCTTAAACCTCACATCTCAAACACCAGTGTCACAGATGACTCCATCCTGGAGCTCATAACAAATTCTGTTAGTGAAGAGACAGAGAGATTAAGTAGGTTGGGACAAAGTCACAAACAGAAAGTCACCAGTGTTAATGCGGCACAGGTAGAGACAGATCAAAGCTCTATTAAAATGCACACTGAAGTCCAAGCTAATCGTGTAGCTATCCAGGAGCTGACGGCACAGGTCTCCTCCCTAACCAAGAGTTTAGAAAAGGCCCTAACCCCAATGGTAAATTCAGTAAACACCAGTCCCACAGCACCTGTCCCTAAACAGCCAGCACTGAAACCTGCAGTGAAAGGAAAGTGCCAAAAGTGTATCGCCCAAGAGACTGAGCGCTGCACACACTGTTTTCGATGTGGAAAGGAGGGGCACAGAGCTATAGGTTGCCTTCAGAAAAGCAATGTGTCGGGAAACTGGAGGAGGTCGCTGGGGAGGGACCACCAGTGACTGAACCAACAGCAGAGTCCCACAACACTAAAAGACTGAACCCCGAACAGACTACTACCAAGTCCCAAAAGTTACCCAACACAAAGCGTGTGGCACAGCTCATTGGCAGTAGGTGTATGATCAGCTGCCAGTTAAATGGAGTAAACCTGCAGATGTTATTGGACAGTGGGGCACAAGTAAGCATTGTTGAAAAGTCATGGGTGCAAGCAGCCTTACCAAATGTGAAAATACAGCCGCTCAAGAGCCTACTCCCAGGCCATCCACTCGAAATCACCGCAGCCAATGGAACGGATGTTCCATTCGAGGGGTGGATAGACGTCCTGCTCGAGATCACAAGTTCACAGTATGGTTCTGTATCCTTGTATCTTCCAATGCTTGTCAGTCAGCAGCATTTAAGCACTCCACTGCTGGGCTTTAACGTGATCCAAGAGATAATAATGCAAACAGTGAACAAAGTGACGATATTAGCTTAGTGGGCTTACTGTCGGAGACTTTAAAGGTCCAGAAAGGTAATGTTGAATCACTCATCTCTGTTGTCCACACCAAGTCAATAGAAAATGAACCAGAAAGTCCAGTGGTGAGAGTTGGAAAAAAAGGACTCACTGTTCACAGTAGCCAAATCTGTATGGTAAAATGTCACATCAGAGCATTTCCTGGAGGAAGGGAAATGTTGTTTGAGCCAGCTGTGAAATGTAACTTACCGGATGGATTAGAGTTATTCCCAGCTCTTATTGATGTACCCGCTGGTGCTTCAAAAACGGTCAAAATCCCAATCCAAAACTCAACAAAGCACAACATTTTTCTAAATCCAAAGACCGTTTTAGGACTTATTTCAGAGATCACTGAATACAAACCTGTAAATGTTTGTTCCAGTGCTGAAAATGCAACCAAAACTACAGACAAGCCATTTTGTCACTCTGCTCAAGTGACATGTGACAGTCAAGGTGAGGGCGAAGAAACATTAAGCACTGCTCCCTCACACCTGAGATGGCACCCTAATGTCAATTTAGACCACCTCTCAGAGGGTGATCGGGAGGTGGTTCGGCAGATGCTCTATGAACAGTCTGATGTGTTTGCTCATGATGAAGGAGACATTGGATGTATTCCTGGACTACAGCTAACAATCAACACCACTGACAACACACCCATGCAGAAAAGTTACAACTCCATCCCAAGACCACTGTATAAAGAGGTGAAGGAGTATTTTCAAAACCTTTTAAGAAGGGGCTGGATCGAGAAATCAGTGTCAAACAACTTGTCGCCAGTAGTGTGTGTGCGTTAAAAGGACAATACTTTGCACTTGTGTGTTGATTTTCGTGAGCTGAACCGAAAAACCATACCTGACAGGCATCCGTTACCACGGATACAAGATCTACTGGACAGTCTTGGGGGTAACTCCTGGTTTTCCATATTGGATCAGGGAAGTGCCTACCATCAGAGTTTTGTAAGTGAGGAGTCAAGACATTTAACTGCTTTTAGCACACCCTGGGGACTATACGAGTGGGTGCGGGTTCCATTCGGGTTGTCAAATGCACCGGCCGCATTCCAAAGGTGTATGGAGGGGGTGTTAGAAGGGATCAGAGACGAGTGTTGGGTGCCTTACTTGGACGATGTACTGTGTTACTCCAAAACCTTTGATGAGCACGTAGAACACCTTAAACAGGTTTTGTGCAAAATGCGACAACACGGCATAAAACTTCGGCCAGCCAAATGTGAACTGTTCAAAAACCAAGTACGCTACCTGGGTAGGCTAGTGTCGGGAGAAGGAGTCCAGATTGACCCAAAAGACTTGGATGCTGTGTTCGCTCTGAAAGACAGGAAACCTCGCACAGTCAGAGAACTCAGAACGTTACTGGGTTTTCTCAGTTATTACCGATCATTTATTCAAGATTTTTCACGTCTGGCGAAACCCTTGTTCGAACTCCTCCAGAGCACTAATGAAACAAGCAATGACAATAAACCAGCACCAAAAAGGAGTAAAGGACAAACAAAGAAAGGAGACAAAAACCAGCTTCCTTCTCGCACACCAATAATATGGACCAGTGAACATCAGGAAGTTGTGTCAAGATTTGTGGACATTCTGACTAATCCTCCCATTCTAGCCTATCCCAATTTGGACCTTCCATTTGTATTGCATACAGATGCGTCAAACAAAGGCCTGGGAGCCATCTTATATCAAAAACAAGAAAACAAACTTAAGGTGATTGGCTACGGATCCAGAATTCTCACATCTGCCGAGAAGAATTATCACTTACATTCCGGTAAACTAGAGTTTCTAGCTCTCAAGTGGGCCATCTGCGAGAAATTCCGCAACTATCTGTATTATGCACTGACTTTTACTGTCTATACAGATAACACTCCTTTAACCTATGTCCTCAGTTCAGCCAGGTTGAATGCAATGGGTCATAGGTGGGTTGGGGAGTTGGCTGACTTCCATTTTGATATCAAGTATAGGCCAGGGAAAAGGAATGCAGATGCAGATATGTTGTCCAGACACCCCTTAGATCTGCAAGAGCAAATGAATGAGTTCACAGAGACAGTTTTACCGGAAGTAGTGTCCGCAGTGTGGCAATGGAGCAAGGCAGTGCAAAACAGTGATGTGCCATGGATAGCTGCGCTACAGCTGAGTTCTAATGACAACAATGTGCCAACTGACAGTGTTTTGAGCATGACACCTAAAGACATCAATGCTGCTCAACAAGACGATGAGTCAATTAGAGAAGTAATCTCACTCAAACTCAAGGGATGGACACCAAATGATAAAGATAAACGGACAATGAGTAAACAGACACGGAGACTACTGTATGAGTGGAACAAGTTGGAAGTTGACAACGGGTTATTGTACAGAAAAACAGAGCACAGCAAACAACTTGTCCTACCTGAACAACTAAGGCCGATGGTGTTAAAGAGTCTACGCAATGACATGGGTCACATAAGGTGTGATAAGGTGATACATCTGGCCCGTGAGCGTTTCTATTGGCCATATATGCAACAAGATGTTGAAGATTATGTAACAAAAAAATGTCCGTGCATCAAACAAAAACGCCCAAATGTTCCCCAGAGAGCTCCAATGGGATCTATCACAACCAGTGCTCCCTTTGAGTTAATCTCCATCGACTACTTACACCTTGAGCCAAGTAAAGGAGGGTATGAGTACATCCTCGTACTAGTGGACCATTTCACTCGTTTTGCACAGGCATACCCTACAAGGAATAAATCAGGCAAAACAGCTGCAGAAAAGATATTTCAGGATTTTATTCCTCATTTCGGGTACCCTGAGAAGTTGCATCACGATCAGGGATGTGAGTTCGAAAACAGTCTCTTCCACAGATTAAGATAAGATAAGATAAGATAAGCCTTTATTAGTCCCACAACGGGGAAATTCCAGGATTGCAACAGCACAGGGATAGCAACACTCAGAGCAACAATCAGAAGGCAAGAAAAAAACAAGCAAGCAAGAGCAGCTAATATACATATGTACATATTACTATAAAAAATATATATATACACACAGACACACAGTGCAGAGCATTGTAGCTGGATGGAATAAATATATGAATATATGAACACACAGTGCAGAGCATTGTAGCTAGATGGAATAAATATGTAAATATATAAACACCCACAGTACGGAGCATTGCAGCTAGGTGGAATAAATATGCAAGTATATAAACACACACAGTGCGGAGCAATGTAGCTAGATGGAATAATATGTAGATATATAAAAACACAGTGCGGAGCATTGTAGCTAGATGGAATAAATAGATATATAAATATAAACACACCCAGTGCTGAGCATTGTAGCTAGATGGAATAAATATGTAAATATATAAACACACACAGTGCAGAGCATTGTTGCTAGATGGGATGAAACAGCATAACCGTCTACTTAGTTATCCTACATGGTATGATTATGTGCCCATACATATTCTCACCCTCCATAGCGACCGGTATGTTTCTAGTTGTATGCCGGAGGAGACCATTGTGTAAGTCTATTGCATCTTTTGCATTCAAAAAAAAACTATTAGTTTGTTACGTCTTTTTGCTATCTCTGCGAGCAGCCCTGCTTAGGTTGTACAGTCTGACAGCCGTTGGTAGGAAGGACCTACGAAACCTCTCGGTTGTGCACCTTACATTACAACAACTGTCTGGAATTTCTCACTCATGAACCACTCCATACCATCCGCAGTGCAACCCTGTGGAGCGCCTGAATCGTACACTACTCCAAATGCTTTGTACCCTACAGGAGGAGAAAAAAAGAGAATGGAAGGATCACCTACCCCAAATTGTACATGCTTACAGTTGTACAAGACACGAGTCAACAGGTTATTCTCCATTTTTCCTTTTATATGGCAAAGTCCCAAGGTTGCCTGTAGATCTAATATTGAACCAGACAAAAGACACTGACACACACAACCATCAAACCTACGCTAAAAAATGGGCTGATAGGATGCGTGTTGCTTACAAAATCGCTGCAGACAGCAGTCAAAAGTCTTCAGATAAAGGCAAAAAGCAGTACAACAAACGCTTAAAAGGTGTCACACTCCAACCAGGTGACAGGGTGTTGGTCAGAAACCTCTCTGAAAGAGGAGGCCCAGGGAAACTACGCGCTTACTGGGAGTCAGCAGTACATTGCGTAGTTGAGAGAGTGGGAGATGGACCAGTCTATAAAGTACAAGCAGAGAGAGGCAGCAAAGTGATGCGAGTGTTACACAGAAACCTGCTGTTGCCTGTAAATGACTTGCCTTTAGAAGAAGAACTGCCTGCAAAAGAAAAGACAAAACAGAAACGGAAGAAGAGGACAGAGACAAATCCTAACAGTGACAACACAGACAATGACAGCTCCGAGGAAGAAGAGGAAAATACTTACCGCTACAACCTCCGTAGCCAAATCCCATGTTACAGACTCGTAAATCCTCAGCAAAATGCCTCAAATCTCCCAGACCAAAACACTCAGCAACCAGTACCTGTCATGCCAGAGTAAAATCCTCAAAATCAGCAAAGGCTTCGTGCGACAGCTAGACAGTTCTGCCCACCAGTAAGACAGGAACCGGTCCCCGTTCAGCGGGATGCTGAGGAGCAAATGGATGGACCAGCTTTGCTGCAGGAAGAACGTCAAGGACAAGTGGAGGTGGTGGATGGAGATAATGGAGAACAGGAGGAACTGAGAAGGTCACAGCAGAGAGCAAGGCCAGTAGAGAGACTGACCTACGACGTCCTGGGACAGCCATCGTACCAGCCTTGGACTGCAGACGTAAGACCTCTCTTACTCCCTACCCCTGTGCCGCTAACTCAAAACTATATGCCATTCCAATACCCCACCCAACCTCAGTCCCATGGTTATAATTGGTACACTCTCATGCATTAAGTCACCCTAGAACATGAAATGTCGGGAGACATTTATTTGAAGTGGGGGAGAGTGTAGAGGCTTGGAAATAGTTAATAGTTATGTAAAAGGTGCTAAAAAGACATTTGGATAAGAATTTTTTTTTTTTTTAAAAAGGCACCCCTACAATTTTATTTTATTCTTTAATTGTTTTATTTTTCTACAATGCATTTGCAATCCACCTGGTTCCATTATAACTCACGTGAGTTGAGTGCAGTTCCGTACGCTGACCAATAGATGGCGCATGTCGTACAATGATAGAGAGTAGACTCACGCACCGGAGGACGAAGGATAAACTCCTCTGTGTGAAAATAACGGCACGAAACGTGTTCTGTCTATTCTTCTATCACAGGTTGGAGAGTTAACTTCCACATGCACGTTGCCTCCTCCTGGGCCGCTACCCAGGGGAGCAGCAGAGGCAGAGCTTTCAGTTATCAGGCTCCTCTTTTGTGGAACCAGCTAACAATTTGGCTTCAGGGGACAAACACCATTTCTGTTTTAGGAACAGGGTTAAAAGCTTTCTTTTTGATCAGGGGCTGGATCAGATGACCCTTTACCATCAATTAGTTATGCTGCTATAAGCCTAGACAGCTGATGGACCTTCCATGATGCAGTGTGCTTTCACTTCTTTTTCACTCTGTGCGTTTTGTTTGTTCTCTACACATCTGTCCTTTCTTCTTCTTCTTCTTTTAACCCCTCACCTCTAACCAGTCACAAAAGATGACTGCTGTGCCCTGAGCTTTACAAGAAAAAAGTTGAAAATGTCACAAATTTATCACAAAGAAGGTGGGAATTTACAAGAAAGCAGTCACACATTTATGAGACAAAACCACAAAGATTTAAAAGAGAAAGCTGCAAATATGAGTAAAATTTTGCAGATTAACGCAGATCTAAGAGAAGATATTCACAAATTTCAGAGAAAACCCTCCCTGAAAATGGTGACAGTAAAGTCCATGCACACTACTAAAGTAACATTTCTTCATATACTTTCACTTTTTTTACAAGAGCACTCTGAGGCGAGTGCAATATCCCCCACCTCCATTTTCTTTGAAGATCCCAATACTTACTGATGGAGAGCTGTTTTCAGCTTTTCAATGTAATTGCTGTGGCAGAACCAAATTATGATAAGTCCATCATCCATGACTATACAATAAAGTACGCATAGTTGTAGGTCATAGTTGTAGGTCAGGATCCCAAGGTGAACCTGTGTAGCAAGTATGGTGACCCTAGAGAGCTTTACACATTCTATAGTAAGAGATCATAGGGAGTGCCAGCCTTGACTTTTGACCTTTTGACCTCAAACCTGTAGTCAGAGGTTATGGTCTCAGAGTGAACCTGTGTACCAGAATTAGTGACCCTAGCTTTCTTTGTTATTGAGATATACTTGATAAGGCATTTTGATGACCTTTGACCTTGCAGTTCCAAACCCACAGTCACACTTCAGGTTCACAGGGTGAACCTGTGTACCAAGTTTGGTGGTCCGAGCTTTATTTGTTGTACAATAATAAGGCATAAGGAATGCTAACCTTGACCTTTGACCTTTTGACCCCAATAGCCATAGTCAGAGGTCAGGATCCCAAGGTGAACCTGTGTAGCAAGTTTAATGACCCTAGCTTTCTTTGTTGTTGAAATATGGTTTATAAGCCATTTTGATGTCCTTTGACCTTGCGATCAAACCCCAAACCCATAGTCAGAGGTCAGAATCCCAAGGTGAACCTGTGGACCAGGTTTGATGGCCCAAGCTTTACCCGTTTTATAGTAATCAAACTGCCTGACTGCCTGACCGGCAGGCCACAGTTTGTCCGGCTGGGCAGTCTCTTGTCTGATTTGGTGGTTAGTGATATGGGAGCTGTGCTTTCTCCTTTTCTCTTCACCTTATACGTCACTGACTTTCAGTGCAACTCCAAGTCATCCCACCTGCAGAAATTTTCTGATGATTCGGCTGTTGTTGGGTGTATAAGAGAGAGAAAGGAGGGGGAGTACAGGGCACTAGTAGACAGATTTTCGGAGTGGACAGAGCAGAATCACCTGAGGCTGAACGTCAGCAAGACCAGAGAGATGGTGATTGACTTCAGGAAGAAGAGGACGCCTTCACAGCCATTGTGGATTGGGGGTAGGATGTAGAGGTAGTGGAGGACTACAAACAGCGGGGTGTGATCAACAATGGACTGGACTGGAAATCTAACAACAATGCTGCGTACAAGAAGGAGATGAGCAGACTCTACTTTCATGAGGAAGCTGAGATCCTTCAGTGTGTGTAAAAAGATGCTGGACCTTTTCTATCAGACTGTCGTTGCCAGCGCCATCCTCTTTGCTGCTGTCTGTTGGGGTAGTAGTATCAGAGCAAGTAACACCAACAGACTTAAGATTATCAAGAAGGCTGACTCTGTGATTGGTATCAGGCTGGAGACTTTTGAGGATGTGGCGGAGAGGAGGACACTGAACAAACTGTTACTCATCATGGACAATTCTGATCACCCCCTCCACCATACACTGGACAGACAGCAGAGCACTTTCTCTGCTACAGCTTCACTGTCAAATGGTTAGGTACAGGAAATCTTTCCTGCCACATGCATTTCCTGCCATTTCACTGTACAATAACTCACTCTGATGTTGAATTCTGGTCATAACTATGCTGCCATCCTGCACCTTACAGTCTAATTGGTATTTCACCCTCTACCTGATAGTCCTGCATTGTACAGCGAGTATGATTCATGTATCTATACCGGTCACCATCTATTCATCTGTGTTGTATATAAAGTTATCTAGGCAGTTTTGCTTTCCCTGGATAATTCCTTTTTCTATTATGCTGTGTGTGTTTCTGTCATTTTGGTAGTCTACTGTCATGCTGTTGTTACACTGTAATTTCCCAGTTTGGGATCAATAAAATACATCTATCTATCTATCTGATTAATATTGGAGTGGTGGCCTAGTTGGTAGAGCATCTGCCCCACAACCAGGAGGTCGTGGGTTCCAATCCTGGCTGGGTTATACCAAAGACCATATAAAAAACGGTACTTTCCATCTTTTAGCTTGGTGCTCAGCATAATGGAATGGAGAAAGGAAAGTTAACGCACAGAGCTACCAGAGGACTGACACCCCCCCCCCCCCACTGTAGCTTTCACTGTTCACAGTAGTTGTATGGCCTAGGGTCAGTGAAACTTTTGCCATGTTTCATGTTTTTTATCGTATTTTCATGATTTTCTTGTACATTTGCACCTATCCTCTCACTGACAGGTGCATCTCAATAAATTAGAATGTCATCAAAAAGTTGATTTATTCCAGGACTTCAATTTTAAAAAGATAACACTAGGTTCATTACACACAGAGTGATATAATTCAAGTGTTTATTTCTTTTAATTTTGATGGTTATGGCTCGCAGCTAATGAAACCGCAAATTCAGTTTCTCAAAAAAAAAAAGAATAGAATATTACATAAAATTCCCCCTCATGGATCGTCACCTTATCGTGGTGGGGGGTTTGCATGCCCCAGTGATCCCAGGAGCTATGTTGTCCGGGGCAATTTGCCTCTGATAGGGTCACCCAAGACAAACTGGTCCTGGGTGAAGGGCCAGACTAAGAACGATCCAACAGACTCTCATGATAAATTCTAGATCAAGGAATCAGTGTACCCCACCCGGTATGGGGTTACCGGGACCCCACCCTGGAGCCAGGCCTGGGGGAGGGGCTCGATGGCTAGCATCTGGTGGCCGGGTTTCCACCCATGGGACCCGGCCGGACTCAGCCCGAAGGAGTTACATGGGTCCGCCCTCCAGTGGGCTCACCACCTGCAGGAGGGATCATGGGGGTCCTGTGCTATGTGGATTAGATGGCGGTCAAAGGCGGAGAACTTGGCGGACTGATCCCAAGCTTTCTAAACTGGCTTTTGGTACGTGGAATGTCACCTCTCTGGTGGGGAAGGAGCCTGAGCTGGTGCATGAGGTTGAGAGATACCGGCTAGATATAGTCGGCCTCACCTCAACACACAGCTCCGGTTCCAGAACCAGTCTCCTGGAGAGGGGCTGGAGCTTGGCCTTTTCTGGAGTTGCCCCGAGCAAGAGGCGACGAGCAGGGGTGGGTATTCTTGTATCCCCCCACCTTGCTGCCTCTATATTGAAGTTTTCCCTGGTGGATGAAAGGGTTGCTTCCCTGCACCTTCAGGTTGGGGAAACGGGTCCTGACCATCATTTGTGCCTATACACCAAATGATGTTTCAGAGTACCCACCCTTTTTGGAGTCTGTGACTGGGGTGCTGGAGGGTGCTTCTCTTGGAGACTCCATTGTCCTACTGGGGGACTTCAATGCACACGTGGGCAACGACAGTGAAACCTGGAGGGGGGTGATTGGGAGGAACAGCCTGCCCGATCTGATCCCGATTGGTGTTCAGTTATTGGACTTCTGTGCTAACCACAGTTTGTCCATAACAAACACCATGTTCAAGCATAAGGGTGTCCACATGTGCACCTGGCACCAGGACACCCTAGGTCGCAGGTCGATGATCGATTTTGTTATCGTGTCATCAGACCTGCAACCGTATGTCTTGGACACTCGGGTAAAGAGAGGTGCAGAGCTGTCAACTGATCACCACCTGATGGTGAGTTGGATCCGATGGCAGGGGAGGAAGCCATTCAGACCTGGTAGACCCAAATGTATAGTGAGGGTGTGCTGGGAACATCTGGCTGAGGCCCCTGTCCGGGAGGTCTTCAGCTCCCACCTCCGGAAGAACTTCAACCACATTCCGAGGGAGTTTGGAGACATGGAGTCTGAATGGGCCATGTTCTCCACATCTGTTGTTGAAGCGGCGGCCCAGAGCTGCGGCCACAATGTAGTCAGTGCATCTCGTGGAGGCAACCCCCAAACCAAGTGGTGAACATCAGTAGTGAGGGGGCCATTAAGCTGAAGGAGTCCTATCAAGCTTGGTTGGCTTGTGGGACTCCCGAAGCAGCTGAGGTGTACCGGCAGGCCAAGTGGAGTGCAGCTCGGGTGGTTGCTGAAGCAAAAACCCAGGTATGGGAGGAGTTCGGTGAGGCCATGGAACAAGACTTTCAGTCAGCCTCGAAGAGATTCTGGCAAACTGTCCGGTGGCTCAGGAGGGAAAAGCAGCTCCCTGTCCACACTGTGTATGGTGCGGATGGGGCGCTGTTGACTTCGACTGGGGATACCATCGGGCGGTGGAAGGAATACTTCGAGGATCTCCTCAATCCCACTGATACGCCTTCCACAGAGGAAGCAGGGTTTGTGGACGAGGGGGGTGACTCGCCTATCACAGGGGCTGAGATCACTAAGATGGTTAAAAATCTCCTTGGTGGCCGGGCCCCGGGGGTGGACGAGATTCGCCCTGAGTACCTCAAGGCCCTGGATGTTGTGGGGCTGTCATGGTTGACACACCTCTGCAACATTGCATGGAGGTCGGGGGCAGTGCCTTTGGCATGGCAAACCGGGGTGGTGGGTCCTCTCTTCAAAAAAGGGGACAAAAAACTGAGGAATCCCTCTTCAACAACGCAGGAGAAATCGCTGTACACGAGGCCCAGGGAAACGAGGCAACTACAGCAGAGAAAATGGAGGACGCCAAACTCGATGCTATGAACACTGGCATCGCCAATTTAGGTAAAGACTTAAAAAAAGAATTAAAAGACTTTAAGCGACAACTCCAACAGGATTTAACGGCTCTTAAGGAAGAGCTGAAAAAAGAGATGAAGGAGGAAATTATGGGTCTCCGAAGAGAAATGGAGCGCAAGCTAGCAGAAAACATCGAGGAGCTGCACACTCAACGGGCGTGTATGACAGAAGCACAGGCTCGAATATCGGAGTTGGAAGACTGGAAGACCGAGGCAACCGAGCGGCTGCAGACCCTGACGGCGCAAACACAGAGGATGCAGGAAAAAATAACCGACCTGGAGAGCAGGTCCAGGCGGAGCAATATATACATCTTTGGGATCCCGGAGGGCATTGAAGGCAACTCGATGACGAAATTCATGGATCATTTCTTAAAAAAAGAACTTGAGTTGCCCAATGAAGCAGACCTGCAGATCCAGCGAGCGCACAGAGCCTCGGCACAGAACCCGAATCCAAACTCTACACCCAGGTCAGTTGTGGTAAACTTTCTGAAATATGATGTAAAGGAAAGAATCCTGACACAAGCGTGGAAAAAAAAGATACAAATCGGCGACAAACAGATATTCTTTGACCATGACTACCCGACAGAAATTGTGCAGCAGCGAAAGAAATATGCCAACATTAAAAAAATACTGAAAGAGAAAAAAATTAGATTCCAAACGCCGCTAACGAAGATGAGAATTCATTGGGAGGACGGCGTGAAAACGTACAACACAGCCAGAGAGGCAGCGCGGGACATGACGGAGCGAGGCTTTGTGGTGAGCATGCCGGAGGAAGCGGCTGGAGCAGCGGCGGCACTGAACGCATCACGACAGCCGGAGTGGAGGCGAGTGAGTGGCAGAAGGCAGGAGACAGACGTGGCGCACCGGGCCCAGGAAAAACTGCAAGGCTTTCAATGGAAAGCCTAGATTATAACAAAGATTAAGAAGGACACAGAAGAAACTAGAAAAGCACTCGGAGAGCGCAGACCTCCGCCAAGCGGCACAGTTCCCCCCATACAGTGTTTGTGTGTACGTTTTCAGATTCCCTGAGCATGAAAAGATATGACTAGCAATTGGATTGACAATGATTATTTGTTTATTTGACATGGACAGTGCAATAAACAGACAATTAATGAATAACAATCAATGTGATAGTGATAGGATTAGTGGTTCAGTAGTGTAAAACGGGGCTATAAGGGACGGCGGGTTGATAAGGGACACTTTTCTGGGAAATGTTTTAAATGTAATTGTGCTTTTTTTATTTTGAGCAGGACGCTGAGTTGTGTTTTTATTGTCAAATATCCATGAATCCTTCATGAAATGTAGGCAGAAGCAAAATTTAAAAAGCAGAATTACATTTAGAAAAGTGTCCCATATTACCCCGCCGTCCCTTATAGCCCAGTTTTACGGTTGTAAAAGCATTGCCTCCTTGGCGGAGGTAATAAACTGAAGTGTTGGTGTGTCCATCTCCTGCACTGACGGATGCAGATTGGTTAGACAGGTTGCCGTGGGTTTTATATTATATTGGGGTTGCGCTCCGCGGCAAAACAGAATTTAGAATTTTCCCCGGCAGAGAGGTCGTTTTTACGCAGCGCCTATAGCTGGGCGGGGAATTTGTGGCAAATAATCGGGCGGCGGACAGGTGGCCGTGTCAGGTTTTGCAGCGTGGCGCAAAAACAGGCACGCTGGCGGGCCCAGGCCACCAGTGTTTTCCGCATGCTTTTGTGGCTAAAACGTTGAAGAAGGCGGAGTTTGTGTTGGTCAGACACGACGCCCAGCGCCGTCCATTGCGCCTGCGCACATGTTGGAAATGGCCATATGTCACAGTGTGGAAAAATGCTTTAAAAAATTCCTGTATGCAGACGGTGATGCGGATCATCCCCAAAATGTAATCAGTTCTTCCTTGTACCATTTCCAACAACGCCTGAAAGTTTCATGGAAATGCGTCCAAGATTTTTTGAGTTATCTTGCTAACCAACAGACAGACAGACAGACAGACAGACAGACAAACAAACAGACAAACCCCGGCAAAAACATAACCTCCTCCTGGCCTTTTCGGCCTGGCGGAGGTAATGAAGGCCAAGAAGACAAGGTAAAAGAGAAACAAACGGCTAGGAGAGGTTTAAGTGATTTTTGTTGGACATTTCTAGACTAATGACTATTACTTGGATAGTAAATATAGGTCTAGGGAGGGCCCTTCACTCTGTGAAGACATTCCCTCCACCCACCAACAGGGACCAGTGGGCAGAAGAAAGGCCCAAAGTACGGAGGTCAAAGTTCGTTAATGTGTTTTTGTACAAATATGTGTTAGTTTTGTTGTTAAAGGGGTTAGGAGCACAAGTTAAAAAATGGAAAAACATGAATATGGGTAAAAATCTTAAGATAATGACATTAAACGTGAATGGTCTGAACTCACCTGTTAAAAGGGAAAGAATAATAAGAAAATTCAAGAAGGAAAAAGCCGAAATTATATTTATGCAAGAGACACATTTGAGCAAGACAGAACATGAGAAACTAAAGAGATTTGGCTATAAGAACTCCTACTACAGTTCATTTAAGGGAGGAACTAAAAGGGGGGTTATGATACTAATTTCAAATAAAATACAATTTGAATGTGAACAAGAAATCCAGGATAAAGAAGGCAGATATGCAATAATAAAGGAAAGAATAGATGGTTTGCAGATCACATTAGTGAACATTTATGCCCCACCAGAAAGTGACAAGGGTTTTTTTCAACATCTGTTTGATCTCATAGCAACACACAGTGAAGGAGTCCTAATTTGTGGAGGAGACTTAAATGCTGTCTTGGATCATGAGGTTGACACAACAAGTGATAAGAAGACAAAAAAACATATAACAAAAGTCATAAGAACCTCACTGGCAGAAATGGGTATGGTAGACATATGGAGGGACCTGCACCCACTCAAAAAAAGACTATATACATTATTCAACAGTCCATAAAGTACACTCTAGAATAGATTACTTCCTTATGAATGAAGGTGACAGACACAGGGTGAGAAATTGTCGGATTGGAGGGGCAGAAATATCAGACCATAATCCTATATACATGGAAATATATTTAAACTATAGAAAACGACAGACAACATGGAAACTTAATGTAGGACTGTTAAATGATGAGAAAATGAAAGAAAGAATAAAAGTAAACATAAACGAGTATATTGAAGAGAATGATAATGAAGAAGTGGAGACCCAACAATACTATGGGATGCACTAAAAGCCGTGTTAAGAGGTAAATTAATTGCTGAATCAGGAAAAGCAAATAAGTCTAAACTGGAAACATATGAACAAAGATGTGAGAGACTGAGGGAATTAGAACGTAAACATCAAAGCACAAACAACCCAAAAATATATCAAGAAATTAAGGAAGAAAAAATAAAAATAAAAGAAATACAAATAGATGAAACTGAAAGGAAAAATAGATATTTAAAACAAAAATATTATGAAACGGGGCCAAAGGCCACAAAACTGTTGGCAAAACGGTTAAGAAAACAACAAACAGTGAATAATGTATATAAGATTAAGGATCCCATCACAAATAAAACCACAGTTAACCCAGAAAACATCGAAGAAATATTCCATAATTTCTATCAAGAACTATACTCGCAACCTGAAGAGACAAATGTTAAGGATATTAAAAAATTTCTATGCACATTGGACTTGCCATCAATAGGAAACCAACAAAATGAAAAGCTAACAGCAGAAATAACAACACAAGAGATTAAAGATGTGATTAAGTCACTTAAAAACGGTAAATCACCAGGTAGTGATGGATACCCACTCTGAGTTTTATAAACTGTTTATAGAAGAACTCATGCCACAGCTCCTAAAGTCATTTAATTGGACATTAAACAACAACAAAATACCTCCATCATGGAACGAAGCCATTATTTCAGTTATTTTAAAGCCAGGGAAAGATAGGGAACAATGCGGAAACTATAGGCCAATCTCTTTATTAAATGTGGATTATAAAATATATACAACAATTATATGTAAACGAATAAAGACATTCTTGACGGAATTGATAGAGGATGATCAAACTGGTTTCATAGAGGGACGCCAAACACATGACAATATCAGGAGAACTGTACACATAATCAAATACATAAAGAAAAGAAAAGCGCAGTAATAATGAGTTTAGATGCAGAAAAAGCATTTGATAGGGTTAATTGGAAGTTCCTATATAATGTGCTGGAACACTTTGGATTTAACGAAAAATCAGTACAATGCATAAAGACACTGTATCAAAAACCTGTGGCAAGAATCAAGATAAACGGTAGCTTAACAGACAAAGTAAATATACAAAGATCAACTAGGCAGGGATGCTGCCTATCACCCACCTCGTTTGCTCTGTTCATAGAGCCACTGGCTCAAGCGATGAGACAAAATAAGAAATTAAAAGGTGTAACAATAAAGGGAGCGGAACACAAGATTGGGCTATTTGTAGACGATATTATAGTTTACCTTGAACAACCAGATGGATCAATAATGGAAATGATGAACTTGATAGAAAATTTTGGAAAATTATCAGGATACAAGATAAACATAACAAAAACACAAATACTGGCATTCCACTATAACCCTTTAAACCAGATAACTGATAAGATCAAACTAAACTGGAAACAAAAAGAAATAAAATACCTTGGAGTGAACATACCTAAAGATCTAAGCAAAATCTATAAAGCAAACTATGATAGGTTGGATCAAGAAATAAAAAAGGATATTGATAGATGGTCAATCTTAAATATGGATCTGAATTCAAAAATTAAGACAGTCAAAATCAGCATACAACCTAGACTGCTTTACCTCTTCCAGGCTTTACCAACAGAGATTCCTGATGCCCAGTTCTCAAAGTGGGACAGGATGATATCGAGATTTGTTTGGGGAGGTAAAAAGCCGAGAGTGAAATATAAAACACTCCAGTTACCAAAAGAGAAAGGAGGCATGGGCCTACCGAGTCTAAAGGAATATTACTACTCAGCACAAATAAGATATATCATATGTTGGTGCGACGGAGGATATGAGGCAAAATGGAAAGAAATAGAAAAGGAAATTGAGGGACTCCCAGTACAAAGCATAATAGGAGATAAGGATGCATATAAGCAAATCAAACAAATAGACCCAATCACTAAATTTACTTTGGAACTGTGGTATAAAATAGTACAAAAGTATAACATAAAGGAGGACATAAAACTATTGAAATGGGTAGCATTTGACAGTCAGTTTGAACCTGCAAACTAACTAACTAACTAACTAACCTGCACTTATATAGCGCTTTTCTAGTCACAAAGACCACTCAAAGCGCTTTCATTAATACTAACCCTCTATTCTAAGGGCCTATAGGAAACAAATATCTAGGGACAATTTAGAACAGCCAATTAACCTAACATGCATGGTTTTTTTTGGCATGTGGGAGGAAACCGGAGAAATCCCGGAGTAAACCCACGCAACACGGGGAGAACATGCAAACTCCACACAGATCACTGTTGGTCGGGGGCTGGGATCGAACCCACGATCCCACGATCCCCACAATCCCCCGGCCAAGGGTAAACTGTGCTGCCGCAGTGCTAACCACCGTGCGCCACCGTGCAGCCCAAAGCAAGATAGGGGATACAAAAATCTGGTGAACAAGGGAATCACAGCATGGGGCAATATCGGAAAAAAAGATTTCGGGAGTTTTGTAAACATCAGAAGAAAATTTAAACTAGAAAAATCAGAATTCTTCAGATATCTGCAGATGAGAGATTATTATATGAGGAAGATTAGACATAACCTCCACACAGATGTGAGCGAGATTATACAATTCATTTTAAGCTCATATACAGGAAATAAAATGAGAATTATTTCAAAGCTATATCAGAAACTTATGGCAAACAAACATTCAAGTAACTATATAAAGGAGAAATGGGAGAAAGAGTTAAATTTAAACATAACAGAAGAAAGCTGGCAAGAAATATGGAAAACACAACACACATCAACAAGTTCAAGGACATGGAGGGAATTTGGATGGAAAAACCTGATTCGTTATTTCATTACACCACAGATTCAAAGAAAATATACAAATACCCAATCTTTATGCTGGAGGGGCTGTGGGGCTCAAAATGCAGACCACTCACATATGTTTTGGAAATGCTGCAAAATCTCACCAATCTGGAAATCTATACATGTGACAATACAGAGGATATTAGGATATAATATACCAATGAACTGTAACTTGATGTATTTATGTGATCTTAAAAGAGACAATGTAATACAGGCTGAGGACAGCTATCTAGTTAAAATCTTGCTGATTGCATGTAAAAAAACAATCACAAGAAAATGGCAATCAGAAGTTCTTCCTGACCAAGAGCAATGGACTGACATTGTTGAGGATATACATTTGATGGAAAAACTAACATATCGACAAAGAATGCAAGAAGGACTATATGAAAAAAAATGGCAGAAATGGACACACTACAAAGTGCAACAACGAGACAGAAATTGAAAGAATAACCAAACACACTGGAAAAACCAGAAGAATTAAGAGATGGAAACTTAAAACTTGATGCTCCAACATTTGTGCCCCCCCCTTTTTTTTTTTCTTTTTTTTCTTTCTTTCTCTAGCTCCTTTTTTTAAATATAGACTGTGATCTGAATGTAATATGTATGATGAAAAATGAATAAAAATCAAAGTTACAAAAAAAAAAAAAGGGGGACCGGAGAGTGTGCTCCAACTTAAGAGGGATCACACTCCTCAGGCTCCCTGGGAAGGTCTATGCCAAGGTACTGGAGAGGAGAGACCGGCTGTTGGTTGAACCTTGGATTCAGGAAGAGCAGTGTAGTTTTCGTCCCGGCCGTGGCACATCGGACCAGCTCTTTACCCTCTCGACAATTCTCGAGGGTTCATGGGAGTTTACCCAACCAGTTTACATGTGTTTTGTGGACTTGGAGAAGGCATTTGACCGCGTCCGTCGTGGTTTTTTGTGGGGGGTGCTTCGGGAGTATGGGGTATCGGGCTTGTTGTTACGAGCTATTCGGTCTCTGTACGACTGTTGTGAGAGTTTGGTTCGTATTGCCAACACTCGGTCGGACTCATTCCCAGTGAAAGTTGGACTCCGCCAGGGCTGCCCTTTGTCACCAATCCTGTTCATAATTTTTATGGACAGGATTTCTAGGCGCAGCCAGGGAATGGAGGTTGTCATGCTTGGTGACCACAGGATCTCATCTCTGTTGTTTGCAGATGATGTTGTCCTGTTGGCTTCATCCAGCAATGACCTACAACTCTTGCTGGGATGGTTTGCCGCTGAATGTGAAGCGGCTGGGATGAGAATCAGCTCCTTCAAGTCCGAGTCCATGGTCCTCAGCTGGAAAAAGGTGGATTGTCCTCTCTGGGTTGGCGACAGGCTCCTGCCCCAAGTGGAGGAGTTTAAATATCTTGAGGTCTTATTCACGAGTGAGGGGAGAATGGAGCGAGAGATTGACAGACGGATTGGAGCAGCATCTGCAGTGATGCGGACATTGTACCGGTCTGTTGTGGTGAAGAGGGAGCTGAGTTCTAAGGCAAAGCTGTCAATTTACCAGTCAATCTACGTTCCTACTCTCACCTATGGTCACAAGCTTTGGGTAATGACCGAAAGAACGAGATCGCGGACACAAGCAGCTGAAATGAGCTTTCTCCGTAGGATTGCTGGACTCACCCTCTGAGATAGGGTGAGGAGCTCAGTCATCCCGGAGAGGCTCAGAGTAGAACTGCTGCTCCTCCACATTGAAAGGAGTCAGTTGAGGTGGTATGGGCATCTGATTAGGATGCCTCCTGGACACCTCCCACTTGAGGTGTTTCGGGCACGTCCCACTGGGAGGAGACCTACAGGCAGACCCAGGACTCGGTGGAGAGACTACATCTCCCAGCTGGTCTGGGAACGCCTTGGTATCCTCTCTGAAGAGCTGGAGCAGGTGGCTGGGGAGAGGGAAGTCTGGGCTCCTCTGCTTGAACTGCTGCCTCCATGACCCGGACCTCTGGAGAAGTGGTAGAAGATGGATGGATGGATGGATGGATATTACATAAAATTAATTTTAAAAAATTTATTTTTTTAATTCAAAGTCAGTGCAGCCATCTACTGGGAAATTTTAGAGCACTTCATACTTCCCACTACTGACAAGCTTTATGGACAATGCTGATTTCATTTTCCAGCAGGACCTTGCACCTGCCCACACTGCCAAAAGTACCAAAACCTGGTTTAATGACCATGGTATCACTGTGCTTGATTGGCCAGCAAACTCTCCTGACCTAAACCCCATAGAGCAAGGCTATTCAATTACAAAATCATTTGGGCCACAATTTGAAATCAAGACATGTAACT
Organism: Pholidichthys leucotaenia; assembly: GCA_020510985.1. Classification (NCBI taxonomy): domain Eukaryota; kingdom Metazoa; phylum Chordata; class Actinopteri; order Cichliformes; family Pholidichthyidae; genus Pholidichthys; species Pholidichthys leucotaenia. Next base: position 263,716,870 of record CM035836.1, read on the forward strand.
GGGCCACACATGTTCAGCGATCTGTTGAATATGATAAATTTCAAGCCAACACAGATCAATATAATGGAAAATATGCACTTTTTATTCATTGTCTTGGTTTTAAATGTGCACTTGGCACATCAAAAGTGCATAAAAACACAATAACAGTGCTGGGGTTGAGCAGAACTTGAAGTGGTAGAATTATTTTTCCTCTTGAACAACAATTAAATAAATTGAATGAAAAAAATAAAATTCTGTAAATAACCATTTTGGTCACATCTTACTCAGGCATATCTCAAAGTGCATAAAAACTCAATGTGCACTGTAAGTAGCATTAACATTTGTTTCCCTTTTGAAATAAAATATACGACATCCTGGTCATAACTGACCTTGGCACATCACAAAGTGCATTTAGCTAAATAAAAAATGAACTGTCAAACATTTCAGTGCACAAACCCCCCAAGAAAAGATTGATAACATTAACAAACATTGCACATCCACTATTGTCGTTTGTTTTGTTTTTAATCGCCACATGTGTGAGTAAGAACTTCTTTTTATAACTACACATTCCATTATACACTCAGGCAGGGTTAAACCAATGATTTTCATCATCAATTTTATGCTTCAGAGTTGACAATGACATGTTTTAAGGTGCCTTCACACCAAACACAAATGGGTGAATTTTTCGTGTGGTGCGATTACATTATAACTCAATGTAAACACGCGAATAGACATGAATTCACCAACTGAGTGAGCTGCAGACAGGCTAAGTTGCCTTTATAACTTCTGCAGCTGTATTCAACCTGCTGTTGAAATCCCCGAAATAATATCATGCTTAGATTTACATTATCCGAAGGGGGCTCACCTGGGGGTGGGGGGTGGGGGGTCCCTGCCTCCTGGGCTTTGCAGGATGGTGGACGTCTGCGTTGCTGGACTGTTGGCCTTGTTGGCATGTCCATGGCAGGAGTCTGTAGGTGGGTGGGTGGCAGCGGCATCCCGATTCGGCTGGGGAGCTCCCAGTCCTTCTTTCTCCGGGTGGATGGTAGTCTCATTTTCGAGCTGTTTTACTCTACAATGTTGATGCTTTTGCTCCAGTGACAGCGGAGTCTCAGGGCTGGCGCTGTCCCTTGGACGCGAGAGAGCAATTTCGTGTGTGCTTGCCTCATTTCATTGACTTTGTGTGCATTCACGCTGCCCGTTCACATTGGGTGTGGGCTTGGCATCTTGCCACTGGCACAGCCACAGTCATAATAATAGAGCCCATGTTTCAGGGCAGGTGTGCTGTGTTGTGGGGTGATGGTTCCTGGGCTGCGCAGAGTGTTGCATTTGCAGTCTGTGGTAAATGATGGATTTCTGCGGTTCTATGGGGCATGTTGGCCTTTGCTTCTCTGGCTGGGCCACTGACTGGGCCTGGGCCGCTAGCCTAGAACCAGCCTAGAACCAGCCTAGCCGTGGGCCACATACAGCCTAGGCTGTATGTGGCCCACGGCCGCTAATTGAATAGGCCTGCCATAGCGAATCTATGGAGCACTGTCAAGAGAAAGATGAGAGACACCAGATCCAACAATGCAGATGAGCTGAAGGCTGCTATCAAAGCAACCCGGGCGTCTATAACACCTCAGCAGTAACACAGGCTGATCACTTCCATGACATGCTGCACTGATGCAGTAATTCATGCAAAAGGAACCCCAACCGAGTATTAAGTCGTACATGGACATACTTTGCAGTCAGCCAATATTTCTATTAAAAATCAATTTTTTAAAATGAATTATAAGTAATCTAATTTTTTGAGAAACTGAATTTGGGGTTTTCAATCAATCAAAGCTTTATTTATATAGCACTTTTCATACAAAAAATGCAACGCAAAGTGCTTCACACATTAAAATAAAATACAATTTACCCCTCCCCCCCAACACACACATAGACACACACACACACACACACACACAAACTTTCAGTGTAAAACTTATGGCTTAAGGCTTATGGCGGGCACCAAGGATCCAAGTGTGGAAGCACCATCACTAGACAGCTATCACCATCAGGGAAAGTGCCAAGTCCACGGCTACAGGAATACCACCTCTGCGACTGCCCAAGTCCAACCCGAGGGGTTGACATCGCAGGCACGGTACCACAGCGCCACAGCACACGACCCCCTCAGCCAGGTAGACCAGGGCAGTCACAGGCCAGCGCCCCACAGCCAGAAAACAGGCACAACCCCCACAGGAGGGCCCCCCATGAAGAAACGCTGGAGCTTGGACAGGGTGATATAAAGTCATTGATAAATAATAAGATAGTTTGCTGATAAAAAGACTAGGCAGTTAAGATGACTAGAAAAATAAAACACCTAAATACAATCAGACATATATTCATAAATAATAATTCACAGTAAGATAAATGATTGTGGCATAAAATAGATTTAAAATCAGAAATGAAGAGAATTAAAGTAGGAAACTAATCAAAAGCAAGGTTAAAATAGTAGGTCTTGAGCCTGCTTTTAAAAACATGGACATTCTCGGCAAACCTGCTGTTCTCTGGCAAGCTGTTCCACAGACGTGGGCCATAGTAACTAAAAGCCGCCTTACCGTTGGTGCATGTTCTGATAGTATGAATAGTTAAAAGGCCAGTGCCAGAGGGCCTCAGGGACCGCGGTGGCTCATATGCCAAAAGCAATTTTGATAAGTAAGAAGGCCCAGGACCATGCAGACATTATAAACCAATAAAAGAACCTTAAAATCAATCCTGAAGGACACAGGAAGCCAATGCAGTGATTTTAAAAGTGGCATGATGTGAGCCTGCTGTCTGGTCTTCGTCAGAACACGTGCAGCTGAGTTCTGTAATAACTGCAGATTTGAAATTGTCTTTTTGGGAGGACCAGAGAGCAGGGCATTACAGTAATCAATACGACTGGTGATAAAAGCATGCATCAGTATCTCCGTGTTTTCACAAGAGTGAAGCAGGTGTACTCTAACTATATTCTTTAGCTGGTAGAATCCTGTTCGTGTTACATTTTTAATGTGTGGAGTAAAACCGAGCTCAGAGTCTAAAATAACAGCCAAATTCTTAACATGCTGGGATGGGGTAAAGGACAGATTATGTAATTTTGGTAAAATTTTCTCTCTCTGAGCTTCAGGACCAATGATTAAAACTTCAGTTTTGTCCTGGTTGAGCTGAAGAAAGTTTGCTGTCATTCATGACTTAATGTCTAAAATACAGTTTAAAAGGTTGTTAATTGGTTCCATGTCATCAGGAGACACAGCAACATACAGCAGTGTGTCGTCAGCATAACTACGATAATTAACACCGTGTTTCCTGATAACATCCCCAGGGGCAGCATGTACAAATTAAAAAGTACTGGACCTAAAATTGAACCTTGGAGCACACCACAATTTATTTTGTAGACTCTTGAAGAACATGCATCCATACTTACAAAAAAGTTCCTGTCTGTGAGGTAGGACTTGAACCAATTAAGAACAGCACCAGAGAGGCCAACCAGATCCTTTAGTCTGATTAAAAGAATATGGTGGTCTACTGTATTAAAGGCAGCACTTAGATCCAGTAGAACCAGGACTGAAATTCTGTGTGAGTCCATATTGTGCCATGTTTCATGAGCTATAAGCCATAACCATCAACATTAAAAGAAATAAACACTTATAAATAAATCACTCTGTGTGTAATGGATCTATATAATATAGGAGTTTCATTTTTTTTAACTGAATTACTGAAATAAATCAACTTCTTGACATTTTAATTTATTGAGGTGCACCTGTACTACGTTGTCTTGTGTAAACTATCCTTGTAGTCTTTGTGGAGATGGAGGGGGTGCAGTTTAACAGAGGGGAAGGTTTGGGATCAGTTTGCTGACTGGACGAATGGCTTTTTTTAATTTTTTGCAACAATTTAGTCATTTGAATGAAGTTTTAATTATTTATTTATTGAAAGAAAAGCTTTTTTCAGATTTTTTTTCTTTATTTATTTAATATGGACATAACAAATTACATTAGTACAATCACAAGGAGAGACCAGATGTTTTGCATAGGTGTATATAGCACAAGTGCTAATTCTCAACACCAGTCCATAGGTGGCTTATATAGGTCATAAATTAGGCTGTACATACAAAATTTATAAGCTAATTAAAATTACAAATACATTACAAATTATAAATAGAGCAGGAGATCCATGATCACAACAAACAACAATTCAGACTAGACATGCACACATTGCTGGTGGGATTTTAGCCAATCGTTAATGCCTCTGTTGAAGAGGTTGGCATTTGTCTCCAATTTTAAGTGAGTTGGCAGAGAGTTCCATAAATTTGCTCCTTTTATGGAGAAAGCAGACTGACCAAATGATGTTCTAGACATGGTGACAATGCAGTCACCGTTGATGGAAGCTCCTGTGCATGCTCTGCTAGAGCTCGAGCGTCTAGCCACCAAACCAGAGAAAGGAGGTGAAACAAGATTGTATAGACATTTAAAAACCAGTCTGATATTACAGAAGAAAAATTTTCAAAAGTAAAAAGACTGTGCTTGACTAAAATACCACCGTGATGCCACCGCATTGGTTTGCGGTCCAAGATTTTTATAGCCTGTTTATATATTGCAGTTATGGGTTTTAGTGTAATTTGAGATGTTTGTGACCAAGATGTGATACAGTATGACAGATGTGAAAGAATCATCGTATGCATATATGTATGAGCAGTTCTGAATGACAAATCCCTTCTAATGAGACGGAAGCAATTTAAATTGGGTTTGACCTTCTTACAAATGTAATGCACCTGCTTGTCGAATCACAGGTTCCTGTCTAGAATGATCCCTAAATACTTGACCTCATTCACTTCAGTAAGCACCTCATTTCCAATTTTAACATCAAAAACATCATTCATGGACCTGTTTCTAATAGAGATACACATAGCAACAGTTTTTTTGACATTCAAGGTTAAATGTGACAACACAAGCCATTTAGAGATGTTCTGTAAAACCTGGGTCAGGTGCTCAGCTGCCATGCTAGCCGTTTTGGCAGACAGATAGATTACGGTGTCATCAGCATACATCTGGCAGTTGGCACCTGAGCAACTATTGGGCAAGTCGTTGATGTATATTGTGAACAACAATGGCCCTAGTATAGATGCTTGTGGTACTCCCATGTTATTGGTGAGCAACCCAGATTTCTCCCCATTGACCTTGACACATTGTTCTCTACCCTCCAGGTATGACCTAAACCACTGTACTGCCTCCGCTGAAATCTTGAGTTCTTTTAACTTCGACAATAGGACAGTGTGGTTTACCGTGTCAAAGGCCTTTTTTAGATCCAGAAACACGGTCCCCACAACATGCCCCTTAACCAATAAAGCCTTGACCTTCTCAATAAAATAACAGTTAGCTGTTTCTGTGGAATACTTAGGTCTAAACCCAAATTGCTGTGAATAAAGTAATTGGTTGGACTCTAAATGTTCTATCAATTGATCAGCAACAATCTTCTCCAAAATTTTTGAAACTACAGGCAATATGGCAATCGGCCTGTAGTTGCTTGCTAAGTCCTTGTCTCCCGACTTATAGACCGGGGTAATTACTGCTGTCTTCCAATTCTCTGGAAAGGTATTTGTTCTTAATGACAAGTTAACTAAATGATTAATGGGCTCCAACAGACTATTCTGGTGTTTCTTAATTAAGGCAGCATTTAAGTTATCAACATCCTTTGCCATAGAATTATTCATTTTCCCAATAATCTCTTTAACTGCGTCACTGGATACCACTTTGATGCGAAAACTGTTGTGAACATTAACATGTTCCTTAGAGTATAACTCAGGTGGTCTAAAATAACTTGCCAGTTTATGAACGGATTCAGTGAAAAAACAGTTGAAGACATTGGCCATGGACTCATTACTATCAATGAGATTATCATCTACCTTGAGACTACTTATTTTTGAATGCTTTTGTTTACTGGAATTTGTTAATCTATTAATGTGTTGCCAGAGTTTAGAACTGCTCCCACTGGCCTCCTCAACTAGTCTAAGGAAGTAATTAGTCTTAGCTTTCCGAAGCCCAGACACCACTTTGTTCCTTAGACTAGTGAAAATGAAATGGTCAGTGTTGGTTTTAGTGACCAGAGACCTTTTGAGAGCAAGATCTCTTTTTATGCAAAGATGTTTTTATTTTGAAGAGATAATCATTTTTCAATGGAAGTTGCCCATATTTTTTTTTGTCATTGATCTTTACATAATTAATGAAGAAGACTGTGGTCTCTGTGGCAGTTGATAATTTGTAAAAAATCTGTGGGGTATTAAATAAGACCTTGAGTGTATCATTATTAAAGTAAAATAGATACCAGCTAAGTAATATATGAAGTTGATATTTATTTTTAACAAATCTCATTCCATGTGCCCTTTATTTAATGAATTTGTGCCCCTTTCTCTCAAATGGTCTCTGCACAGCCCAGAAACTAATTCCTGTGGCCACTAAACTGAAGCCGACTACAACACATTGGAGAACAATTATGTTACATAACATAATATGTGGGCAGTGGGCATAACATGGGCAGTGGTAGCCTAATGGTTAGGGATGTGGACTGGTGAGTGAAGGGTCATGGGTTCAGTCCCTGGACTGGCAGGATCAGATCTGGGTGGGACAGATAACATAGCAGTGTTTGCCCCACCCTCATTAACCACACTGTGGTGCCCTTAAGCAAGGCTGTAAACCTCAGTGGCCACAGGTCAGTCTGTGGTTGTACTGGGCTGCTTCCTTTTTTTTTTTTTTCCCTTGTCCTGTCAGGCAGCTAGGCAAACAGAACAGGGATCTGTCACCCTTATTGTGCCAAAACAGATTAACTTTGCCAAGAGGAGCTTATACAGTACCTAACTGTGAATTGTATATTGTTGTAAACTCCTCCTGTAATAACTTTTAATACTTTATTTCAATTATTTTACCCATGGAAGACCCAACAGGATAGGTGTGTGCATGTGAGTGGTTTGTCAGGAAACATACGAAATGGACGGCCGGTCGCAGCAGCTCTCCCCCCGGGAACCCCGAGCAGGCAAGGCAGCGCCACCAACCCCCACAGGGCACAAACGTCCGAGGTCAGCAAGCCCCAGGAAAGCCAGGAATCCATCCCCTGAGGGACGATCAAGGGAGGCCAGGCTGCTCGTCGGCCCGCACAGTGAGCCCACACCCCTGGAGCCGCCCGACCCCCCCCCCCCCCCCAGCGGGGCCAACGTCCATCCCCGGGCCCCAGGCACCAGGAGGCCAGCGACCCCACCCCCCGGGGCAGAGACCGGCCTGCGCCACCCAGCGCGAGCCCCCCCAGGTACCCCCACAGCGGGCCCACCCCAGTGCCTCTGTTGCACACCCCAGGGACCCCCACGTCTAAAGAAGTCCCCCCACCCAGGGGAGCCCACATTGCCGAGAGAGCCCCACCCTCATTAACCCCACTGTGATGCCCTTAAGCAAGGTCATAAACCCCAGCTGCTCCAGTGGAGCTGCTCAGTGGCCACAGGTCAGTCTGTGGTTGTACTGGGCTGCTTCCTAATGTGAATGTGTAACTGTGTGAGTGTGAACAGGGCGTCCTTGAAAAAGAGAGATTGCCTCTCAATGGAACTACCCTGTATAAAGAAAAGTTAAAGAAATAAGCAGCTTGGTGACGCAGTGGTTAGCACTGTGGCAGCACAGTAAGAAGGTCACTGGATTGATTCCACCCCTGACCATCGTGGATTTGATCCCACCCCCTTGCCACCAGTGACCCTTCTGTGTGGAGTTTGCATGTTCTCCTTATGTCTGTGTGGGTTTACCCCAGGTACTCCGGTTTCCTCCCACAGGCCAAAAACATGCAAGTTGGGTTAATTGGAGACTCTAAAGTGGCCCTAGGTGTGAATGGTGATGGAATTGGCACCACACTGTGGATTCCCTGAATTTCCCTCTGGGATTAATAAAGTATAAGGGAAAAAAAAATTGTGATAACCAAATGCTGAAGTTTTAGGGCTCAGTATTTTAAAATTCAATGTTTTAAAACGGGACAGGCTCCTGCCCCAAGTGGAGGAGTTTAAGTATCTTGGGGTCTTGTTCACGAGTGAGGGGAAAATGGAGCGAGAGCTTGACAGACGGATTGGAGCAGCATCTGCAGTGATGCAGACGTTGTACCGGTCTGTTGTGGTGAAGAGGGAGCTTAGTTCTAAGGCAAAGCTGTCGATTTACCAGTCAATCTACGTTCCTACTCTCACCTATGGTCACGAGCTTTGGGTAATGACCGAAAGAACGAGATCGCGGATACAAGCGGCTGAAATGAGCTTTCTCCGTAGGATTGCTGGACTCACCCTCAGAGATAGGGTGAGGAGCTCAGTCATCCGGGAGAGGCTCAGAGTAGAACCGCTGCTCCTCCACATTGAAAGGAGTCAGTTGAGGTGGTATGGGCATCTGATTAGGATGCCTCCTGGACGCCTCCCACTTGAGGTGTTTCAGGCACGTCCCACTGGGAGGAGACCCCGGGGCAGACCCAGGACTCGGTGGACAGACTATGTCTCCCAGCTGGTCTGGGAACGCCTTGGTATCCCCTCTGAAGAGCTGGAGCAGGTGGCTGGGGAGAGGGAAGTCTGGGCTTCTCTGCTTGAACTGCTGCCTCCGCGACCCGGACCTCTGGAAAAGCGGTAGAAGATGGATGGATGGATGGATGGATGGATGTTTTAAAATTTAATTTAAGAATGCAGGTGACCCCCTGTATAATTTAAGAAAAAAAAATTACTTTTAACATTTTTTTTCCTACTTTGCTCCGCCTTGAATGTCAGCCATACTGGACTCTAATATGTGGCGTCTGCCAGCCACAGCCAGAGGGCGCTGGCATCCCGCTTGTAGAGAGTGCCCATTTGGCACAAATACATGCTCAGCACACATAATTATGAATCTTTTATATTATTATTTTAATTCTTTTGATTCTCATGGCGTTCTCAAAAGAATGGCACCCTGGGCACTGTCCACATGGCACATATCTGAGTCCGCCACTGATCGTACGACAGAAAAGCACCTCATTTCTCAAGAATGCCTCAAGTTGCTCTTGTGAATTGAATGACAGCTGTACCAACTTCCTAAGAAGGCCGTAAGAAACCATGGCCCCCTCCACGAATGTCTGCAAACTCCAGAATTCGTAGGAACTGAGATTCTTAACGATTGTGACCATAGCTTTAAATTGGTTAATTGTTAACTTGTATGTAATGGTTTAATTTCTTTTCTGTTTATCTAGACAGGGCTTTTGGTGGGAGGGGAGAGAATTTCCCTAATTTAATGTTTGAACTCTTCCCATTCACAAAAATAGAGACCCCCATACACAATCTTGCACAGAGCCCACAAAAAGTAAGAAATGGCCTTGCACACCTGAATCAAATCCTGTGATCTAATAATTCAGCTGACATGACCACGATGGTCTCTGACAGAATTGTTGGGGATAAATAGATTATATTTGTTCTCAATTAAAGGATCCATTTCCTCCTGAAATCGCTGACATTTTTCATTGAAATTGGTGCAGTTTTTTGGTACAAATACAACCTTTCATGTTGCTCTCTTCAGGGAATTTTATTCATGGTTAGCCACTGTTATTCAGTGGGAAATTATCACCCTTCTCATATATTCATGTTTTTCTCACATTAAAAATTAATATGTAGCCTTCTTGCTATTTTGTCTTCTAGCTCAGGGGTTGGCAACCTGTACAACACAAAGAGCCTCTATAAAAAAAATTGCATGGAGCCACAAAAATATTTGATCCTAAAAACTGCAGTAAAACAGCAGTATTACAACTGCAATCTGGCCTGACATCATCATGATTGAGTATTTTTAATTGTAAATTTGTTACCTTTTTCTCACAAAATTGCTGCTTTTTCTGGTAATTTTTTTGATTATTTGCAAAGCGTTTGTGTTCTTTTTTTTGCATTGTTTTCCTCATAAAACATTGTGGGGGTTTTCAAAATTTGTTATATTTTTGGCATAAATATGTTTTGCTTTTTTCTAAATTTGGTATTTTTTCTTAGCGAGTTTAAAACCTTTATTGAGTAAAATTGAAGACTTTTTCTTTGTAAATTTGTACCATTTTTCCTAATAAAGTTACAAGCTTTTTTCATAAATGTTGATATCTTTGTCATAATCTTCTGCTTTTCTCAGATTGTCTTATCTGATTGTTACCCTTTTCAGATAAAATGCTGCCTTTATTTCTTTTTCAGTAAATGTGTGACTTTTTCCCTCAAAATTAGTAAATTTTTCTTAGATTTTGAAAATGTTTTTCATCAAATTTCAGCTACTCAGACTGTAAATTTATTATATTTTTCTTTGTAAATTAGCTTTCATGGGCAAAACGGCAGCAATTCTTACATAAATTTATTTCATTTTTCTCACAAAACTCCAACTTTTTCCAGTAAATTTATGATTTCTTTTCCAGAAATTTTGTGACTTCTTTTCATCTGAATTTTTAAGTATGTTTTCCTTAGAAAATTTTAAAATTTTCTCTAAATTTGTGAGATTTTTTTTTTATTTTTTTATTTTTTTTGCACAAGTTTGCAGATTTTCTCATTTTCTGTTTTTAGGGACATTTTTCTCATGAATATGCACCCTTTTTTTTTGAAAATTTATTGCTTTTTTTTCTTAGAAATGTATGAGCGGCAGGTTTTCCATTCATTGTTCTGGTGTGGTATGACTAACCCAGCATTCCTCTCTCTCTCTCTCTCTCTCTCTCTCTCTCTCTCTCTCTCTCTCTCTCGTGCGCATGCGTGGGCGTTTGTGGGAGCAGGGGTGTGGAGTGGTGTCGAGTGAGTACTTTAAACTTTGTATTTTCTAACTTTTTCTCTATCTTGTGTGTTTGAGGTGTGTGTGTTTAATATAGTGGGTTGAGTGTGTGTGTGCTGGGGTGTGAGTGTTGGAGTGAGTGTGTTGGGGAACGGTAGCTTCTGCTGCCGGTTTTTCCCAGCCGGCATCATGCCGGTGATTGATGGTGGTGTGGAGTTTGAGCGCTTAACCCGGCGTCATGGTGTGAGAATCCTCCCGACAGTTCCCTGTTCTGTGGAGGAGGCCAGCCTCGCTGTAGGACAGGTGGTTGGGCATGGCAGCATAAAATCAGCATCGAGGATGAACAGCGCAATTGTGATCTTTCTGGATTCGACTGAGAAAGCTGATCAGGTGGTGGCACAGGGAGTGGTCATAGGTGACACTTTTACTCCCGTTTTACCGCTGGCGAATCCGTCTAGGAGGATCACCATCTCAAACGCTCCTCCTTTCGTTAAAAATGATCAGCTGATTAGAGAGTTGTCCCGTTTTGGCCAGGTTGTGTCCCCTATCAGAATGGTCTCTCTGGGTAGTAAATCACCCCTGCTGAAGCATGTTGTATGTCATAGGAGGCAGTGTTTCATGGTGTTGAAAGACAGCTCTGCTGAACTGAACGCGTCTTTTAATTTCAGGATTGATGGCTTTAGCTACTTGGTGTTTGCAACATCTGAAACCATGAAGTGTTTTGCGTGTGGCGCAGAAGGCCATCTTATTAGGTCATGTCCTGAAAAGGCGAACACAAAGAGCACTGGCGGTAAGAAAGGTGACGCCGCTGTTTCTGGTGGTCCGGAGGGTAGCGCTACATGTGGTGCGGCGGATGCCGCTGCGGCGCCCGCTTCTGCTGGGGCGGTCGTGGCCGCGACTGCGGCCGCATCCGCGTCCGCGTCCGCTTCTACTTCTGCGGGGGCGTCCGCGTCCGCGTCCGCGTCCGCGTCCGCGTCCGCGTCCGCTTGTGCTGGGGCGGCCGCGGCGGGCGCGGTAGTTGTCCCCCCAAACAGTGATGGTGGGGAATTTCTGTCTGGCGGCAGCTCTGATCATTGTGACGAGCCTGTCGCCCGGGGTAAACAGGTGGAGGGTGTAAGTAAAAGTGCAGTTAAACGAAGGAACGTGAATGAACAGACTTTGCAGGCGGGGGAGGAGCGGTTTGAGGCTGTAGCGGACACACAGAGCAAACACTGCATGACAAACGTTGCGTTTCATGAAGAAATGCAGGAATGTAGTTTTGTTGAAGAGGATCCTTTTAAAGCTGCACAAAAAAGGAAAAGTGCGGAAAACTTGCAGAGCTCTGCTAAATCTAGTAGGGTTGGGAATTTAGATTTACTGAATGAGAGCGCTTCTGACGAAAGTGGAGATGAGTCTGAACTGATGCAGACGCAGACGCAGGAGGAGCAAAGCTCCTATTGTTTTACTAAAATTAGACAATTTCTCCAGGTGACTAAGGGGAGCAGAGCTGTGAAAGTGGAAAATTACTTTCCAGATCTGGAGTTATTTGTGGCATCAGCTCGCAAGCTGATGAAACCGAATGATGGGAATGAGACTTTTACTGATCAGGAAATTTTTCGTTTAAAGAAACTGGTTGTCAAACTGAAATCACAAATTACTAACAGTCATGTTGACTCTTAGTTTGTTTCTTCCCTTTTATGCTATGTGTGTGTTTTTTTACTGTACCTTATTTTTATCCTTTTTAATGCCCCACCTTAGAATTGCCACTCTTAATATAAACGGGGCCAGGGATGATGTAAAAAGGGCCTCTTTATACAAGCTTTTTAATTTAAAGGCACTTGACGTGCTGATGGTCCAGGAGACTCACAGCACTGTAGACATTGAGTGCCAGTGGAGAAAAGAGTGGGATGGCTGCATTTTTTTTAGCCACAAATCCAATAATAGTGGAGGGGTGGCTGTACTTTTCTCTCGGGGTTGTGTGCCTGTCTCTTATGAGGTAGAAGAGGTGGTGAAAGGACATGTACTCTTGCTAAAGGTACAGCTTGAAAACGTAAACTTGGTTCTTATAAACGTGTATGTGCCAACCCAGAGAGCAGAAAGGATCAGGGTCTTTAATATGCTATCAGATACGGTTAGATCCTGTAATCCAAATAGTTTTTTATTTCTGGGGGGTGATTTTAACTGTACATTAAACCACAGACTGGACAGGAACCATCAGGAACCTCACCCTGCTTCTGCCAATAGGCTGAGGGAACTAGTGAAGGCGCATGAAATGGCCGATGTGTGGAGATCACATCATGGGGACCAGAGGCAGTACACCTGGAGCCATGCTAAAGATAACCTCTTATCTATGGCTAGGTTAGACCGTTTCTATGGTTTTAAACACCAAATGAGTGTTTTTAAAAATAGTTGTATCTGTCCTGTTGGTTTCACTGATCACTGCCTGCTGATTTGTTCTGTTTTCATTGAAAATGTAAAGTGTAAGAGTGCTTTTTGGCATTTTAATAATACACTTTTAAATGATGTGTTTTTTAAGGGAGTTTTTCATGATGTATGGAAGTCACACAGGGAACAAAAACCCTCTTTTAGTCCTCTCCAATTGTGGTGGGATTTTGGTAAGGCCCAGATAAAACAACTCTGCCAACAGTACACTCAAAATGTCACTCGTAGCTTGACCCAATCCTTGAAAGTTCTGGAGACTGAGGTGGTAGAACTAGAGGAGTTGCTCAGTTCTACAGGAAAACAGGAGCACTTAGAGGCTCTCAAGTCAAAAAGGTCAGCCTTGGCTAGCTTGCTAGGGGTCACCGCACAGGGTGCTCTGGTCCGCTCACGCTACATGGATGTAGCTCTGATGGACTCGCCCTCCCAGTACTTTTTTGGACTGGAGGGGAAAAATGGACAGAGAAAGCTCATTCACTCCTTGTTGGGCGATGACGGGAGAACAATCTCCACAGCAGCAGAGATCAGGAAACACGCTGCTAGCTTTTACAGTGAATTGTTTAGAGCAGAGTGGAGGGAGGACACGTCACTGGGCCAGGTTTTCCTTGATGGTCTTCCAGTGCTCTCAGAGGACCTTGTTGCCGGCTTGGATGCTCCACTGTCTCTGTCTGAGCTGCATACGGCGCTAATGAGCCTCCAGAATGGAAAATCACCAGGCATAGATGGTCTCTCTGTGGACTTTTTTAAGGAATTCTGGCCCCTGCTTGGTCCAGACCTGCTGGAGGTTCTCCAAGATAGCTTGGAAAGGGGGACCCTACCCACGACCTGCAGGAGGGCCATCATCACACTGTTGCCGAAAAAGGGGGACCTCCAGAGCCTAAAGAACTGGAGGCCAGTCTCTCTGCTCTGCACAGACTACAAGATTCTCTCAAAAGCTCTGGCCCAAAGACTGAGAAAGGTGATGAGCGAGCTCATTCATGTAGACCAGACTTACTGTGTGCCTGGCAGGCTGATTAGTGACAACGTCACTTTAATTCGGGATATTTTGGAGGTCTCTGGTTCATTGGCGGTAGAAACTGGTTTGATTTCAATTGACCAGGAAAAGGCGTTTGATCGGGTTGAACACCAATATTTATGGACAGTTTTAACAGCTTTTGGGTTCAGCCCAGGCTTCATAGCCAGGATACGGGTCTTGTACAGTGACATTGAGAGTGTGCTGAAGATAAATGGGGGCCTGTCTGCCCCTTTAAAAGTCCAGAGGGGGGTTCGGCAGGGCTGCCCTCTCTCAGGGATGCTGTACTCCCTCGCCATAGAGCCTTTGCTTCACTGCCTGAGAAGGGATCTATCAGGAGTTACTTTTCCTGGCTGTGACACCACGTTCAAGCTGTCGGCCTATGCAGATGATGTAGTCATTCTGCTAAACAAGCAGAGTGACATTGACGTTCTGGTTAGGAGTGTCAATCTTTTTGGCCAACTTTCCTCTGCAAAGATAAACTGGGGAAAAAGCGAGGCTCTGATGGTGGGGGAGAAACTAGAAAATCAGCTTACGCTGCCGGGTGGGTTGATTTGGAAAAAAGGAGGTTTTAAGTATCTTGGTGTCTTTATTGGAAATCAGCAGTTTGAGCAAAAAAATTGGGATGGGGTCATAGAGAAAATTAACGGGAGACTAAACAAGTGGAAGTGGCTAATGCCAAGAATATCTTTTAGAGGAAGAGTGCTCATTTTAAATAATCTTGTTTCCTCATCCCTGTGGCACCGCCTCATGTGCATGGACCCCCCTGCTGGTTTGTTGTCCAAAATTCAGTCTGTTTTGGTGGACTTTTTTTGGGGGGGTGGACTCCACTGGGTTCCTCAAGCCCTGTTATTTCTTCCCAAAGAGGAGGGGGGGCAAGGAGTGATTCATTTAGCTAGTAGAGGTGCTGCTTTTAGACTGACTTTCATACAGAGACTGCTGACGGGCCCCCAGGACCTGGTATGGAGGCCTTTGGCCTGTGTTATTTTACAGAGAGTCCTTGGGCTTGGGCTAGACCTCCCTGTGTTTTTAATGGATTTTAAGAACTCTAATGCACTGTCTTTACCCAGTTTTTACCGCAGTCTCTTTTCAGTGTGGACTCTTTTTAAAAAACAAAGAGGGCCATGCGATTCCCTCTACTGGTTGTTGAAGGAGCCGCTGGTTTTTGGTGGTCGCCTTGGTGTCCTGCCGGGAGTTGGAAGGACCTTCCTTGATAGGCTGTGTTCCAGGAACATTCTCACTCTGAAGCAAGTGGTGGAACTGGCTGGTCCTGGCCTCAACAACGCCTCAGCTTTAGCAGCTCATCTTGGTGTCAGGTCGAATCGTTTCATCGATGGTCTTCTTGCACACTGGAAACAGGAGCTTCATGGACTTGAGCACTCCCTACTCTTGGACTTTTGCAATGGCACGCTGCAGCCAGAAAGCACTGACCCCTTTCCCTCTCTCACACTCTATATGGACTTTGACGTCGCTCCTTGCTCCTTACTGGCATTCTGTGCTCCCACTGGTGTGGACTTTGGAGGAGCCAGTGGTAAGGCACTCTACAGACTGGTGGTGATGGCACTCAACAAGGACCGATTGAACACCTGTGTGGACACTCCTTGGAGAGCCTATTTTAAACTAGGAAAAGGGCATCGGCCTGCCTGGAGGGCTCTTTACAAAGCCCCTCTCCCTAAGAGACATGGAGACTTACAGTGGAGGGTCCTGCATGGTATTATAGCAGTCAATGCTTTTGTTTCTGTGATTAACAGCAGTGTCAGTGATCAGTGTGTTTTTTGTTCCTCTAGGGAGACAGTTTTTCATTGTTTTATTGAATGTCAGCGCCTGAGTGGCCTCTTTGAACTTCTCACAAAACTTTTTCATATTTTTAAGGAAGTTTTCTCTAAGCAGGTTTTCATTTGTGGTTTTATGTACAATCATCGTTTTAAGCAGAAGTGTCAACTACTGAACTTTGTTTTAGGGCAGGCAAAGTTGGCTATCTATGTAAGCCGGAGAAGAAAACTTGAAAATGTTGAGAATGATGTTGATGTCAAAATTTTATTTGTGAGGCTACTTAAAGCCAGAATCAGGCTGGACTTTCAGTTTTTTATGGGGAATGGGGATGTGGAAGGTTTCAGGACCCTCTGGTCCCTGGAGAATGTCCTCTGTTCAGTTCATGATGGACAGCTTTTTTTGGGGCGTTTTTTGGGGGATTAATTTTCTGTGTAACATAGCATGATATAGAAATTGTATTGACTGATGGACAAGTGTGTTTATTAAAGATCTTTTAAAAATCAAAATCTCTCTCTCTCTCTCTCTCTCTCTCTCTCTCTCTCTCTCTCTCTCTCTCTCTCTCTCTCTCTCTCTCTCTCTCTCTCTCTCTCTCTCTCTCTCTCTCTCTCTCTCTGAAGGCTCATCCTACTTCTTTAAAGGAAAGCAGTACTGGCGAGTCCCAGGCAGTGGCATGGAGGCTGAGGCGGGATACCCGCGCCTCATCGCTAAGGACTGGTTGTTGTGCACAGAGATGCAGTCAGACTCTCCAAACACGGAAATAAAAAACGCAGACACAGTCAGTACACACCGTCACCCAGACTACGCAGAGAACGGATACGAGGTGTGCTCCTGCACCTCAGACACATCCTCATCTTCAGGCACCACTTCCTCCAGGACTGTTCTCTGGGTTCTTCTGCCTGTCTGGTTCCTCTGCATCACTCCCTGCTGTGAACTGCTATGACACTTGAGCGTGGAACAAAGCTCTGTCTGGATGCAAATGAGATACTAATTTGTGGAAAGTCAGTGAACACAGCAGGCTATGTTGCTCATATAAATATTGATATTGTTCTTTGTTACTATTTTATTATGTATTTGACTTTACATTTGATAGTTATGAGCCCCTTGCTGTACATACCATTTTCACACAATCAAACTAAAATACACCTAACACCTGACACCTGACAATGACACAGTTTAGAGAAATATTTATTGGTGTGTTCAATAGCTGAGTTGCCTCACCTGTTAGGAATGGGAGTGCAGTGGGATCAGATTTGCTTTTTCTTTTCTACAAAGAGGTTTCAGCAGTAATGAAAAGCATCCTTTAGGGAAATATTAAAAAAGGCAGTTCTTTAAAATAAAGAGGTATCCAGTTTGTTATAGTTTGGGCCACATACAGACTAATTTGATCTAAAGATGGTCAGACCAGAAAAACAGTAACCTATGGTGAAAAAATAAAGAAATATTCACGTGTCTTAGGGGTTGTGCCAGTGGCGTAGCCTGGAATTTGTGAAGGGGGGCTGAACCCAAACCACCACCACCATTCTGAAGGCCCTCCCCCCTTAAATCTTACCCCAGACCGTATTTCATAACAAACCACATATCTCAATTCAAACATTTTATTTCTTTATAATTTTTACTGTACATATTGTGACAATATACACTACCGTTCAAAAGTTTGGGGTCACTTAGAAATTTCCTTATTTTTGAAAGAAAAGCACTTTTTTTCAATGAAGATAACTTTAAACTAATCAGAAATACACTCTATACATTGCTAATGTGGTAAATAACTATTCTAGCTGCAAATGTCTGGTTTTTGGTGCAATATCTAGATAGGTGTATAGAGGCCCATTTCCAGCAACTATCACTCCAGTGTTCTAATGGTACAATGTGTTTGCTCATTGCGTCAGAAGGCTAATGGATGATTAGAAAACCCTTGTGCAATCATGTTAGGTCTGCAATGCTGTAATTGCTGCAAATGGAGGATTCTTTGATGAAAGCAAAGTTTGAAGGAAAAAATTATTATTTCAAATACAAATCATTATTTCTAACCTTGTCAATGTCTTGACTATATTTTCTATTCATTTTACAACTCATGGTGGTAAATAAGTGTGACTTTTCGTGGAAAACACAAAATAATTGTTTGGGTGACCCCAAACTTTTGAACGGTAGTGTACTTTTATCACTCCAGGGGGGCCAGGAGTACGTGTACAGCCGTTCATTACAGAAAAAAGATCTGTGCACACACGTCGACACTGTAGCATTATCTGTCATGTCCGCTGTGTAATTTTGCTGTGTGCATGTAGTGATCCCAAACAGCTGGTGAGTGTCTGGTAAGAGAAGGAAGGCGTGACTGTAGGACTGACAGAGAGCAAGGCTCAATCTGCCAGCTGGAATTAACAAGAAGCAATCAAAACCTACAGCCACAGGTCATGGACGGGGTTGAACGACCCTGAACATAACAGTGCCCCTCCCAAGGGGTGGATGCCAGACACCCACCGTAACATCGAAACAGAAAACAAAACCTGCCCCCCACACCCAAAGGCCAACACAACAAACCAGGGTGGGAGGTGGGGGAAACAGGTTAGGAGGGATCGATCAGGACAAGAACACCACAAAACAACACAATGACACTTCCCAACCCAAAACTAACTAGCCCACTCCACCCCCAAGAGTCCCACAGTTCAGGGGGCCGACCAAAGTCCAAGGCCCAGCGGGCAGCCCGCAGAGTAGTGTCAGGTGGCCTGCCAGGGCAAACGGGCCACCCAGCAAGGGAACTCAGTCTTTCAGGCGGCCTGCCCACGTGGTTAAGCCACCAGGACCGGAAGGGCAGGTGAGGTGGCGGCGATCCACCGGGAGACTGAGAGGTGGATGGCCAGACAGGGGAAGTGGAGCCCCTGTGGTCACTGGCGACGGAGGGAAAAGAACCCCGACGGTGCCCAGCAGAAGGTGGAGGAACACCCACAGGGCCTCCAAAAGGAAAAGGACGAACCCGGTGTCCCCAAACTGTCCTGTGGCTCCCTCGGTGGTCCCGACATGAGACTGGAACCCTGTCGTACCCCCGGTGGACCCGGGCTGAGCCATGGCTGCATCTGCGGTGGTCCCGGCCTGGGGCAATGTTGCACCAGTGGTGGCCCCTTCCCGGGACCTCATTGCTCCCGCAGTGAGCCCCAACTGGGCCTGCGTTGCACTCACGATGGACCACGACCGAGCCATGGTTGCACCCACGATGGAGTCCAGCTGGACCCTTGCTGCACCCATGGTGGGACCCGGCTGGGCCACTGCTGACCCCAACGCCATCTTGGCCATGGGCCAAGATGGCGACCCGACCCATTGAGCCGACCCGTTGAGCACCCAAGCTAAGAAACTATCAATCACAGGCACCCTGGACTGGGACTGGGTGCCCCCAACGACCACCTCAGACGGAACCTCGGTGACCTACAGTCGCAAACCTGGAACCCCGGACTCATCTGGTGATGGTGAACTCTCTCCGGCGACCCTGAAAAAGGACTCAGACTCCTTTTTCAGGAGGAAGGGTCAGAGTCACCGGCAGTGGCAGAGCCCGGCAAGGCGAGCTCAGGTGTAGCGTTGGGCTGCAGCTGGCTCTCCTCACCTGAAGCTAGGCAAAAATGCTCAATTATAGAAAGGAGAAAGACAAAAGAGAGCACTTGCCTTAGCTCAAGCTCTACCGCCGTCCAGGACTCCGGCGATCCAGGCAAGGTCTCCACAGGTTTGGCCTCCAACAGGTTCCACTCGGGTGCTAACTCTGCTGTGGCAGCCTCCACAGCAGACATGATGATCACTGCAGTCTCAGTGTCCCCAGCTGCCATGATCCACGCTGGTGACTCCTCCGGCGTGGCGGCTGGGATCCGGTTCACCATTGCTGCAGGACACCCCTCCCGGACCTCTGGCTCCTCCTGGTCCCGACTGCTCAGTTCCAGTTCTGGTGGGCAAACAGAGGAAAGTGGAGAGAGGGCTGGTGAACAGTTCCTGACAGCAACAGGTGGGGAGAGCTCAGGGGACTGCTTACCCTGAGCCTCCCTACTGGGAAGCAGGCAAGACATTTCATTATTAATGTGAGTCAAATGAAAAAAAAACTTGCCTGTTCTCCCAGTTCAAGATGTTGGTTGCTGCTGCTGCTTGGACGTCATCACCCGTCCGTCAAAGGCGGTGCTAGGGTCCTCTGTAGGACATATGGGTGCTGCCCCTCTCGCCACAGGAACTGGAGACCCCGGTGAGGGAAGCAAGTGCCCCTCTGCTGCCTGCGGATTAACCGAGGAAAGAGACTTCGCAGCGGATACGGAGGGAGATTCAGCAGACGTCCCAGGACTGCTTGGGACTGAAGATGAGGATCCGCTGTGGGGGAAACAGGGCTCGGTGTCGGAACAGGAGCAGTTTGTGGGACTGGATTGTTCTTTTGGGATTCCGGGTGACGTTGACGTTGCCAACCTGGTGGCAGTTTACTGTCATGTCCGCTGCGTAATTTCACAGTGAACATATAAATTGGCAGTGAGCCCAAAATGCAGTGCAAGTAATGTGTTTATTTACAAAGGAAAAATGTACAAAATGTCCAAATAACAGTCACTGTGAGTAAGAGTAAGACAACCCGCTACAACCCTCGTAGGCTTAGAGGAAATGCCTAACGTGCTCCGAACAGTCAGAAGCAGAGGGGAAAGGCACAAAATGAGGACTTACACTTATGTTGGAGCGGAAAGGCTCTAAGAAACAACATGTTAAGTCTAGGGGAAGGAAGCCAATAATCCGGGGAGTCAGGTTGTCCCATGTTGACTTAAGCTGCCACACTGACTGTGCACACTGCCTCCCTATAAGTACACAATATACTAACGAAGGCAAGTAGGCATAGCCGTGTGGCGAGCAGGTGTGTAGATAATTGGATGAATGTGTATATGCGTGTGTGAGTGTGTGTGCATGTGTGAGTGTGTGTGTGTGTGAGTGTGTGTGCATGTGTGCGTGTGGTGATCCCAAACAGCTGGTGAGTATCTGGAAAGAGGAGGAGGCGTGACTGTAGGACTGGCAGAGAGCAAGGCTCAATCTGCCAGCTGGAATTAATAAGAAATAATCAAAACCTACAGCCACAGGTCATGGACGGGGTTGAACAACCCTGAACATGACATTATCACTACAAATATATTAATATGATTATTAATAATTAATAACTGGAATTAATAATTATCATTAATTATTGCTTTAAAAAAAGGAAAATTGAGGATTAACTCCAACTAGTCACTGCTTATTATCATTAATTATTGCTTTAAAAAAAAGGAAAATTGAGGATTAACTCCAACTAGTCACTGCTTTCTAAAAGAAGGTGGCATGACTTTAAGGAAAATTTTTAAAGTGTAAAAAGTTAAGTGAAGGAAAGTATTCTAAGAATAAAAAGAAAACTGCATTTATCTTGAGTAAAAACAGGAGAGCTGTGAGTTGTGGCTTAAAGGCCAGAGAGAGAGGAGCTGCTCTTTCTCTGGGTGCCAGAAGGAAATTAGAAAGAACATAGTGTTCACTGTGTGATAAGGCTGTTTTTCCTCGTAGGTGAGCTTTCAAGAGGTCTCAGAGAATGACAGTGGATCTCTGCTTTACTAGTCACATGACTCACTGGGGGAGTATTGAGTATTGAGTGAGGACAAAACTCAAGGGAACCAAAAGAATAATTCCTGTGAGAATACATATTCACATTTAACTACAACAACATTCCTACACGATTTATCTACTCTATAAAGATTCATGATTAAGAAAACGTACAAATTTATGACAACAAGCAATGCGGATAGAGTCAAATATAGCTCTTCTCTCAGTTCATCTCTTCAGGATTGCAGTCAGCCAACCCCGAGGTCTCAGTAGGGAGTCTTTGCTGTTCCGCTCCTCTGCTCTGTTTCACACTGAAATGCAACTTATGCACCCGCTTCAACATGACGTAGCTGTGACGCATCGACGGTATCGATGCAGTAGCAATGTGCGTTTCTATTGCATTGCCGGACGTGCACCTCTACAAAGAAGGAGAGGGGCACATCAGCGGCGCAGGCCGTAAGAGCTGTGATTGGTCCGCTTTGTCTCCTTCTTCACATTTCCTGGTTCTCGCCGCTGCTCTACCCTGCCTGTTCACGGTGGCACAACTTCCACGGCGAATCAGTTAAACAGCGGTCCAAATTCAAAAAACTATTGAGCTAGTAAGCACATATAGAACGTTTTGTGGCTCTTTATAACCCCAGTAATTACACAGATTGTCAAAATGGCAGCGGCAGTGGTGCACGCACCGTTTTTGCCAACTTCTCTTTTTCTCTGTGCAATGATCGGATTAAAAATAGCTTTTTCTTAACATTTTTTTAGCTCCAACTCCATCACAATCTGCTCTTGTCCGTCGCTATTTCATAAACAAAAACACACGAAAAACACAAATCATGCCACACATTGGCTGAAACCCGTTTTGGTAATGGAACAATGCATTTCATCCAATACACACACAAAAAAATTGCCGATCACTGCATCTGGAACGAACATCAGTAATAGCGTGGATGTGATGCGAGTGCATAAATCCAGCTTAAGGTGTGACTTCAGTGTTGCTGAGAAGGAGAAAGGGGAGGAGCGCTATAGAGCGGCACCCAATCATGGCTGGATGCTGTGGGGATGATGAAACTCTGCACAGAGTTAAAACAGTCTTATAAATTCATACCTGGAGGGAGCAAAGTTCATGAGAGGGGAATTACAGAGTTCAATCTGGCTTGAGTCTGCTAAAGCATCACAGAAACAATTGTGCGCGTGCACACAGATCAAGCAAAGGTGTGAAAACTGCTGTTGTAGCTAACAGATGGTGAGTGGAGCTTTTAGGCTGGATTCATGGTGGCCCAAACATGTCAGTGAGCAGCGCCAGCTTCCAGGAGACTGTTTTCCTCCTCACCGTTAACAATAATGGCAACAGAAGCTCCCATATCTCACGGCTGTCCTCGTGCTCACACACCTCTGCCATTTTGTTTTAAATGTTTGTCATCGTGCTTTTCTCTGCTTTTGGGTTGTGGTTGTTCATCTCAGTTTGGTGGATCTTGGCTGCCGCTGACAGTTCGAGCATGTGAACTTTAAATTATATTCAGTGCGCATACGTGAAATGTGGCTGCTGAGCGGACAGCTGCAGTGCCTCCAACGTCGGCCCAACATGCAAAGTTTTCATCAGGAATACATCTTATAGAGGCCAACGTCTTGCCAATGAGCAAACGACCTCTATAAGATGCATTCCCGATGTAAACTTGCCGACATTGGCCTGACGTGTGTGCTGTTGCAGACTTTGAACAGTGCTGTGTACACGAGTGCAGCCCACCAACTGCATGTGTTACCGACCTTTTTCGGTAACACTTTATAACACAGCCTGTGAAGTACTGTGAAATTACACTGAAAGTACACAAAAAGCACCTTGCAATTAT
Source organism: Pholidichthys leucotaenia (assembly GCA_020510985.1). Taxonomy (NCBI): domain Eukaryota; kingdom Metazoa; phylum Chordata; class Actinopteri; order Cichliformes; family Pholidichthyidae; genus Pholidichthys; species Pholidichthys leucotaenia. Next base: position 263,740,209 of record CM035836.1, read on the forward strand.
TTAAAATAAATAACTGCAGGGTAATTATTTATTTCAGTCTGTAAGTCCTCCTAGGTCAGGGGTCTGAAACCTGCGACTCTGGAGCCTTAAGGCCTTGACAATAAATGTAAAACTTCCTGTAATAAAAAGAGGACACAGATTTATGAGGAAAACATTGTAAATTCACTAGAAAAATAGCAAATTTGTAAGAAAAGCTTGAAATGCCAAAAATTCTTACCAAAAAAATTAGGAAGAAATGATGACAAAATATCTGCCCCCCCTCACCCCCGCCCCCCCCAAAAAAATTACTGGAAAAGTTGTGACTTTTTTGAGAATAATGTTACAATTTATGTGAAAAGTACAGTGGCCCAGAGAGCTCATCAAAATGGAAAAGCCTCAACGCAAATACCAAAAGCATGCTAATATTAGCATTCTAACTGATGAAATGGCTGCATAGTAACGTAGGCATGCTAGTGTTTGCAGTGAGCTAACATTAGCAGTGACGCTAATGCTGATGTGAGCATGAAACTGTTTGCACTAATGTTAGCATTGATGCTAATATTAGCACGCTTTTGTATTTGTGTTGAGACTTTTGCATTTTTGTGAGCTCTCTTGGCAGCCGCAGAAAAGTGCTGTAAGTGAAGAGTTCGTTTGCAAAAACCGATAAACGCCACTTCCAAGAAAATTTCCCTCTGAACAACAAACAACTGTTCACATTACCCACTTATACAAGTTCAAATTGTTTTTTCTAAAAAGCCACATTATCCGCTATTATATACACTACGAAGTTCATGTGTTTTTTCAAAAGTCGATAAACACTGGGACCCCATTTTTACAAAACCAGATAACTCCACACACGGCAAATCAATTCAATTCAATTCAGCTTTATTTATATAGCGCAATTTCACAACAACAGTCATCTCATAGCACTTTCAACTGTAGGGGAACCCCCACAATTGCAGAAAGACCCCAGCAATCAGGCGATGCCCTATCAGCAAGCGCTTGCCAACGGTGGAGAGGAAAAACTCCCTTATAACGGGAAGAAACCTCCAGCAGAACCAGGCTCAGGGAGGGGCAGTCATCTGCTGCAACTGGCTGGGGGGTGAGGCAATAGAGAGACGAAAAGAACAGACATGTAGAGAGCAAATAGCACAATGGGGACTCAATCTATGGGAGAGAACAAACAGATGTTAATGACCAGCAAAAATATTTCATTGAGAGTGAAGAAAGGAGTGAAGCCCATTGCATTATTGGCGGTTCCCCAGTTGTCTAAACCTATTAGCAACATAACAAAGGGAGGGTTCAGGGGCACATAATCCCTCCCTAATTGTAGGCTATATCAAAAAGGAAGGTTTTAACCCTATTCTTAAAAACAGAGATTGAGTCTGACTCCTGAATCCAGATTGGCAGCTGGTTCCACAGGAGAGGAGCTTGATAACTGAAGGCTCTGCCTCCCATTGTACTTGTGGAGATTATAGGTATTACAAGTAATCCAGCATTTTGGGAGTGTAGTGCTCTGTTAGGATAATATGGTAGTATCAGATCTTTTAAATAAAAAGGGGCCTGATTGTTTAGAGCTTTGTAAGTGAGAAGAAAGATTTTAAACTTAATTCTAAACTCTATGGGAAGCCAATGAAGGGAGGCCAGAACCGGAGAGATATGATCTCTCTTTCTAGTACCTGTTAAAACTCTTGCTGCAGCATTTTGGATCAGCTGAAGACTTTTTAAAGATATTTTAGGACAACCTGATAATAAAGAGTTACAATAATCTAATCTAGAGCTAACAAAAGCATGGATCAGTTTCTCAGCATCGTTCTAAGACAAGATGCTCCTAATCTTGGCAATATTACGTAAATGATAGAAGGCAGTCTTAGAAATGAATTTAATATGTAAATTGAAAAACAGATCTTGATCAAAAGTAACTCCAAGGTTCCTCACAGAACTATTCAGAGAAAGAGTAACCGCATCTAAACTAAGAGTTTGATTTGGAAAGGTATTTCTAAGGTTTTTTTGGACCAACTAGAATGACTTCAGTCTTATCTGAATTTAATAGCAGGAAATTACAAGTCATCCAAGCTTTGATTTCCTTAAGACAGGCTTCTAACTTGGCTAACTGATCACTATCATCTGGCTTCATTGACAGGTATAATTGTGTGCCATCTGCATAACAATGAAAATTTATACAGTGCTTTCTAATAATGTTGCCTAACTGAAGCAAATATAAACTAAAAAGAGTAGGGCCTAGCACAGATCCCTGTGTAACTCCATGACTGAGTTTTGAGTTGGAAAAAAACTCATTATTGACATGAACTGGAACCTATCAGATAAATAAGATCTAAACCACTGCAATGAAGTTCCATTAAGTCCAACATAGTGTTCTAATCTATCAAGTAGAAGATTATGATTGATAGCATCAAAAGCTGCACTAAGGTCTAAAAGGACAAGTACAGAAACAAGTCCATTATCAGATGTGTTAAGGAGGTCATTAGAGACCTTCACTAAGGCTGTTTCAGTACTATGATGGATTCTAAACCAAGATTGAAACTCTTCAAATAAACTATTTCCCTGCAAGTGGTCAAATAATTGCATAGCAACAAGTCTTTCTAAGATTTTTGAAATGAAAGGCAGGTTAGAGACTGGTCTATAGTTAGCTAAAACCCCTGGATCCAGCATTGGATTTTTGAGTATGGGTTTAATTACAGCAGTTTTAAAGCCTGCGGTACATGGCCTAATGTTAATGAAGAATTGATTATCTGAAGAATAGAGCTACCAAAAAATGGGAAGACTTCCTTAAATAACCTGGTAGGAATAGGGTCTAAAAGACAAGTTGAAGGCTTGGATGAAGAAATTATTTTATCTAACTCTAAAAGGTCAATTGGAGTAAATTGATCCAAACAGAGATCAATTGAAGGAGTTGTAGTAGTTACTTATTTAACGGTGGGAAGAATCTGACTGATTTTATCTCTGATAGATGAAATTTTATTATTGAAAAAGTTCATAAAGTCCTGACTAGTAAGCTCTAAGGGAATGCTAGGATTGACAGAGTCCTGACTCTTTGTCAGCCTGGCTACAGTGCTGAAAAGAAACTTGGGATTATTCTTGTTCTCTTCTATTAATGCAGAATAATAACTTGTTCTAGCTTTTCTAGGAGATTTTTTATAAATTAAAAGATGATTTCTCCAAGCTAAATAGATTTCATCTCAATTAGTGAAGCGCCATTTTCTTTCTAATTGACGAGTCTTCTGTTTTAACTCCTTGAACTCTGTGAATTCCGCCGGCGGTCACGTCTCTGCATCTTAGTGCGTCTCAGTGCGCACTGAAAAAAAAAGCTGTATTTCCGGTCTTCCAGTACAGACACAGCCTTGTTACAACCTGAGAAAAAAGCTGTGTAATATATTCAATTTTTGTGGAATTTTTACAAAATTTTGACCTGAGCTTTAAAACACTTGGTTCTACATTTCTATTGTGTTTTCCAGCCAGTATCTGACAGCTGTATGTTATTTGCAAGCATTTGTATCTAAAAAAACACCCAGGCGAACTTTCTTGTTACTCAGTGGCAGGAGCACTTAGAGAGATTATGACTGTTTTGCTAAAAAATTCAGAGTGTTTTCTTTTAAATGAGACCAACCCTATGAAGATGCTGATGCTGGTTGAAGAACAACTTTTGATTTACTTCGGGCATGTTATTTTTAGGCGTTTTTAGGGAAATTGAAGAGAGTTCAACAGGTTTTAAGCTATGAGTTTCTGTGTTGAACCAAGGAGTTAGAAATCTCTGATTAGACTTTTTCTTTTTCAAAGGGGCCACCATGTCTAGAGTCTGATTCAATTCAATTCAATTCAATTCAATTCAATTCAACTTTATTTATATAGCGCCATTTCACAACAACAGTCATCTCATAGCACTATCAACTGTAGGGAGGACCCCCACAGTTGCAGAAAGACCCCAGCAATCAGGCGATCCCCTGTGAGCAAGCACTTGGCGACGGTGGAGAGGAAAAACTCCCTTTTAACAGGAAGAAACCTCCAGCAGAACCAGGCTCAGGGAGGGGCAGTCATCTGCTGCGACTGGCTGGGGGGTGAGGGGATAGAGAAGAAGAAAAGAACAGACATGTAGAGAGCAAACAGCACAATGGGGACTCAATCTATGGGAGAGAACAAACAAATGTTAATGACCAGCAAAAAAAAAATATTTCATAGAGAGTGAGGAAAGGAGTGAGGCCCAGTGCATTACTGGAGGTCCCCCGGCTGACTAAACCTATTAGCAGCATAACTAAGGGAGGGTTCAGAAAACACATGATCCCTCCCTAATTGTAGGCTATATCAAAAAGGTAGGTTTTAGCCCTATTCTTAAAAACAGAGATCGAGTCTGACTCCCGAATCCAGATTGGCAGCTGATTCCACAGGAGAGGAGCTTGATAACTGAAGGCTCTGCCTCCCATTGTACTTTTGGAGATTCTAGGTATTACAAGTAAACCTGCATTTTGGGAGCGTAGTGCTCTGTTAGGATGATACGGTAGTATCAGATCTTTTAAATAAAAAGGAGCCTGATTGTTTAGAGCTTTGTAAGTAAGAAGAAGGATTTTAAACTTAATTCTAAACTCTATGGGAAGCCAATGAAGGGAGGCCAGAACCGGAGAGATATGATCTCTCTTTCTAGTACCTGTTAAAACTCTTGCTGCAGCATTTTGGATCAGCTGAAGACTTTTTAAAGATGTTTTAGGACAACCTGATAATAAAGAATTACAATAATCTAATCTCGAGCTAACAAAAGCGTGGATCAGCTTCTCAGCATCACTCTGAGACAAGATGCTCCTAATCTTGGCAATATTACGCAAATGATAGAAGGCAGTCTTAGAAACAAATTTAATATGTGAATTGAAGGACAAATCCTGATCAAAAATAACTCCAAGGTTCCTCACAGAGCTATTAAGAGAAAGAGTAACTGCATCCAAACTGAAAGTTTGATTTGGAAAGGAATTTCTAAGGTTTTTTGGACCAACAAGAATGACTTCAGTCTTATCTGAATTTAATAGCAGGAAATTACAAGTCATCCAAACTTTGATTTCCTTAAGACAGGCTTCTAACTTGGCTAATTGATTAGTATCATCTGGCTTCATTGACAGGTATAATTGTGTGTCATCTGCATAACAGTGAAAATGTATACAGTGCTTTCTAATAATGTTGCCTAACGGAAGCATATATAAACTAAAAAGAGTAGGGCCAAGCACAGATCCCTGTGGAACTCCATGACTAAGCTTTGAGCTGAGAGAAAACTCATCATTTACATGAACAAACTGGAACCTATCAGATAAATAAGATCTAAACCACTGCAACGAAGTTCCATTAAGTCCAACATAGTGTTCTAATCTATCAAGTAGAATATTATGATCAATAGTATCAAAAGCTGCACTAAGATCTAAAAGGACAAGTACAGAAACTAGTCCATTATCAGATGCAATGAGGAGGTCGTTAGTGACCTTCGCTAAGGCTGTTTCAGTGCTATGATGGATTCTAAACCCAGATTGAAACTCCTCAAATAAACCATTTCCCTGCAGGTGGTCAAATAATTGCATAGCAACAACTCTTTCTAAGATTTTTGAAATGAAAGGGAGATTAGAGATTGGTCTATAGTTAGCTAAAGCTCCTGGATCTAGCGTTGGCTTTTTGAGTAAGGGTTTAATTACAGCCGTTTTAAAAGCCTGCGGTACATGGCCTAAAGTTAATGAAGAATTGATTATATGAAGAATAAAGCTACCAATAAGTGGGAAGACTTCTTTAAATAACCTGGTAGGAATAGGGTCTAAAAGACAAGTTGAAGGTTTGGATGAGGAAACTATTTTGTCTAACTCACAAAGGTCGATTGGAGTAAACTCATCAAGACAGACATCAATAGAAGGAGTTGTAGTAGTTACAGTATTTAAGTTAACTGTGGGAAGAATCTGATTGATTTTATCTCTGATGGATGAAATTTTATTATTGAAAAAGTTCATAAAGTCCTGACTAGTAAGCTCTAAGGGGATGCTAGGATTGACAGAGTCCTGACTCTTTGTCAACCTGGCTACAGTACTGAAAAGAAACCTGGGATTATTCTTGTTCTCTTCTATTAATGCAGAGTAATAACTCGTTCTAGCTTTTCTAAGAGATTTTTTATAAATTAAAAGATGATTTCTCCAAGCTAAATAGATTTCATCTAAATTAGTAGAGCGCCATTTTCTTTCTAATTGACGAGTCTTCTGTTTTAAGCTACGAGTTTCTGTGTTGAACCAAGGAGTTAAAAATCTCTGATTAGACTTTTTCTTTTTTAAGGGGGCCACCAAGTCTAGAGCCTGATGCAGAGAAGCTGAAACACTATCCACCATGTTATCAATTACAGAAGGAGCAAGCTGTCTATAGCTTATTTCCGTTGTGTTGACACATGGCATAGAGGAAACAATCTGCATAAATTTGGAAACAGCGTCATTTGAGAGGCATCTACTGTGATAATATTTTTCTTTAGGAGCCAAATAGTCAGAAATAGTAAAATCAAAGGTTAACAGACAATGGTCTGACAGTACAGGGTTATGAGGAGACACTACAAGATTTTCTATTTCTATGCCATATGTCAGAACAAGGTCCAATGTATGGTGGAGGTAATGAGTAGAATTTCCTACTTTCTGAGAAAACCCAATCGAGTCTAATATTGAATTAAAAGCCACATTAAGGCAGTCACTATCTACATCCACATGTATATTAAAGTCCCCTACTATAATTATTCTATCAGATTTCAGCACTAAATCAGCTAAGAAATCAGGAAATTCGGATAAAAATTCTGAATAGGTTGATGGGGGACGATAAACTATGGCAAATAAAATTGGGTTTAACCTGGAATTGCTAAAGTGCCCAATACTGAGGACCAGGCCCTCAAAGGAATTATAACATGTTTTTTGCTTTACATTAACTAGTAATTTGGAATGGTAAATTGATGCTACTCCTCCTCCACGACCAGAACTTCTGGGATTTTGACAGTTTAAATAACCAGAGGGAGTTGATTCATTTAAACCAGCATAATCCTCTTGTCCTAACCAAGTCTCTGTAAGGGAAATTAAATCAATCTGATGATCAATTAACAGATCATGGACTAACAGAGACTTGGGAGTTAGAGACCTAATATTTAATAAACCACATTTAATTTTTAAATTATGAGGAGGAACAGAGGCCAAATCATTCAATTTAGAGGCTTTATGTTTAATTTGAGTTTTACCAATATTTTGCTTTATCACTTTGGGATGCTTATGCATTATATTTTTATTTACTTTGGAGGGAGCAGACAACGATTCTCTGATGGGGAAGACAGGGGCTAAGCTGAGGGGTGGCGGATGAAGAGGAGCTGCAGAGAGGCGTGTAAGACTGAGATGAGAGACCAACCCTATGAAGATGCTGATGCTGGTTGAAGAACAACTTTTGATTTACTTCGGGCATGTTATTTTTAGGCGTTTTTAGGGAAATTGAAGAGAGTTCAACAGGTTTTAAGCTATGAGTTTCTGTGTTGAACCAAGGAGTTAGAAATCTCTGATTAGACTTTTTCTTTTTCAAAGGGGCCACCATGTCTAGAGTCTGATGCAGAGAAGCTGTAACACTATCTACCATGCTATGAATTACAGAAGGAGCAAGCTCTCTATAGCTAATTTCCATTGTGTTGACACATGGCATAGAGGAAACAATCTGCATAAATTTGATAACAACATCATCTGAGAGGCATCTACTGTAGTGATATTTTTCTTTAGGAACCAAATAGTCAGAAATAGTAAAATCAAAGGTTAACAGACAATGATCTGACAGTACAGGGTTATGAGGAGACACTACCAGATTTTCTATTTCTATGCCATATGTCAGAACAAGGTCCAATGTATGGTGGAGATAATGGGTAGAATTTCCTACTTTCTGAGAAAACCCTATCGAGTCTAATATTGAATTAAATGCCATATTAAAGCAATCACTATCTACATCTACATGTATATTAAAGTCCCCTACTATAATTATCCTATCTGATTTCAGCACTAAATCAGCTAAGAATGATTTAGTTAATTTAGTTTAATCAGCACTCAGTATTTGGGTGACGTGACTCAATGGTGCAGTGAGAATCAGCCAATCATGTCTCTGGATGCTGAGACCAGCCAATCATGTATCTATCTGCTGTGGCAGTGTTCTACAGAGACCCCTACTTGGGTCTGCTTGCTTTGCGTGATTTCCCTGCCAGTTTTTTTTGTTTTGTTTTGGGGTTTTTTACAATTTTGTTGCATTTTATGTCAAATGTGGATAATTGTGATGAAGCAGATGAACCAGTGATGTGTTCACCAGACAAACTAGCATGGTTTTTGGGACATGTCTGTTTTTGCAAAAGTATGTGTTGTGGACTTACCTGTTTTTGCGACGAGAAGTACTCAAAAATTGCCAAAAAATAACAGAGTTGATGTTCAATTTTTAGCTTTATTACACCTGAGATACTGATATTTCAAGTGACCATGTCTTAGAAGCTGAACTGGAAATACTAACACATATAAACCAACAGATGAAAAGTTGTTTTTCTCATTATTAAAACAATTGGACTTATCTGTTTTTGCAAACAAACTCTTCAAATTTACCCAAAAAAGGTAACAGATTTACAAGGGAGAACAGAACAAATTTATTAGAAAAGCAGAACATTTATAACAGAAATATGACAACTTTAGGATGGAGAAAACTTGCAAATTTGCAATTATCAATTTTTTTACGAGAAAAAAAAATGTCACAAATTTAGGTGGAATGACACAGCAATTTTACCTATAAAAGCAACAAATTTTCAAAGAAAATATGACAAATGTAGTAAAAAAGTTATAATTTTATAAGAAAAAAACCTGTAAATATTGATGGTATCAGGCCTGTTTGTACAGGTAAGGCTGATGCTGGTGCCTGGAAGATTGGCTTCCAGGCTCAAATTTTTGTGGCTCCATGTGAATTTGGTTGGTCAAAAATCTCTCAAACTGGTTCTTTGTGTAGTAGTGGTTGTCAGCCTCTGTTCTAGGTTATACATTTGATTATTATTATTTATAAGCCTGCATCTAAAAAAAAAGTATTTTAGAGATGCCAGTTAAGAGTGCCTTATCCTAACTACAAACACATAAAGCTTAAGGTTTAATAGACGTGGGTCAGAGTTTTTGTGTGGGGAATGGCTGAAATCTATTGTAAACTGGGGCTTTGATGTCACTGTTACTATTTTCCTCTGTGCAGTTTTTTTACAGTGCAAAATTCTTTTAAAAAGTGCCAGCAAAAGTATTCCACTCTGGAAACTGGTTTCACACCTTTACACCTCTGAAATCCAGGCATTGTATGCATGGACAGCCAAACTGTAAAATAAGTTCATGTCATGTGTATGGGGTCTTAATGGAAGTGGATGCATGGGGAACATTCATATTGAAAGAAGCATCAACAACAGAAACTATGAGAACAAGTGGAGTGCTTCATCATCATCATCATAGCAGTCTGTCGTGGACGACAACGACTGTTTCATTTAGGTCTGATCAGATTCCTCCACACAGCTCTGTCCTTAGCCTTCTGCTGCCAGGAACTCCTGTCTATGTCCAACTTCTTCAAGTTTCTTTTTACAGTGTCTTTAGATCTGAGCCTTGGCCTACCCTGATTGCATTTGCCGTTGCATAACTGTGAGTAGAGTAACTGCCGAGGGAGACGCTGGTGGTCCATCCTCTCAACATGTCCGAGCCATCTCAGGTTCATCTGTATTAGCATGTCCTCCACTGATGGTAGACCAGCTCGTTTCAACACTTCTATGTTGGTTATCTTGTCTGTCCATGAGATGTTCATTAAGGCTCGAAGGTGTCTCATCATGTACGCGTGGAGTTTCTTCACCTGCACTCTGTAGACAGTCCAAGTTTCAGCACCGTACAATAGAGTAGCCAATACTGTCGCTCTGTACACTTTGCATTTCACACGGATAGACACATGTTGATTGTTCCACAGTCTCTCCCTCAAGTTTCCAAACACAGCGCTCGCTCTTCCCATTCTGAGAGATAGTTCATCCTCCAGCCTAGCATTCTCTGAAACAGTACTCCCTAGGTACTTGAAAGTCTTGCACTTGACTGGTGGCTCTGTACCAATGCTGATCTCTTCCAGTAGTGATGTTGATAACTGGAACTTTGGTGGTTGATGAAGGCACTCTGTCTTCTTGATGTTGATTTCGAGGCTGAATTGGCTGGCTGCTCTTGCAAATTTCTCCACTAAAGATTGCATATCTTCCACACTGTGTGCAACTAGAGCACTGTCGTCGGCAAAGACCATTTCTCTTACTATCTTTATCGATGTCTTACTCTTGGCTTTAAACTGTGCCACATTGAACAAGTCTGCTTCTTTCCTTGTTTGAATGTATACTCCTGCTGAAGTGTCTTTGAAGGCCACCTCAAGCATGGCTGCCAGATATAGCGAGAAGAGTGTAGGTGCCAGCACACACCCTTGTTTCACCCCGTTGCTTACTGAAAAGTCTTTAGATACTGAACCACTCATTGCCACGTTTGCTTGCATACCTGTATGGAGTGCCTTGATCAGGCTGACAAACTTCTCTGTACAACCGTATTTCTTGAGTACCTGCCAAAGTCTTTGTCGCAAAACAGTATCAAAGGCTTTACTGAAGTCTATGAAGACTACATTAAGTGGCATGTTCTGTTCGATACACTTTTCTTGAACCTGTTTCAAGCAGAAAATCATGTCCATTGTGCTTCTTCCACTTCTAAAGCTGCTCTGGGTTTCTGGTAGTACATTCTGCGAGATGTGTTCACTGAGTCTATTAAGTAGTACATGTGAGAGAATCTTACCAACAGTGGCTAGCAGTGATATACCTCGGTAATTTCCACAATCTTTCCTGTCACCTTTCTTGAACAAAGGCACAATACTTGCATCCTTCCAGTCTTGAGGTACTTTCTGGGCATCCCATATCTCTTGGATGAGCTTGTGCAGGCAGTTGGTCAGCTGAACACCACCAAATTTCCACACTTCTGTTGGAATTCCATCCCTTCCTGGAGCTTTACCATCCTGTGTTGTCTTGATAGCTGCCATTAGTTCATCAAAATTTGGTGGTTCATCCAGATTTGATACAGCTGGTCGCTGCACTAGAGCTTCTTTAGCCTCTTCAGTGAGGTCTCCAGGGTTGTTTAGTAGTTGGTCAAAGTGGTCTGCAAATCTGTCCAGGATCTTGTCTTTCTCCTGCAAAACCGTTTCACCATCCATAGCCTTTAGTTGGATCAATCCTCTTGGTTTAGGGCCGTAGATTTCTCTCAAACCCGTGAAGAATGTTTTCATGTCCTTCCTGTCTGCTGCAGTTTGAAGTTTCTCCGCTTTTTCATCCCACCAGTTGGACTTCATCTCTCTGGTGTACTTCTGTAGCTCACTCTGAGCCTTTGAGTATTTCTTCTTCTTCGACCTTGTGTTACACTGTAGGTTTTCCTGCCTAGCTGTATTCCTCGCTTCTAGTAGTTTCTTCAGGTGTTCATCATGCTCATCAAACCAATCTTGACGTTTCCTCTCAGGAAATACATCACTCGCAGTCTGATACACCGTATCCTTCAGTGTTGCCCATTTCTCTTCTATGTCATTGTCTGAGTTGTTGCTGTCCCAGTCTTTCAAGTTTTCATCCATTTCCTGTGTAAGTTCTTCCTGCTTCTTTTGGCCTTTCAGTGCACTAGTGTTTAGCTTCCGTGGTGGCTTCGCACCCGTCCTGCAGTGCTGTTTTCGTCTGCAAATCCTTAATCTAGATCTCAGCATAACATGATCAGTACCACAGTCCGCACCTCTCATTAAGATAAGATAAGCTAAGATAAGATAAGATAAGATAAGATAAGCCTTTATTAGTTCCACAACGGGGAAATTCCAGGATTGCAACAGCACAGGGATAGCAACACTCAGAGCAACAATCAGAAGGCAAGAAAAAAAACAAGCAAGCAAGAGCAGCTAATATACATATGTACATATTACTATAAAATATATATATACACACACACAGACACACAGTGCAGAGCATTGTAGCTGGATGGAATAAATATATGAATATATAAACACACAGTGCGGAGCATTGTAGCTAGATGGAATAAATATGTAAATATATAAACACCCACAGTACGGAGCATTGCAGCTAGGTGGAATAATATGTAAATATATAAACACACACAGCGCGGAGCAATGTAGCTAGATGGAATAATATGTAGATATATAAACACACAGTGCGGAGCATTGTAGCTAGATGGAATAAATATATAGATATATAAATATAAACACACCCAGTGCGGAGCATTGTAGCTAGATGGAATAAATATGTAAATATATAAACACACACAGTGCAGAGCATTGTTGCTAGATGGGATGAAACAGCATAACCGTCTACTTAGTTATCCTACATGGTATGATTATGTGCCCATACATATTCTCACCCTCCATAGCGACCGGTATTTTCCTAGTTGTATGCCGGAGCGGACCATTGTGTAAGTCTATTGCATCTTTTGCATTCAAAAAACTATTAGTTTGTTACGTCTTTTTGCTATCTCTGCAAGCAGCCCTGCTTAGGTTGTACAGTCTGACAGCCGTTGGTAGGAAGGACCTGCGAAACCTCTCGGTTGTGCACCTGGGATGATGTAGTCTGCTGCTAAATGAGCTCCTCAGTGCATTCAGTATGTCCTGCATAGGGTGGAACTCGGACTCCAGCAGAGATGACAATTTAGCCACCGTCCTTCTCTCCTATCTCCTCCACTGGATCAAGGCGCTGCCCCAGGACAGAGCTAGCTTTCTTGATCAGTTTGTTCAGTCTCTTCCTATCGGCTGCAGTAATGCCACTGCCCCGGCAGACCACTCCAAAAGAGATGGCTGATGCCACCACCGTGTCATAGAATGTCTTCAGCAGCGCCCCTTGTACACCAAAAGACCTGAGTCTCCTCAGCAGGAACAGCCTGCGCTGTCCCTTCTTGTAGAGTGCGTCAGTATTGTGTGACCAGTCTAGTTTATTGTTCAGATGAACACCCAGGTACTTATAGGATGTCACCATCTCGATGTCTGTTCCCTGTATATTTACTGGTGCTGTGAGGGGTTGCCCATGCTTGCGGCAGTCCACCACCAGCTCCTTAGTTTTCCTCGCGTTGATCTGGAGGCAGTTCCGATGGCACCAGTCCACGAAGTCCTGGATAAGCCCTCTGTACTCAGCTTCATCTCCATTGGAGATGAGGCCAACGATCGCAGAGTCATCAGAGAACTTCTGTAGATGGCAGTGTGTTGTGTTGTGTGAGAAGTCTGCAGTATAAAGAGTGAACAGGAAGGGAGCCAGCACCGTTCCCTGGGGGGCCCCCGTGCTACCGATGATCGTGCCGGACACACAGTCCCGGGTTCTCACAAACTGAGGCCAGTTCGTGAGGTAGTCCAGGATCCATGATGACAGGTGCTGGTCCACCCCTGCGCGCAGCAGCTTGTCCTTCAGGATCATCGGATGGATGGTGTTGAAAGCACTGGAGAAGTCAAAGAACATGATCCTCACCGCATTCCCGGGCTTCTCCAGGTGGGACAGAGAATGGTGAAGGAGGAAGATCACCGCATCCTCCACCCCAATGCCATGCTGGTAGGCGAACTGGAGTGGATCCATCGTTGGTTCCACCAGGGGGCGGAGGTGAGCAAGGAGCAGTTTCTCCAGGGTCTTCATCAAGTGGGACGTCAAGGCCACCGGTCTGTAGTTGTTCAGGTCTTTGGGGTGGGAAGTTTTTGGTACAGGTACCACACAAGATGTTTTCCACAGCTGTGGTACCCTCCCCAGCTTCAGGCTCAGGTTGAAGATGTACGTCACAATCCCACACAGCTGGTCTGCACAGGACTTGAGGAGCTTTGCGCTGATGCCGTCCGGTCCCGACGCCTTCCTCGCCTTGATCTTCCTCAGCTCCGTCCTCACCTGGGTCCTGGTCAGGGTCAGGATGGGGGGGCTGTGTGTTGGGAGTGGGGGGGTGTTGGTGGAGTGGGGAGTGGGCAGCAGGACTTGATTTCTTTAGAGGCAGCAGTGGTTGTTGTGCAGTCAGGGGGGAGGGCAGTTGGTCAAAACTATTGAAAAACAGATTCAGGTTGTTCGCCCACTCCCTGCCCCCCGTGGCCTGGGGGGAGGTATTCTGGAGCCCAGAGATGGTTTTGAGGTTTCTCCAGAACCCGCTGATGTCGCTCTGTTGCAGCTTGTCCTCCATCTTCTTCCTGAAGCTGTCCTTGCCTTCTCTGATCTTTCTCCTCAGCTCCCCTCTGTACGGACGTCAGCATCTCCCTATTCCCCGACCTGAAGATCCTCTTCTTCTCTCTCAGAAGTGTTTTTATCTCAGGGTTGATCCAGGGTTTGTTGTTTGAGCAACGCCGTATGGTCTTGGTGGGAACGGATTTGTCCACACAGAAGCTGAGGTAGTCATTGCTCTGGTGTCCAATACAACATGTGTACTGGTGTCCATACATGTCTCTCTGCCTGACTATGATGTAGTCTAGGGGCGGCAGTGGCTCAGGAGGTAGAGCAGGTCATCCAATAACCACATGGTTGGCGGTTTGAATCCCGCTCTCCCTGGGTATCGTGCCGTTGTGTCCCTGGGCATGACACTTCACCCCAATTGCTCCTGGTGGGTCTGGAAGTGCCATGTTAGGTAGCATGCCGCCATCAGTGTGTGAATGTGTGTGTGGATGGGTGGATAGCAGGATCTGTAAAGCGCTTTGATCATCAAGAGATGAGAATAAAAGCGCTATATAAGTGAATGCCATTTATCATTTTACCATTTCTAATAAGTGCCAGTGCTTGGATCTTGGGTGCATCCATGTCTTCTTGTGTGTGTCCTTGTGCTTAAATAGAGTGTTGGTTATCACAAGGTTGTGCTCTGAACATAGTGCAAGTAGAAGTTCTCCATTAGCATTGCACTTGCCTACTCCATGACTGCCTAGCATTTCTTTCCATTTCTCAGTGTTCGAACCAACTCTGGCATTAAAATCTCCAATGAGTATCAGCCTGTCATCAGTCGGTACATGCCTAATAGTCTCACGTAAATCACTGTAGAACTCTTCCTTCACCTCCTCTGTGTTGGTCATTGTTGGGGCATATACACTGATGAGTGTGGCATACATCTTCCGCTGTAGTGGGAGTCTCATAGTCATTATCCTGTTGTTGATTGGCACCGGTTCCTCATCAAGCATTGCTGCTATCTCCTTTCTAACTAAGTGGAGTGCTTCAGTGGTGACATTTCTCCCCACATTCAGCCTGCTGTCTCTATTTTTAAAAAAAAAGAAAATGCACATGACATTTGGACAGCCATTCCAGTCATGTGATTCCTGAGACATAAATGGCAGAATTCTCTATAGTTGGGTTGCCAGATGCCAAAATCTCACTAAAGTGTGTTTTGGAGGATCCAGCCATCCATCCATCCATCTTCTTCCGCTTAATCTTTTTCGGGTCATGGGGGGGCTGGAGCCTATCCCAGCATCTTTGGGCGAGAGGCAGGGTACACCCTGGGCAGATCGCCAGTCCACCGCAGTGTTTTGGAGGATATACAATGTACAATGGTTTTTTGTGGGGTTTTTTGCATATTCCATCAATTTGATGTACTTTTTGCAAAACCACATGATCCACATAGCACCAGACCCCTCATGGTCCCTCCTGCAAGTGGTGAGCCCACTGGAGGTTGGACCCATGTAGCTCCTTCGAATTGAGCCTGGCCGGGTCCCATGGGCTGAAATCTGGCCACTAGACCCTCACCATCGAGCCCCTCCCCCAGGCCTGGTTCCAGGGCGGTACCCCTGTAACCTCATACCATGCGGGATACATGACAGATGGAAATTAGTGAGAATGCTTTAACCTGGAACAGAGCATCTTTACCCTGTGTTTAATGGTTTTGGTTTTTTTTCTGTACATGGTCCCTGACAAATAAACCAATAAACTAAACTAATACACTGAATCCTTGATTGTTCATTCATCATGAGAGTCAGTTGGATCGCTCTTAGTCTGGCCCTTCATCCAGGACCAGTTTGTCTTGGAAAACCCTACCAGAGGCAAATTGCCCCAGACAACATAGCTCCTGGGATCACTAGGGCATGCAAACCCCCCACCACAATAAGATGGCAATCCATGGGCGAATTGCCACCCGACCACTGAAGGCAGAGACCTTGGCGGTCTGATCTCTGACTTTTCAAATTGGCTTTTGGGACATGTAATGTTACCTCTCTAGTTGGGAAAGAGCTTGAGCTGGTACACGAGATTGAGAGACATCGGCTAGACATAGTTGGGCTCACCTCGATGCAGAGCTCCGATTCTGGAATCAGTCTTCTGGAGAGGGGCTGGAGCTTGGCCTACTCTGGAGTTACCCCAGGTGAGAGGGGGTGAGCAGGGGTGGGCATTCTTGTATCCCCTCACCTTGCTGCCTCTACTGTGGAGTTCTCCCTCGGTGGACGAAAAGGTAGTTTCCCCTGTGCCTTCGGGTTGGGAAACAGGTCCTAACCATCATTTGTACCTATGCACCAGATGATCATTCAGAGTACTCACCCTTTTTGGAGTCTCTGACTGGGGTGCAGGAAAGTGCTCCTCTTGGAGACTCCATTGTCCTACTGGGGGACTTCAATGCATGCATGGGTAATGACTGTGGAATCTGGAGGGGTGTGATTGGGAGGAACAGCCTGCCCAATCTGAACCCAAGTGATGGTCAGTTATTGGGCTCCTGTGTTAACCACAGTTTGTCCATAATGAACACAATGTTCAAATATAAGGGTGTCTACATGTGCACTTGACACCAGGACACCCTAGGTTGCAGGTCGATGATGGATTTTGATATTGTGTCATCAGACCGGCGACCATATGTCTTTGACACTCGGGTAAAGAGAGATGCAGAGTGATGAGTTGGATCCGAAGGTGGAGAAGGATGCAATTCAGACCCATTAGGCCCAAATGTATAGCGAGGGTGTGCTGGAAACATCTGAGTGAGGCTCCTGTCTGAGAAGTCTTCAACTTCAAGTCTTCAACTTCCCCGGTTCCAGCGCCACACGTGTTGGCTGCCTTTTGCAACTGCCTTTTTTTTTTTAAATCTTCCTTCTTCTTTCTACACCTTTCAGTCTATATATATCACGGACACACAGATCGCCCCAAAGGTCTCCCGAGTTGGCGGACGGAGCCACTGTTTACAGAAGGAGACGATACAGCAGGGAAGAGCTAGCTAGCACTCAACCGCCACCCGGTGCTAACGGAGAAACTCAATATACCGGGAGAACTGAAGTGAAAACGACACGGGTGCCGGGCTGGAGTTTAGGCAGCGTGCAAGAAATATAAGACAGAATAATAAAGAGCGATGGCAAGAACCAAGCAGACCGCCCGTAAATCTACTGGAGGAAAAGCCCCCAGGAAGCAGCTGGCCACCAAGGCTGCTCGGAAAAGCGCTCCGGCCACCGGCGGAGTGAAGAAGCCTCACCGTTACAGGCCCGGTACCGTGGCTCTGAGAAAGTTCCGTCGCTACCAGAAATCCACGGAGCTGCTCATCCATAAGCTACCCTTCCAGCGCCTGGTGAGGGAGATCGCTCAGGACTTCAAGACCGACCTGCACTTCCAGAGCTCCGCCGTCATGGCTCTGCAGGAGACCAGCGAGGCCTACCTGGTGGGTCTCTTCAACGACACCAACCTGTGCGGCATCCACGCCAAGAGGGTCACCATCACACCCAAAGACATCCAGCTGGCCCGCCGCATCCGCGGAGAGAGAGCTTAGACTTTCTGCTGCACATCCACCAACCACAATGCTCCGCACTGTGTGACTATATATATATATATATATATATACTGTATATATATATATATATTTATAGTAATGTGTACATATGTATACTAGCTGCTCTTGTTTTTTCTTGCCTTCTGATTGTTGCTCTGAGTGTTGCTATCCCTGTGCTGTTGCAATCCTGGAATTTCCCCATTGTGGGACTAATAAAGGCTTATCTTATCTTAACTTCCACCTCCGAAAGAAATTCAACCACATTCCGAGGTAGTCTGAAGACATGGAGTCTGAATGGGCCATGTTCTCTATCTTCATTGTAGAAGAAGCTGCCCAGAGCTGTGGCTGAAAGGTCGTTGGTGCAGCTTGTGGTGGCAACCCCCGAAACAAGTAGTGGAGACCAGTCATGAGGGGAGCCATCAAGCTGTAGCAGGAGTCCTACTGAGCTTGGTTGACTTGTGGGACTCCTGAAACAGCTGAGGTGTACTGACAGGCCAAGCGAACTACAGCTTGCATGGTTGCTGAAGCAAAATAATGGATTGCATTAACAGTGGTGTGAAAAAGTGTTTACCCCCTTCCTGATTTACCATTTTTTTGTATGTTTGTCACACTGAAATGTTTCAGACCATCAAACAAATTTAAATATTAGACAAAGATAACGCAAGTAAACACAAAATGCCGTTTTTAAATAAAGGTGTTTATTATTAATGGTAAAAAAAAAATCCAAACCTACACTGCCCCATGTGAAAAAGTGACTCCCCCCCCCCCCCGTTAAAACATAAATTAACTGTGGTTTATCACATCTTTGAAAAGCTGAGTTCTATTTCTCTAACCACACCCAGGCCTGATTACTGCCACACCTGTTCTCAATCAAGAAATTCCTTAAATAGGACCTGCCTGACAAAGTGAACTAGACCAAAAGATCCTCAAAAGCTAGACATCATGTTGTGATCCAAAGAAATTCAGGAACAAATGAGAAACAAAGTAATTGAGATCTATCAGTGTGGAAAAGGTTATATAGCCATTTCTAAAACTTTGGGACTCCAGCGAACCACAGTGAGAGCCATTATCCACAAATGGCGAAAACATGGAAGAGTGGTGAGTCTTCCCACGAGTGGCCGGCCGACCAAAATTACCCCAAGAGCACAGCGACGACTCATCCAAGAGGTCACAAAAGACCCCACAACAACATCCAAAGAACTGCAGGCCTCACTTGCCTCAGTTAAGGTCAGTGTTCATGACTCCATAAGAAAGAGACTGGGCAAAAATGGTCTGCATGGCAGAGTTCCAAGACGAAAACCACTGCTGAGCAAAAAGAACACAAAGGCTCATCTCCCTTTTGCTAGAAAACATCTTGATGATCCCCAAGACTTTTGGAAAAATACTCTGTGGACTGACGAGACAAAAGTTGAACTTTTTGGAAGGTGTGTGTCCCATTACATCCGGCGTAAAAGTAACATAGCATTTCAGAAAAGGAACATCATACCAACAGTCTTCCCCAGAGACTGATTGAGAAATTACTCCTTCTCGGTCTGAACACCGCCACATGTCTCTGGATCCTGGATTTCCTGACTGAGAGACCTCAGTCTGTCCGGGTTGGAAACAACATCTCCAACTCTGTCACACTGAGCACCGGATCCCCTCAAGGCTGTGTACTCAGTCCACTGTTGTTTACACTTCTAACTCTCTTCGTCTGGTCTCTTTGTGGACACCAATCTGTGCGCCATCCACGCCAAGAGGGTCACCACCATCATGCCCAAAGACATCCAGCTGGGCCGCCGCACCCGCGGAGGAAGAGAGAGCTTAGACTTTCTGCTGCACATTCACCAACCACAATGCTCCGCACTGTGTGTCTATATATATATATATATATATATATATATAGTAATATGTACATATGTATACTAGCTGTTCTTGTTTTTTTCTTGCCTTCTGATTGTTGATCTGAGTGTTGCTATCCCTGTGCTGTTGCAATCCTGGAATTTCCCCATTGTGGGACTAATAAAGGCTTATCTTATCTTATCTTATCTTATCTTAACACATGACTGTGTATCCAGACACGAGGGGAACCAGATTATTAAATTTGCAGACAACACCACAGTGGTGGGACTTATCCAGAGGGATGAGGAATCAATGTACAGGGAAGAAGTGAGAGACCTGGAGGGCTGGTGCAGGGAGAACAATCTGGTGCTCAATGTGGACAAAACGAAGGAGATGATTATCGACTTCCGGCGGTCACAGCCTGAGCACGTCCCCCTCAGCATCAGCGGCCATTTAGTGGAGAGAGTGGAGAACATCAAGTTCCTCGGAGTGCAGATCTCGCAGGATCTGACCTGGAGCAAGAATTCCTTGGGGATCAGGAAGCGGGCTCAGCAGAGACTGCACTTCTTGAGGAAACTCAAACAGGCCTCTCTCCCCATCTGCATCCTCAGGACCTTCTACAGAGGTGTGGTGGAGAGTGTTCTGATGTACTGCATTGCTACATGGTACTCCAGCTGCAGTATGTCAGACAAAAAAGCCCTGCAGAGGATAGTCAAGGGGGCTGAGAGGGTAATTGGAGTCTCCCTCCCCTCTGTCCAAGAACTTTTTCAGAACCGTTGTAGGAGCAGGGCACTGAACATTGTCAAGGACCGTTCTCACCCTCTGCATAAACACTTTGAACTTCTTCCGTCTGGTAAACGATTCCGGAGCATCAGAGGCAGAACCACCCGACTGATCAACAGCTTCCTTCCACAAGCTGTCAGGATGCTGAACAGTTGACCCGGAATCTCTCATACATACTACTGCACCTACGGACATGTTGTATATTATTTGTATATTATAGTTAGTTAGGTTTTTCCCAAGTATGTCTCAGGGATGTGTGAATGGATGGGGGGGGGGGGGGGGGTGAAGCTATGTGTGAGTGTGTCTTAAATCATGCTGCTTCTATTTATATGGATCCCGAGAGAAACGCAATTTCATCTTGCCTGCACTACAGTTGTATGTACAGCAATATGACAATAAAGTTTGATTTGATTTGATTTGATTTGATTTGATTTGATTTGATTTAGAACAGTAAAATATGGTGGTGGTAGCATGATGGTCTGGGGCTGTTTTGCTGCTTCAGGACCTGGAAGACTTGCTGTGGTAAATGGAACCATGAATTCTGCTGTCTACCAAAAAATTCTGAAGGAGAATGTCCGGCCATCTATTCGTGACCTCAAGCTGAAATGGACTTGGGTTCTGCAGCAGGACAATGATCCAAAACACACCAGCAAGTCCACCTGTGAATGGCTTAAGGAAAACAAAATGAAGACTTTGGAGTGGTCTAGTCAAAGTCCTGACCTGAATCCGACTGACATACTGTGGCATGACCTTAAAAAGGCGGTTCATGCTCGAAAACCCACTCTGTCTCCTGAGCCACTGCCACCCCCAGGTGTGGGAGGAGTTTGTGAGGCCATGGAAAAAGACTTTCAGTGGGTCTCAAAGAGATTCTGGTAAACTGTCCGGTGACTCAGAAGGGGGAAACAGCTCCCTGTCCACACTGTGTATGGTGCGGATGGGGCGCTTCTGACTTCGACTGGGGATATTACATTGCGGTGGAAGGAATACATTGAGGATCTCCTCAATGTCACTGGCACACCTTCTACAGAGGAACCAGAGTTTGAAAACGAGGGGGATGACTCACCCATCACAGGGACTGAGGTCGTCATGGTGATTAAAACTTTTGCAGAGGCCGAACAACGGGGGTGGATGAAATTCACCTTGAATACCTCAAGGCTCTGGATGTTGTAGAGCTGTCGTGGTTGACACGCCTCTGCAGCATTGCGTGGAAGTCAGAGACAGTACCTTTGGCACGGCAAACTGGGGTGGTGGTTCCTCTCTTTAAGAAGGGGGAGCGGAGAGTGTTTTCCAACTTAGCGTGGCATGGAGGTGATCAGCCTGTGGCAATGCTGAGGTGTTATGAAGGGCCAGGTTGCTTTGATCGTGACCTTCAGCTCGTCTGCATTGTTGGGTCTGGTGTATCTCATCTTCCTCTTGACAATACTCCATAGATTCTCTATGGGGTTTAGGTCAGGAGAGTTTGCTGGCCAGTCAAACACCTGGTCATTAAACCAGGTTTTGATACTTTTGGCAGTGTGTGTGTGCGTGGGGAGGGGGGGGGGGGGTCTTGCTGGAAAATGAAATCAGCTTCTCCATAAAGCTTGTCAACAGAGGGAAGCATGGAGTGCTCTAAAATTTCCTGGTAGACGACTGAGCTGACTTTGGTCTTGATAAAACACAGTGGACCTGTTAGATCAAAAATGAATTGATTGAGACTGACTCAATAATCAATAGGTGGTTTCCAAGTTCTGAGCCATTTGTTCTCTTTCTGATCAGAAAAAGGAGGCAATCAGTCAGAGCATAACGTGCCTCAGAGCTTGCTCACACCAACTCCCTAACATGTGTTCAAGGATGTTGCTTCTTATACCCTGGGCAGGAGTCCCTGACCTTATCTAAACCTAAAGATGGCTGGAGCAATCTCTCCAAGAGACTGCTTCTAATCTATGGACAGCACTGGACATTCTGCTATGATCTTTACATGACCTGGTCATCCTAAGTCATCCTAACTTCGGGCATTCTAATCAGAACAGCTTGGTATGATAAAACAAAAACCTTAGTCATTATTTACAATCTTGCTCAGCTTAATCTTACACTGAGAAACAGACATTCTTTTCAAGCTCTGAGACAATGGAAAAACACAGAGTATCAGACATTGGCTCATTATATGCACTAGATACAGTTATAGTATAAAATAGAATAATACAGCATTAAAATCATATAGAATAATCAATGAAACCTGAAAATATCCTATCAGGACCAATACCAGCAGATGACCTCTGTTCAGATAAAAGTAAATTTTGAATTTCATTTGGAAATCAAAGTCCCAGAGTCTGGAGAAAGAGTGGAGAGGCACATAATCTAAGTTGCTTGAGGTTTAGTGTGAAGTTTCCACAGTCAGCGATGATTTGAGGAACCATGTCATCTGCTGGTGTTGCTCCATTGTGTTTTATCAAGACCAAAGTCAGCGCAGTTGTCTACCAGGAAATTTAAGAACACTTCATGCTTCCCTCTGCTGACAAACTTTATGGAGAAGTTGATTTCATTTTCCAGCAGGACTTGGCACCCCCCTACACTGCCAAAAGTATCAAAACCTGGTTTAATGACCATGGTATCACTGTGTTTGACTGGTTAGCAAACTGTCCTGACCTAAACCCCATACAGAATCTATGCAGCATTGTCAAGAGGAAGATGAGAGACATCAGACCCAACAGTGCAGATGAGCTGAAGGTCACTATCAAAGCAACCTGGACCTTCATAACACCTCAGCAGTGCCACAGGCTGATCACCTCCATGCCACGCCACATTGATACAGTAATTAATCCAAAAGGAGCCCCGACCAAGTATTGAGTGGTACATGGACATACTTTTCAGTCGGCCAACATTTCTATCTAAAAACTATTTTTTAAAATTAATTTTATGTAATATTCTAATTTTTTGAGAAACTGAATTTGGGGTTTTCGTGGGCTGTAAGCCATAATCATCAAAATTAAAATAAATAAACACTTGAACTATATCAGTCTCTGTGTATTGACTCTATGTAATATATGGGTTTCACCTTCTGAAATAAGTGACAAAAAAT
Organism: Pholidichthys leucotaenia; assembly: GCA_020510985.1. Lineage (NCBI taxonomy): Eukaryota > Metazoa > Chordata > Actinopteri > Cichliformes > Pholidichthyidae > Pholidichthys > Pholidichthys leucotaenia. The sequence goes on from CM035836.1 coordinate 263,763,606, forward strand.
ATTGAACTTTTTCATGATATTCTAATTTTTTGAGATGTACCTGTGCATTTCAGGTGTTAATCAGCATAACATAACACTACTTTTGCTTACACTCAGTAGCATCTTCTTTGCTTTTTAATTAAATGCAACATTCCTTCATGTTCCTCATATTAAATCAAAATTAACATTCTTATTCACATAAGACAAATGCCATTTGAACTCTTTCATTTCTTCAATTTTTTTTTAATCGCAATTTGTTCATTTTACAAAGTCTTTCATGTACACTGGTGGCTTCTGGTCTCTTTGGGACTTCCTCAACTGAGTTGGTGACCCACCAGGTACACTCTTCTCCTCATTGTGTTGTACCAAAGGTACCACCTTGTCATCTTCTCCTGTCGGAGTGATGCTTGCATCCTTTGACTCTACTCGTCACTGATATGTACTCCTTACTCATCAGATCTGGAATCCTCACTGAATCCTGTTTTTGTCTGGTAAATAGTTGATCCACATGTCGTCTCACCACTTGTCCATTACCCAGCAGCACTGTGTAGGAAACTGGTCCAGTGATGTTGTGTATTAATCCTGGTATCCACTTTGGTCCATATCCATAGTTTTTTGTATAGACAGCATCTCCTTCCATGAAGTTACGTGCTTTTGCATGTCTGTCATGATCAGCTTTCTGGTTAGCTTGCTTTGCTTCCACTTTTCGTTTCAAGTCAGGGTGTGTGTGTGTGTGTGTGTGTGTGTGTGTGTGTGTGTGTGTGTGTGTGTGTGTGTGTGTGTATATTTGTATATAAGCATGCATATAAATTCAAAATTCTAGGAGTAAAGATTAAAAAACAATTATGGCTCATTTTGAGGTTTTAGGCTAAGGAATATTGAAGTAACTCAAGGAGGTTCAAATTGAATTGGTTTAGCTGGACTAAACCATGGTTCCACAAAGAACCATGGTTTCATCTTCATGGTTACCAAAGTTTTGGTAACAGTCTGTGGTTCGACTACCTGGTGTTTCGGTGTAACGGTGTTGACCGAGTTAACCGTGGACTTGCTAAGGCTAACGATAGGCCCTAACGATGAGGCTGTTATTGAGAATCCACCTAAGGATTGTTGACTTTTTGTCTTGGCTCTGTCCAGTTCTGGCTGGGTAACAGTAGGTGTGATTGCTATAGAGAGCTAAACTGAAAAACAGGAGGGCCATCTTCCTGGCAAACAAATAGAAGTGAGTGATTTTAATCTCAAGTTTCTTGTTGGTTTTTCTTTTTTCATCTGAGTGGAAGGTGAAAATTATTGTCAGAGGTGGAACAACTTTTATTAGAGATTGAGCTCTAGACTTTTAGTGTTTTACCACCTTTAGTGTGAATTTTGATGTTGTTAACTCAGGCTAATGATATTGGAGGTTTTGTGTGTACTATTTTGAAATAATAAGTTGATGACACTGAATGAAACTTTGCAGGGTCTTTTGAGGTTAGCTTTTAAGGAAGTCAGTTAGTTTGGGTTAACGCTTTCCTTTTGGAGGTTTAATGCAGTTAACTGATTGAGAGAAAGAAATGTGACTGAGTATACCTGAGGCTGATAGTTAGCTAGCGGTTATCTATCGGGCGCAGGCAAGATTTTTAAGTTTATTTATTGACTTAATGGAACAGTGTTATCCCTGACAAGTCCCATGGGGTTTTTGTGAGCTTTGATCTGATTACGATGGACCCATTTGGAGATGGGGTCCTGGCGACCTTTGCGTATCTTGATTTGGAACACAACCGGCGAGAGTTTATCTGTGATCGTGTATGGACCCATCCACCTGGGGAGGAACTTCTGAACGAGTTCTCCTGGACGTGCGTTGGTCTGTCCGGTTTGAGGAGTGAAGGAGTAGTAGAAAACTTTGTCTCCCACTGGGAGTTCGTCATGGGAGGCTTTCTGGTCGTAGTGCACTTTGCGTCCTTCAGCTGATCGGTCCAAATGTTTTTGGGCAAAGGCAAAAGTCTGTTGGAGATGTTTGGTCAGGTCAGTCATGTATTGGTGGGTAGTGTAAGCTGTGGCAACACGGGCCTCTCCAGGTTGGTAGAGCAAATGCAGGGGCAAAGTCATTTGCCGGCCTGTCATCATTTCAAAAGGCGAGACCCCAGTAACTTCATGGGGTGTGGCTCGGATGGCCATCAAGACCAGGGGAATTTTACATCCCAGTCTTTTTGGTGTAGTGAAACATATTTCTTCAGTATGTTGATCACAGTTTGGTGGGCTCTTTCAACCTGTCCAGAGGATTGTGGGTGGTGGCTAATATGGAAGTTAGCTTTAACTCCCAAGGTTTCCCACAGCTGTTGCATGACTTCGGCGGTGAAATGAGTACCGCGGTCAGAGTTGATCCGGGTTGGCAGACTGAATCTGGAGAACACATGGTTCATCAACAAGTAGGCTATGGTTTCTGCCATGGCATTAGGAGCAGGTAAGCACTCGACCCATTTGGTGACAGCACATGTGACTGTGAGGAAGTATTTGTTACCTCTGGCTGATCATGGAAGGGGGCCTACCCAGTCAATTTGGAGGTAAGACCATGGGAGTGATATTCCTCTTTTCCATAGGGGTGCTCAGTGAATTGGGTTGGTTGACTGAAACTGGCACCATACGAGACATCCCTTGATGTAGTCCGCTATATCCTTTCACATGTATGGTCAATATGCCACTTGTTTGAGAGCATTGTACATCGCTTTGACGCCTTTGTGTCCTGCAGCTGGGAGATCGTGGGCATGAACAATCATCACCCCCCTCTGGTTACGAGGGACCACAAGCGCAGGCACAGGGAGTTCATCGGAAACGTGAACTAGAATGCCATTGCGCATCTGCAGGGAACATCGTGCGGCATAAACCCATTTCAATTACGAAATGTCAGTGAGATCTGAATCGGATGGTGCATTGAGTATAGGATCCAAGCGCAAAAGTTTCAATTTCACCTTTGCAATAATCAGGGCATGATTGTTGCCGACGTCGGCCCCATGATGAGCTTTGACATCTTGGAGGGATCTCGTCCACTTCCTCTTGATGATGATGTGGTCAATTTGGTTGACAGTTGGACCATCAGGTGATCTCCATGCTCTTTTGTGGATGTCTTTATGTTTAATGTTTATTTATTTATAAAAGGGACATGGGGACATGGGGAAAGGCTCTTCCACCAATCACACAGCTGTTGTTCATGCAAAAGTCCACTAGCCTCTCACCATTGCTGTTAATCTTGCCACAGTCGTACCACCCTAATGCTTCTTCTACCCCAGTGTTATTACTCCCAACTTTTACATTCATATCTTCCATGACCAGAAGAACATCGTGTGGGGGGACCTTGGAGATGGTTAGTTGTAGCTGTTCATACCAATCGTCCTTAGCCTCATTCTCTGCTTCATTGGTGGGGGCATAGCACTGCAATATGGTGAGTTTGCTGTACTTGGAATAGAATCTTGCCCTGAGCAATCTATCACTGATGTGTTCCCATTCCATGAGACATCTGGCTGGCTTCTTAACCACAATGAGGGCTACTCCACTGATATGTGTATCACTCTTGCCAGAAAAGAGGATGATCTGGCCTTCACTTGTCACCTTATGTCCTGAACCACTCCATCTACACTCGCTCACACCTAGGATGTCCAGTTTGTACCTACAGTATTTAACTCCTGGTGACTTGGGCTGTCTTAGATGTCTCATGCATGGTGTGCAAATTCCATGCTCCTACCCGGATAGTGGATTTAGGTCCAAGCAGACTCCTTGTCGAGCTCCCAACTTCCCGGGATGGGCTTTCATCTGAAGCTGTCATCATGTCGGGCAGCTCAGTGGAGCAGTGGTTAGCACTGTGGCAGCACAGCAAGAAGGTCATGGACTCGATTCCACCCTTGACCATTGTGGGTTCGATCCCACACCTGATCCTCAGTGAACCTTCTGTGTGGAATTTGCATGTTCTCCCCGTGTCTGCATGGGTTTTTCTCTGGGTACTCTGGTTTCCTCCCACAGGCCAAAGACATGCACGTTAGGTTAATTGGCATCAACTGGGGATTCTAAATTGTCCTTAGGTATGAATGTGAGAGTGAATAATTGTCTGTCTGTCTGTGTTGGCCCTGCAATGGACTGGCGATCTGTCCAGGGTGGACCCTGCCTCTCGCCCAAAGATGCTGGGCACCCCCCCCCCCCCGCCCCCTGCGACCCAAAAAGGATTAAGCGGTTGAAGATGGATGGATGGATGTCATCATGTCCTCTTTTGGATCCCTAGTTGTTATTAGTGTTTTCTTTGCAGTTTCTATAACAAGTGAAATTTTTACAGGATGGGGCTGCTGGCCCCATGCCAAACCCAGATGTTGTCCTTCGTCTGGTCCTTTGCCTGAGACCAATCTGTCTTGGTTGAACCTGCCAGGGACCAGAGTCGTCTCTGGGAAAGCTCTCTGGGTCACTAGGACACACAAGCCCTCCACCACGACAAGGTGACAACACAAGGAGAGAATATGTCGAGACGCGCAGGGCAAAATCAAATAATTTCCCCACATCTTCTCTGCTATTCTAAATTTTTCTTGCTAATCCAAAGCAGTTTTTTTTAAACCTAGACGCAGCAGATCACCGGCCATCTCAGGTTCATCTGTATTAGCATGTCCTGCATTGATGGTAGACCAGCTCGTTTCAACACTTCTATGTTGGTTATCTTGTCTTTCCATGAGATGTTCATTATGGCTCGAAGGTGTCTCATCATGTACACGTGGAGTTTCTTCACCTGCACTCTGTAGACAGTCCAAGTTTCAGCACCGTACAATAGAGTAGCCAGTACTGTCGCTCGGTACACTTTGCATTTCACACAGATTGACACATGTCGATTGTTCCACAGTCTCTCCCTCAAGTTTCCAAACACAGCGCTCGCTCTTCCCATTCTGAGAGATAGTTCATCCTCCAGCCTAGCATTCTCTGAAACAGTACTCCCTAGGTACTTGAAAGTCTTGCACTTGACTAGTGGCTCTGTACCAATGCTGATCTCTTCTGTTAGTGATGTTGATAATTGGAGCTTTGGTGGTTGATAAAGGCACTCTGTCTTCTTGATGTTGATTTGGAGGCTGAATTGGCTAGCTGCGCTTGCAAATTTCTCCACTAAAGATTGTATATCTATGAACCATTCATTGCCACGTTTGCTTGCATACCTGTATGGAGTGCCTTGATCAGGCTGACAAACTTCTCTGTACAACCGTATTTCTTGAGTACCTGCCAAAGTCCTTGTCGCGAAACAGTATGGAAGGCTTTACTGAAGTCTATGAAGACTACATAAAGCGGCATGTTCTGTTCGATACACTTTTCTTGAACCTGTTTCAAGCAGAAAATCATGTCCATTGTGCTTCTTCCACTTCTAAAGCCGCACTGGGTTTCCAGTAGTACATTCAGCGAGATGAGTTCACTGAGTCTGTTAAGTAGTACACGTGAGAGAATCTTACCAACAGTGGCTAGTAGTGATATACCTCAGTAATTTCCACAATCTTTCCTGTCACCTTTCTTGAACAAAGGCACAATACTTGCATCCTTCCAGTCTTGAAGTACTTTCTGGGCATCCCATATCTCTTGGATGAGCTTGTGCAGGCAGTTGGTCAGCTGAACACCACCAAATTTCCACACTTCTGCTGGAATTCCATCCCTTCCTGGAGCTTTACCATCCTGTGTTGTCCTGATAGTTGCCATTAGTTCATCAAAATTTGGTGGTTCATCCAGACTTGATACAGCTGGTCGCTGCACTAGAGCTTCTTTAGCCTCTTCAATGAGATCTCCAGGGTTGTTTAGTAGTTGGTCAAAGTGGTCTGCAAATCTGTCCAAGATCTTGTCTTTCTCCTGCAAAACCGTTTCACCATCCATAGCCTTTAGTTGGATCAATCCTCTTGGTTTAGGGCCGTAGATTTCTCTCAAACCTGTGAAGAATGTTTTCATGTCCTTCCTGTCTGCTGCAGTTTGAAGTTTCTCCGCTTTTTCATCCCACCAGTTGGACTTTATCTCTCTGGTGTACTTGTGTAGCTCACTCTGAGCCTTTGAGTATTTCTTCTTCTTCAACCTTGTGTTACACTGTAGGTTTTCCTGCCTAGCTGTATTCCTCGCTTCTAGTAGTTTCTTCAGGTGTTCATCATGCTCATCAAACCAATCTTGACGTTTCCTCTCAGGGTAGCCTAATGCATCACTCGCAGTCTGATACAACATATCCTTCAGTGTTGCCCATTTCTCTTCAATGTCATTGTCTGAGTTGTTGCTGTCCCAGTCTTTCAAGTTTTCATCCATTTCCTGTGTAAGTTCTTCCTGCTTCTTTTGGCCTTTTATCCATCAATCCATCCATCCATCCATCTTCTACCGCTTTTCCGGAGGTCCGGGTCGCGGAGGCAGCAGTTCAAGCAGAGAAGCCCAGACTTCCCTCTCCCCAGCCACCTGCTCCAGCTCTCCAGAGAGGATACCAAGGCATTCCCAGACCAGCTGGGAGACATAGTCTCTCCACCGAGTCCTGGGTCTGCCCAGGGGTCTCCTCCCAGTGGGATGTGCCCGAAACACCTCAAGTGGGAGGCGTCTAGGAGGCATCCTAATCAGATGCCCATACCACCTCAACTGACTCCTTTCAATATGGAGGAGCAGCGGTTCTACTCTGAGCCTCTCCCGGATGACTGAGCTCCTCACCCTATCTCTGAGGGTGAGTCCAGCAATCCTACGGAGAAAGCTCATTTCAGCCGCTTGTATCCGCAATCTTGTTCTTTCGGTCATTACCCAAAGCTCGTGACCATAGGTGAGAGTAGGAACGTAGATTGACTGGTAAATCGACAGCTTTGCTTAGAACTAAGCTCCCTCTTCACCACAACAGACCGGTACAACATCCGCATCACTGCAGATGCTGCTCCGATCCGTCTGTCAATCTCTCGCTCCATTTTCCCCTCACTCGTGAACAAGACCCCAAGATACTTAAACTCCTCCACTTGGGACAGGAGCCTGTCCCCAACCCAGAGAGGACAATCCACCTTTTTCCGGCTGAGGACCATGGACTCGGACTTGGAGGTGCTGATTCTCACCCCAGCAGCTTCACACTCAGCGGCAAACCGTCCCAGCAAGAGCTGTAGGTCATTGCTGGATGAAGCCAACAGAACAACATCATCTGCAAACAACAGAGATGAGATCCTGTGGTCACCAAGCATGACACCCTCCATTCCCTGGCTGTGCCTAGAAATCCTGTCCATAAAAATTATGAACAGGATCGGTGACAAAGGGCAGCCCTGGCGGAGTCCCACTCTCACTGGGAATGACTCCGACCGAGTGTTGGCAATACGAACCAAACTCTCACAACGGTCGTACAGAGACCGAATAGCTCGTAACAAGCCCGATACCCCATACTCCCGAAGCACCCCCCACAAAAAACTACGAGGGACGCGGTCAAATGCCTTCTCCAAGTCCACAAAACACATGTAAACTGTTTGGGCAAACTCCCACAAACCTTCAAGAATTCTTAAGAGGATAAAGAGCTGGTCCGATGTGCCGCGGCCAGGACAAAAACCACATTGCTCCTCCTGAATCTGAGGTTCGACCAACAGCCAGACTCTCCTCTCCAGTACCTTGGCATAGACCTTCCCAGGGAGGCTGAGGAGTGTGATCCCTCTAAAGTTGGAGCACACCCTCCGGTCCCCTTTTTTGAAGAGAGGAACCACCACCCCGGTTTGCCATGCCAAAGGCACTGCCCCCAACCTCCACGCAATGTTGCAAAGGCGTGTCAACCATGACAGCCCAACAACATCCAGGGCCTTGAGGTACTCAGGGCGAATCTCGTCCACCCCCGGGGCCCGGCCACCAAGGAGATTTTTAACCACCTTGGCGACCTCAGCCCCTGTGATAGGCGAGTCATCCCCCTCGTCCCCAAACCCTGCTTCCTCTGTGGAAGGCGTATCAGTGGGATTGAGGAGATCCTCGAAGTATTCCTTCCACCGCCTGACGATATCCCCAGTCAAAGTCAACAGTGTCCCATTCGCACCATACACAGTGTGGACAGGGAGCTGCTTTCCCCTCCTGAGGCGCCGGACAGTTTGCCAGAATCTCTTCGAGGCCGACCGAAAGTCTTGTTCCATGGTCTCACCGAACTCCTCCCATACCCGGGTTTTTGCTTCAGCAACCACCCGAGCTGCACTCCGCTTGGCCTGCCGGTACACCTCAGCTGCTTTGGGAGTCCCACAAGCCAACCAAGCTTGATAGGACTCCTTCTTCAGCTTAATGGCCCCCCTCACCACTGGTGTCCACCACTTGGTTTGGGGGTTGCCACCACGAGATGCACCGACCACCTTGCGGCCGCAGCTCTGGGCCGCCGCTTCGACAACAGAGGTGGCGAACATGGTCCATTCAGACTCCATGTCTCCAGACTCCCTCGGAATGTGGTTGAAGTTCTTCCGGAGATGGGAGTTGAAGACCTCCCGGACAGGGGCCTCAGCCAGACGTTCCCAGCACAGTCTCACTATACGTTTGGATCTACCAGGTCTGAATGGCTTCCTCCCCTGCCATCAGATCCAACTCACCACCAGGTGGTGATCAGTTGACAGCTCTGCACCTCGCTTTACCCGGGTGTCTTGGACACCCGGGTAAAGAGGCCTTTCAGTGCACTAGTATTTAGCTTCCGTGGTGGCTTCACACCCGTCCTGCAGTGCTGTTTTCGTCTGCAAATCCTTAATCTAGATCTCAGCATAACATGATCAGTGCCACAGTCCGCGCCTCTCGTTGCTCTGGTGTCCAATACATCCCTTCTGTCTCTCTGCCTGACTATGATGTAGTCTAATAAGTGCCAGTGCTTGGATCTTGGGTGCATCCATGTCTTCTTGTGTGTGTCCTTGTGCTTAAATAGAGTGTTGGTTATCACAAGGTTCTACTCTGAACATAGTGCCAGTAGAAGTTCTCCATTAGCATTGCACTTGCCTACTCCATGACTGCCTAGCACTCCTTTCTATTTCTCGGTGTCCGAACCAACTCTGGCATTAAAATCTCCAACGAGTATCAGCCTGTCATCAGTCGGTACACGCCTGATAGTCTCACGTAAATCACTGTAGAACTCTTCCTTCACCTCCTCTGTGTTGGTCATTGTTGGGGCATATACACTGATGAGTGTGGCATACATCTTCCGCTGTAGTGGGAGTCTCATAGTCATTATCCTTTCATTGATTGGCACTGATTTCTCATCAAGCATTACTGCAATCTCCTTTCTAACTGCAAAACCCACTCCTGCTTCTCTCCTTTCTTGAGTTGATCTCCCTCTCCATAAGAAGATGTACCCATGGTCTTCCAAGCTGTCATATCCAGGCAATCTTGTTTCACTAAGTGCAGCTATGTCTACATTGTACCTGTTCATTTCCAGGGCCACAAGCGCAGTCTGTCTTTCTGGGCGCTGTGATGTTGTTCTGTCCAACAGAGTGCGTACATTCAATTCTGCTACACACACGGTTGCGGTTTTCCTCTTCTTTTGTCTTTCTGCTCCTAGCTTACTTTTCGCTGCCTGTCAGAGTGTGAACAGATCAGCGCGGACCTTGTAAGCCCGGGCGGTGTCCGAGCCAGTATGAGTTGTTTTCTGATTGACCATTTCATGAAACTGCTTGCAAAGTATTTGAATACTGCTAGCTTTTGCTGGACTAGAAGCACATTCTTGGCAGATAAAGGTAATATCAGTGGCAAGGACAAGCCAAGATAAACTGACTCCAGTATCTGCTGCAGTGACTGACCAGATGATAGGTTTGTTTATCTCTGCTCTTTGTGTAGTGCATGTCACAATGCACCGACTGGAACAGTCCACCACAGACCTTGTGACAGATGTGGTTATCTGCCAGGATGTCCAGTCTCACCCTGTATAACTGGGAGTGGTCCACCACAGACCTGTGACAGATATTGTTTTTAGTTCTGCCAGGATGCCCTGCTTCATCCTCCACTCCCTCGGAAGGGCGGGGTTGCCGGTTGAGTCGCCGACGGCCCGACCCATGAGACAGGTAGTACCGGTTTTCATGGTTATCCAGTAGCAAGCAAGCCAATGCCTGACCTGTTTTGACAGAATCAATATGCGCTTGTCTTTGTTTTTTTCAGTGAGGGTTTTGTGCTGTTCACACTTCCCCTTCTCATAGTGCTGTGGAGCATGCAAAATGGCTCAGCGAGGCTTAGGGCTGCTCTGCTCACTTTGTGGAGAGTGCAAATAAAGGAACCAGACTTGCACGGCAGACAAACTTTATTTCCTCTCTCACTTCATTAATACACAGAAAAAACAATCACAGAAAAAGCATTAACATAAATATGGATAAAACATTTATAATTACTAACAGCAGCCTTTTTAGTCTTTAAAGTAAATTGTCAATGCTTTTGAATTGGGGTTCAACGGAATTATTTTAAAAAACAAACTCATGAAACAGGCCTGGACAAAAATGATGGTACCCTTAACTTAATATTTTGTTGCACAATCTTTTGAGGCAATCACTGCAATCAAACAATTTCTGTAACTGTCAATGAGACTTCTGCACCTCTCAGCAGGTATTTTGGCCCACTCCTCATGAGCAAACTGCTCCAGTTGTCTCAGGTTTGAAGGGTGCCTTCTCCAGATGGCATGTTTCAGCTCCTTCCACAGATGTTCAATAGGATTTAGATCAGGGCTCATAGAAGGCCACTTTAGAATAGTTCAATGTTTCGCTCTTGGGTGTTTTTAGTTGTGTGTTTTGAGTCATTATCCTGTTGCAAGACCCATGACCTGCGACTGAGACCAAGCTGTTTGACACTAAGCTGTTAATACCTTGATAGTCTTGAGATTTCATTGTACCCTGCACAGATTCAAGACACCCTGTGCCAGATGCAGCAAAGCAGCCCCAGAACATAACAGAACCTCCTCCATGTTTCACAGTAGGGACAGTGTTCTTTTCTTGCTACGCTTCATTTTAGCGTGTGTGAACATAGAGCTGATGTGCCTTGCCAAAAAATTCCAGTTTTGTGTTGTCTGTCCATAGGACATTCTCCCAGAAGCTTTGCGGCTTGTCAACATGCAGTTTGGCAAATTCCAGTCTGGCTTTTTTATGATTTGTTTTCAACAGTGGTGTCCTCCTTGGTCGTCTCCCATGAAGTCCACTTTGGCTCAAACAACGACGGATGGTGCGATCTGACACTGATGTAGTACCTTGACCATGGAGTTCACTATGAATGTGTTTAGAGGTTGTTCTGGGCTCTTTTGTTACCATTCGTATTATCCGTCTCCTCCTGTGGCCACGTCCAGGGAGGTTGGCTACAGTCCCGTGGATCTTAAATTTCTGAATAATATGTGCAACTGTAGTCACAGGAACATCAAGCTGCTTGGAGATGTTCTTATAGCCTTTACCTTTAACATGCTTGTCAATAATTTTCTTTCTAATCTCCTGAGACAACTCTCTCCTTTGCTTCCTCTGGTCCATGTTTAGTGTGGTACACACCATGTCACCAAACAGCACAGTGACTACTTGTCACCCTTTAAATAGGCCGACTGACTGATTACAAGTTTGTAGACACCTGTGATGTTAATTAGATGACGCATCTTGGTTGAACATGTCCCAATGGTCACATTATTTTCAATCTTTTCTAGGGGTACCATCATTTTTGTCCAGGCCTGTTTCGTGAGTTTGTTTTTTAAAATAATTCTGTTGAACCACAATTCAAAAGCAATGTCTGATTTTCATTGGTTAATTTTCATAGAATTTTTATTTATTACCACTTTTGTCAGATTCAAGTTATTTCTGTGACCATTGTGGGTTTTTCTTGCATTAACAGAGGGGTACCAACAATTTTGTCCACGGCTGTACATATCACTTGAAAGGTTGAACTGCTCACTATAATTTGATATGATGAATAAATGTAGCGTTGAGTCCTACAATTTGGAAATATAATTATTAATAATTATTAAGCTGTGGAGGAATGAAGGAACGAGACACAAGAGCTGCCAGTTCAGAACTTTACTCAACTCCAGCAATAATAGGAATGGCATTTGGTGTCAATGTGCATATGTAAATGTTTCCCCATCTCTCCACCCTTCTCCCCAAGTCACTGGGTGTAAGTGAAGCCTCCTAGTGGTCCACCACAAAACTAAGTTTAAAGCTTATTAATAATTATTGTAATACCTTGTTTGTAACACTAGTTGGGGCACCATCCACATATTATGGAGGTGGAAACTTATTGACAAGACTTAACCCTTTAAGGCAAGGACAGCTTCAGGAAGAAGATGGAAGACAAGTTGCAACAGAGCAACATCAGCGGGGTCTGGAGAAACCTTAAAACCATCTCTGGGCTCCAGAATACCTCCCCCCAGACCACGGGGGGCAGGGAGTGGGCGAACAATCTGAATCTGTTTTTTAATAGGTTTGACCAACCGCCCCCCCCCCCCCCGACTGCACAACAACCACTGCTGCCTCTAAAGTCATCGAGACCTGCTGTCCACACCCCACTCCAGCAACACCCCCCCCCCCACTCCTAGCACACAACCCCCCAACCTGACCCTCACTAAGACCCAGGTGAGGACGGAGCTGAGGAAGATCAAGGCGAGGAAGACCTCGGGACCGGACAGCATCAGCGCGAAGCTCCTCAAGTCCTGTGCAGACCAGCTGTGTGGGATTGTGGAGCACATCTTCAACCTGAGCCTGAAGCTGGGGAGGGTACCACAGTTGTGGAAAACATCTTGTGTGGTACCTGTACCAAAGACTTCCCACCCCAAAGACCTGAACAGCTACAGACCAGTGGCCCGACGTCTCACATGATGAAGACCCTGGAGACACTGCTCCTTGCTCACCTCCGCCCCCTGGTGGGACCAGCGATGGATCCACTCCAGTTCGCCTACCAGCATGGCATTGGGGTGGAGGATGCAGTGATCTTCCTCCTTCACCGTTCTCTGTCCCACCTGGAGAAGCCCGGGAATGCGGTGAGGATCATGTTCTTTGACTTCTCCAGTGCTTTCAACACCATCCAACCGATGATCCTGAGGGACAAGCTGCTGTGCACAGGGGTGGACCAGCACCTGTCATCGTGGATCCTGGACTACCTCACTACCGGCCACAGTTTGTGAGAACCCGAAATTGTGTGTCTGACACAATCATCGGTAGCACGGGGGCCCCCCAGGGAACGGTTTTGGCTCCCTTCTTGTTCACCCTTTATACTGCGGACTTCTCACACAACACAACACACTGCCATCTACAGAAGTTCTCTGACGACTCTGCGATCGTCGGCCTCATCGCCAAAGGAGATGAAGCTGAGTACAGAGGACTTATCCAGGACTTCGTGGACTGGTGCCATCGGAACTGCCTCCAGATCAACGCGAGGAAAACTAAGGAGCTGGTGGTGGACTGCCGCAGGCAAGGACAACCCCTCACAGCACCAGTAAACATACAGGGAACAGACACTGAGATGGTGACATCCTACAAGTACCTTGGTGTTCATCTGAACAATAAACTAGACTGGTCACACAATACCGACGCACTCTACAAGAAGGGACAGCGCAGGCTGTTCCTACTGAGGAGGCTCAGGTCTTTTGGTGTGCAAGGGGTGCTGCTGAAGACATTCTACGACACGGTGGTGGCATCAGCCATCACTTTTGGAGTGGTCTGCTGGGGCAACGGCATTACAGCAGCCAATAGGAAGAGACTGAACAAACTGATCAAGAAAGCTAGATCTGTCCTGGGGCAGCGCCTTGACCCAGTGGAGGAGATAGGAGAGAGAAGGATGGTGGCTAAACTGTCATCTCTGCTGGAGTCCGAGTCCCACCCTATGCAGGACATACTGAACGCACTGAGGAGCTCATTTAGCAGTAGACTACATCATCCTAGGTGCGCAACTGAGAGGTTTCGCGGGTCCTTCCTACCTACGGCTGTCAGACTGTATAACCTAAGCAGGGCTGCTCGCAGAGATAGCAAAAAAAACGTGACAACCAATAGTATTGAATGCAAAAGACGCAACAGACTTACACAAATGGTCCCCTCCAGTATACAACTAGGACAATATCAGTCGCTATGGAGGGTGACAATATGTATGGGTACATATTCATACTATGTAGGATAACTAAGTAGACGATGATGCTGTTTATTCCATCTTGCTACAATGCTCCGCACTTTGTATATACATTACTGTTCAAAAGTTTGAGGTCACTTAGAAATTTCCTTATTTTTGAAAGAAAAGCACTGTTTTTTTCAATGAAGATAACTTTAAACTAATCAGAAATACACTCTATACATTGCTAATGTGGTAAATGACTATTCTAGCTGCAAATGTCTGGTTTTTGGTGCAATATCTACATTGGTGTATAGAGGCCCATTTCCAGCAACTATCACTCCAGTGTTCTAATGGTACAATGTGTTTGCTTATTGCGTCAGAATTCTCCAGATTACCTCAACAAATTAACAGCTAGAATGCCAAAGGTCTGCAATGCTGTAATTGCTGCAAATGGAGGATTCTTTGACGAAAGCAAAGTTTGAAGGAAAAAATGATTATTTCAAATACAAATCATTATTTCTAACCTTGTCAATGTCTTGACTATATTTTCTATTCATTTTATAACTCATGGTGGTAAATAAAAGTGTGACTTTTCATGGAAAACACAAAATTCATAAAAAAAATTGTCTGGGTGACCCCAAACTAGTAGTAGATTAGTTTATTTGACAGGGACAGTGCAATAAACATAGACAATTAATCAAAGACAATCAATCTGATGTGTTGCACATAGAGTGTATAGCTATTAGCTAATTTGCAACTCTTGTCCCTGGATGGGCTTTAGAAAAAAGAATCAAGATAAAAATATACACAATAACCACATACATCAATGCAGAAAAATTATAAATACACAATTATAAATATTATAAATATTATAAATACACAAATATAACAGCCTGACTCACCTTTAACATAAATATTATAAATACACAAATATAACAGCCTGACTCACATTTAACACATATAACATAACTCACATTTGCCTATTTCAGGCCTTCCTCCCTCCGTCACTCACTATAAACAAACACATTTATTCCTTCCCTTCATTCACTCTCACTTTGCAGACAAATAATTCATACATGAGTACATTCTTGTTTATTTTTCAGCCAGTTTTTAACATTTTTAGTGAATGTTTTAAAGTCCGTTATTATTTTAATTTCATTTGGCATTGTGTTCCAGATGTGACTGCCCTTTATAGAGAAAGCTGTTTTTTGAACAGTAGTGTATATTTATATATTTATGTGTACGTATGTATATTCACTGCTCTTATTTTTATTTTTATTATCTTCTTAATTATTGTTCTGAGTGTTGCTATCCCTGTGCTGTTGCAATCCTGGAATTTCCCCATTGTGGGACTAATAAAGGCTTATCTTATCTTATCTTATCTTAACTGGCAGATTTCACGCACCCCTAGTGGCACAGCACAGCAACTGTGCCTGTCAACTGAATCTGACATCTCTTTAACTCCCCAGCTGTACTGAGTATTTGTACTGATCATGCCAGTTCAGAAGGTGGCAGACACGCGTTGGCGGAATGATGGCTGACATGGAATACATCAAAGAAAAAGAAATTATTCTTCTTCTTCTTCTTTTTCCTTCTTTGAGCTTAGAAAACAAATATGGCCACCATGCATCATCATGCATCGTTATATAAAACGGCATCATACACGAAAAATTGCCATGGAATACAAATGAAATTGACGTGGGATAATCATAAGAGTTTCTAGATGTGGGAGAGAGCGCAAATGACCGACAGAACGCAAAATAATGACCACAATGGACAAAAATGGATGGACCACGCCAGCAAGCAAGCCCCCTTCACCAGAGGTAAGTGATGAATTTCTTGGTTTCTTTACATTGTACTGATTTTCTGGTTCAAATACTTTGAAGATAAGATAACAAAATACCCTTGTAGAAAAAACAGTGTCAAAAAACAGAACCATTCTTTGTGTAAATATGTCCAGAGTCCACTTTTGACTGAGTTATGTAATTCGATATGGCTGTCGCGGCATTATGCAAATTAGATGCGTAAATTTACTCCTATCTGAAACTTTGGATCATATTCTACATCTTTCTAAGTGACAACCTGGACAAGAAATTGTAGAATTTGGATTAAACTAAATGGAACACCTGAGCAAGCAAAGAGTATAATGATCAGAGATGCTACTGACTTAGATAAATACAGATGAACACTGATTAAGAAAATTATGAGTCAATGATAATCCATATTCACACACACTATAAGAATAGTTCTTTTGATACACCATGCCAAAGTACTTTAAAAAAAATAAGCAAAACAAACAAAAACTTATGACTGACTTGAGTAGACATCAATTATCCCCAGTTGGAGGAAGTCATTTGACACAGAGTGAGGAAACTCAAACTCTGAAAATATGCCATTATGCTGATCATAAACCACAAGAGATGGAGAATGATATTGATCCCGATAACCACTTTTTCAATAATATTCATAACCATTGTGAATATTACACTGAAAAGCAATTCAAAAGTCAAGTGCAACTAGATGGTAAACTATCAATAATACACTTCAACAGCAGAAGCCTTAACAAAAACTTTCCACAGATCCAGGACTATTTAAAACAGCTAGACAGAAAATTTACTGCTATTGCAGTCTCTGAAACCTGGCTTAATGAAGAGCAGGCTCCCCTGATGGCAATAGAGGGATATCAGATGTTTCATATTAACAGATCTCAAAAAAAGGGTGGTGGTGTTGCACTGTATATTGATGACCTGTATAGGTGTAGGCTTGTAAATGGAATGTCCTTTGCACTACCAGGGATCTTCGAATGTGTTACTGTTGAGATTGACCAAGATAAAACAAAAAATCTAATTATAAGTTGTATATATTGAACGCCGGGAACTTGCATTGAGCCATTCAGAGATAAATTAGTCGAGCTGTACAATAATATTACTAGTAAGAAAATGGTAGCAATTTGTGGAGATTTCAATATTGATTTACTAAATCCACATCAACAAAATGTAATTACAGAGTTCATGAACTCTATGTACAACATGAGTCTATATCCCACAATAACACATCCCAGTAGAATCACAGTTCACACTGCTACACTTATTGACAACCTGTTTGTCAATGTTATTGATAAGAAAATAGAAAGTGGATTATTGATAAATGATATAAGTGACCACTTGCCAACCTTTGCACTTATCCATGGCCACACGGGGGCCAATACAGAAAAAATTTTAAAATCGTTCAGATACAAATCACCAAACGCAATCAGTTCTTTTAAAGAGGACTTGCTGAAGCAAGACTGGACAGAAGTCTATGTATCAGATGTAAATGAAGCCTATGACACATTTATAAACATTGTAACCACACTTTATGAAAAAAACTGTCCATTAGTAAAAAAAAAAGCTTAAACATAAATTTGCCGATAAGCCATGGCTAACCAAAGGACTACAAAAGGCGTGTAAAAAGAAAAATTTATTATATAAAGCTTTCCTAAAGAAAAGGACAAAAGAAGCAGAGCAGTGGTATAAAACATACAAAAATAAGTTAACATATATAATAAGATGTAGTAAAAGAGACTATTACAGTAAAGAACTGGAGAAAAACAAAGACAATATTAAAAATACATGGACAATACTTAACAGTATCCTTGGAAATAAAAGCAGAAATACAAGCAACCCAACCAATATTCCAAAAAATAATAAAACGACTCAGAGTGTGAATGTAGCTTCACCTGCAGATGAATTTAATAACTTTTTTGTTAACATTGGTCCTAATTTGGCTTGAGAAATACCCACTACAGTGCCTACAGGTGATACAATATGCAATAACACTGCTATAAAAGACTCCATTTTCATAAAGAACACAGACGAAAGAGAGGTCATTGAAATTGTTAAATCGTTTAAAAGTAAAACATCTACGGACTGTGATGGTATTGACATGCTCTTAGTCAAAACAATTATTGAATGCTTAGTAAAACCACTGACATATATCTGTAACCTGTCTCTCCAAACAGGTATATTTCCCAATGCAATGAAAATAGCTAAAGTAATTCCGATATACAAGACGGGTGACAGAGGGGAATTCTCGAACTATAGACCAATTTCACTATTGCCGCAATTTTCCAAGATACTTGAAAAAATATTCTATGAGAGAATTGACAACTTCATACTGAAGAATAATTTATTGTGTGAGCAGCAATATGGGTTCAGACACAAGAGGACAACTGCATTTGCTCTAATGGAATTTATAGAAAAAATATCAACATCCATTGAAAATAAAGAGTATTCAGTTGGAGTATTCCTGGATCTTAAAAAAGCATTTGATACAGTAGATCATAATTTATTATTAAAGAAACTACTAAATTGTGGTATTAGAGGGGTAGCACTGTCCTGGTTAAGTAGTTACTTAAAGAATAGATATCAGTATGTATGTGTTAGTAACAAAAACTCACAGTTACTGAAGGTTACTTGTGGAGTCCCACAGGGTTCAGTTTTGGGGCCATTATTATTCAATATGTATATAAATGATATATGTAAAGTTTCAGAAAAAATGGACTTAATATTGTTTGCCGATGACACTAATCTATTATGCAGTGGAAACAATTTGGAACAACTTCTGGATACACTCGGAAAGGAATTAGGAAAGGTTAAACTGTGGTTTGATTCAAACAAATTAATGCTCAATTTAAGCAAGACAAAATTTATAGTCTTTAACAACCATCACAACAACTCAGTACCTAAACTCAGTGTAAATGGTGTAGGGATTGAAAGGGTATCTGAAACTAAATTTCTTGGAGTAATAATTGATAATAAACTGTGTTGGAAGTCACATATTAATTATATTAAAGGTAAAGTATCCAAATCAATTGCAATATTACACAGAGTGAAATATTTGCTGAATCAACCCACACTATACACCTTGTATCATTCATTAATACTCCCATACATGACATATTGTAATGAAGTATGGGGAAATACATATAAAACAAACATACATCCACTTTTTATGCTTCAAAAGAGAGCTATTAGAATAATAAACAAAGCAGCTTACAGGGAACCAACAAACCCACTTTTTCTTAAATTAAAAGCTCTCAAGTTGAAAGATCTGGTTGACTTTAAAACTGCAATAATAATGTTTAAAGTGAAGAATTTATCACTGCCCGCAAATATCCAAAAGTTGTTCCAAATAAGGGAGAAACGATATCATTTCAGAGGAACATGTATATTTCAAAAGCCTACAGTGAGAACTACCACCAAGCAACACTGTGTTTCAGTGCAAGGAGTCAGATTATGGAACGATTTTGGACCTGAATTAAAATTATGTACAACGCTTGGACAATTTAAACAAAAACTAAAGGAAGAAATACTCCAAACATATATACAAGATGACATGTAAAATCACATAAGGATTGTCATATCCAGTCTGTGTTGTGCTGTTACTTAGTTTTTTTGTTTTTTGTTTTTTGTTTTTGTCACATTTTGTCTTAGCTTTGTTCTGAATTGTAATCGCTCTTGTTTTGTTTTTCTTTTGAATTCTTGGATGGAATATGGGTGGGCAATATAAGCTGCGGCTTCAGCCATCACCCATTTCGGATAACTTTTGTTGAACTGTATAATCAGAGTTATTGTCTAATTTGACCTTGTTGGATTTTATTTCCCCCTTTTGCTATATTATTCAGTTCCTTTTAACCTGTACTATCCGAAATAAAGATTCATTCATTCATTCATTCATTCATTCAGTCACAGTAAGCCATTATCTCTTGCAACTTTCAAGTAATAGCCTTAAGATAAGATAAGATAAGATAAGCCTTTATTAGTCCCACAATGGGGAAATTCCAGGATTGCAACAGCACAGGGATAGCAACACTCAGAGCAACAATCAGAAGGCAAGAAAAAACAACATCTAGTAAACATATGTCCATATTACTATAAATGTATATATATAGACACACAGTGCAGAGCATTATGGTTGGTTGGTGAATGTGCAGCAGAAAGTCTAAGCTCTCTCTCCGCGGATGCGGCGGGCCAGCTGGAAGTCTTTGGACATGATGGTGACCCCCTTAGCGAAGAAGAGACCACCAGGTGGGCCTCGCTGGTCTCCTGCAGAGCCATGACGGCGAAGCTCAGGAAATGCAGGACGGTCGTGAAGTCCTGAGCGATCTCCCTCACCAGGCGCTGGACGGGCAGCTTACGGATGAGCAGCTCCGTGGATTTCTGGCAGCGACGGATCTCTCTCAGAGCCACGGGCCTGTGACGGTGAGGCCTCTTCACTCTGCCGGTGGCCGGAGTGCCTCTCCGAGCAGCCCTGGTGGCTAGCTGTCTCCTGGGGGGCTTCTTCCTCCAGTAGATTTTACGGGCGGTCTGCTTGGTTCTTGCCATCGCTCTTTATTATTCTGTCTTATATTTCTTGCACGCCGCCTAAACTCCAGCCCGGCACCCGCGTCGTTTTCGCTATAGCTCCCGGTATGTCGAGTTTCCCATCAGCACCGGGCGGCGGCCAAGTGCTAGCTAGCACTAGCTCCTCCCCGCTGTAACGTCTCCCACTGCAAACCGTGGCTCCGTCCGCCGACCCGGGAGACCCCCGGGGCGATCCGTGCGTCCGTGATATATATACAGAGTGAAAGGTGTAGAAAGAAGAAGGAAGCTAAAAAAAGGCTGTTGCAACGGGCAGCCTACTCGTGTGGCGCCACCGGTCCGGCGGAACCGGAACCGGAAAAAAAAAAAATAAAAAAAATAAATGGAAATATAAATGGAAATATAAACAATTTTCTTGACAAAAAAACCTTTACTACTCTTGACCACTAGGGGTTATGTTGCCAAACGGCACCTGTGACAGTTAAACTTAAGCTTAAGTAGTTGGCAGTTAGTAAGTTAAGCCTTAGTTAATAATTTTATTGGCAATATTTGATCAGTCTCATAGTCTGGAGGCTAAATTCTTGACACTGAGTTGTTAAGATAATGGACAAGGAGAAATCACACCTTCCAGCTTTAGTAACCCCTCTTTATTAGATTCAGTGGAGTAGCACAAATATACGGCATTTAAGATCAGCAGGATAAACATGGTAATAATTGGGGTTACTTGATTGCATGAAACATGTACATATCATACACTTAAGCTCACCTTATTATTATCATGATTAGCTGGAGTACTTAAAGGTCCAATCTGTGCAGTGACCCTGAGGTTAAAGAAAATTTACGCAGTTCTAAAGAAAAATAGTTGCAAAAATTTAGTGTGGAATTTGGATTCAAATGGGTTAAAGAAAAAGAGGGAGCGAGGATGCACATAATCAAGAATGTATCTTAGACCAAGCACCATCAGGGTCTAAATAACAGGCTTGCAGCTGCTTTTCTCATGGAGCAAATTTAAACCAACCTGACCACCACAACAGATGACATGAAAGAGGTGAGTGTCTACTGTGGATAGCCACCTACTGTGGATACTGTCACTGATCGGTGGCTAAACTAGGTAAGTTTTAAAAAAGACAAAAACTACTCAGGCTTTAATCCCTATGTGGGCACATATATTGGTTACATATGCTCCACAAATATATTGCTGTGTGTTTATTGTGTGCTGCATGTCTCAGGGAACAAAGGGACTGAGCCTCCGAGAGATAACGGGAGAGTGTGAGATTTGGCCTTTGTTTCAAGGAGATGACCTGGAGAGATTTCCGGACCACCAGAGACTAAAGGATGATGGTGTGAAGATCAGAGGGGGTTACATTGTGACTGGGATTAAGTACCATGTGACTGTATGTTTGATTAAACACCATGTGACTGCAGTTTTGATGTCTGGGGTATAAAAGACAGATGTGATGATTATCCATCCTCTTTTCCTGCTTTGAAATTGTTGGAGTATGTGATTGTGAATAAAGCTGAACCTGAGGAATAAACTCAGTCTCATCCTTCCGCACATTCTCCACACTGGTGACCTTACGACGAAGCATGAGCAGAGATAATTCTCCCGAGCGGGGCTCGGCAGAAGCCAGCCTGATGACTGCCGCCACGTTCCAGCTGCCGGACTTCTGGCAGCATAGTCCGCGCTCCTGGTTTAGCGCGGTCGAGGCGCAGTTCAACCTCCGGAGAATCTCGAGAGACGACACGAAATTCTACCATGTGGTGGCGAAGCTGGACAGCCACACAGTCCAGAGGGTGGAGGATCTGGTCAATCACCCACCGGACAGCGACAGATACAGCGCATTGAAGGCTGCGCTTATCAGCCACTTCACCCCCTCGGTGCAACAGCGAGCAGAGGGGCTCCTAGCGTTGACGGAGTCAGAGAACGACAGACCCGTAGACCTGATGGTGAAAATGCTGAGGCTGAGAGACTCCGAGGATTGCGACTTTATCTTCGCCCACCTTTTCCTCCGGACCCTGCCGCCAGCGGTGAGAGTTACCCTGGCAGGCTCACCTCTGTTGGCCCGGCGAGACTACCATGGGCTGAGCAAGGAGGCGCAACGACTCGTCGATGCCCACAAACGGAGCGCGGTTTCGGCCGTGGCAGCAGAGCTAGGCGCAACGTCCGGAGACAGCATGGGGCCAGTGGTTGCAGCACCAGACTCACCGACGACGGCAGCAGCAAGGACCAGGTGACACGGAGCGGACGACGTCCTGTGCTTCTATCATTGCCGCTTTGCAGAGAGGGCACACAAGTGCCTCCCACCGTGCCACTTCAAGCGTTCGGGAAACGCCAAGACCGGGAGTCGGTAGCGGCTGCGGCCCTCGGGGAGGAGAACAAGCTGTTCTACTTGACGGATGCACGCTCAGGGAGGCATTTCCTCGTGGACACAGGCTCCCAGCTGAGTTTCATCACGCCTTCCTACGCGGACCGGCTGACGCTGTCTAAGGGTCCACGGGTGTCAGCAGCGAACGGCTCAGCGATTAAGACCTTCGGTGAGAGGACTCTACTTCTGTCTTTGCAGGGCCGTGCATTTGAGTGGACTTTTGTTGTAGCGGCAGTCAATTTCAACATGTTAGGCGCTGATTTTTTGTGCTCACATGGTTTATTGGTTGATCTTGCTAACAGACGTCTGGTTAATGCACTCTCCTTTCACTCTATTCCCTGCACAGCTCGAGTGGCGCCGCCAACTGCACAAACCAACGTCACAGCTGCGGGTGGTAAGTTCCACGCACTCCTCACTCAGTTCCCAGCACTCACAGTCCCAACGTTTTCGGCAACAGTGGCTAAACCTGGGGTGGAACATTTTATCACTACCACCGGCCAGCCCGTTTTTGCAAAAGCTCGGCGCCTGGACTCAGCTAAACTGACCATAGCGCGCGAGGAGTTTGCCAACCTGGAAAAACTGGGCATCATCAGGCGTTCGAAAAGCCCCTGGGCTTCACCACTGCACATGGTCCCAAAGGCTGATGGCTCGTGGCGACCTTGCGGTGATTTCCGCCAGTTGAATAACGCCACTGCACACGACTGCTACCCAATTCCGCATATCCAAGATTTTTCGGTTCATTTGGTGGGGGCGCACGTTTTTTCTAAAATAGATTTAGTACGCGGTTACCATCAGGTTCCAGTGCGCGCTCAGGACATACCCAAAACAGTGGTAATAACTCCTTTCGGGCTTTTTGAGTTTTTGCGCATGCCTTTTGGACTCAAGGGTGCGGCGCAGATGTTCCAGCGCATGATGGACGCAGTCCTACATGACCTCCCTTTCGTGTTCGTCTATTTGGACGACATTTTGGTAGCCAGCACGTCCGAAGACGAACACGAAAGCCACCTCACAGCAGTTTTCTGGAGGTTGGCAGAGCACGGGTTAATAATTAACCCAGCGAAGTGTCAGTTTGGGGTGGCGCAGATTGATTTTTTGGGGCATCGCGTTTCGCCAGAAGGAGCGGTCCCTCTGTCCGATAAAGTGCGCGCAATAACAAATTTTTCCCAACCTCAAACGGTTAAAGTGTTACAGGAGTTTTGGGGAATGGTTAATTTTTATAACCGTTTCCTCCCCAGCGCAGCGCAGCTCATGCAACCATTGTACGCTGCGCTAAAAAAACAAAAACCCACGAATAAAATCGAATGGTCTCCTGAGCAGGAGCGCGCATTCTCTCAAGTCAAATCAGCCCTGGCAAACGCTGCTTTGTTGGCACACCCAGTTCCAACGGCCCGCATGGCGCTCACCACTGACGCGTCCGATGTAGCCGTAGGGGCGGTCGTTGAACAGTATGTAGCTGGGACCTGGCAACCGCTCGCGTTTTTCAGCAAAACCTTGCGCGATAGCGAGCGAAAATACAGCGCGTTCGACAGGGAGTTGTTGGCTCTACACTTGGCCATCTGCCACTTCCAGTTCTGGCTGGAAGGGCGCCGTTTCACTGCGTTCGTGGACCACAAACCGCTGACTTTTGCGATGGCCAAGATTTCGGAACCTTGGTCGGGCCAGCAGCAGAGACAGCTGGCCGCGATATCGGAGTTCACCACCGATATCCAGCATGTCGCAGGTAAATATAATGTAGTGGCAGACTGCCTCTCACGTGCTGTGGCGGCTCCAGGCCCCATGGGGGCAGACTCTGCAGCCATGGCCGCGGGCCAGGGTAGCGACGCGGAAGCGCGCGCAGCCCCGGTCCGCGTAGGGTTAGATTGTGCAGCCATGGCCACGGAGCAGGTTAGCGATGCGGACGTGCGCGCGCTCCAGTCTGGACCAACAGGGTTAAGGCTGGAGGACAGGGTGCTGCAAGTTGGTATGCCCCCCCTAATCTGCGATATCTCCACTGGATGGCCGCGTCCGGTGGTACCAGCTGCGTGGCGCCGCCGCGTTTTTGACTCGATCCATTCTCTGGCGCACCCGGGGGTGCGCGCATCGGTCAAAATGGTAGGAGAGAAATTTGTATGGCCGGGGTTGCGCAAACAGGTCAAGGAATGGGCGACAGCCTGCGTAACTTGTCAGCGAGCCAAAATACACAAACACACTAGAGCTCCTTTGGAGCCTTTTCACATCCCGGCTAAGCGCTTTGATCATGTGCATGTCGACTTGGTAGGCCCCCTTCCGTCGTCACAGGGGTACACACACCTTTTGACAATGGTGGACCGCACCACGCGTTGGCCGGAAGTGGTCCCACTGGCATCAACCACAGCCGAGGAGGTGGCGCGCACGTTTTTAACAGCTTGGGTAGCGCGCTTTGGAGTTCCGTCGGACATAACGTCCGACAGAGGTCCTCAATTTGTTTCCGAGCTCTGGTCATCGATGGCCCGCAGCCTGGGGGTAACGATCCACCGCACTACCGCGTACAACCTCCAGGCTAACGGTTTATGCGAACGTTTCCATAGGTCATTGAAAGCAGCCCTCAGAGTGTCACTTACGGATACAAATTGGGTAGACAGGCTTCCATGGGTTTTATTGGGGTTGCGTTCTGCACCTAAGGAGGATTTGCAAGCCTCCCCAGCTGAGTTAGATTTTGCACAGCCTCTCCGGCTGCCCGGGGAATTTCTCCCCGATAATTCTGCGCCAAATTGCCCCCCCGCTCAGCGGTTGCAGAGCGACACGGGATCAAACACGCTTCCTGGCCCGGTTCATTACAGCTTCCCTCGCGTTTTTGTGCCGAAAGCTTTAAAAAATGCAGAGTTTGTTTTTGTCAGACATGATGCCATCGCCCAAACTTGCGGCTGCCGTACGATGGACCGTTTAGGGTGCTGGAAACAGGAGAGAAGCATTTTTTTCTAGATTTGGGAGACCGAAAGGAGGTAATTGGTATAAACAGACTCAAACCCGCTTTTGTTTTGGCAGATGAAGCAGTGCAGTTGGCGAGGGCCCCTCGTCGCGGCAGACCCCCTAGAGGGCATTCTCCAGAACACCCACAGAGATTGACTAACAGTTCTAATCCACAGGCAACAGTTCCACAGCAGGAAGACACTGCAGAGGCAGTAAAGCCGGCTTACAGCAAATACGGCAGAAGACTTAGACCTAGGCAACTGGTGGATTGATATGTAGTAATGTTATTATGTCATGCATCTTTGGTTATGATTGTTCCATCTTAGACGTTTGGGGGGGGTCATGTGGGCACATATGTTGGTTACATATGCTCCACAAATATATTGCTGTGTGTTTATTGTGTGCTGCATGTCTCAGGGAACAAAGGGACTGAGCCTCCGAGAGATAACGGGAGAGTGTGAGATTTGGCCTTTGTTTCAAGGAGATGACCTGGAGAGATTTCCGGACCACCAGAGACTAAAGGATGATGGTGTGAAGATCAGAGGGGCTACATTGTGACTGGGATTAAGTACCATGTGACTGTATGTTTGATTAAACACCATGTGACTGCAGTTTTGATGTCCGGGGTATAAAAGACAGATGTGATGATTATCCATCCTCTTTTCCTGCTTTGAAATTGTTGGAGTATGTGATTGTGAATAAAGCTGAACCTGAGGAATAAACTCAGTCTCATCCTTCCGCACATTCTCCACACCTAGATTTAACAAAGACAAACTCTACAGAAAAACATGAACTACAAAAATCTACAAAACAGTAAGTAGAAAATATAGGCAGTCGCCTGGGCAGAAAAACTTAAAAGAGATGCAAAAAGAGTGTGGTAAAAAGAAAGAGTAGATGTGACCGCCTGGAGAGTCGGGAACAGCTCGGTGGTGCAGTGGTTAGCACTGTGGCAGCACAGTAAGAAGGTCACAGGATCGATTCCACCGCTGTGGGTTCAACCCCACCCCCTGGCAATCAGTGACCCTTCTGTGTGGAGTTTGCATGTTCTCCCCGTGTCTGTGTGGGTTTACTCCGAGTACTCCAGTTTCTTCCCACAGATTAAAAACATGCAGGTTAGGTTAATTGGAGACTCTAAAATGGCCCTAGGTGTGTGTGTGAATGGTTTGTGCCGCACTGTGGCTGCCTCATCCATCCAGATGGATGCCCTGTAATTTCCCCATTGTGGGACTAATAAAGGATTGTAAATTGTAAAAAAAAATAATTCTCCCACACAGCAGGTTTCTCTGCTGCATGGGAGCCTACAAAGACTTGAAAATCTGCATACCCCAACTCAAAGCTGATGTGAGATTTGAACGCTCCGTACGATCACGTTCAGACTGATAAATACTAATCTGCAATTGTACCTGTAATTTCCCACTTTGGGATCAATGAAGTACATCTATCTATCTATCTATCTATATGATTGTACGACCACTTTTCTGTCTTACACACGTTTGATAAATGAGGGCCAACATACTTCAAAACGCACATAGGTATGGCTGCCAAAACATCTACAAACTCACATCAGGGCCAGATTTGTTCTGTGTCCTGCAGAGAAAAAAAGTGCAGTAATAATTGTGATCTTTATTAGAAATGGTTTCTTGCTAAAACATTTGCACATTTTTTTAATCTGCCATGTAATTACTGAGCTTTGGCGTACAGCTTATTTCCTTTTGCTTAAGATACAATCTGGACTGGTCTCCCTTCAAAATCAAGCATATCATTTTACCAAATACTTACAAGTCACACCACAGACTAGCTTTAAAAAGTGCACTAGTTTAGAAACTTTTCCTTACGTGGTGTCAGTTGATTTGCAGACCGTCTGACATAGCCAGAAATATACAAGCATCCATCTTCCTTCAAGCGCTCAGAAAAAAAGGGGCAAAGACATATTTCCCCAAAATGTCAAACTATTTTTTTCGATGGTGCCTGACAAAGAGACTCCCTGCTGCCTCTCACTATTGTCTACTTGTCAAAAGTTTTGCTTTAACTTGTCATGCCTATGTTTGAGGTTTGGAGTATTTTTACTGAACCTTATGTAAAGAATGAAGTAAAAGGCTTAAGCCAAGGTAAAGGATGACAACCGGGGATATAAATACTGCAGTGAGACAGTTGACTGACACCTGTGCACTTAACTGGGCAGACAGGTGAAAAGAACTCTGGGATTTACTGTTGGATAACTTATTGATGAATGGAGCCTTTATAAGAAGACACTTGAGTGGCTACTGGGTGTGAAAACAGGCTTATGATGGCATTTAGGCTGCAAACAGGAAGACAGAGTAAATACCACTTAGTTTAGCCACATACAGAAAAGGCCATTCTGGGATGTGGGGAGACAAATGAATGTCAGTTGTGTTAGACCAGTGGTCTGCAACCTGTGGCTCTGGGGCCACATGTGGCTCTTTTGCCCAGAGATAGTGGCTCCCTGAGGCCTTGACAAAAAAAAAAATATGTAAACTCACAAATTTCCAAGGAAAGAAGCAATAGATTTACAAGAAATAAAATATTCCACATTAACCATGAGAAGAATATCCTAAAGAGCAGAAAATGAGAAAACCTGAAAATGTATGCCAAAAAAATTCACAAATTTAGGAGAAAGTGTTGCAATTTTCTGAAGAAAACACACACAAATTTGCAAGAATAATTTTACAAAAATTTGGGAAAATCACAAATTTGCGAGAAAAAGTTGGAGTTCTATGTATGCTGCCCTCGCAGTGCATGACTAGACAGCTAGCTAACACCTTGGAGTCTCAGTAAATCCACAGTTAAATGGTTTTTGTAACATTTAATGAAAACTCCAGTTCCAGTAGTGTAAAACTGAAACACAGAGAACATACAACTACAAATGACTCATACAGTATGTTATGAGTGGAAATACCTGGGTGAAGGATGAGGTATGATGATGGTTGGCAAACACAGCTTTATTGAATGAACTATATACAGGACAGCACACAGCAGGCACCAGCATGAGCATCCGGCAAAGAGGCAGAATATGGATGCCCTCTGCCTTAAACAGGGCGATGCAGTGACATGACAGGAAGTGCACGTCACCACACCGCACTTCACAATAATGTGCCAAATACATATACAATATTCTCCCTCCCCCCTTTAGAAAAGTCCAAAACCACACACACAACTGAACTCCCCCCCCCCCAATTTGGGCCCTGAATCACGCTCTAAAATAAAGGGAACTATGTAATGTACTAAAATGGCCTAAAACATTCACACAAAATAATCTAAAATAGGGCTGACTGGTGGGCTATCGTACAGCATGGCACAGTGGATTATTCTGCAAACTAAAAATATCAGCCGTGATCCTAAACTAAAACACAAACACATAAAATAAACCTCATACCATAACATGCATGCAAAAAAATACCAAAGAACTATAAATAAAGTGCTACCACACAGTCATTTGGGTGAAAAAAAGTTGGAAATTGCATGGGGGGTCCAGGGCAGCCCATCAGCAGGCGTGCCCCTGGAGACCGCAGACCCTCGGAGCGATGACCAGAGCCTGGATCCCACACCGCCATCACCGACTCCCATCCAGCCTCACCACCTGGAGCGTCTTCCCGAACACGCCGAAGCTGATTGGTGTGCCTTGATGAGCCGTCAGACAACCCGAAGCATGCTGCGCCAAGCTTAGCCACTATGCGCAGACACCCTTTACGTTTTGCTGGCTGTCGTTTGGTCCATCTTCACCGTGGACGTCCTTCACCCCGAACCTGAACCAAGTCCAATACCCAGAGTGGAATTTTACTCGGCCCGATGTGCCGTAGTGTTGTAGTGTTCACCGTTGTAGCAGCAGACCCCACCGCATCCAACTGTGGCCAAGAACCGGAGGCATCTGGGGCTAGCATGGTGTCACTCATCGGCATGGATACCGACCCTGAGCAAAAACTGGTTGACTTGATAGCGAGAGCATCCATTAGATCTTCATATCATTTGCTCCCAACATCCGTTGGGGGAGAGCGGGGTGATTTTTCCCTTGGGTTCCCCGGGTAAGACAAACAGCACACCCTGGTGTAGTGATTCAAGCATCCACATTTGCCACGTTTTCCTCTAGCCAGGCATTTCTTAGCTTTATGGCGGTGTGTGTGGCAGTGTGTTCAAAGAAAAGATGGCAGCGCGCATCTGCGCAGCGGCTCTTTGCTCCCTATTTTTGTTTGTATGTATGCTGTTTTTGGATATTGGACCGTGTGAAGCTGGGTTTGTGTACAGTTGTACTGAGCTGATAAACATTGGACTTCAACAAAAGTCTGCTGTTACAGCAGTTTTTGAGAACACACAAAACATACCGGAGGCTATCTGTAGACCAGCAGGATCACCATGGATTGTTGTCAGTCCTGGGAAGCGACGCAGACGGAGGAGGGAGAGAAAGCAAAAGCGGGGATGCTGGTCGGGCCTGCTAGCGAGGCTAAAGAGACAGCCACATAGACCTCCACTACCCAGCATTTTTCTCTCTAACGCCAGAAGCATCGTCCACAAGATGGATGATTTAGAGCTACAGCTGTCAACTAATAAAACTGTGAGAGACTGCTGTGTGCTGTTGTTAACGGAAAGCTGGCTCCACCCGCTGATCACCGATGCTGCAGTGCAGCTACCAGAGCGCACACTTCACTGTATGGACCAAACAGCAGAATCCGGGAAACGGAGAGGGGGCGGTCTCTGTATTTTTCTTCAGAACACTCGGACTAATCACAGACGTATTATTAATACTTACTGTTCTCCTAATCTAGAGACAATGTCAGTTTTATGTCGGCCTTTTTATCTTCCGAGAGAGCTGACAGTGGTTATTATAACAGCGGTCTATATTTCTCCTGATGCAAATACTAAAGCGGCCCTTAGTCATTTGTACAGTGTAATAAATAAACAGCAGCAGGCCTATCCCGAGGGTGTTCACATCATAGCTGGTGATTTTAATCAAGCATGCTTGAAAACTGTGCTGCCTAATTTCACACAGTATGTGAAATGTGCCACCAGGGGAAAGAATTGTCTTGATCGGGTGTATTCAAACCTGAAGCATGCTTACAGAGCTGTGCCGTGTCCATATCTTGGCCTGTCAGACCATCTATCATTGATCCTCATCCCAGCATACACCCCCCTCAGGAGAACTGCTAGACCTACTATAAAGAACATCACAACATGGCCTGAGGGAGCTCTCTCTCAGCTACAGGACTGTTTTTAAAAAACTTTATGGGATTTATTCAAGAATGAGGATCTGGAAATGTACACACAGACTGTATTATGCTACATCACCTACTGTATCAACCAGGTGACTGTGGAAAAACGCATCAGGGTTTTTCCTAACCAGAAGCCTTGGATGACAAAAGAAGTCCAGGCACTCCTCAGAGCTCATGATACAGCCTTCAGGTCAGGGGATACAGATCTGTATAGCACCGCCCGGGCTAATCTGAAGAAAGGCATTAAGGAGGCTAAACAGGCCTATAAGAAGAAAGTTGAGGACCATTTTTCTGATAATGATTCGAGACGAGTATGGCAAGGCTTTCACCATATCACAAACTATAAGGGCAGCAGCATCATTTCCAGTGACATCACTGGCAGAAGAATTGAACTGCTTTTTTGCATGGTTTGAGGCAAATACACCTCACCCAGACCCACTGACGTTATTGAATGCCAGCTCTGATGTGCTTACCCTGCAGGATCATGAAATGAGACAGACACTGAGAGTAGTTCACCCGAGAAAGGCTACTGGTCCCGATGGAGTGCCAGGAAAGGTGCTCAGAGCATGTGCAGATCAGCTATGCTCTGTTTTGACTGACATTTTTAATTTGTCTCTCAAGGCAGCTGTTGTTCCACAGTGTTTAAAATCTGCAGTCATTATTCCTGTGCCTAAAAAAACATATTTTCAGCAGTCTGAATGACTATTGACCAGTAGCATTAACACCCATTATTATGAAGTGCTTTGAGAAAATGGTATTGAAACATCTTTTGCCTAGTCTCCCCCCAGACATTGATCGGTACCAGTTTGCCTACAGGCGGAGCAGATCCACTGAAGATGCTATTGCTACAGCTCTCCACTCGGCATTCAGCCATTTAGAAGACAAGGGGAGCTATGTAAGAATGTTGTTGTGGACTATAGCTCGGCATTTAATACAATTATTCCCAACATTCTCATCACCAGATTGCTTCAGCTTGGTCTGCTACTCACGCTTGCAGCTGGATTAAGGACTTCCTAACAAAGCGAACACAGACTGTTAGACTCGGACCCCATTCCTCCTCTACAGTCATGCTTAACACAGGCTCGCCACAGGGCTGTGTGTTGAGCCCCACTTTGTATTCATTGTACACATATGACTGCATACCTGTTCATCCCACAAACATTATAGTGAAGTTTGCAGATGACACAATAGTAGTGGGGCTCATATCAGGAGGAGATGAGTCCGCGTACAGAGATGAGGTCCAGAAACTGGTGAGATGGTGCTCAGATAATAATCTGCTATTGAATACAAAAAAACCAAAAGAACTCATTATTGATTTTAGGAAGCATAGCAGTGAGCCGCCTCCTCTATATATAGGCAAGGAGTGTGTGGAGAGGGTGGAGGCTTTTAAGTTTCTGGGTGTTCGTATTTCTCACAACCGTACCTGGGCAGTTAACACCATAGCTACGATAAAAAAGGCTCAACAACGTTTACACTTTCTGAGGCTCCTCAAGAAGAATGGCCTGAATGCACAGTTGCTGGTTTTATTTTATTGCTCTGCTATTAAGACCATTTTGTCATATGGCATCACGGTTTGGTATGAGGGCTGTTCAGCTGCAGACCACAAAGCCTTGCAGAGAGTGATCAAGACTGCGCAAAAAAATCACTGGCTGTTCTCTCCCTTCTCTGGAAGAGATTTCCAGGTACCTCAACAGAGCTACTGCCATTATTAAGGATTGTACTCATCCAGGCCATGATTTCTTTCACTTGCTCCCCTCGGGAAAGCGGTACAGATCCCATAAAACCCGGACTACCAGGTTTAATCATAGTTTTTTCCAAGCAGCAGTACATATTTTGAACGGATTTATGTAACACGTACAGACTGCTGATATTATTTTATGTTATTTTAGGTTATTTTGTGGCAATAACCCTGTGTGTATAAGCTGGTCTTATATATTTATCGCTCAGTATGTGTTTATTATTGCTGTATATTGTATTCAACTTTTAGGTAATATTGTTTCAAGCATTATTTATTTTGTAATTATGAGAATGTTAAATGCATGAGTGAACTGTGAGTGTGATAGTTTGTTTTTAGGGAGCAGCGTCTCAATTTCGTTGCATTGTTTATTAGCAATGGAATGACAATAAAGGCACTTTGACTTTGACTTTTGTGTCACGGACCCACAACCCCTGCAATGGGAGTTTCCCAGGGCAGACCTTTGGCTGGCGGCACTGACTTTCCAAAAATCTTCATCTGAGCTATCTGAGCTATCAGGGTCCGCAACATTAGCTGAGGTAAGCAGTTCCGGCATCTTCTGTGGCTGATGCCAATTTAGCTCCACAGCTAGCTTATCAACGGCTTCCCACCGGAGAGCTAGCTCTATTGCTTTAGCTAATGTTAAGTCATTAGGCACCACTAATAGCCTAGAATGCAGCTCAGCATTACATGTGTGCTCTTCTAGTTGGTCACGTACCATTTCATCTTCAAGCAGTCCAAAATGACACTCGCTGGCTAGCTGCTTCAAATCAATGACATACTGGCGGATAGGCTCACCTACCCATTGGCATCTCCGGCAAAAATGAATTCTCCAAACAGTCATGTTGCCTGGGGTGGAGAAACGTTTAGCTAGCAGCTCCACAATGTCTTCACATGAGTCTGCAGGACCCTCCGGCCCTCCATACCCAGGTTGCGGACGAGAAGCGCCCACATGCTCACCTTGTCGAGCTTTCTGAGGTCCAGCGCCCTAACATACATCTGCTAGGCCTCCAACCAATGCGGTCATGAAACCGGTGGTTCACCCAGGAACAGGAGAAAGGGACGAAGCGGTGTAATGCACGCCTCCATGAGTTAATCCTCGATCGCCAAATGCTATTTATGGAAATACCTGGGTGAAGGATGAGGCAGGATGATGGTTGGCAAACACAGCTTTATTGAAAGAACTATGTACAGGAAAGCACACAGCAGGCACCAGCATGATCATCCAGCAAAGAGGCGGAATATGGATGCCCTCTGCCTTAAATAGGGCCGTGCAGTGACGTGACGGGAAGTGCACGTCACTACACCGCACTTCACAATAATGTGCCAAATACTTATACAAGACAGTATGCTGAAAAATATCCACACTGCATATATTGAGTTTGTGATAAGCTCTGTGCTAACTGCAAACCACCAAATAACAACAAGCTAGCTTAGCTGACTGCAAATATATAAGCAAATGTCTGCAGTCAAAGAATTATTGACTTGTCAAAGAATTATGGTAAATATGCTGAAATTAGTTTTATAACACTTAAATGTAAAGAAAATTACTCAAGGACGAAGGTTGTCCAAGCACAAGCACTCAGACACCGAATGAAAACAGCAGGAGATCAGCAGCTTCCGCTATAAACAACTGAATTGAAAAAGCTTTTTTCTCTAACAATTACTGAAAACAACCAATAGGTGGCAGTAAGGTACCACATATCAGCACCATACTTTAAAGTTTAGTTTAATGTTTATTTGAAAGAGACATTACAGTCCATCCATCAATCCATCCATCTTCTACTGCTTTTCTGGAGGTCCGGGTCATGGAAGCAGCAGTTCAAGCAGAGAAGCCCAGACTTTCCTCTCCCCAGCCACCTGCTCCAGCTCTTCAGAGAGGATACCAAGGCGTTCCCAGACCAGCTGGGAGACATAGTCTCTCCACTGAGTCCTGGATCTGCCCCGGGGTCTCCTCCAAATGGGACATGCCCAAAACACCTCAAGTGGGAGGCGTCCAGGAGGCATCCTAATCAGATGCCCATACCACCTCAACTGACTCCTTTCAATGTGGAGGAGCAGCGGTTCTACTCTGAGCCTCTCCCGGATGACTGAGCTCCTCACCCTATCTCTGAGGGTGAGTCCAGCAATCCTACGAAGAAAGCTCATTTCAGCCGCTTGTATCAGCGATCTTGTTCTTTTGGTCATTACCCAAAGCTCATGACCATAGGTGAGAGTAGGAACGTAGATTGACTGGTAAATCGACAGCTTTGCCTTAGAACTCAGCTCCCTCTTCACCACAACAGACCGGTACAACGTCCACATCACTGCAGATGCTGCTCCAATCCATCTGTCAATCTCTCACTCCATTCTCCCCTTACTCATGAATAAGACCCCAAGATACTTAAACTCCTCCACTTGGGGCAGGAGCCTGTCCCCAACCTAGTGAGGACAATCCACCTTTTTCCGGCTGAGGACCATGGACTCGGACTTGCACTGTTACAGTCATGTGAAAAAAATAGGACACCCTGTATAAGCCTGTGGGGTTTTTTAAAGGGCCTATATCATGCTATTTTAAGCCTTTCAGAGTAAACTATATGCATGCATGTGATAGTATATTACCTTTGGTACACTGGAGAATGAATTTCTTATGAAATATGAGTTATTTTCGTGAGCTACTTTTCCAACCCGGAAGTGAGATGCCTCGATCTCTGAGGCTCCGCCTCTCCTTCTTGTGGCTGCCGCCCATTTCATGACGTAACCCCTGAGCTGCCTGCTGCAGCATGTCGCTGGGTTCCACCCACGAAAACAACATCTACAGTAAACTTTAGAAAAGACAGATGAGCATGTTGTGGAGCCTTACACTCTTGACCCAGAGTCCGATTGGGAATTTGAGGTGCACGAGATACCACAGCGACCTCGAAGACGTTTACAGGAAGTTTCTGACTGGTAAATGAAAAGCTAAGAGAAATGTCTTTCATAGTGTTGTATTTATTATAGAACTTTGTATAGTGATGCTGCTGTCCGTATTTGTAGGTGCTCATGTGGGAAATCTTCACAGCGTCAGTGCTAAAGTGAAAGAGTTTTGCCGATCACCGCTCCATTAGTTGCGTGGAGAAAGTGGGTGTGTGCGTTAGCCTGGGGGCGGTGCTGGCAGCACAGGCACTTCCTGGAGTGGGTGGCTCACCCACGTTCATATGTATGAACGTGGGGACCCAGTCATTATCAGGGACAGGGCGAGGCAGCAGCTCAGAGAGCAGGGTTGAGGAGGAATACTCAGAGATGCGTGAATGGAGCAAAATACCACTTTGGGGGTGTTTTTGGTGAGGAATTAACATTATAACATGCTTAAAAGCTCAAAAAAGTCGATTTTGCATGATATAGGCCCTTTAACATATTTGGACATATGGATATTTAATATCAATGTTAAAAATACTGGAAGATTCATGGAATACAACTAAACAATTAAAAATGAATTAAAAACTTTTTTCCAACTTTCTGTAAAATGTAATTCTAAACAAATAGTGAGGAATAAATTAGGACACCCCCCATCTTTTTTAGGACACCCCCATATTTATTCCCACTTAAAATGGCTAAAATAAATTTTAAAAAATGCAAATAAAAACAAAAACAAGGTTAGACATAGATACAGTACATCAACATTTATTAATAAAGAACTGAATATTTAATGGGGTGTTTTATTTTTTTCACATGACTGTACATACTAATGAACATTAATACAAATGTAAGTATGCCAGATTTAGCAATACTGCTAATTTGCATCTGTAGTCCCCCGGCGGGTCACAAAAACACACAAACAAACAATCATGCACAGGAAGAACATCTGCAGTAAAACTGCAAAGTGGATATGCTAAAGTGCAAGAGTTAAGGTGCTACACAACAAAACATTCAAATGTCTCACAAGTGAAGTGCTGTGTATGCGTACACACACATGCACCCAAGCACCTCACAACAAAGGGGTCATTGACTACACTTTTTCCACATTTTAACAGCCAACTCATGTCTTAAGGATGTGTTTGTGACATATTTTGTTCACATTTTCTTTTTTTGTGTTAGTTATTGAGGCAAACTTAGTATCTAAACTCAGTGTAAATGGTGTAAAGATTGAAATGGTATCTGAAACTAAATTTCTTGGAGTAATAATTGATAATAAACTGTGTTGGAAGTCACATATTAATTATATTAAAGGTAAAATATCCAAATCAATTGCAATACTACACAGAGCGAAATATTTGCTGAATCAACCCACACTATATACCTTGTATCATTCATTAATACTCCCATACATGACATGATACATATTGTACTGAAATATGGGGAAATACATATAAAACAAACATATATCCAGTCTTTATGCTTCAGAAGAGAGCTATTAGAATAATAAACAAAGCTGCTTACAGGGAACCAACAAACCCACTTTTTCTTAAATTAAAAGCTCTCAAGTTGAAAGATCTGGTTGACTTTAAAACTGCAGTAATAATGTTTAAAGTGAAGAATCTATCACTGCCCGCAAATATCCAAAAGTTGTTCCAAATAAGGGAGAAACAATATCATTTCAGAGGAACATGTATATTTCAAAAACCTTCAGTGAGAACTACCACCAAGCAACACTGTGTTTCAGTGCAAGGAGTCAGATTATGGGACAATTTTGGACCTGAATTAAAATCATGTACAACGCTTGGACAATTTAAACAAAAACTAAAGGAAGAAATACTCCAAACATATATACAAGATGACATGTAAAATCACATAAGGATTGTCATATCCAGTCTGTGTTGTGTTGTTGCTTAGTTTTTTTTTTGTCACATTTTGTCTTAGCTTTGTTCTGAATTGTAATCGCTCTTGTTTGTTTTTCTTTTGAACTCTTGGATGGAATATGGGTGGGCAATATAAGCTGCGGCTTCAGCCATCACCCATTTCGGATAACTTATGTTGAACTGTATAATCAGAGGAGTTATTGTCTAATTTGACCTTGTTGGATTTTCTTTCCCCCTTTGTTATATTATTCTGTTTCTTTTTTAATCTCTACTTTTAATCTATCCGAAATAAAGATTCATTCATTCATTCATTCATTCAAATCTGTTTTGTATTTTCCCTGGCTTTCTTGAAATGCTCTGATTTAAAGCCTGTCACTTTAAGAAACAGCCTTCAACTATTCAACTCTGCCCTCCCTCTTACATTAGTTAGCCATTAGCTGACTAGCCTTTAGCTTTAGCCTTAGCGCCCTTCTAGTTCAGATGAGCAACACTGGTTCACTGATCCACAGTCAGCGGTGCAGCACGCACCACCTCGGCCCACCCCACAACAACCTTGCTGTGACTCCGCAGCAAATCCCCAGCACCACACACCAGCTTGGTCGCCACAATCCACCTGGCCTGGGAACTGAGGTTGCTGGTCGGAGGCCAAGCCAAGGCAAAGCTTGCCGAGCCAAGCTGCCGAGCCACGGGATCACAAAGGGCAGTGTCTTGCTCCGCGGGACTCTGCTCCCACAGCCAGCTGGGGGACGCCCCCTCACGAGACAGCTATCCTACACTGCTCGCAAGAGCAGAGTCGCGCAGAGCCCCAGAGGACGGTAGGGGAGCTGAGTGTGAAAGCCAGCAGCCTCCAGCCAACAGTCTCTGGTCCTGGGCCAGGTTGGTTGCAGTGACCGGTGTGCTGGTGCAGGTGATATGCCGCATATTTTTTTTTTTTTGATTTTGTATACTTTATTGATCCCCAGAGGGGAAATTGAGGGCATCCACTTGGATGGATGAAGCAGCCACGATACGGCGCTATCCCTTAACCATTCACACATACATTCACACCTAGGGCCCCTTTAGAGTCTCCAATTAACCTAACCTGCATGTTTTTGGCCTGTGGGAGGAAACCGTAGAAATCCAGAGTAAACCCACGCAGACACGGGGAGAACATGCAAACTCCACACAGATCACTGTTGGTCAGGGGCTGGGATCAAACCAGGGATCCCATGGCCAAGGGTGAGTTGCTGTTCTGGCGCAGTGCTAACCACTGCGCCACCGCACCGCCCATGGTGAAACCACTGTGAGATGGGCTGGAGTGATGTGAGGCACATCGGCGACTGCGAACCAGCAAACCAGGTGGCAACAGGAATGGCTACAAGGGTGACTAAGATCTAAAGACAATAACTAAGCTGCGCTGAACGTGAGCTTCCTGGTAGCAGTGTTAGCTCAGGTTACCTTTAGCACCCCCCTCCCCTTCCATCTACAAGACGGACAGCTAGGTGGGCCAAAAATAGAGCAGTAGGTGGGCTTTTAGGATGGCAGTGGGTTGGCTTTTTCTAACTGTGATGTATATGATTTATCTGGAAGAGTCAAAAACATTTCCAGCATTTCTGGGAGAGAAAAACGAGCTAAAGGCTGTGTGTTTCTTTAAGAGAATTAACTTTTGATTTATTTTTTTAATTACATGACCAGTAGACTCCTTTCAGACAATTAAAACCTACAAATGTTCAGGCGGCACGGTGGCGCAGTGGTTAGCACTGCAGCAGCACAGCAACTCACCCTTGGTTGGGGGATCCTGGGTTCGATCCCAGCCCCCGACCAACAGTGATCTGTGTGGAGTTTGCATGTTCTCCCCGTGTCTGCGTGGGTTTACTCCGGGATTTCTCCAGTTTCCTCCCACATGCCAAAAACATGCAAGTTAGGTTAATTGGCATCAAACTGGGGATTCTAAATTGTCCTTAGGTATGACTGTGAGAGTGAATGTTTGTCTGTCTCTCTGTGTTGGTCCTGCGATGGACTGGCGATCTGTCCAGGGTGGACCCTGCCTCTCGCCCAAAGATGCTGGGATAGGCTCCAGCCCCCCCGTGACCCGAAAAGGATTAAGCAGAAAAAGATGAATGAATGAAACGCACCAGTTTTCAGTCAATGAGCCCTTTAAAACACAGCATTTTTAAATGCAGACAGCACACTGTGAGACGACTGTAATAAATTTATGTAAAAAGTGCTGCAGTTTTACCCATGGAAGGTCAGAATCAGAATCAGAATCAGAAAAGATTTATTGCCAAGTACATTAACAGATCACTGATAACATACGAGAGAATTTGACTTGACACAGAAAATGAACCTGCATTTCCAGTGACACGGCTGCATCGGGGACGCGCCTGCCAACAGGATAGAGGGTACAGATAGCATAAGAATAAGAATAATACAAGGAACAATAGGAAGGAGCAAAAAAAATCATTGATTCAGAATACTGGTTGCATAATCAATCAATATTATGATTACAAGGAAAAAAAAAGCTCTCAATGCACATTCGCGGACAAGTTTCACAGGACACAGGACACAAGAGAGCAGTGTGTGTATCTTTATTTCAGTTCGTGGATCAATATGTGTGCACTGTTGATGCAAAGTGTTGTGATAATAGGAGAACAACAAGGGCACTTGGCAGGAGATGTTTTGTCTGGCTGCTCGCCAATCGTCCTTGCGATTATCTGAGCAGGTGCTGTCCAAGGCCTTGTGCTCGTTGTTTTGAAAACACAGACTGCAGACAGCCAGGAGGAATTTTCATGGGGAAATTGGGCCAAATAGGACTGATCACAGAGAAGGAGCTTTTTATTTCTTCTGTAGATTCAGTACTTAATCCTTCATTGCGGGGCTTTGAGTCCGTCGTGGATAGACCTGAGCGTGAACATGATGTAATCCACCTTCCGAGACAGTTCTCCATTTGTCGCTATCAGGGTCTTCTCCAATTTTTCAGTTTGACAGATGCACCTCGCCTGGCCAGCATTTTGATAGGTTGTATCCATCTTCAGCAATTTGCGGTACACCAGGACAATCCCAGTTCCAATCAGAAAGATCCCGATCACCATTATTACGAAGACATACAAATCTTCAATATCTTCGATAGAGAGATTAGTGAGACACAAGATCCTCCAATTACTTGTGTCACGTAAATAGCCCGCTGGAGCCGTTCCTGCAGGGCAGACAACTTCCCCCGGAGCACTTTTCCTTGTTGAAAAAATAGTGTCAATTGTGTTCAAAGCCCAGCTTATTAACTCCATAATTTCTTTCGACGGTCGCAGTTAGACGCAGACAGACAACAGCAAGCTGGGATCCAGTAGTTGGGGGGGAAGGAAAAAAAGTCAGAGCAAGAGAGAAGGAAAAAGCGTCTGCTCTCTTGGGAGGGCGGAAGTGAAGTAGGTAGGTACCTACCTGAGGTAGGTAGGCGGAAGGTAATAAATTTACAACAAAAAATATAATAAATTTAAAGGTAAAAAAAAAAAACATGGGGGGAGGGCTCAACAGTGATTTGGATCTTTATCCTGTAGCTTGAAAGTGCTCAGATACATCACCGACAGGTCCCATTATACGAACAAGTATGTGTGTTTAACTCTGTGAGTGTGTATGCGCTGTAGGCAGAGCTCTGTACAGGTTTCTCCTGTGACCCAATGCTGCAAATACACCATTGTATGGTAGCTGTAAGTTAGAAACCCATTCAGTAAGTTACACATAAGTTCAAAGAGCATTACTCATACGTATGTTAGAAATAATTTTGGGGTTTTGGGGTATTTAATGTCCTGTTGATAATAATGTGTACATACTTATCAAGTATCATATGATAAATTTGAACATTAATCCAACATTTCACCGCTGGGACTTAAATGTCTGTAGTTGCAGACACATGCTAGTGTAGAAAACTGTGTAGAAATAATGACTGCTTACCATTGTCTTAAATGACGGTTTTCTGGTCATTCTCCTGGAATATTTGAGGTGGCTGGGCCATCCCTTGGTTAATTGAACATGAGTCTCTAATGATTTATAGTTTTTAAATTGCTCATGGGTTTATGCGCTCACCCCACAAACCAGGTAGGCAAACACATCTGACAGTGTAACTTGAGGCAGTTGGTCTGTGGTCCATTTCTTGTACTCATCGATCCTGTTTATTTCTTAAATTTTTTTTAGAGGTAGCCTCGTTTGCCTCCTTATTCAGATGAATAAGGAATTTGAAATTTGTGTTTGCTCCGTTCCTTTGCAGGTATGTCTGTTCACGTTAGCAGTTGCCTAAACTACAGGGAAACAAAGAAGCCAGACCATGACGATGGCGACAACGGCCCAGCGGCATGACATCAATGGCTATTCTCTACAGTGGTGTGAAAAGGTGTTTGCCCCCTTCCTGGTTTCTCATTTTTTTGTGTTTGTTACACTTAAATGTTTCAGATCATCAAAGAAATTTAAATATTAGACAAAGATAACACAAGTAAACACAAAATGCAGTTTTTAAATGAAGGTGTTTATTATTAATGGTAAAAAAAAAAAAAAATCCAAACCTACATGGCCCTGTGTGAAAAAGTGACCCCCCCCCCATTTAAACATAAATTAACTGTGGTTTTGTGGCGTCCATAATTATAAATGCATGTGACTCACATGGATGCATGC
Organism: Pholidichthys leucotaenia; assembly: GCA_020510985.1. NCBI lineage: Eukaryota > Metazoa > Chordata > Actinopteri > Cichliformes > Pholidichthyidae > Pholidichthys > Pholidichthys leucotaenia. The sequence continues at coordinate 263,805,543 of CM035836.1, forward strand.
TTGAAATTCAGCCTAGAGAGACTTTAGGCTGGCAATGTGTATTGACATCATACCTCAAGAGGACAATACGTCTGGACCACCTACGGCTCGAGAGAAAAGAGAGGATTCCTCGCGTCTGACCATCTTAGTAGAGTCATTTTTGGGGGTTTCGTGACCAACCTCCCAGGACCTTTTTTTCTCACTGGATTTAGCATTCTAGACCCATTTTAATAAAAATAAGCTCCCATGTACCTCCCAAAAATTACGGGAAACCTTTTTTTTCCCCAAAATTCAAAATGGCCGCCAAAATGCATACCACCACCTATATCTCAGTAACTAATTCAGCTAGGAGGTTGATTTTGGTGTCTAGACATAGGTTTTTGGGGTCAAGCATTCCATTAATGCTATTAGTTTACTTGTTAAACAAACCCATCACGATGAAATCCAATATGGCCACCAATTAACATTTTTTTTGCTTCTTGACTACTAAGGCACCTAGAAAGCTGATGTTGGTGTCAAAACAGAGGTTTAAGGGGTCATACTATCTGTTTATTCCAATAAAAGTGTGTTTAAATGATTACATAATCGAGAAATCCAAGATGGCGGCCGGCTGTCATTTTCACATGCAATGGACTTTTTCATATCCGTCACCAAATGAGCTAAAAAAAGTCAAGTGAGGCTAATACATAATCACATAATTCGACTTTACTTTTGCGTCATGTCCATGATTTAAGATAATTCGTTGATAGTCCTCCAGTAGACTCTGCAATGTCCGAAATTCATGTTCACCAAAGATCACCTTACGAACATGATTGAAGAAGATGGCTTGTGCTTCTCGCAGATTTACATCCTGCAGGTGTTGAGTGACTTCTTCTGTAAGAGGCTGGGAATCGGGAATGTAGTGTTTCCAGCAGCCGCGATGGTAACGGATTTCCCACCCGAAAGCTGTTTCACAGTCTGGAATGGATGCAATCAGCGTGTTGAGCCTCGACCTCAGGACCGGATCATTCAGGTGTACAGTGTGTAACTTGAATTTTCTCCAGGCGTCCTTTGTTGATATTAGGAGCAATTGTTTCCAGTCCCGGTGACTGCTTTTCTGTGGTCCCTTATTGCACCACACGCATAGGTTCTTGTCATGCACAATACCAATGCTGGACCGGAGCCTCTTCGGTGAAAAGAGAGAAGCAGATGGAGATGGATCCCCCTGAACTGATTGATTGTCTCTTTCAAGATCTACCTCTAATTTATGCTTACGTTTCTCGGCTTGAGATAGACAACGCTTGTTAGATAACGTGGTGTAACATGTCTGGTGCATATAATGCCCTTTTGGCCCTTTGGCCCAATCAATATTCCCACATTGAAACCGATCAAGTCCTTTCCATCGTAGAGTTTTTTCACGAATTGAATTCCATTTTTGGTCCTTGGTATTATCCAAAGAGTCACTTTTGGTACATGGTTGACCACAACGTAGAATGCATTCGTATTCACCGGAAGACGTTGATGGTAATTCATCGTTGTCACTTGCAGTATCCATTTTATCCCTCACTTTATATGAATAAGTGTCTGAAAACAAAAACAAATTTGTCATTATCAGAACAGAGGAGAGAAAAAGGAGGGATGACAAGACCTAGAGTCAAAGGCCCTTGTACTGTCTACTGTCATTACGGTAGCATTAAGCAAGCAGCATGGTCAATATGCTAACATTACCTGACTATACAGTATGGAACAAGATTCAGAATTCTAACCTCTCCAGATAAGTTTAAAGCTAAATTTATACATACCTGGCAACCTTGGTTAAATTGGAAAGATTAGGACTACATATTATGGCAGCACAGACGTTACAAAATCACTGCATCCTCTCTCTTGCTATGCAAAAAGGAATCAATGAATCAAGCATAGGATTCCGGGAATCCTAAGGGGATTACCCAAGTGTTCCTCAGTGAAATCACTGAATCAATGCAGGAGCTTTCTAATAATTATTAAAAATGAATGTAAGGATACCTCATTTGACATTTTTAGCTCATTTGGTGACGGATATGAAAAAGTCCATTGCATGTGAAAATGACAGCCGGCCGCCATCTTGGATTTCTCGATTATGTAATCATTTAAACACACTTTTATTGGAATAAACAGATAGTATGACCCCTTAAACCTCTGTTTTGACACCAACATCAGCTTTCTAGGTGCCTTAGTAGTCAAGAAACAAAAAAAATGTTAATCGGTGGCCATATTGGCGGCCATATTGGATTTCATCGTGATGGGTTTGTTTCACAAGTAAACTAATAGCATTAATGGAATGCTTGACCCCAAAAACCTATGTCTAGACACCAAAATCAACCTCCTAGCTGAATTAGTTACTGAGATATAGGTGGTGGTATGCATTTTGGCAGCCATTTTGAATTTGGGGGAAAAAAAAGGTTTCCCGTAATTTTTGGGAGGTACATGGGAGCTTATTTTCATTAAAATGGGTCTAGAATGCTAAATCCAGTGAGAAAAAAAGGTCCTGGGAGGTTGGTCACGAAACCCCCAAAAATGACTCTACTATCTGGGGTCAGACAGGAGAGCAGAAGGACTCTGGAGTTTTATAATGCAAATGGGAGAATGTAACTGGAGTGTGTGACTTTGTATGTGATGTAGTATTGGAGGTGTGTATAAATGGATGTGAGTGACTGCGTTCTGTCTCTTGTTACTCTGACTGAGAGAGAGGACGTAGGATGAGAGAGAATTAAAGAAAATACTGGAAAGACACCCAGTCTTGTCAATTCTTGACTCCTACACTGGTGACCTACGAATGAATCTGAGCACGCTGACGCTGGAAGACAGCTTCGTGATCGACATGGAAGAACTGGGAGACAGCCGCTCAGACCCGGATTCACCGGGAATTGCCCGCAGGGGCACAAGCCTGATTAAGCTCCCCGAGTTTTGGCACGATGACCCGCACTCATGGTTCCAGCACGTGGAGTCGCGTTTCCTACTCGGGGGAGTATCAGCGGACGACATTAAGTTTCATAATGTCATCGCGAGACTCGACGGCCGCACAGCTCGGTGTGTGCGGAGCCTGGTGCAGCAGCCACCCGCTGCTGGCAAATACGACGCGCTGAAAGCCACTCTCATCAGGAGCTTCGTGCCATCGCCCGAGGCAAGGGCCAGGCAGCTGCTGGACCTGCGCGACAGAGGTGGACGCAGGCCGACTGTCCTCATGGAGGACATGCTACAGATGATCGGGACGGACAACGACGCGTTCCTCTTCAAGCACATTTTCCTGAGGACCCTCTCAGCGCACACGAGAGGTCCCCTGTCCAGCAGACAATGTGTGAACCAGCAGGACTTCCGCGAGCTGGCCCAGGAGGCGGAGCGGCTCCTCAACGCCTGCGACGAGCAAGAGACCTCCGTGGCAGCGGCAGACCTCGGCGCGGCGGCTGGGGGCAGTGTGGAGCCAGAGGCAGCAGGACCCACCCCAGCGACGACGGCGGCGGCGAGATCCCGAGCCAGGGGAGATGACGGCCTCTGCTTTTACCACCGATGCTTCGTCGAGAAGGCGCACAGATGCACCCTGCCGTGCAGTTTCAAAAAGCGGGGAAACGACCGGGCCGGGAGTCGTTAGCAGCTTCCACTCTCGGCGAACGGAACAAGCTGCTTTATCTGACAGACGCGGGCTCCGGGCGGCAATTCCTCGTGGACACCGGAGCCCAGAGGAGCTTCATCACTGCAACTTATGCAGATTGGGTGGCTGGACCCCGCGGAGACGGAGCAACAGTGGCCAACGGCTCCAGCATCAAGACTTATGGAGAGAGAACCTTGTCTCTGTCCTTCCACGGCCGCGCTTACGAGTGGAACTTCATCGTAGCAGCAGTGAGCTTCAATATGTTAGGTGCTGATTTTCTGTGTTCACATGGTTTGTTAGTTGATCTGGCCAACAAACGCCTAGTAAACGCACTCTCTTTCTGTTCTATCCCTTGTGCAGCTCGGGTGTGCCCGCCGCCAGTACAGACCAACGTCGCCGCAGCAGGTGGTAAGTTTCACACTCTCCTACACCAGTTTCCAGCACTCACAGTTCCCACTTTTTCAACTAAGGTGGCGAAACACGGGGTGGAGCACTTTATTACCACGAGTGGCCCACCAGTTTTTGCTAAAGCTCGGCGCTTAGATGCAGCTAAGCTCTCTGTGGCACAGGAGGAGTTCGCCAACCGGGAAAGGTTGGGCATAATTCGCCGCTCGAAGTCCGCTTGGGCTTCCCCCCTGCATATGGTGCCTAAGGCTGACGGCTCGTGGAGACCTTGCGGTGATTATCGCAGGTTAAACAATGCCACAGCTCAGGATCACTACCCGATTCCACATATCCAGGATTTTTCAGTGCACCTGGCAAAAGCGCGCATTTTTTCTAAAATAGACCTGGTCCGCGGTTATCATCAGGTCCCGGTTCGACCAGAGGATATTCCCAAAACAGCGGTAATAACCCCATTCGGCCTTTTTGAGTTTTTACGCATGCCTTTTGGCCTTAAAGGCGCCGCGCAAACCTTTCAACGGATGATGGACGCAGTGCTGCGCGACCTTCCGTTTGTTTTTGTCTACTTGGACGATATTTTAGTAGCCAGCGCCTCAGAGGAGGAACACGAAAAGCACCTCACTACAGTTTTTCAAAAGTTGGAAGCACACGGGTTGATAATCAACCCGGCCAAGTGCCAGTTTGGCGCAGCGCAAATTGATTTTCTGGGGCACCGTGTCTCACCAGAGGGAGCAGTTCCTCTGCCGGCAAAAGTGTGCGCAGTGGCTGAGTTTCCCCATCCACAGACAGTGAAAGCGTTGCAGGAATTTTTGGGGATGGTGAATTTTTATAACCGTTTCATACCCCGTACAGCGCAACTCATGCAGCCGCTATACGCCGCGCTTAAAAAACAGAAGCCTGCCAATGTGATCGAATGGTCCCCGGAGTGGGAGCGCGCGTTCACAGCGGTAAAAAAAGTACTCGCGGACGCAGCACTGGTGGCGCACCCAGACCCGGCAGCTCGCATAGCGCTAACCACAGACGCGTCAGAGGTAGCGATAGGGGCCGTGGTAGAGCAGCAGGTCGCCGGAGTTTGGCAACCTCTCGCTTTTTTCAGCAGGTCCTTGCGCGAGCCCGAGCGGAAATACAGCGCATTTGACAGGGAACTCCTGGCGCTCCACTTAGCCATTCGCCATTTCCAGTTCTGGCTGGAAGGGCGGCGTTTCACCGCGTTTGTCGACCACAAACTGCTCACTTTTGCGATGTCCAAAACTTCAGAACCGTGGTCAGGGCGGCAGCAGAGACAGCTGGCCGCAATTTTGGAATTTACCACCGATATTCAGCATGTGACCGGTAAACTCAATGTAGTGGCAGACTGTCTGTCACGCATGGTAACAGCACACGTCCGCGCGGAGCAGGGGTGCGTGGCCGCTTACCCAGAGCGCGGTAACAGCGCAGACGCGCACGCGGCTCCGGTCCACGTGGAAATAGATTATGCAGCCATGGCGGCGGAGCAGAGCGAAGACGCGGACGTGCGCGCGCTCCTGTCTGGACCAACAGGGTTAAGGCTGGAGCGAAAAGCTTTACAAGCTGGTTCACCCCCTCTAATCTGCGATGTCTCCACCGGGCGACCGCGACCGGTGGTACCGGCCACGTGGCGCCGTCGCGTTTTTGACGTCGTGCACTCCCTAGCGCACCCGGGAGTACGCGCTTCGGTGAAAATGGTGGCAGAGAAGTTTGTTTGGCCGAGCCTGCGCAAGCACGTGAAGGAGTGGGCTAAAGCCTGCATGGTTTGCCAGCGGGCCAAAATCCACAGGCACACCAAAGCACCCTTAGAACCGTTTCACATTCCGGCTAGGAGATTCGATCATGTGCACGTGGACTTCGTGGGCCCCCTACCGCCATCTCAAGGATTCACACACCTCTTGACGATGGTGGACCGGACCACACGTTGGCCGGAAGTGGTCCCGTTAACATCGACCACAGCGGCAGAGGTGGCTCGCGCCTTTTTAACAGCCTGGGTAGCGCGTTTTGGGGTTCCGTCAGATATTACGTACGATAGGGGACCTCAATTTGCGTCGGAACTGTGGTCGGCAGTGGCCAGCGGCTTAGGAGCGGCAGTACACCGCACTACCGCTTATCATCCCCAGGCCAACGGTTTATGCAAGCGTTTTCACAGGTCTTTGAAAGCAGCCCTCAGAGCATCACTAACGGACACAGATTGGGTAAACAAACTACCATGGGTTTTATTAGGGTTGTGTTCGGCACCCAAAGAGGACCTAGATGCCTCACCAGCAGAGTTGGTTTTAGCGCAACCTCTCAGGCTGCCCGGCGAGTTCTTGCCAGACCATATGCCCCCCCCCCCCGGTCCGGGGACCTCTGAGTAACACGGGAGCCGAAATGCTCCCGGGCCCCGCTCATCACACTTTTCCGCGTTTTGTTCGTGCCCAAAGCTTTACAAAAAACAGCGTTTGTTTTTGTCAGACATGACGCTCAGCGTCACAGCCTCCGCCCACCTTACGACGGTCCATTTCGAGTGCTGGAGACCGGGGAGAAATATTTTGTGCTAGATTTGGGGGGCAGGAGGGAGACGATCAGTATTGATAGATTAAAACCTGCTTTTGTGGTCCATAACGAGTCTGTACGGCCGGCGGGCGCGCCTCGACACGGCAGGCCTCCCAAGGGGCGGCCCCCGGACCCCACGCAAGGGGCAAATAACCCTTCTCCCCCTCATTCCACAGATTCACAGCAGGACTGCCCGGCACAGGCTGTGAGACCTGCATACAGCAGATTCGGGAGAAGATTGAAACCTAGACGACAGGTAGAGTGATGTGGGTTTTGATCAGACTGTTGGATTGTGCTGTAAGATTCTGCGGGGGGGGGGGGGGACGCTGTAGGTGTATGTCCAGTCTTTCGCGTGGGAGGGGGAGTGATGTGGCGTCCATAATTATAAATGTATGTGACTCACATGGATGCATGCTTGAAATTCAGCCTAGAGAGACTTTAGGCTGGCAATGTGTATTGACATCACACCTCAAGAGGACAATACGTCTGGACCATCTACGGCTCGAGAGAAAGGAGAGGATCCCTCGCGTCTGACCATCTGGGGTCAGACAGGAGAGCAGAAGGACTCTGGAGTTTTATAATGCAAATGAGAGAATGTAACTGAAGTGTGTGACTTTGTATGTGATGTAGTATTGGAGGTGTGTATAAATGGATGTGAGTGACTGCGTTCTGTCTCTTTTTACTCTGACTGAGAGAGAGGACGTAGGATGAGAGAGAATTAAGGAAAATACTGGAAAGACACCCAGTCTTGTCAATTCTTGACTCCTACAGTTTATCACATCTTTGGAAAGCTGAGTTCAATTTCTCTAGCCACACCCAGGCCTGATTACTGCCACACCTGTTATCAATCAAGAAATCACTTAAATAGGACCTGCCTGACAAAGTGAAGTCGACCAAAATATCCTCAAAAGCTAGACATCATGCTGTGACCCAAAGATATTCAGGAACAAATGAGAAACAATCTATCAGAGATTTATCAGTCTGGAAAAGGTTATAAAGCCATTTCTAAAGCTTTGGGACTCTAGCGAACCACAGTGAGATCCATTATCCACAAATGGCGAAAACATGTAAGAGTGGTGAACCTTCCCAGGAGTGGCCGGCCGACCAAAATTACCCCAAGAGCACAGCGACAACTCATCCAAAAGGTCATAAAAGACCCCACAACAACATCCAAAGAACTGAAGGCCCCACTTGCCTCAATTAAGGCCCATGTTCGTGACTCCACCATAAGAAAGAGACTCGGCAAAAATGGCCTGCATGGCAGAGTTCCAAGACGAAAACCACTGCTGAGCAAAAAGAACATAAAGGCTTGTCTCCCTTTTGCCAGAAAACATCTTGATGATCCCCAAGACTTTTGGGAAAATACTCTGTGGACTGACGAGACAAAAGTTGAACTTTTTGGAAGGTGTGTGTCCCATTACATCCGGCGTAAAAGTAACATAACATCTCAGAAAAGGAACATCATACCAACAGTAAAATATGGTGGTGGTAGTGTGATGGTCTGGGGCTGTTTTGCTGCTTCAGGACCTGGAAGACTTGCTGTGGTAAATGGAACCATGAATTGTGCTGTCTACCAAAAAATTCTGAAGGATAATGTCCAGCTATCTGTTCATGACCTCAAGCTGAAGCACACTTGGGTTCTGCACCAGGACAATGATCCAAAATACACCAGCAAGTCCACCTCTGAATGGCTTAAGAAAAACAAAATGAAGACTTTGGAGTGGCCTAGTCAAAGTCCTGACATGAATCCTATTGAGATGCTGTGGCATAACCTAAAAAAGGCGGTTCATGCTTGAAAACCCTCCAGCGTGGCTGAATTACAGCAATTCTGCAAAGATGAGTGGACCAAAATTCCTCCACAGCGCTGTAAAAGACTCATTGCCAGTTATTGCAAATGCTTGATTGCAGTTGTTGCTGCTAAGGGTGGCCCAACCAGTTATTAGGTTTAGGGGGCAATTACTTTTTCATACAGGGCCATGTAGGTTTGGATTTTTTTCACCCTTAATAATAAACACCTTCATTTAAAAATTGCATTTTGTGTTTACTTGTGTTATCTTTATCTAATATTTAATTTTTTTTTGATAATCTGAAACAGTTACGTGTGACAAACATACAAAAAAATGAGAAATCAGGAATGGGGCAATCACTTTTTCACACAGGGCCATGTAGGTTTGGATTTTTTTCACCCTTAATAATAAACACCTTCATTTAAAAATTGCATTTTGTGTTTACTTGTGTTATCTTTGTCTAATATTTAATTTTTTTTTGATGATCTGAAACATTTACGTGTGACAAACATACAAAAAAATGAGAAATCAGGAAGGGGGCAAACACTTTTTCACACCACTGTATATGTACACACTTCTGGGTAATGACAAGAACATTAAGAGTAGGACAATTACCTTAAACAGGTGCCTTTTGCTTACAACACATCGGTCCATGCCAGCACCAACTACACTCATTACTACCTGAGTCACAGTCGGGAGGCTCATGTGCCAGTTGATGTTTTAGTACCATTACAAGCAGTGTGTGCAAATTTGCCCTTTTCTCATGCCAAGTATGTGACCTCTTTGGTTAAGAGACTGAGAACAGTGTTTGGCAGTGCCCGGCGACGTGGTTGTGACACTCATGAGCAGCAGAAATTGCATTACGATGGTGCAGTTCGTCACCAACCTGTAGTGATCCCGAGCGTGGAACAGACCAGCGCTCGAGTCACTTATTATTTTCTCCATTTTCTATCTGTTTATTTAGTCTCTGTTATGACCCGAGCGCCAATGTTATTTGCACTCGGGCTATTCCTGTCAGGTCTTGACAGCGGCGTTGTTATTCCGGCTCTCCGAGCTCTTATTGTGACAGCGCTCGGGGAGGCTTCCGCTCAGCTGTCAAGACCTGAACAGCTGTCCTGCATTTACGGTCGTTAGCGGCCGGTTTCTTAAACCGATGCTAACGGCTGCATCTTTGCAGCAGTGTCCGTCGCTGATCGTCGGAGCGATTGTATGCTTGGACTAATACTACATTGCCTGTCTGTGGTGTGACCGTCTCATCCTGTGGACCCGTGAGTGAGCTTTTAGCCTTACGCCTCCCTGTGTTTGTAGACTTGTTGGTGTCATTGCCTCAGCAGCCTGTATTATTGTAACTCTCACCGTAAATAAAGACTATAACACAACTCTCTGGTGACGGTGTGGCGTCTTATGGTGGCTCGCGAGGGCCACCACATGACAGTCTCATTTATTATGGGGATTATTTGTGCTTTTATTTTGACAGCGCTGCGGCAGGACTTCCTGCTGTCAAACCTGCTCGCGGCCTGTCACAACTGAGTGTATTTATTAGTTACGTTAACTCCACACCTGTTGGTAGTTTGAGTTCTCTGTGTTCTATGTAAGATCGCTAGCGGGGTTTATTCCTCGCTGCGACCTCGCCCTACCTGGCTGGTATCCCTAACCCTGATGCCAGCCTTTCTACAGCATTAGGTTTCACCCTCACTTTATTCATGTGTTTGCATTTGACTCTTTATGTGTCTCCTGTTATTTACCCTTTGGGGTCGCATGTTTAGTTGTTTGTGTTTTGCCCCTCGTGGCACATTCTTTTGTTACTTTTCTTTAATAAATAAGCAGATTCACTGCTGGTGTTTGGTGCCTCATTTATGCCCTGAAAGGGGCATTCACAATACAACCATATTCAGTAGGGAACCTGGTATGGCTCCATGACCCCACAGAAGATTGTAGGAAGCTTGCTCCCCACTGGAATGGTCCTTACAGGGTTCTGGCCGTACTGGGTTCTTGCAGTGAACTTGGACTCACTTACCATCTGGGTGACCCTTTGGGTTTGACCGGGCAAAAGCAGGTTGTTCATTATAATAGGCTCAGGCCCTACACTCTGGACTGATACCTGCTGGCTCCCCAGGTCGCTTCCCTGCTTCTCCTCCTCTTCATATTCCCTCGCGACCGGATAAGGGGTCGCCGGATGAGGCCTGCAGGAGTGATGAGCCACTGATCCTGAGTGGCACATAGACTTTTCATGATGCAAGCCCGGGTGTGTCACCACAGACACACAGACTGTTTCTCATTTTGGAAGTACTGTGAAAAAGCCAGTTCATTTGATGGACTTTGTTACTTATCACTGAATGTCGTATTGGGTTGTTATGGTGACATGTTTGTTTTATGTGTCTATTCTATTGGGTGAGATCTGAATTTGGTGTTGTAAAAATTAATTTGGACAGTTAGCAGAATTGTTTCAGTTAACCAACCAATAATCACAGAAGAAATATTATTTCTCAGCTTATCTTTCATTGAATCATGCAGATAATCAAACACGGCCATGGGTCTTAGCAGCTCAGCTTGGTTAAGACCAATAACAAAGGAACCCCCCCCCCCCAATAGCTTCTGAGTTGTTGGGCGTTCCTAGCAACTCTCCAACAATATGTGTCCATTGTCCACACTGGTCCAAACCGGTCTTCTCAACATCCAAATAGCCCCCACATCCTTCTTCTCAGTGTTCCAATGGCTCCAGATGTCTCCTTGCTTTTATGGTTTTATGGCTCCTCTCAGCAGATGTCTCCTCTTCAGTCCCTTATGGTATCACATCCTGTTATTTAGCCTTACACAACCCTATGCCCCTACATGGAAGCAGGAAACAGACTCTTCATGTAATATCTATCTGACTAATCTTCAGTATTTATTTATTATAACAATTTTCCTCTTTTGACTCCATTTTACAGAGTCAGTAACTATGGCAGGCACAGCAATAAACAGGAACCAGATACCTGATGTTATTTTCATGTGAGATGAACGAAAAACCACCTGTAGGCAGTATATACTTTCATGAGTAATTACTGTAATGCAATTTCTTTTCAGTCAGTGCATATTTACAGGCAAAAATTCTCATTTCAGCCCCCCTGCCTTCTAATTCTATTCTAACTACATGACCGCAAATAGTACAATATTTTGAAGATACCTGCAAGAAAACAAAGGAAAAGAAAGGGGCCAGATGTCATGTCCGCTGCGAGATTTCGCAGCGAACATATGAAATAGGAGCAAGCCCAAAATGCAGTAAAGTAACAAGTTTATTTACAACAGAAAAAAAAATGCAAAAATCCAAATAACAGTCTGAGTGGCCTGGGTGAGACCTGGGTGAGGGTCTTGTTTTGGTCAGGGTGGGGGTCCTGCTCTGGAAGAATTGAAACATGTACACCTTTCAGAGATAAAATTTTGTTCACATTAAAACATTCACATTTTGCACAATGACGTGTGCTGTAGCACAAGCAAGTGATACAGTGTAAATTCCTGTAACTGTCTGTAAAATATATAATTAGACAGTTTTTATTAGCATTTCTACTACTCATAATCTAGTAACAGCATTTAATGATTAATATCCATAAATGAAAATTCTTAATAAATGACACTAGAATAAGCACAAATCTGATTGTGGACTTAAATTTCATCTTATTTTCCCCATCTGTCCTTCTCACTACTCCAATGGTTGTACACTTTGTCCAGGTTGATGAAGCCCCGTCTGCTTCTCTCTTTGATTTTATGCGCATCAGCTGGTCCAAATGTGCCACTTCAAGACCATTTCTGGATGCTGTTTTGATATGATTCATTAAACTAAAGCCTCTTTCACAATCTGCTCTGGATGCTTGAAATGTAGCACAAATATCCACAAGCTGTGAGATCTCCTTTAGCTCCTCACATCTAAGCGCTGCAGCCACCATATCCGGGAATGTACTGATTGGCCCTTGTTTAAGTTGTTGCTTCATTATGTACTTAAATTCAGCATATTCGCTGTTAATGGCCTCCATAGAATGTGGGTGGTGGAGAGTGGCCTCTTACTTCTTTGCCAGTGTAGCAATGTCTGCTGATCCATACTCAAAACTGATGTCTGAGCTCAATGCTTCGATGTCAAATGCAGACCACTCCTTTAATTCATCCTCTGGAAAACGAGCATCCAAGTGATCACAGAGCTTACGAATAAAAAGAGTAATCTCACTGGTATTTCTGCCATCAGCTGATGAGGTCCTCATCACCTCTTTGACACAGTCATTCCACTGAACATCCTTCTCATCCTTCAAATATTGGGAACACAGCTTCTCAATCTTCGCTCTTGCAAAGCAGTGCCCTTCCATCTCAGTCAGGTTGCGTCTTTGAAAAGAAAGGCAGAGTTGTGCCAGCTCGCCCAAAACATATATACAGCAAATACACTTGTGAAAGCCAAGTGGTAGGGTGTGACAAAAATGCTTTGTTGTTGTATATAAGCACTGCGCCTCAGTACAGCAGATTTTGCAAGCGCCAGGTTTATGTTTAAAATATTTTGGTTTTATTGTGGCCTCAGAAATGTGAATGAGTTAATACAGTCTGTTGACTTGCATCATTTGAATGAAGCACGTTGACCACCAGCACATTTGAAAGTGAGTTTTTGTGCTACATCAGCTTTTCAAAAACAAGAATTATATCACTACTTCCTCCACTACAGCTAAAAAAAATGGGGCCAGGTGTCCACCGCTGACAAGGGAGCAGCCCAGGACCCACTCTGTACATGTACATTTTTCATGGTGGAAGAGAAACAGCACAGCAACACTGTAGTGGGAAAATACACAGAATAGGTATGTGGGTCTATTATGAGGCTTTATGAAATTATATGAATTACTTTATAAATCACTGGTTTTAAAATGCACTTGTATACTGTATATTGAGATTTGGGCTCCACTTGACCTGTATGCATAAACAAAACAGTATGTCTATCTTTTGTTTGTTGCACTTTACCAGTACGTGAACGTGTCATGCCACACGTTGACAGAGTCGTGCCACAGCTTGATGGAGCTGGAGCTAGGGCTGGTACCGGTGTCGGATCTGCAACGGACACAGGAGAGCCCGGGGGATTCATGCTGATGGAGGGGGACCCGGGGCATGTGGAATGAGATTCTAGAAGGAAAGAACACACACATCTTTAATGCACAGCACCAAAGTGCAACACATAAACTAAACTTTTTAACCAGGATTAGCATATTTTGTCATTTTGCTCTCACAAGCGAATAAATCGGACAGAGCCAGTGCAAATCATGGCTAGCTAGCTAGCTAAGTAGCGCTGCTAGTGCTCCTGGCTATAACGCTCGTGAGCCACGAGAGAATGGTGTTGGGATTGCTCACAAAAATTAACGTGGCACCAATAGGCAGGATAGAGCAAAAAGATGCATAATATCACAAAACACTCACCATCCATGGTTTGCAACAATGTTGCTGCTGGGTCGACTCCCATCTCCCTACCATTACTGGCTGGGCGATTACCGTAGATGGCGTCCATCTGGTTGAACCACTTCACTTCCACTGTTTTCTGTTTGCCCCATTTCGACTGTTGTGGTCCTTGATGGCCCGGTTATCACATTTCAGTTTTTTCATCTTACCCCTACATTGTTTAATTGTCCGATTGTATCCACGGGCGGACAACTGCTCCGTGACCTCATGGAAAATCTTCTCGTTGCGGTGCGCTCCATCTACTCTCTCTGGAGCCTATCGTCAGCCACAATGCAAAGAAACGTCAGCACCTCCTCATGGGACCACGGTGTAGAAGTTTTGTTTGAAGCCGAAGCCATCTCTACCATTTGTTTTGGTTTTTTGAAAATGGCAGCTGTACATTCAGCAGAAGAACGGCGCACTCATGATATTATGCCCGCGCCAATCAGTGGCCGGCAGTCTTTTTACGTCACATTTTCAGGTTGGAACGGCACCGTTAGAACCATTCGGCAGCAACCGCTACAGTTCCTAATGGAAAAGCCTACAAAGCGTACCGTACCTAACCGAACCGTACCGAACTAGTACTAGTGGAAAAGGGGCTTTAGAGGGCAGGTGTGAGTAGACCCTATGCCCACAGAACCACCATCCTCCATTTAGTTCAAAGGTGCTGTTCTGCCCTGGCGCCATTGATGCTGGGACTATGACTGCAGAGGTGTCACGTCTGGCCCTCACAAGCCAGCATAAGACGCCACAGACCAGTAAAGTTGCACAAAGGTTTATTTACAGTTCAAGGCAAGGGTAGGACAAGATAACTAGCCATGTGGGCTGAGCAACAAGATTAACTATGAGCATTACACAGATCAATGACGGCTGAGACAAGGAACGCTTGCTCACTGTCAGACGAAGGAAAAGGCAAGGAACACGAACGATAACTACGACAATAAACACACTTACATCAAGGAGAATCGTAGACGAACACTAGGAGAATGTTGACGGGAATGTTGACGAGACAGCCGCAAGATGCAGCCGCTGGCGCCGGCATTTAAAGCCGGCTCCTAACGACCGCAAATGCAGCACAGCTGCTCAGACTTTGACAGCAGGGAACTCCCGGGCGTTTGACCAATCAGAGCCCGAGGAGCCAGAATGACAACACCGCTATCAAAAGCCTGACAGGAATGATGTGTATCCCAAGCGCGGACAAAATAGCACTCGGGATATGACAGGACCCCCCCCCCCACTCAAGGCGAACTCCCAGTCGCCTATAAACATCCACACACACCCCACCCCACCCCAGGGCGGGGAAGCAGGCAGAGGGGGGACAGGATCAACCTCACAGAAAAAGAAGATACGAAAACTACCACACAAATCACAATGACAACAAGGCAGGGGCAGAAAAACAAACAGGGGATAAATTCACAGGGGAAGAGGAGAGAGAAAAAAGAACAAGAAAAAACAAAGAAAACTAACTGTACCAGAACGCATATCACAAAGAAAAACAGCTTAACAATGTACGAATGACGTCACAAAACTGGATAACCGGACCGTTACAGAAAAGAAAAACTCTCATGAATAGACAGCCAACCAAAAAAACCCTCAACAGTATGAACCCGACACTGATGTGATTGATCAGTGGCCTTCAGTGCACATAAGCAAAAATGAAAAAAAAACAAAAACCAAAAAACGAACAAGCCAGCGACCCATAAAGTAAGTTACCTCGGATACACAAATATCAGATGTTACGTTTGAAGTTATGTGCCAAACACAAGGTTACTACTAAAGTCCCTGTCAGTTAATTTTCGCTTCTGAAGGCCAGTTTACAATGCAGACGACTGTTTAGAACTTGCACACGTGAAAGAAATATCAAAAATGGTTTAGGAGAGTTTAGGGCTCCCAGTCAGTACTAAGCCATTAAGATAAGCAGGTGTCTGATATGACCATCACCTAACACAGACAGAGTGCAAAAGCTCTACCAGAAATTTAGCGGCTGAGAATTCTCAAGGCTGCAGTTCAAATTCTAATATTAAGAGTGATTAGGAAAACAAAACATGGGAAGAAAAAAAGGCAGAATTTTGAACAGGTTCATTCCTTTGGTGCCAGAATCAGGTCAACTAGACCCTATTTGGCAGAATAAAAATCTAAAGTAGATGTTACAAGTGCATGGCACTGGCCAGCGAGAAAACAATCATAATGGTATTATATCTAATGAGAAGGGGAAAAAAAAATCTATTCTAAAGATTCCTTGATCCAAGACACAATAAACAGACAACCTTCTACAAACTCAAAAATGTGTGAATAGCCCTGATAAGGGTACATATATTCATAAAACACAAAACAGGGGTAATATAAACGATTTACAAAATAACCATAGAACCAAAAAATAGAGGAAAAGTGCTAACAAAAATCAGATACACTCGGTTGTCATCTAAGCCAAAAGGTCAAACAAGAGAAAAAAGACTCGGTATATAAACAAGACTGAATGGGGAGGAAAAAAAAAAAAAACAAGAGGCCAAGTCACACATCGGAGTACACCATGAAATCCTGTCTGTGGAGTATTTCAGTCCAAAAAAAAAACCCAAAACACAGAAATTACTGAGGGGCGAAGGAAGGGAAAAAAGCACACCAGGACGACAGTCATAATAAACAATTCAGGGGGCCTCCCAGCCCCCAGCATCCAGACCGCTAACAGGGGCAGCGGGACGTGTTCTGGTGGCCTACCCGAATCCCGGGCCGAGGATGACCATGCCTCCGGCGGCCGGACCAGGGCGCCAAATGTACAGTTCTGTTTATCGGGAGGCCGGCCCCAGAAGCCAAACGGGAAGAACAGGCTTCCAGGTGTTTATCCTTTTTTTTTTTTTTTTTTCCTTTGAAAGACAAAAGTAAAATAGAAAGATGTCTTTACCTTCTTCCAGGTGGTCGACCCGCATCCAGCTGCCAACCAGATGACTGGAGAGAGTTCGGCAATGGTCTTCCAACGGCGGGGGAAAGCCAGGGAGAACCGGGCCAACTATGATTAATCCCCACGGTTCCAGATGCGGGGGAGGGAGAAACATGACGAGGGTAGGGAATTAATTTGGGGTTATTCAGCGGTGGATCTGCAGCACCATCTCCGGATCCCACCCAAACAGACGCTGACAGGGCCGGAATCAATCCGGTAGGGAATCTCGACTGGACCGACGCTGCACCCACGGTGGGCCCAGATTGGGCCAAAACCCCTCCGGGGACGGATTCAGACTGAGTCAATGCTGCAGCCGCGTCGGTCTCCGATTGGGTCTGAACCACCTCAGTGACAAACTCTGATTCCGCCGATGCTGCACCCACGTTGGACCCCGATTGGGTCTGAACCACCTCGGTGATGAACTCTGATTCCACCGACGCTGCACCCACGTCAGACCCCGATTGGGTCAGAACCACTTCGATGACAAATTCTGATTGGGTCGACGCTGCACCCACGTCGGACCCCGATTGGGTCAGGGCCACACCAGTACTGACCTCCAACTCCGAACCCGGAACCTCCGGCACAGCGATAGGGGTCTGCTCTGCACCGGCGATCTTGGAGGAGGGCTCAGAAGAAAAAGAAAAACCGGGATCAGGAACACCGGCAGCGCCAGAACCCGGCGAGACAAGCTCGGATGCAGTGGATGGCTGCACCCGGCTCGCCTCACCAAGAGACAGGCAAAAATGCTCCACAATAGAAAAAACAAAGACAACACTGAGCACTTGCCTGATCTCAAGTTCGGACGCCGTCCAGAACTTCGATGATCCGGGCTCAGACGGGAGGAGGTCGTCTTCTGGCTCCCACTCGGCTGCGTCGGACTCCACAGCCGGCATGATGGCTTCAGCAGCCTGAGGACCCTCTGACACCAATATCCACGCTGGTAATCTGTGCGGTGTGGTGGCGGGGGGCCCCTGGCCTGCTGGGTCGGACTGCTTATCCGTGGAGACCCGGGGACACTCCATCGTCGGCGCAGGCTCCAAACAGTAGTTTGATCCCCTCCTCTGTCCTTGATGTGGCTGCGGGGCTGGGATCTTCTGTTCCAGGACCGCAGGCCCCCTCCTCATCTGATAATACTCGACTGAAGTCGAAGAACGCTCAACAGACACAGAGGCAGCGGGTTTAGTAATTATCTCAGCAGATGGTGGGGGCTCGGGGGGCTGCGAACCCTGAACCTCACCCCCAGGAGTCAGACAAGACAAATCACTATTAAGGGGAAAGGAGTGAACTTGTACTCGCCTGTCTCCCGGGGGAGGGGTGGTGCCTGCTGCAGGGAACATTGCTCCTTCCTCCTCCCGTCGGATGGTGGCAGAGGGCTCCCTGGAAGGAAGAGGGGGGGCCACTCGAGATGGGATCGATGCAGGGCTCGCCGGGGTAGAACTCCTCATACAATTAGCAGCTGAAGAAGATGTCGGAAAGGAGGGGGCGACAGCCGAGACGGGCCGGGCAAGAAGCGCTGGCGAATCAGCAAAGGAAGACGGCTCGGGGAGACCGGCTGCGGGGGTTCCCTCCTGGCGACATGCTGAAGAGACAGCTGTCTGGTTAAAGGGGTCATATCAGCGATCCTGAGCAGGATCCGGACGGGACTTTTGCTGAGAATGTCTCTGGCCGCAACGCCGACGTCTTCGACGGGCCACAGGTGGTGCGAACTCCTGGACTGGATCGAGGAAGGGATCAGGATCCCAAAGCGGGCAGCGGGGATTCCGTCTCCTCCGCCTCTGGGCTTCTTCTTCCTCGTACCTCCGGAGTATTCTGCGTTGGGCGGCAATATCCAGTCTCATCACGTCGACTTCTGGGTGGTCGTCGTAGCAGGAAGACAGTTGGTCGAGCACATACTCAGCCCGGTCTAGGTACCAGCGTACATTGGGCTGATAGCCGAGGAGGGGAGGGGCGATGAGAGTATCAGGATTAAGATCGAGGTCGGAGGCGGCGATGAGGATTTCATCCACTTGCTCCAGTACCTCGGTCAGCTGGTCGCTGGAACCCCGAGTGTGACCCTTCCGCGACGGCATAGTTCCAGTACGCTGTACCCAGACAGGAAAGCGCAGAGTTCTCCTGAATGCAACTTACTGGGGACGGCATCTCCTTCTGTCGGCTGTCTACTGTCACGACTGGACCTCACGAGCCAGCATAAGACGCCACAGACCAGTAAAAGTTGCACAAAGGTTTATTTACAGTTCAAGGCAAGGGTAGGACAAGATAGCTAGCCACGTGGGCTGAGCAACAAGATTAACTATGAGCATTACACAGATCAATGACGGCTGAGACGAGGAAAGCTCGCTCACCGTCAGACGAAGGAAAAGGCAAGGAACACGAACGATAACTACGACAATAAACACACTTACATCAAGGAGAATCGTGGACGAACACTAGGAGAATGTTGACGAGACAGCCGCAAGATGCAGCCGCTGGCGCCGGCATTTAAAGCCGACTCCTAACGACTGCAAATGCAGCACAGCTGCTCAGACTCTGACAGCAGGGAACTCCCGGGCGTTTGACCAATCAGAGCCCGAGGAGCCAGGATGACAACACCGCTGTCAAAAGCCTGACAGGAATGATGTGTAGCCCGAGCGCGGACAAAATAGCGCTCGGGATATGACAAGAGGATGGCTTGGAGGAACTGTTTGAAATGTTCCTAAGTCCTGAGCAAGAGAAATTTGTTTTATTTGTCCTACTAGCAAGGAACTCTGCATATCCCCACCAATAGTTAGTTGTGAATACATGGCTGTGGTGATGTGGATGAGGTAACTGGTCATGTTCCAAATGTCCTACATATCTTGGTGTGTGTCTGAATATAGTGTTATTGCTTAAAAAATAACTATAGTAAGAGTGCCACAATTAGGATTAGGATGAATAGTAGACCATGCCTACGCTCTCCAAGAGGTCTTTTCCAGGTACATTTACTCCAACATAATATTGTCCGGTGTCAGACAACTTCGGCAATGTTATAGTTATTCAATAGGGTTACAAATTGTGCATTCCTTATGGGCGTATGTGAAGCTTGTGTTTGTAGCACAGGCCCCATGGGAGGGTGATATGTGTTTTCTTAATTTATGATGGGTGTAAGAGTATTAAGAGTCATCGGGTCCTGTGTGACTGAACACATCAGCACAGTTACATGGAAGAGTACGCATGTACTTATGACTCTTTTCATACATCACAGACTCAGATTCACAGTGCATGGAGTGGCTGCATTTATATATATCACAATAGTCAAACTGGACTACGAAAGCTTTATCTTCAGTGCACGTTATGGTGGGTGGTGTCCCTTTATCCTTAATGTTGAAGTTTATTGATCTGCCAGTTACCTTAGATAAATAGCTACTGAGCTGCACAATAACTGTATCAGGAGGACTATGACAAGGACAAGCATAAGGAACACACATGTGAGCCATTCATAAAACTGGAATCTACGTCAGTATTCTCTGAGGGGTCTTTGATCGTCGGCCAACTCTCTATGGCTTTCTCCCTATAGCTTCTATGGTTTGTTTTGATAATAATTTTGACATGATTTTAATATTAGATCCAGGAGCAGACAACAGAGTTGGTTAGAATAACAACAATCTTTATTGAAAGTGAGTGTGAGTGAGTACAGAGCAGGAGGACCCTGGCAACCCTGCAGAGGAGAGAGGAGACACGAGTACTCTTGTAGCACACAGATGAATATAGTGGAACAAGTAATAATCTTACAGAGCTGGAAAGGGTAGGAGTTAAACAACTTGCAGCCATGTTCTCTCCTGGTTGCCGTAGTTCCGCGAAGGTGAAGAAGTGCTGGTGCAGCTATATACAGTGCCCAGTGCAGAGTATTCCTCAGCTGAGGAGGGAAGGGGAAAAAGTTCAGTCTAGAGATGAGGCACTTACAAGGCGAGGAAGAGGATCCTCCAGCTCATGGGATGAATCCTGGTCCGCCGCCCGGAGTTGGGTTGGTCCACCAGGGAGATGGTCCACCTGTGCACAGGTAACAAGGACAACAGAGGAGGATACAGGAAGGTGATAGCAGGTTAGAAGGTTGTTTACGATTGTTGAAAGGGAGGCGAAACTCACAGCTGACGAGGAGAAGAGTTGACAGGCATTGAGAAGCACTTTAGCGATGCACAAGCATTGATGTCTCCGTGCAGGAGTGGAGGGCCCCACTCCTTATAAAGGCTGCCTGATTAGGGAGTGCAGGTGTGAGTGAAACCGCAGCTGGGAAACATAATTAGTGAGAGAGGAGAATAACAACACACAGCTCGGATCACCACAGTGCCCCCCCTCAAGGAATGCCTCCCAGCGGCCGACTCAACCTCCCAGGGTGAGCCCGATGAAAAGCACTGACCAGTTCTCGATCTGTAATGAAAGAAATTCGGACCCATGACCTTTCCTCAGGTCCATACCCAGCCCAGTCCACCAGGTACTGTAGACCTCACCCCTTGCGTCGTACTTCCATAATGCGGTTGACCTTAAACGCTGGACTGCCGTCGATCATCACCGGCAGGGGAGGCGGCTTAGATGAAGGGCACAGAGTGCTGGTGGAAAATGGCTTCACCTGAGAAACATGGAAAGTAGGACAGATGCGGCAAGCAGGGTGAAGAGACGGGCAAACAGCAACCGAATTGATTATGTGCGAGATGAGGTAAGGACCAATAAAGCAAGGAGAGAGCTTCTTGGAATCAGTTTTAAGGTTGATGTGTTTCATGGACAACCATACCTTCTACTCAACCCAGTAAGGGGGGGGCAGGGTCCTCAGACAGTTGGCGATCTCAGAGTTGCAACCCGCAGTGCAGCGGAGAGCAGCCCTGGTGGTCTTCCAAATCCAGTGACAGCGCTTGATGTGAGACTGCACAGATGGAACAGTGATCACTACCTCCCCTTCTGGGAACGGGGGGGTTGTAACCCAAGGACACTTAGAAGGGGGAGAGACCTGTAGCCGCAGAAGTGGCAGAGTTGTGTGCATACTTGATCCAAGATAGGTACATACTCCAGGATGCAGGATTAGAGGCTGTGACACACCTCAGGGCTGCCCCCAGCTCTTGGTTGGCACATTCGCACTGGCCATTACTCTGAGGGTGGTATACCAAGGACAAGCTGACCATCACTCCAATGGCCTTGCAAAAGGATCGCCAAGCCTGGGAGACAAACTGAGGACCCCGGTACGAGACTACGTTGACCGGAATCCCATGAAGGAGGACAATATGCAGCACGAAAAGGTCGGCCATCTCCTTTGCAGACGGGAGCTTATTTAGGGGGATGAAATGAGCTGCCTTAGAAAACCTGTCCACGATGGTGAGGATGACTATATATCTGGTGTAGGGGGGAAGCCTGGTCACAAAGTCCAGAGCCACATGGGACCATGGTCTGCTGGGGATGGGTAGGGGGTGCAGCAGTCCCGAGGGGGAAAAAGAGGATGATTTCCTGGTGGCGCACTGGGGACAAGACCGGATGAACTCGTTGATGTCCCTCCTCATCGATGGCCACCAGAAGGTCCTTTGCAGCTGCGACAAGGTGCGAGACACACCGGGATGACACATGACCTTACAAGAGTGCAACCAATTGTAGCATCAGCTTCTCCTCAGGCCAATTCAGGAGATCACTCTTCATTTTAAAGAAATTCCCACTCAACTTTGGTCAAGAATTGCTGTGTGTCTTCATCATTCAGGATCCCAGAGTAAACAATTTCACTTTTGTAGAGAGACCTGATAAGAATTTGCTTTTAAAGGCTTAAGTGGACCATAAACCCTTGGAGTCAAATCCCAACTAGACAGTTCATGCTGATAGTATCTGTTCGTACCAGAAACTGATATTCTTAAAAAGTCATAAACTCCTTAAGCTGGCAGATATATGGTTCCCTCCTTCTTTGGGACATATACCAGAACCCTCTAGGCTGCTCCCCACTCACATTCCAAAGACCTAAAAATTATCTACAGCTCAACAGTACCTCCTAGTGGACATCTATGGAATATGTTTCATTGTGCAATCTAAAACTGTTAATTCTGATTAAACATTAAGCTTTTCTTCCAGCTCTAATTTCCCAGGATTCTAAGGACACTGTGAAGATAATCGTCAATAATGGTTTACAATACTTCATTAATACTTCATTAATTGGTCAGAAATAGCTGACCAATTCCCCAGGCTGATTCTCTGTTGGATAACGCCCTTGCATTTGATTAGCTGTTCACAAACAAAGAAATGTCCCCTCATTGGACAAAAGCCCATTCAAACTCCTCTTTATGGAAGATAATTGGTCCGTCTTGCTGCCGGTCCCATTTTATGACCCAGCAGCGCACTTCAGTTAAATGCATCAGAGCTGCCCCTGCAGTTCAGTGTTTTTCTGTTCTTCTGTTGTCTTTGCAGTCTTTTTGAACCATTGCTTTTCTGTTGTCTTTAGGTGTTCTGTAAGCTCATGCTCTGTGTGCCTGAACCTTGTCAACTCATGCGCTAGCTTTCTTAAATTGTCTTTTGATAAGTTTTACCTGTTTTCTGGTTGAGGAGAAATCATCCTTTACCTATGAGCTCGCCTTTAAAGAGAGTGAAACTCTCAAATCCTTTTTCCTTCACCTCAGAAGCCGTTCTTATCCTATTTGAATGATTTTTCTTGGACTTTTTGACTTTTCATGCAGTTAAAGTGGATTTTTAATTTTCCTGTTTTAAAGTGAACTGATAGAGATTTTTGGACTTTGTTTCCCTGCTCATCAACATCTGACCCCGTCAAGAAACCAGGAGCTCGTGGGTGAAACTGACTAAAAACATTTTTCCTTCAGCCTTTGGATTTGTCCTGTGGGCCAATGATATATTAAATTTTGGACTGGTTGCCAAAGGACGTCATGCCTGGCAAGGATCTGCTTGCTGATAGTGATAGGATGATACTTTTCCTGTGGTAACGTATCGTCACTTCCTGTGTTGCTGGCTGTCTGTGGTTTGCTCTTTGGTTAACTCTTCTCATTCTCCTGAGGATTTTGCCTTTAATTGTATTTTAACCACTTTTTTCCTTCTACCATTAGCTCTCACTTCTGTTTATCAAGCCTCTTGCACCTGTGTGCACACTCAGTGTCATCTAATCACCCTCTTTAGCCTTCTGTTCACCTTTCATCTGTGTTTTTGTTAGCTTCGGGTTAGCCACTTGCTATGGCTACTAGCTCTCCTTCCCCTTCTCATCAGGTGTGTTCTCTCTGTCAGATGTTTAGCTACACCTCTGCCTCTTTTAGTGATAACGGTAAATGTAATAAATGTTGTCTTTTTGAGGCGCTCGAGGCGAGGTTGTCTGATTTGGAATCCTGGCTCTGCTGCATTGAAACACCATCTGCGCCAGTTAATCTTGACGGATGTCCCTTAGCTGCAGCGGAGCTGCCTAGCATAGGGCAGCCTGCTAGCGGTCCTCCGGTCCTCCTCAGCAGCGAGGAGACTGGGTGGGTGACGGTGAGAAGGAAGCCTAGTCGCAAAGTCCTGGTTAACCACCAACCTGTTCCTGTTTCTAATCGTTTTTCCCCGCTCAGCGACACACCCACTGAGGAAAAAACTCTGATCATTGGTGACTCTGTAGTCAGAAATGTGAACCTAGAGACTCCAGTGGCCATAGTCAAATGCATTCCTGGGGCCACAGCAGGCGACATCGAGTCAAATTTGGAAATGCTGGCTAAAATTAACTGTAAATATTCCACAGTTCTTTCTCTTTGAGGCCGACCGAAAGTCTTGTTCCATGGCCTCACCGAACTCCTCCCATACCCGGGTTTTTGCTTCAGCAACCACCCGAACTGCACTCCGCTTGGCCTGCCGGTACACTTCAGCTGCTTCGGGAGTCCCACAAGCCAACCAATCAAAGAGATTCTGGCAAACTGTCCGGCGGCTCAGGAGGGGAAAGCAGCTCCCCGTCCACACTGTGTATGGTGCGGATCGGACACTGTTGACTTCGACTGGGGACATCGTCGGGCGGTGGAAGGAATACTCCAAGGATCTCCTCAATCCCACTGATATACCTTCCACAGAGGAAGCAGGGTTTGGGGATGAGGGGGATGACTCACCAATCACAGGGGCTGAGGTCGCCAAGGTGGTTAAAAATCTCCTTGGTGGCCGGGCCCCAGGGGTGGACGAGATTCACCCCGAGTACCTCAAGGCCCTGGATGTTGTTGGTTTGTCATGGTTGACACGCCTCTGCAACATTGCGTGGAGGTCGGGGGCAGTGCCTTTGGCATGGCAAACCGGGGTGGTGGTTCCTCTCTTTAAAAAAGGGGACCGGAGGGTGTGCTCCAACTTTAGAGGGATCACACTCCTCAGCCTCCCTGGGAAGGTCTATGCCAAGGTACTGGAGAGGAGAGTCAGGCCGTTGGTCGAACCTCGGATTCAGGAGGAGCAATGTGGTTTTCGTCCTGGCCGTGGCACATCGGACCAGCTCTTTACCCTCTCGAGAATTCTCGAGGGTTCGTGGGAGTTTGCCCAACCAGTTTACATGTGTTTTGTGGACTTGGAGAAGGCATTTGACCGCGTCCCTCGTGGATTTTTGTGGGGGGGTGCTTCGGGAGTATGGGGTATCGGGCTTGTTGTTACAAGCTATTCGGTCTCTGTACGACCGTTGTGAGAGTTTGGTTCGTATTGCCAACACTCGGTCGGAGTCATTCCCAGTGAGAGTTGGACTCCGCCAGGGCTGCCCTTTGTCACCGATCCTGTTCATAATTTTTATGGACAGGATTTCTAGGCGCAGCCAGGGAATGGAGGGTGTCATGCTTGGTGACCACAGGATCTCATCTCTGTTGTTTGCAGATGATGTTGTCCTGTTGGCTTCATCCAGCAATGACCTACAGCTCTTGCTGGGACGGTTTGCCGCTGAGTGTGAAGCGGCTGGGATGAGAATCAGCACCTCCAAGTCCGAGTCCATGGTCCTCAGCCGGAAAAAGGTGGATTGTCCTCTCTGGGTTGGGGACAGGCTCCTGCCCCAAGTGGAGGAGTTTAAGTATCTTGGGGTCTTGTTCACGAGTGAGGGGAGAATGGAGTGAGAGATCGACAGACGGATTGGAGCAGCATCTGCAATGATGCGGACGTTGTACCGGTCTGTTGTGGTGAAGAGGGAGCTTAGTTCTAAGGCAAAGCTGTCGATTTATCAGTCAATCTACGTTCCTACTCTCACCTATGGTCACGAGCTTTGGGTAATGACCGAAAGAACGAGATCGCGGATACAAGCGGCTGAAATGAGCTTTCTCCGTAGGATTGCTGGACTCACCCCCAGAGATAGGGTGAGGAGCTCAGTCATCCGGGAGAGGCTCAGAGTAGAACCGCTGCTCCTCCACATTGAAAGGAGTCAGTTGAGGTGGTATGGGCATCTGATTAGGATGCCTCCTGGACGCCTCTCACTTGAGGTGTTTCAGGCACGTCCCACTGGGAGGAGACCCCGGGGCAGACCCAGGACTCGGTGGAGAGACTATGTCTCCCAGCTGGTCTGGGAACGCCTTGATATCCCCTCTGAAGAGCTGGAGCAGGTGGCTGGGGAGAGGGAAGTCTGGGCTTCTCTGCTTGAACTGCTGCCTCCGCGACCCGGACCTCCGGAAAAGCGGTAGAAGATGGATGGATGGATGGATGGATGGATATTCCACAGTTGTTATCCACGCCAGCATTAATGATGTCCGACTCCGGCAGTCGGAAGTCACAAAAATTAATGTGGCATCGGTGTGTGACTTTGCCAAAACAATGTCTGCCTTTGTAGCATTCTCTGGGCCCCTCCTCAATCTGACCAGTGATGACATGTTTAGCCGCTTGTCATCCTTCAACCGCTGGCTGTCTGTGTGGTGTCCTGCAAACAACGTGGGTTACATAGATAATTGGAGCTCATTTTGGGGAAAACCTGGTCTTATTAGATGAGACGGCGTCCATCCCACTTTGGATGGCGCGTCTCTTTTATCTAACAATCTGGAATCCTTTTTATCCAAATTCCCAAAACATTGACAACTCAGAGTTGGGACCAGGAAGCAGAATCGCAGTCTTACACACCTCTCTGCAGCTCCTCTTCATCTGCCACCCCTCAACTTAGCCCTTGTCTTCCCCATCAGAGAATCATTGTCGGCTCCCTCCAAAGTAAATAAAAATATAATGTATAAGAATCCCAGAGTAATTAAAAAAAAAGTTGGTAAAGCTCAAATTAAACATGAAGCCTCTAAATTGAATGATTTGGCCTCTGTTCCTCCTCATAATTTAAAAATTAAATGCGGTTTGTTAAATATTAGGTCTCTAACTCCCAAGTCTCTGCTAGTCCATGATCTGTCAATTGATCATCAGACTGATTTAAAGGGCCTATATCATGCTATTTTAAGCCTTTCAGAGTAAACTATATGCATGTATGTGATAGTATACGTATTACCTTTGGTACACTGGAGAATGAATTTCTTATGAAATATGAGTTATTTTCACGAGCCCGGAAGTAAGATGCCTCGATCTCTGAGGCTCCGCCTCTCCTTCTTGTGGCTGCCGCCCATTTCATGATGTAACCCCTGAGCCGGCTGCTGCAGTGTGTCGCTGGGTTCCGCCCACGAAAACAACATCTAAAGTAAACTTTAGAAAAGATGGATAAGCATGTTGAACTCTTTAGCCTCCTGTTATTATTTTAGCCTATAATATTATTCTTATGTAGTGTATGGTTAATCATGTTTAATATTGTGATTTTAGCCTCTGCATTCTGGTTTATTTTGACCATTTCTGACAAGTAGGCTCTTCTTTAGGCAGGCTGAACAAACTCCTAAATCTCTCACAGCCAAAGACACATTTACGCCACTTAGAAGACATTGTCTTACGTAAAAAAGCAAACAGTTGTTGTCACTGAGCAGATTAGGTGCGAGAGGAACTACTTCTTCACAGCGTCAATGCTAAAGTGAAAGAGTTTTGCCGATCACCGCTCCGTTTGTTGCGCGGAAAAAGTGGGTGTGTGCGTTAGCCTGGAGGCGGTGCTGGCAGCACAGGCACTTCCTGGAGTGGGCGGCTCACCCACGTTCATACGTATGAACGTGGGGACCCAATCATTATCAGGGACAGTGCGGAGCAGCAGCTCAGAGAGCAGGGTTGAGGAGGAATACTCAGAGATGCGTGAATGGAGCAAAATACCACTTTGGGGGTGTTTTTGGTGAGGAATTAACATGCTTAACATTAACATGGAATCAACATGCTGGAAATAACATGCTTAACATTAACATGGAATCAACATGCTTAAAAGCTCAAAAAAGTCGATTTTGCATGATATAGGCCCTTTAATATCCCTTACAGAGACATGGTTAAGACAAGAGGATTATGTTGGTTTAAATGAATCAACTCCCTCGGATTATTTAAACTGTCAAAATCCCAGAAGTTCTGGTCGTGGAGGAGGAGTAGCAACAATTTGCCATTCCAAATTACTAGTTAATGTAAAGCAAAAAACACGTTATCATTCCTTTGAGGGCCTGGTCCTCAGTATTGGGCATTTTAGTAATTTTAGGCTAAACCCAATTTTATTTGCCATAGTTTATCGTCCTCCATCAACCTACTCAGAGTTTTTATCCGAATTTGCCAAATTCTTAGCTGATTTAGTGCTGAAATCAGATAGAATAATTATAGTAGGGGACTTTAATATGCATGATAGATGTAGATAGTGATTGCCTTAATATGGCATTTAATTCAATATTAGACTCGATGGGGTTTTCTCAGAAAGTAGGAAACTCTACCCATTATCTCCACCATACATTGGACCTTGTTCTGACATATGGCATAGAAATAGAAAATCTGGTAGTGTCTCCTCATAACCCTGTACTGTCAGACCATTGTCTGTTAACCTTTAACTTTACTGTTTCTGACTATTTGGCTCCTAAAGAAAAATATTACTACAATAGATGCCTCTCAGATGATGTTACCAAATTTATGCAGATTGTTTCCTCTATGCCATGTGTCAACACAACGGAAATAAGCTATAGACAGCTTGCTCCTTCTGTAATTGATAGCATGGTAGATAGTGTTACAGCTTCTCTGCATCAGACTCTAGACTTGGTGGCCCCTTTAAAAAAGAAAAAGTCTAATCAGAGATTTCTAACCCCTTGGTTCAACACAGAAACTCGTAGCTTAAAACAGAAGACTCGTCAATTAGAAAGAAAATGGCGCTCCACTAATTTAGATGAAATCTTTTTAGCTTGGAGAAATCATCTTTTAATTTATAAAAAAATCTCTTAGAAAAGCTAGAACGAGTTATTATTCTGCATTAATAGAAGACAACAAGAATAATCTTAGGTTTCTTTTCAGCACTGTAGCCAGGTTGACAAAGAGTCAAGACTCTGTTAATCCTAGCATTCCCTTAGAGCTTTCTAGTCAGGACTTGATGAACTTTTTCAATAATAAAATTTCATCTATCAGAGATAAAATCAGTCAGATTCTTCCTCCCGTTAACTTAAATACAGTAACTACTACGACTCCTTCAACTGATATCTGTTTGGATGAGTTTTCTCCAATTGACTTTTTAGAGTTAGACAAAATAATTTCCTCATCCAAGCCTTCAACTTGTCTTTTAGACCCTATTCCTACCAGGTTATTTAAAGAAGTCTTCCCACTTATTGGTAGCTTTATTCTTCAAATAATCAATTCTTTATTAACTTTAGGCCATGTACCGCAGGCTTTTAAAAGGGCTGTAATTAAACCCTTACTCAAAAAGCCAACGCTGGATCCAGGAGTTTTAGTTAACTATAGACCAATCTCTAATCTCCCTTTCATTTCAAAAATCTTAGAAAGAGTTGTTGCTACACAATTATTTGACCACCTGCAGGGAAATGGTTTACTTGAAGAGTTTCAGTCTGGGTTTAGAATCCATCATAGTACTGAAACAGCCTTAGTGAAGGTCACTAATGACCCCCTTATCGCATCTGATAATGGATTTGTTTCTGTTCTTGTCCTTTTAGACCTTAGTGCAGCTTTTGATACTATCGATCATAATATTCTACTTGATAGATTAGAACACTATGTTGGACTTAATGGAACTTCGTTGCAGTGGTTTAGATCTTATTTATCTGATAGGTTCCAGTTTGTTCATGTCAATAATGAGTTTTCTTTCATCTCAAAGCTCAGTCATGGAGTTCCACAGGGATCTGTGCTAGGCCCTACTCTTTTTAGTTTATATATGCTTCCCTTCGGCATTATTAGAAAGAACTGTATACATTTTCATTGTTATGCAGAAGACACACAATTATACCCATCAATGAAGCCAGATGATAGTAATCAGTTAGCCAAGTTAGAAGCCTGTCTTAAGGAAATCCAAAGCTTGGATGACTTGCAATTTCCTGCTATTAAATTCAGATAAGACTTAAGTCATTCTTGCTGGTCCACAAAACCTTAGAAATACCTTTCCAAATCAAACTTTTAGTTTGGATGCGGATACTCTTTCTCTTAATAGCTCTGTGAGGAATCTTGGAGTTATTTTTGATCAAGATCTGTCTTTCAATTCACATATTAAATTCATTTCTAAGACTGCCTTCTATCATTTGCGTAATATTGCCAAGATTAGGAGCATCTTGTCTCAGAGTGATGCTGAGAAACTGATCCACGCTTTTGTTAGCTCTAGATTAGATTATTGTAACTCTTTATTATCAGGTTGTCCTGAAACATCTTTAAAAAGTCTTCAGTTGATCCAAAATGCTGCAGCAAGAGTTTTTACAGGTACTAGAAAGAGAGATCATATCTCTCCGGTTCTGGCCTCCCTTCATTGGCTTCCCATAGAGTTTAGAATTAAGTTTAAAATCCTTCTTCTTTCTTACAAAGCTCTAAACAATCAGGCCCCTTTTTATTTAAAAGATCTGATACTACCGTATTATCATAACAGAGCACTACGCTCCCAAAATGCTGGATTACTTGTAATACCTAGAATCTCCAAAAGTATAATGGGAGGCAGAGCCTTCAGTTATCAAGCTTCTCTCCTGTGGAACCAGCTGCCTATCTGGATTCGGGAGTCAGACTCGATCACTGTTTTAAAGAATAGGATTAAAACCTTCCTTTTTGATATAACCTACAATTAGGGAGGGATTATGTGTCTCTGAACCCTCCCTTAGTTATGCTGCTAATAGGTTTAAACATCCAGGGGACCTCCAATAATGCACTGGGCTTCACTCCTTTCTTCACTCTCAATTTTTTTTTTTCTGGTCATTAACATCTCTTTGTTCTCTCCCATAGATTGAGTCCCCATCGTGCTGTTTGCTCTCAACATGTCTGCATGTCTGTTCTTTTCATCTTCTCTATCCCCTCACCCCCCAGCCAGCAGATGACTGCCCCTCCCTGAGCCTGGTTCTGGAGGTTTCTTCCTGTTAAAAGGGAGTTTTTCCTCTCCACCGTTGCCAAGCGCTTGCTCACAGGGGATCGCCTGATTGCTGGGGTTTTTCTGCAACTGTGGGGGTTTTACCTACAGTTGAAAGTGCTATGAGATGACTGTTGTTGTGAAATGGTGCTATATAAATAAAGTTAAATTGAATTGAATTGAATTGAATTGAATCGCTTTCAGCCTCTGATAGATTTCAAGAATCTCAAACTATGGGCTCAAGTCTGACAGCCTCACCCAACCACTCTACCTGAAGCAACCGGATCACAGTGTTACACTTTTGACACCTTGGACCTTCCAGGAGTCACTCCACTCACACTGCTGACCCAACCAAGTTTGACAGAAGGTGACCTTGGGAACCAGGTCGAAACAGGCACCCCTTTCCATGTCACCACATCTGACAACCCGACCCTAAATGAACATAGTTCATTCCTTTGCACCCTGAAGCCAGGGGCAGCCAATGACGAGTACTGCCCCCAAGTGGTCAACGGCGTGGTCGTCCAAAGCTCCCATGTGGAAGACATGGTACTGGCTCTCTGGGCTGATAAATCCGCGATCAGCCAGAAACTTTTCGATTCTCTGCACGAGAAATACCCTGACCTTCTGGTCACTAACAAGTCATTTCATTTCCCTGCTGGGACCAAATCAAACAAAACATTGGTCGCCACAGGTATCTGGGCCCTCCACCTTCAGTGGAACCACAGACTGCTAATTTATCTTTTCTTGGTCGTTCCCGACCTGCCACATGCAGTCTACATTGGCAGTAATCTTCTTGTGAGACTCGGAGCTCAGGTTGATACCATAAACAATGCTTTATGGTCTCTCACCCCAGTCTTCACTCTACACCAGATCTAGATGCTCTAAAGTCAGGCCAGCCCATCCCTGAAGCCTGCCAGGTACGGAATACTCAACACTGTGTCATATCTGCTAATGTCACGTGCTACCCAGTCCAACTATGCATTCAGACCGGACAGAAACTCATGCATCCGCAAGCATTTTTCCAACCGGCTCCTTTGTTTGACAATCTAGCCTTAACTCTGGAGGCCACACCCCTTTTCAGTCTAGAATCTAGAACCACTACGTTGCCGTTAAACAATCCCACGGCAGGGACCATCATCCTGCCCAAGGCGACGCCTCTCGGCTGGCTCATCATCACTCATTTTCACGATTTTGAACTGACTGTTCCAGTATTAGGCAGCCTCCCCGATTCTCTTTGGGCCGACTCTCTTGAATCTACAGTCATATACATTAAGCCTTCTAAGGCCATCACCCTTAAGTCAATGTCAACCCCTGACAAAGAGTCAGTGGGACGGATTGACTTGACCAACAATGACCAAATGCTTGTCCAAGCCACTGAACTCCTTCCATCGGCATCCAATCAGCAGACCCCTGGCAATCCCAGTGATGCTCAACCAAAACTGGTCCTCACCATCGCCGAAGAGATTGCACAGGTGGTAGCTGATGCTGATGCCCTAACCTCTGATGAAGAACGTGAAAAACTTCACCAAGTTCTTCTTAAGTAAGAACAATCATTCTCCAGACTCCTTGGACTGTGGGCTAACCACAATCCACTCTGTACGTATTCCTACACCATCTGACACTCCTCCCACATACATCAGGCAGTACAAGATTCCCTTGGCCTCGTACGGCCCAGTACAGGAAATAATCGATGACCTACTGGACCATGGCATAATCAGGCCATGAAA
Organism: Pholidichthys leucotaenia; assembly: GCA_020510985.1. NCBI lineage: Eukaryota > Metazoa > Chordata > Actinopteri > Cichliformes > Pholidichthyidae > Pholidichthys > Pholidichthys leucotaenia. The sequence continues at coordinate 263,838,268 of CM035836.1, forward strand.
CAGTACCTACTCAGCGCCCTTATGGCCTGTCCTAAGGCCCAATGGTAAGTGGCAACTCACCATTGACTACAGAAAATTGAACACTCAAGTTCCTCTCTCCAGGTGGCCTATGACTCAACTGGAGTAAGAACTTCCTAGAGTCAAAGACGCCAAATACTTCTCGACGCTGGACATTGCTTCTGGTTTCTGGACTATTCCTGTCCAAGCTGAAGACCAACACAAACTGGCCTTCACGTTTGTGAATCGCCAATATACATTCACCCGATGCCCTTTCGGGTATGCTAACTCTCCTGCAGAGTTCAGCATCTTCTTGAACAAAGCATGTCCAGATGCCCGAGACAGAGGTAATCTCATCTATGTTGACGACATTCTCATTCGGAGTCCAACTCTGGACGCCATCCTGACTGAAATCGACCATGTCCTTGGCCAGCTCACACGAGCAGGAGCCAAAATTTCTCTTTCCAAGTGCCAATGGTGCAAAACCAAAGTCAACTATGTTGGTCTCTCCGTAGGATCCCACGAGGTCCTACCACAAACAGTACAAATTCAAGGTGTCCTAAACATCACGGCCCCTACCAACATCTCCAAACTCCGGAGCTTTCTAGGGGTATGCAACTACTCACGCCAGTTCATTGAGGATTATGCAGACTTGGCAAAACCCTTTACAGACCTCCTATGAAAGGACACCCCTTTCATCTGGTCTGAGGCTCAAGAACAGGCTATGCTAGCTTTGAAGCAAAAGTTATGCACAGCACCCTGTCTGGCCTATCCCAACTGCGACCAGCCATTCTTCCTACAAGTGGGGCTCTCTGCCAACTGCTTAAGAGCTGGATTATACCAAGTCTATGACCATGACAAATGTGTCATGGCCTATGCCAGCAAAACCCTCTCTGGTCCGGAATTGAAATACTTGGACTGCGAAAAAGCCCTTCTGGCCACAGTATGGGCAGTCAAACATTTCTCCAACTATGTGGGTGGCCAGAGAATCACAGTTGAGACTCGCCACCAACCAGTGTTTTTTCTTAACAGTCAGCGCATCAGAGAAGGCATTGCAACGAATGCCAGAATAGCCTCTTGGTTGATGGCTCTACAAAGCTTTGACGTGGAGGTCCACTATGCACAGAAGTTGAGAAGCCCTCTCGGCACGAACTTGGCTGCCTGCCAATGGTGCTCTGAGGATACTCCAGGACCATCCATTCGTGCAGAGCCACCTACAGTCACTGAAGACCCGAACCATCACTACTTCTACCAGAACATCTGTCAAGATATGGTCACCGTCTATGTTGACTGTGTCTTGTCAACATTGTCTTCAGCTGATCCAAAATGCTGCAGCAAGAGTTTTTACAGGCACTAGAATGAGAGATCATATCTCTCCGGTTCTGGCCTCCCTTCATTGGCTTCCCATAGAGTTTAGAATTAAGTTTAAAATCCTTCTTCTTACTTATAAAGCTCTAAACAATCAGGCTCCTTTTTATTTAAAAGATCTGATACTATCGTATTATCCTAACAGAGCACTACGCTCCCAAAATGCAGGATTACTTGTAATACCTAGAATCTCCAAAAGTACAATGGGAGGCAGAGCCTTCAGTTATCAAGCTCCTCTCCTGTGGAACCAGCTGCCAATCTGGATTCGGGAGTCAGACTCGATCTCTGTTTTTAAGAATAGGGTTAAAGCCTTCCTTTTTGATATAGCCTACAATTAGGGAGGGATCATGTGTTTCTGAACCCTCCCTTAGTTATGCTGCGAATAGGTTTAGTCAGCCGGGGGACCTCCAATAATGCACTGGGCCTCACTCCTTTCTTCACTCTCAATGAAATATTTTTTCTTTGGCTGGTCATTAACATCTCTTTGTTCTCTCCCATAGATTGAGTCTCCATCGTGCTGTTTGCTCTCTACATGTCTGTTCTTTTCATCTTCTCTGTCCCCTCACCCCCCAGCCAGTCGCAGCAGATGACTGCCCCTCCCTGAGCCTGGTTCTGCTGGAGGTTTCTTCCTGTTAAAAGGGAGTTTTTCCTCTCCACCGTCGCCAAGTGCTTGCTCACAGGGGATCGCTTGATTGCTGGGGTCTTTCTGCAACTGTGGGGGTTCCCCCTACAGTTGAAAGTGCTATGAGATAAGATAAGATAAGATAAGCCTTTATTAGTCCCACAATGGGGAAATTCCAGGATTGCAACAGCACAGGGATAGCAACACTCAAGAGCAATAATTAAGAAGATACGAAAATATAAATAAGATCAGTGGATATACATACGTACACATAAATATATAAATATACTGTATATATATACAAAGTGCGGAGCATTGTAGCAAGATGGAATAAACAGCATCACCGTCTACTTAGTTATCCTACATAGTATGAATATGTACCCATACATATTGTCACCCTCCGTAGCGACTGATATTGACGGTTGTTGTGAAATGGCGCTATATAAATAAAGTTGAATTGAATTGAATTGAATTGATGGCTGTTCTTTCCACCATAAAACTCACATCCGTGCTGGTGTGGGAGTGGCATGGTTATACAATCAGCCTTATGAACCCCACAACTTTCAAATGGGTTCCCAATTATCCCAGTATGCGGAAATCGCAGGTGTGCTCATTACACTGCAACTTGCTGTAGACCATGGCATTCACATGATGGTCATCTGCACTGACTCTAACTACGCATGTCTCAGTTTCACGTGTCATTTAGCACTCTGGAAGGCCAAAGGTTTTGTAACCTCCAACCGCAAACCGGTTAAACATCAAGACCTTTTCAAGGCATGTGATCACCTGGTCACCTCCAATAACCTCCAGGTGTACTGGAAAAAGGTCAGAGGTCACTCACCCACACCAGGTCAGGACAAAGAATGGAATGATCTTGTGGACTCACTTGCAAAAGAAAGAGCCATACAAGGCACCCCCTGGTCATTTGATTCTGCTGTGGTGCTGACTACACAGTCCCACTCACCCACCTCTACAGTCTGTGCGGTCACCAGAACCCAGACAAGCAGAGCCCAGGACCCGACACAAACCACAGGTCCCCTAGCGGTTGACCCTGTTTTCTCTGATGCTCACCTTATCTGTCTTCAAACCCTTGACCCTGCGATCCATAAAATGATACAATATCTCTTGGATCCTGTACTCAATGCACCATCCGACTTGGATCTCGCTGACATTGCAGACTTGAAACCGCTTTATGCTGCACAATCGTCCCTGCAGCTGTGCAATGGCATTCTAGTTCATGTTTCCGATGACCTCCCTGCGTCTGCGTTTGTGGTCCCTCATAACCAGAGGGGGGTGATGATTGCACATGCCCACGATCTCCCAACTGCAGGACACAAAGGCGTCAAAGCAAACGTACAATGCGCTCAAACAAGTGACATATTGGCCATACATGCGAAAGGATGTAGCGAACTATATCAAGGGATGTCTCGTATGTAGCCAGTTTCAACCAACCAACGATTCACCGAGCACCCCTACAGAAAAGAGGTATATCATTCCTATGGTCTGACCTCCAAATCGACTGGGTAGGTACCCTTCCACGGTCAGCCAGAGGTAACAAATACTTCCTCACAGTCACATGTGCTGTCACCAAATGGGTCGAGTGCTTGCCTGCTCCTAATGACACGACAGAAACCACGGCCTACTTGTTGATGAACCACGTGTTCTCCAGATTTGGTCTGCCAAGACGAATCAACTCTGACCGCGGTACTCATTTCACCGCCGAAGTCATGCAACAACTGTGGGAAATCTTGGGAGTTAAAGCTAACTTCCATATTAGCCACCACCCACAATCCTCCGGACAGGTTGAAAGAGCCCACTGAACTGTGATCAACACACTTAAGAAGTATGTTTCACCACACCAAAAAGACTGGGATGTAAAACTCCCCCTGGTCTTGATGGCCATCCGAGCCACACCCCATGAAGCTACTGGGGTCTTGCCTTTTGAAATGATGACAGGCCGGCAAATGACTTTGCCCCTGCATTTGCTCTACCAACCTGGAGAGGCCAGTGTTGACACAGCTTACACTACTCACCAGTACATGACTGACCTGACCAAACATCTCCAACAGACTTTTGCCTTTGCCCAAAAACATTTGGACCGATCAGCTGAAGGACGCAAAGTGTACTACGACCAGAAAGCCTCCCATGACGAACTCCCAGTGGGAGACAAGGTTTTCTACAACTCCTTCATTCCTCAAACAGGACAGACCAACGCACGGGCAGGAAAACTTGCTCGGAAGTTCCTCCCCAGGAGGATGGGTCCATACACAATCACAGATAAACTCTCATCGGTCGTTTACCAAATCAAGATGCACAAAGGTCACCAGGACCCCATCGTAATCAGTTCAAAGCTCACAAAAACCCCATGGGACTTGTTGGGGACAACACTGTTCCATTAAGTCAGTAAACAAACTTAAAATCTTGTTTAAGCACAATAGACATAGTCATATTTCTCTCCCTCAATCAGTTAACTGCATTAAACCTCCAAAAGGAAAACAGTTAACCCAACCTAACTGACTTCCTTAAAACTAATCTTTAAAGCCCCTGTAAAATGTAATCAATCTCAACGAACTTACTATTTTCAACTAGTATACACAAAACATCCAACACCATTAGCTTGAGCTAATAACATCAAAATTCCAACTAAGGTGATAAACAATCTAAGGTTTAGAGTTCAATCTCTAAAAGAAACTGTTCTACCTTTGAAAATAATTTTCACCTACCACTCAGGTATCTCAAGAAAAAAACAACAAGAAGGTTGGAATTAAAATCACTCACTTTTATCTGCTTGCCAGGATGAAGGCCCTCCTGTTTTTCAGTTCAGACCTCTACCTAGTAATCACACCTATTGTTACCCAGTCAGAAATGGACAGAGCCAAGACAAAAAGTCAACAGTCCTTAGGTGGATTCTCAATAACCTCACCGTTAGGACCTCTCGTTAGCCTTAGCACATCCACGGTTAACTCGATCTACACCGTTACACCGAAACGCCAGGTAATTGAACAACCAACCGTTACCAAAACTTTGCAAGATACTGTGTTGGTTTTGAATGTTTGCTCCGAAGCCTTATTCAAACTCAACAAGGTCTTGAACTTGTCGCTCATCGTGTTAAAGGTTGGCCATGCTCACACACAGCTAATGTATATGTTCCTTCCAGAGGTAGCTAGAAACCTTAGCTTTTCAGCTAAGACTTTAACAATGAGCCTGCCTTCACCTCTCTTGACCCTGTTTCAGTTGTTACAAATTTACTCCTCATTGCCATTCAAAGAACAATGATGACATTCCAAGTTCACTCAGTTTTCCAGAGTAAAGGCCTCAAACACCCTATGAGTCAGACCTCTGTGGAACCATGGTTTAGTCCAGCTAAACCAATTCAATTTGAACCTCCTTGAGTTACCTCAATATTGCTTAGCCTAAACATATACTTCAAATATAGGCAATAATTTTGTTTTATATTCTTCCTTTGATCTTTACTCCTAGAATTTTTGAATTTACAGTATATGCATGCTTCTATACAAACATATATTCCTTGCACTCTATTTTGACTTTTGTGCACAATTCAAACTACTTTTTGAACAATTCTAATAGCTGCTTTATTGTAAACCAAAACACTTACCTCAGGTATGTAAAACTACATACTTTTTATCTTTGTACTTTAGTAACCAGAATTTTTGAGTCATTTCAAGATAAGATAAGATAAGATAAGATAAGCCTTTATTAGTCTCACAATGGGGAAATTTCAGGATTGCAACAGCACAGGGATAGCAACACTCAGAGCAATAATTAAGAAGATAAGAAAATAAGAGCAGTGAATATACATATGTACACACAGATATATAAATATACATACACAGTGCGGAGCATTGTAGCTAGATGGACTAAACAGCATAACCGTCTATTTAGTTACCCTTCATGGTATGAATACGTACCCATACATATTGTCACCATCCATAGCGACTGATATTGTCCTAGTTGTATACTGGAGGGGACCATTTGTGTAAGTCTGTTGTGTCCTTTGCATTCAATACTATTAGGTTGTCACGGTTTTTTTTGCTATCTCTGCGAGCAGCCCTGCTTAGGTTATACAGTCTGACAGCCGTAGGTAAGAAGGACCTGCGAAACCTCTCGGTCGCGCACCTAGGATGATGTAGTCTACTGCTAAATGAGCTCCTCAGTGTGTTCAGTATGTCCTGCATGGGGTGGGACTCGGACTCCAGCAGAGATGACAGTTTAGCCACCATCCTTCTCTCCCCTATCTCCTCCACTGGGTCAAGGCATTGCCCCAGGACAGAGCTAGCTTTCTTGATTAGTTTGTTCAGTCTCTTCCTATCGGCTCCTGTAATGCCGTTGCCCCAGCAGACCACTCCAAAAGTGATGGCTGATGCCACCACCGTGTCGTAGAATGTCTTCAAGAGCACCCCTTGTACGCCAAAAGACCTGAGCCTCCTCAGTAGGAACAGCTTGCGCTGTCCCTTCTTGTAGAGTGCGTCGGTATTGAGTGACCAGTCTAGTTTATTGTTCAGATGAACACCCAGGTACTTGTAGGATGTCACCATCTCAATGTCTGTTCCCTGGATGTTTACTGGTGCTGTAAGGGGCTGTCCTTGCCTGCGGCAGTCCACCACCAGCTCCTTAGTTTTCCTCGCGTTGATCTGGAGGCAGTTCCGATGGCACCAGTCCACGAAGTCCTGGATAAGTCCTCTGTACTCAGTTTCATCTCCGTTCGAGATGAAGCCGGCGATTGTAGAGTCGTCAGAGAATTTCTGTAGATGGCAGTGTGTTGTGTGAGAAGTCCGCAGTATAAAGGGCGAACAGGAAGGGAGCCAAAACCGTTCCCTGGGGGGCCCCATGCTGCCGATGATCGTGTCAGACACACAATCCCGGGTTCTCACAAACTGTGGCCGGTTAGTGAGGTAGTCCAGGATCCATGATGACAGGTGCTGGTCCCCCCCTGCGCACAGCAGCTTGTCCTTCAGGATCATTGGTTGGATGGTGTTGAAAGCACTGGAAAAGTCAAAGAACATGATCCTCACTGCGTTCCCGGGCTTCTCCAGGTGGGACAGGAAACGGTGAAGGAGGAAGATCACTGCATCCTCCACCCCAATGATGGTAGGCGAACTGGAGTGGATCCATCGCTGGTCCCACCAGGGGGCGGAGGTGAGCAAGGAGCAGCCTCTCCAGGGTCTTCATTATGTGAGATGTCAGGGCCGCTGGCCTGTAGCTGTTCAGGTCTTTGGGGTGGGAAGTCTTTGGTACAGGTACCACACAAGATGTTTTCCACAACTGTGGTACCCTCCCCAGCTTCAGGCTCAGGTTGAAGATGTGCTCCACAATCCCACACAGCTGGTCTGCGCAGGACTTCAGGAGCTTCGCGCTGATGCTGTCCGGTCCCGAGGCCTTCCTCGCCTTGATCTTCCTCAGCTCCGTCCTCACCTGGGTCTTGGTCAGGATCAGGTTGGGGGGCTGTGTGCTGGGAGTGAGGGAGTGTTGGTGGAGTGGGGTGTGGACAGCAGGTCTCGATGACTTTAGAGGCAGCAGTGGTTGGTGTGTAGGCGGTGGGGAGGGCGGTTGGTCAAACCTATTAAAAAACAGGTTCAGATTGTTTGCCCACTCCTTGCCCCCCACCCCCACCCCGTGGCCTGGGAGGAGGTATTCTGGAGCCCAGAGATGGTTTTAAGGTTTCTCCAGACCCTGCTGATGTTGCTTTGTTGCAGTTTGTCCTCCATCTTCTTCCTGAAGCTGTCCTTGCCTTCTCTGACCTTCCTCCTCAGCTCCCTCTGTATGGACTTCAGCATCTCCCTGTTCCCCGACCTGAAGATCCTCTTCTTCTCTCTCAGAAGTGTTTTTATCTCAGGGTTGATCCAGGGTTTGTTGTTCGAGCAACACCATATGGTCTTGGTGGGTACGGTGTTGTCCACACAGAAGTTGATGTAGTCCGTGATGGTGTGAGTGAGGCCATCGATGTCCTCACCATGTGGATCGCAGAGCTGCTCCCAGACAGTGGTTTCAAGACAGTCCTTTAAAGCGTCCATTGCCTCCTCAGACCATATCTTCACCGTGCGTATGACCAGAGGTTGTCTGTGTACTAGGGGTTTGTACACCAGCAGGAGATGAACCAAGTTGTGATCCGATCTCCCGAGTGGAGGGAGTGGTGATGAGGTGTATGCCTCCTTAGTGTTAGCATAGAATAAGTCCGGTGTTTTATTGTCTCTAGTGTGGCATGTGACATACTGGGTGAACATGGGCAGAATGGGGGACAGTGAAATATGGTTGAAATCACCTGAGATGAGGAGAAGAGCATCTGGGTGTTCTGTCAGCAGCCTGCCAGTTACTGAGTGAATGATGTCATGCGCTGTCCCAGCATTCGCCGTCAGATTTGCATAAATAACAATGCAGATCACGTGTGAGTATTCCCTCGGGAGATAGGTAGGCCCGCGTGCTAACAGCTAGCAACTCAATGTCTTTGCTGCAGTGATGTTGTTTAACCGTGATAAGTCCCGGTCTGCACCAGCTGTTATTGACATACATTATCACTCCTACGCCCCTTGCCTTCCCACTGTCTGGTGTCCGGTCTGCCTGTATTGCATGGAAACCCTCCAGTTCGATGTTAGCATCTGTTGCTAGTTCTGTTACCCACGTCTCAGTAAACAACATCAAGCTAATCTCTCTGAAGACGCTCTCGTATTGAGCCATAGCCGCTAGCTCATCTGTCTTATTGAGTAGCGATCGAACGTTCCCCATAATAACGGATGGAAGGACGGGTCTGTACCTTATATTTCTCACCTGCCGTCTTGCTCCAGCATGGCATCCACGTCGTTTCTGTCTTATTTCACCCGGTATGTCGAGGTCTTGCGCTAGCATCAAATCAAATCAAATCAAATCAAACTTTATTGTCATATTGCTGTACATACAACTGTAGTGCAGGCAAGATGAAATTGCGTTTCTCTCGGCATCCATATAAGAAGCAGCATGATTCAAGACACACTCCCACATAGCTCCACCCCCCACCCCCACCCGCCCCATCCATTCACACATCCCTGAGACATACTTGGGGAAAAAGAATAACTAACTATAATATACAAAATGTCCGTAGGTGCAGTAGTGTGTATGAGAGATTCCGGGTCAGCTGTTCAGCATCCTGACAGCTTGTGGAAGGAAGCTGTTGATCAGTCTGGTGGTTCTGCCTCTGATGCTCCGGAATCGTTTACCAGATGGAAGAAGTTCAAAGTGTTTATGCAGAGGGTAAGAACGGTCATTGACAATGTTCAGTGCCCTGCTCCTACAACGGTTCTGAAAAAGTTCTTGGACAGAGGGGAGGGAGACTCCAATTACCCTCTCCACCCCCTTGACTATCTTCTGCAGGGCTTTTTTGTCTGACATACTGCAGCTGGAGTACCATGTAGCAATGCAGTACGTCAGAACACTCTCCACAACACCTCTGTAGAAGGTCCTGAGGATGCAGATGGGGAGAGAGGCCTGTTTGAGTTTCCTCAAGAAGTGTAGTCTCTGCTGAGCCCGCTTCCTGATCTCCAAGGAATTCTTGCTCCAGGTCAGGTCCTGCGAGATCTGCACTCCGAGGAACTTGATGTTCTCCACTCTCTCCACTAAACGGCCGCCGATGCTGAGGGGGACGTGCTCAGGCTGTGACCGCCGGAAGTCGATAATCATCTCCTTCGTTTTGTCCACGTTGAGCACCAGATTGTTCTCCCTGCACCAGCCCTCCAGGTCTCTCACTTCTTCCCTGTACATTGATTCCTCATCCCTCTGAATAAGTCCCACCACCGTGGTGTCATCTGCAAACTTAATAATCTGGTTCCCCTCGTGTCTGGATACACAGTCATGTGTTAGAAGTGTAAACAACAGTGGACTGAGTACACAGCCTTGAGGGGATCCGGTACTCAGCGTGACAGAGTTGTAGATGTTGTTTCCAACCCGGACAGACTGAGGTCTCTCAGTCAGGAAATCCAGGATCCAGAGACATGTGGCGGTGTTCAGACCGAGAAGGAGTAATTTCTCCATCAGTCTCTGGGGAATAATGGTGTTGATGCTGAACTGAAATCAATGTACAAGAGTCTGGCGTAGGTGTCTTTCTGGTCCAGGTGGGTGATGACAGAGTGTAGGGTGGTGACTATAGCATCCTCCGTGGAGCAGTTTGAACGATATGCAAACTGGAGCGGGTCGTGTGATGCAGGGAGGCAGGCTGTAATGTGTGGTTTGACAAGCCGTTCAAAACACTTCATCACAATTGGTGTCAGTGCAACAGGACGATAGTCATTCAAATAGGACACCACTGGTTTCTTTGCCACCGGTACAATGATAGAGGTCTTGAAGCATCTGGGAACGATGGCCTGACTCAGGGAGATGTTATAAATGTCAGTCAGGACATCCGCCAACTTGCTCGCGCAGTCTCGGAGCACACGTCCCGGAATGTTATCTGGACCTGCAGCTTTGCGTGGGTTGACTCTGGTTAGGGTCCTCCGTGTGTCCACTGTGCTGATGGTAAAAGCTGGTCCGACCGATGGTGGGGGTGGGCCAGCCCTCCCTCTGATTGTCGAGTTTGATGCTTCAAAACGTGCAAAGAAGTCGTTAAGCCTGTCTGGAAGCGAAGCGTCGTCATCATCGACCCCCTGCCTAGACTTAAAGCCCGTCAGTGTCCGAACTCCCTGCCACATCTGCTTGGTGTTCCTAGTGTCACAGAGGTGTCCCTGGATTTTCTCCGCATAGGCGCTCTTTGCCGCCTTAGCATCTTGGTCCGGTTAAGTGCTAACAGCTGGTATCTGCTGTAACGTATCCTGCTAAAAACAGTGGCTCCGTCTGCTGGCTCAGGAGACATTTGGGTGATCCGTGTGTCCGTCCGATGTATAAGGTGTCACCGGATCAGAAAGATTAGCAAGAGAAGCCAGATAGTAAATAGAAATAGGAAGAAATTGATCCGCTGTTGCAAAAAGGCAGCCTACTCGTGTGGTGCCGGAAGTGAATTTTTTTTCAAGACATATACCTTAGCTTACTATTCTTTGACAATTTTACAATTTACATTTGTCCATATTCAAATTATTTTTTAAATTCCTGGAAGTCTTTCCAGTAAACCAAAGTCAAAGATCTCTATTAATAGATATTGTTTACATGCTAGTGTGTATGGACATCAAAACCTTTAGCCCAGTATTTAGGTCAAGTGTTGCCAAGGAGATGCAGCTGCCATGGATGTGTACCAACGCTGACCAACGGTCACCATTGCTACAAAGGGCGGATTATGTAGCATCAGCTTCTCCTCAGGCCAATTCAGGAGATCACTCTTCTTCATTTTAAAGAAATTCCCACTCAATTTTGGTCAAGAATGCTGTGTGTCTTCATCATTCAGGATCCCAGAGTAAACAATTTCACTTTTGTAGAGAGACCTGATAAGGATTTGCTTTTAAAGGCTTAAGTGGACCATAAACTCTTGGAGTCAAATCCCAACTAGACAGTTCATGCTGATAGTATCCATTCGTACCAGGAACTGATACTCTTAAAAAGTCATAAACCCCTTAAGCTGGCAGATATATGGTTCCCTCCTTCTTTGGGACATATACCAGAACCCTCTAGGCTGCCCCCCTGGTCACATTCCAAAAACCTAAAAATTATCTACAGCTCAACAGTACCTCTTAGTGGACATCTACGGAATATGTTTTATTGTGCAAACTAAGATAAGATAAGATAAGATAAGATAAGATAAGATAAGCCTTTATTAATCCCACAATGGGGAAATTCCAGGATTGCAACAGCACAGGGATAACAACACTCAGAGCAATAATTAAGAAGATACAAAAAAAATAAATAAGAGCAGTGGATTTACATACGTACACATAAATATATAAATATATATATAAAGTGTGGAGCACTGTAGCAAGATGGAATAAACAGCATAACCGTCTACTTAGTTATCCTACATAGTATGAATATGTACCCATACATATTGTCACCCTCCGTAGCGACTGATATTGTCCTAGTTGTATACTGGAGGGGACCATTTGTGTAAGTCTGTTGCGTCTTTTGCATTCAATACTATTAGGTTGTCACGGTTTTTTTGCTATCTCTGCGAGCAGCCCTGCTTAGGTTATACAGTCTGACAGCCGTAGGTAGGAAGGACCTGCGAAACCTCTCGGTTGTGCACCTAGGATGATGTAGTCTACTGCTAAATGAGCTCCTCAGTGTGTTCAGTATATCCTGCATGGGGTGGGACTCGGACTCCAGCAGAGATGACAGTTTAGCCACCATCCTTCTCTCTCCTATCTCCTCCACTGGGTCAAGGCGTTTCCCCAGGATAGATCTAACTTTCTTGATCAGTTTGTTCAGTCTCTTCCTATCGGCTGCTGTAATGCCGTTGCCCCAGCAGACCACTCCAAAAGTGATGGCTGATGCCACCACCATGTCGCAGAATGTCTTCAGCAGTGCCCCTTGTACACCAAAAGACCTGAGCCTCCTCAGTAGGAACAGCCTGCGCTGTCCCTTCTTGTAGAGTGCGTCGATATTGTGTGACCAGTCTAGTTTACCGGAGTGGTGGCTCAGTTGGTAGAGCATCCGCCCCACACCCAGGAGGCAGGGGTTCAAATCCCTGCCAGGTCATGCCGAAGACCATATAAAAGTGGAACTTCCTGCCATCCAGCTTGGTGCTCAGCAAAAATGGAATGGAGGAGGGAAATTTGTGGCGGCACCTTGCATGGCGGCGGCCCTCTGATTCTGCACTTGGGGTGTGTGTGATTGGCACGGTGGATAGGTAAAGCACAATCTCGTTCTGCTGTACATGATTGGTTGTACAGTTGAATGACAATAAAGGGTGATTTAATTTAATTTAATTAATTTAATTTAATTTAAGATAAGATAAGCCTTTATTAGTCCCACAATGAGGAAATTCCAGGATTGCAACAGCACAGGGATAGCAACACTCAGAGCAATAATTAAGAAGATACAGAAGATATAAATAAGAGCAGTGGATATACATACATACACATAAATATATAAATATATATACAAAGTGCGGAGCATTTTAGCAAGATGGAATAAACAGCATAACCGTCTACTTAGTTATCCTACATAGTATGAATATGTACCCATACATATTGTCACCCTCCGTAGCGACCGATATTGTCCTAGTTGTATATACTGGAGGGGACCATTGTGTAAGTCTATTGCGTCTTTTGCATTCAATACTATTAGGTCGTCACGTTTTTTTGCTATCTCTGCGAGCAGCCCTGCTTAGGTTATACAGTCTGACAGCCGTAGGTAGGAAGGACCTGCGAAACCTCTCGGTTGCGCACCTAGGATGATGTAGTCTGCTGCTAAATGAGCTCCTCAGTGCGTTCAGTATGTCCTGCATAGGGTGGGACTCGGCCTCCAGCAGAGATGACAGTTTAGCCACCATCCTTCTCTCTCCTATCTCCTCCACTGGGTCAGGGCGATGCCCCAGGACAGAGCTAGCTTTCTTGATCAGTTTGTTCAGTCTCATCCTATCGGCTGCTGTAATGCCACTGCCCCAGCAGACCACTCCAAAAGTGATGGCTGATGCCACCACCGTGTCGTAGAATGTCTTCAGCAGTGCCCCTTGTACACCAAAAGACCCGAGTCTCCTCGGTAGGAACAGCCTGCGCTGTCCCTTCTTGTAGAGTGCGTCAGTATTGTGTGACCAGTCTAGTTTATTGTTCAAATGAACACCCAGGTACTTGTAGGATGTCACCATCTCAATGTCTGTTCCCTGTATGTTTACTGGTGCTGTGAGGGGTTGTCCTTGCCTGCGGCCATCCACCACCAGCTCCTTAGTTTTCCTCACGTTGATCTGGAGGCAGTTCCGATGGCACTAGTCCACGAAGTCCTGGATAAGTCCTCTGTACTCAGCTTCATCTCCGTTAGAGATGAGGCTGACGATCGCAGAGTCGTCAGAGAACTTATTATTGTTCAGTTTATTGTTCAGATGAACACCCAGGATGTTGTAGGATGTAACTAAGACTGTTAATTCTGATTAAACATTAAGCTTTTCTTCCAGCTCTCATTTCCCAGGATTCTAAGGATACTGTGAAGATAATCACCAATAATGGTTTACAATACTTCATTAATCCTTGATTTAAATGTGAGTGTTTGTCTTAGGAATGTCTTTTGCATGGATGTTTATTCAAATGAATGTTAGAATTATTAGTAATGGTATAAATGCATGATCACTGAATATTACCCTTGAGTCACTTAATTTAGTTAGATTTTATATTGAGTATAGAATGAATTTCATAGGAACTGAATGAACGTTTATTTTTTTCCTTGTGAGTCAGCTATTTCTGACCAGTTCCTCAGGCTGATTCTCTGTTGGGTAACACCCTTGCATTTGATTAGCTGTTCACAAACAAAGAAATGTTCCTTCATTGGACAAAAGTCCATTCAAACTCCTCTTTATGGAAAATAATTGGCCCGTCTTGCTGCCGGTCCCGTTTTATGATCCAGCAGCGCGCTTCAGTTAAATGCATCAGAGCCACCCCTGCAGTTCAGAGTTTTTCTGTTCTTTTGTTGTCTTTGCAGTCTTTTTGAACCATCACTTTTCTGTTGTCTTTAGGTGTTCTGCAAGCTCGTGTTCTGTGTGTCTGAACCTTGTCAACTCATGCACTAGCTTTCTTAAATCGTCTTTTGATAAGTTTTACCTGTTTTCTGGTTAACTGAGGAGAAATCATTTTTTTCCTATGAGCTCACCTTTATAGAGAGTGAAACTTTCAAATCCTTTTTCCTTCACCTCAGAAGCCGTTCTTATCCTATTTGAATGATTTTTCTTGGACTTTTTGACTTTTCATGCAGTTAAAGTGGATTTTTAATTTTCCTGTTTTAAAGTGAACTGATAGAGATTTTTGGACTTTCTTTCCCTGCTCATCCACGTTTAACCCAAGGTTTCCCCCCCCACCCCCGGTTGAGTCCTGTGTTCTGAACATTGTCTGGAAGAGCCGCTGAGCTTTCCCGAACAATAACACCGGCTGTCGCCGACCACCGCTGAATACCTGGAGCTACAGCTGTTCGTAAGTGAGACTCCCATTTTTCCTGTCTGCTGGGTTTAAACGAGATGTCCTAAATATCAGTTATAATTGAACATAACCAATATTTCATGGTACAATTAGCCCCTCAGCCATAGGACAAAGCTGTAAACTGAAGGAAAATTCTTATTGCGGCGGATGATAAAATAAGGCAGCGAAGTGAGGTTTTTAAGTAGGTTTATTATCATACCGCCATCACGGAGCTCGCTCCATGAGCGAGCCCGGAGGCTCTCCAGCAAAGTGTGCAGATGAGCAGTCGTCAGAGTGAGAGAATGAGTTACAGAGTAATGCAGCTTATATACCCAACTACAGACAATACATGAAAGGCATTCACAGCAGTAGGTATGGGCATTTGCATTTGAGAGACACACATAACAATAAGGAGATTGCTGGCCGTAATTCGCCTCTGCTCCGGAGCTGTAGGACAAAAGAGGTTACAAGGCACATCTACATATTGTTATCAGTCTTTGGATCACAGTAAGGGCAGGAAGCATGAACAATGCATGAATGGCACATTAACATCACAGTACTGAGCCGGAAAAAGCCAGAAGAAGCGGGGCTGCCTGTTGACATTAATACACACATTTCACTGTTCTGTTAATTGCTCTAGTCGAGCGCTGTGCCTGACCCAGTCTGTTGTGGGGGTTACGCCACATTATTAATTTTTAAGTAACTTCCTTTCATTTTTGTAGATTAATTGAGAAGTTCCTTTTTAGATAATCAGCTTATGGAATTTTTCCCCATAAAATTGCGTTCTGATTTTCTTAGATACTTCAGCCTTCCATTGCATTACAGTTGAAGCATAAAATCTGGTTTCCTCTTGGTTCCACAAAGGTTTAACTATAGATTTTATGCTCAGGGAACCACTAAAAGTTGATGTGATATCTAACACCTGTTTATCATTTGAATCTGTTTATCCATCATTTGAATGCCATGTCACGTAACCTGAATGAGTTTCATTTAATAAACTTGTAAACGAGAGAAGTTGAAGCGTTTTTCCTTTGTATATATGCTTTTCTGGGTCACGGCAGTAAAAGAACTCACTAAATTTTGAGACTGAATTCATTAAGTAATTGAAGGTATGGAAATTAAGTAATTGAAATTAATTAATCAACAATTTGTTCTTCTAGAACTGGTGCCCCCTTTTTACGAGTGCTTTTTTTATTTTATTTAGTGAGTGTTGGAGCCACTGTTAACTCTGTCCCCTGGCACACTCACTATTAAATAAAATAAATAATCTCTGTACCTTATTACACTATATTTTATTAAATATCGCTACACAATCGATGACCTTGCCACGGACTGAGGAAGGAACATAAACCCGTCCTGCAGGACCCCCACCCGGGTCAGGCTCAGCATCCTGTGCTCTCTTGACCTTCTCCTTGATCTCCCAGGAGAGCACGCCGACCACACACAAGAGAGAAACAATAGGATGTGGCTCAGGCAACGTCGTGCCAGGGGAGAACTGTCTCGAGAGAGTGTCAGGCTTGGTGTTTTTGGGCCCCGGTTGGTAGGTGATGGTAAAATTAAAGCTTCTGAAGAACAGGGACCAACGGGCTTGTCTCAAGTTTAGCCGTTTAGCCATTTTGAGGTACTCCAAGTTCTTATGGTCAGTCCAAATCACAGACAGCAGCAAGGCTCCCTCCAACCAGTGGCACCACTCCTCCAAGGCCAACTTGACTGCCAGCAGCACCCGATCCCCCACATCGTAGCTCCTCTCAGCTGGAGACAGACATCGGGAGAAGTAGGGGCAGGGACGGACCTTATTGTTGGAGATCAAGCGCTGAGACAAGACTGCCCCTACTCCGGAGTCCAAGGCATCCACCTCCACCAGGAACTGCAAGAGTGGATCCACCTGAGCAAGGATAGGGGGAGAGGAAAAGCAAGACTTTAATTGAGAGAACGCCGCACCAGCCTCTTCAGACCACCGAAAAGGGACCTTGGTGGAGGTGAGGCGGGTGAGAGGCAGAGAAACCACACTGTAGTCACAGCTAAAGCGCCGATAAAAATTGGTGAATCCCAGGAGCTGCTGCAGCTGCCTACGGAGGAGGGAACAGGACACTCCACGACTGCTTCACCTTACCTGAGTTAGCCCGGATCTCTTTATGGGCGATGAAAAATCCCAGGAAGGTGGTAGAGGATGTATGGAACTCGCATTTTTCAGCCTTGACATATAGTTGATTTTCCAGCAGCCGCTGAAGGACCCTCCTCACGTGTACCCGATGCTCCTCTAAAGAATGAGAGAAAATGAGAATGTCATCTAGGTACACGAACACGAAAGAATCCAGGAAGTCCCTCAGCACGTCATTGATGAGCCGTTGGAACACTGCTGGCACATTCGTCAGCCAAAAATGCATCACCAAGTATTCGAAGTGGCCACTAGGTGTACGGAACCCTGTCTTCCACTCATCACTCTCCTTGAACTGGACCAGATGGTAGGTGTTGTGCAGGTCCAACTTGGTGAAGACAGTGGCCCCCTGATGTGAGTCAAAGGTGGAGTTAATGAGCAGCAGAGTGTGCTTGTCCTTCACAGTAATGTTATTAAGCTCCCTAAAATCAATGCAGGGTCGAAGGGAACCATCCTTTTTACCCACAAAAAAAAATCCCACCCCTACCGCCAATGAAGAAGGCCTGATGATGCCTGAGCTTAATGACTCCTTAATGTATTTATCCATCACCTCCCACTCTGGGGCAGACAGACTATAAAGTCTACTGGATGGTAACGGAGCTCCAGGAAGGAAGTTAATGGCGCAGTCATAAGGGCAGTGGGGGGGGGGTAGAGAAAGTGCCTCAGCTTTGCTGAAAAATGAAGCAAGGTCATGGTATTCAGGGGGAACTGAGGTGAGATTGGGCATGTGGGTGGGCGGGAAACTAATAGAGACAGAGGGAGAACAGGCTGCAGACTGTAAACAGGCAGATAAATAAAAGGTCCTCCATGAAATAACCCTCCCTGCCTGCCAGTCAATAACTGGGTTGTGGAGTCTTAACCAAGGATACCCTAAAATAACAGCAGAGGCAGAGATGGACAAAATAAAAAACTCAAGTGCTCCCGATGGTTACCTGAAACCAAAATTGAAATGGAAGCAGTCTTCTTTGTGACTCTGGTGAGTGGCTCTCTGGAAACAGCAACCAAAGTCAATGGAGTTTCCAGATCTTGACAAGGGAGCTTCAGCCGGGTTACCAGACTCTCCAAAATGAAGCTCTGTTCTGAATCAATGAGAACAGTAGTGGAAAAATCAGTGTGACAGTGTTGAAAGTGAATGGGCAATACCAGTTGTGTAGGGGTTTTAGATTTTCCCACATCCGTTAGCCCCCCTACTGTGATGAACGGACCCCCCCCCCCCTTTGGCTGGTTGGGGCAGGAAGCGACCTCGTGATCGGCACTAGTACAATACATGCACAACCCGAGATCGCGGCAGCGCTGTCATTCAGCAGGAGGCAACCTAGACCAGCCCAACAACATAGGTTCCCCGGTGTCAGAGGGTTCGGGGGGGGGGGGCAGAGAGAAGGGGCTGAGAGGGAGAAAGCTGCTGAGAGCCCGAGCCATTAGTAAGACGGTGCTTGTTGACTCACTCCCTTAAACGGTTATCTATATTGCTGGCTAGGGAGATTAACTCGTGTAATGAGAAGGGTTTATCTAAATGAGCCAACTCAAGAAGGCTAGGGCTAAGGCTTTGAGTGAAAATACTACAAAGTGAAGCATCCTCCCATCCCACCTCAGCCGCAACAACCCAGAAATCAACGGCATAATCATCCACGGACCTGGCCCCTTTCTGGAGATTGAGAAGGTGGGTGGTGAGGACATTATCCCGGTCAGAATGATCAAAAACCTGGGTGAATTCAGATGCAAATCGGTCATAGGAGTAGTTGGGATAATTGAGGCAATCCATTACAGCATAAGCCCAGGCTAAAGCCTGCCCCTCCAACAGGTTCACCACGTAGCTAATTTGGCTATGGTTAGTGGGGAAATCCTCTGGCACCCGCTGAAAAACAAAGCTACGCTGAAGGAAGAACCCCCGAGCCTCACCCAGCCTTCTGCTAAAACGGGTTGGTGTGGGAACTGGCATTAACCAAGTATGCCGCGCCGAAGGGGAGGATGGAGGTGGTGGTACAGCTGATACCCCGGAAGCAGTCTGAGAAAACAGTGCTGTGGTAAGCTGATTGAGCCTTGAATTTATCTGAGTTAATTGATTCAAGATTACTTGTTGCTGGTATGTGAGCTGGTCTAACCAAGCCTCCACGATGTTAAGTCTCTGTGCGGTAGCGCCGTCTGCTGGGTCTGACTGACAGAGACGTACTGACATGATTTTAATATTAGACCCAGGAGCAGACAACAGACTTGGTTAGAATAACAATAATCTTTATTGAAAGTGAGTGCGTGAGTGTGAGTGAGTGCAGAGCGGGAGGACTCTGGCAACCCTGCAGAGAGGAGAGAGGAGATGCGAGTACTTTTGTAGCAAACAGATGAATATAGTGGAACAAGTAATAATCTTACAGAGCTGGAAAGGGTAGGAGTGAAACAACTTGCAGCCACGTTCTCTCCTGGTTGCCGTAGTCCCGCAAAGGTGAGGAAGTGCTGGTGCAGATATATGCAGTGCCCAGTGCAGAGTATTCCTCAGCTGAGGAGGGAAGGGGAAAAAGTTCATTCTAGTGCTGAGGCACTTACAAGATGTCAGCAAGGAAGAGGAGCCTCCAGCTCATGGAATGAGTCCTGGCCCACCGCCTGGAGTTGGGTTGATCTGCCAGGGAGATGGTCCACCTGTGCACAGGTAACAAGGACAATAGAGGAGGATGCAGGAAGGTGATAGCAGGTTAGAAGGTTGCTTAAGATTGTAGAAAGGGAGGCAAAACTCCCAGCTGATGAGGAGAAGAGTTAACAGGCGTTGAGAAGCACTTTAGCGGCGCAGGAGCGTTGACATTTCCGTGCAGGAGTGGAGGGCCCCACTCCTTATAAAGGCTGCCTGAGTAGGGAGCGCAGGTGTGAGTGAAACCACAGCTGGGAAACATAATTAGTGAGAGAGGAGAATAACAACACACAGCTCGGATCACTACAAATTTACAGTGTGTAAGGTGTACCCAAGTGTCTCTTCCTTGTGCTTTTACACCTATGGGAATTGACAATATTATCTTATGTGGCTCCTGCCAGGGGGCTCCTGACCAGGTCTTCTTTTTAATAGTCTTTGTGAGGATTTGGTCTCCTGGTTTCACTGTGATGCTTCCTTCTATGTGCTCCTTCTTAGGGAGGAATAGCATGAACAGAATCTTTTTGAATCAACATTTTTAACGTGTAATCTGCTAAACAAATCTCTTCATCTTCTGGGTTGAATGGTCTAAGAGGGTCTACTAAATAAGGCTTTTCATGCAAACTTCAAATAGAGATAAACCTTCTTTTGTAGGCATTATTCTCATATAAAACAGTATCAATGGTGAACAATAAATCCAATTCTGTCCTGTTTCTGCCATTGTTTTCTTAATCTTTCTTTAACCTCTTGCACTCCGGTGTACCGCAGACGGGCACGTCTCTGCGTCCTAGAGCGCACGAGGGCGCACGAGAGCGCACGAGAGCATGTTCTCACGTTCGCACGTTCTTCCACTACAAACACAGCCGCGAACAGATTAGATATGATTGACCTCTCATTCGACTAATAAGAGCTTTGAATTGGGTTTCTGAAACCTTGAAGAACCAATGACTGAAAACCTAGCAAGAAGGACCCGCCTACCAACGCTGCGAATGCAGCGAGCCAATTGAAGCACAGAAGTTTGAAAGCTGTTTTGTGTAAGGTTGGGTGAAGAGAGACTGACTGCTGCAGCAGATGAAAAAAGGACCCGCAGGAAGAACCGCCACAGACCCAGCAGCACGGAGACCACCCACAAGTGCGACCTGTGTGACAGGGACTGCCATTCGCGCATCGGCCTGTTCAGCCACAGGCGGTGCTGTCCCAGCAGAGAAGACGTTTAGGATTCTCTTCCATGGTCATCATAGACCGACGGAGGCCGACGACGAAGGCTGGGTGACACACACGCATTCGCCAGTCTTTTTTTCTTACTACTGTTATTTGTTTTGAAAAATCGTTCGCCAAAACCGCAATCATGGAAGCGCAAAACCGCAATAATGGAATTATGTTTTGACCGGGTCGCGAGACCAGAACCACGAGTCCGTAATAAGCGGACCAGCTTCATGTTCGTCTGACAATGAGGAAGAGAAGTTCGCCAACTACGCTACTGCTGTGAACAGGTAAGTGTTATAAGCTAAATTATTCTTTATCCCTGAAAATTGTAATCAAAAATGACTTTTGACCGATCGGTAAATTACAACTGTGCGGCGCACGAAGTCCGAAGTCCGTGCGCCGCGGTACACGGTTCGTGCGCCGCATCCGGACCATGAATGCCCCCCCCCCGCTACTCTTCTGTAGCGGGGGGGGGGACCGCGGTGACCGCAGTAACTGTGCGCCGCAGTTGCCACATCGCCACATGACTATTCCGTCATGTAGCGATGGCTGAGGTCCGTCCTCTGTAGCGGGGGGTGGGGGGTGGGGGGAGTTGTTATCTTCTACATTACAAATATTTTAGAATAATCTTTAGTGCCCTGTAGGTTATTTTTTTCTTGTAAAAAAAAAAAGCCACACATTTTTTACGTGGCATGCTTCTTTGTGTATGGGGGCTTGTTTGTTCATTCATTCATGAATGAATGAATAAACAACCCCCCCCCCCACACACACACACACAGCCCTGAGTGTCACCTTTCATTAGAGCCCAAGATGAAGCTTCTATATTGAATCATTCAAAAGTTACAGACGTTTTTCCAAACTGTGCCATTTGGCACAATTTGGCACAGTTCAAAAACGCCTGGGAACTACCTGAGAAAAAAGCTGTGTAATATATTCATTTTTTGTGGTATTGTTACAAAATTTTGACCTCAGCTGGATAACACTTGGTTCTACATTTCTGTTGCATTTTCCAGCCCGGATCTGAAGCTGTGTGTTATTTGCAAGCATTTGTATCCAAAAAAACACCCAGGCGAAATTTATTTTCTTCAAGTTCAGTATGTTTAGATGACTGTTACTCAGTGGCCAGAGCACTTAGAGAGATTATGACTGTTTTGCCAAAAAATTCAAAGTGTTTTCTTTTAAATGTGACCAACCCCATGAAGATGCTGCAAAGGGTTGAAGAACAGCTTTTGATTTACTTTGGGCACATTATTTTTTGGCATTTTTAGGGAAATTGACCAGATTGCAAGGGGTTAATGGTCTGGTTATGTTGTTCCACAAATCCTGCAGACTGTGGGTGATATGCTGCATGGTGTTTCAAATCAATATTCAACACTTTCCCTAAATGTGAAATAATCTGGCTACAAAATGAGTACCATTATCTAAATAAATTTTCTCTTGGATCCCATACCTTGGAATAATGTCTGTTAGTTTTTTTAGCTACTGTAATTGCATCTGGATTTTTGCAAGGAAAACTAAACAATATCTCTTGCCTTCACATTTGTTTAGTTCAATGAAGTCCATGCAGATGTTCTGAAATGGGTATGATGATGATGGAAAACTACCCATCTTTGGTCTTGACATTGCCCTGGGCATTATTTTGTGCACATATTAGACAATATTGGCAAACTTTTGTAGCAAAATTTTCAAACCCCTAGGCTGTGATAACTAATAGCCAACTCCATCCCTCCCTTGAACACATGACAAAGCCCATGTGTGCTAGGAGTGCATAGTGAAATAATTTTTTTGTGGGAGGATGGGTTTACCCTTTGGTCAGGTATAAATTTGGAATCTTGATTAAAAACAGCACCTTTATTTAACCACCTATAGACTCCAGCCTACGGAGATATGTTTTGTTTGCAAATTTCTTCATCAGGAGATGCCAGCAATATGTCATAGAGGAGCAATTGGCTCCTGTTAGGAGGTATAAAATGTATAAGAGTATTGTTGACATTGCCTGAGAAAAAATTGTAGGAGACTCACAGTAACCCTATGGTAGTCTGGTGAATGTGTACTTTTTATTCTCAGATGTGAATGCAAACCAGAATTGATGATCTGGGTGTACTGGTATGCTAAAAATGCATTGCTAATGACTACCATTGTGATAAATTGCATTTGGGGTTCTAGTTCATTCAACAATGTGTGTGATCCTGGTACACACTGAGCACAAAGAATTATAGCTCTGTTAATTCCTGCAGGTCCTGCATCATCAGGATGGTGGTGTCATGGGAAACAAGACCCCGCATCCTCAGTCCCGTTCATCTATCCCCAGCTCATCATCTCACCTGGGAGGACACACCTGTGCCCTCTCATCAGCCAGCATAGTTAAGGAAGCACCTTCAGTGATTCAACGCTGGCTCATCTGGGTATACTGCCATTAAGACAGCAAGTCATTATACACTGGGTAAAGAAATTATTAACCTGTGTGCTTTATTCCCTTTGTTCAGATTACTGCCATCTTGCGGGTGTGTCACTGGGACTGCACGCGCTCTCCTGCCACACCATCCCTCACCAACAGTAACCTCCACCCGGTCAGACACCACCAGCTCATTCCCTATCCTGCTGGTTCATCTATTCCCCGCTAGAGTCCTGCCGGTGCTCCCTTGGAGCCCACGTAAGTGGTAATTTGGCTCGCCCATTATCCCTTATTCCATTCCTGCTCTTACAGCTCTCGTCTTCTCTCCACAGGCTCCTTCCTCTGACGAGTGATTGTTCTGTAGCTGTGCAGAGTTTTTGCTATTTAATAAAGATTCTCAAACGTGTATTATTGTTTGATTGTCTCTCTGTTGCTGCATCTTGCATGTGAGCTGAATTATCTAATCAGTCATGACAGAGCGAGCCAGCCTTAACCTCAGTACCATCAGGTGCAACAGCAGGGCAATCAGCTCTGGATTGCCTAGAGGCAACTGAGCAACAAATTACCGTGATGGGCCAGCAGCTGCAAACGATGATGCAGCAATTGGACACCATCACGCAGCATTTGGCCGGGGCGGCTCCTCCGGCTCCTTCTCCTCAGCCTGCTCCCATTGTTCAACCACCGATGCGCCGTACCACCTCTGTTCCCACACCTGCTCCACTACACAGGGGAGGTTGGGAAGTGTAAGGAGTTCCTCCATCAGGTACGGATGTATTTGGAGCAAGTCGGGGGGGAGTACCCAGGGGATGTCTCAAAAATCCAATTTTTCACCCTACTGTTGCGAGACCAAGCCCTTAATTGGGCTTGGGCCACAGCAGACAGCCCGGAGAGCCGTAGTTACACGTTTGACCAATTTGTGGCCCGCTTTTTGCCACGCGTTTGACCACACCGAGAGTCAAGGGAACATAGTGAGTCGCCTTATGACTTTCTGCCAGGGGACTCAGTTTGTGGCCGGGTTCTCTGTGGAGTTTTGGGTCGAAGCGGCAGACTCGGGGTGGAACGAGGTTGCATTAAGCAGCGCGTTACTCCACGGGTTAAACGCCCACCTCCGCGACAACCTGGCGGTTTATGCCATTCCTGACATGCTCGATGGTCTCATTGATCAGACTGTGGGGTTGGACAACCGTTATTGTGAGCACGCAAAGGACCGACAGGCCTCCTCTCGCCCGTCCGCCGTGTAGGTACCCACTGCGGGGACTGACTCTGGGGGGGGGGGGGGCGGTTTTCCTCCCAAGCTGATGGACCTCAGTCGGTTTCAATTAACCAATGACGAGCATCAGCGAAGGAGGAGGACTGTCGCGTGCTTGTACTGTGCTTCTCCGAAGCACAGTCAGGATGAGTGCCCCCAGCGGCCAAAAGACGCGACCCATCAGTAACTGTGGGGGTTCTGGCTGGTGGGACCAAATTAACTCCCCCCGGCAATTTGTCTATTCCGACCCTTGTGCAATTGCCGGGGTCTAGAGGAGGGTCTTGGCGTTAGTTGTCTCAGGGGCAGACGGCAATTTCGTGTCAGCCCGGCTCGTTCAGGACCTGGGTATTCCCACTCTTAAATTGTCCCATCATCAACGTATTACCACCATATCCAGCCGTGAGGTTGCGGTAGTCGCCGAATACACGAGGCCAGTCGCCATCCTCTTGTCCGGGAATCATCGGAAGGAACTCACATTCCTAATTCTCCCAAATTCATCATCCCCAATGATTCTAGGGTATCTGTGGCTCCAGATGCACAGCCCCATTATTAACTGGGGGGGGGGGGGGGTAATTCGGGCTCCAGGAGGAGATCTGGTGCCGCCAGACCTCAACCTCATCCCCTGAGCTTATCACGATTTGGGGGAGGTCTTAAGCAAGTCGAGAGCGCTGTCGCTTCCACCTCACCACTCTTATGACTGTGCTGTGGACCTCATCCCCGGGACGAAGCTGCCGTCCAGCCAGCTCTACAGCATCTCTAGGCCAGAAAGAGAGGCAATGGAGAAGTATGTTAAAGAGTCGCTGAACACCAGCCTTATTTGGCTATCTTCGGCCCTGCTTGGGGCCGGGTTCTTCTTTGCTGGCAAGAAGGATGGTTCGCTACGCCTGTGTATTGACTACCACGAGCTCAACGCTATAACAGTTAAGGACAAATATCCTCTGCCCTTGATGAATTCTGCATTCAAACTCCTTCAGGGCTCACAGGTGTTCACTAAATTAGACTTACACAACACGTACCATCTAATCCGCATTCGTGAGGGGGACGAGTAGAAGACAGCATTTAAAACCCACCTGGGGAAATTTGAGTATTTGGTTTTGCCGTTTGGGCTCGTTAATTAATGACGTCCTCTGCGATATGCTCTATCAATTTGTGTTCATCTATTTAGATGACATTTTGATTTTCTCCCGCTTGCCAGAGGAACATGAAGTCCATGTCAGAGTAGTCTTACAACGGTTCTTGGAGAATCAGCTCTACGTTAAGGCTGAGAGGTGTGAGTTCTCCACAACATCTACCACCTTCTTGGGTTGCATAGTGGCTGAAGGGAGACTGATTGCCAACCCGGCCAAGGTGAGGACAGTGCTTGATTGGCCAACACCCCACTCCCGCAGGGAACTTCAACGCTTCCTCGGGTTCGCAAACTTCTCCCGCCGGCTCACACCGGCCAAGATGAATTACAACATAGGGGACAGAGAGCTGCTCGCCATTCAATTGGCACTGGAGGAATGGAGGCATTGGCTAGAGGGGGCTATTCACCCCATTGTCGTGTGGACCGACCACAAAAACCTCGAGTATTTGCAGTCGGCCTGCTGACTTAATGCTAGGCAGGCTCGCTGGGCTCTGTTTTTCCAGCAGGTCAATTTCACCATCACCTACCGGCCTGGCTCCAAACCAGATGCGCTATCATGCCAGTTTGATTCCGAAGAGGTAGCGCCCCCTTCCCACCCCCAACCCATTCTTCCCTCTTTATGCGTCCTCGGTGCCCTCACGTGGGATATCAAGTGGAGAGTCCGTCAGGCCCAGTCTCAGGAGCCTGTGCCAGCAGGGTGCCCCCGGAACCGCCTGTACATCCCTGCTGCCCTCTACAGTGACATCATCCAGTGGGGGTCACACCAGTCGCTTCGCCTGTCATCCTGGTATCACCCGCATGATGGATCTAGTTCAGCAGGTGTTCTGGTGGCCCACGCTGTGGTGGGATGTGCAGGAGTACGTGCGGGCCTGCCAGACCTGCGTCCGGGGCAAGTCCGATTCCATCTCCACCCCCCCCCCCCCCGGCTGGGCTTCTCCATCCTCTTCCCATCCCCGGTCACCCGTGGTCGCACATCGCTGTGGACTTTGTCACTGGACTTCCCCCCTCCCATGGAAAATCAGTGATCCTGACCATCGTGGACCGCTTCTCCAAGGCTGTCCACCTGGTGGCGCTTCCCAAACTTCCCTCAGCCTTGGAGATGGCCACCCTCCTGACTGAACACGTGATCCAACTCCGTGGGATTCCTGTTGACATCGTGTCTGACCGGGGCCCGCAGTTGACATCACAAGTTTGGAGGGCCTTCTGCTGCACCCTGGGGACAACGGTGAGCCTCTCCTCTGGGAACCACCCCCAGAGCAACAGGAAGGCAGAACGTGCCAACCAGTCCTTGGAGGCCACCCTGCAATGCGTGGCAGCCGAACACCCTTCCTCTTGGAGCTCGCACCTGATCTGGGTGGAATATTCTATGAACTCAGCCATCTCCACAGCAACGGAGCTCACTCCTTTTGAGGCATCATTAGGTTACATGCCTCCGCTCCTACCCATGACCGAGAGGGAGGTCGCAGTTCCTTCCGTGGGGGTTCACGCCATTGCAGGCAGGTCTGGAGATCCACGCGGGCTGCCCTCGCCCACTCTGTTGAGTGCAACCGGGCCGCAGCTGATAAGCGATGGGTGCCTGCCCCCAAGTACACTGTAGGGCAGTAGGTCTGGTTGGCGGCCAGTCAGGTTCCGCTGAAGACGACAGCGAAGAAACTGTCTCCTCGCTTCATTGGGCCTTTTCTGATCTCCAGCATTGTTAACGATACCTCGGTGTGGCTCAGACTTCCACCAGCCCTGCGGGTGAACCCGACCTTTCATGTCTCTCACATCAAGCCCCTCTCGGTCAGCCCCCCCCCCAAAGCCACCTCCTCCTCCCCGAATTATCAATGGCCACCTGGCCCACACGGTCCACCAGATCTTGGACGTTCACCGTCAAGGCCGGGGCCTCCAGGATTTGGTTGATTGGGAGGGCTATGGTCCTGGATTCCCTCGTCCCAAATCCTGGACAAGGAGATGCTCCGGTCCTATCATCGTGCCCATCCCAACAAGCCATATGGACCAGCAGGAGGCGCTCCTAGAAGGGGGGGCCCTGTCATGGGCAGCGAGAGCGCGCCCCCTCCGTCCCATTCATCTCTCCCCAGCTCATCATCTCACCTGAGAGGACACACCTGTGCCCTCTCATCAGCCAGCGTAGTTAAGGAAGTATCCTTCAGTGATTCAACGCTGGCTCATCTGGGTATACTGCCATTAAGACAGCAAGTCATTATACACTGGGTAAAGAAACTATTAACCTGTGTGCTTTATTTCCTTTGTTCAGGTTGCTGCCATTGTGTGGGTGTGTCACTGGGACTGCGCGCACTCTCCTGCCACACCATCCCTCACCAACAGTAACCTCCACCCGGTCAGACACCACCAGCTCATTCCCTACCCTGCTGGTTCGTCTATTCCCCATTGGAGTCCTGCCGGTGCTCCCTTGGAGCCCATATAAGTGGTAATTTGACTTGCCCATTATCCCTTACTCCATTCCTGCTCTTACAGCTCTCGTCTTCTCTCCACAGGCTACTTCCTCTGGTGAGTGAATGTTCTGTAGCTGTGCAGAGTTTTTGCTATTTAATAAAGATTCTCAAACGTGTATTATTGTTTGATTGTCTCTCTGTTGCTGCATCTTGCACGTGGGCTGAATTATCTAATCAGTCATGACAGGCGGCGCTTTTTCCACAGGAATGGGGAGGCTGAGTACGACACTATGACATCTGCTGCTTTTAGCTCTTTTATGACCTGTTTAACACCTTTTTGAGCTTCTAGACAGAGAGGATATTGTCTTTTATATGGTCTATAGTGTGACTTTGATGTTACAGTGACATACTTTGCTCCCTTTTATTAGACCAACATCTGTTTTATCTTTTTACTATAATGAATTTGGAATTTGAACTTCAAATTTGCGCATCCTCTTTTTTTCATGTTGAGATTGGTCATATAGGAGATTTCTGGGTGTCAATGTGCATAGCCTCTTGTGCTGTGGTTACCTAGTTAAGTGACAATGCATATGTCACTTAACTAGGTATGTTATGCATATGTATAACATATGTTATACATATGTTATGCATTTAGGAGAATATTCTATCTTAAGTTCAGATGTTGGCTTCCCATGGATGGCTATATTCCTCAGCAGAGGTGACAAAATGTCCAACATTTTTCCCAATCCATGTGTTTGGGTTTGTCAGTGAGATGTGTGGAACTCCCTATTGTTTAAAATGTCTCATCCTCATCAGATAGGACAACGGATGCTTCCGCACATCCCCTTGGTGACCAGTACAAGTTTTGTATGACCAATCAGGAGGATGGATTTGCAAAAAATGCTTGTTCATGATTTGGATCAGGTCCACTCAATTGCCTGTAATGCATTGTTCAATGATATTTATCTGGAGATTGCCAATCAGTAGGAACTGTGGATGTAAAATGCTGTGTAGCTCTTCTACACAGGTCTGATATCACTGAACATGGTCCGGCCATGACCAGGTTAAGTGAGTATCACTATTTCAGTTTGGAAGTCTCATAACTACGTTTACTTCCTCAACATGTGGGTAGCCTTTGACAAAATGAACCACCCTTCAACAATCTTACCAGTATCAGAATCAGAATCAGAATGAACTTTATTGCCAAGCATGCTTTTACACATACAAGGAATTTTACTTTACAACATTAAGGCGCGCTCATGTTAAGCGCTCCCCAATGACGCGGCAGCCGACAGGCGCCTCAGTACTCTACCAGTAGTGGGATCCTTTACTTTCACAGATTGAGAGATATAGTTTGCCATTTGCAAATTTAACTGTTACCTTTTCTTCTAAATTTACCAAGCCATGAATGTCATTACCTGAAGTTACTGATCTACATGCACCTGTGTCACACAAATTTAATTGGAGTACCTTGAACTTCCAACATTACTTCTGGTAAACACTATATTGTAAACATTAGATCACAGTCAGGTAAATGGAAAATGTCTGCTGTGTCAATTTCCTGTATATGTGTAGGAGTGAGTCCACTTATCTGTTTTAGTCTTAATCATGCAGTCCAGTTTTGTCATAGTGAATGTGGCTCATGGGCTCCCCCTCCCAGTGGCCGGTCTTGCCATCACTCAGTTTCCACTATGGGGGTGCATTTCCTCCTTGGCCACGGCCCCTCCTCCTCCACTGCTCACTTGATGTCCTCCTCCCCCTCCTCCTCAGGTTTCTTGATAAAAGACAGATTAATGGGGAGCCCCAGCCCCTGTGGGTCAGCAATCACATAAATAGGTGTAGGTTTTTCTTAAATTTTTTTATTTTCCTTTCATACCTAGATTCCCAATCTTCAGACACCCTACACCAATCTGTTAAATTTACAAGTGATCCAGACCGGCTAAGAGTTTTGTATAAATAGTTTGCTGTTATCTAAACCTTAGTTTTCACTAAATAACACTACATCTTATTTGTCTGAATCAAGTTTAATCGAGTTTAATTCCTATAAACTAATAATTAGTTGACAAGATTTCATATTTTGATTCAGGTTATAGGCCCTGTGATGGACTGGCAATCTGTCCAGGGTGTACCCTGCCTCTCGCCCAAAGATGCTGGGATAGGCTCCAGCCCCCCCCCCCCCCCCCCCCCCGCGACCCGAAAAGGATTAGGTGGAAGAAGATGAAGATGAATGATTCAGGTTATAATTAAAAATAATTAAGGATGATTAAAACATTATCACTTCAACATTATCACTTCATATACGTCCAAATCATATCAGATGGAAAAGGATTCTAAATGCTGTTTTCCCAGTAACATGTAACAGCACACTGCTCCATTATTCTGTAGGACAGTGAAGTGAGAAATATCTTGTTCAACATGACGGTAATGTTTGGATGATCGCTAATTGATCAACTCACATAGGATCAGATGGATATAATTCTGATTTTTACTGCTTTGACATGAAGTGTGCACCTTGTTTCTGGGTTAGGGTGCAGAGTTGGAAAAAATAAGGGGAAAAGTAGCCTTTATTCCCACACTATACTATGAAACTTAGCTAGAGTAATTTTTATTGCTTTTTACACATACATTTTAAACTCAAGTTGATGAAATGTGTCATAAAGCTCTGCAAAGTGGGAGAGTCTCAGCACAGTGCAACATGGACATGTACAGTTTTGTAAGCAGATCACGACGCCCATCTGAAATCCAATTTTAGGTGTATTTTATGCCATAGCTGTTTGTTTTTTGTTTTTTGTTTTTTTAATAATGCTGTTTGATCAAATTTAAGACCTCAAATTTGGGAAATGGAAAAAAACAACAATATTATGTATTTTACTTATGTGTGGTCGTTTTAGTCATCTGTCCCGTCTCTCAATGTCCCTTCCTTTTTTTAATTCTTTCTTTACTGCAGTCACTGAGGAAGGAGGGGGTCGTCAGTGGTGAGGGGGAGGAGCTAATTTCAGTGGGTCCGGAGAGGAACACACACGGTCACTGGGGTAGGGAGGCAGATCCAACCCAGGACCACAGCCACTGTCATCATCTCGGATTAATGGAGAAACAGACCAACCATTATACAGCGTTTTGTTTTTGTTTTTTTTATTTTTGTCTTGCTAATTATTTTTTCATCTCACCATTGCAGCATCAGTCTCTCAGACTTATGTTTTTTTGTTCCCTTCTTCCAACCACTCCTGCGCCTCAATCAATCCATATTTTCCCTTATACCATGCACAAAACTTCCACATTCATCAGCCTTCAATTTTCCTCTAAAACCAAACTTCCTTCACCATTTCTGTCCACTCTCAGCACACAAACTTCACCATACACGTACAACAATAACAATCTCCGCAACATTTATTTCTCTTCTTATTTTTTCCCTTTTTTTCTTCAGTACTGTTTGAATTACCCCTATTTTCATATATTCTCAACCTAGGATTTTCACAACAACCTATTCCTTTTTAAAATTAGAAATAAATCTACTTATTCTTTCCTCTGCCCAGATTAAAGTTGAACCTCTTCACACTCCTGCTGATTGGGGTAGCCTCTTTGTTGCCTCACTGCTCCAAACCTGCTGTTGAGCAAGTGGGGGATGCCTTTCTTTTGCCATGCACAGTCTTGGAATGGTGGCTTCCTTTCAGCCAGAGAGATACCAAGGTCTCCAAAATTGTTGGAAAAATGTCCTTTGAAGTTAACTTGGAAGCACGATTTGGTTATATAAATTGGTTTAATAGATTTGGACTTTGTTTAATTTGGAGATAAATTTATGGAAGAATGCAATTCTTGTAGTTGACCACAAGATGGAGGCAGTTCCTTCTGCACTCAAGGAGGAGGAGACACAGTGACATCACTTGGAGGTGGCCTAGCTGCCTCAGCTCCAAGATGGCACCCAGGATAACTCACCCTGGTGATTTTCAAAATGGCATTTGCACTGCTTAATTTACCACAAACCATCATCATCATCATAGCAGTCTGTCGGGGGCGACAATGATTTTCATTTTGGTCTGATCAGATTCCTCCACACAGCTCTGTCCTTCACTCTCCACTGCCAGGAACTCCTGACCTTGTTAACCCGGGTGACGTCCCACACCTTGTTTCTTCAAAGAAACTGGAGTGTCATCTCCTTAACTGGGTATTATTCATGCAAGAATAATCTTACAACTTTAACTTTGTGTACAATTCAGCACTGTTACTTCAAACAATTCAGTTCAATTCAACTTGATTTATATAGTGCCATTTCACAACAGTCATCTCATAGCACTTTCAACTGAAGGGGAAACCCCCACAATTCAATAATAATAATAATGCATCGGTTTTATATAGCACTTTATCATATATACTCAAAGACGCTTTACAAATAGGTACATTATTCATTCACTCCAGACAGACAATGGTAGTGGCAAGCTACTTCTGCAGCCACAGCTGCCCTGAGGGAGGCTGACGGAAACGTGGCAGCCAATCTGCGCCAACAGCCTTTCCGGCCACCACCAAACATTTTATACATTTATACACATTCATACCCAGTGTTATAGGCACTGGAGGCAATGCGGGTGAAGTGTCTTGCCCAGGGACACAATGGCAGGATATCTGGGGAGAGCGGGATTCGAACCGACAACCATCGGGTTATTAGACAACCTGCTCTACCTCCTGAGCCACTGCTGCCCCAATTCACTGCCATTGAATTCAATTCAATTCAACTTTATTTATATAGTGCCATATCACGACAATAGTCATCTCATAGCACTTTCAAATGTAGGGGAAACCCCACAACTGCAGAAAGACCCCAGCAATCAGGCGATCCCCTGTGAGCATGCACTTGGCGATGGTGGAGAGGAAAAACTCCCTTTTAACAGGAAGAAACCTCTAGCAGAACCAGGCTCTGGAGGGGCAGTCATCTGCTGCGACTGGCTGGGGGGTGAGGGGATAGAGAAGATGAAAAGAACAGACATGTAGAGAGCAAACATTAATGGAGAGAAGCCGAGTACATTATTGGAGGTCACCCAGCAGTCTAAATCTATTAACAGCAAAACAAAGGGAGGGTTAAGAGACACAAGATCGCTCCCTAATCGTAGGCTATATTGAAGAAGAAGGTTTTTACCCTATTCTTAAAAACAGAGATTGAGTCTGACTCCCGAACCCAGATTGGTAACTGGTTCCACAGGAAAGGAGCTTGGTAGCAGAAAGCTCTGCCTCCCATTGTACTTTTGGAGATTCTAGGTATTATAATTAATCCAGCATTTTGGGAGCGTAGTGCTCTGTTAGGATGATAGGGTAATATCAGATCTTTTATATAAAACGGGGCCTGATTATTAAGAGCTTTGTAAGTGAGAAGAAGGATTTTAAACTTAATTCTAAACTCTATGGGAAGCCAATGAAGGGAGGCTAGAACCAGAGAGATATGATCTCTCTTTCTAGTACCTGTTAAAACTCTTGCAGCAGTATTTTGGATCAACTGAAGACTTTTTAAAGATGCTTTAGGACAACCTGATAATAACAAGTTACAATAATCTAATATAGAGCTAACAAAAGACTGGATCAGTTTCTCAGCATCACTCAGAGACAAGATGCTCCTAATCTTGACAATATTGTGCAGATGATAGAAGGCAGTCTTAGAAACAAATTTAATATGTGAATTAAAAAACAGATCTTGATCAAAAATAACTCCAAGGTTCCTCACAGAGCTATTCAGAGTAAGAGTAGCCGCATCCAAATTTAGAGTTTGATTTGGAAAGGTATTTCTAAGGTTTTTTGGACCAACAAGAATGACTTCAGTCTTATCTGGGTTTAATAGCAGAAAATTACAAGTCATCCAAGCTTTGATTTCCTTAAGACAGGCATCTATCTTGGCTAATTGATTACAATCATCGGGCTTCATTGACAGGTATAATTGTGTGTCATCTGCGTAAAAATGAAAATGTATACAGTGCTTTCTAATGATGTTGCCTAATGGAAGCATATATAAACTAAAACAAATAGGGCCTAACACAGATCTCTGTGGAACTCTAAGACTGAGCTTAGAGTTGGGAGAAAACTCATTATTGATATGAACAAACTGAAGTCTATTGGACAAATAAGATCTAAATCACTGCAGCAAAGTTCCATTTAGTCCAGCATAGTGTTCTGATCTATCAAGTAGAATATCAAAGCCTGCACTAAGATCTAAAAGGACAAGTACAGAAACAAGTCCATTATTGGTGGACAATAATGGGCAGCACGGTGGTGCAGTGGTTAGCACTGTTGCCTTACAGCTAGAAGGTTCCTGGTTCGAATCCCCAGGCTGGCAGGGGTTGGAATCTTTCTGTGTGGAGTTTGCATGTTCTCCCTGTGCTGCGTGGGTTTACTCCGGGGGCTCCGGTTTCCTCCCACAATCCAAAGACATGCATGTTAGGTTAATTGGCTGTTCTAAATTGTCCCTAGATATCTGTTTCCTATAGGCCCTTAGAATAGAGGGTTAGTACTAGTGAAAGCGCTTTGAGTGGTCTTTGTGACTAGAAAAGCGCTATATAAGTGCAGGTTAGTTAGTAATTATCAGATGTGATAAGGAGGTCATTAGTGACCTTCACTAAAGCTGTTTCAGTACTATGATGAATTCTGAACCCAGATTGAAACTATTCAAATAAACCATTTCCCTGCAAGTGGTCAAATAATTGCGTAGCAACAGCTCTTTTTAAGATTTTTGAAATGAAAGGCAGATTAGAGATTGGTCGATAGTTAGCTAAAACTCCTGGATCAAGAGTTGGCTTTTTGAGTAAGGGTTTAATTACAGCAATTTTAAAAGCCTGTGGTACATGACTTAAGGTTAAAGAAGAATTGATTATTTGAAGAATACAGCTACCAATAAATGGGAAGACTTTTTTAAATAACCTGGTAGGAATAGGGTCTAAAAGATAAGTTGAAGGCTTGGATGAGGAGATTATTTTATCTAACTATAAAAGGTCAATTGGAGTACACTTATCCAAATAAGATAAGATAAGATAAGCCTTTATTAGTCCCACAATGGGGAAATTCCAGGATTGCAACAGCACAGGGACAGCAACACTCAGAGCAACAATCAGAAGGCAAGAAAAAAAAAAGAGAGCAGTTAATATACATATGTACATATTACTATAAATATATATATATATATATATATATATATACACAGACACAGTGCAGAGCATTGTAGCTGGATGGAATAAATATATGAGTATATAAACACAGTGCGGAGCATTGTAGCTAGATGGAATAAATATGTAGATATATAAACACCCACAGTACGGAGCATTGCAGCTAGGTGGAATAAATATGTAAATATATAAACACACACAGTGCGGAGCATTGTAGCTAGATGGAATAATATGTAGATATACTGTATAAACACACAGTGCGGAGCATTGTAGCTAGATGGAATAAATATATAGATATATAAATATAAACACACCCAGTGCGGAGCATTGTAGCTCGATGGAATAAATATGTAAATATATAAGCACACACAGTGCAGAGCATTGTTGCTAGATGGGATGAAACAGCACAACTGTCTACTTAGTTATCCTACATGGGATGATTATGTGCCCATACATATTCTCACCCTCCATAGCGACCGGTATTTTCCTAGTTGTATGCCGGAGGGGACCATTCTGTAAGTCTATTGCATCTTTTGCATTCAAAAACTATTAGGTTGTTACGTCTTTTTGCTATCTCTGCGAGCAGCCCTGCTTAGGTTGTACAGTCTGACAGCCGTTGGTAGGAAGGACCTGCGAAACCTCTCGGTTGTGCACCTGGGATGATGTAGTCTGCTGCTAAATGAGCTCCTCAGTGCATTCAGTATGTCCTGCATAGGGTGGAACTCGGACTCCAGCAGAGATGACAGTTTAGCCACCGTCCTTCTCTCTCCTATCTCCTCCACCGGGTCAAGGCGCTGCCCCAGGACAGAGCTAGCTTTCTTGATCAGTTTGTTCAGTCTCTTCCTATCGGCTGCGGTAATGCCACTGCCCCAGCAGACCACTCCAAAAGTGATGGCTGATTCCACCACCGTGTCATAGAATGTCTTCAGCAGCGCCCCTTGTACACCAAAAGACCTGAGTCTCCTCAGTAGGAACAGCCTGCGCTGTCCCTTCTTGTAGAGTGCGTCAGTATTGTGTGACCAGTCTAGTTTATTGTTCAGATGAACACCCAGGTACTTGTAGGATGTCAACATCTCAATGTCTGTTCCCCGTATATTTACTGGTGCTGTGAGGGGTTGTCCTTGCCTGCGGCAGTCCACCACCAGCTCCTTAGTTTTCCTCGCGTTGATCTGGAGGCAGTTCCGATGGCACCAGTCCACGAAGTCCTGGATAAGCCCTCTGTACTCAGCTTCATCTCCATTGGAGATGAGGCCAACGATTGCAGAGTCATCAGAGAACTTCTGTAAATGGCAGTGTGTTGTGTTGTGTGAGAAGTCCGCAGTATAAAGAGTGAACAGGAAGGGAGCCAACACCGTTCCCTGGGGGGCCCCCGTGCTACCGATGATCATGTCGGACACACAGTCCCGGGTTCTCACAAACTGAGGCCGGTTCGTGAGGTAGTCCAGGATCCATGATGACAGGTGCTGGTCCACCCCTGCGCGCAGCAGCTTGTCCTTCAGGATCATTGGTTGGATGGTGTTGAAAGCACTGGAGAAGTCAAAGAACATGATCCTCACCGCATTCCCGGGCTTCTCCAGGTGGGACAGAGAACGGTGAAGGAGGAAGATCACCGCATCCTCCACCCCAATGCCATGCTGGTAGGCGAACTGGAGTGGCTCCATCGCTGGTCCCACCAGGGGGCGGAGGTGAGCAAGGAGCAGTATCTCCAGGGTCTTCATCAAGTGGGACGTCAAGGCCACCGGTCTGTAGCTGTTCAGGTCTTTGGGGTGGGAAGTTTTTGGTACAGGTACCACACAAGATGTTTTCCACAGCTGTGGTACCCTCCCCAGCTTCAGGCTCAGGTTGAAGATGTACGCCACAATCCCACACAGCTGGTCTGCACAGGACTTGAGGAGCTTTGCGCTGATGCCGTCTGGTCCCGACGCCTTCCTCGCCTTGATCTTCCTCAGCTCCGTCCTCACCTGGGTCTTGGTCAGGGTCAGGTTGGGGGGCTGTGTGTTGGGAGTGGGGGGGTGTTGGTGGAGTGGGGAGTGGGCAGCAGGACTTGATGTCTTTAGAGGCAGCAGTGGTTGTTGTGCAGTCAGGGGGGAGGGCAGTTGGTCAAACCTATTGAAAAACAGATTCAGATTGTTCGCCCACTCCCTGCCCCCCGTGGCCTGGGAGGAGGTATTCTGGAGCCCAGAGATGGTTTTAAGGTTTCTCCAGACCCCGCTGATGTCGCTCTGTTGCAGCTTGTCCTCCATCTTCTTCCTGAAGCTGTCCTTGCCTTCTCTGATCTTTCTCCTCAGCTCCCTCTGTACGGACTTCAGCATCTCCCTGTTTCCCGACCTGAAGATCCTCTTCTTCTCTCTCAGAAGTGTTTTTATCTCAGGGTTGATCCAGGGTTTGTTGTTTGAGCAACACCGTATAGTCTTGGTGGGAACGGTGTCGTCCACACAGAAGCTGAGGTAGTCCGTGAAGGTGTGAGTGAGGCCATCGATGTCCTCACCATGTGGATCGCAGACCTGCTCCCAGGCGGTGGTTTCAAAACAGCCCTTTAGAGTGTCCATTGCCTCCTCAGACCATAACTTCACTGTGCGCATGGCCGGAGGTTGTCTGTGCACTAGGGGTTTGTACACCAGCTGGAGATGAACCAAGTTGTGATCCGATCTCCCGAGTGGGGGGAGTTGTGATGAGGTGTATGCCTCCTTAGTGTTTGCGTAGAATAAGTCCAGTGTTTTATTGTCTCTAGTGTGGCATGTGACATACTGGGTAAACGTGGGTAGAATGGGAGATAGTGAAACATGGTTGAAATCGCCTGAGATGAGGAGAAGAGCATCTGGGTGTTCTGTCTGCAGCCTACCGGTTACTGAATGGATGACGTCACGCGCTGTCCCAGCGTTCGCTGTCGGATTTGCATAAACAACAATGCAGATCACGTGTGAGTATTCCCTCGGGAGATATGTAGGCTGCATGCTAACAGCTAGCAACTCAATGTCTTTGCTGCAGTGTCGTTGTTGAACAGTGATATTGTGGGAATGTGTAAATGACGAGGCAAGGTTTTGTCTCAAGGCATGTTTTATTACACATTCGCCATCATCGATCAAGTTGAAAAAGAGGAACTCTCAGACAAATTCGTTCCTTATAAACCCAGGCTTTCACAGCTCACAAGTCACATGCATTAACATCACAAATCACAATGCATTTCCTCTTTAATCCTTCAGCCTCCCCCTCTCCGTCCTTGGCCAACAAAGGGTCCCCTACACAGTCTCTAGACACACAAAGGATCCTCCCAAGGCCGTCTCCTGCATAACAAGGACTACACTTTCACACCCTCCTGTTATCTCCAAGGAGACTCAGTTCTTTGTTCTATTCTGAGATGTGAGGCATAAAGTAATACACATGTGTGGCCACATGACCCCCCCCCAAACATCTAAGATGGAACAACAGAATAACAATCTGCATGTCATGATAAAATCATTACACATCAGCCCACGTGCTGCTTGGGCCTCAGTCTTCTCCCGTATCTGCTGTAAGCAGGATTCACCACCTCTGCGGCGCCGTCATGCTGGGGAGCTGCTGCCTGGGGGTGAAAACTGTTTGTCAGTCCCTGTCGGTGTTCTGGAGAATTTCCCCGAGGGGGTCTACTGCGCCGAGGGGCCCTGGCCAACAGCACTTGCTCGTCCGCCACCACAAAAGCAGGTTTGAGTCTGTTTATGCCAATCTTTTCCTTCCTGCCCCCCAAATCTAGCAAAAAATGCTTGTCCCCTGTTTCCAGCACTCTGAATGATCCATCATAAGGTGGTCGCAGCAGGGGGCGATGAGCATCGTGTCTGACAAAAACAAACTCCGCTTTTTTCAAAGTTTTAGGCACAAAAACGCGCGGAAAACTGTGGTGAACGGGGCCGGGCAGCGTGCCCGATTCCGGGCCACGCTGCAACAGCTGAGACAGGGAGCTATCTGGCGCAGGATTATCTGGGAGAAACTCCCCAGGCAGCTGAAGTGGCTGTGCGAAAACTAGCTCAGCCGGGGAGGCTTCTAAATCCTCTTTAGGTGCGGAACGCAACCCCAATAAAACCCACGGTAGCCTGTCTATCCAATTTGTATCCGTCAGTGACGCTCTGAGAGCCGCTTTCAGTGACCTATGAAAACGTTCGCATAACCCATTAGCCTGCGGATTGTACGCGGTTGTGCGGTGGATCGCTACACCCAGGCTGCGGGCCATTGCTGACCAAAGTTCAGAAACAAATTGCAAACCTCTGTCGGACGTAATGTCCGACGGGACTCCAAAACGCGCCACCCATGCTGTTAATAAAGTGCGCGCCACCTCCTCGGCTGTGGTTGACGCCAGTGGAACCACTTCAGGCCAGCACGTGGTGGGGTCCACCATTGTCAGAAGATGTGTGCACCCCTGTGACGGCGGAAGGGGGCCCACGAGGTCCACGTGAACATGATTGAACCTCTTAGCCAGGATGTGAAACGGCTCCAAAGGAGCCCTTGTGTGTCTGTGTACCTTGGCACGTTGACACGCCATGCAGGCTGCAGCCCACTCTTTAACTTGTTTACGAAGGTTCGGCCACACAAATTTCTCTCCTACCATTTTGACTGACGCGTGCACTCCCGGGTGCGCCAAAGAATGGATCGAGTCAAAAACGCGGCGGCGCCACGCGGCCGGTTCCACGGGACGCGGTCGCCCCGTGGAGACGTCGCAGATTGGGGGGGCATGCCGTCTTGCAGCACCCTGTTCTCCAGCCTTAACCCTGTTGGTCCAGACTGGAGCGCGCACACATCCGCGTCACCGACCTGCTCTGCGGCCATGGCTGCGTAATCTATCCCTACAAGGACTGGGGCCGCCACGGCGCGCGAGAGACAGTCTGCCACTACATTCAGCTTATCCGCCACATGCTGAATATCGGTAGTAAACTCTGAGATGGCGGCCAGCTGTCTCTGCTGCCGGCCTGACCACGGTTCCGAAACCTTGGCCATCGCGAAAGTTAATGGCTTGTGGTCCATGAACGCGGTTAAACCGCGTCCTTCCAGCCAGAACTGAAAGTGGCGTATGGCCAAGTGGAGGGCTAACAACTCCCTGTCGAACCCGCTGTATTTACGTTCACTATCGCGCAAAGTCTTGCTGAAAAAGGCGAGCGGCTGCCAAGCCCCGGCTACATGCTGCTCCACGACCGCCCCTATGGCCACATCTGACGCGTCGGTAGTGAGCGCTATGCGGGCCATTGGGTCTGGGTGCGCCAACAACGCAGCGTTTGCCAGGGCTGTTTTGACCTCCGAGAATGCTCGCTCCGGAGACCATTCGATCTTATTCGCGGGTTTTTGTTTTTTGAGCGCGGTGTACAATGGTTGCATGAGCTGCGCTGCACGGGGGAGGAAACGGTTATAAAAATTCACCATTCCCAAAAACTCATGTAACGCCCTGACCGTTTGTGGCCGGGAAAAATCTGTCACCGCGCGCACTTTGTCAGGAAGCGGAACCACTCCTTCGGGAGAGACGCGATGCCCCAAAAAATCAATCTGCGTCACCCCGAACTGACACTTTGCTGGGTTGATTATTAAACCGTGCTCTCCCAACCTCCGGAAAACTGCCGCGAGGTGGTTTTCGTGTTCGTCTTCGGACGCACTGGCTACCAAAATATCGTCCAAGTAGACGAACACGAAAGGGAGGTCGCGCAGCACCGCGTCCATCATGCGTTGGAACGTCTGTGCAGCCCCTTTAAGCCTGAATGGCATGCGTAATGCGTAATGCATAATGGCATGCATGTTTTGGGTATGTCTTCAGCGCGCACTGGGACTTGATGGTAACCGCGGACCAAGTCTATTTTAGAAAAAACACGCGCCCCTGCCAAATGAACGGAAAAATCTTGGATATGTGGGATTGGATAGCAGTCATGCGCTGTGGCATTGTTCAACCTGCGGAAATCCCCGCAAGGTCGCCACGAGCCATCAGATTTAGGGACCATGTGCAGCGGGGAAGCCCAAGGGCTTTTCGAACGCCTGATGATGCCCAACTTCTCCAGGTTGGCGAACTCCTCACGCGCTATGGCCAGTTTAGCTGCGTCCAAACGCGGAGCTTTTGCAAAAACGGGCGGTCCGGTGGTGGTAATAAAATGCTCCACCCCGTGTTTAGCGACGGTCGCCGAAAATGTGGGGACCGTGAGTGCTGGGAACTGAGTGAGCAGTGTGTGGAACTTACCGCTTGCAGCTGTGACGTTGGCTTGTGCTGATGGCGGGGCCACTCGCGCTGTACAGGGAATAGAATCAAAAGAAAATGCATTAACCAGGCGCCTGTTAGCGAGATCAACCAACAAACCATGTGAGCACAAAAAATCAGCCCCCAACATATTGAAATTCACTGCTGCTACAACAAAAGTCCACTCAAATGTACGGCCGTGTAGGGACAGAAGCAGGGTCTTCTCACCAAAGGTCTTAATCTCCGAGCCGTTCGCTGC
Organism: Pholidichthys leucotaenia; assembly: GCA_020510985.1. Classification (NCBI taxonomy): domain Eukaryota; kingdom Metazoa; phylum Chordata; class Actinopteri; order Cichliformes; family Pholidichthyidae; genus Pholidichthys; species Pholidichthys leucotaenia. The sequence goes on from CM035836.1 coordinate 263,879,982, forward strand.
TGTCACCCGGGACCTCTGGAACCTGCTAGCCTGTCTGCATAGGAAGGTGTGATGAAACTCAACTGGGAGCCTGTGTCCACAAGGAACTGTCTTCCCGAGCGTGCGTCCAACAAGTAAAGCAGCTTGTTCTCCTCCCCGAGGGCCGCGGCTGCTACCAACCCCCGGTCTTGGCGTTTCCCGAACGCCTGAACTGACACGGTGGTACACATTTGCGTGCCCTTTCTGCGAAGCGGCGATGATAGAAACAAAGGACGTCTGATCCGCGTTCCCCGGCCCCTGCCACCGCCGTCGTCGGTGCGTATGGTGCCGCTGCCTCTGGCCCCCTGTCATCTCCGGTCGCCACGCCGAGTTCCGCTGCAGCGGCCGTGGCCGCGCACCGCTTTGTAGCGTTGACAATTCGCTGCGCCTCTCGGCCCAGCGCGCAGTAGTCCCATTGGGCCAACAGTGGCGAACTGGCCAGGGTCGCTCTCGCCGCTGACGGTAGAGTCCTGAGGAAGAGGTGGGTGAAAATGAAGTGATCGTCGTCAGAGCCTTTCAACCTCAACAACTTCTCCATAAGGTTCGCGGGCATGTCATTTTCCAACTCAGTCAGCGCTAGGAGCCTCTCTGCTCACTCCTCCACCGAGGGGGTGAAGTGCTGGATGAGTGCAGCCTTCAACGTGTCGTATTTGTCGCTGTCCGGCAGCTGGTCGATCAGGCTCTCCACATGCTGGGCCGTGTTGTTGTCCAGTTTTGCGACTACGTGGTAGAATTTTGTGGCATCTACCAATATCCCCCGGAGGTTGAACTGCGCCTTAATCGCATTGAACCAGGAGCGCGGATTGTTCTGCCAAAAGTCCGGTAGCTGGACTGTAGTGGAATTTGCTTGGCTGGGGGCTCCTGACGAGGCTGGCCCGGGAAAAATCTCCTCTTCCTGTATGGTACGTCTTGGGTCACCAGTGTGGGAATGTGTAAATGACGAGGCAAGGTTTTGTCTCAAGGCATGTTTTATTACACATTCGCCATCATCAGTCAAGTTGAAAAAGAGGAACTCTCAGACAAATTCGTTCCTTATAAACCCAGGCTTTCACAGCTCACAAGTCACATGCATTAACATTACAAATCACAATGCATTTCCTCTTTAATCCTTCAGCCTCCCCCTCTCCGTCCTTGGCCAACAAAGGGTCCCCTACACAGTCTCTAGACACACAAAGGATCCTCCCAAGGCCGTCTCCTGCATAACAAGGACTACACTTTCACACCCTCCTGTTATCTCCAAGGAGACTCAGTTCTTTGTTCTATTCTGAGATGTGAGGCATAAAGTAATACACATGTGTGGCCACAATATGTCCCGGTCTGCACCAGTTGTTGTTAACATACATTATCACTCCACCGCCCCTTGCTTTGCCACTGTCTGGTGTTCGGTCTGCCCGTATCATGTGGAAACCCTCCAGCTCAATGTTAGCATCTGCTGCTAGTTCAGTTAGCCACGTCTCGGAAAACAAAAGGAGAGAGCATTCCCGGTATATGCTATCATAGCGGGAGATAGCCGCTAGCTCATCTACCTTTCCCAATAACGACCGTACATTCCCCATGACAATAGATGGAAGGGAGGGTCTGTACCTTATATTTTTTGTCCTCCGCCTTACTCCAGCCCGGCAGCCATGGCGTTTTCGCCTCAGTTCCCTCGGTATGTCGAGGTTTTCCATTAGCACCGGGTGGCGGTTGAGCGCTAGCAGCTCCTCCCTGCTGTATCGTCTCTTGCTATAAACAGTGGCTCCGTCCACCGGCTCAGGAGACATTTGGGACGATCTGTGTGTCCGTGATATAAATGGAGTGAAAAAAAAAACGGATCAAAAAGAGAGAGGGAGGGAAAAAAAGACTCAGAATTGAGCCGCTGTTGCAAAGGGCAGCCGACTCGTGTGGCGCCGGAGAAATAGATATCAGAATCAGAATCAGAATAAACTTTATTGCCAAGCATGTAAAAAACACACGAGGAATTTGACTTGACATTGGTTCGCGTGCAAGCGCGACACAACGACACGGCAGCCATAATAGGCGCCTCATCAAACAGATAGATAAGAAAGGGAGGGGAGGGGAGGGAACAACACAATGGGGGGGGGGGAGAAAAAAACTTCGTTATCAGAATACAGCTTATGAATATTTAAGCAGATTATGATTACAATGAAAAAAAATCTCTCAATAGCACAGAGCAACAATCAACCACAAAAAACCAAAAGACCAAAAGTCAGAGAGGATCAATGAATGGATGGGTGTAATTCAGTATGTATGAATCAGTGTGTTCGTGTATGTTGAATGCAGGTGGGTGTTTATCAGTTACTGGAGGCAGCAAAATCTCTCCCAGCCAAGATGTTATGTCTTAATGTCTGAAACTCGGAAGCATGTCCTTGAGGCATGGCAGATGGAAATTTCCTGAGCCAGTCACATGTCCTTGAGAGTTCAGATGCAGCACCCAGAATGTTTATGAAGAGAAGCACAATCTTCTGTTTTGTCTTAATCCAGGAGGAAAATAGTCAACAGGGCGCCAAATTCAAGGTCTGATAGACACAGATCACTCAGAGCATAGAATTTTTTCATCTCTTGCAATCCTGTGTTCATAATTTCCATACATAGGCTTTAAATCCATTCCTTGGAGGCACCAAAAACGACTCCAGATGTTTCCCTTCTAAAACATGGGTAAACATGTCCGGTAGAGTCCATCCCTCTACAGTGCATGCCAGATGGTAATTTCCATGTTAGTCATTGCCGTTAGTTAGTGCACTCCCCTGTCTGGTCGAATTGTTGAAGAAGCAGCTACGCCGGGACCGCTTTTCATTAGCTCTTCCAGTTAAATTTTCGATACACCAGGAAAACTCCAGAGCCAATCAGCAGAAAATCCTGTGATCGTAAAGCCAAACCAGATAGATGTTTTCCACATCATCAGTTGAATCATGCAGACACATGCGTTCCAATCCATGGGTCTCTCCATAGGGGCTCCCCCTGGCCCGAATTTATGTAAAATGTTGTTAATTTTATTAAAGCCGCTCACCAAATCCATTTTTTTCGTTTGGATCAAGATTCAGCCAGAAGAACAGCGACGCAGACAAGACAGCAAGCTGGGATTCTCAGTTAGGGAGGGAAGGAGGGTGAAAGAGGGAGCAAAGGAAAAGCGACTGTTCTCTCTGAAGGGCAGAAGCAGAAGGAGTACAGCAACTACTACAACTCCTTCATCAATTGAAGGAGTTGTAGTAGTTGCTGTACTTAAGTTTACGATGGGAAAAAACTGACAGATTTTATCTCTAATAGATAAAATTTTATGATTGAAAAAGTTCATAAAGTCCTGACTAGTAAGCTCTAGGGGGATGCGAGGATTAACAGAGTCCTGACTCTGTCAGCCTGGCTACAGTGTTGAAAAGAAACTTGGGATTGTTCTTATTCTCTTCTATTAATGCAGAATAATAACTCGTTCTAGCTTTTCTAAGAGATTTTATTATAAATTAAAAGATGATTTCTCCAAGCTAAAAATATTTCATCTAAATTAGTGGAGCACCATTTTCTTTCTAACTGACGAGTCTTCTGTTTTAAGTTATGAGTTTCTGTGTTAAACCAAGGGGTAAGAAATCTCTGATTAGACTTTTTCTTTTTTAAAGGGGCCACCAAGTCTAGAGTCTGATGCAGAGAGGCTGTAACACTATCTACCATGCTATCAATTATGGAAGGAGCAAGCTCTCCATCTTTTATTTCCGTTGTGTTGACATATGGTATAGAGCAGACAATCTGCAAAAATTTGGTAACAACATCATCTGAAAGACATCTGCTGTAGTAATATTTTTGTTTAGGAGTCAAATAATCAGAAATAGTGAACTCAAAGGTTAACAGACAATGGTCTGACAGTACAGGATTATGAGGAGACACTACCAGATTTTATATTTCTATAACATAAGTCAGAACAAGGTCCAATGTGTGGTGGAGATAATGGGTAGAATTTTCTACTTTCTGGGAAAACCCCATTGAGTCTAACATTGAATTGAATGCCTTATTAAGACAGTCACTATCTACATCAACATGTATATTAAAATCCCCTACTATAATTGATTTCAGCACTAAATCAGCTAAAAATTCAGCAAATTCGGATAAAAACTCTGAGTAGGCTGAGGGAGGACGGTAAACTATGGCAAAGAAAACTGGGTTTAAGCTAAGATTGCTAACATGCCCCATACTAAGGACCAGGCCCTCAAAGGAATTAAAACATGATTTTTGCTTTACATTAACTAGTAATTTGGAATGGTAAATTGCCGCTACTCCACCTCCACAACCAGAACTTCTGGGATTATGATAGTTTAGATAACCAGAGGGAGTTGATTCATTTAAACCAACATAATCATCTTGCCCTAGCCAAGTCTCTGTAAGGGATATTAAATCGAACTGATGATCAATTAATAGATCATGAACTAGTAGAGACTTGGGAGTTAGAGACCTAATATTTAACAAACCGCATTTAATTTTTAAATTATGAGGAGGAAGAGAGGCCAAATCATTAAATTTAAAGACTTGATGTTTAATTTGAGTTTTACCAACTTTTTGTTTAATCACTTTGGGATGTTTATACATTATATTTTTATTAACTTTGGGGGAAGTAGGCAAAGGTTCTCTGAGGGGGAAGACAGGGGCTAAGTTGAGGGGTGGTGGATGAGGAGGAGCTGCAGAAAGGTGTGTATTTATCAAGTTATGTTGCATTTGTCTTGGGTTATAATATTTTGGCTAACGGGAGACAGACACAATCTCTGTGGGGTTATAAATTGAAGACTGATCTAAACAGTGAGGATTATTTGGATTAATAAGATTAATATGAGAAGTGGAAACAAAGAAGGGCTGGTTGGCAGACCCAGGAACTTTGGGGTGAGTTAACGCACCAGATTTCAGTCACTGTACTAAAAAACGCTGAATGGAATAGAACAGATTGTCCCTTAAAACACGTGCGCCAAGTCTATTTGGATGGATGCCACCTGGCCTCATAAATGATGGGCGGTTCCAAAACAGGTTGAAATTGTCTACAAAGCCAATGTTAAAAGTAGGACATGTAGAACACAACCAGGTATTAAGACTGAGAGTTCTGCTAAAATAATTGCAACCTCATCTGAAAGGTGCCAATGGCCCAGAAATAAACACACATCTGCCACAGTTCATAAGAGTGGACAGAAGGCTCTTGAAGTCACTCTTTAAGATCTCCGACGCTTCATCTGGAATGTTGTTGCATCCAACATGTACAATGACAGTTTTAGCGTGGGAGAATTCATTTAATAGGTCAGGGGTAAGAACCTCAATGTCTGACACTTTAGCCCCAGGAAAAAAATTAGTGACACAGTACCTGCTTCTGACGTTCCTCATAATCGAATCACCAATTACCAACGTTGTCTGGGGGGGCCTTGCCGGTGGTTTCTGAAATGGTGGATAATTTTGCCGATGCTGTTGTTGTGATGGCGGGGTGACGCGCTGTCTTCTTTTTGGAGCTGGTGTATAGTTTGGCACACCTAAAGTAGTTTTAATCCGGGGCTTGTGGGTTTGGGCCGCTGCTGAAGGAGGAGGAGGAGGATGGGCGGTCATGGGAGGATGATCGACGTCCAGGTGGGGAAAATCTTCCAGGGAAAGGATGTCAAATCTGTTTTCCATTAGCAGGGGAAGAGAGGAGGCGCGGCCATGTCTGGTCAATCGCCGGTGTTTGCTAGTTGGCCCAACCAAGGACCAGGGCGCGCATTGAGGATGAGAAAAGCCACCCGGGGCTTTGGGTTTAGCTCCGAGCTGAAGCCAGTGTTTATTGCTGGGGTCCTGGACAGCTGAGGAGACCGGAGCAGGGGTGGAAGTGGATGGCGATGTGCTAAATTCACCCAGGTAAGTAGCCATCTCTGCCAGCTGCGAGTCGGTTGCCAGGGCCGAAGTTCGCCCGAGGATTATAGTGTCAAGGTGGTCTTCAGCCTCCTGAATCTTATAGAGGTAGGAGAGTCTCATTTCCAACTCAGAAACCTTCTTAAGGAGGGACACATAGCTGACACACGTCGGGGATGGAGTCATGACGTTCCAGGCGAGAAGTGGATAGCTAGCTAGCTAAAAACAGGTTAGCCTAGCCTGGTGAAACAGCCCTGCCCGGGGTCTGATTCACCCATGTGCCTGATCGGGCTTTCTGCTAGGCCAGCACTAAGCTAATGTAACGGATGCCAACTAGCACTGTTCGGCGTAGAACGTTAGTAAACCTCCCTCCCGAAAAGCCTCATACAGTATCGGTAGCGCTGAGCTATCGGTCGGACCTTTAGCTCAGCGCGATCGTGCTGTGTCTCCCATGCTCGAACTGTGTAGTTGACTGGTAGGTCGCGGGTTCGTGCCCCGAGTGGGGCGAACTGCGCAGGATGATATCAGTTACAATGGTGCCGTGAACCCGGGATGGGAGTGAGGTTTAAGGGGGAGAGTGTAACGGATGCCAACTAGCACTGTTCGGCGTAGAACGTTAGTAAACCTCCCTCCCGAAAAGCCTCATACAGTATCGGTAGCGCTGAGCTATCGGTCGGACCTTTAGCTCAGCGCGATCGTGCTGTGTCTCCCATGCTCGAACTGTGTAGTTGACTGGTAGGTCGCGGGTTCGTGTCCCGAGTGGGCGAACTGCGCAGGATGATCTCAGTTACACTAACACTAAGTAAAAAGCTAATATCAGTAAAAAGAGATAAAAAAATTAAAAACAAAGTTAATAAAAACAAACAAATGCAGATAACGCTTTGACACGACGTGACGCAATTGCAGAAAGACCCCAGCAATCAGGTGATCCCCTGTGAGCAAGCACTTGGCAATGGTGGAGAGGAAAAACTCCCTTTTAACAGGAAGAAACCTCCAGTAGATCCAGGCTCAGGGAGGGGCAGTCATCTGCTGCGACTGGCTGGGGGGTGAGGGGATAGAAAAGAGGAAGAAAAGAACAGACATGTAGAGAGCAAACAGCACAACGCGGACTCAATCTATGGGAGAGGACAAACAGATGTTAATGACCAGCAAAAATATTTCATTGAGAGTGAAGAAAGGAGTGAAGCCCAGTGCACTGTTGGAGGTCCCCCGGCTCTCTAAGCCTATTAGCAGCATAACTAAGGGAGGGTTCAGAGGCACATGATCCCTCCCTAATTATAGGCTATATCAAAAAGGAAGGTTTTAACCCTATTCTTAAGAACAAAGATAGAGTCTGACTCCCGAATCCAGACTCCTGAATCCAGTAACAATCTTCTCTCAGTAACTTTTACCATGCTTTAAACACAATCTCTCAATTCAACTCAGGCGAGTGGGTGAATTACCCCTCCCTTTGTGGACAAAGACACAGATTTACCTTCGCCTCCAGCATGGTGGAAAGTGCATCGTTTTAGTTAAATCGCCTATATATGTGTGTGTATATACATACATACTATGGGGGAAAAACAATTAGTAGATATTTACTGAGTTATTGTGTATGTATTTGTCCCTGTCGCTTAATAAAACCAGTTTAACTATTATGTAGAGGCTATTTACACTGAACTGCGTCCAGTCATCAATACCAGTGATAGCTTATCATATAGATTAGTCCAACTAATTTTAACAAACTGGCGGTTACAATTTCTATAATCTTTTATTCCATTAACATATGAAAGCCTTGTTTTACATCAAGACTCCCTATTTATCTTTTGGTAACATATAAAAGTCTCAAGACTTTCCATGTATCATTAGTAACATATGAAAGTCCTATTTACATAAAGACTTTCTATGTATCCTTTGTAACATTTGAAACTTTTATTTACATAAAATATTTCTACGTATCATTAGTAACATGTAAAAATCTACTTTCTATGTATCTAAAACATACGAAAGCTTTATTTTATATTAAAACTCCCTATGTATCTTTAAAAAGTGGCTCATTAATCTGTCCCTAACATGTGAATGCATGTATGCTTATGACTCCCTGCGTGTTCTTACAATCATAGAAAATAGCCACAAAATATAACACTATCTTTATATTAAGTTTTCCAATAGAATTTAAAAAGCAGGACCAAAGACCTACTTTGACTGAATGTTGCAGACAATCCTACAGAGATTTTTAGAAAAAGTTCTGCTCACCTTCTGATCAGTGGGGGCCCTGGATTGTCCACGACATGCAGACAAAGGCTTTGTCTCCTGATGTCCATCGTCCAAGTAGTTGGCAAACTGCCCACATCCTCCACCAAACTTGTAAAAATTAATCTTGGACAGTTAGCAGGATCTTTTCAGTTAACCAACCAATAATCACAGAAGAAATACTATTTCTCAGCTTAACTTTTATTGAACCAAGCAGGGAGTCAGTGTACATGGTCACAGTTCCTCCCAGCTCCATCTCCTGGAAAGGACCCCGCACAAAGGAATTCATAGCTATAAAAAGGCTTGCAGTTAGTGGGTGTTTCCCAGTAACTTTCCAACAATACATGTCCATTGTCCAAACTGTCCTCTTGGCATCCAGATGGCTCCCAGATCTCCTCGTTTTTATGGCTTCTATCTTATTGGTTCCTGCCTTTATGGCTTTATGGCTTCCTCTCAGCATCCATACAGTATGTCTCCTTCCATGCCCATATATGGAAACACTTTGTGTAATATGTAATTAACTAATCTTCACTATTTATTTATTATAACACTGGCCACTTTTACCTCAGTAACTTCCCCAAGAATTAGGAGATTTTGAACTTCCTGGTATGAAGATGCCAAGGTCTCCGCCTTTGACCGCCATCTAATCCACATAGCACCGGACCCCCATGATCCCTCCTGCAGGTGGTGAGCCCACTGGAGGGCGGACCCATGTAACTCCTTCGGGCTGAGCCCGGCCGGGTCCCGTGGGTGGGCGTCCCTCGTGGATTTTTGTGGGGGGTGCTTTGGGAGTATGGGGTATCGGGCTTGTTGTTATGAGCTATTCGGTCTCTGTACGACCGTTGTGAGAGTTTGGTTCGTATTGCCAACACTCGGTCGGAGTCATTCCCAGTGAGAGTTGGACTCCGCCAGGGCTGCCCTTTGTCACCGATCCTGTTCATAATTTTTATGGACAGGATTTCTAGGCGCAGCCAGGGAATGGAGGGTGTCATGCTTGGTGACCACAGGATCTCATCTCTGTTGTTTGCAGATGATGTTGTCCTGTTGGCTTCATCCAGCAATGACCTACAGCTCTTGCTGGGACGGTTTTCCGCTGAGTGTGAAGCGGCTGGGATGAGAATCAGCACCTCCAAGTCCGAGTCCATGGTCCTCAGCCGGAAAAAGGTGGATTGTCCTCTCTGGGTTGGGGACAGGCTTCTGCCCCAAGTGGAGGAGTTTAAGTATCTTGGGGTCTTGTTCACGAGTGAGGGGAAAATGGAGCGAGAGATTGACAGACAGATTGGAGCAGCATCTGCAGTGATGCGGACGTTGTACCGGTCTGTTGTGGTGAAGAGGGAGCTGAGTTCTAAGGCAAAGCTGTCGATTTACCAGTCAATCTACGTTCCTACTCTCACCTATGGTCACGAGCTTTGGGTAATGACCGAAAGAACGAGATTGCGGATACAAGCGGCTGAAATGAGCTTTCTCCGTAGGATTGCTGGACTCACCCTCAGAGATAGGGTGAGGAGCTCAGTCATCCGGGAGAGGCTCAGAGTAGAACCGCTGCTCCTCCACATTGAAAGGAGTCAGGTGAGGTGGTATGGGCATCTGATTAGGATGCCTCCTGGACGCCTCCCACTTGAGGTGTTTCAGGCACGTCCCACTGGGAGGAGACCCCGGGGCAGACCCAGGACACAGTGGAGAGACTATGTCTCCCAGCTGGTCTGGGAACGCCTTGGTATCCTCTCCGAAGAGCTGGAGCAGGTGGTGGGGGAGAGGGAAGTCTGGGCTTCTCTGCTTGAACTGCTGCCTCCGTGACCCGGACCTCCGGAAAAGCGGTAGAAGATGGATGGATGGATGGATGGATGGATGGATGGTATGAAGACACAGCTTATAATCTTGCGCAACCAAGCTGGGAGACCTGTCACACAGACAGCAAAGCAAGCCCAAATAAGCAACTACATACTAAAAAACAAGCTCAAAAACCCGCAACCAGCGACTGACAAGATTTGCAAGCGACTTTAGAAAAAAACAAGCCCAAAGTTGCTTATAGTTTTTTTTAATAAAGTTTTTTTTAATAAAAAAAAATAATAATAAGCAGACTTGGCAACTATGGCCTCAGGGTGTGTTAGGAGCTTGAAACCCCACCCCCAATCTGAGACCCGAATCATGCACTAACAAAACGAAAACTGATGTATCCAAATGGCCTAAGACATTCACGCAACAAAACCTAAAATAAGGCGGATGGATGGACTACGGTCCTGCCCACACAGCACGGTGGATTATTCTGCCACTTGATAAACTAAAAGAAAAGTCCATTAATAAGCTAAAATCAGTGCCGTGTTCCTAAACTAATAAAAACATACAAAGCAATCCCATTTTACATTAGACACCAGGCAGATGGCACTGGTCGAAGAGGCCGCATCATGGATGCACTCTGCTATTTATAGGGCGGTGCAGTGGCAGAACAGGAAGTGCCCACCACTACACCGCCTTTCACAAATAAAGTGTCAAACACCAACATCACATAGGGAGCACTCCGTTTGTGCTTCTATTTTATACAGATTGAAAATGGAAGACTTTGTAGCTAAACTTAAATTCTCAAAATTGGACTTTCAATCAAAACTTGCAGTAATCTCGACTGAGACAGAGAGACTTAAAAAAAGACAAGGAGGACTTTTACAACAAAGTCATTGAGATTTTTGTCCAGAGGGACAGGCGGATGGATTTCATTTACAAGTAAAGGAAAGACCATGCATACTTGTTTTCGTGTATACTTGAATTTGTATTGAATTGTGGAGCTACAGGCTGCACAGCAAATGTGTTATAATTTTAGTTCTTCCTTGGCCTGAAACCAGTAGTCTGTAATCAATTTTGGGCCCCCACATTTGTCTGTAAAATAACTTAACACATTGTATTTGTGTAGCCAAGGGTCTTTGTACTTTGTTTATATTCAGGAGAGTTGAATGAAATGAAAACATGGAGGCATGGAGTTAGTCAGCAGAACTTCAACTTTTATTAACGTTTTGTTGCTTTTGTTTTTCTGCGAAACAAAAGCAACTGGAGGGGACTACTATTTCTGCTTCTTCCCTTCACAATAAAAACTCTAGACATGCATTGAAGAACTGAACTTAAATACACTACACATTCTATCAAGAGGCAATTCAGTAAAATGTCTTAGTTTTTTTAAATAAATTATTTATATCATCGGATTTTATAATATACAAATAGCAGATCATAAAACATGCAAACTTTCAATTGGAATTAAATTCAAGCTTATACTATCGTCTTCATATATTTGTAAATCTGACTGTGAAAGAGTCAGTGCCTCACCACCCACAAACCTCACCACGTTACTGAAGTTCTCTCCTGGACTGTCAACACCAAGGCCCTGGTGAAGAAAGGCCAGCAGCAGCTGCACTTCCTCCGTGTCCTGAGGAAGAACAACCTGGACCAGAAGCTGCTGGTGGCCTTCTACCGCTGCTCAGTGGAGAGCGTGCTCACCTGCTGTCTGGGTGTGTGGTACGCTGGCTCCACGGCTGAGAACAGGAAGGCTAGGCAGAGGGTCATCAACACCACCCAAAAATCATAGGCAGCCTTCTGCCCTCCCTGGAAGACATCTCCAGATCCTCCTGTCTTAGAAGAATCAAGGCCCTCACAGGAGACCCCTCACATCCCGCCCACCACCTGTTTGACCTGCTTCCCTCTGGACGACAGATCAGATCGATCAGGTCCCACACCTCCAGACTGACAAACAGTTTCTTCCCCTGGGCCATCCAAACTGCTAACAGTCAGAGGCCCCACCCCCGTCCATCTGAACGCTCAAAATCTCAGAACTGAAGACGTTTATTTATCACTATAGCACACCTGTCTTTACACTCCGCACTTACATGTATATTGACCCATCTGTGAAACCACTACTATGTACTGTATATTTTCCATAATCCTTGAGCCATTTTACTCAGTTGTGTGTTCTGCACTCTTATGTACATAGTTCCACCCATGAAACCACTACCGTACCTGTGTATGTTTCCAGAATCCTGGGCTATTTTTATTTCAGTCATGTGTTTAATCGTGTGTTCTGTAACTGTGTTTTAGCTAATCCTTCTCTCTTACTTTATTGCACAGTAGCCTGGTGGAGCACCCACAATTTTGTTGTACTGTACAATTCAATTCAATTCAGCTTTATTTATATAGCGCCATTTCACAACAACAGTCATCTCATAGCACTTTCAGCTGTAGGGGGGGACCCCCACAGTTGCAGAAAGACCCCAGCAATCAGGCGATTCCCTGTGAGCAGCACTTGGTGATGATGGAGAAGAAAAACTCCCTTTTAACAGGAAGAAACCTCCAGCAGAACCAGGCTCAGGGAGGGGCAGTCATCTGCTGCAACTGGCTGGGGGGTGAGGGGACAGAGAAGATGAAAAAAACAGACATGTAGAGAGCAAACAGCACGATGGGGACTCAATCTATGGGAGAGAACAAACAAATGTTAATGACCAGCAAAAATATTTCATTGAGAGTGAAGAAAGGAGTGAAGCCCAGTGCATTATTGGAGGTCCCCCGGCTGTCTAAACCTATTAGCAGCATAACTAAGGGAGGGTTCAGAGACACATGATCCCTCCCTAATTGTAGGCTATATCAAAAAGGAAGGTTTTAACCCTATTCTTAAAAACAGAGATCGAGTCTGACTCCTGAATCCAGATTGGCAGCTGGTTCTACAGGAGAGGAGCTTGATAACTGAAGGCTCTGCCTCCCATTGTACTTTTGGAGATTCTAGGTATTACAAGTAATCCTGCATTTACAAATGTACAATGACAATAAAGCCTATTCTATTCTATTCTATTCTATTCTAAGCAGCATCAGATTACATTATGCTGGTGTTATGTCTGTAAAGGAGGAGGCGAGGGTGACAGTTTAAAACTCTTTATTAACTTCCATCAAGAACCAACAGGAGTCGCTCCATACTAGGTCAAAGGGTCCACAGCAAAGAGAGAGAGCCTCTTCCGCTGTGGCCCTTTATATTCCCCGTGACGCCACCACTGGAAAGATAAGATAAGATAAGATAAGATAAGCCTTTATTAGTCCCACAACGGGGAAATTCCAGGATTGCAACAGCACAGGGATAGCAACACTCAGAGCAACAATCAGAAGGCAAGAAAAAAACAAGCAAGCAAGAGCAGCTAATATACATATGTACATATTACTATAAAATATAGAAAGGCGGGGCGTCACCTCCCACTACCCCCAGGATGCCGCCCTATAAGTACCCCCAATATAATATCCAACACCTTGACCCTTCCTATCCCAACAGCAGGAAAGGGGAGCTCTTCTCCAGGTAACACATGCCTTCAGACCTCATAATGCTGCATGATAGCAGCCTCCACTTCATTATTCCTCAAAGTTATGAATAATTTTTGGGACTACCTGGATTTATTCTGTAAGAGTAGAATGCATACCTGCAAACATTTTGGTAAATTACATGAGATTTTCACCTGGCGTGGCGGCTAGAAAAATAGGCTGTAAATATAATAGAAAATGCTGCATCTTTGCTCATTTTATTTTTAATTTATGAGGAAAAACCTCACAAAGTTATGAGAGTAAAGTCTCAAATGTCCAAGAAAAAAGCCTTAAATTAGCACTAGACACAAATTATGAGAACAAAGTTGTTAATTTAAGTGAAAAAATCTTTCGGATGTACAAGGAAAAAGTGAATTTAGAATTAAACTGTCATAAATTTAGGAGAAAAACCTCAAACTGTCCAGACTCAAGTCAGATCTCAGCTACTTTTGAAGTAGATGGTTTCTTAGTCAACTATTTTTGGGTGATTACTGTTATGAACATGAGAGTAATAATACATAAAGATAACCTGCTTTTACCTGTGTACAGTTTCAGGCTACTCTACCACCAAAATTAAACTTTTTTATTGAAAGTGTGGGATTTTTTTTATGTGAATTTGGAAAATTGTCATAAATTACCTACTTTTTACCCCTTGTGATTATTTTTACTCTTTCTTAATTACAGACTTTACAAAATGTTGAAACTTAATGAAAATTTGGGGGTTTTCACTCATGAATTGACATTTTTTCCTCTAATTTGTGACTTTTGTGTCATAAACTCACATCTTTTTGTCTTCCATCGTTGCACTCACATCAATAATTTTCCCTCGTCTGTCCATCAATTTTTTCCTTACATTTTTTTTTCAAATTATTGCAGATGAACTACTTTTCTCTTGTGATTTTGTGACCTTTGTGTCAACAAGTTATTAATGTACTTTTTCTTAATGAATTTAGTAAATCTTTAAATAATTTACTGTTTTCTTTTACATTTTCAATGACTGTTATTGTACATGTGTGATTTTTTTCATCATAAATATGCAACTTTTGTCACTGTGACACCCTGGCTCCAACATAAAGGAGTCCAGACCCAGTAGCACAGCTTTAACACAGTTTATTAGCAACAAACAAGCGTGGAGGACAGCAGGTCTGCAGTCATGGCTTCCATGCTGAGGAGAGAGGGCAGAGGTGGAGCCAGTGTTGCCAGATGGGACGTGAAGAAATATCGTACTGTCGCTTTAAAGTTATTGTGTTTTGACCCAAATGTATGTACTAAAATAACTTGAAAAATCACAGGCTAGGACAGTGCATTTAAAAATAAAGCTATTCTATATGTATGGAACTGCAGTAACCGGCCATTTGAATGAAACAATTGCTTTATTCATTGACACAATCAAACACACCCACACAGTGAGTCAGTCAGTCAGTCAGAGTGACCTCAGCCAAGCTGCATGCCTAGCGGTACAGTCTTCACGGTCTAGCATTCAGGCGGCAAGCTCGCCAGTGTTGGCCACCCCTGTGTCTCCCTTCAGAGTGTCCACGAATGATGTTAATGGCCGTCCTGGGTGACAAAAGCCATGTGTCGGTTCCCAGAGTACAAGGTGGCCTGCTGGGAGCTCTTGGTGACGGTAACAGTGCCCCGCGAGGCCAAGTCTTCGCCAAGCCACCTTGTCTGATGTTCCAGGAAGGTGCCCATAGGGATCTTCATTGGAGACATGGTCTTGCCAGTTTACATTGAGGACGGTGTGCAGCATCCAGCGGTAGGAGCTGTTCAATGGCCTCTGAAGGGAGACGTTTAATGACCAGCACATGCTTCCACATAGCAGTATGGATTCCACTGTTGCACATAAGAATTTAACTTTAGCTCACACGTCACTGAGAGCACCCCTTGCGACTGCCTTATGCACCACCTTCATATCATGACTAGTAGATCCTATCCAGGAGACAAGGTACTTGAAGTTGTTGACTACTTCCAGAGGGTTGCCAGTACTCGTCATCAGTAGAGATATGGCGTTAGAAGCATCCCCGGGCATCATCACTTTGGTCTTCTGGTCATTAATGGTGAGACCGATCAAGGCGAACAGCACCTTTTTACACACACATCCCACATCATCGTGTTTAGTGATGTGGGGTGATGGGAGCCAACAACTTTAATTACATGGAAAATTATCTTTTAAATTGACAAACGTCATATGTGTAACTTATGACAAAATTTGATCAGGATCAGAAGATAATTTCACTCTTGCCATTCATTTCAATGAAGGATTTTTTTGATTTAAGGTGCCATATGTGGAAGTAGAGGGGGCGTGACTTAGGCTCTCTATGGCAAGGCACTGTTGATCAATTGTTAGGTGTCGTCTTGGTCTCATGATGTCAAAATGTGAACAGCATGATGAAGAGGACTGTTAACATACCAACTGTAATGGAACCAGAAAATTTATTGGTTGATTCATGGATCAAACACCTGTTGTGAATTTTGCCAATAAGCACCTTGTTAGAGAGCAGCAACTTATGCAAAAAGTACTGAAACATTGAACAGTTGGACATGTGCATTTAAAAGGTTAGAGAAGGTCAAATTAAGTTCACCTGGAAAGGTTGTAGTGCATTTTAGGTCTTGGTTGTCCATCGATCCAATGATGACCGTCCCTCATGTGTAAAGTGCTCTTCTTGCGTGAGCACGGAGCATTTTCGGTACATCTTGAAATTTCACCCAAAAGCCGAATATCCCTAACTTTTTGTGAGTAGTGTATGTCATGATATCTTGGGATCTCCTCCAAACCACTGCATCAGTGTAAAAGCTCTGCATAAAATGACACCGGCATGACAATAGAAACAGACCCAAGTCTTGCATTTAAAACAAATGCATACAAAAAGGTGGTGGTGGTGGTGGGGGGTAAATCAAGTTAAATTTAGCAAACTTTATTGAACCAGTCAGACAGGTTCTATTTTGCACTTTTGATGTATAGCATAAATCAGGGATGGGCAACGTTGGTGGAAGTGAGGGCCACAGTTTTTTCCTCACTTCCTAAGGGCCAGATTTACATGCAAACCTTGGGGGGGGGGGGGGATAAAAATAAAGCTACTCAGTATTTTATCATTACAATTAAAATTACTGATAAAATTATATCATAATTTTAAAGTTCTCTCAGTCAAAATGATGAGCAAAGATAAATTCTGGACGGTAATTAACAAAAAAGCCAAGAAGAAAAGGAAATACGACGATGAAGAAAAATGTTTTTAAACTATTAGAACATGATCAAAGTAAAAAATAGTTTTACTGCTAAATATGCTATATTTCTGGTTTAAATTGGCCTTTTTTTTCAAATCTATATTTTATTTTGGTATTAGATATTCAAGTTTCTACTGATAAATTTGCATCATTTTCTTTTAAATTTATAACTTTTTAGTTGTACTGTTTTTTTTTTCTAAATTAGTGAGTTTTACTGTCATAATTTGCCATTTCTTATATAAATTTGCCTTTCAGTTTGAAACTTGTTCCTGTAAATCCTCCTCAGTGAGGAGCTGTAGCATTTATTGTTGTTTAAAAGCAGCCTGCTCTATACATTTACTGCTGCTGACAGCCTATTAATGTGGTCTCAGCATGCAACACATACAGACCTTAAAAGACGTACTCCAGGGCACATTGTTCCCTCTGTGGCTCCCTCACTCTTGCTCGACCACTCAGAGTGGCACCTAGGTTTCGATTAGAGCTCCCTCTGCAGGCGGACCCTATAACTGCATTTAAGAATGCACTTCCAAATACATTCAAACAGGATATAAATAAATAATTGATTTTTGGAAATGGCCTGGAGGGCTTGCAGTGGATGACGTCGGGGGGCCGCATTCAGCCCGCGGGCCACCAGTTACCCATCCCTGGGATAAATTTTCCAAATGAAGAAGCCATACATTCATTTTCTAAGGGCTGGTTCCTTTATTTTTTGTAGGGTCTACCTGAGATGTTGAAAGCAGATTTTAATGCCTTCTTCATATTATAGTGGATGTCATCTCAAGTGGTGAAACAAATTAGTGGTAGTGTGACATAATTTGCACAAAACTGCATTTTGTTCAGTTTCTACCTTCTGAAGTCTGAACCACTGCCAGAGAACAGAGCTGGTGTTTATTTTCCCTCATTCTAGTCTGCTTTCACTGCAGCCGGTATGTGTGTCATTTCATTTTTTTCCCCCATGCTCTGCCAGTGTTGCCAGATTGTGCACAAAAAAAAAAAAAAATATGTCTCTGCACCACGAAAACAGGCTCAAAAGAAAGTTTCTAAAAATACATTTTTTTTATATATCTACATATTATTCCATCTAGCTACATTGCTCCGCACTGTGTGTGTTTATATACTTGCATATTTATTCCACCTAGCTGCAATGCTCCGTACTGTGGGTGTTTATATATTTACATATTTATTCCATCTAGCTACAATGCTCTGCACTGTGTGTCTGTGTGTGTGTATATATATTTTATAGTAATATGTACATATGTATATTAGCTGCTCTTGCTTGCTTGTTTTTTTTTTTCTTGCCTTCTGATTGTTGCTCTGAGTGTTGCTATCCCTGTGCTGTTGCAATCCTGGAATTTCCCCGTTGTGGGACTAATAAAGGCTTATCTTATCTCATCTTATTTCAGGAAAAAAAAAAAAGAAGAAAAAAAAAAAACAGACCTGGCAACGACCCTGAAATGAAACAAGGGTGCAGGGAGGAAGGTGGAGGGGGGAGCTGTGTGAGAGAGAAGCTGACAGCTTACACTGCCGTGACGATGCTTGAGATTGCCAATAAAAACATTATGTATTGTGCATAGTAGAATGTATTTATACAATAATATTCAGCCCAGCCCTACATTAAAATTGCAATTAATGTGTACCTTTGCTATTGAGTCTTTGGTACAATTACTACTGCTCTTTAGGAAAGAAAGTTCTGCACATTGGTCAATGCAAGTTTCTTAAAAAAAGTATCAGTTCTGTTACAGTGGTCAATTATTTGAGCCACAAAATAGTTGTTAGCTGCAGCCCTACTAAACAGTCCAGTTATTAGACTTTTTCTACTTTGTCGAGTCTATCAGAGGGACAGTTCAGGTTGAGCAGTTTGGAGACAAAGTAAGAGTCAAGGCTGAGATGGTTTGGACATGTGCAGAGGAGGGACAGTAGAGATACTGGACAAAGGATGTTGAAGATGGAGCTGCCAGGCAGGAGAAGAGCAAGATCACAGAGGAGATTGATGGATGTAGTGGAGGACATGGAGAGGGTTGGTGTGGAGGCAGATGTGCTGTGGTGACCCCTAAAGGTAGCAGCTCAACATTTCACCACCCAGCACTTTGTGACAACATATGTGAAAAGCGCTTTATAAACAAACTTGACTTACTCTTCTTACTAAGCATTGTCCTTGAAAAAAATGTTTTGGGTCAGCTGAATTCCTTTTATTAGCAGCTCATTAAAATTCATTAATTGCTTCTGTTCTCCAGGGTGGAGGTGGAATCAAAACTGGATCTATCAGAAAGTAGAGCAACTGTCCTGCGCTCCACATGCACAACGGCGATGCAGAGCTGCCACAGACAGGGGCGAGGCGGCCGCCTCAGGGTCACAAAGATCACACGCGCCGACTTAAAGAAGTAGACGTAAATTTTATTTACTTGTTTGTACATAACACCAGCACAGGTGTTAACCATGGGAAATATTAACACATGTAAATGTATAAGAAAATAAAAAGGCACAATTTTTCAATTCTTACAGACAGGCTTTCCTAGAGTATCAGAAGAGAGCACAGTAATACTGTTAATGCCATTACAAAATCTCTCTGAAGCGTAAGAAAACAAGTCCACCTGGAAAAAGGGAAATAATCTTGGTCTATTGCTTCATCTTAAAATTTCTTAAGCTTTAATAAAAACCAAAACGTTTGCACAGGCCTGGTGGGATTGTAATGATTACATGACATCAAGCAGCATATGGCAAAGGTCATGCAGCGGCTTCCAGCTTCCCTTTTCAAAATATCACCTGAAGGTGCTTTTGTTTGAAAATATCACCCATTTAAAAAGAAAAAAAAATAGATGTGAAGCAAAATACAAATTCACAAAAAATGAAAATCTGCACAATATGGCTGGGTGAAGGACTTAAAAGCACTAAAAGCATTAAGTGAACCAGTTTTACAGCAGAAATCTGGGGTTCAGAAGCGTCTTCACCACCCTTTAATCCTGGGCTCCATGAGAACGTCGTCACCGGCTGCAGCCACAAGACGACGCTTCTGCCCCCGTTTGCATAAACAAGACAAAAGAAATTCTGTACAGACCAAGTAAGTGAGGAGTAAAGCCGGTCAAAGCCTACATGGATGGGAGTGAGGATCACACTGACAAAAACGAGGTCATCAGAAAAGGGACTGCACGCTCTGAAGACGTCTTCAAAAAGGCATCGACGGGATCTGAGACGTTCTTCCTCTGACAGACGGAGGGCAGGCCTCAGCAGCCCTCACCACCACAAGAGCTATTTTTCTCCCAAAAATCTGCACCCAGTCTTAAAAACGAGGAAACGAGCCAAATAGATGTGCAGCATTGCTCCCTCTCAAACAGCATGACTTTCTTGTAAATTTGCAGCCTTTTTGTTAAATGGCAACTCAAGATTTTTCACACAAATAAGGCTTTTTTCCTCTGAACTATTTTCTCTCAAATATGAAATCAATTTGTGACCAACTTCCTGAATACTGACAATTTTTCAATGTAAATTTGCAACCTTTCCTTTGAACTTTGTGGCTGTTTTTCCTCATACATTTGCAGCTGTTTTCTTAAAAATATAGAACATATTTTGCAGAAATTTGCCAAGTTTTTCTTGTTAATTTGCAACTTTTTTCTTGTAAATGAATAATTTGTGGCATTTGCTTTAATTTGCAGCTTTTTAAATGTAAATTCACAAGATTATTTCCAGATAAATTTGTGACACAAAGAAACTTTTCATAAATCTGGAGCCTTTTTCTTGTAATTCTGCAGCTTTCTCATTTTTTAATTTTTTTTTTTTTTTTACATCGCTCCATGTAAATCTGTATTTTTTCCTCTTTAATTTGGAAATTTTTTCAAATTCAGTTTTTTTTCTCATAAATAAGCAACACATTCTCATAAATTTGCATCAGTTTTCCCTTATATTTAAGAGCTTTTCTTGGATTTGCAGCTTTTTCTTGTACATTACTGAAATTTATTCTGTCAAGTATTTTTGACCTTTTGTTCCTGTAAATGTGACTTTTTCCAGACCGCAGGGAGCCCCTGATCCTGGGCAGAGGAGCCACACAGGCTGCAGAGCCCTGACCTCGGGGGATCTCGAGCTGCCCCCCCACATTAAGATGGACTTTCAGCTCTGGGGTCCTTTGGGGCCATGAGGCAGATGTGACTGGAGCCCTGACCTCCCCACTCACAGCGCAAACGGACGCCAACCTAGAACTCTGCTGCTCACGTCCAACACCAAGGCATGCGGCTTTGCGAGCCATTAGCTGCACATCAGACCGTGGCGCACACATATCAGCCAACAGCTTCAAGACGCTCACAAATCCAGTCATTTTTCCACCTCGCCACACCCTCCCCCAAACAAAAAGACACTTCTGCCATTTGGAGAGCATGAATACGCTTCTTTTTTCTCTCTTCAGAGAGGTTACAACAGGTAATGGCACCGAGTAATAAAACTGAAGTTATTTTATGTTCGTCTAAATCCAATGTACCTGTTCCCCGTGTCAAAAAGGCACGCATGAACTGACAAATGACGGCAGCAGGAAGTCAGTTTCAATTTGTTTTTCTGGAGCAGCCAACACAGCCCCATTTCAAATATGCAGAATTAGCCCGCCGTATCACTGTCAAGCAGTTTATTCGCCTCATACTTGTTTTTTAGTTTGACGCTTGCAGGCGATGCCAGCCAGAGTTGCTGCTATTTGACATCTGATGAATTGTTCAAAATCTGGCACTCTGCAAAATTGTGGCTATAACATTTATTTGCAAATGCATGAGTAACAAAAATGAACATCTGGCACTAATGTTTAAAAAAGTGATTTCATGTCATTTTTCATTAAACGTCTCAAGTGACCAGTTAATGGAACTGATGAAATATAATACTAGGGCTGAGCCATTAACCCAATTAGGGCTGTAACGATCACTCAAATAATTTGAATAATTCAATTATAAAAACTCCTTGACTCAAAAATCTATGATTCAAAGCTTCTTCTAGTGTTGCACTTCTGGTCTATAGAACCTTCTTCCTG
Source organism: Pholidichthys leucotaenia (assembly GCA_020510985.1). Taxonomy (NCBI): domain Eukaryota; kingdom Metazoa; phylum Chordata; class Actinopteri; order Cichliformes; family Pholidichthyidae; genus Pholidichthys; species Pholidichthys leucotaenia. The sequence continues at coordinate 263,901,619 of CM035836.1, forward strand.
TCACGCTATGGAAACAAGACGCGGGTTTAATACCGCGATGTCAGAGCAAGACCGCAACGGCAAAAAGGAAGAAAGTCAAAGAAAACAAAAGTATCTCAAGTCTGGGATAATTTTAAGCTCAAACTGAAGGAAAACACTGAGCAGTGTGTACACTGTAAAGCCAGGCACCAAGCTAGCATACAGAGCATCCACAGTCTTCACAGCGCTTCACTTTTTCCACATTTTGTGTTACAGCCTTATTACAAAAGGGATTAAATTCATTTTTTTCCTCAAAATTCTACACATAATACCCCATAATGACGACAAGTTTTTGTTTTTTGTTTAGATTTTTGCAAATTTATTAGCATATTTAGTACCATAACATCGCTGTTAGTGTCTTGGCAGACAGAATCCAATCACATCACGCACGGGCAGCGGACTGAGACAAGGGAAGTGATTGAGATTTTAAATTAAGATGGAGAGAATGTAGTCAGCTACGCTAATTATGCTGATATGGCCAAAGAACATAGCAGCTACCGCTAACAGCAGTATGTTGCAAGCTGACGCTAACGCTACAAAATAGAACTTTATGATGTAACATTTAAAGCTATGTTCTATGCAATAAATGTGTGCCTGTGTTACTGTTTGGTGCAATTACTACTTCTCTTTAAGAAAGAAAATTCCACACAGTCAATTCAAGTTTCTTCAATACCATAATTTTTTTTTTTTTTTTTTTTTAAAGTATCTGATTACTCAAGTAGTTATTCAATTACAGTGACAAATTACTAAAACAATCAATAGCTGCAGTCCTAAACCCAAGAGAACCGGAAATCACAGTTCGGGGTGCAAACCAACCTAATCTTGTTCATTCGGTTTTGTCCCCTCTCCTTGTGTGTGTTGAGACAGCTTCTCACGTACTTCCCCTTTAAGACGTGACACACACCTCTGCACCTTAGAAGCAGCGCACATCTGCTGCTAAAAAAAGTGAAACGGTTTGTAACAAAAAGAAATGTGGTCTCCATCTATTGCATGCAATGATTGACAACATTTCATCTGAAGATGCCAAGAAAAAGTGAGCGAAGTGCACGGATACTAACACAGATGCATGAAGCTAAGCTGCTGTTAGCCTCCGACGGCTAGCCGCATCATCTCAACCTTCTTTTTTTTCCTGCCGTCACAAGTCCGCTGACCCACACCGACTTCTGCACCGGACAATATCTGTATGTGAAATGACAACAGGCCTGTTGTGCAATATTGCTTAATCTTGAAATTTGTCAGTGAACTATAAGCGAGAAGAAAAAGGAATAGCGACCTGAAGGGTCAATAAACCAGGATGCTGATTTAAGGTCAGACTGGCCAGCCCTAGGCAACGTCTCAAGTCACAATCAAGAAAAGTGGAAGTAATCACCAAGACTTCACACAGTTCTTCTGGTTGTCACCTTAGCTCAGGGGTCGGCAACCTGTGCTGCACAAAGAGGCGCTTTGAGGGATTTTTGTTAAAAAAAAAAAAAAAAAAAAAAAAAAAAACCTCAACAGGGAGCCACAACAGAGGCTGAAAAGTGAGGTAAAACCGCAGCATTAGAACTGCAGTCTGGCCGTCAGCACAAAGGGTTTTTCCCCATAAATTTGCAACTTTTGCACATTTGTTTTTCCCTTAAAGTTACAATTTTTCCCAGTAAATTTGTGAAAAATGTTAATTTTTTTGTTGCAACATTGTGTTTTCCTCAAACTGTAATGCTTTTGCAAAATTTGTTTTTTGGAATAAATGTACTCTTGCTTTTTTCATCAATTTTGCACATTTTAGGCACAAATTTTCAGTTTTCATAAATTTATTACCTTTCCCTAGTAAAACAACTTTTTTTTAGATAAAATTTTCTCATAAAATGCCAACATTTTCCAGTTAATCTGATTTTTTCCCCCAAGAAGTTTGGACTTATTTCTTGTAAATCATGGGTATGTTTGCCTCTGAAAATGGCAAATTTCTCTCCAAATATACAATTTCGGGCTGAATTATTTAACCGTTTTTCTTAAAAACTGTGTCGCTTCTTTTCTCGTATGTGTGTGAGGTAGGGCTGTGCGATACGACCAAAATTTCATATCACAATATAAGTAATCTTATTTGCTGATAATATATATTATGATATACATTATCTGTAAATTCTAGTTTATATGATAACCACTAAAAAGGACCATCTCTTGCTACATTTTAAATTATACTGAAAAAAAATCAAGTGTACAAATTCATCGGTCATTAATTTTATGCACCTTTTTGTCCCTCTTAATTTTGCATTGTAATAAAATTTCTTAATGTGCATTTAAGATGACTTCAACTTTATTTATTGCCTCTTGCCCAGTTAAAAATTATTAGAACTCAAGATACATTAAGAGCCAGTTTGTTCCTCCGACACATTTTTAATTTATTTAGTGTGTATGTGGTCACACACTTTTGCAGCTTTAGTAATATTTTTTCAGCCAACATTTAGAAACTCAGCACTGATTTAAACCAGAACAATGGTCTGGTGCACTATGTTTCCTGTTAGCAACAAGTTAGCATCGTCATTTAGTATTTGCCGTCTTATAATTAGAGAGAGATGGTGTTAACGTTACCTCCAATTAAAACGAGGTTAGGGGACTATATACGTCTCTGATGCAGCACGGTGGGAAAGTCCCACGTCCCCCACACAGAAACAGCAGCTCCACAGAAGTAGCGGCAAAGCATTAGCTGAGAGCTGCTGTGGAGCACTGCAGGGGAGAGCGGGGCGGTGACGAGTAGAAACAGGTAGGTGTCTTTTAAATTCTGATATAAACAATAATTTTATATGAAACTGTAGATGTTTTTTTATCGTGTCACCTATATATCGTCATATTGCACAGCCCTAGTGTGAGGGTTGGTTTCCCCCCCCCCCCCCCCAAGGCCTCAGAGGGCTGCTGCCTGTGGGCAAAAGAGCCACAGGTTGCAGACCCCTGCCTTAGCTTCTTGTAAGCCAGTATCAGCAGAGGTGCTGTGATGCCATACTGGGTCAAATAAGCCTTGAAAGTAGCAGTGAAGTCACTAAAACATCAGTAAAATGTTTCTGAAGGGCTCAGCTCATGTTGTCGGCCAGGTTGCTCGCTGAACTTCATCTGCTAAATGGCACCCACAGTCCAAAGATGCTAACTTTAGAATCTCCAACACCAGCATGGATCTGTGTGTGTCAAAGGTAAAAGCTAAAATGTGCACTGGATGCCCTTGAATTTCCCCCTGGGTCTCCAAAAACAATAAAAAGTGAAGTTGGCACCTGCTGGTTGAAGGTACTTCCATGATGGCTCTGTGTACGTGCGCAGCAATATGGCCAATATGGACCCAAAGAAGACAAAAGCAGCAGCTTCTCATCACCTCAACAAGATCATAACGAACGTAAAACGGTTACAACTACTAATTTTTCCTCAAATTTGGAGCTTTTTTTGATTACAAACGTGTTGCCTGTTTTCTCACAAAAATCAAGTTTTCTGGTCAATTTTTGACTTGCTAAATATGTTATATTTTTAGCATAACCATGTCCTGCTTTTTTTTGAAACATACTTGGCACATTTTTAGCAAATTTGATATATTTGAGTAAAACTGGAGACTTTGTAAAGTTGTCACCCCCCCCCCCCCCCAACTACTTTTTTTCCATAGACAGTCTTCATAAAAAATGGCTTTTGGGGCTAAATTTGTTATTCTTTCAGGTAAAAATGCAGCCTTTTTCATGTCAATGTGCCACAGTTGGTAAATTTGTCTTTTCAGAAGATCATTTGTGACTTTTGGTGTGTTTCCCCATCATAAAACTGTAGCTTAAATACTGAATACTTCTACCATAAATTTTCAGCTATTCTCATTCACTTTACATTTTTCTTTGTAAATTTATTACATCTCACAAATAAAACTGCAGCATTTTTTTTTTTTTTACATAAATTTGTCACATTTTTCCTCAAAACTCCCAACTTTTTCCAGTTAATTTGTGACCCCCCCCCCAAGAAACTGCTGGACAGTTTTCCCACCTCTAAATCGTGGGCACGGTTTCCTCAGAAAATTGCAACATTTCCTCTAAATTTCCAAGTTGTTGTTTTTTTTGGCATAAAATTTAAAGTTTTTCCTTTTTCCTCCTCATGAATATGCAACCATTTTCATAAAAAATTTCCTCAAAGCTTCAGGGAGCCATTGGCTATGGAGAAAAGGGCCACATGTGGCTCCAGAGCCGCAGGTGGCAGACCCCTGGTCTATAGTCACAATTTAAATCCTCAGTGTGTGTGTGTGGGGGGGGGGGGGGGGTGCAGTGGTTAGATGCAACAGTGACGAATGAGACGGCTCGTCACTCCGCTGCTTCAGTGCTCTCCAGAGTCCGCTGGGATATTTACTTTCCCCCATTAAAAAAAAAAAAAACATCAGCAAAAACAAACACACCAAGACTTTCAAAGTCCCAGAAACTTCAAACAAAATGCAATCAGAGAAATGACAATAAGAAACTGATGTAATGTGTTAAATATCCGTTTTGAACACACATGCACTTTGACATACACACACACTCACGCTGACGCTCAGTGATCTGGAAATGAAAAGGACGTTCTTGTTAAAACTTGCTGTCCAGCCGTGAGTCGAGACAAAGGAAAGAGGAAGTGGGAGAAGTGGGGCCTGGTTTAGTTCAGATGTGATGTCCACAGCCATAAACAGTCTGAAAGCCCCGCAAAGGTCATCAACAAGAGAAAAGGCCGTTGTCATGGTACAGCCCCGAGCAGGCGAGCACATAATGGCGACACTGGCTGGGAAGGTGGCGAGCCAACCGACTCACGAAGACACTCTAGAGGTCAGTCACTCTCGTCTGGATTCTGGGGGTCTATGATTTTGACGTGAGTGAATGGGAAGAGACCTCTCCGCCCATTTACCTCCCCCTCCCACTGCCCGCTGATGTTCATCCGTGTAACCTTGACAATGTCGCCAACCTGACAAGACAGAGAGAACAGAGTTAGAGGATACCTGAATTAGTTAAAAAAACAAAACAAAAAACTATGTATATGACAAGGCTAGCGAGGTATCAGAAAAATAAAATGTGTACAAAATGAGAGGAAATTATTTCTACCATTGCATAAAATAAGCCTTTATTAGTTCCACAATAGAGATATTCCACTATTCTGACCAAAAGCTGCACTCTGCTGCAGCAACAGAAAATATCAGGAAAAACATTTTTAATTTGCGTATGAATGATGACCGCTGCAAGAAGCTGTCAAATATCAAGATCAGTAACAGAGCACCAGTCTCTACAAGCTCCAACATTCTTCACGTCTCCTTGTATGTTGATTTCTTTGCACATCAAAACATGTTTGGCAGTCTGTGGTTGACCGCAATTGTACCAGGGATCATGTGCAAGGCTGACTTTGTGTGTTAATGTTTTAAAGTGACCGTATCCTGGGCGGCAGTGATTCATCTGAACCAGTGGGCACGTTGCAGGTCCTGACCAGGTGGATGGTTGGATGCAGTGGAGGTGAATGTCTTTACAAGCCGTCAGCCTGTACAATGAGAGGCCACCAGCGTTGAGATAAGGGGTTTCTTGATTTCAGTTGAGCTGGGGTATGAGTTCTTGTGGTGGTCAAGTGGTGTAAAAGGTAGGGATGAGCCAACAGCACTTTTTCAGCACTGATACCGATACTGTGACTTTGAGAACCGGCCGATACCGATCCAAACCCGATACGTCTCTTATTTAAAACAATAAAAGTACAGAAAATACTTTGTTAATGACTGGTTGCATTTTGAACGCATATAAAAACAGAGCTCTAAAAGTCAAAGAATACACTACTCACAAAAAGGTAGGGATCTTTGGCTTTCAGGTGATTTTCATGAAAAATGTACAAAGTTCACACTACAGTGAAATTATATCATGAAAATAGGACATTTAAGTAGAAGCATGCAATGGCGATTTCCTCATCTCAGACAAGTGAAACTAAAGCCAACAACAGTGGTGGGTATACCACAACAAAAAATGTCAATATTTTAATAACTCGTCATGTGCCCTTGAGCATCACTTACAGCTTGACCACAACGTCTCCTGCTGTTCACAAGTCGACTTATTGTCTGCTGAAGCATAGCACTCCACGCTTCGTGAAGGGTGGCCCTCAGGTCATTGAGATTGTGGGGTGCAGGATTACGAGCTTCTATACAAAGACTCAGCTGATCCCATAGGTTTTCCATGGAATTCAGGTCTGGAGAAAGTGCAGGCCACTCCATTTGAGGTACCCCAGCCTCCAGCAGCTGTTCCCTAATGATGCAACCTTGATTAGCTGGAGCATCGTCTTCCATGAAGATGAAATTAGGCCTGTGCTGTTCATGCAGGGGCACAATGACTGGATTAATGAAGTTATTCAGGTAGTATTGGCTTGTCACTGTACCATTCACAAGGTGTAGGACAGTTCTATATTGACTGACACACCTGCCCAGACTGTAACATGGTGACAACAGTGGCTGATGCATGGTGCTCTCCTTGACGTCTCCAACATTGCTGCCGGCCATCATTTCATCTCAGCATGAATCAACTTTCATCAGAGAACACTACTGAAGCACACTAGGTCCTTGTCCAGCGTAAATGCTAACTGGCCCATGTAAACGATGACACCTGTGCCTGGTCGTGTGCTCAGGTGCCTTTGCAGGTCATCTAACACACAGACCACACTGATGTAAACGGTTTCCAATGGTCTGACGTGACGCTTGGGTGCCTCTCACCTCCCTTAAATGTGCCTGGAGTTGAGTGGCATTTGTCATCCGGTTCCGCAGGGCACTGTTCACAATGAACCAGCCATCAACATGGGATGTGGCCAAAGGACGTCCACTTCTATGCCTTTCTGTGACTCTTCCAGTCTCTCTGCATCTCTATTGCAACCTGCTGATGACACTGACACTCGAAGCTCAGTGGCCACTTTCCTCTGAGAACATCCTGTTTGAAGCCATGCAATGGCGAGGTACTGTTGAGCAATTGTTAGGTGTCGTCTTGGTCTCATGATGTCAAAATGTGAACAGCATGATGAAGACGACTGTTTAAATACCAAATGTAATTATTGAACCACAAAATTTATTAGTCAATTCATGGATCAAACAGCTGTTGTGAATTTTGCTGTTAAACACCTTGTTAGAGAACAGCAAGTTATGCAAAAAGTACTGAACATTGAACAGTTGGACATGTACATTCAAAAGGTTAGAGAAGGTCAAATTAAGTTCACCTGGAAAGGTTATAGAGCATTTTAGTTGCATCCTAAAATTTCACCTGAAAGCCAAATATCCCTAACTTTTTGTGAGTAGTGTATATTATAGGGATGTGATTTGGGGTTGGGGAAATTATCTGAAAATTTAGCAGGGGGTCTGGGGGACCTGGGTTTTCCTGAAGCTCCTGGGTTTTTATGATTTTTAAGTACCAGAACTGTGCTTAAATGACATAAAACAAACAGCTGAATGTCACTTATTACTGTATAATATTGACTTATGTTCCAAGAAGATAGCATTCCTAAAATATTCCAACAAGCATTATCCATCACGTGTGGTGTTAAAAATATTTTTTAAATAAAGTCCAAAACATCTTCAGCAGGCAAGATGAAGAAAAGTGAAAAGTGAACTCTTGTGGCAGATAGAAAGGCCTACATTTAACCATGAGAAACTCCAGGTTAGCTGAGCAGTGTCTCCCAACATTGACAGAGTTCGTGCACCAAGCCTTGTTAATATAAATGCATACTCCCCCACCTCTAGTCTTACCGGAGTCATCAGCTGCTCTGTCTGCCCGCAGAGTGTGCCGTCCGGCCAGCTCGACAGCACCGTCAAGTACTCCACTATGTAGCCATGTTTCCGTGAAAATCATGATATTGCAGTTCATAAGTTTCTTATTGTTGGTGATCCGAAGCCGTAGCTCAACCATTCTGTTCGCCACTGACCGTACATTAGCAAGGAAAATGCTGGGTAGAGAAAGCCGGTGTGGTGTTAGCTTTAGCTTAGCTCTCTGCGCTTCCCCCGCCTTTGTTTACGGTCTCTACGCTGCCTGCGAGCACTTCCGGTCGGCCGGGTAGCTTACCTAGCGTCGGGTGTTCTCTAGAGCTCAGAGATGAAACGTAGGTTGCTGATAAAAAGGTCGTTATTTTGTAATCCAATGTCCAAAAGTTCATTTCGGGTGTAGGATGTAAAAGCGAAGCTGTTCTGAACGAACACACCCGAAATGAGCAGAAATATCACTGCTAATCCACAAAATCTGAAGAGACGCTGAGCCTCGCATTGTGCACGCGCCGCCATCTGGTCTGAAAATTTTTGGAAGATAAAAAAAAAGCGGAATTCCGCGAATTAGCGGGAAAAATCACATCCCTAATATTACAAATGTGACTCAGTTCAGCAATGCTGCTGCTTTTTTTCATTTTTAACTTTGCAACACTGGCAGCATTTCACTGGTCAGCACCATGTAAACATGGATTCTGAAGTTTTAAGTGCAAGTTTATACAAAACTTTGAAGACTGAATTTCATCTGAATGTTTACTTTAATAACAAAGAGCCACTTTATACATGAGGTAAAAAATGCTGTAGATCCCAAAACAAAGGAACTAGCCTTTTAAGTTTTATTTCTGTCATGCATTATTATTATCATCATAAGTATTCTCCTGGTCCTCGTTTTATGTAATAGTGTTTATGATATTATTCTCTGTCCATTCTTAGTTTTTAGGTTTGCTCTTATTTTGAAGTCCTTCCTGTTCCATTTCATGTAGCCTTGCACCCTCTGGGATTAATAAAGTATACAAAATACAAACAATATACACACAAAAAATAATTTGCTATTTATGTTTCTATCACCTACCTCTCATTAAGTGTAAGACTCTCCCCCAAAAGGTACGCTCCAGTCTGGTTTTTACTTTGTTTTTGTTTTTTAAGGTTTCACTTTTAGCGTACAGCCTCCTGAGCTGGAAAAGCAGCGGCTGCTGAGCAACACACGTCCTTCTGCTTGGTTCTTGACAGAATTCATCATACTCCTTTGCCGTGATACTTTTGCAAGTGTTTTATCAAGTTGGTGGTGTAAAATTGTAAATGCTGGTACCACACAGCGACATACTAAGACGAGTCCCACAGACAGGCTCCAGTGATGTGACACTCATTGCCTGTTTACAGAAGCCGTGCACAGTGTGGCTGTGAACATGATCACGCCTTCTTTTTATTATTATTATTATTATTATTATTATTAATGTATCGGCTCGGTAAATTACCTTTATTCCTTACCGATACTGATCCAGCTATTTTGCCTGGATCAAACCCAATACGGCGGATTGGATCAGTAAAAGGTGGACTCTGAAGCAGGATTTCAACGAGGCAGAAGAACAGTTGATCAGGATGTTCTCCTCACAGAAGAAATAGACTCTGCATTTGACAGAAAACAAAGCTGGTGCAGTTTTTATTGACCTTTTAGCTGCGTTATGATACTGTGTGGCACAGAGGGCTGATTTTAAAGCTGCTCAAGACCATTCCAAGTAAAGCAATGGTTCATATGATACTTGAAATGATCACAACAGATTTACTTTACACCTCAAAGCCAGATGCTCATGGCTGCCTTCTCTGACTAATGGTGCTCCTCAGGGACCTGTTTTAGCACCAACTCTTTAACATCTACACTGCTGATCCGCCAAACACGGTTTGCAAAAAATTTGTCTACACTTTTTTTTTTGGTACTTATTTTGTACCCGTAGGTAGATTTGTTTTGCAGTCTGGTGACAAGCCACCAGCTGCCGGTCGCTGCGTGCGCAAGCGCCCCGTATCCCTAACCTGCATGTTTTTGGCACGTGGGAGGAAACCGGAGAAATCCCGGAGTAAACCCACGCTACACGGGGAGAACATGCAAACTCCACACAGATCACTGCTGGTCGGGGGCAGGGATCGAACCCACGATCTCATGATCCCCGCGATCCCCCGGGCAAGGGTAAACTATGCTGCCGCTGCCGCAGTGCTAACCACTGCACCACCGTGCAGCCCCTGATGATACTGTCATCCTCTTCAGCGGCAAGAACATCAAGACAATTGAAGACAACCTGCCTGCTGATCTACTTTGAGCACCTACTTCCATCACTGTCACCTCAAGATGAATAAATCTAAAACTGTCGTTAGCTTTTTTCATCTAGTAAACAAGCTTGCAAGCAAAGACCTGTGCATTGTTGTTGATGGCACAAAGAGCCCCTTCAAAAAGAAACCAAAGTACCTGGGAGTCACGCTTGATGGCACTCTTTCTTTCAGACACCATGCTATCTCCTTCACCACCTGGCAGGAAATTATTGGGGATCTGACTTTAATAACTGGGCACTTCCACTTTGGCTCTCTGCTTCTCAGCTGCAGAATATTTGGCTCCAGTGTGATCCCACAGTCCACAAACAAAAAAAGTTGACTGTTGCCGAAACAAATGTCTGCGACTAATCAGTGGTGCTATCAAGTCCATTCCAACACTCCTGTTGCTTGTGATGTGTGGAATACTGCCTTATGACCTAAGAAGGGACAAAATGTAACTCCAGTTGTTTAATATGGCCAATGAAAACAACTTCTAGAAAAACAGTGTACTGAAACAACATATTCCCAATGAGAATGTTTGGGGATGGAAGGGAAATAAAGTTTACAACCGGACTGTCAATGATGGGAGTACCTCATTCCAGCTTGACAAAACTCACCCCGCGAGACTCTGATCTCCTGACCGGACAGCCTAGATACAGACCCATGTAGGATGTGCTTAAAGTCAAGGTCAGGGAGGCGTAATGTTTTTCATGAAATCATAAATGCCCAGATCTACTATCCTTTTTGACAATGTCCTTGACGCGGATGCAGACCCTCCTGAGGATCACTGTGAGCGAGTTTGGCAATTGAGGCCATTTCTGAGGAGGATTAATAATTTTAGCATTTAAGTGCCAAAATCTCCTGACCTTTGATGTTGAGCACAACTTAAATGTAGACCCCTTGAGGATAACTGAGTGATTGCCTAAGAGTAGCAATGATTACCGTAAAATCTGGATGGACATCACGGCATCACATTAGCTTCTTTCGGCTTCGCCAAAATAAGCTGAAAATTGATATCCGTTCCAAACCACGAATGCCCTTCGTGAAGCCATCTTAATCACATACAGCAAGGCTATTCAATTACAAAATCAGTTGGGCCACAATTTGAAATCAAGACATGTAACTGGGCTGCACATGCTCAGCTATCTGTTGAATGACAAATTTCAAACCAACATACAGCCGTGGACAAAATTGTTGGTACCCTTCTGTTAATGAAAGAAAAACCCACAATGGTCACAGAAATAACTTTAATCTGACAAAAGTGGTAATAAATAAAAATTCTATGAAAATTAACCAATGAAAATCAGACAATGCTTTTGAATTGTGGTTCAACAGTATTACTTTAAAAAACAAACTCATGAAACAGGCCTGGATAAAAATGATGGTACCTATGGGTAACCCCCACAACAGCCACGGACAAGCAGAGCGTTCAGCGGGAGCAATTAACATAGCAGTGTGATCTATGGACTGATAACAATATGTAGTATGCCTTGTAACCTCTTTTGTCCTAAAGCTCCGGAGCAGACGCGAATTCCGGCCAGTAATCTTCCTATTGTTATGTGTGTCTCTCAAATGAAAACGTTCATGCTTCCTGTTCTCACTGTGATGCAAATGTCCCATGCCTTTCATGTATTGTCTGTAACTGGGTATAAAAACTGCATTGCTCTGTAACTCCCTCTCTCTCTCACTGCTCATCTGACTGCACGCATTGCCTTTGCCTGAGAGCCTGAGGACCCGCTCCAGCCCGCCTGCACAGGGCTGGAGTGAGTTCTACGATGGCGGGATGAATGATAATAAACTCCCTCAAAAACTCTCAGTTCGCCGTTTATTATCTCATGCCGCCCATTGGTAACCCCGAGAAAGAACACGCTGACGATGAACGACGCAGCCCCGGCGGTGACTCTCCGATGACAAGCGAACGCAGCAGCCTGATGCAAATGATCTGCCCTCCCTTCTGCTACAGGGAGACCTCGACGCAGAGCCACCACCAGGCGAAACTCTCCAGAGATCACCCACGACCGGGAAAGCTGCAGAAAGCTTCATGGTGAGATCTGCACGCCTGAGATCTGCACATCCACGCTGGGACCGGCCGCTCTCACAGCTCCTCCACACGAGAGCGCACGCACCTCGTCCTCTCTCCATGACGGCGACCTCCAGGGCCGACGGAGAACACAGCGCGTGGACCTGAACGCACCATGACCCGGCACCAACTACAGCAACAGCCAAGACAGGGAGGACCATCGGTGCCGACTGCGCTGATCTCCAGCAAGCTCCCTGACCCTGACTCGCCTCTACAGCGGTCCTGCCATGCACCGAACCCTGCACGCACACCGGGGGGTTCCGAGGACAGCGCACCACGCACGGGACAATACCGGCTCCACACAGACCGCCATCGTCCTTCGCCACTGCACACAGAACCTTCAGGGCTGCTCACACACCTGAAGCACGCACGCAGCTTGCTCACAGGATTTTCTAATGGTCTCAGCCACGGCGCACAAGGGAATTCAGCTGTCAGCTGTCCCCGAGGACTTTAGGGCTGCGCGCGCACCTAAAGTCAACACGCCAAGTCCCTCACTGCTGCAGCTCCTTTTTTTCCTTCATGGCCGTGAGAGGAGTCAGAGACAAATTTTTCTTCTTACAGCTGCTGTGGACCTCCGCACGTTCAACGGGACAGCCCCTTAGCATCGCGGATCCACAGGCAATTTTTGCGTGGCCCAGACAATTTCGCCGTCCCGGGCCGGCACTTGCTACCCCCACCCCCTCCCTCCACCGCCGCCTGCAGCGAGCTTCCCCCGCAGCTCGCTCCCAAAGCTGGACTATAGAGGCCTCAGCTTCCCGCTGAGCCCTCTGGGGGGGGAGTGTATGGGTAACCCCCACAACAGCCCCGGACAAGCAGAGCGTTCAGCGGGAGCAATTAACATAGCAGTGTGATCTATGGACTGATAACAATATGTAGTGTGCCTTGTAACTTCTTTTGTCCTACAGCTCCGGAGCAGAGGCGAATTCCGGCCAGTAATCTTCCTATTGTTATGTGTGTCTCTCAAATGCAAACGTTCATGCTTCCTGCTCTCACTGTGATGCAAATGTCCCATGTCTTTCATGTATTGTCTGTAACTGGGTATAAAAACTGCATTGCTCTGTAACTCCCTCTCTCTCTCACTGCTCATCTGACTGCACGCATTGCCTTTGCCTGAGAGCCTGAGGACCTGCTCCAGCCCGCCTGCACAGGGCTGGAGTGAGTTCTATGATGGCGGGATGAATGATAATAAACTCCCTCAAAAACTCTCAGTTCGCCGTTTATTATCTCATGCCGCCACAGTACCCCTAGAAAAGATTGAAAATAATGTGACATGGTGTGTACCACACTAATCATGGACCAGAGAAAGCAAAGGAGAGAGTTGTCTCAGGAGATTAGAAAGAAAGAAAATTATAGACAAGCATGTTAAAGGTAAAGGCTATAAGACCATCTCCGAGCAGCTTGATATTCCTGTGACTACAGTTGCACATATTATTCAGAAATTTAAGATCCACGGGACTGTAGCCAACCTCCCTGGACGTGGCCGCAGGAGATGGATGATACGAATGGTAACAAAAGAGCCCAGAACAACCTCTAAACACATTCATGGTGAACTCCAAGGTCAAGGTACATCAGTGTCAGATCGCACCATCTGTCATTGTTTGAGCCAAAGTGGACTTCATGGGAGACAACCAAGGAGGACACCACTGTTGAAAACAACTCATAAAAAAAGCCAAACTGGAATTTGCCAAACTGCATGTTGACAAGCCACAAAGCTTCTGTCACAATGTCCTATGGACAGACGAGACAAAACTGGAACTTTCTGGCAAGGTACATCAGCTCTATGTTAACAGACGCAAAAATGAAGCATACCAAGAAAAGAGCACTGTCCCTACTGTGAAACATGGGGGAGGTTCTGTTATGTTCTGGGGCTGCTTTGCTGCATCTGGCACAGGGTGTCTTGAATCTGTGCAGGGCACAATGAAATCTCAAGGCTATCAAGGTATTCTAGAGATAAATGTGCTGCCCAGTGTCAGACAGCTTGGTCTCAGTCGCAGGTCATGGGTCTTGCAACAGGATAATGACCCAAAACACACAGCTAAAAACACCCAAGAATGGCTAAGAGCCAAATATTAGACTATTCTAAAGTGGCCTTCTATGAGCCCTGATCTAAATCCTATTGAACATCCGTGGAAGGAGCTGAAACATGCCGTCTGGAGAAGGCACCCTTCAAACCTGAGACAACTGGAGCAGTTTGATCATGAGGAGTGGGCCAAAATACCTGCTGAGAGGTGCAGAAGTCTCATTGACAGTTACAGAAATCGTTTGATTGCAGTGATTGCCTCAAAAGGTTGTGCAACAAAATATTAAGTTAAGGGTACCATCATTTTTGTCCAGGCCTGTTTCATGAGTTTGTTTTTTAAAATAATTCTGTTGAACCACAATTCAAAAGCATTGTCTGATTTTCATTGGTTAATTTTCATAGAATTTTTATTTATTACCACTTTTGTCAGATTCAAGTTATTTCTGTGACCATTGTGGGTTTTTCTTTCATTAACAGAGGGGTACCAACAATTTTGTCCACGTGTGTAGATCAATATGACGAAAAATATGCACTTTTTATGCATCATCTTGGTTTTAAATGTGTGCTTGGCACATAAAGGCACATCAAAAGTGCATAAAAACACAGCAACAGTGCTGGGGTTGAGCAGAACTTGGAAGTAGTACAAATACTGTATTTTTCCTCTTGAACAATTAAATAAAATGAAAAAAATTCTGGAAATAACCATTTTGGTCACATCTTAGGCATATCTCAAAGTTCATTAAAAACTCAATGTGCACTGTTAGTAGCATTAACACTTGTTTCCCTTTTGAAATAAAATCTACTACATCCTGGTCATAACTGACCTTGGCACATCACAAAGTGCATTTAGCTAAATAAAAAATTTACTGTCAAACATTTCAGTGCACAAACCCCCCGAGAAAAGATTGATAGCATTAACAAACATTGCACATCCACTATTGTGGTTTGTTTTGTTTTCAATCACCACATGTGTGAGTAGGAACCTCTTTTTATAACTACACATTCCATTACACACACATATCAGTCAACCAAAAATTTCTAGTAGAGTTAACGATGTAAAAAGCTCCCACTTAAAAACTGGAGTAATGACTTCAGTCTTGAAGGTTTGAGGTTTTTCTCCAAAATTCATAACAATTTTCATAGTTTTCTACTTTTCGCTGTAAATTTGAAACAATTTTCCTCAAATCTGTAATTTCCTCTTGTAAAATTGACATTTCTTGTACATTTGAGACTTTTTTATAAATTTGTGGATTTTCATGGCTAATTTTTGTTTATTTTTTAAATAAAATTAGTTTTTTTTTCCACAATATCTTTATTGAACCTTTTTTTTTTTTTTTTTAACAAACATGATACAAACAATCAAACACTAACACTAAAGTACTACAAAAAAAAAAAAATGCACTAAAAACACCAACAACCACCAACAAAATCAAGTCTTCAACAATGCTCCTCTGTTTAGTCTAGACAATCCAATACATAAGTATACATATTATGTTCACCAGTTTGGAATTTACAAGGTCCACACACATCATTCACCTTCTTCTTCAAGAGTTATGTTTAAATTTTTTACATAATCAATAAAAGGTCTCCATATATTCTCAAACACAATTTCCTTTGATTTTAGTATATATGTTATTCTTTCTAATGGAAGGTTTGTTAACATCTGTCTTAACCACTGAGTCACATCTGGTCTATGAGTCTTTTTCCATAATAGTGCAATACATTTTTTGGCATTAAGCAAACTGAGGTCTATGAATGTTCTTTCACTTTTATTAAAATTATGCTTTTCTGGGTACAGACCCAACAAAACCAGTTTAGGATTCAATATGATTTGTTTTGAGATTATTTTTTCAATTGTTACCCTCACCTCTTCCCAAAACATTCTTATTAATCTACATTCCCATAAACAATGAAATAGGGTTCCTTTACTTTCCATGCATTTTGTGCATGTATCTGGTATATTTTTGTTATATCTATTTAACTCCTCCGGTGTAACATACATCCGCATTAACCATTTGAAATGTATCAATTTAAGGCGTGCATTTATTGATTTGGTTTGAGCTTCTGTACAAGCCAATTCCCATTGTTCCTCTGAAATTTCAATTTGCAGATCTTCTTTCCAGTAGTTTAATCTTTTCAGTGAATTTTCACTTGAAGATAGTGTCAATGAGTTATAAAACTCTGAAATAATACCCTTTCTTTTACTATCTTTCATCATCATTTTTTCCAAGGATGAATAAATAGGTCGAGTGAGAGCTTTATTTTGATTTGATCGAATAAAGTTTCTAAGTTGAAGATATTTAAAAAAATGTGTTCTATTGAGATTAAATTTGATCCTCAGCTCTTCAAAAGACATTATGTTGTCTGCACCTGGCAAATATAAATCCTGAATCTTTTGTATCCCTTTTAAATTCCATACTTTAAATACAGCGTCCGCTCTCCCTGGTTTAAAATATTGATTACCCCATATTGGACTAAATTGTGACAATAACTGTGGTTCTTTTAAATAGTTTTTAGCTTCACACCATATTTTGATCATATGCTTTACAAATGGATTTTTAACTTGTTTTTGTAATTTTTTTGCCGAATCTGAGTATATGAATATGGGAAGAGGTAAAGGTAAATTGTATGATTCCATTTCAGTCCAGTGAGGGAGATCATTTGATGAAAAATAATATGTCATAGACCTCAGTTGTGCCGACCAATAATACAACATAAAATTTGGACATTTCAGACCTCCACGATCAAATGGTAAATATAATAAAGACAAACGTAATCTAGCCCTCCTGTTGTTCCATATAAATTCCACTAACTTTTTTTTTATTCTTGAGAATAGATCTAAAGGTGGTGATAAGGGAATGTATTGAAATAAATAAAGTATTTTAGGTAAAATATTACTTTTAAGTATATTGATTCTCCCGATCATCGACATTGGTAGTGACATCCATCTCTGAGTTAACTCACTGATATCTGACATTAAGGCTTCATAGTTGACACTGGCGACTGATTCTAGCTTAGGCATAATTTGGATTCCTAAATATTTAAACTGATTTACAACATTGAATTGATTTACCTCAGGGGCTGAGTAATTTCTCTGGGTCTCATTTAGCATTAATATTGAAGATTTAGTTTTATTTATTTTATATCCTGATATTTCCCCAAAATTCTTTATTAAATTCAACAAGGTTGGAATTGATTTTTTTAGATTCGACATAAACAAAATTATATCATCGGCGTACAGGGAGATTTTATGTTCTGTTGGTCCAACTTTAATTCCATATAT
Source organism: Pholidichthys leucotaenia (assembly GCA_020510985.1). Taxonomy (NCBI): domain Eukaryota; kingdom Metazoa; phylum Chordata; class Actinopteri; order Cichliformes; family Pholidichthyidae; genus Pholidichthys; species Pholidichthys leucotaenia. Next base: position 263,919,041 of record CM035836.1, read on the forward strand.
TTGTGAATGTAAACGTATCGCTATCGCTAAAGGTTCAATTGCCATAGTAAACAGTAAAGGTGAAAGTGGACAGCCTTGTCGACATCCTCTATTGATTTTTATTGGTTTTGAAATATTGTTATTTGTTAGGATTTCTGCTGTAGCATTATTGTATATTATTTGAACCCATTTTATGAAATTATTTCCAAGTCCAAACCTTTGTAGGACTTCAAAAAGAAAGGGCCATTCAACTCTATCAAAGGCCTTTTCGGCGTCCAATGATAGGAGAGCTGTATCCGGTGCTTCTTTATTAAAATAAATAATATTAAATAGTCTTCTTACATTATGGAAGCCTTGTCTACCCTTTATAAAGCCATTCTGATCTCGATTAATAATATTTGGTAAAATTTCTTGTATTCGTCTTGCTAAAATTTTACAGATTATCTTAAGGTCGGCGTTTAATAGGCTTATTGGTCTCATATTTTCACATTTATTAGAGGGCTTACCTGGTTTTGGCAGCAGTATAATTAAGGCATTATTTATGTATGATGGTAAATTATTATTTTGAAATGCTTCTAAAACCATTTCCAAAAAAGGTTTTATTAATTTATTCTTAAATTTTTTATAAAGGTCAACTGGAAGACCATCTGGTCCTGCACTTTTTCCTGATTTCATATTATCAATGGCTAGCCCAACTTCTTCTTGACTAATTTTAGACTCCAATATCTCCCTGTTTTCATTTGGAATACACGGTATAGATAGTTCGTTCAAAAACCCATTTAGTTTTGTTAAATCAGGTTCATTTTTGGTATCATATAATTTTTCATAGTAATCTCTAAAGGCTCTATTAATTTCTAAAGGATCTATAACTACCTGTCCATTACTTATAATACTGGTAATTGGTGTTTTAATTTCCAATTGTTTAATCTGCCATGCTAATAATTTTCCTGATTTTTCACCTTGTTCATAAAAAAATTGTTTCAATCTTAGAAGACTCGAGGCAGCTCTATTCGCTGATTTTTTGTCGTATTCAGCTCTCAAAATCAGTAATTCATTCTCCAACCTTGGGTCACTTCCTGCATACACTTTTTCCTGAAGATTTTTTATTTTATGTTCCAATTTAGCTCTCTCCTCTCGAGTCTTCTTAGATTTTGATCCTGTATAACTAATAATATGTCCCCTAATAAAAGCTTTGAAAGCCTCCCACTTTACACATGCTGATGTTTGTGTAGTATTGATGTCAAAGAACTCGTCTATCTGTTTTTCTATATACTTGACAAATTCCTCATCCTGAAGCCATTTATGCTGAAATTGCCATCTACCTGATTCCTTTGTCAATTTTTTATCTACATATATTAGACAACAGGGTGCATGATCAGAGATCACGATGTTATCATAAAAGCAGTTTTGAATCTTGGACCTTAATTCTGTGGAAATCAAAAAATAATCAATACGTGAGAATGTCTTGTAGGTACTGGAATAACAAGAATAGGCTTTAACTTGTGGTTTCATTTCTCTCCATATATCTAACAATCTCAATTCTTTCATAAAATGATTAATAGTCATCCTACATCCAATGTGCGTACAATCCAGTCCTGTTGATCTATCCACACCTGGATTCAATGTACAATTAAAATTCCCTGCTATTATATGTTGCCCTGTAAGTGATGATAAGATGAGAAATAAATTAGCAAAGAACTTCTGATCATCTATATTGGGACCATATAAGTTCACAAGATTTATATTTTCTAATAGCAAAGAACCTTGAATGATTACATATCTTCCAAATTTGTCTCCAATTACATTTTTCACTTGAAAAGGAACTGATTTATGTATGAGAGTCATAACTCCCCTGGCTCGGGATGAAAATGAAGAGGTGAATACACTTCCCTGCCATCTACTCCTAATTCTTTTAACATCCTCCTCTATCAGATGAGTTTCTTGTAAAAACACAATTCTTGAACCCATGTCCTTTATTTTATTCATAACTTGTTTAAGTTTTTTTAAATTTTGTAGACCTCTGCAATTCCATGAAGTTAAATTAAGATTAACACTTTGGTCCATGATCAATAGAGAGTTTGGGATTACCTTGCAGTGTAAACATGCTCATACAGAGAAGCAAAAACATGAGTGGTTGAACATTCATCCTACAAACTACACACAAACAAATTTCCCCTTCCCACACTTGTGGCAAACCCCCCAACATCAAAAGAAAAATTCTGTCTCCCGATATAGCCATCGACCGTTCCACACCCACGGGGAACAGCCTAAGCCACTCCTTCTTCATCCTCCCAATCACCCTAACTCTACTGCTTTTAATGACGTAACATTAACTCTCCTCTGTAGTTTTCCAACTTAACTCCAAAATTTTTAACAACTTTGTACATCATAGTTTTTTTTTTTTGTTTGTTTTGTTTTTGTTTTGTTTTTTTAATATATAATACAATCTATATTTTGTAAACTTACTATTTACTTCAAGTCAGTCAGATGCCTGTGCAAATGCTTAATTATTCTACCTTATATTTTGTTCATGCTTAGCTCCCACCAGTCTCTTCTTCTTCTTTGATCTTCTTGATGAACTCCTGCGCCTCCTCTGGGGTCTTGAAGATGTGGGTTCTGCCCTCATACGTGGTCAGCAGTCTCGCAGGATAGATTACACCATGACGAATCCCAAGGTTGCGCAGCTCCTTACGTACGGGATCAAACTGCTTCCTCAATTGTTGGATTCCTGTGGCCAAATCTGGGTAGAACCGCACCTGCTGGTCCTGGTGTTTAATCTCTCCTTTAGCACGTGCAGCGTTGAAGATCTTCATCCTGTCTCTGTTGCTAAGAAACTTCATAATTAAGGTCCTCGGCGGTCCCTTATCTCTCCGTTGGCCAATACGATGTGCTTTTTCCAGAACCACTGCTGATTGCAACTCCTCGCTGCCCAGCACCTCCGGAATCCACTTTTCCAGAAAGGAACATACGTCCCGACCTTCTGATTCCTCTGGAAGACCCACCAGCCTCAAATTATTCTGTCTCGACCGAGATTCCAAATCCAAAATATTATCTTCCAGAGATTTATTTTTTTTTTCCAAAGTGCGCACCTTTAATTGAAGACGGGTGACGTCATCTTCAGCACTAGCGAGACGGAGCTCCATCTGCGCCGTTCGTTCTACACAGTCACCCAATTCCTTTCTTATTCCTTCCAACGCTGTCATAATCCCATCAAATCTAGAGGAAAAGTCCGCTCTCATTGAACTCATGGCAGCCATCAGCGCATCTGCGCCATTCCCCGCAGAAATCGCACCGCCGCCAGCCTCCTCCGCCATATATGGAGCCTTGTTTGCTGCGTCACAGACCTGAAAGTCCGTTAATTTGGACTGTTTCGGCGGCTCGCTTTTTCCTTTTCCTGGTTTTCCAGCCTTAGGCTTCGCCGACATATCCTCGCTCAAATGCTGGGATACGTTCTGTCCCAAATGAGAGAGTTATTTGCCGATTTTTTTCTCCAGGAGCAGAGCAGAGCGAGACACGTCCGTCCTACGTGGCAGCCATAACCGGAAGTCCAATAAAATTAGTTTTTTAATAAATTTGAAATAGATTGTGGTAAAATTTTGACTTTTTCCCTTACACAATTTACACTTTTGACCATAATTTTGCAGAAGCAGAACAGAACAATAATTTAACTCTGGTTTCAAAGAAAAAAAAATAATTAAATTATATTTAATTAAGGATAAGGACCTGTACTTATATAGCGCTTTTCTAGTCTCAAAGACCACTCAAAGCGCTTCACTAGCACTAACCCTCTACTCTAAGGGCCTATAGGAGACAGATATCTAGGGACAATTTAGAACAGCCAATTAACCTAACATGCATGTCTTTGGATTGTGGGAGGAAACCGGAGCCCCCGGAGTAAACCCACACAGCACAGGGAGAACATGCAAACTCCACACAGAAAGGTTCCTACCCCGCCAACCTGGGGATTCGAACCTGGAACCTTCTAGCTGTAAGGCAACAGTGCTAACCACTGCACCACCGTGCTGCCCTTGAATAAAGTAACTTAAATTACCAAAGATTCAGTTATTTCTGTTAAAATATTTCTATATATTTATAGTTTTTGAGAATTCTCACCACCCAGACAGCAGGAAAAACCTCCCTTATTTTGAAATCCAAATGCTGGCACATTTAGTTTGTCTGAAGGCTGCTGACAGATTAAAGTCACTGACTTTGTGACTCTTGGTCATCTTAACTTGCCAGGTACATGATATGGATGGATGGATAGATATTGTAGTAGCTGGTGAAGTCAATCCTAAGCAATTCAGTCACACTTGCCTTTCCCTGCATACAGTATGAAGCCTCACCACACATTTGCTAAGTGACTCTTCATTATTAATCATTCCAGCGGGTTAAAACCACCATAAATGCCTCCACTGCTTACATATCTCTTCTGCTTTTTCCCATGTTTAAAGTACTTTAATAAGCTTGTGTTTCTCTTAGACAGCAATGCAGGAAAACCTCTACCTGCCCGACTGGAACACTCACGTAGGCGGGGCGCTTCTGAACTCCGCACGGATGACGGTCACGTGTGTTGTTTGTGTGAGCGCTTGCAGACCGTTCCTTCAGTCCTTCATATTTTTTTCTTAAATTTATATTTCTTTGGCGTGGCCTGGGCCACTCGGAGGTTGGTTCTGGGCCGCTAATTGAATAGGCCTGACATAGAGCAACATTCCCATCAGCCTCCTGCAAACACTCACATCAAACATGTCTAAACAAGTTTTTGAAGTGATGTACAAGAACGGTGGGGCTGCTCAATACCTGGTCCTTTTTATGACACTTTTAGTTCAGTTCATTTTATTTATATAGCAGCTTTCAAGCACATGTGCAACCTAAGGTGCTTTACAGAACCATAGTCAAACAGAAACACACAAAAACACAGAATCAGAATAAACTTTATTGCCAAGTATGCTTAAAAAAAAAAACATACAAGGAATTTTACTTATCACTAAGGTGCGCTCGTTTTTAAGCGCTCCCTAATGACACGGCAGCCATACAAGGCGCCTCATACAGTGGGGGGTAAAGAGGGGGAGGGGGAGGGGTGACACATTAGGCAGAGAGAAAAAACAAAGTTATCAAAATAGTGCTCGAGTAAGCAAGATTGTGATCACATAGAAAAAAAACCCTCCAATGCACAATTAGCAGACAAAATACAGATCCACACATTAGCAAAGCAAAGAAGCAAGAGAGAGACCAGTGTGTGTATGTCAGTCATATGATATCAGTGACTGCAGTGTGTGAAGTATCAGTTACTGATGGACAACAAAAATCGTCTCTTAGGCAACGGCTAGATGTTATGTCCTTAGTGTCCTAAACATAGATAACATGTCCACAGAGTTCATCTCTCAGTTCATGCCAAATGGTAAAATTCCATGTTAGTCACATGGCTGTCCTTGGAGAGTTCAGATTGTTGCACATCAGCAATTGTTTGGGTTAAAGAGAAGCAAGCCAAAACTCCCTTCTGCTTTATCTCTTCTCCTGGAGGAATGAGTCTCCCAAGGACGCCGAATCAAGGCCTGATGAGCACAGTTCACTTAGAGCATAAAAATTTCCTCTCTCATGTGATTCTGTGCATCACACATTCACAGGCTTTAAAATCATTCCCTGGAGAGCACCCAGCGACTCCGAGACGTTTCCCACCTTCTGATTCAGTTCGCCATTCAGTTCGCCATTGCCGCTATCAGTGCTCTCCCCAGCTGGTCGAAATTGTTGAAGGAGCTTCGCCGGGTCCGCATTTTGACCAGCATTTCCAACTTCTTTAATTTCCGATACACCAGGAAACTCCAGAGCCAAACAGTAGAATCCTGTGATCATAAGCCAAACAGATGTCTTCCACATCTTCAATCGAATCACACAGACACATGAGTTTCCAATTGTCCCATGAGTCTCCCCACTTGGGCTCCCCCTGGCCCGATCATCTTTTAAAGTGGTGTCAATTGCATTTAAAGCCCAGCTCAATTCCATAATTTTCCGTTTGGGTCGAGATGCAGCAGAAGAAGAGCGAGACACGGACAGGACACAGCAAGCTGGGATCAGTGAAGGGAGGAGGAGAAGGGAGAGGAGAAGAAATGCGTCTGCTCTCTCTGAAAGCCGGAAGAAGAAAGAGGTAAGAGGTGCCCTCTGTTGATTGCCACCTTATCATGGTAGAGGGGTTTGAGTGCCTAAATGATCCCAGGAGCTATATTGTTGGAGGCAACTTGCCCCTAGTAGGGTCTCCCAAGGCAAACAGGTCCTGGGTGAAGGGCCAGATTCAGAGCAGTGGATCTGTATGAAAAACGTTACAGGACCCAGTGCATCTAAAGGAGGCACATGGGTCCACCCTCCTGTGGGCTCACCACCTGCAGGAGGGATCATGGAAATCATAGTGCTATGTGAACTGGGCAGAAGTCAGGGCTACTCTGCCTAGACTGATGCTCCCATGACCCAGATCCCCAGATAAGCGGTAGAAGATGGATGGATGGATAGATAGAGGATAAAATATTAAAAAATATGATTTTTTTTTTTTACCTTTTGTTCTTATTAAAGACAAAAATAGAAAGGAGACGTTTTTACCTTCTTTACATGTTTTGACACAAATAATTACAAGAAGACAAAATGAACCTACTTGAGCTAAAAAATATGAAGGCAAGAAAGGAACTGATTAAAACAATTATAAGACAATAAAATCACAATAAAACAGTCAAAGTGGGAGTCAAAATTCCACAAACTGGAAATCAGTGAAAATAACATTACTAATAACAACAATAAAGATAATTGTAAGCTCTATCAAAAAGAAAAGTTTAAAGCTTGATGTTAAAAGAAGAGAGGGTATCAGCGTCCTGTACCCAGGCAGGGAGCTGGTTCCACAGGAGGGGGGCCTGATAGCAGAAGGCTCTGCCTCCAAAAAATCTGGGAACCACAAGTAAGCCTGCATTCTGAGAGCGAAGAGGTCTTGAAGGGTAATATGGAGCAATAAGGTCTTTAGGGTAAGAAGGGGCTTGGCTGCTGAGGGCTTTTTAAGTAATGAGAAGGATTTTAAATTCTAGTCTAGATTTAGCAGGGAGCCAGTGTAGAGGATAAGATGGGAGAAATGTGGCCTCTTGATAGCACCTGCCAGTGCTCTGGAAGCAGCATTTTGAATCAGTTGAGGGAATTGTTTGGACACCAGTCAACAGGGTGTCCAGGTCTTTTTTTTTTGGGAGGGGGGGGGGCTATGGTCTTACTTCTGATCAGCTGATGAACAGCCTGTTTTGAGTTTAAATTTAGTTTTCAATAAATTACCTACTCTATTTTTGATCTCTTGTTCCCATTTCTTCTTTTTGCATTTTGAAGCTCTACTTACAACCTAGTTACAATGCACCCGTGGAAAATGCGAATATTTGTAATTTTTCCAGCGGTCTTAAGATTTTAATCAGAAGTGTAAATCCTAAAATGAAGTAACCCTAGCATCCATGCACAGGTATTTTTGTTCCCTTACCTGGATGCAGAGTCATTAGCTATTAAGAACAAATCCTCACACTGAGGATCTAACCTAATTTCATGTGCAATACACTGGCTGACTGTGAATAATTAAGAGCAGCTCCTGTTTCTTGAACATTAAAGGCCTTAAAATAACCACAGCACAAAAAATTAGGATGCTTACTGAAATCATTGAGATACTGAGAAGACAAGTGTAGTGCTTTTAGTGGAGGACAGATTGCACTAACTTTCAGTTCTTGTTTTTGACAGTTTGTAGAGGTTTTTGGTGGCTTTTATACCCCTGACTCAGAATAAGGACAAATTCAGAATCAGAATCAGAATCAGAATCAGGTTTATTGCCATTGTTCATGTAGTACACAAACTAGGAATTTGTCTCGGTACAATGCTGCAACATTAAACATGATAGGATAAGAGAAATAAACTATACATGTAATAAAGTGTAGGATAAGATTAAGTGATACTGGTCAACAGTTAAAATATATATTAGCCAGCAGCAGATACTGTGGAGAACTATATAGTGCAGTCGGTAATGCAGGAAGAAAAACAGTGATGATTGACATGAGTCTGGTTGAGCTGCTGTACATGGTGCACGAGAGTCAATAAGTCACTTAGTGTTCAGCAGTCTAATGGCAGAGGGGAAGAAGCTGTTCATGTGACGGGAGGTTTTAGTCTGGATGGACCGAAGTCTTCTACCAGAGGGGAGGGGGGGCAAACAGTACGTGACCAGGGTGTGAGGGATCGGCTATGATCCGGCCAGCACGCCTCCGGGTCCTGGAGATGTACAGATCCTGGAGAGATGGGAGCTTGCAGCCGATCACCTTCTCAGCAGTGCGCACGACGCGCTGCAGCCTTAGTCTGTCCCTGGCAGTGGCTCCTGCGTACCACACGGTTATGGAGGTGGTGAGGATGGACTCGATGATGGCTGTGTAGAACTGCACTAACATCTTGGTGGGTAGCTTGAGCTTCCTCAGCTGCCGCAGGAAGAACATCCTCTGCTGGGCTTTTTTGATGAGTGAGCTGATGGTCAGCTCCCATTTGAGGTCCCTGGTGATGGTAGTGCCTAGGAAGCGGAAGGAATCAGCAGTGGTGATGGGAGAGCCTGAGAGGGTGAGGGGGGGCAGAGGAGTAGTGACTTTCCTGAAGTCTACAATCATCTCCACTGTCTTCAGAGCGTTCAGCTGCAGGTTGTTATTGCTGCACCAGGACGCCAGCTGGGCCACCTCTCTCCTGTAGGCGGACTCGTCGCCGTTGGAGATGAGCCCGATGAGGGTGGTGTCGTCCGCAAACTTGATCAACTTGACAGACTGGTGGCTGGAGGTGCAGGAGTTGGTGTAAAGGGAGAAGAGTAGGGGGGAAAGTACACAGCCCTGGGGTGATCCGGTGCTGATGCTAGTATAGTCTGAGACAGTCTTTCCCAGCCGCACATGCTGCCTCCGGTCCGTCAGGAAGTCGATGATCCACCTGCAGAGGGAGTCAGGCACGTTGAGCAGGGACAGCTTGTCCCGGAGCAGAGCAGGGCGGATGGTGTTGAATGCGGAGCTGAAGTCCACAAACAGGATCCTGGCGTAGGTTCCCGGGGAGTCCAGGTGCTGCAGGATGGAGTGGAGGGCCAGGTTGACTGCATCGTCTACAGACCTGTTGGCTCGGTAGGCAAACTGCAGCGGGTCCAGGAGAGGGGTGGTGATGGACTTGAGGTGGGACAGGACCAGGCGCTCAAAGGACTTCATGACTTCAGAGGTGAGCGCTACAGGTCTGTAGTCATTAAGTCCAGTGATCCGTGGCTTCTTGGGGACAGGGATGATGGTGGAGGATTTGAGGCAGGACGGCACGTGGCATAACTTAAGGGAGGTGTTAAAAATGTCTGTGAAGACAGGAGCCAGCTGTTTCGCACAGAGTCTCAGGGTGGAGGGAGACACGCCGTCTGGGCCGGGGGCCTTGCACGGGTTCAGTCTGGAGAACTGTTTGAGCACATCCTGCTCACTGATGATAAGGGGAGGGGGGGAGGAGGGGGGGTGCCTTAAATGAAGTAGGGAATGTGGAGGCTGTGGAGCTGGAGGGAGGGGGGGAGTTGGACACAGATGACGAGGTGTCAAAACGGGCATAGTGTTGGGACAGTCTTTGACAAAGGGCTTTGTCATCCTGACCTTTAGGAGCCTTAGGTCGATAGTTGGTGATTTGCCTCAGTCCTCTCCACACGGAAGCCGAATCATTAGCAGTGAACTGCTGCTGGAGTCTCTCTGAGTATAGAGATTTAGCCCTCTTCAGCTCTCTGTTAAACCGGTATTTAACCTCCCTGTAGCAGTCCCTGTCTCCACTTTTCAGTGCTGCTTCCTTCTCCTTCCTGATCTGTCTGAGCTTAGCTGTGAACCAGGGTTTGTCATTAGAGTACCTCACCCTGGTGCGTGATGGAAGAATGTTCTCTTCACAAAAGTGGATGTATGAGTTCACAGTGTCCGTGTACTCATCCAGATCATGCGTGGCTCCTTTAAGCATGCCCCAGTCAGATATTTCCATGCACGTTTCCAGCTTCTCCTCAGCATCACTGGTCCGTATCTTCGTAGTGCTCACAACAGGTTTAGTGAGCTTCAATCTCTGTCTGTATGTGGGAATGAGGTGAACCATCACGTGATCAGATAATCCCAGCGCAGCACGAGGGACAGCGCGATATGCGTCTTTCACTGTGGTGTAACAGTGATCCAGTGTGTTTAATCCTCTGGTGGGGCATTTAATAAACTGTTTGTAGCGGGGGAGATCGTGGCTCAGATTGCACTGATTAAAGTCGCCAGCCACAATAATCAGCAAGTCTGGAAAACTCCGCTCTGTGTGTTGAATGTGATCCGCGAGCACGCGCTGAGCTTCGCGCGTGTCCGCGTCGGGAGGGGCGAACACAGCGATCATTATGAAAGAAGCAAACTCCCGCGGGGAATAGAAGGGCTTGCAATTGATAACAAGAAATTCCAAGGCAGGAGAACAGTGTTTGGAAATTACCGTTACATCAGAGCACCAGCTGCAGTTGATGTAGAAGCAGACACCGCCTCCTGTGGTCTTGCCGGAAAGCTCTGTGTCACGATCAGCACGGAAGAGCTGAAAGCCGTCGAGGCGCAGCGCGCTGTCCGGTATATTTTCCCGGAGCCAGGTCTCAGTAAAGCAGAGGACAGCTGAGGAGGCGAGGTCCTTAAAACGCATCAGCAGTCTCAGTTCATCTACCTTGTTAGAGAGAGAGTTGGTATTGGACAGAAATATGCCAGGCAGCGCCGTTCGCGAGCCTCTCCTGCGAAGCCGCACGAGAGCGCCCGCTCGTCTACCTCTCTTTCGCCGACTCACTTTCCGAGCCAAACAATAAACCAGATCGGCGGCAGGGGCTAGAAAAACTGGGAGGAGGTCCGTGGGGGTGAAAGTCCTGATATTTAGAAGTTCTTCACGGGTATAAGTGCAAGCAGACACACAATTGACAAACAAAAACAAACAAAGAGCGCAGCGAAGCACCATGTCGACCGCTGTGGGCGCCATCTTGGATCCTCACGCAGGAGTTGTAGAAGCAAATTCATAGAAGAACGGCATTAAGTTGATTAGTACATGACTTGGGTGCTAAATGTGAACAGTAGGTAAAATTTCTTGCTGCTTTTGCTGAAGTAAGTTTAGCCCTCATGTCGTCCTTGGGGTACATCATGATGGGCAACTCAAAAACAGGGTATACTAGGGCTCCTCAAATGGCGGACTCTAAGGGTCTTCTGTCCAGACCCCAAACTCCTTTTGATACAATTTGAAGGAACAAAACTGCCGGTTTCGTTTTGATGGAAGGGGAAAAAAATGAAACTCAAACATGATGGCTGCCAGCCAGAAAGTTTATGGTGTAAGGACAGCCCTGGATGGAGAGAGGTCTTTGATAAGGCCCCGTCAAACCAGGGCAAAATGCTCAGTGGAAAAAGGCAAACAAGAAACCACACCACGCTCCCCACCAGAGGAAGAGAACGGCTGCGACTGCTGCTGGCAACCGGAGGACCACAACCTGGAAATGCTGCCATTGCTAATGGCATGGCACACCACCCCGGTTTGCCATGCTATTGACAACCCTGCCCGCTCCACGTCATGGCCCACCGCACCACCACAACCCCACGGACCAGTGATCCACACATGATGGAAAAACAAAAGGGAGTCACCTTCAGAGAGCGGGTAGGGTTGTTTCCAGTTTTTATTAGAAGTCTGAGATCCATATGCTAGAAATTCTGTGTATGTTTAAATTAAGGACTACATCCATCCATCTTCTACCGCTTTTCCGGAGGTCCGGGTCGTGGAGGCAGCAGTTCAAGCAGAGAAGCCCGGACTTCCCTCTCCCCAGCCACCTGCTCCAGCTCTTCAGAGAGGATGCCAAGGCATTCCCAGACCAGCTGGGGGACATAGTCTCTCCAGCGAGTCCTGGGCCTGCCCCGGGGTCTCCTCCCAGTGGGACGTGCCCAAAACACCTCAAGTGGGAGGCGTCCAGGAGGCATCCTAATCAGATGTCCATACCACCTCAACTGACTCCTTTCAATGTGGAGGAGCAGCGGTTCTACTCTGAGGCTCTCCCGGATGACTGAGCTCCTCACCCTCTCTCTGAGGGTGAGTCCAGCAATCCTACGGAAAAAGTTTATTTCAGCCGCTTGTATCCACGATCTCGTTCTTTCGGTCATTACCCAAAGCTCGTGACCATAGGTGAGAGTAGGAACGTAGATTGACTGGTAAATCGACAGCTTTGCCTTAGAACTAAGCTCCCTCTTCACCACAACAGACCGGTACAACGTCCGCATCACTACAGATGCTGCTCCGATCCGTCTGTCAATCTCTCGCTCCATTTTCCCCTCACTCGTGAACAAGACCCCAAGATATTTAAACTCCTCCATTTAGGGCAGGAACCTATCCCCAACCCAGAGAGGACAATCCACCTTTTTCCGGCTGAGGACCATGGACTCGGACTTGGGAGGTGCTGATTCTCGTCCCAGCCGCTTCACACTCAGCGGCAAACCGCAAAGGTCATTGCTGGATGAAGCCAACAGGACAACATCATCTGCAAACAACAGAGATGAGATCCTGTGGTCACCAAGCATGACACCCACCATTCCCTGGCTGCGCCTAGAAATCCTGTCCATAAAAATTATGAACAGGATCGGTGACAAAGGGCAGCCCTGGCGGAGTCCAACTCTCACTGGCAATGACTCCGACCGAGTGTTGGCAATACAAACCAAACTCTCACAACGGTTGTACAGAGAAAGAATAGCTCGTAACAACAAGCCCGATACCCCATACTCCCGAAGCACCCCCCACAAAAATCCACGAGGGACGCGGTCAAATGCCTTCTCCAAGTCCACAAAACACATGTAAACTGGTTGGGCAAACTCCCACGAACCCTCGAGAATTCTCGAGAGGGTAAAGAGCTGGTCCGATGTACCACGGCCAGGACGAAAACCACATTGCTCCTCCTGAATCCGAGGTTCGACCAACGGCCGGACTCTCCTCTCCAGTGCCTTGGCATAGACCTTCCCAGGGAGGCTGAGGAGTGTGATCCCTCTAAAGTTGGAGCACACCCTCCGGTCCCCTTTTTTGAAGAGAGGAACCACCACCCCGGTTTGCCATGCCAAAGGCACTGCCCCCGACCTCCACGCAATGTTGCAGAGGCGTGTCAACCATGACAACCCAACAACATCCAGGGCCTTGAGGTACTCAGGGCGAATCTCGTCCACCCCCGGGGCCCGGCCACCAAGGAGATTTTTAACCACCTTGGCGACCTCAGCCCCTGTGATAGGCGAGTCATCCCCCTCGTCCCCAAACCCTGCTTCCTCTGTGGAAGGCGTATCAGTGGGATTGAGGAGATCCTCAAAGTATTCCTTCCACCGCCCGACGATATCCCCAGTTGAAGTCAACAGTGTCCCATCCGCACCATACACAGTGTGGACGGGGAGCTGCTTTCCCCTCCTGAGCCGCCGAACAGTTTGCCAGAATCTCTTTGAAGCCGACCGAAAGTCTTGTTCCATGGCCTCACCAAACTCCTCCCATACCCGGGTTTTTGCTTCAGCAACCACCCGAGCTGCACTCCGCTTGGCCTGCCGGTACACCTCAGCTGCTTTGGGAGTCCCACAAGCCAACCAAGCTTGATAGGACTCCTTCTTCAGCTTAATGGGCCCCTCACCACTGGTGTCCACCACTTGGTTCGGGGGTTGCCACCACGAGATGCACCGACCACCTTGCGGCCGCAGCTCTGGGCCGCCGCTTCAACAACAGAGGTGGAGAACATGGCCCATTCAGACTCCATGTCTCCAGACTCCCTCGGGATGTGGTTGAAGTTCTTCCGGAGGTAGGAGTTGAAGACCTCCCGGACAGGGGCCTCAGCCAGACGCTCCCAGCACACCCTCACTATACGTTTGGGTCTACCAGGTCTGAATGGCTTCCTCCCCTGCCATCGGATCCAACTCACCACCAGGTGGTGATCAGTTGACAGCTCTGCACCTCTCTTTACTCGGGTGTCCAAGACATACGGTCGCAGGTCTGATGATACGTTAACAAAATCGATCATCGACCTGCAACCTAGGGTGTCCTGGTGCCAGGTGCACATATGGACACCCTTATGCTTGAACATGGTGTTCGTTATGGACAGACTGTGGTTAGCACAGAAGTCCAATAACTGAACACCACTCGGGTTCAGATCGGGCAGGCCGTTCCTCCCAATCACCCCCCTCCAGGTTTCACTGTCATTGCCCACGTGCGCATTGAAGTCCCCCAGTAGGACAATGGAGTCTCCAGGAGGAGCACCCTCCAGCACCCCAGTCACAGACTCCAAAAAGGGTGGGTACTCTGAAACATCATTTGGTGCATAGGCACAAATGATGGTCAGGACCCGTTTCCCAACCCGAAGGCGCAGGGAGGCAACCCTTTCGTCCACCGGGGAAAACTCCAATATAGAGGCAGCAAGGTGGGGCGATACAAGAATACCCACCCCTGCTCGTCGCCTCTCGCCCGGGGCAACTCCAGAAAAGGCCAAGCTCCAGCCCCTCTCCAGGAGACTGGTTCCGGAACCGGAGCTGTGTGTTGAGGTGAGGCCGACTATATCGAGCCGGTATCGCTCAACCTCGTGCACCAGCTCAGGCTCCTTCCCCACCAGAGAGGTGACATTCCACGTACCAAAAGCCAGTTTAGAAAGCTTGGGATCAGTCCGCCAAGGTCTCCGCCTTTGACCGCCACCTAATCCACATAGCACCGGACCCCCATGATCCCTCCTGCAGGTGGTGAACCCACTGGAGGGCGGACCCATGTAACTCCTTCGGGCTGAGCCCGGCCGGGTCCCATGGGTGGAAACCCGGCCACCAGACGCTAGCCTTCGAGCCCCTCCCCCAGGCCTGGCTCCAGGGTGGGGCCCCGGTAACCCCATACCGGGCGGGGTACACTGAATCCTTGATATACAATTTATCATGAGAGTCTGTTGGATCGTTCTTAGTCTGGCCCTTCACCCAGGACCAGTTTGTCTTGGGAGACCCTATCAGAGGCAAATTGCCCCGGACAACATAGCTCCTGGGATCACTGGGGCACGCAAACCCCCCCACCACGATAAGGTGACGATCCATGAGGGAGGTCACTTATATCATTTATCAATAATCCACTTTCTATTTTCTTATCAATAATATTAACAAACAGGTTGTCAATAAGTGTAGCAGTGTGAACTGAACTCAACTCAGAACTCAAGTCTTCACTTCCGCCTCCCAAAGAGAGCAGACGCTTTTTCCTTCTCTCCAGCTCTGACTTATCTCCTTCCTCCCCTAACTGACTGGATCCCAGCTTGCTATCGTCTGTCTGCGTGTCTCTACTGCTGATTATCGAACGAAATTATGGATTTAATAAGCTGGGCTTTGAACGCAATTGACACTATTTTTTCAACGAGGAAAAGTGCCCCGGGGGAGGTAGTTTGCCCCGCAGGAACTGCGGCTGCGGGCTATTTGAGGGACACAAGTAATTGGAAACTCTTGTGCCTGTCTGATCTTTCTATCGAAGATGTCGAAGATTTGTACGTCTTCGTAGCAATGGTCATCGGGATCGTTCTGATTGGATCTGGGATTGTCCTGGTGTACCGTAAATTGATGAAGATGAACATAGCCTATCAAAATGCTGGCCAGGCGAGGCTTAACCATCAAATTGAAAAAATGGAGAGGACTCTGACAGCGGCAAATGGGGAACTGTCTAGGAAAATGGATTACATCATGATCACGCTGAGAGCCGTCCATGAAGGATTCAACGTCCAGCACTGAAGGATTAAAGTACTGAATCTGTAAGAGAATATAAAGTCTCTTTCTCTGGGATCAGTACTATTCGACTAATCTGACCCCCTCACACAAGTCCTCCAGATTATCTGCAGTTTTTTGTTTCCAAAACATTTGAGCTGCATTGACTCTACGGACAGCCAGCTGCATGGCTCAAGGACAAATGCCAGCCGCTAAGACAAAACATCTCCTGCCAAAGAGACTTTGTTGTTCTTAACTGATACAAACACCTACACTCAACACTACACCCACACTGACTCAAATAAACTGATGAAAAAGATCATTCACTCACTGCTCCCTTTGTGTCTTTGTGTACATTCTTGTCTGCTAATTGTGGATTGAGGGCTTTTTTTCTTGTAATCATAATATTGATCATATATGACCGGTATTCTGACAATCAATGGTTTTTTGCTCTTTCCTATTGTGTTATCCTTTTCTTCTCTATGCATCCTGTACCCATCTGATGACAGGCGCGTTTTTCAGACGCTGCCGCGTCACCGGAAATGCAGGTCGTTTTCTCTGTCAAGTCAAATCCCTCGTATGTTATCAGTTGTTTACTGTTAATGTACTTGGCAATAAATCCTTTCTGAGTTCTGAACTGTGATTCTACTGGGATGTGTTATTGTGGGATATAGACTCATACTGTACATAGAATTCATGAACTCGGTAATTACATTTTGTTGAAATGGATTTAGTAAATCAATATTGAAATCTCCACAAATTACAACCATTTTCTTACTAGTAATATTATTGTACAGCTCGACTAATTTATCTCTGAATGTCTCAATGCAAGTTCCTGGCATTCTATATATACAACTTATAATTAGATTTTTTGTTTTATCTTGGTCAATCTCAACAGTAACACATTCCAGAATCCCTGGTACTGCAAAGGACTATGAAACAGGCCTGGACAAAAATGATGGTACCCCTAGAAAAGATTGAAGATAATGTGACCAGAGGGACATGTTCAACCATGATGTGCCCTCTAATTACCATCACAGGTGTCTACAAACTTGTCAGTCAGTCGGCCTATTTAAAGGGTGACAAGTAGTCACTGTGCTGTTTGGTGACATGGTGTGTACCACACTAAACATGGACCAGAGGACGCAAAGGACAGAGTTGTCTCAGGAGATTAGAAAGAAAATTATAGACAAGCACGTTAAAGGTAAAGGCTATAAGACCATCTCCAAGCAGCTTGATGTTCCTGTGACTACAGTTGCACATATTATTCAGAAATTTAAGATACACGGGACTGTAGCCAACCTCCCTGGACGTGGCCGCAGGAGGAAACTTGATGAAAAATGGAAGAGATGGATAATACGAATGGTAACATAAGAGCCCAGAACAACCTCTAAACACATTCATGGTGAACCCCAAGGTCAAGGTACATCAGTGTCAGATCACACCATCCGTCGTCGTTTGAGCCAAAGTGGACTTTATGGGAGACGACCAAGGAGGACACCACTGTTGAAAACAAATCATAAAAAAGCCAGACTGGAATTTGCCAAACTGCATGTTGACAAGCCACAAAGCTTCTGTCACAATGTCCTATGGACAGACAAGACAAAACTGGAACTTTTTGGCAAGGCACACCAGCTCTATGTTCACAGACGCAAAAATGAAGCATACCAAGAAAAGAACACTGTCCCTACTGTGAAACATGGAGGAGGTTCTGTTATGTTCTGGGGCTGCTTTGCTGCATCTGCCACAGGGTGTCTTGAATCTGTGCAGGGTACAATGAAATCTCAAGACTATCACGGTATTCTAGAGAGATCTTGGTCTCAGTCGCAGGTCATGGGTCTTGCAACAGGATAATGACCCAAAACACACAGCTAAAAACACCCAAGAATGGCTAAGAGCCAAACACTGGACTATTCTATAGTGGCCTTCTATGAGCCCTGATCTAAATCCTATTGAACATCTGTGGAAGGAGCTGAAACATGCCGTCTGGAGAAGGCGCCCTTCAAACCTGAGACAACTGGAGCAGTTTGCTCATGAGGAGTGGGCCAAAATACCTGCTGAGAGGTGCAGAAGTCTCATTGACAGTTACAGAAATTGTTTGATTGCAGTGATTGCCTCAAAAGGTTGTGCAACAAAATATTAAGTTAAGGGTACCATCATTTTTGTCCAGGCCTGTTTCATGAGTTTGTTTTTTAAAGTAATTCTGTTGAACCACAATTCAAAAGCATTGTCTGATTTTCATTGGCTAATTTTCATAGAATTTTTATTTATTACCACTTTTGTCAGATTCAAGATATTTCTGACCATTGTGGGTTTTTCTTTCATTAACAGAGGGGTACCAACAATTTTGTCCACGTGTGTATGTGACTGAGTTAGTGTTGTCTACACGCACTGATTGTCACCTGTACTTGCCCTCACGCCATTCCAAACACAGCCATCTGACCGCTACTACCAATTTGGCCTTACTGCCACTGAAGCTTGAAGAGTGTGCTTGCTGTCCATGTCTGTGTGTGTGCCTGCCCATCACAAGCAATAATGTTCCGCTAACTGCTACTGAAAGTTGCTGCTTTCACCCAGCTCCTCCCTCAGTAGGACAGCCTGATAACACAGGTGTAAATCAAGGGGATCGGGGGGGGGTGCATTTTCTTTAAAATTTGCAGCTTTTCTCATAGATGTGTAACTTTCTAATTTATTTACTACATTTTTTTTTCTTTTAAATTAACTTTGCATCTTAAACTAGCTAATTTTTTTTCTTATAAATTTGCCCCTTTTTCCCCTCAATCTGCTGTTTTTGCATCTTAAATCTGCAATTTGTTTTCTTGTAAATTTGTAACCTTTTTCTAAATAGTTTTTCTTGTAAATTTACAAGTTTTTTTTCATTGGGGCTGCACGGTGGCGCAGTGGTTAGCACTGCGGCAGCACAGTTTACCCTTGGCCGGGGGATTGTGGGGATCGTGGGATCGTGGGTTCGATCCCAGCCCCCGACCAACAGTGATCTGTGTGGAGTTTGCATGTTCTCCCCGTGTTGCGTGGGTTTACTCCGGGATTTCTCCGGTTTCCTCCCACATGCCAAAAACATGCATGTTAGGTTAATTGGCTGTTCTAAATTGTCCCTAGATATCTGTTTCCTATAGGCCCTTAGAATAGAGGGTTAGTATTAATGAAAGCGCTTTGAGTGGTCTTTGTGACTAGAGAGGCGCTATATAAGTGCAGGTTAGTTAGTTAGTTAGTTAGTTAGTAATTGTTGATTTTCAAGTTTTTTTCTTTGTTGATTTTCAGTTTTTTTCTAGTAAACCAGACTTTTTTTTTTATATAAATTTGCAATTGTTTCTTGTAAATGTGCAATTTTCCTTCTCATTCCTTCTCAATAAATTTAGGACGTCTTTTTCAACTTGCAGCTGTACGTTTTTACATTCTCATAAATTTGTGACTGACTACAATAATACATTTGAGCAAATACTGAGGGAACACTCTGGAGAAAATGTTTATTATCCCTCCCAACATGGAAATGAAATGTCCTCCCATGCAGCATGTTGGCACTGCTCTAGACCTCCGGCCCACTGGAAAAGACAAATACGGACTCCTGGGGTATACTTTTATGCAGGGATGAGAATGGGGTTTTGGAAAAAAAGAGGAAACTTAGCCGGGGGTCTTGGGGGATGCAGGCCCCCAAGCCGGATCCAAGGCGGAGCCTTGGTGGGGGGTCTCGGGGGCAACGCCCTCCAGAAGCTAACAAAATCTGGTGTTTTAGAATGCTCAAATGTGGTCTTATATTTAAAGTTAGAAGTAAGTACAAATGCATTTATAGTTTATCCTTTTAATCTGCTGCTGCATCACATGTGTAATCATGTTCAATACTGTTTTGATTCAGTGTCACTTTCCCTGGTACTTTGCATTTCGCTATGAAGTCGGCCATTTTTTCAACCACAAAATAAAGTGAAACAGTACATATGTATTAAATTTATGATATCTGAATAGTATGTTGATGTAATAACACTAAATTATATTTTACTACTATCTAATATGTTTAGAACTGACACAGAATTACATTTACATAGTTCTAGAACAGACAAAATAATTTAACCAAGTAAAATAAATTATAAATATTAACAAAATTCCATCACCAAGTCCATCACCCATTTATTAAAATATACTGACATTCTGCAAACATTTTGATTTATTAATGTGTGCATTTGTTAGTGTTACTAGGAATATAAAAAAAAGTTGCATATCAGTATATTTTAACCCCTTGAACTCTTGTGAATTCAGCGGGCGGTCACGTCTCTGCATCTCAGCGTGCACTGAAGAAAAAAAAAAAAAAAAAAAAAAAAAAAAGCTGTATTTCCAGTCTTCCAGTACAGACACAGCCTTGTTACAACCTCAGAAAAAAGCTGTGTAATATATATTCATTTTTTGTGGTATTTTTACAAAATTTTGACCTGAGCTTGAAAACACTTGGTTCTACATTTCTGTTGCGTTTTCCAGCCAGTATCTGACAGCTGTATGTTATTTGCAAGCATCTGTATCTAAAAAACACCCAGGTGAACTTTCCTGTTACTCAGTGGCAGGAGCACTTAGAGAGATTATGACTGTTTTGCCAAAAAATTCAGAGTATTTTCTTTTAAATGAGACCAACCCCATGAAGATGCTGCAAAGGGTTGAAGAACAGCATTGTGTAATGCTGTGATGCAGTAAGTTGTGATGGCATGCCATCACAACTTACACATGCTATTTCATAACAAATTCATTACGCGAAAATTCTCAAGTACATTACTTAAACAAGAAAAAAAAAATCTTACCTCGGAATGCGTCTTCCGATCACTAATTGCTGTAATCGGGGCCGGCTGTGATGAACTTTGACTGACTGGCATCTGAGTTTAACCGTGTCCATCGATCGTTTTGAACGCAGCAACGAGTGAGTAGTTTGATCTCCTTGTAGCCACAATTTTGAGATGTTTCTGTTTTGAACAGTGCTCAACAAAGGCAACATAACCACGAGATCCATAACTCAAGAAATCGTTGCAATAAACACACTGGGCTTTCCCTGGTACTTCGCATTTTGCTATGAAGTCGGCCATTTTTTCAACCACAACTTCAGTATTTTTACCGATCTTTACCGTCATTGACACGGTTTTTTCAAGCCATTCCCAACGAAACTTGTTCTTTATCCCTTTGTCGATTTCTAAAATTCTTGCTTTGTTGTCTTTCGTGAGTTTTAGGTTCACCATTTTGACGAAATCGGGAAAACGCAGTTGATTGAACTGTCCGCCACTTGCATTTCGCTCCGCGTGTTATCCGGATATGACAAAAGAAATCTAACCAAATCGCCGATTGGTTGCTTCAATAAGTATCAGCCTATCAGTGGCCTTGTTACATTACATTACTGATCTCGCTGGGTAGCGCGTTTTGCGTGGTGGATTTTCACAGCCGATGGAAAATACGACTCGCCGCCAGACCCCCCCCCCCCCAAATTTTCTCCTCGAATTTAGACGATTCACAAGAATGACCCTAGACATGATCAAATCCGAAGAATTCCTCGGATCCAAGGAAGATTCTCATCCCTATTTATGTAAACAAGGTCTAAATTCTAAAATGAAGGGGAAAAATTTGTGGTCCTGGGTTGGACTGAAGTAAGACTAAAGGTGTAACGTAGAATTGATTGAAAATTTATACACTACATGCTTCAAGTAACAGTCACACCAGGTGGGGTCATTTTTGACCCGGAGGACAAAAGATGTGTGGCAATCAGGATGACATTATGAAGGTTAAACAAGCATTATATGAATACAAGTTACTCCTTCGCACTCAAACAAGATCTATTTAGGCTGGAATGCAGCCATCCAACATCCCAGGGCTCTCGACCAGTCCTTCGTTGGCTCAGGTTGTGCACACATTTTCATTGAAACTGGGAGGGGGAAAAAAAAAGATCTGCATGCAATTCAAGGTGTGAAAACTGCTGTTTAAACTATGCCAGGTCAGTAGGCTGCTGCGCGACTTTATAGTATTACGTATAAATGACTTCCTATCAACCGTCAATCGCTTCAGCGAGCTCACGCTGAACTTTTAAAACAGCAGTTGTTGAAGAAAAGTAAACATATGCAGCAACTGCACCACTTATTTCTTGCCTTGATCGTTTTCAGAAATGTGCCTCGTGTTTAGTGTTGAAGATACTGGAGAAAGTTTATCTTCTCGGCATCATCTTGAATGTGGGTGAACAAACATAAATAGACCGCCCACTGGGGGATGCGTTGGCCAGTGAGGTGCAGCTTGTGTGTGTTGCCAAGCACCACATACAGGTCAATCATTTGTTGGAGCTTTGGTGGTTACGCCCCATTCATGCTCCAGTGGCACTGATGTTACGATTAAGCTACAGTTACAAAGATCCTTACAAAGGATGGGTTCATAAGAATCTCCCGGTTCCTACGAATTCTGGAGTTCGCAGACACTCATCGAGGGGGGTATAGTTTCTTACGGCTGCTGTTCAATTTACGAGAGCAACTTGAGGTATTTTTCAGAAATGAAGTGCTTTTCTGTCATACGATGGCCCTAGAGTTCTTCTGTTCTTCCTAAGGGTGCGTTGGGCTCTTCCTATGGCAAACTTACTACAATTCACGGCACTTAAGTCATTGGTAGGAAGATCTTATGGCTTTTCAGCACATTTTGTCAGTACAAATATCGCACGAATGACGTACTTCCGCCTTATGAATGCCTCACTACTGCCATACACATGCTGTACGAATCTCCGTACAGGTGGGGATTTGTACAGCGTTTCCTATGGCTGCTGTAAGGGGCCCTCAACAACAACTTACGGGCTGTTCAGAGTCCTTCCAAGGGGATAACGTTTGCATTTTGTAGACTGTTTGTGTACACAGCAATATTCAGAGTTGTTTGTGAGCCACTGCAGCCACCGTTCAGCAGCCACATTTCACACATGTGCAGTGAAAATAAATTTAAACGTTTTAACAGCTGCAATCAAAACACAAAAGAAGAGCTCAGTGGTGGAGTTTTTTTTTTTTTTTTAAACTTTGAGTAATCTGTGGATTAAATGTCTTAGATATATATTTACCATAAAGTGACAAACAATTTTCTCCAGCCCCAAACCACACCTGTAGCAGCTGCTGTCACAAGCTATGGAGAAATACAAAGCAACGAAACAGGTAGGAATATAATTTACTGTTTTGGTGTTCTGGGTGAAAAATTGACAGACGAGCCACTTCACAGTAGAAGAATGCGGTCATGTGAAAACATGTTTCAATAGCGAAACACATGCACATCTGTTTACCCTCATCAATACTTCCCCATCTGCAATGGCAGGAGTTTCCTAGCACATGTGCAGGTCACTGCGACCACTGCGTTCTTATACGCACGGTCACTTTTTGAAGCCTGCATGCACTTGGTCAGCGCTCACCCTCTGTGTAAGGTTTACGCATGAATGCGTCCACTGCGCTCGCTCGCGTACCAGCACGTTTTTGCCACTATGAATTGAGCTTTAAGGTATTCTTGAGGCATACTTACAGACATCTTGCAC
Organism: Pholidichthys leucotaenia; assembly: GCA_020510985.1. Taxonomy (NCBI): domain Eukaryota; kingdom Metazoa; phylum Chordata; class Actinopteri; order Cichliformes; family Pholidichthyidae; genus Pholidichthys; species Pholidichthys leucotaenia. The sequence goes on from CM035836.1 coordinate 263,942,285, forward strand.
ATGTTATTGCAAGATGCATCTTGTTGCATCTTCATATGTTATTCCTATGGCATTCGTACGACCGTCCTACGATGAGTGGTTTTTGTGGGGCATTTGTAGAAATCTTGGACAAGACCGTCAGCCTGGCCACAAACTTACGGTCTACGAATGCTGGATTCTCCTACAGCTGCCTTAAGAAGGCTGTACAAAATGGTCCAAAAATCATTCACAGTGGTTGCAGCCATTTGTAAGGGTATTTGTGACCATAGCTTTACAGTTTTTCTTCAGGAAAAAGGTAGAAAAAAGGTGAAAAAAGAAAAAAAGAGAAGAGGTAGAAAAAAGGTGCCAGCAAAACCATTCCACTCTGGAGACTTGTTTCATACCTTTACACTTTCACACCTCCGAAATCCCGGTGTTTCGTGCATGGGCTCTCAAACTGTAAAAGAAGGTTGCTAGTTTGGGGTAAAAATGTGGTGTGCACGGGGTCTCAGTGACGCCATCCTCTTACTGAATTTACATCCCACAAATGCATGACAATGGGGCCACATGCCTGCCAATTACCAACGTAGTCAAAATTACCTATTAAACTAAGAAATTAGAGTAGTACAGAAACAGGAGCACAAGCCTCCACCAAGGCAGCACATTTGTCACATTTTTTACACATTCTAGGGCTGGGCAATTAACTGGCACCAACATGCTGACTAGGGGTGTGCCATATCGTATCGTTCACAATAATACCGGCATAAATTTTCATGTTAGTTAATTCCCTTCCACAGCATGTGGGACACCATATGGTGTATGGGGCGGCACCTTCTCTCACCCTAGGCCACACAGCTACTGTAAGTAGTGAAAGCTACAGAGTGCGTGTGCGTGTGTTGGGGGGGTCAGTCCTCTGGTAGCTCTTTGTGTTAACTTTCCCCCCCCATTCTATTATGCTGAGCACCAAGCTAGAAGGCGGAAAGTACAATTTATTTTTTTTATTTTTTTTTTTATATGATCTTCGGTATGACCCAGCCGGGATTTGAACCCACACACCCCCGGTTTGTGGGGCGGATTTTCTACCAACTAGGCCACTACTCCGGTTTTATAAATTTTCATACCGGTGTAAAAATGAATACCGTGATATTTGGGGTCTCGTGCATGACGATGTCACACTGTTACGCTGCCGAAGGAAGTTACGCATCAGCATAGAAATGGTAAAACAAATATGGCGTGGGAAGCTACAGCTCCGAAGTCAGACGGTCTATATCCAACTAAGTGGAAATATTCATGTTTCACTTTTTGTTTCAGACTGCTGTCATGTTAAAAAAAAAAAAAAAAAAACAGTGCAGCAGTGTGGATAATCTGCCTGCATTTTTTCCCGCACGTCAACACCACCGCTGGAGCGGTATTAACATCAGACAATGTGCCGCTGGAAGTGGCTGTAGCTGTATTTTAGTTCCGTTTTGGCTGCTCCTTGTTGATTTTATTCAACCACCCCAAGACAGAAGAAGGAGAAAAAAAAACAAAACAAAACCATCTGCTCACTGCAACGAGAGCCAAAAAGCCCCAGGACAGGTCTGTGCAAAGACAGTAATGCAGGTAAAGTGCAGGGTTCCTCTGGTAACATTTCTCCGTGGCGGCCCGCTGTGATAGAAATTCTACCGCCACCCCAAGGCGATATGAATTTATTAAGAAAAATATATGAAGCAATGACTTTCCGCAAGCGCACACACGAACAACGTGCGTGGCCATCATCCACATGGAGTTTAGAAGTGCCCCACTCACACAAGTTTTCCAGTCAGTCAGCAGTGTCTCGCTAAGCGTGACTGTCCGACAGAAACATGAGTTTTTTAAAGTACTTTAAACGCGGAAAAAAATCATAAGAGGTATGTAAGCACTGGCGCTTATCATGGTTTTAACCCGCTGAAAACGGGGGCAATAATGGAAGAGTTGCTTAGCTAAGAGATGTGGTTAGAATTCAAATGCAGCCGGCTTCATATGAAGGAAAAGGCAAGGGGGACTGATGAACTGCTGAGGATATATTTCACCAGCCACTACAATATTAAGTTATGTTCTGTAGGAATTGCAGGAATGAACAGACTGGCAATTTCTCTCTTTTCTCGCACAAGCAGGCGTGCCGTTTTTATTCTCCAGCGGCAGTGACAAAAAGCAACAGCTAAACACGCTAGCTCTCTTCACTCTAGACTGAGGTCCTTCAGCGGCTGCCTAGAGAGGTGCCTGATTTGAGAAAGCCTTAGAGCACAACTAGAACTGCCTAAACAAATCATTCTGTACATGAACACATATTGTGGTGAATTATGCCTTTAGAGTCGCTACAGTTCCCTATTATGTACCTGGCAGGTTAAGATGACCGAAATTCACCAAGTCAGTGACTTTAATCTGTCAGCAGCCTTCAGACAAACTAAACGTGCCAACATCTGATTTCAAAATAAGGGAGGTTTTTCCTGCTGTCTGGATGGTGAGGAGAAAAAAAAAAAACTATAAATATAAAGAAATATTATAACAGAAATAATGGCATCCTTGGTCATAAATTAATTTATTTCATTAAATACAATTTTATTAATATTTTTTCTTTGTAATCAGAGTTAAGTTATTGTTCTGTTCTGACTGCGAAATTATGGTCAAAAATGTAAATTGCTATAAGGAAAAAGTAAAAAAAAAAAAAAAAAAAACATTACCACAGTCTGTTTCAAATTTATCTAAAAAATAAAAACTAATTTTATTTAAAAAAAAAAAAAGACAAAAATTAGTCAAAAAATAATCCACAAATTTATAATAGTTTCAAATGTATAAGAAAAGTCAATTTTACAAGAGGAAATTACAAATTTGAGGAACATGGTTTCAACTTTAGATTTACAGAGAAAAGCAGAAAACTATAAGAAAATTGTTTTGAAATTTTTGAGAAAAACCTCAGACCTTCAAGACTGAAGTCATTATTCAAGTTTTTAAGTGGCTGCTCTTTGTACCCTTAACTCAATTAGAAATTTTTGGTTGTCTACTTTTAATTATTAATTTCAAAGCGCTGCTCCCATCTAGGGGAAGGTAAACCCTGATTTCAAACCTCCGCTGCCTTGCAGCACACCCGGTCACGGGAAAGGCTTCGGGAGTCAACCCTGAGGAAAAATCCGGAGTCGGAGCCCCTAAGGCAGTTCTCTGTTGTTCACAACATTGTTCTGGCAGCTCCTGCGACGGCACTGGTGCCAAACTGTAGTAGCCCTGCTGTTCCTTTGGATTCATCAGTGACGTGGAGAGGGGGGACATGCTGCATGGGCAACATCTTGTCCTCCATATCTTCCTGCCCAGGCTTGAATCCTACCAACGCCCAACGCTGGAAGGTAGAACACCGGATCACTGGAGAGGACACTCCAGCTTCGCCTTTGGCGTAGACAAAACACGGGGAATGACAGTTACCGGTTATAAGCCACCGCTCAATTGGCGTACAGCGCGGCGCCAGGGGTTGTTCCCGACGGTGGGAGGGATCATCGGATCTCACTGGACAGCTACCGCCCGCCTGAAGCTGGGCAGCCCCCAGCCAATAAGGTGTTGTCCCGCCACAGCTTGCTTTGGGCTGCACGGTGGCGCAGTGGTTAGCACTGCGGCAGCACAGTTTACCCTTGGCCGGGGGATTGTGGGGATCGTGGGTTCGATCCCAGCCCCCGACCAACAGTGATCTGTGTGGAGTTTGCATGTTCTCCCCGTGTTGCGTGGGTTTACTCCGGGATTTCTCCGGTTTCCTCCCACATGCCAAAAACATGCATGTTAGGTTAATTGGCTGTTCTAAATTGTCCCTAGATATCTGTTTCCTATAGGCCCTTAGAATAGAGGGTTAGTATTAATGAAAGCGCTTTGAGTGGTCTTTGTGACTAGAAAAGCGCTATATAAGTGCAGGTTAGTTTCCTCATTGTGTGCATGGGGATGAGGAGAAGACCGAACAGCAGGCTGAGAACCTTTGCACCAGGCAAGACAAAAAAACAAAAGAGACCAACTCTAAAACTGGGAACTTGGAACGTCCACACTATGATGACAGGACTCGCTGCTAACCTCAAGGACATCAACTACACCAGGAAGACTGCCATCATCAATAATGAGCTGAAGAGACTGGGAGTGGATATCGCCACTCTCCAGGAAACACGGTTGGCTGACGCAGGCACACTGAGAGAGAAGGACTACACGTTCTACTGGCAGGGAAAGGGCAGTGACGAACACAGGGAACATGGAGTGGGCTTCGCAGTGAAGAATACCTTGCTGAAGATGGTGGAACCGGGCAGCAATGGCTCTGCACGACTCCTCACTCTCCGCCTCAACACCACTCAAGGCCCAGTCACCCTCGTCAGTGTGTATGCCCCAACACTGACAGCCACACCAGAGGCAAAAGACGAGTTCTACGAGAATCTCGCAACAATTGTCAGGATCATCCCCAACTCTGAACAATTCATTCTCCTTGGAGACTCCAATGCCAGAGTGGGTGCTGACCATGACTCCTGGCCCTCCTGTCTTGGACCATTTGGCGTGGGCAGAATGAACGACAACGGACAGCGGCTGCTCGAGTTCTGCACATATCACAATCTGTGCATCACAAACTCGTTCTTCAAGACCAAGCCCCAACACAAGGTTTCCTGGCAACATCCGCGCTCAAAACACTGGCACCAGCTGGACTTGATCCTGACCAGGCGCACCTCACTGAAGAACGTGCTAATCACCCGTTCGTTCCAGAGTGCAGATTGCGACACAGACCATTCATTGGTGTGTTGCAAGGTCAAGCTGCAGCTGAAGAAATTCCATCGTGCTAGACAGCCTGGAAAGGCACGGATTGACACCAGCAAGATGGCTCAACCAGAACTTGTTGAGCAGTTTGCCTCCACCTTTGAGAAGGAACTTGGTGTACCACAAGAAGGGGAATCTGCAAAGCAGAAGTGGGAAGAGCTGCGAAACACCATCCACCGCACAGCCTTGGCTACCTTTGGGAGGAAGACCTCGAAGTCACAGGACTGGTTTGATGCCAAGTTGACCGAGATGACCCCCGTCATTGAAGCCAAGCGCTCAGCACTTGCTGAGTACAAGAAGTACCCAAACGAGAAGAATCTCCAGATTCTCAGGGCTGCGAGAAGCAAAGTTCAGCAGACTGCTCGGCGCTGTGCCAACGAGTACTGGACTCAGCTCAGCCAAGACATTCAAACCGCTGCCATAACAGGGAACATCCGTGGTATGTACGATGGCATCAAGAAAGCACTTGGTCCGGCTCAGAGCAAGACGGCCCCCCTCAAATCCTCCACTGGGGAGATGATCACAGAAAAGAACAAGCAGATGGAGAGATGGGTGGAACACTACTCCGACCTCTACTCCAGACAGAACACCGTGACACCGTCAGCCCTTGATGCCATCGACTGCCTGCCATCCATGGGCGAACTTGACGCCGAGCCAACCATCGACGAACTCAGCAAGGCCATTGATAGCTTGGCCGCTGGCAAGGCACCTGGCAATGACGGCTTACCCCCCGACCTGATCAAGCACTGCAAGACCGCCCTACTGCTGCCATTGCATGACGTCCTCTGCCAGTGCTGGAAGGAAGGTGCCGTACCACAGGACATGAGGGACGCCAAGATCATCACCCTCTACAAAAACAAAGGGGAGAGAAGCGACTGCAACAACTACAGGGGCATCTCCCTCCTCAGCGTTGTTGGCAAAGTCTACGCACGAGTTGTTCTCGTTCGTCTACAGAAGCTTGCCGAACTTGTCTACCCCGAGTCTCAGTGTGGCTTCCGCACTAAGCGATCGACGGTAGACATGATATTCTCCATCCGCCAACTCCAGGAGAAATGCAGAGAACAGAAGATGCCCCTGTACGTTGCCTTCATCGACCTCACCAAAGCGTTCGATCTGGTCAGCAGAGAGGGCCTTTTCAAGATCCTGCCAAAGATAGGATGCCCACCAAAGTTGCAAAGCCTCATCGAATTGTTTCACACCAACATGCAGGGGATAGTGCAGCACGACGGCAATGTCTCAGAGCCATTCAGCATACGCAGCAGAGTGAAACAGGGCTGTGTACTTGCGCCAACCCTCTTTGGGATTTTCTTTGCCATGCTCCTGAGGCATGCCTTCAGCACAGCAACAGAGGGAATCTACCTGCACACAAGATCTGACGGCAGGCTTTTCAACCTCGCCTGCCTGAAAGCCAGAACCAAAGTACGTGAGGCTCTAATCAGAGACATGCTGTTCGCAGACGACGCTGCAGTCGCAACCCACACACAGCAGGAGCTTCAGACCCTGATGGACCGCTTCTCCCAGGCATGCAAGGACTTCGGGCTTACCATCAGCCTGAAGAAGACTTACGTCTTGGCGCAAGGCACGGAAGCACCACCAACCATCACCATCGACGACTACGAGCTGGAGGTCGTGAATCAGTTCACGTACCTGGGGTCCACGATCAGCAACAACCTCTCCCTTGATACAGAGATCGACAAGAGGATTGGAAAATCAACCTTCACACTCGCTCGCCTCACCACACTAGTGTGGAAGAATCCCAAACTGTCTGTCAAGACGAAGATGGCAGTGTACAACGCCTGCGTCATTAGCACACTGCTCTATGGGAGTGAGACGTGGACAACATACGCCCGGCAGGAAAAGAGACTGAACTCCTTCCACTTGCGCTGCATTCGCCGTATCCTGGACATATCCTGGCAGGACAAAGTGCCCAACACAGAAGTTCTGTCCCGCGCCGGCCTTCCCTCCATGTTCACTCTACTCAGGCAGCGCAGGCTCCGCTGGCTAGGTCACGTTCACCGTATGGAGGATGGCAGAATCCCCAAAGACGTCCTCTACGGAGAACTGGCGACTGGCAGGAGAGACGTTGGCCGCCCACAGCTGCGCTTTAGAGACGTCTGCAAGAGAGACATGAAGGCCCTGGAGATCAACACAGAGCGCTGGGAGGACCTTGCAACGGACCGCTCCAAATGGAGAGGCACCCTGACCAGACAGCTCAAGGCGGGTGAAGAGAGACTGACTACTGCAGCAGATGAAAAAAGGACCCGCAGGAAGAACTGCCACAGACCCAGCAGCATGGAGACCACCCACAAGTGCGACCTGTGTGACAGGGACTGCCACTCGCGCATCGGCCTGTTCAGCCACAGGCGGAGCTGTTCCAGCAGAGTAGACGTTTAGGATTCTCTTCCATGGTCATCATAGACCGACGGAGGCCGACGAATACCCACCTGATCATATAATTTAAGCATGCTTGAGTACATTACTACTATGAATGTTTCTCTGCCTTCCCTACTCTCTCAATGGAAAAAACAAATACTAGAATAAAAATACAAAAAAAATATACATTTTTGTCATTTATGTAAACCATGACAAAAAAATCCTGCAGGACAAAACATGACACTTGATATTTTCTAACCTGTTTGTATACCACCATAGACAGAGAGAGAAGCTGAATTAGACAGAGCTCAGAGAGGGAAAGATGAGACAGAAGAGAGGAGCCAAGGAGAGGAAAGTGATCAGGCAGAGGAAGGAGAGAAGGAAAACACCACTAAAAAGTCTAAACACAGGATGTCTGGGTGGGACCCCAACTGGCCCAATATATAAGCCTCGGTTGTACAGTACTTCAAATGGTAAGTTCCATATGCAACGTTACGGTGTAAAATTTTAAAAAGAAATAAATAGTATAAAATTAACATATTCCAGTATGTTTACCCGCCACCCAGGGGAAAATATGTTGCCACCGTGCCAAGGTCTTTAAGCCAGAGGAAAAACACTGAAGTGATTTAGCATAAAACCTGACATCTGTGTGCAATTACAGTGTAACGGTTTAAATCACTGTAATATTTGATACAGAACTAGAAAATATTTAAACTAAATCTGAGCTGCCTTTTATAAACTGGAGAAACAAGTTTTTGTTTTGTTTTAACTGAATATGTTGAAGGTAAATAATGCAGGCCTGTGAAATTGTCCTTTTTACATAAAGTTAAAAGAAAAATATGCTGGAATATCGTGAAAAAAATCATTATGAAAATCAACAGAAATATTGTGATATCATTTCTAGGCCATATTGCCCACCTCCAATGTTGACCCTCAAACCACAGTAATTTTGTCCATGTCGATTATCCCCAACTGCAAACCTTTGACCACCGTTTGTGCTTATGCACTGACCCCTTAAGTATGCTAAATACATGCTTTCTTAAATTCAGTGTATAGTAACAGTGCATTGTGACAGTGAATAACAGCAGAAAATAGCTGACAGTGTCTCCTCTCCCTCAAAGAGCAACCACAGCGCAGGACCACCGTTTAGCTCACCTGACTGTTTTCCGTCGAATAGTATCCTGTTACAACAACAAAGCTGCTAACCCTAGCAGAGAAGAAAACCAGTCAAGAGACGTAGAGCTGTTTTAATGTTACCAACAGCTGCTTCACCTTCTCATGTTGAAAATGAAGCTCAGTTATGCACGTCACCAACACTAGCCACTAATAAATTTATCAGTGCGACCTGTGTATGGCCCTGCTTCCACAGAGAGGGTGCTGAGCAGGGACAGAAGCAGCATGACTGGTTGAAATATTGGCAGATTAAGTAAACGAACACACACACGGCAATACGGTCCGTTTTCATATTGCATGATTAATCGAATTAGTAATTATTGTAGAGGCTGGGACAAGCGACATCTATAGCATGTGTGTGTGTGTGTGTGTGTGTGGGAGGGAGATCAATGGTATAAGACGGGACTATTCTGCTGAGAGTCAAACCTTTAGCATGAATACAGTGACCAAGTGTGCTTGTGGTCCAAAATTATACTTCTGTGCATGAATCACTAAGACAAAGTGCATCTCTGACAGTGGCTATGGGAAATATGCTTTGACTTAGTATAATATAAGCTCAGACTTTGGTACACACACACACTAGCTGGTGAATGGCAGCAAAACTAGACTAACTCACTTAAACTCTAACCTAGATGAAATTCTCTGCTGTCACAGCCCTGCTTTACTTCTGAGGCATATATTGAGCATTGTATCACGTTTCAACATGCTGCCAGTCAAAGCCATTTCTGCTGCATGGCTCACCAACCCCTGTGAAACAACCTTGCAGCAGTTTAATTTCTACGTGGATACCTTAAAGACTATTGGTAAAAAAAAAAAAAAAAAAACAACTCAACAAACAACTGATAGCATTCTGAAACTAAAGGGTACTCAAAAGGCACACCTGTGCCAAGATGGTCTGCCCACTGATTAAAATGTGATTATTAAAGCTGCACACAGCATTACTCAGTCCCTCCAGGATTTCACGGGATGTTTTTATGATTGTTGCAGCCCAAAAAGCCTGAATTCACAGGAGCTTTTTTAAAGAGTTGCGATAAAAGTTGCTTTGTTTTGAGAGGTTTTTTTTTTTTGCACAAAAAGTTGTGGAAGAATTACAAATTTTAAAGCAGATTGTTTTTTCCCCCCATAGTTTACTGCAGTGATATTCTATTTAACAATACAAGAAAAACACAGGATTGTCAAAAATTTCCTATTAAACAGCGATTTGTAAATTAAGCAGAAACTTCTGCTATACAGGAAAAACTCTTGTGCAACAGCAAATATAGACTTTAGACTCAATATCCATTACAATCTTGCACTGAATACATGTTTAAGAGTAGAGATTTGGAAATTATTGGCAGCACCTTTATTTTCTGATCAGGATGCCTCCTGGACGCCTCCCACTTGAGGCATTTCAGGCACGTCCCACTGGGAGGAGATCCCGGGGCAGACCCAGGACTCGCTGGAGAGACTATGTCTCCCAGCTGGTCTGGGAACGCCTTGGTATCCTCTCTGAAGAGCTGGAGCAGGTGGCTGGGGAGAGCGAAGTCTGGGCTTCTCTGCTTGAACTGCTGCCTCCGCAACCCGGACCTCCGGAAAAGCGGTAGAAGATGGATGGATGGATGGATGGGCTGTTTCAGACTGCTGCCTTCTTTGAATTAAAAAAAAAAAAAAACACGGTGCAGCGATGCGGATAATTTGCCCGCTCTGTTCCCCACACGGCTTCATTGAAAAGTTTGACTTCACCTTGAAGAAGCGTTGTTGACGTCCAGACTCTGAAGTGTCCAGAGGTTTATTTTCGTTCCCTTGTGGCAGCTCCAGCTTGATTTATTCAACCAACCGAAAGGGAAAAAAAATCTGTTAACAGCCCCAGGAGTTGTCTGTGCAACGGACATTTCTAACGCGGGTAAACTGAGAAAGAGAAAGAGACAGGACGTCTTGTTTGGCGAAACGGCAGACAGGTAGGCCAAATGATGATTTTAAATAAGCCCACTCCCTCCCTGTTTTAGTTAGACCCTCTTCCTGACCCAGTAAAACAACATACTACAGGGATGGCAACAGGAAATTCTGATTTCAGCTGAAATCTAATTTGGTCGATTGACTTATGGGGGGGCCGGGGGGGGCAGCCCCCCTGAAGCTGGGAGGTTTTCAGTAAAACAGAAGTAATTTAGACTGAAAAAAATGGAAAAAAAAATGAAATACTAGACTTGGATACATCATTAAATTTAATGAAAAGTTAACTTACTTTTTCTTCAATGTTGTCTCACTGTCTTTAGTCCAACATATTTAACAGTTCTATAAGAGTTTATTACACTATTTACACTGGTCACCAAGTCACTTCTAATGTGAAACTTTCTTCCTTTTGACAGCAAGCTGTGTCAGTCTCTGAACTTTGAACTTCATCTCCTTTTCTGGTTTCTTCAGAAACTGTCCGAGTGTTTCTGTTACCTCGTTGAACTTGGAGCCAATTTTCACCTTTACCGTCACTTTTCTCTCAAGCCAATTCCATCGGAACTTATTTTTGACACTTCTGTCTATTTCTAGCACTGATGACTCCTGATACTTCGATAAAAATCTCATAATTCCGCTGAAAACAATACCGAAAGCTCAGAATTCCAATACAAACCAGGGATGTGATTTGGGGTTGGGGAAATTATCTGAAAATTTAGCAGGGGGCCTGGGGCAGAGCCCCGGTTGGGGGGCAAGGGGGCGAAGCCCCCCGAAGCTCCTGGGTTTTTATGATTTTTAAGTACCAGAACTGTGCTTAAATGACATAAAACAAACAGCTGAATGCCACTTATTACTGTATAATATTGACTTATGTTCCAAGAAGATAGCATTCCTAAAATATTCCAACAAGCATTACCCATCACATGCTTTAACACTTGATCAAATCAAAATCAGTTAATTTTATCTATTCCATAATAGAAATAAAATTCCAACATATCATTACTTTTTATAATTTCAGCATTCATTTCAGATCACCAGTATCAATCTCCATTGAGTCTTGAGCAGTTCATTTTGCACAATCACTGATGTAGCCAAGTCTTAGAAATATTCAAAAGTTATGAGTCAATATCCACTGTGCACTGTCAATTTCAAACTGTTTGGAATCATAAAAGTAATGTAACTAAATTGTTTTGCTATTTTTTCTCCTCAACATCAATGTCAGGGCACTGCAGGAGTTTTGGGGGGATGGTTAACTTTTATTACCGTTTCCTCCCCCGCGCAGCCCAGCTCATACAGCCGTTGTACGCCGCACTCAAGAAACGGAAACCGGCGGACAGAGTCAACTGGACTCCTGAGTGGGAGCAGGTGTTCTGAAGTTAAAACAGCTCTGGCAAACGCTCACTACCGACGCCTCGGACATGGGCATAGCGGCCGTCGTGGAGCAATGCACTGCCAGTTCTTGGCAGCCGCTCACCTTTTTTAGCAGGTCTTTGCACGACAGTGAGCGTAAATACAGCGTGTTCGACAGAGAGTTAATGGCTCTCCACCTGGCCATACGCCACTTCCAGTTCTGCCTGAAAGGGCGCACCTTCACTGCGTTCGTGGACCACAAGCCGCTAACGTACTTTATCTTCCTGGAAGATAAAATAAAGCGGAATTCAGCAAATTAGCAGAAAATCACATCCCTGAGAACACGCCGCCATGAATTTTTGACAAAGCATACAACGAGCCATTTGACTGGTCCAATCGTTTGCAACTATCCAATTGCAGGGCTGTTTACAATACAGCAGTAGCTTGAACACAACACATCCGGGTTATCGCGGGAGACTTGACCCGGGGAAGCGCCGAGTGCTTATGTAATCGTGTTGATTTTCGTTAAAATCGGCAACAATAAGGTACCTTATCCCCCCTAAAATTTTCTCAACGGATTTAGACGATTCACAGAAATGATCAATTTGAAAATAAATCGGCGGAAATCCACGGATCGGCGGAAAATTGCCATCCCTGATACTAAATTAATATGTTAAAATGACCAAAATCCCCTCATGCCCCAGAGCATAGAAATGAGATGAAGACAGAAGTAATGTGGTGAATGATGTCTGTGGTTATATTATACTGCTGTAGTTTAGGGTTTATGTTTTTAAATGTAATAAATAGGTTGCATTAACCATAGCTAAATTGCTCTTACATTTAGGCAATGTTTTTAGGACTATTCAGATGTTTTAAGAAAAACCTGAAGAATTTTCAAAACTATGGGCTGTATGTAGTGTGCAGTACCAACTTTACTCTCATCTGCTTGTTACCGTTCTCTCCTAAATTTGTTTTATTTTCTCATTTTTTAAACATCTTTTCAAAAAGGTACATTTTTTTAAATTTTGAACGTTTTTGGTGACAAATCTGACCTTTTTCATGCAGAATTGTAACTTTTTACCTAAAGCCCTTGTGCTTTCATTTGGAAAAGGTGAACAAAGCACGAGATTAAAATTATGTAGGAATCGCAGGAATAAAGAGACTGGCAATTTCTTCCTTTTTCCTCACAGGAGCAGGCGTGCCGTTTTTATTCTCAGCAGCAGAGAGAACGACCACTAAAAACCACTACCTCTCCATTTTCTCTGAACTGAGGTCCTTCCGAGGCTGCCTAGAGAGGTACCTGACTAGAAAGCCTGAGAACAAATATCACTCCTAAACAGATCATTCTGTACATGAACACACATTGTAGTGAATTATGTCCTTAGAGTCTGCTACAATTAGTCAATTAGTGGTTTTAATAATCTATAGATCAGTTGATTATTAAAATCCAAATTTATAATTTTTCTCCCAGCTGAAGGTTGTAGTAACATTTATAACTAGTTTAACACCTGTTATTTTAAAATATTAACCTACTAAAACTGTGGTGGTTTCTGGTTTCCAACAACAGGGTGGCCTAGAATGAAGTCAAATTCCTGGCCTGAATTTTTGTCCCAGTCCACCCCTCACTGCTCTTTATGAACTAGAGAAATAAGAGTTTGTTTTTACTGAATATGCTAAACATAACGCTGGCCTGTGACACTGTACTTTATAAATTTAAAAGAAAAAAAACTGTATTCTGTGATATCGCGAAGAATATCATTATCGTGAAAAATCATAGAAATATCATGATATTTTTGGGCCATATCGCCCACCCCTATTGGTGACCCTAGCTTTCTTTGTTGTTGATATATACAGTAGATTATAAGCCATTTTGATGTTGACCTTTGACCTTGCGATCCCAAAACCGCAGTCACACTTCAGGGTCACAGGATGAAGACCCTGAAGAATATTCCAAGTTTGGTGACCCTAGCTTTCCTCGTACAGTAACAAGGCATAGGGAATGTTAGTCTTGACCTTTGACCTGTTCACCCCACAAGTCTGCACACCTGTAAAATCAACTTGTTGTCAGTCCCTGCTTTAATATAACATTTTAGAAGCAGTTTCCAGAGCTAAATACAAAAAACGAGAAAGCTGTATTAATTATCACAAGTTTAAGGTTATATATCAGTTTATCACAGACAGCATAATGCCTAATGTTAATTAAACAATTGATTAAATATCTTACAACTGAATTATTGATCTGCTCCAAGCCACAAACTGACATTAGGTGGAAGGTTTCTAAAAGTGCATTTTTTAACAATATAATCCAGATTCAGTATTCACTGCACTTAAGAGTGATATTTCAAGCTGTTTGATTTAATTTTGATTATTATGGTTGTAGGTTTTTATTTATTAAATTACAAATTGGGATATTCTAATTAACCCAGATGCACTAATATTTAGAATGAGAGCTAATATTAACGAAGATGAAAAGGAGATAGCGACACCTGTAATTCAGCCATTGACTGCATTCAATGAAAGCACCAAGGTGCTGATGCCTCGGTGCCTGTGGCATGGGGGGGTTGTAAAAAAGGTGCACTGCTACCTCTACTGGCCTGGCATAGTTATTACAATACCTTTTTTCACAGCTGCAGTGACAGTAAAAGTGAGTTAGTGTATTTTGATAACAAAGCCATATGTGGAAATTCTGCCAGACTGAGACACAAACTGAAAGAGTTTTTAAACTGTTTACTCATGATTTGAGCCTCTTATTTACAAGAACGCTGAGGACGAGTGTTGTGCTAGAAATAACTTATAAAACCTGACAGGAAGTCCTTTTTCCCAAATCTATTGCAGTCTATTATCTTTGAATTGATAACTGAAGCTAAACAAACTGGTCATTCAAATAGTAATGAACATATTTTTTTCTCCCATAAGACAAATAAGATAAAATAAGCCTTTATTAGTCCCACAATGGGGAAATTCCAGCAGCAAAGGGATAGCAGCACTCAGAGCAATAGTAAATAAGATAAGAACTGGTCAGCCAAAGCAGTAAATGAATATGTGACCCGTGCTGGCAAAATGAGTCACTTTGAGGAAATTATCAAAACTGAGTAACGTTTTTTCCATATTCTGTATTGAAAGACCTTCAAAATGATATTTAATTTGTAGGAAGTGCACAAAAACAGACCCAGAAAAAGACGATTTGTTTATATTTTAGCTAGGTTTAAAACTCGCGTTCCACTGGTCAGAAGTTACATCTTCTGCCAAAACATGTATTTTTTAGAAAGTATGATTTCTAAGCTTTACAATGATACCAGGCACTCACAGGGGATTTCCCAGGACTTGCCGCTAGCAAACAAAGAAAGACATGAATGATGACTTCTCCTGTCTGTAGCTTGTAATGACACGGTGCGCATTCCAACTCATTTTGCCAACACGCGTCACATATACATATGTACACCGATATCTACACAGTGCTGGAGCTTTGCAGTTAGATGGAATAAACAGCATTACAGTTTGTTAAATTACCCTGCAGAATATGAATATGTACTCAGACAGTATATTTCGCATTTGAATCAAGTGTTGTTGCCACCCTCAATAATGATTGTAACTGTCGTAGTTGTGTATTGGAAGGGACGATATCTACTGTGCAAAGTTGTTACGTTTAGTACATTTAATACGACCTCTATGAGCAGCTCTTGTTAGGTTATAAAGTCTGACAGCCGGAGGTAGGAAGGACCTATGGAACCTCTCTGTCGTGCACCTAGGATGGCACAGCCTACTGCTAAATGAGCTCCTCAGTGCATTCAGCACGTCCTGCATGGGGTGGAATTTGGACTCCAGCAGAGATGACAGCTTAGCCACCATCCTTCTCTCTCCTATCTCCTCCACTGGGTCAAGGCATCACCCCAGAACAGACCCAGCTTTTTTGATCAGCCTGTTCAGTCGCTTCCTGTCAGCTGCCGTGATGCCGCTGCCCCAGCAGACCACTCCAAATGTGATGGCTGACGCCACCACTGAATTGTAGAAGGTCTTCAGGAGTGCCCTTTCCACTCCAAAAGACCCAAGTCTCCTCAGAAGGAACAGCCTGTGCTGCCCTTTTTTTGTACAGCACGTTGGTGTTGTGTGACCAGTCCAGTTTATTGTTCAGGTGAACACCCAGGTACTTCTAAGATGTCACCATCTCAATGTCTGTTCCCTGGATGTTTACCAGTGCTGTGGGGGGGGGGGGGGGGGGGGTTGTTGTCGCCTGTGGCAGCCCACCACCAGTTCCTTGGTTTTCCTCGCATTGATCTGGAGGCAGTCCCGCAGGCACCAGTCCACGAAGTCCTAGATAAGTCCTCTGAACGGCACATCATCCCCATCAGAGATGAGGCAGACGATCACAGAGTCATCAGAGAACTTCTGTAGATGGCAGTGTGGTGTGTTGTGTACAATGGGTTTTAATTATTTTCTCTCATCTTCAATTTTTAAAAATTTGTTGTATATTTTACACAGATAATCATAATAGATAATCATCTTCAGTTTTGTAATTTTTATGTACTAGTCTTTGAACTGTAGACATCAGTGAAATAACTAATTTCTGTCCTTGGTAAACTGGATTTAGTTGAAGCATTTTTTTAATTAATTCATTTATCTGGATGGAAGTAAAATCTAAGTTCCTATTAAAATGATCAGTTTTTACCAGAGGGAGAAAAGGCTTTTTTAATCCTAAAGACTGCAGTGATATTAGGGGTTCTTATCAAAGGTAAGAAAGCTGTTCATTAACTGATGAGTTGTTGCACATACATGAGCCAATTATTACATTTAAAAAAAGTAGAAAACAGCGATGATCAATTTTGCATAAACTGCCACTGAGGAGGTACTTTCTGTTCAGCCTAAAGAGTTTAGTTGAAGAGTTGAACTGACATTAGCACTCATTACCTCTATGCCAACAGTCTGTGCAGTGATCTGTGGATACCAGACTATCAGAGAATATAAAAAATCAGAACAGTAGAATCAGACTTGAGACCTTTTTATCTCATGAACCATCAGTCCCTCTGACTTAAAAAAAAAACAAAAAAAAAACTGTCATTGTTAATATAAAAGACCGCCGCACACGTTAGCACCGCAGATAACAGCAGCTCCGTCATTTCAATACAGACATCAGTCAGTTGTTTAATATGTCATAAAATGAAGCAGGCGATCTCTTCTTGTTTTGACCACATAAAATACACCACTACAGTCGGGGTAATATAATAATGACCGCCCTTACATCTGTTTTTAGTTTTGGTCGAATGATCATCCATTAACCTGGTGTTTGTAAAAACTCTCCACAGCAGCTAATGCAGACCTCTGAGCACAAAGCCTACTAATCAACCGAGTGATGTCATGGAAGTGGTCCATCATGTGCTGTAAAAAAAAAAAAAAAAAAAAAAAAAAAATAGTCACACTGCCATCTCTAGTGGCCTGGCAAAAGTGCCGACCCTTTTACATTCCGAGGGAAACTACATCTATCCTGCTAGTCGCCGTGTATGTCCCACTCACCACCATCAGTGAGAGAAGAAAGACACTAAAACAACTCTATCAGGCAAATCAGTGAGACATAAACAGCGCATCCAGGCGGATTCCTCATCACAGCAGGAGACTTCAACCATGCAGATTTAAACGCCCTCTGACCAAATCTACACCAACACGTAGATTTTCCAACAAGAGAAGACAACTTGCTGGACCTGGTGTACACAACTAATAAAAGAGCATACAGAGTAGGGCTGTCGCAATAGAGGAATTTCCCCTGCAGTGACTGTGGATGGCACCAGTAATCATCCTGGGAACAGACATTGAGATGGTGACATCCTACACGTACCTGGGTGTTCATCTGAACAATAAACTAGACTGGTCACACAATACTGACGCACTCTACAAGAAGGGACAGCGCAGGCTGTTCCTACTGAGGAGACTCAGGTCTTTTGGTGTACAAGGGGTGCTTCTGAAGACCTTCTACGATTCGGTGGTGGCATCAGCCATCACTTTTGGAGTGGTCTGCTGGGGCAGTGGCATCACAGCAGCCGACAGGAAGAGACTGAACAAACTGATCAAGAAAGCTAGCTCTGTCCTGGGGCAGCGCCTTGACCCAGTGGAGGAGATAGGAGAGAGAAGGATGGTGGCTAAGCTGTCATCTCTGCTGGAGTTCGAGTTCCACCCTATGCAGGACATACTGAACACACTGAGGAGCTCATTTAGCAGTAGACTACATCATCCTAGATGTGTGACCGAGAGGTTTCGCAGGTCCTTCCTACCTATAGCTGTCAAGGCTTTATAACCTAAGCAGGGCTGCTCGCCGAGATCGCAAAAAAACGTGACGACCTAATAGTATTGAATGCAAAAGACGCAACAGACTTACACAAAATGGTCCCCTCCAGTATACAATTAAGACAGTATCAATCGCTACGGCGGGTGACAATATGTGTGGGGTAACTAAATAGACTGTTATGCTGTTTATTCCATCTAGCTACAATGCTCCGCACTGTGTATATATATTTATGTGTACATATGTATATTCACTGCTCCTATTTTCTTATCTTCTAAATTATTGCTCTGAGTGTTGCTATCCCTGTTCTGTTGCAATCCTGGAATTTCCCCATTGTGGGACTAATACAGGCTTATCTTATCTTATTTGGACCATATGTATTATACTGTACATAGTACAATGTTTCAGGGACATGGGGTTGGTTGATCGCAGAAGAGTTTCTCAAAGGCAAAAAGCAAGGGGATTAAAACTAGCAGCTAAACGCTGCACTTCAGAGAAATTGGCCTTAAAGCCACAACAGTTCCACTGGATAATGTGGCTACCCACCATCAGGTAGGTAAAACAAAAGCTCGCTCCTTATGCTTGCTTTTGGGGGAGGGGCTGCAATTACGGCAAGTCGTGACTTCAGACATTTCTGCATCTCCTGGATTCCCATTCTTTTGCAATTTATTTTCTTGGCTTGATTTTGCCTGAGTAGAGGAGCTGGATTTTTTCTTTTCTTTTGATGATTGGTTTTGTTCTGCGGATTTGCTTAGACTTTGACTTAAGGGTTGACTTATTGTAGTCAGGCTTTGAGTGCTCGTTTTACTTTTAACTGGGACTCTGGAATTTTTAATACTACTTAATAATGAGGGCTTATCTTTAGTTAACCAGGTCAGATCTGTCTGGCACTCAGCAGGCTGCATCTTAGGTTTCACAACAGAGGAGAAAGTCTGCTGGAATTTGTACTTTGGGAAACCTTTTACCAGTTTACGTGCCTCAGAGTAGCTAATTTTCTTAGTACATTTGACCGTTTGAATTTCTTTTTCCTTGATCCAACAAGGACATTCCTTCGATGATGCTGCATGATTGCCTAAACAGTTACTACATTTGGGAGGTGTTGTGCAGGCCAACTCATGCCTTTCCTCTCCACATTTGCAGCAGACTGGTTTATTCCTGCGGAGCCATGGCCAAACATTTGGCAGTTAAAACATCTCAACGGGTTTGGATACAGTGCAACTGTATCAACAGTTACACTCAGATATCCTATTTGGATTCTTTCTGGGAGTTGATGCCAGCTGAACGTCAGAATGTAAATGCCAGTTTTTACTGTTCGGTCATCTTTTTTAATGGTTATCCTCTTCATGTGTGTTACTCCTTGTTGTTGCAGTTCTGAGGCTATTTCATCCTCTTCCATATTGTGGAGTTCTCTAGTATGAATTACTCCTTTGCAGCTGTTTAGAGAAGGGTGAGGAAAAGCCTTCATCGGAACACCAGCCAGCACATTACACCGCAACACTCGGAATGGGATTTCTTTAAGCATTCCACCAAAATCTGGCCAGACCTCAGTTTTTTAACATCCTTAACTGACCCTGCAATACCTGAAATTCCTTTCTGTACAGCAAAAGGGGACGGCTTAGAAAGAGGCATATCTGATGAGAGCGACTCTAAAACAATAAGCCTCGGCCAATTATTACCATTTGAAAGAGCCATCCTGCTAATTCCTGGGTCATCCACATCATCTTCTAACATTCGTTTTTTAGGGGTTTGTTTAGCAGCCATATTTTATAGAGTATGATTCATCATCCCTGCTCCCCACCTTCCTTGGAGCCCTACAAGGGGATGCACAGAGCCGCGGACTTCCTGCAGGTTATGCACCAGGGATACAGGGATGGTATACTGTACTTGAGCAATAAAGCACAAAAGTGCAAATTACTCAATTGACCCTCCGTCATAGGCTTCTGGGATTAGGAGATGTTATACTGACAAAAGACATCCCAGAGTAGACCTTGACAAGCTGATTGATTGGACCAGGCCCTTCCAACCTCCCGTCTAAGTGAAGTCAAAGCCAAAGCACTGTGTTGGACTTGTGAGAGCCGCAGCAAACAAGTTGCCCCATTTGTCACCTCATATGATCAGCAAGGGGGTGCTCGGAACCACTTTAACCCTGGGTCCCCTTAGGGGATTATAACGCACAAAGTTGTTGAAGAGTTTTACCGTGACCCTGGTAAGGGAGGCTAACAGGTACTAGTCTTTGCCCAAGGGTCACCTACAAGTATCAGGTGGCGCAGTGGTTAGCACTGCGGCAGCACAGTTTACCCTTGGCCGGGGGATTGTGGGGATCGCGGGATCGTGGGTTCGATCCCAGCCCCCGACCAACAGTGATCTGTGTGGAGTTTGCATGTTCTCCCCGTGTTGCGTGGGTTTACTCCGGGATTTCTCCGGTTTCCTCCCACATGCCAAAAAACATGCATGTTAGGTTAATTGGCTGTTCTAAATTGTCCCTAGATATTTGTTTCCTATAGGCCCTTAGAATAGAGGGTTAGTATTAATGAAAGCGCTTTGAGTGGTCTTTGTGACTAGAAAAGCGCTATATAAGTGCAGGTTAGTTAGTTAGTTAGTTAGTTAAGAGGCACTCCATCATCCTCCTAGTTCAACAGACCCCCTCGCCCGGATGCAGTTTAACGTCATACCCAGGATGCCCAGACAGCAGGAAAAACCTCCCTTATTTTGAAATCCAAATGCTGACACATTTAGTTTGTCTGAAGGCTGCTGACGGATTAAAGTCATTGACTTCGTGAATTTCGGTCATCTTAACTTGCCAGGTACATAATAAT
Source organism: Pholidichthys leucotaenia (assembly GCA_020510985.1). Classification (NCBI taxonomy): domain Eukaryota; kingdom Metazoa; phylum Chordata; class Actinopteri; order Cichliformes; family Pholidichthyidae; genus Pholidichthys; species Pholidichthys leucotaenia. Next base: position 263,962,940 of record CM035836.1, read on the forward strand.
GAACATAAATTATTAGTTAATATTGCAGTAGCTGGTGAAGTAACTCCTCAGCGATTCATCAGTCACTCTTGCCTTTCCCTGCAATGAAGCCTAACCAGACCTGTTAGCTAAGCGACTCCTCACTGTTGTTCCAGTTACCAGCGGGTTAAAACCACCATAAATGCCTCCCCTCTCTTGTACTTTTTTCCATGTTTAAAGTACTTTAATAAGTTTATGTTTCTCTCGGACAGCAACGTTACAGACACGCTCTGCCTGCAGAAACGGTCATGCGGGCGCCAGGCAGGCGGGGCACTTCCACACAGATGACAGTCACGCGCATTGTTCGTGTGCGCGCTTGCAGAGCATTTCTTTCATATTTAACTTTTCTGAAATTAATATATTTTAGGCAGGGCGGCAAACTTCCTTAGCACGGCGGGCTGCCACACAGAAATGTTACCAGAGGAAACCCTGCCCCTTCAGTCTTGTGCCGATGGGGGATAATGAAAACTAGTAAACTGCTTTTGAAACTGCTGACAGTCTCTTGCTCCTCCACTCTGAGTCCTGAGATACAGCCTCAGGTCTGTGAGCAGAGTCTGCATGTTAAAGATGTAATATTAGAGACAAGATGACTGCAAATGACCATTTTTTTAGGATTAAAAATGTCATTAAAATTAAATGGAAGACTTGTAGACTAACTGATTTTATCTGCTCTGCAAATTTGCTCTTCATAAAATCTTTCTTGTCTGACAGAATGAACACACTTGCTGTAATGAAGATTTTTGTTGGTTTGCACCGCTAGAGTCAGTATGGCTCTAGCACCCAGTAGCACCCAGTCATGCCACCTAGTGTTGGCTAAACTGTCTGATCACAGCCGGTTTTGATCACCATGTCTGACGACTTTAAGCTAGTTGCTTAGGCTGTATTTGCAAATGGAGCAGCGATAATGAAACGGTTAAAGGCAATTTGACCAAAACCATCAGCATGTGGAGAAAAAAGTGCAGTGAATGAGACACTTAAAATCATATCCATTTACAATGTACAGTATAGTAAACATCTTATAGAAGTTGCAGTTGGTAAAAAAAGGTTTCCTTCCCAGTTCAAATATTACACAAATCCACTAAAAGCTATATGCTGCACACATGATACATTTGAGTCTTTGCACTGCTGACATCATGTCAAGATTCTAAAACCCCCTTATAGACAACATAACATGATCTGAGTGTATCAGGCGATTTGTCTGCACACATTTAACAGTCTGAGTTAGAGACACATTTGTGTACATAAAATAAACTTTTTAAAGGTGAAAGATCTGTGAAGCTAAAGCTTAACATCTGATGAAGCAGAGTTGTGCACAATTTTTTTGTTATAAATTTGTTCTTTTTCAGATCGTTTGGCATTTATTTGGCATACTGAAGGGGTGGCGGTGGCACAGGTGTAGTGTGACCGACTACTGATCGGAGGGTCATGGGTTCGATTCCTGCTCTGTCTGCTGTCTGCTTGTCGAAGTGTCCTTGAGTAAGACACTGAACCCCCAGTTGCTCCTGGTGGCCTGGTTAGCACCTGTGTGTATGGCAGCTCTGCCGCCATCAGTGTGTGAATGTGTGAGTGAATGGGTAGATTGCAGGATCTGTAAAGCGCTTTGGTCATCCTAGATGAGAAGAAAAGCGCTATATAAGTGAACGCCATTTACCATTTATGTGTCAATGGGAACAGATTTGTGAGTACTCATGTAGGACATATTCATAAATCTTAATGTTTTGCTTATAACTGGTTAACTATATATATATATAAGTTATATATATATATAATATATATATATATATATAACTTTGCTTGGTTCTGAGACCAATTTCTCTTCAAATGAACAGCTGGATCTGCACAGCAGAGGGGCCAAGCAGAACGCATAATTAACAAAATGAAGCAACCCATAGAAAATTAGTTTAGTGATTCACAGCAGCAAAAAAATAGGTGAGAGGGAGAAGATGATGGAGATAAACGTGTAAAGACGAGAGACGTGGTTTTACATTACCTCTAGAGCAAGAGCAGTTTTGTCATAGGCACAGGGGACCCGCTTCTGTATGGCCTTGGCCATGACAGGGCCGTTCTGCATGGATGGTAGAGGAGTGATAACTGCTCCAGGTGTACCGGGGGGCAATGGAGAAGGCGTCTGAGGCTGGGCATAGGCATGAACCAGAGAGTGGGAGGGCTCAGGGATCCCATAGCTGCTGGAGTTGCGTGACCCATGGTTAGGCTGACCAGGGTGCGGTGCAGGTCGTACCAATTTCTCCACGTAGGGCACAGGGATCATCCCGACGCGGCCCTCTTTACTCTTGGCACTCCACCACTGCTCCTCTGGCTTCTCCAGGATGATGAGGATCTCCCCCTTTTTGAAAGGAAGGTCCTCTGCATCACTGCCTGTGAAGTCGTATAGAGTCCGTACATACTCCACGTTCTCGTCGGTGCCAACCAGGGGCTGGATGGGCCCACCCACTGTGCTAGGATACCTGAGGAGATTGGAATGACAATTTGGTTGCCATGAAAAGAAGCTTACAGTGCAGCATTGTTAATTTTCAGAAGATGAGTAGCAATCTAATTTCCAACAGAAACTGGGACGTCATTTTTCCCCGTGACTTGTAACAGTAAAGAATTCGGGACAATATTCATAGTTTCAAAATTGGGTTTTAAATGAAACCAAGCTAAGCTGGTACAAGTTCCATTTTTGTTCAAACAAAGTCAACAGATACCAACATTACTGTAGCGGACCCTTGTGATTTTTTAAACAAACTTTTCATATTGTGTGAGGACACACACACACACACACACACACACACACACACACACACACACACACTAAGGATGGGAACTGAAAACTGGTTCCTGTTGGGAACTGCTTCTAATTTTTTCGAGCCCCCAGAATCATATGTCTCTGATGTTTTCAACTCGTCTTTTCGATGCTGCAGGTTTAAACACTTCCGTGTGTTTTTTTAAAAAACAACATGCACCATGACATCACATGCTGCTGTTACCATATTGTGTAATGACACCGTTGCTATGGTCTCAACTGCGGGATAATGGTGGAAGTGTAAACACTATGGTAAACATGAGCAACATGTTTAAGTATCTCTCGACACAGCAGCATGAGATAAAAAAATTAGAAGACTGCAATGTATTCGACAGTCTACGAGGCGCGCCCACACCTGCTTCCTAAACAAGGGCCCCTCCATTAGCCACTGCAATAATATTATTAGCAGTATATTAACACAATGCTAGTAGCCTTGCAAGGCTAAGCTTAACCAGTTTTTAACCAAGAAAACCCAGCTAAAAATGTCTGCCATTTAAATATGAATTCATCTTTTTAAGGCAAAGACAACAGGTAGCTGTGAGGTTTTACCAAGCTGCTCGACCTCCACTCATTGCCAGGGAAACCCAGTGATGCCAGCTGCACACGGAGCTGTGATGACGTTTGTAGTGAAAGGTTTGCCTTCATTCATGACCGTAGAGCAGCTGGAGTCTGGTTAGGTGGTGTATGTGATGTAGGTTACAGATTAACACTGACCGACATCCACTTCAGGTTTCACCACAATGTTATACAACTGAGTATTCTATGCAAGTTGGGCGTACTGTCATTTCCCAGTTTGGGGTCAATAAAGTACATCTATCTACATACTGTATACATAAAAAAACATGCAAAAATTACACCAAAGTCCAACATGCACGTTTCTGATTGCTAAAATAATATAATTGTGCAGGTTTTTCCTCATCACCTCAGTATTCCACTTATACTTCATTCCATTTATTGCTTTTCAGCATGTAAAAATTCCAAACATTACAGCGCATAAATGTTCATTTTTCTAAGGAAAAAATGTTTACAGACTTTATATATGATGTTATATCTTTTTAAGAGAATAAGCATTGTTTAAAGTCAGACAAATAAAACTCCTGAAATCCTGTGATGGCCTGCCCCCCCCTTTTTTTTTAAACACCAAAAACTGATCAAGAATCGATATGAGAATTGATAAAGAATCAGATCAATAAGAAAAGTCGACAAAGCCATTGGTATTGATAAAATCGCAGGCCGACAACACGGAGCTGACAGTACTGCAGAACCATCCACCCCCCAGGCTGCAGTAAAGGCTCAGACAACAAGAAGTGAAATGGTGGCCCTGACTGAATCACAAGTGTCACCGCGGTTTGTTAAATGACACAAATTTCTGAAAGACTCTGCAGATCCTCCTGTAATGACTTTGCTCGTCACTGAAGCTACCAGTTCAGATGAAGCAGATCAGCCAAGTCTCGAGTGAAGACAAACGTTCTGGGGCCAAAAAATCTGCATCGAGCCACAAAACATTGAGCCTTAAAAAACGAGGTAGAAGATATAAAATTGCAATATTACTCTCTCATAAACAGCTTTTTACTGTTTTTTGTAAATGTGTATCTTTAAAATTTAATTTACAACTTTTCAAAGATAAACTTGCTATTTTTCATCAAGTAATTTTGCAACTTATCTCATAAATTTGACTTTTTTCCTCTGAACTTCTGATATTTTTCTCCTACATATTAAGTAAACTGCTTTCTTAAATGCAATCGTTCTAAAAATATAAAACTTATTTCACACAAATTTGAAAGTTTTTCCTCATTAACTTGTGACTTTTTTCTTGTAAATGTACATAATTTGTCTCTCAAATTTGTGACCTTATCCTCTTCAATTTGCAGCTATTTTACAGACATTTGCAGCATTTTTTCCTCACATAAATTTGCGACTAAAAAAAACCTGCAACTTTTCTCATATGGAGTTTTGGTAAATTTGCAGCTTTTTCCCCCGTTTTTAAAATTTCCAACTCATGACAATTTGCATTTGTTGTCTCTTTAATTTGTAACTTTCTTGGAAACATCATTTTGCTCGATGAATAAGCAACGGTGTCATAAGTTCTGGTCAGTTTTTCCTTTTGTTTTTCTTGTTTAATTCGCGGCTTTTCTTGTACATTGGTGAGTTTATTCTGTCATAAATTTGTGACCGTTTTTCCTGTAAATCTGATTTCTTGAAACCACAGAGCCACAGGCTGCAGAGCCCTGAGCTCACAGCAGCCTAGCAGCTCATCTAGGGTGCTTGGGACGCTGCCTACCTGGGGGCCGGCTCGATCAGCGTGGTGGTGTCCAGGTAGTGGATCTTGTAGAACTCCAGCAGAGCCGGGAGGTGCTCAAACTCCTGGTCGCCGATCTTAAACCTCTTGCTGGGCAGAGAGTTGATGATATAGTGGGACACTTTGGAGTTTTCAGACACCGACAGCACGTAGTCCCCGGGGCACGTGGACGAGTCTCGGACCAGGAACATGCCATGTCTCTGTCCCTGCAACCTGTTCTGGGCCTCTTGTCGGGACACGGGTCCAAAATACCAGGCGGACCGATCGGAAGAATCAAACCGAGCAGTTGACATTTCTGTCAGAAATAAATTAAAATAGTGCTACAAATAATAAAAAGTAAAATCAGCAATAAGTTAGAAAAGTGTCTGAGCTGAGCCGACTGATGACAGCCAAGATGCGGGGCAGGGATCCGTGACCTGAAGGCTCCTTAGCACACAGCACAGGAACTAAGCAGACGACCTGCAGCGGAACAACCACCGCGCTGAGTTAGAGAGGAAAGACGCTCATCGCTCCTTCACACACAGCATAATGTGCTTTTCTTTACGCTCAGCCACTCGGCAACCATTAAAGTGGACAAAACCAGGAAAATAAACTTACAATGGGCCTAAAGTCACAACAATCAATAAAACTTCCTCTTTTCGTTCCGCCTTCCGAGAAAACACCAGGCTGCCGCTTCTCTTCGAAAACGGATCTCGCCCCGCCAGGCTCGGTTATGAGAGCCGATAACGCCGCCTTAGCGCCTCATATCGCCACATCCCGGCACGGTGCAGCAAACTCAGTCCGTCCCAGTCTTCTCGCTCTTTCGCGAAGACACGCGTCGCGAAAATGCGTTCTGAATGCGCCTGATCGAGTCGGAGCAGACTTTTGGGGCAGCGCAGCAAAAAATGGCGGCCTGCAACACGTCTCCACACAAGAACCGTCTTCACGGCAGCCGTTCGTCTTCTACTGGTGCAGTACAGCAGCGGGGAGCGTCCATGGGAACCATGGGCTCACGGCGGGTCCCGGCTGAACGTTTCTATATTGTTCACCAGCCCTTCTTTCCGCTCATCCCCAGCTCACACGGCCCGCTAGAAGTGCAAGTACAAGGCCGAAAATGGCGACGGGAGGGCAGGTCCCGCTCTGACGCCCGGAGCGGAGGTGAGACCAGGAAGAAGGTGGGCGGGGCCACTGAGCTGCCACCGGATTGGCGGCTTCCGACCACACAGAGCGAGCGTGTAAGAGGGCGGCCATGTTGGAGTGTGAAACAGACGGAAGAGCTGCTGGCGCCGCCGAGGACGCAGTCCGGGGACGGGTCATTTATCCACACACGAACTGTTCAGAACTCCTGATACAAACATACAGAGACATGAGAACCAAGTCAGAGACAGTAAAGCACCTGTAGGCTGGTTGCCAACCGCCAATCAAACCTAAAAGAAGAAGAAGAAGAAGTAAAGGCAACACACACAGTACTACTGATGTGACCAAGTTTGCCAATAAAATCTCCGATTTATAACATTTTCAGCCATTATATTACACTTTTGATGTAAAACACATTTGTTACGCACATTATTTGGCACCAACACGCTCTACAAGAAGGGGCAGCACAGGCTGTTCCTCCTGACGAGACGTTATGTCCACCAATGATGACATCAAAGGTGCAGTATGACGTAGCTTTATTAGCAAACTCACAAAACGAAGGCACTCCCGTCGAGGCAGAGGTGCTGATCGAAAAGAGACCGTGCCTCTTCCAGGTAGGACTTTTATACCCTGGCAGAACCAGAAAGGTGTAGCCGTCACCCATAACACACAATAAAAATCCATTCATCCATCCATCCATCTTCTACCGCTTTTCCAGAGGTCCAGTTCACAGAGGCAGCAGTTCAAACAGAGAAGCCGAGACTTCCCTCTCCCCAGCCACCTGCTCCAGCTCTTCAGAAGACGTTCCAAGACCAGCTGGGTCACATAAGGGCCTTTTCCACTAGCACGCTTTAGCGCGACACGGGACAGCTCAGCATGCTTTGTACGCTTTTCCACAAGCCCCAACACGGTTTAACAGCCGAGATTCTCAGCCCCGCTGAAGGGCAGGGTACAGCAGTGCTGAGCTGTGCCGTGTTGTGATGTTAACAGACTGGTCGCCGCTGATTGGTCAGGTCGTAACCGGCGCTGATTGGTCAGGTCGTAACCGGCGCTGATTGGTCAGGTTGTAACCGCCCCTCTCCTCCTCCTCTTCTACCAAATCTTCACGACCTTCTCAATAAAGTTTTTGGAAAAAAAAAAAAGAATCTTCACGACCTACTCAGCACGCAACCACTGTTGGCGGTTCCTTTTGAGTGTATTGCTGTGCTATTTTTCATTTATTCTCTATCAAAAATGGCTTCGCGTAATAAGGGTGTTCCATGGAGCAGTAAGGAGCTGCAGTGTCTGCTCACTGCATTGTCAGATGAACGTATTCAGCGCGAGTTAGACGGAGCCGCCCGGAATGAAAAAATATACCGGGAGGTCTCGACATCGGAGTCCTTTAACGGTGAGTTTTAATTTTTTTTTATTGTGCGTTTTTTCGCAAATATATTCGGTAAGACGCTCAGTTTATTTATGCAATAAAAAAGCTGTTCATTTGTGGATGGATCGCTGCTTTATTGCAGCACAATGCGGACTAAAGCTTTTATTGTAATTATTCATGTGAACAATACGCTGAAATAAGCTTATGTATTCTTGTTAAAAACTATTGTCTTTTCTGTATATGTTTCGTGCTGTATTTTATTGTGTGCATTTTCCTTGTAGAATCATCCCACGCGTCCGCCGCGACAGCCCGTCCGGATTATTCAACCAAGCCTTCCTGACCCACAGCTGGCAGAGACGGATTAATTCTACCGAGCCTCAGCACTCAGTGGTCGGCGTGTATAAAATGTCGATTAACCTTCATGTTGTGTTGCAAAGTTTTTTTTATTTTAATATTTTGTATATAATAAAATGGAATTGTTTTGGAAAGTGTGGTTTGTCTGTTATAACACTGAATTATAAAACAGTATAATTACATAGAAATTCCATTGCCTAGTCTGATCAAAATGATACTGAGGGTCAACCATTGTAAAGGTAATGTAATTTTTAACTAGACCAAAAAAGAAATCTTTTTGTACGCTTTCTGTTCTTTTTATTGAAATATCATAAAAAAATTAGCACCAAGTCAAAGGTACAAGTATATGTAAATTGAATGTTCTATCGGCATTCCAAATTCAGAGATTTACAATACTTTAGAAGGAGTGTAGTATCATCTAAACGGAAAATAATAATACTGTTGTTCCAAACGTTGACCTGAAGGTGAAAAACATGAATTTTTTTAATTCAGTACATCCAAAATGCCCTAGGATGTGGTGTAGTCCAGTGTGCCACCGTCTCATTATTTAATACGAATAAAAACAAGTTTCAGCTCATTATTTCTAGGTCATTTGGCAGTTAATTCAAAACAAAAGTGACTTGTGTTGTTGCAGCTTAATTATGAGATAAAATTAATTGTGAGATAAAACCACAGAGCGTGCAAGGCAATAATCCTTGGATCCTCCATTTTTTGTCTGGTGTAAATAAGGACTCAGTCCAGTGCATAACATCAGGGGAGTGTGGCCCCGCCTCGCTGAGAATCTGCTGCTGCCCCGCAACACTGTGCTAATGGAGACAGAAGCATTCCGAGCTGTACTGAAGTGAATCGAGCCGTACCGAGGTGTGCTGGGCTAGTGGAAAACAGGCTATAGTCTCTCCAGCGAGTCCTGGGCCTGCTCCGGAGTCTCCTCCCAGTGAGACGTGCCCAAAACACCACAAGAGGGAGGCATCCTGATCAAATGCCCAAACCACCTCAACTGGCTCCTTTCAATGTGGAGGAGCAGCGTTTCTATTCTGATCATCTCCCAGATGACTGAGCTCCTCACCCTATCTCTGAGGGTGAGTCCAGCAATCCTACAAAGAAAGTTCATTTCAGCTGCTTCTATCAGCAATTTCATTCTTTCAGTCATTGCCCAAATCTTGTAACCATACGTGAGGGTAGGAACGTAGATTGACTGATAAATCAACAGCTTTGCCTTAGAGCTCAGCTCCCTCTTCACCACAACAGACCGGTACAACGTCCGCATCACTGCAGATGCTGCTCCGATCCGTCTGTCAGTCTCTCGCTCCATTTTCCCCTCACTCGTGAATAAGACCCCAAGATACTTAAACTCCTCCACTTGGGGCAGGAGCCTGTCCCCAACCCAGAGAGGACAATCCACCTTTTTCCAACTGAGGACCATGGACTCGGACTTGGAGGTGTTGATTCTCATCCCAGCCGCTTCACACTCAGCAGCAAACCATCCCAGTAAGAACTGTTGGTCATTGCTGGATGAAGCCAGCAGGACAACATCATCTGCAAACAACAGAGATGAGATCCTGTGGTCACCAAGCATGACACCCTCCGTTCCCTGGCTGTGCCTAGAAATCCTGTCCATAAAAATTATGAACAGGATTGGTGACAAAGGGCAGCCCTGGCAGAGTCCAACTCTCGCTGGGAATGAGTTCGATCGAGTGTTGGCAATACAAACCAAACTCTCATAACGGTCGTACAGAGACCAAATAGCTCATAACAACAAGCCCGATACCCCATACTCCCGAAGCACCCAACAAAAAACCACGAGGGACGCAGTCGAATGCCTTCTCCTTCTTGAAGAGAGGAACCACCACCCTGGTTTGCCATGCCAAAGGCACTGTCCCCGATCTCCACACAATGTTGAAGAGGTGTGTCAACCATGACAGCCCTACAACATCCAGGGCCTTGAGGTAGTCAGGGCAAATCTCGCCCACCCCCGGAGCCCAGCCACCAAAGAGTTTTTTAACCACTTCGGCGACCTCAGCCCCTGTGATGGGTGAGTTGTCCCCCTCATCCACAAGCCCTGCTTCCTCTGTGGAAGGTGTGTCAATTGGACTGAGGAGATCCAAGAAGTATTCCTTCCACTGCCTGATGATATCCCCAGTCGAAGTCAGCAGTGTCCCATCCACACCATACATAGTGTGGACAGGGAGCTGCTTCCCACTCCTGAGTCACCGGACAGTTTGCCAGAATCTCTTCAAGGCCAACCGAAAGTCTTGTTCCATGGCCTCACCAAACTCCTCCCATACCCGGGTTTTTGCTTCAGCAACCACCCGAGCTGCACTCTGCTTGGCCTGCCGGTACACCTCAGCTGCTTCGGGAGTCCCACAAGCCAACCAAGCTTGATAGGACTCCTTCTTCAGCATGATGGCCCCCCCTCACCACTGGTGTCCACCACTTGGTTCGGGGGTTGCCACCACGAGATGCCCCGACGACCTTGCGGCCGCAGCTCTGAGCCACTGCTTCAACAATAGAGGTGAAGAGCATGGCCCATTCAGACTCCATGTCCCCAGACTCCATCGGGATGTGGTTGAAGTTCTTCCGGAGGTGGGAGTTGAAGACCTCCCGGACAGGGGCCTCAGCCAGACGTTCCTAGCACACCCTCACTATACGTTTGGGTCTACTAGCTCTGAATGGCATCCTCCCCTGCCATCAGATCCAACTCACCACCAGGTGGTGATCAGTTGACAGCTCTGCACCTCTCTTTACCCGAGTGTCCAAGACATACGGTCGCAGGTCTGATGACATGATAACAAAATTGATCATTGACCTGTGACCTAGGGTGTCCTGGTGCCAGGTGCACATATGGACACCCTTATGCTTGAACATGGTGTTCATTGTGGACAAACTGTGGTTAGTACAGAAGTCCAATAACTAAACACCTCTCGGGTTCAGATCGGGCAGGCCGTTCCTCCCAATCACCCCTTCCAGGTTTCACTGTTGTTGCTCACATGCACATTGAAGTCCCTCAGTAGGACAATGGAGTCTCCAAGAGGAGCACCCTCCAGTACCCCAGTCACAGACTCCAAAAAGGGTGGGTACTCTGAACCATCATTTGGTGCATAGGCACAAATGATGGTCAGGACCCGTTTCCCAACCCGAAGGCACAGGGAAGCAACCCTTTCGTCCACTGGAGAAAACTCCAATATAGAGGCAGCAAGGTGGGGGGATACAAGAATACCCACCCCTGCTCATCGCCTCTCGCTCGGGGCAACTCCAGAGTAGGCCAAGCTCCAGCCCCTCTCCAGGAGACTGGTTCCGGAACCGGAGCTGTGTGTTGAGGTGAGGCCGACTATATCTAGCCGGTATCTCTCAACCTCATGCACCAGCTCAGGCTCCTTCCCCACCAGAGAGGTGACATTCCACGTGCCAAGAGCCAGTTTAAGAAGCTTGGGATCAGTCCGCCAAGGTCTCCGCCTTTGATCGCCACCTGATACACATAGCACCGGACCCCCCCGGGGTACACTGAATCCTTGTTGTAGTATTTATCACACAATAATAATATTAATCATAATTAATACACTACCCCCCACCCCCGGTAGAAAAGTCCAAGACACACACCATTAGACCCCCCCAAATTTCGACCCAAATCACATACTAAGAGTAAATACAATAACAGGGTCTATCCATGCACACAAATTACCAAAACTAGAGGGGGGCAGGTGGACTACTGCCCCACCTCCACAATGCCAGATGGGTTATTCTGCCTTCTCTATTATAAAACAGTCCGTAGGACAAAATAAGCTGCTGTGTTCCTACTATAACATGTAAAAATTAATCCCGAAACATATGTACAATCAAAGCCTAACAAAACACTCTATAAAAGGTCAATATGTACATCACACCCCGCTGTGCCAGCCCCCCACCCAACGCCCTCACCCCACAGCTCGGACAAATCACATATCACACATGCAAGTGAATGCAACAGTACAGTGTTGGGCCTGTTTTTTTTTGTTTTGTTTTTTTTAAACACACACACACACACACACACATACAGGGCAATCCCACAGCAAGTAAGTGTGAAACATATCACCTCCATAGCTCAGGCAATACACCCCTATTAAATAATTTTTGCACAAATCCCCCCGATAAAAGTAGCCCACACTCTCTCTTTTTTTTTTTTTTTTTTAAATGACCACTCAACCAGGCCACTTTTATGCATATACCAGGTCAACACAACAATAACGCTGCCCTGGTAGTGCACACATTAACATTTCAGACATTAGCGTGTGAATAGGTCAACCCCAAAACACATCGCCCCCTTGCCACCATACAGTCTCCATGGGGAGACCACCCCCTGGAGACCCATCTGGCAGGTCCCGACCAGAGCTTCTTCTACGCTTCGCCCCCGGAGATGAACCATGTCAGCGCCCCGACACCTCCTTTTCCTCACCGACACATCTCAGCTCGTTGCGGTGTCTCCATGAGGCATCGGACGTTTGAAGATAACCGTCCCTGGTCCTCTCATTGTTTCCTCTTAGCCGAGCCTCCTCCCTAGGTCAAACCACGTCAGCGACCCACAGGGGAGCTCAACTCGGCTTCAAACGTCCACAACGTCTAGACCAAGCTTCCTCTCTGGGTCGAACCGCTTCACTGACCCCATGCGAAGCCCAACTTGGCTTCCAGTGTTACTGTGTGGCACGTCTGTCCACTGTGCCAGCCGGTCCTGCCCTGCTCTCTTTCATTTTAAACGCCAGTGAAGCCGTTGCAGCTCCTTGCTTCTCTGTATCTCCAGGCCGAACTCTGGGTGCAGAGGAAGCCATCCTCACAGCTCCACCCGCCATCGCGGGCATTCCACCATGCTGCCCAGTTCCCACATCCAGGGTAACTTGGGCCCTGGCACCAGAACCCTCCCGTGTTGGCCCTGGGTGGGATTGGTCCTGTCCATCTCCCAGATTACTAGGCCAATCTTCGTCCCATACCGCATCGTCCACCACGTATGGAACCAACTGGTCCCACAAACCACGGCCCGACCACTCCTCTCCGATACCGCTGGTGACTGTAAAGCCCAGTCCGTAAAACAGGTCGCAGCCCATCACGTTCGACCCCTTGACAGTGACCACAAACTGGATATTTGAGACCACAGCCAACTTGTACCTCGCCGTTAGCTCCAGCAAACCCATGATGGCTAGTCTGTTCCCTCCATAGCCACAATACGGCATTGACAGTCCTCTTACACGGTAATACGGGAACAAACTCCTCACAGTAGGCCAGTTCAGTGCGGACACTGCTGTGCCCATGTCCACCAACAATGGCACTTCCACGCCGTCCAGCATCACGTCACAATAAATCCGCCCGTCTGTGCTCGGAGAGATGGTGTGAATAACCATAAGAGTCATGGCGGGGGAATCTGTCCTGTGTCGCCGTTCCCCTCGCTCAAACTTTTTGCAGGCCCTGGCGAAATGATGGAGGAGTCCACACTTGCCGCAGCATTTGCCCCTCGCCAGACACTCTCTCGCCTTGTATCGGTGCTTGGTGGACCCGCAGCCCAAACATCTGGGCGACCCAGGGGCGGACCTAATCTTAATAGCAGTAGCGTAGTCTTCATTATCTTCTGCACTGTCATCGCTACCCGGGTCCACAGCCTGTGCCGCTGATTGTGAGTCAGACTGCCTCAATGTTGTTCTCTCACCAAGGTCCTTTGATAGTTTATCTACTGTTGAGCTATCTCCACAGCTGCACTCAACATCAGTTCACCAGAGTGCGTGAGGAGCCTGGACCGTGCCACAGAACATAGCATGTGCTCCGGCAGCTGATCGCGGACCATTTCTTCCTCCAAAGCCCCAAATTGGCACTCTCTAGCCAGCTGGCGCAGGTCCGCAACATACCGTTGCACCGACTCTCCCAGCCGCTGGCATCACTGTCGGAACTGGATCCGCCGGACGATGATGTTCTCAGGGGCGTGAAAGTAGCACACCATTAGCTCAACCACGTCCTCAAAACTATCAATCTCTCCCAATGTGCTGAGAAAATGTTGCTCTTCCATGCCGAGATTGTGGACCAGTATCACTCGTGCACGTAGTTTCTCCAATTCGCTGAGGTTCAATGCCACCAAATAATTTTGGAATGCCCAAACCACCTTGCCCAGGGAATTGGCTGCTCGCCTGGGAGCTCCAAAAATGGCCGAATACTAGAAACTCCTCTTTCCATAACTTTATCCTGGTTGCCAAATGTTATGTCCATAACCAAAACTCCAATGATGAGGCCGAAGGTGCAGTATAACGTAGCTTTATTAGCAAACTCACAGAACACAAAGGTGCTCCCGTCGAGGCAGAGGCACTGGTCGAAAAGAGACCGTGCCTCGTCTGGGTAGGCCTTTTATACCCTGGGTGGCAGCGGAACAGGAAAGGTGTAGCTGTCACCCATAACACACAATAATAATATTAATCATAATTAATACACTACAGGAGACTCAGGTCCTTTAGAATAAAGGGGGCACTCCTGAAAACCTTCTATGATTCTGTGGTGGCACCAGCGTGTGATGTTGTTCATAGGACACATTGTGGTGTTACCCGGGTGGTGACGTCACCCAGAGGATAAGAGGGCTGCGTGGCAGAGGGGCGGTCTCGACTACCTCACAGCCTAGCGGGAGCATCTGTATGTAGACTGTGAGCCCATAATCAGTCCCTCCAGGATGTTGCGGGACGTTTTTATGATTGTTGCGGGCCAAAAAGCCTGAATTCATGGGAGCTTTTTTAAAAAGTTGCGGTAAAAGTTGCAATGTTTTTAGTGTTTTCTGCACTAAAAGTTGTGGGAAGAATGACAAATTTTAAAGCAGATACTTTTTTTTCAGTTTACTGCAGTGATATTTTTTCTATATAACAATACAAGAAAAGCACAGGATTGTCAAAAATGTCCTGTTATAGTGATTTTTAAATTAAGCAGAAACTTCTGCTATACAGAAAAACTCTTGTGCAACAGCAAATACACTTAGCACTGCAGCAGCACAGCAACTCACCCTTGGCCATGGGATCCTGGGTTCGATCCCAGCCCCTGACCAACAGTGATCTGTGTGGAGTTTGCATGTTCTCCCCGTATCTGCGTGGGTTTACTCTGGGATTTCTCCGGTTTCCTCCCACAGGCCAAAAACATGCAGGTTAGGTTAATTGGAGACTCTAAAGTAGCCCTAGGTGGGAATGTGTGTGTGAATGGTAAAGGGATAGCGCCGTACCATGGCTGCTTCATCCATCCAGGTGGATGCCCTCAATTTCCCCTCTGGGGATCAATAAAGTATACAAAATCAAAAAAAAATAAAAAAATTTAAAAAATAGTTGTGCGGAGTGGCTGATTTTGCATGAATTGGTGCAATCGCAACATCGTGAAATCCTGGAGGGACTGTATAATAAAGTCCCGTGTAGTTCACCACGCGCCTCATCATTGTCCCACGTTTTATGGACATAACATCTGGTGAGGAGGATAAAGTTATGGATGCTGGCATGTCTTCAATTCGGCCATTTTTGGAGTCTCCGGGAGAGCCTCCGGTTCCTTGGGTGAGATGGTTTGCCACATTTAAAAATTACTTGGTGGCATTAAACCTTGGTGAACTGAAGAAGGCATGGGTACGGGCAATTCTGGTCCACAATTTAGGTATGGAAGGACAGCGTATCCTTGCTACCTTGGGTGCTAGTGACAGCTTTGAGGATGTGGTTGAACTGATGGCGCAACATTTTCACGCGCCTGCAAACGTCATCATCCAGAGGATTCAGTTTCGGCAGCGCCTCCAGCGGCTCAGCAAGTCGGTACAACACTATGTTGTGGACCTGTGGCAGCTGGTAAGTGACTGCCAGTTTGGTGATTTGGAGGAAGAGATGGTCCGTGACCAGTTGGCGGAGCACATGCTTTGCTCGTCAGCACGGTTGAGACTTCTATCACACTCCGGTGAACTGACGTTAGCCACAGCTGTGAAGATAGCTCAGCAATGTGAAGCAGCGAACAAATTATCATGCGACCTCGGTGAGAGAGTTACGCTACACCGCTCTGACTCACAATCAGCAGCGCAGGCTGTGGACCCGGATAGCAATGATACCGAACAAGAGGAATACCCTGCAGCTGTGAAGATGAGGTCCGCCCTGGGATCGCTCAGGTGTTTGGGTTGTGGGTCCAATAAGCAGCGGTACAAGGCTAGAGAGTGTCCGGGGAGAGGTAAACGCTGTGGCAAGTGCAGACACCTGCATCATTTTGCCAGGGCCTTTAATAAGTTTGAGCAAGGGGAACGGCGACACAAAGCGGATACCCCTGCTCCAACTCCTACAGTGATTCACACCATCTCCCCAAGCACAGACGGCCGTACGTACTGTATGGTCAAATTGGACGGCATGGAGGTGCCGTTACTGGTGGACATGGGCGCGGTGAGGTCTGTGCTGAATTGGCCTACTGTGAGGATTTTTTTCCCATATCACTGAGTGAGAGGTCTTTCAACGCCATTTTGTGGATATGGTGGAGACTGTCATGTTTGCCCCTTCGGGGCAGAGAGACAAGCCCACGCGCTGAATGGTGTTTGTGACATTTATTCACAAAAAGAACGTAAGAGTCCAAAAAAACCGTGCTGACAATACAAAAATGTAACACATAATAGCTTTCAGAGATAAGCCTCAGAGCAGGGTGGGCTCTGGAGAAGTAGCAAAACTTCAGAGGCTGGGAGAACAGAAGTGAAGAGTAGATTATCCAATATAGCCACAAAGACTAACTGAACAAACAAGAGTTTAAGTAGTGGGGAATGGGATGCCACAATGAGCCACAGGTGCGGGGAACAGGAGCAGACTGGTGGCCTAATTACAGATTATTCGCAGCTGAGGTGACTAGGAGAGCAGTCAGAGAGCCAATAACCAGATGGGGATGTCTGGAAGAGGAGGATGTCATATGTCTGAGCGTCTGTCCTCAGCGCTCAGACTCCCTTTGTAAGTTCTGAGTGTTTTTTGTTCATTATTGTTCTTCTGTTAGTTCTATTATGTTGTTTTGGTGATATCAGCCCCTTTTCCTCCATTCCAGACACAGCCACCTTTCCACTTGCAGTCTGTTTTCAGTCATCAGCTGCGAGTGATTGTTCCTCAGGTCACCTGCTAATTTTCCCCTCTCTCTGCTCTCTGCCTTCTCTTCCTCAGCTGAGAGCAGTTGAATGATTAGTTCATGCCAGCTCGACGCTCGCACCTGTTGCACATTTCTCTGCGTATACAGTGGGGAAAAAAAGTATTTAGTCAGCCACCAATTGTGCAAGTTCTCCCACTTAAAAGATGAGAGAGGTCTCCAATTTTCATCATAGGTATACCTCAACTATGAGAGACAAAATGAGAAAAAAAAATCCAGAGAATCACATTGAAGGATTTTTAATGAATTAATTGGTAAATTCCTCGGTAAAATAAGTATTTGGTCACCTACAAACTAGCAAGATTTCTGGCTCTCACAGACCTGTAACTTCTTCTTTAAGAGGCTCCTCTGTCCTCCACTCGTTACCTGTATTAATGGCACCTGTTTGAACTCTTTATCAGTATAAAAGACACCTGTTCACAACCTCAAACAGTCAGACTCCAAACTCCACTATGGCCAAGACCAAAGAGCTGTCAAAGGACACCAGAAACAAAATTGTAGACCTGCACCAGGCTGGGAAGACTGAATCTGCAATAGGTAAGCAGCTTGGTGTGAAGAAATCAACTGTGGGAGCAATTATTAGAAAATGGAAGACATACAAGACCACTGATAATCTCCCTCGATCTGGAGCTCCACGCAAGATCTCACCCCGTGGGGTCAAAATGATCATGAGAACGGTGAGCAAAAATCCCAGAACCACACGGGGGGACCTAGTGAATGACCTGCAGAGAGCTGGGACCAAAGTAACAAAGGCTACCATCAGTAACACACTACGCCGCCAGGGACTCAAATCCTGCAGTGCCAGACGTGTCCCCCTGCTTAAGCCAGTACATGTCCAGGTCCATCTGAAGTTTGCTAGAGAGCATTTGGATGATCCAGAAGAGGATTGGGAGAATGTCATATGGTCAGATGAAACCAAAATAGAACTTTATTGTAAAAACTCAACTTGTCGTGTTTGGAGGAGAAAGAACACCATACCTACTGTGAAGCATGGGGGTGAAAACATCATGCTTTGGGGCTGTTTTTCTGCAAAGGGACCAGGACGACTAATCCGTGTAAAGGAAAGAATGAATGGGGCCATGTATCGTGAGATTTTGAGTGAAAACCTCCTTCCATCAGCAAGGGCAT